>CM059790.1:16314319-17669319 GCA_030435695.1 Brachymystax lenok tsinlingensis
CAGTACAAAACACTGCCTTTCCCTGTAGGATCCCTGTGAGCCGAGGTGACCCCACATTAATGTTGCTATTACGCTACCGTGCATACGGCTTCTAACTGCAGTATGCACGGCTCGATTACTGTGTGCGACAATGCACTCAAACCCCCCACATGTCCAACGCATCACGTGGGATTGAATATCTTATGGAGGAAAAATATCCCCAAGACAAATTCACTGATCACTTCAGCATCCTTATAACTGCTAACTCATACGGCAAGTACAAACCAAGACAGAGACTCTTTGTGCTTTTTGCAGTAACATAAAATAACTTTCGACGGCACTACTATATTCAGGCGTATCCCGGAAGACAATTGCACTATGCTCTGTAACTTGCAGACACAGAGGACCTCTCCACAGGGTTTGTGTGTGTGGGCTGTATCTCTAAGCCCAGCTACGGTTCAGGCAGTAACATGTTGGCTTAATGGCCCGTTTATTTGCCCAAAAGCTGTGCATTTTCCTCCAGTACATTCAGTATCGACGGCTTTCAGTTTAGTGCATTTTCTCTCTTTGTAATGGGATAAATACAAATCCTGCATGCCTAGGCATGGTTGTGAATGAGCGAAATGCACACACTCATACGCACGCTCACGTACGGACACACACAAACGCGCACAGGATTAACAGAATAGAATTGATTAACTATAGCCGTTGTCAGGGAAACCATTCATTTAGACCAGGTCCTACAGGACGTAGCTGTTTTCCCCCTCCTTTGTGAGTGCGTGCTTGAAGCCCTCTTTACCCACTTGACAGCAAAGCAACCGAGCAGATGGAATTGGTTAACTCTGGATCCTCAACAAATAACAACACATGTTCTAATTGGGGTGCTTTTTATTCCTCCATTCCACTAAGGATGAGAATGGGGGGATGGGGAGAGAGGCGGGGAGGGAGGGGGGAGGGAGGGATGCCTGCAACTCCCTGATAAGATTGCTTTGCAGCTGAGTGGCATTTCTCCAGTCCTGACTCCACCCTATTGCATCTTCCGTTGAGACGCATGCCGATAGACCCCAATGCAGAGCTGCTTTGTATAGACAGTATGGTATACCAAGGCTGTATAGTGACAGACAGAGTTACTCTCTGTGGATCCACTGGTATATCCTGTGGTGGCTAATCTATTGTTTTGCCTTTGGTCGCATATCAGTTTTAAATGGCTCTGACAACGACAAAGGTTGTTTACATGTTAAACTGATTTTGACTGTGAAACCTATCATTCACAAGGAAATGAATGCCGCCCCAATCTCTCCGTTCTTTGTTTGAGGCTTTATTGTTCATGACTTTGTGAGAATATTACCTTTTTGAGTCGTGTTTATACACCTACAGTTAAACACTAGCAACACACTTTTATATGTATAAAGTTAGCTTGAATATGCACAAGCAAGTTTCACATTCAGCACTGGAACAAATGAAAAATGGAAATAATGGAACTTCATTTGTTCTTTACAGCAAGGGAGGAATGCAAACGTTACTCTTGTAGAAAACTGACAATCCCCCTTGACTGCATTGCGTGTGAAAGTTTGATGTCCTTCCCAGTGGTTTGGGCTGCTCCGCGTGCCACCTCTCTCCCCACATACACACCTCTTGTGCTGTCAATGCTTTTTACAAATCCATACTGTAGATCCATACGCTTTTATGTAACTGCCTCGTTTGTCCAGTTAAGCCTCCAGTCAGTTCAATGAAGAGCATCAGCAGAGCCCAGCCAACGCTGCAGAGAGAAAGAGAGAGTTGCAGAGAGGCTGAGATCCTGAAATTCAGGGGCCTCGGCAAGATAGGGAGCCCAGGGCCAGTGGGCTCTGTGTCGGTGTACCAGACCTCTGACGGCCTGCCTCACTGCTGGAGGTTCCCATCCACCACTAAAACAGACCCACCACATCCCACAATGCTGTATTAACATTCTAATGTTGTTATTTAACCTGTATTTAATCAGGAAGTCCCATTGAGGTCATAATTATGTCTTGCTGCCAGACCAACTAAACAACTTCTTTGCTCGCTTTGAGGACAATACAGTGCCACTGACACGGCCCGCTACCAAAACCTGCGGGCTCTCCTTCACCGCAGCCAACGTGAGTAAAACACTTAAATGTTAACCCTCGCAAGGCTGCCGGCCCCAGACGGCATCCCTTGCCGCGTCCTCAGAGCATGCACAGACCAGCTGGCTGGTGTGTTTACGGACATATTCAATCAGTCCCTATCCCAGTCTTCCCACATGCTTCAAGAGGGCCACCATTGTTCCTGTTCCCAAGAAAGCTAAGGTAACTGAGCTAAACGACTATCGCCCCCGTAGCACTCACCTCCGTCATCATGAAGTGTTTTGAGAGACTAATCAAGGATCATATCACCTCCAACCTACCTGACACCCTAGACACACTTCAATTTGCTTACCGCTCCAATAGGTCCTCAGACGACGCAATCGCAATCACACTGCACACTGCCCTAACCCATCTGGACAAGAGGAATACCTATGTAAGAATGCTGTTCATCGATTACAGCTCAGCATTCAACACCATTGTCCCCTCCAAACTCGTCATTAAGCTCGAGACCTTGGGTCTCGACCCCGGCCTGTGCAACTGGGTCCTGGACTTTCTGACGGGACGCCCCCAGGTGGTGAGGGTAGGAAACAGGAGGGTAGGAAACAACATCTCCACCCCGCTGATCCTCAGTGGTAGGCTTGTTGGTAATCAAGCCTACCACTGTAGTGTCGTCTGCAAACTTGATGATTGAGTTGGAGGCATGCATGGCCACGGAGTCATGGGTGAACAGGGAGTACAGGAGAGGGCTGAGAATGCAAGCCTCCGTGGCCATGCATGCCTCCAACTCAATCATCAAGTTTGCAGACGACACTACAGTGGTAGGCTTGATTACCAACAACAACGAGACGGACTACAGGGAGGAGGTGAGGGCCCTCGGAGTGTGGTGTCAGGAAAATAACCTCACACTCAACGTCAACAAAACAAAGGAGATAATCGTGGACTTCAGGAAACAGCAGAGGGAGCACCCCCCTATCCACATTGACGGGACAGTAGTGGAGAAGGTGGAAAGTTTTAAGTTCCTCGGCGTACACTTCACGGACAAACTGAAATGGTCCACCCACACAGACAACGTGGTGAAGAAGGCGCAACAGCGCCTCTTCAACCTCAGGAGGCTGAAGAAATTTGGCTTGTCATCTAAAACACTCACAAACTTTTACAGATGCACAATCAAGAGCATCCTGTCGGGCTGTATCACCGCTTGGTGAGGTCTGCACAACGCATCACCGGGGGCAAACTACCTGCCCTCCAGGACACCTACACCACCTGATGTCACAGGAAGACCAACAAGATCATCAAGGACAACAACCACCCGAGCCACTGCCTGTTCACCCTGCTATCATCCAGAAGGTGAGGTCAGTACAGGTGCATCAAAGCTGGGACCGAGAGACTGAAAAACAGCTTCTCTCTCAAGGCCATCAGACTGTTAAACAGCCATCACTAACATTGAGTGGCTGCTGCCAACATACAGACTCAATCTCCAGCCAATTTAATAATTAATAATTGGATGTAATAAATGTATCACTAGTCACTTAAACAATGCCACTTTATATAATGTTTACATACCCTACATTACTCATCTCATATGTATATACTGTACTCTATACCATCTACTGCATCTGGCCTATGCCGTTCGGCCATCGCTCATCCATATATTTATATGTACATATTCTTAATCATTCCCTTACACTTGTGTGTATAAGGTAGTTGTGAAATTGTTAGATTACTTGTTAGATACTACTGCACGGTCGGAACAAGAAGCACAAGCATTTCGCTACACTCGCATTAACATCTGCTAACCATGTGTGTGTGTGACCAATAAAATTTGATTTGATGTTGATTTGATTTAATTATGTGTTTTCCTAAGGAAACAAGACTGTGTTGCAGAAGCCATGGTTATATTAGGAGAGCAAACAGGCTCTGACTGCTGTCATAATGAATATTCCCAATTATTGATCTGAACGTGTGATGTGTGGTGATACTGAACCCCAGCTCTGATCGTACATCTACCACAGAGAGAGAAAGAGAGACAGAGAGAGAGAGAGAAACAGAGAGAGAGAAACAGAGAGAGAGAGAGAAACAGAGAGAGAAACAGAGAGAGAGAGGGAAACAGAGAGAGAAACAGAGAGAGAAACAGAGAGAGAGAGAAACAGAAAGAGAGTGAGAGAAACAGAGAGAGAGAAACAGAGAGAGAGAAACAGAGAGCGAGAGAGAAACAGAGAGCGAGAGAGAAACAGAGAGAAACAGAGAGAGAGAAACAGAGAAAAACAGAGAGAGGGATAGAAACAGAGAGCGAGAGAAACAGAAACGGACAGAATAGTGAGAGAGAAACACAGAGAGAAACAGAGGGAGAGAGTCAGGGTTGTGGGGGCATACATAGTGTCGTTACTTCTCTTCCTCTGGTTGTGGCATATTTAGATGTGATTTTACAGGGAGCTCATTTGTTTACAGGGTCGACAGAGAATGAACAGCAGGCGGCAAAGCAAGAGAAATGAGAGATGGAGATGAGGAGAAAGCTGTGTGTTTTGTGTGTGTGTGTGTGTGTGTGTGTGTGTGTGTGTGTGTGTGTGTGTGTGTGTGTGTGTGTGTGTGTGTGTGTGTGTGTGTGTGTGTGTGTGTGTGTGTGTGTGTGTGTGTGTGAAATGTGCTTCTAGCCCCAGTGTGGTAGCCCTGATAAGAGCCTTAATGCTTGGGCGATGGCAGCAGCCTAAGCCCCGGGATTTCGATCACAGACAAGCCAACAGGAGCCTGGAGCTAAGGGTGAGACAGGCTGGAGGCTCCAAGGGCCATGGCCTCAAACATTCCCCCAACTTTGCCATGGGAGGAAGAGTATGACAATGATGATCATAGTCCAGAATACCTGGAGACAGAAGACCACGCTGACACTAGGGCAGTCCTGATGGTCTCTGTGCTGGTGGATGGGTAGTACAGCTCTTCCCTGTACTCTATAAAACAGGCTTAGCCTGACTATCTCTCCGTGTAGACAGATACACACTCCGCAGTGACCGTTCTCTCTCGCTGGTCTGCATCATCCTCTGCAACGCTACACACTGCACCGCTACTCTAGCCTCTCTCTGATCAGGCCCCGTTGGACCTGACGCCATCCCTGTTTACATGTAATCACTACATCTACAGAAGAGCATCCGAATGGGCTCTTCACCTACTAACAGCAGCAGCAGCTGAAGTGTTTGGGTTGTTTCTCCCTCCCTGTAAAAAGCAGTCAGTCGGCAGCTGTAGACCAGCCCTCATTAGGGCCAACCATGTCTCTTCATTTTCAGCACTCATCAAGTTTTCATGAAGGTGAATGTCACACATCAGACCTCTGTCTTCCAAACTGCTTCGGAGTCTTCAACTAGGCTTTTTCTGGGGTTTTGAAGTGCACGAATCAATCTAAACTTGGCTGTGCTAGAGTATGCCGTGAGTGTCAGTATAGCTAGTGTCTTATAGTGGTTGTGTAGTGGACTAGTGTGGGTTTGGTGACAGAGACACTGTCCAATCATGACGGGCAGTAGATATGGGGATTGAGCTAATGCTTAAATCCAGTCATGCTGAGCCTTCAGTCACTAGGACATCCAAGAGAGATAAAGAGAAACAGAGAGAGGAGGGAGAGAGAGAGAGAGAGAGAGAGAGAGAGAGAGGGGGGACCAAAGCAGGGAGCGAGGGAGGGAGAGAGGGCAGAGAAGGAGAAAGCGAAAAAAGAGAGCGAACGGGAGGGCAGAGAAGGAACGATTCAGTATTTGTCATTCGTACTCCCCTCCCTGACTTCAGAGCCACACTTGGTTATCTGGGGAAGGGCATCACTCCCAGACATCTTTGGCACTGCTGCTTTTCAACTCCAACAGCTATTGACATGGTGTGTTACAGTAATGCATGGAGCTGTGGGAGTCTCATTGTTAATCTGTGTCAACAAATGCTGGAGCAGCAACCACCCTCTCTCTGTCTCTCTCTCTTTCTTTCTTCTTTCCCTCCCTCCCTCCCTCCCTCCCTCCCTCCCTCACATTTGCCCACCTATCTAATGAATCTTATCTGTCCAGCCATACTGGTGCTTAAGCTTTTGATGGTCTCTCTGTGTGTTTGATGTGCGTTATGCTCTTGTGTGCATTTTGAGGAATTGTCGTTTGGCGATAAGATCGTGACGAGGAACCAAACAGGGTGGCTTTAGCGTGGCGCCCACCGTGCCAATCCCAGAACGCCTTCCTTCGCCCAGCGAGGGGCAGCTAGTGGCAACAGGAAGTGAAGCGGATCAGGAAATGGCAGATCAACTGGACTTATCTCCTACGTGATGGATTTAATGGATGTAGAAATGAAAGCTTTCATGCTTAAAAATGTCATGTTTTTAATAGGATGTTAGGATGTACTTTCGGCTCGTTTGATATCTGCTTTAGATGCTATGTTCTGGTCGACAACCGTGTGAGAATTCCCACTGTGGTAATATGTCAGCGTACAGTACACATGCACAGGAACATGTGTACACACACACACATCCATGCAGGTGTGTGTTTCCTTTGCCCTCCCTGTGTGATGAGTAGGGGATGTTCCCACTGCTGTCACTGCAAGTGCAGGATTGTGACAGATTACAGGGCGCTGCTTTGGCCAATAGGTAGCCGGAAATCTTTCCTGGCCGCTGACCCATAATTCCAGGCGTACCTATGCCGAGTTGACGTTTCTTTAATGGTTTACAGACCTCCAGCAAGCCTACACCTCCAGAGCACTATGATAGCCTATTAGCAATTCACCAGCGCTTGCACTTTTCTGCCCCCCTCCCACCCCATCCTCCTAGGGGGATGACAACAGCAGTACACATTGGTGGAGGGAAAGAAGGAGAAGAGGAGGAGGAAGAAGAGAGAGAGAGAGGCAACCAGGCATGTTTCTTGCCTGGGAGGGGGATCTAAACAAGTGTCAGTTTGAGACAGAGAGAGAAGAGGGAAGGGGAGATAGACAGGAGACAGAGAGAGAAGAGAGAAGGGGAGATAGACAGGAGACAGAGAGAGAAGAGAGAAGGGGAGATAGACAGGAGACAGAGAGAGAAGAGAGAAGGGGAGATAGACAGGAGACAGAGAGAGAAGAGGGAAGGGGAGATAGACAGGAGACAGAGAGAGAAGAGAGAAGGGGAGATAGACAGGAGACAGAGAGAGAAGAGGGAAGGGGAGATAGACAGGAGACAGAGAGAGAAGAGAGAAGGGGAGATAGACAGAAGGAGAGAGGGAGGGAGTGAAAGAAAAAGAGAGAGCGAGAGAAACCTGAGCCTCAGAACTGTACCCAGCCAGACCCATCCGTCCATCTGCACATAGAAACGTTCCCAGAATGATAATGCTCTCTCTCTCTCTCTCTCTCTCTCTCTCTCTCTCTCTCTCTCTGACCAGTCTCTGATCTCCGTCCATCAGCAGGCTGGGCTGCCATGATCTGACTCTCTGCACTACCCCTCTACCACACTAACTACCCCTCTCTTTGTGGCTCACCACTCACCACTGTCCTCAGATCAGTCACTGGCCTGGAGGTAGTCCTCTACTCCAGCAGTCATTAGCCCAGCACATCTGCCATAGCAGCACGAATGAACTGCACTGATCTGTCTAACTGTTGCACTGACCACTTATTAATGATGGCAGGGCATGAAGCGTTTGTGTCCTGGAGTGACTTGATGGCCAGTGGGCTCTCGGAGTGTGTGTGTGTGTGTGTGGGTGGGGGGAGGATTTGTGTGTGCACACATAGATGTGTGCGTGTGTATGTGCTTGCTCATGTCTGTACACTCTGCGTGTGTGCTGTGTCCAAGGGGGTAGTGAGAGGGCGCCAGGGCTCAGAGGAGCAACACAGGGCCAGCCTGCTCTGTCCATCTGCTCTGATCTCCATTCCCAGCATATCAATACCCCACGTCACACGCCACACTGTCACCTGCTGTCTCTTCTCCTCCGGCACCATCAGTCTCCCTCCTCTCCAAACCTGCTAGCTCTAAAACCCACTTATGTTCCATTCTGACACTTGGGGGAAAAAATCCATGCTTGTTTATAAGCGGTTTATCTCATCAGAAAACAAGCAGGATGGGCCTGTCTTCAAGCTCTTTCCTCGGTTTTCCTCTCCTCCGCTCGTTTCTCCTTTCCTTTCCTTTTCTGTCCTATCCTGCCCTCTCCTCTCTTCTCAACCCTCAGCAGAAAAAAAGAGACAAACTCTGGCCAGAACAGTCACTGTCAAGTTTCAACCTTGAATTGGCAGGCACCTGCAGCCAAGACATCAGCACATCAGGCGACCTCTCTGCATTTCCCCAACCTGCAGAAAACAACTCTAAGTGAGAACAAGAGGCACTGGAGCAGAAAACACATTGGAAGTGTCTCTCCCATTTCTGGATTTGTTTAGCATGCAAAGGTTTTGGGGCGGGGCTTTTTTTTGGAGAGGGGTGTGTGTGTTGTTTGTATGCAGAGGGGTTTTGATGGGATGGGGAGGAGGGGTAGGTGTGCGTAGTGTGGGAGGATAACGCTGGGGGCTGGGAGGGGGTTTCGGGGGGAGTGGGTCTGAGTCACTCCTGCCTGATGCTCACGCTGCAGAGAGAGTGACTCAAAGCAGGGGGAAAGGGAGGGATGGGGGGACAGCCCCTCTCTCCCTGATCGCACCCACGTACACAGAAACAGCTAGTATGTGTGTGTGTGTGTGTTTGCATGTTAAGGGGGGGCATCTCTGTCTCCTCAGCCACCACTCTTTCCTCTCTTCCACCATCTCGTCCTTTTCTCTGCTGACAGCCTCTGACCTCACCTGCTCCCAACACCTCTTGCCACCAAAGTACATTTGTACGCATGCATTTATTCATGAGTGAGTATTAATTTGATGTGTTTCATAGTCAACATATACAGCGAGCATGTTGGAAAAACACTCTCCTATCTGCTCTGCATTTTCCCTGAACTCCCACCTTGTGACACTGCTACCAAGCCCCTCCTCCTCCCTCCCTCTGCTTTATAATGTGAAGTCCATATAGAGCCATCCATTTAGGAGAGGGCTGAGGGTTTTACTGCACCGTAGCATGTTTAAAGGGATACCAAACCCTCCTCCTCCTCCTCCCTCTCTTTCTCCGTGATCCTGGAGCTAAGGCTTCATGTTGTTGCCCTCGTTTCATGGGTCAGTGTTGTTTTCCTGGGTTGTGTGAGGACAGCTCAGGGGAGAGCTAATGCTCTGTCCACACACTACTCTCAGCCTCTAAACACTATTTCCAAACTGCAAATACCAAGAGGCCATGTCACAGAGATGCCCATTACGCTGCACTCTATATTACACAGCCTGATCCTTCTGCTTCTGCCCACTGGTTGACTGGGCCTGTGCTGGATACATAGGATATACTTCTCTGTAGGAAGATGCCACAGCAGTGTGTGGGTGGGGGACGGGGGACGACGACAATGAAAGTGGTTTAGCCTCATAGTTCATCTTCATCTGTGGCCCTGTCCCGAACACCCAGTTCATGAAATAAGTCCTGCTGAAAATCAATGGCGGCCCAAGCCTTGTAAAGGTCACCCATTCAGCACAGGTGGCCTTTGTGGACTACTAAAGACAACCTTGTACTGTGCAGTACTACTAAGTAGAATTAATGGGCAGATCGATTATTCCACGCAGCAACTTAAATTGAACTAAACAGGGAATAATTTTAAGGCAGGAACTGTACCATGACATGAAATGAGACGCATAGCCAAGCCCAGAACTCATTTAGAGACCATCAAGTAAAGGCTGTGAAATAAGAGATTTTTAAATACATGCCCTCTCTCCCCCTTTCTCTCCCTCGTACCCTTCTGAGAGAGCACGCTGTGTTCACCAAGAGCCTCAATCCACCCAGGGACTGGAACATAGATTAGTTAGAATCTCTCTCTCTCTCTCTCTCGCTTCCATACTCCTTGTCACCCCAGATCCCTCATTCTTCACGTATTTTAAAACTTTGTTTAAAATAAAATCAATACAGAACCAGGAGAGACAAATCAACATGTGGCGCGACTGCAGGGAAGCAGGCCCAACATCCCTGGTCACATCCTCTACTCTACGCCGGCTCCCTGACGTGGGAGAGGGATGGAGGGCTGAAAGAATGGAGGGAGGGGGGACGGCATGGAAAATTCTGCAACCAATGAGTGGTGTGGCGAATCGGAGCCCTCATTTATAATGTATATCATGGATTCATGGATTCGTGAGAGATTTTCCTCCATATAAAAATGGAACACCAGGAAGTGTCTCCGTGGCAGTGCCTGGAATTGCCCGTGGGGGCAATTTCAATATCCCGTACTGTTTGTACTTTCATACTGTTAATTAACATATAGCCCATGTTCCTAAGTGTTGCTCCTCACTGTGTGAGTCAAAAAGGATTAAAAGCTCCATGACTATATGTAAACACATTTTATTCAAGATTATTCAAATCACACTGCAGTACACGAAGATGGCGCCGACAGACATGGCAGCTCTGTTTCTAGCGCCTAAGCAAGTTTGCACAAGCACTTCGCTACAGTACACCCGCAATACCATCTGCTAAACATTTGATTTGATAGTGTTGGTGGATAACCTCTCGCTGGAGAATGGGGAGAAGTTATTTTTCTTTTCAACTTGAAATCAGTAAATCAGTGCTTTCTGGGATGAAAATGAGAAGAAACGCAAGGTTGTGAAACAGAGACAGGCTTCTAATCTAAGCAATATTCTAGTAACACTAGACAGGAGGAGGTATAAAGGATACGGTAATGTAAAGTGTTACCAGAATATTCCTATGTATTGCATTATTGTGTATACTCTCTCCATAACCAACAGCCTCACCGTTCCCTGCCTTCCAATCCATATGTAAACAGGCTGGACAGCCAGCGTAGGCATCGCGTCATCAGGAGAAATTAAATAAAGAAACATAACAAGTGGCTACTTAACCACAGTCTCTCTCATTGAAACCTGATGAGGCACGCTGTCTCGGCAAACTTCAACAAACGCTAAGTGACACGCTTAAGTGGGTTCAGGTTGCATCCGGGTAATTCAGTAAATATACAAATGAGGCCGGCTGTGAAAACCAATCACTATCCCCTGATTCAAACCAGGACGCCGTTCGCCGGCCACCTTCCCCCCACTCCTCTCATCTCCTCTCCTCCGACTAGGTCTCTGATTGAGCTTGAGCATAAACAGCCTTATGGACGGACGCCATTGATCTCCCTCATTGGGAATCGCTAACAAATAACCCCACTGTTCACTGGCAATTATGGCCCCTGTCCACCAGGCCTAGCTTCTTTATTTGGGGCCCATTCTAATGGGTGACCTTCAGCTCCTCTACCTGTTCCTTTCCCTGACCCCTCAGGTAGAGTTTAAGCCCAGGGTCTGGGGAGCTTTTTGGGTTCAGATGGAGCCCTGTGGGAGACGATGGTGGGGAAACAGAAGCATCTCCCATGACAGATCAATCATGGCCTCACCACAGGGCAACGGGCCAGCGCTCGGCTGCTAATAGAATCCCAATGTCACAGATGACATTAGCCACTGGATCTGCTAGCTGTTAGCCCCAAGGTGGAGATGATGCCCCAGGTTAAGTCACGTCACCTCTCTCTCCTCCTCTCTCCCCATTGACCTAGCATGAGCAGGACAGACAGCTGCCATCTTGTCATTCAGAACTACTAATCTCTATATGATAATGTGAATACATACGTTGATTACCACGGTCATTCTATTTCTATGGTGGGCATGTGATATTCTCTCTAATTGGCTCCACGGTGCCCATTGATCTTGTTTTCTTCCTCAGTCAACTCTGATTGTTTGACTCCTCAGCCCCTAAAGATCTGGAGCTACCTAATTACACAGAGTGGGGTAATACTCTCTCTCGGTCTCTCTCTCTCCCTCCCTATCTCCATCCCTTCTTCCATCCCCCTCTTTCAAGAAGAAGCGGCAGCAATTTCAGGGCTTTCATTAACCTGCCAACTCGGAGCGAGAGGAGCTAGTGTGCGAGGCGATGATTCATAGGACAGATTATGTCCCATGTTCCCTCACAGACAGTTGTTCCTATACTGGAGCGGGAAGGGAGAGGGAGAGGTAGAACAGGAGAGAGGGATGAGTTGTGTGGGAATCTTGGTCACTAGAAGAGACAGAATTCAGAGGGAATTAAAAATAAAGATGAAGAGGATTTAGCTCCTGATGAAGATGAAGAGGATGTAGCTCCTGATGAAGATGAAGAGGATGTAGCTCCTGATGACGAAGAGGATGTAGCTCCAGATGAAGATGAAGAGGATGTAACTCCAGATGAAGATTAAGAGGATGTAGCTCCTGATGAAGATGAAGAGGATGTAGCTCCAGATGAAGAGGATGTAGCTCCTGATGATGAAGAGGATGTAGCTCCTGATGAAGATGAAGAGGATGTAGCTCCTGATGAAGATGAAGAGGATGTAGCTCCTGATGAAGATGAAGAGGATGTAGCTCCTGATGAAAATGAAGAGGATGTAGCTCCAGATGAAGAGGATTTAACTCCTGCTGAAGATGAAGCGGATTTAACTCCTGATGAATATGAAGAGGATTTAACTCCTGATGAAGATGAAGCGGATGTAACTCCTCATGAAGATGAAGATGAATTTATCTCCTGATGAAGATGATGTAACTCCTGATGAAGATGAAGAGGATGTAGCTCCTGATGAAGATGAAGAGGATGTAGCTCCTGATGAAGAGGATTTAACTCCTGATGAAGATGAAGAGGATGTAACTCCTGATGAAGATGAAGAGGATGGAGCTCCTGATGAAGATGAAGAGGATTTAACTCCTGCTTATGAGCTCCTATATAGCCTCTACTAAGTTAATAGTGTATATTTACCATGTGAAAGTGTAGAGGCAGATACAGCCTTTTAGCTACAGTATAGCACATTCCCACTACGTTCGCTGGTGTCTTAATATCGTTTATTTGCATTGTGCTACTTTTATTACAGACTACCTATTAAATCATGAAGCCATACATCTAGTAGTGGTATTAACATGTATCTAAAATAGATCACACTTCCCAACGAACGAGTGGCTGCCTCATTTATATTTTGCCCTCTATTATCTACTTGACCTAATCCTAAACCCACATGATCAGCCCAGTGACCCCTCTTTACATGAACTAGTGTGTATACATTGTACTATGGAAGATGAAGTCAGAATGACAATATAGATACAATGTCACCTTCCCTAATCCATGTCTAGGTACTATACGTTCGTCCTTGTATAATACATGCACTGTATGTACAGTGCCTTCAAGAAAGTATTCATACCCCTTGACTTGCATATTTTGTTGTGTTACAGGCTGAATTCAAAATCGATTAAATAAAATGTACATTTCACCCATCTACAAATAATACCCCATAATGCAAAGTAAATTTTTTGTTGTTGATATTTTAGCAAATTTATTGAAAATGAAATACAGAATATCTATTTACATAAGTATTCACACCCCTTTCTGTTGACACTCCATATTTATCTCAGGTGCATCCAATTTCCTTTGATCATCATTGATGTCACTACAACTTGATTGGAGTCCACCTGTGGCCAATTCAATTGTTTGGACATGATTTAGAAATAAACACACCTGTCTATATAAGGTCCCACAGTTGACAGTTCATGTCAGAGCAGAAACTATACCATGAAGTCCAAGGAACTGTCCATAGATCTCTGAGATAGAATTGTGATGAGGCAAATATCTAGGGTAGGGTATACAACTATTTCTAGAGTGTTGAAAGTATTCAAGAGCACGGTGGCCTGCATCATACAGTTGAAGTCGGAAGTTTGCATACACCTTAGCCAAATACATTTAAACTCAGTTTTTCACAATTCCTGACATTTAATCCTAGTAAAAATTCCCTGTCTTAGGTCAGTTAGCATCACCACTTTATTTTAAGAATGTGAAATGTCCGAATAATAGTAGAGAATGATTTATTTCAGCTTTTATTTCTTTCATCACATTCCCAGTGGGTCAGATGTTTACATACACTCAATTAGTATTTGGTAACATTACCTTTAAATTGTTTAACTTGGTTCAAATGTTTAGGGTAGCATTCCACAAGCTTCCCACAACAAGTTGGGTGAATTGTGGCCCATTCCTCCCGACATAGCTGGTGTAACTGAGTCAGGTCTGTAGGCCTCCTTGCTCGCACACACTTTTTCAGTTCTGCCTACACATTTTCTATAGGATTGAGGTCAGGGCTTTGTGATGGCCACTCCAATACCTTGACTTTGTTGTCCTTAAGCCTTTTTGCCACAGCTTTGGAAGTATGCTTGGGGTCATTGTCCATTTGGAAGACCTATTTGCGACCAAGCTTTAACTTCCTGACTTATGTCTTAAGATGTTGCCTCAATATATTCACATAATTTTCCTCCCTCATGATGCCATCTATTTTGTGAAGTGCACCAGACCCTCCTGCAGCAAAGCACCCCCACAACATTATGATGCCACCCCCGTGCTTCACAGTTGGGATGGTGTTCTTCTTAGGCTTACAAGCCTCCCCCTTTTTCCTCCAAACATAACGATGGTCATTATGGCCAAACAGTTCTATTTTTGTTTCATCAGACCAGAGGACATTTCTCCAAAAAGTAATTGTGTCCCTATGTGCAGTTAGTTGCAAACCATATTCTGGCTTTTTTTATGATGGTTTTGGAGCAGTGGCTTCTTCCTTGCTGAGCGGCCTTTCAGGTTATCTCGATATAGGACTCGTTTTACTGTGGATATAGATAATTTTGTACCTGTTCCCTCCAGCATCTTCACAAGGTCTTTTGCTGTTGTTCTGGGATTGATTTGCACTTTTCGCACCAAAGTACGTTCATCTCTAGGAGACAGAACACGTCTCCTTCCTGAGCTGTATGACGGCTGCGTGGTCCCATGGTGTTTATACTTGCGTACTATTGTTTGTACAGATGAACGTGGTTCCTTCAGGCGTTTGGAAATTGCTCCCAAGGATGAACCAGACTTGTGGAGGTCTACAATTCTTTTTCTGAGGTCTTGGCTGATTTCTTTTCATTTTCCCATGATGTCAAGCAAAGAGGCACTGAGTTTGAAGGTAGGCCTTGAAATACATCCACAGGTACACCTCCAATTGACTCAAATGATGTCAATTAGCCTATCAGAAGCTTCTAAAGCCATGACATAATTTTCTGGAATTTTCCAAGCTGTTTAAAGGCACAGTCAACTTAGTGTATGTAAACTTCTGACCCACTGGAACAGTAAATTATAATTGAAATAATCTGTCTGTAAACAATTGTTGGAAAATTACTTGTGTCATCCACAAAGTAGATGTCCTAACCGACTTACCAAAACTATAGTTTGTTAACAAGACATTTGTGGAATGGTTGAAAAACAAGTTTTAATTACTCAAACCTAAGTGTATGTTAACTTCCGACTTCAACTGTATATGGAACTACCCAGACTCTGCCTAGAGCTGGCTGTCTGACCAAACTGAGCAACTGGACAAGAAGGACCTTGGTCAGGGAAGTGCCCAAGAACCCAATGATCACTCTGACAGAACTACAGAGTTCCTTGGCTGAGATGGGAGAACCTGCCAGAAGGACAACAGTCTCTACAGCACCAATCTGACTTTTATGGGAGAGTGGCCAGAGGGAAGCCACTCCTGAGAAAAATACACATGAAAGACTCTGAGATCTTAAGGCTTAAGATTCTGTGGTTTGTTGAGACAAAATGTAACTATTTAGCCTGAATGCAGAGTTCAAAAAACCAGGCACAGCTCATCCCCCATCTAACACCATCCGTACCGCTGGTGACAGCATTATGCTATAGGATGCTTTTCAGAGTCATGGATTGCGAGGTTTGTAAGGATGGAAGGAGCAATGAAATGAGCCAAATACAGGAAAATCCTTGATAAGAACCTGCTTCAGAGTGCAAACGACCTTAGACTGGTGCAAACATTTACGTTCCAACAGGACAATGTCCCAAAGCATACAGCCAAAGCAACACTGGAATGGCTTCAGACTTAAATCCCATAGAAAATTTGTGGAAAGACGTGAAGATTGCTGTCCACTGCCGCTCCCCATTTAACTGAACAGAACTTGAGAAAATCTGCAAGGAAGAATGGGAGAAGATCCGCACATCCAGATGTGCAAAGCTGATACAGCATACTCAAGACAACTCAAATCTGTAATCGCCGCCAAAGGTGCTTCTACAAAGTATTGACTCAGTGGTGTAAATACTAATGTAAATGACATTTCTGTAATTCATTTTCAATACATTTGGAAAAAAATCTAAAAACATGTCATTATGGGGTATTGTGTGTAGGTGGGTGAGTAAAAAAAAAAAAATGTTTTTATCCATGTTGAATTCAGGCTGTAACAACAAAATGTGGAATAAGTCGAGGGGTGTGAATACTTGCTGAAGGAGCTGCATGTCTGTTCTTCTGTGTATTTATGACATGATTGGAGACAAAAAGACAGTGTCAAGATATCATCTCTACAATCTGGTGCAGATGCTCACCACTGCTCCACTTCCTCTCCACCTACCACTAGCTAAACCATCTCTGTCTGTGTGGGGATTCAGGAGAGACCACTTTGTGTTGTGAGTACACAGCATAGCTCCCCTATGATAGCTTCTCAATATCTCTCCCCAAAGGAATGTCTTCCCAGCCTCACAGTGACAGTCAGACAGTAGCCTCTTCTGTGTGCCTTCATTTCTCTGCTCCATTACCTCACTCTCCTGTGTGAGCCCAGACTGGCTGGCAGGGAGAGAGAGGGAGAGCGAGGGAGAGAGAGACAGCCTCTTGTGTTTGTGCCTGTATTAATTGAACTAAAGATCAGAAGGTTACTCTCTCCATGATCCCTGTTGTGTGTTTAAACAAACAAAAAAACACTGATTACAAGGATGTTCACTCAATGCATCAATCTTGTGTAATTAGAGCCTCTGTTTTGACTCTCTCTCTCTCTCTCTCTCTCTCTCTCTCTCTCTCTCTCTCTCTCTCTCTCTCTCTCTCTCTCTCTCTCTCTCTCTCTCTCTCTCTCTCTCTCTCTCTCTTGTTTCTTTCTTGCCTTCCCAAAGTCAGACAGTGTCCTCCTTTTAATGAACTAATGAGCCACTGTGCTTGGCTGACCAAGAGTGAGACAAGAAAGGAGACAAACTGGCAGCGAACGCTTCTTTACGAGCCAAATAAAGCGCTTCGCTCTGGGTAGGTTCATCAGTCTCTGGATGGGACAACACCACTAAAGGGTCTATAGCGAGGGCGTCTTGCCAGGGATGGGGAGGCGAGGGAGGCATGTGTAGCATGTTTGCGTGGAAAGGGAAGGACACAGCTGTCAGGTTAAGAGCGGGCTCACACACAGGCCCTCAGCATTATCTGTCATATATGTAGTGGGCTGTGAGACGTGAGGGCGCTGTGCTGTGTTGGACTGGAGGGGAGCAGATGAGAGTGGTAGTAGAGGGGCATATGGCTGGGTCTTACCCAGATGCTCACGTAAACTGCTGCTGTGTGTGCCATCAGATGAGAGGGGGAAGAGAGGGAGGAGAGGCAGTTTCATAGTCTCCTCTGTCTCTCTTCCGCTCTCTCTCTTTCCCCATCTCTCTTCCTCTCTCTGTCGGTATACACAAACAGAGCGACAGTGTGTGTCTTTTTTTATCCTGTGGGTAGGTGCCTTGGTGCTGACAGGCTCAGCCAGTGGTAGGTCCTTTAAATTCACCACTGCCAATTAGAGTCACTCCTGGCGGCGGGAAAAAAATGCGTTGGTGATGAGTGCGGCTCTGACAGGCCCGATGTGGAGATGGAAATGCGGTAATTTGGAGTAATTCGGCAACTCGCTGGCGCTTGCCTTGCCTGCCTGTCGGTCTGTCCGCTGGAATAAATGGGGTCAGCGGCGTGTGATCGGCAACTTTCATTTATATGTAAATGACCCCATCGTTGCTGCTGCCGCCGCTGCTACGGAAGGCAGGCACACATACACTGAGCCTGAGAGGCAACCAACCACCCAGTCTCCTTCCTGTCCGGGTCTCTCTCTCTCTTTATAGTCACCTGTTTCTCTTCCTCTCTCCTACCCGGTCTTCCTCTCTACATAGATCTCTCTCTCTCTCCTACCCGGTCTTCCTCTCTACATTGGTATCTCTCTCTCTCCTACCCGGTCTTCCTCTCTACATAGATCTCTCTCTCTCTCCTACCTGGTCTTCCTCTCTACATAGATCTCTCTCTCCCTCCCTCCATCTCCCTGTATTTGCTCCATCCCCTGCCTCTCCTCCCTGGCTCCCCGGCTCCCCTGCCAGCTCCTCTATGCTGCTAGGCCTCTGTACTGGGAGGGCTCTGTTGTGCTCCTGCATACAGTAGTGTTCAGCATCACTGGGATCTGCTGGAGAAACTAAGCATACCAAAGCAATACTCTTCAGAGAGGAAACATTCACCTCCAAAACAAAGTTAAAACAAGCCTTTACTTAGCCTACTGCTGGCCTTTCCCCAACACTTTGTTCTATTTTTCACATTAAAATAAGAGCAGGTGCAAACTGTTGTACTGGGGTTAATGTTCCACTAATCTTCAGTGTCTAATCAACTACAGTGGAGTTGAGAGAGAGAACAGAGAAAATCAGTGCGTGTGTGGGAGCCTGGAGGTGTGCTTGCTTGGTTCATTAGCTAGCCTTTATTGTGCTGATGCAGAACCAGGGTCCTGTAAATTCCTGCGTCGGTGTGACAAGATAGATAATTACACTTCCATAAATAATGGAATGCAGCGGCCACTTCCTATAGATGTACCCTAATGAGGCTAATACACAGTGAGAAGCTGAGGGTGCTTGGCAAGTAGTGGCCCTAATGTTTTGGTTAACTATATCTCGCAGAGTAAATATCCTCCTCCATTTTTCCTGATTATGTTTTAAGTGGACAGACTGTATATTAAAGGAGAGTTTAAAAATGGTTGCGGTGCGAGTTGCATTTTGCATGCCTGAGTATCATGCTCATTTACCATAAGTTATTCATGAAGAACTGCCTTTGATGATGTTTTGATTTCATTATCAAATCATTCAATTATTTTCTTTATACCGTGTACTTATTTATGTCCAGCCCATCACTGAAATATGTAGGATGGCATAATTCTGTTCTTTGGACGGTGAATCTTTTGGATTTAAGCTCTGTAAATAATTCATATGTAGAGAGAAATCCATCTGGGTCGAGGCAACGCATGCAGACGCAGGGGAGTTTTTCACAGCTAAAGAGTCCCTGTTGTGAAGGTGAGATATACTTTTTTTCCTTCAAATTTATAAGGTGATTTTCTCTCTCTCTCTCTTTCTTTTTAAGTGATATGTTTTAATGTGTTCCACAGTGTGAGTCTTAACTATTTTTCAATCGCAAGATAAAATCCCTCCAAAAAGTGTTTCAAAAAGGAATATTTCAAAAATATCCTTTCAAGCTGTACCCCCCTCTATACCTGCCTCTCTCTGAACTCTATGTGAGCCAGTGTGTGTGTGTAGTGTAGAGAAGCTTGGTGCAAACTCCTGCAACCATTGATAAGAGTGTGTGCGTGTGTGTGTAGCCTGTGTGTCTGCAGCCATTGAGAATACCTCCAACAGAGCCTCAAACACACACCAGCTGAGTTAGTGTGTCACACAACATCCCTCAACTCTCCTGCCACCACACACACACACACACACACAAATGTCTTTATAGCCATTCTCTTCCCTTCCCCCTCCCACCCAACCGCTACAAAAGGCAATAAAGCCACATCACGCTGGAACAGCGGCTAATAAATTTGATTTGTAAAAATAAAAACACTTCCAAACAAGCTGTTTACATTTCAGACATGCTGTTTGTGGGCATATTCACATGAGAAAATGTCCCTTTGTACTGCAGCATATGCAATAAGGGCCCCTATTTCCTGGTAAGGTTCATTATTTTCCTTGTGTGGCGTTAATTCTCCATCATTACGGTTAATGTGGTTCTGTGTGGAATGGCGGAGCTGAGTCGAGTGGTGCTTATGACTATAGCCGTGTAGCACAGCACTGTGCTGAGGAGACCACACGAGCGTGACTCCATCCCACAGCCTGATGGTTCAGGGGCCCAGTGTGAGCTTTCCCCGCTTCTCCGACCACCACCACCGCTGCTGCTACACCACACCCCCACACACACCGTCCAAATGACACCCCACATAGGACTATCAATTCACAGACACACACAGAAAAATACCCCGGCTTCACTTTTAATATGAATGTGAGGAGACTGGGAGAGGAGGGAGGGCTACAACAACACTTCCAGCCGAGCTAGCTGTAAAAGCAATATTGAAAAGAGAATTCCCTGCATGACTGCCGAGGGATGGCTTATTAAAATTTCAGAGGTGCCAGGTGTGTCTGATTCCTCTTCCCAGTGTCCTTGTGTCTGGAGTGAGACACACTCACCTTGATTTCTTTCTTTATTAACCTTGACTAATCAAATCTGCATCTCTCAGGTCCCAGCACACTGCCGCTGGACGTGGTGAGACACACACACACACACACACGCCCTCCCTGTGTGCTGCATCGAGGCATCTCGGCCAAGGCCGTTTTAATGAACTATTTAATGGGCACAGAGAGAGCCTCAGCAAAGTAGTCTGGGTAAGATCTTTTGTAGAGAAATGATTGTAGTCATCAAACCATACGTACAGCAGCTGATGATGTCTTTACCATAAATTAACTACGATGAAATAAGCACAAATGAATATGAAATCGATGTAATTTTCGTCAATTTGACGGATCATTTTACCTCAGGCTAGAGTGTGCGGTGACAGACAGATTTATCCATGTGTTACTAGAAGTGCCATTTCTCATCATTTGTGAGTGGGGCTGCTGGGTAATAACTTTGAGCTACTTGGAGCTGCACTGTATATTCCTCACTCACTCCTCAAACTGAGCTAGCGCCAATTGTTTATAGAATGTAGGACTAGCCTACACATTAAAATGGCTCCAGCATTGAAGCCCAGTTACTTTTACAGTAAGCAGATAATAGCTTGTAGCTCTTGTCTGTAGCTTAAACCCTACACACAGATCAACATCGTTCCTTTGTCTGTGTATCAGAGTCTGTCTGTGTGAATGTCCCTATTCTATTCTACTGCGGCAGTGAGAATCAGAGAGAGACTCTGCTGCTATCAGAACAAAGTGGCTCCCCAGCCAGCCAGCCTGAGCGAGCCTTGGGTGTTTGTGTATTATAGTTTCCCCAGAGTTGTCAGGCCCAGGCCGCATCTTCATTTGGCCTGCTGGATGGTGACCTTGGAGCCCCCCTCCCCAGCGCGTCAGGACTGTGTAATGAAGACTTCAGGGCCAGGCAAACAAATTCTAATAAATTGCCGTGCCGTGACTGAAAAGTGGGAATTCTAATCCCCCTGAATATTTGGTGGCACATTAATTGTCATCAGCAGGGGAGTGGGAGTAGATGTGACTGCATGTCCTGCGTGGGCCTGTTGTGCCGCCACCGTCGCTCCTCCCGCTCCGCTCACAACAAGATCTTTTAATAAAAACGTCAACACCGATATCTGAGGTGAAACCTTTAAGAAAAACATCCCTCTATCTGTCAGACACGGAGAGGGAGAGAAAAGAGGAGAAACTTCAGAGAGAGAAAATGTGTGTGTGTGTGCTGTCGACATGGCAACACATCTGACATTTAAAAGCTGGACCAAAGATGGACAAAGTTGTCTTTCTTCTTCACTTAAGGGGGAGTGACATTTAATAGTCCCCACAGGTCAAAGGAGGCGAAGAAACACTAAATCAAGGCTGCCAGCTGATTAAATAAGAGGCCTCTGTATTATCAACATCCCTGGGCTAGGGTCTGTCGGGGGTCTGCCATACGTCTGCCTTAACTTGTTAGGGCTAGGGGGCAGTATCCTGAGTTTCGGCTGTCTGACGTGCCCAAAGTAAACTGCCTGTTACTCAGGCCCAGAAGGATATGCATATAATGAATTGGATTGGATAGAAAACACTCTGAAGTTTCTAAAATTGTTAAAATAATGTCTGTGAGTATAACATAACTCATATGGCAGGTGAAAACCAGAGGAAAATCCAACCAGATGTTCTTTTCTTGGAGCTCCCAGCCACTTCAAATGTAAAGCTATTGGAAACTATGACTTCCGCCTCCCCGATTGCAGTTCCTATGGCTTCCACTAGATGTCAACAGTCTTTATACATGGTTTCAGGCTTGTTTTTTGAAAAACCAACGAGTAATAGTTGTTTATCCACCGGGAGCTCCATGGAAAAAGCAGTCTCATTGCGCGCGTGAACGGGGGCCCGCTCAGCATTCTTTTCCTTTTCTATTGAACATAGTTCTCTCCGTATTAAATATTATAGTTTATTTAGATATTAGAGTACCTGAGGATTAATTAGAAACGTTGTTTGACTTGTTTGGACGAACTTTACCAGTAACTTTTGGGATTTCTTTGTATGCATGATGAAGGGGTGGATTACTGAACTAAATGACCCCTACTAAACAGACTTTTTTGGGGATATAAAGAAGGACAAAATGACCATTCTTTGTGTTCCTGGGACCCTTTGGATTGCAACCAGAGGAATATCTTCAAAGGTAAGTGATTTATTTTATCGCATTTTGTGATTTTGTGACGCCTGTGCTGGTTGGAAAAATATGTTGATGTTGGGTGCTGACCTCAGATAATCGAATGCTATTCGTAAAGCCTATTGTAAATCGGACAACGATGTTTGATTACCAAGATTCTGAGCTAAAGAACCGTGTATTACACTTGTATTATCATGAATGTTTAATATTACGATTTTTGTAATTTGAATTTGGCGCTCTGCACTTCCACGTTCCACACACTTGAAAGGGGTAACTTGTTTTTTTGTGTAGGTTCTATAAAAAATTATCAATGACAATATAAAATGAAGGTACACACCGGAATAAATGATTTTAGAAAAATACAACATTTCTGAAAGAAAAGGGAGTTTAAGCTTAAATATGGTACACAAGACACTGTATAGTGTGTGTGTGTGTGTGTGTACTCTGAGGGATTTCAGTGCATCTAAATCACCAGTCGTGTCCGTGTATCACCTTGACCCTCACACAACCCTGTCCTCACAATTTATATGGAGTAGATCAGAGGGCAAGGCGTAAAGGACAGCATCTACTCTACACTCCTTTATTCCTTCATTTCTCTCTGCCACCTTCCATTCTTTCTAGTACAGTAACTAATGGCCCTAGGTATAGCTGCCTTCAACAAGCTGGGCCCGCTCGCATTGGCCACTGTAACAGATCCTCTTCCCAGAAGTTAGAAATTATGCAAAAATGTGCCCCCTCGCCTTCCCTCCCTCCCTCCTCATCTCCTTTCCACTCCTCTCCTCCTCACCCCCTCACCTCTCCTCGCCTGGCTCCAGTGCAGTGCTCAGGGGTATGCTCCAACCTCCCAACACACTGACTTAGCAAATGAACACACTGACTGGGCTTTTTCATCACTGCTGTTACTCGAATCCCTTTGTTATGCGGGGGTCACAAGCGTGTCGCTAGAAGTTTAATTGCCAATTCAATGGAAAGATGAGCTTTTTTTGTTGTCAAAGGATACATCCGAGTGTAAGTAAAAGTCCAATCTGCATAAGTAGAGCACACACACAGACACACAGACACACACACACACACACACACACACACACACACACACACACACACACACACACACAGCTCTGTGTGTACATCAAAACAGAGCCTGCGGTACAATAATGTGAGGGACCACACACTGACAGATCCACAGACAAGAGAATACCTAACTGAGGCTCTGAGGCAATATTCTCTTGTTAGAACCTGGAACAATAACAGGCAACTCTCCGAGTCCCCACAGGACACCAGGGGATGTATTTTAATGTAATTGGGTTGGTGTTCTCTTTTCCTTGGCACCGAGCGAGGCTAAATAAAGAGGGGGGAAATGTACTGCTGTGCCTCCAGATTTCCTGTGAGGAGGCAAGGGGCGAGGAGCGGGGGGTGAAGAGTGGAGGGGCAGCGTGGTGTTCCCCTGTTAACTCTCTGCCTCTAATGGCTGTTAACTGGAGAAGAGCTGCAAACGAGAGCGAGCGCCCGGTGCCTACACTAAATACATTAATTACACAGCAGAAGCAGCAGCAGCTCAGGGCTATACTGGACTGGGTTGTGCTGAGCTAGGCTGGCCTTTAGGCTTGGCAGGCCTTGCGGGTCTTTGACTGTCAGGATTCAGGGTCTCCTGAGAGCTGCGCTCTGCAATCCCCCAGCCTCATTAGGCATGCAGAGAGGGTCTGTCTACCATCACCTATGTGCTTTCACGCCTTTTATATCTGGCATAATCTCTTAGTAGCTATTTCTTACATCCCATAACGAGTAGGTTATTACTTCAGACAACAGAGAGAGAGGGGGAGAGAGGAGAGAAAGGAGGAAGGGAGAGAGGAGGGGGATTAAGGAGAGCGGATGGAGAGGAGAGAAGAGAGGAGCGGAGGGAGAGAGGAGGAAGAGGATCGAGGGAGGCAGGAGGGAGAAACGACAAGCAGGAAATGAGGAGAGCGATGAGGGAGGAAGAGAGAAAGAAGGAGAGATTAGGGAGGGAGAGAGGGAGAGGAGGGCAGGCCAGGGAGGGGAGGATAGAGAGAGGCAAAGAAGAGAAGCGAGATAATGGGGGGAATGGCTTGAGACAGAGGCCCATTTCAGCCCAGAGGCCCAGCCGAGCCAGGCTACAAATGTAGGATCTTAATTTGATCACTCTATTGTTGCTGAGAAATTTCCTTCTTGCAAAGCAAGAAATGCAAACTTTTTGTGGATTTGAAAAATGTATCAACCCCTACAAAAATGACAATTTAATTATAATCCACATAATAATTCACATTTCCTGTTTCTGCAGGGTTATTTTCCTGCTGTAGAAAACTGGCTCAAATGAAGATCCTACATCTGTAGCCTGGCTGGCTGGTTGTTAACATCTCCAGAGTTTATACTATTATGACGCTGGTAAAATCTAAATAACTTGTCAGGCTCTTGTCTGCTGTTATCTAGGCCCTCCCCTTGGGAGAGGGGTGAGTGCATAAATAAATAGAGCAGCAGCCCTCTGCTGACATATCTGAGACAGGACCTGAGGCAGGCATCAGGAGAGGAGCTCTCTCTCTCGCTCTCTCCTGCCCACTAAGATTGATTTGGAGAAGGAAGATCAAAAATCCCTGAACGGCAGCTCTAAGGAAGATGGAGGGAGAGAGATAAAGGAAGGGGAGAAGAAGAGAGAGAGAGAGGAGGGAGAGGTACAGAGAGGGTGAAAGCTGTCAGTCAACCCATGTGATGACTCTCTGTTTGAGGGCTGAGCTGAGACAACTCACTCTTTCTATTTCTGTCGCTCTCTCTTCCCCCCCTCTCTTTCTGTCTCTTGTTGTTTCCTTCTTTCTCACTCTCTCTGTCTCTCTTCTCTCAATTTAATCCTCTCTCTCTCCCTCCCTCTCTTTTTCCTTCCCTGCCCGATCTCTCTCTCTCTCCCTCCCTCTCTCCCTCCCTCCCTCTCTCGTTCCATCTCAGTGAGGAGAAGCAGAGGGCCAAGCACCATTAATCTCTCATCTAATAACAGTGGTAATGTTACACATTATTGGAAAGAGATGGGCAAAATGAACTAATAAGTTATCTGATATGGGTTCCCCCTCCACCAAGCTTCAATCCCAAGGACATTTATGGAAAAGAGAGAGGTAGACCGTGGTAGAGACGGCCAGCCAGTGGAAGAAATGGAAAAAAGGGTTGGCAACGTGAGATATTATTTCCTGCTATCGACCTTCTAGTCAGGGACATGCATAGATTTCTGTATCTGGAAGATAAGTGGCTTTGATAAAGTAGGTTAGCATTGATTAATCCATGAAAACTTGGGACTGAAGTTAATGAGTAAGGTTTTCTATTTGCCCGGCAATCTCTCACGTCGTTCATTTCACCAGCAGAGCCCGTGGAGCCTCGGCAGGCAGGCGCACCTCCCGGCCCCTCGTTTGCCCAGTAGCCAGTTATTTTGGAGGAAGATGGCCAATCAATGAAGGATTCACAATGCAATTGGCAGCTAACGGTTGTATGGGACTCCTAAGGTGCATATATAGGAGCCTGAAAGGTCAGAGTTCATCTGTAGGGAATGCTGATTGTTTCTCTGTACTCCCATGCACACACATATAGTACACACACACACACACACACACACACACACACACACACACACACACACACACACACACACACACACACACACACACACACACACACACACGCACACACGCACCTCCCCCTGCAAGGTAATTTCCCTCCTATTTCAATTGGCAATAAACAGAGAGCATCTTCTTGTCTCTTCTGCTCCCTATAACCAGCCTTTGTTGCCATATTGAATATCATTCAGGGATGAGAAAATACCGGCATCTAGATTCCAGCTGAACAATCACCTTTGTGTCATGTAACGATGGCAATAACAGGGTTTAAAATTCCCATCTGCATCATTTGGGCAGCTCTTATCCGCCGCATTTAATGCGAAATGACAGTCCTTTGGACTTAGGTTACGGTGAAGGAATGCAAACAAAACAGCAACATTTAGTCCAACCTAGAAAACGAATGGCACTAGAGCTGCTTCCTGGGCTGAAGATAACCAGGAAGAGAATGGCACTTTCTCTCTTTCTATTTCCTCCTGGTAATCCATCCCTCCACCCACTGCTCTCTCTCTCTCCGTTTTCCTCATCTTCACCAGCAGCTGTGTAGAGGAGGGTTGAGTGGATGTCAAAATATTTGGCAGCCGGCTCCCCAGCCTGTGGAGCATTTTAACCTCTGTGGTTATTACACAAACAGGTTTGTACTCCGCCGCCATGACTGCAGGCATTAGCCATGTCATTATCCTGAGAGCTAGGGTACCAAACCTAGGCTCAACCGTCCCTGGAACTCTAAAGGTCCTGGCGCTAAAAACATCCTGCTAGAAAATAGCCATGCATGTACATGTATTGACACACACAAAAACAAACACACAAATACAAACTCACACACACATTTTATCCGGCACCTAATTATCTAAGTCCTTCTTCCGGCTTTGTTGCTAGTAAATCATGTGTTTTGCAGGGACCCCCTGGCCCTCTCTACCCCCCACCCCCCTTTGTTGAATGCCTTTTTCCAGGAGAGGACCAGGTTGTTCCAGGAAGACCCCGTAGTTCCAGAGGGCCCCTGACAAGCTGTGTAAATCAGCCCAGCATGGAGAGATCGAATGGTGCCGCATAGGCATGATGTACTGTACCGCAGTGTGACACACACACAAACACACGTGTGTCCCGTCTCTTACTCAGACACGTTGCACACAGAACATGCAGACGGTAGTGTAGGTACAAAGCGGTTGGCTTTGCCCTGCTCAACACTAGACTCGTCAGTCCATACTTCCCTGACGGGAGTGTGGTTTCCTCTGTGTCATAGCACTCCCACGCACACACTCTCTCTCTATCACATACACACAAACACACAGGCGCAGACACACACACAAACCGGCCCCTAAGAGCCAACACATCTTCCTAAACATGAAATAAGTTGAGGCGTAAAACTCCATCTCATTCATCATTCTCAGCAGTCAGTGGCTCCACACTTCACTTTTACTAATAGCTCCTCTTCCCCCTGTAGCTCTAAGATGACGAGGCTGAGGAGATGCACTACCTCTACTAATACTGCTGTTGTTGCTGAGGGAACAGCTCAGACTAACAGGAGGAGACCCCTGTGTACCATCACCTGTCCCGCCCTCAACTCCAGACACGCTCATCACTACAGCAGTACACTGAGGTGGCTACACTGCTGGGAATCCATCTCTCATCACTACAGCAGTACACTGAGTTGGCTACACTGCTGGGAATCCATCTCTCATCACTACAGCAGTACACTGAGTTGGCTACACTGCTGGGAATCCATCTCTCATCACTACAGCAGTACACTGAGGTGGCTACACTGCTGGGAATCCATCTCTGATCCCTACAGCAGTACACTGAGTTGGCTACACTGCTGGGAATCCATCTCTCATCACTACAGCAGTACACTGAGGTGGCTACACTGCTGGGAATCCATCTCTCATCACTACAGCAGTACACTGAGTTGGCTACACTGCTGGGAATCCATCTCTGATCCCTACAGCAGTACACTGAGTTGGCTACACTGCTGGGAATCCATCTCTTCATCACTACAGCAGTACACTGAGGTGGCTACACTGCTGGGAATCCATCTCTGATCCCTACAGCAGTACACTGAGTTGGCTACACTGCTGGGAATCCATCTCTCATCACTACAGCAGTACACTGAGGTGGCTACACTGCTGGGAATCCATCTCTGATCCCTACAGCAGTACACTGAGGTGGCTACACTGCTGGGAATCCATCTCTCATCACTACAGCAGTACACTGAGGTGGCTACACTGCTGGGAATCCATCTCTGGCCGTACACTCAAGTAGTTGTCTGTGGTGTGAGGATTCACGAAGAATCACGAAGAATCCTGGCTCATGGAGTAAGAGTATGGAGTGAGAGTATGGAGTGAGAGTATGGGGTGAGAGTATGGGGTGAGAGTATGGGGTGAGAGTATGGGGTGAGAGTACGGGGTGAGAGTACGGGGTGATAGTACAGGGTGAGAGTACGGGGTGACAACACGGGGTGACAGTACAGGGTGACAGTACGGGGTGATAGTCCGGGGTGATAGTACGGGGTGAGGGTATATGGTGAACTATACATCTAGGCCTGGATAAGAGCTTACTCAGACTACAGTAAATCACAACTCTGCCTAAGCACTGACCCATATAACTCACAACTGAGGATGGTGTGTGTGTGTTCATAAAATCTGTGTGTGTGTGTGTGTGTGCGCACCCCTGTTCCCTGCAGCAGTGACAGTGAAGGTCAGTGCGGTGGGTGAGCGGCTCTAGCAGGCCCTCTCTCTGGTCCCCCAGCTCAGGCCTGGGGACAGGAAACTATCCCTGTCACATCCCACAACAGCTCTCCCTGCTGCACCGCTCTGACTCACCTCACCCTGAGATCACAGACACACACAGACACACACCACATCACTTGCTCTCAATACATTCTCACACACCCACACACACCCTGCCCCCGCTTCCGTCCCTGAGATAGAACACATAAAGCACATGTCCCTTCCCTAACGTGTGAACCTGATGACCTTGTCCACATTCATTCAGTCACTGCAGGATAGAGTACTACTACTCCAGCCTCTGCTCCTCTCCTGTCTCTGACAGTCAAGGGGAATGTGGGACGGATCCTAACGAGAGCCACACCTTTAGAGTCTCCCCCAGCTGTCCACTCTTTACTGCCGAGGCATGACACATGAAAAGGAGAGCACATCGCACAATTAACAGGTTAGTATTTTATCAGGTCGGGGCTGCCACTGACAGACTGCAGATCATTTGGCTCTGGTGTTGGGGAGTGTGGGGTCTTGGAGGAGTTATCTTATTCTGATTTACTGGCTCCCTCTGCCAGTTTGGAATTGAGACTAGTGTGTGTGTGTGGGGGTGGGGGGTTTAGCACCCCGCTCCCACACACATCCCCTGCACACATACGCAAAAATGCACACGAACACACCGTTCCGCAGCCCAAACACAACCAGCAGGCTCGCACTGGGATTTGAGGTGTAATTAAATTCAATAAATAAGCGAAGGTGAAGAAATGAATCAAGTGGAAACAGATGAACAACAGGAGATTAAATGCCACTGAGGCGTGCAAACAAATATTTCAATATAATTTTCAATCGAATGCACAGAGGGGCCCCCATAGAGATATGCCCCCACCCAAGCTGCTCTGCCCCACAACAGTGTATCCCAAAATAACTTTAATCAGCAGCATAATCATCATCATCACCACCACCATCATCATGGTCATCACCATCATCATTATCCCCATGTGGACAAAGGGCAGGTGAGTCACCCGGCTAAGTCACCCAGCTGTATGACCCGTCCTCCATCCACACCTCACCATCCTCCTGTGTCACCCTTTCTTTCCAGTAGCGTATAAGTCTTTATTAACGACTATTGAAGTAGCAATTAATGCTGAATAATAGATGAGGTACAGCTGTGCAAATCTGAATAAAGCCTGTAATTAGGAGCTAAAGAGGAGGGGAAAACAGTGCTAGTGCATATTAATGCTTTCATTAAGCTGCGGAGCAGGCCTCAGCAAGGGGAACTTGTAAACTGCGCTTATGTTCTGGAAGAAATAGTGCCCTAATGGAGACTCAGCCTGGTGCTATGGGTGGCCGCAAAGGGGACGCCAGCACACTGGGGATCATTACTCTATTTTAAAGTCTCATTCTGGCCCATCTTTAGTAGTGCACAGAGCTGTAGAGAACTAGAGAGACGATTCCTCATACTGCTAATCGATCCATAACTGTTCTGTGTTTTAGCACAGTCAGAGGCTCCTATAGCATGGTGAGTCATAAAGACTGGGTTCACGACACACACACACACACACACACACACACTCTGCAGCGCTCCGTACTACACTCCTGGGCATCGCAACCCTAAGTGCTTAAAGCCTAAAAATGTAAATTAGTCTTTTTTTTACGGGCAGCGTTCAAGGCCACACCTGGTGCTCGGCGGGCGCCTGCATCCCCTGCACTCTGATTTATTAAGTGTGCTTGCACTATATGCTCTAACTCTAACAACCCGTCTCACTCACACACACACTCACACACACACTCACACACACACACCCGACGGACGAGGCTCCAGGCCTGCAGATCAGACCTGCCACTGTCTATTGACTTGATTGAGACGGTCGGGGCCCCAGATTGAAATGGCAATGACAGAATCACTTCCCCCAAACCACCTCAACTACACGCCTCACCCCCTACACCCATCGCTCCTTCACTATAGTCTTGAGTCTTTCATTCCAAAAATACTGTCTGTCTCCCCACTTCGCTCCATATCACTCACTCACTCCCGCTCTCTCTCACCCCCTCTCTTCAACAGCTGGGCTCTCTTTATTATCTCTCTCTCTCTCTCCGTCTGCCCTTTCTCTCTAATCCTCCTCCCATTCACTCTCTATTCCCTCCAGAGCCGGCAGCTTTTGTCTGACACGCTTTAAGTTATTGGTTTGGGGCCTTATTTATTTATTTTCATCGTATGGCTATTGTATTCTCAACAAGTTTCAGACAGCTGTATAATGAGAAGGAGTTGGAGTTGTGTTCCCAAATGGAGAGGCTTGTGCAGCACAGCAGTATGCTCTACACACCCCTCTTATTCCAACTGACAACTGCTTTCTTTCTTTGTATGTATGAACTTGTAAGGAGTTGTAAGTGCATACATAAAGCCACGCATACTATGTACTTATCCGCTTTCTTTATCCTCAAAGGTGCTGTCTACTAATTCTATCACTGTTAACTTCCTGGCCAAGAAGCACAGTCCTAATGGAAGTCCAGCAGTGTATTTGGTGGTTCCCAATAATGTGGTGGAGCACAGTAAAACGAACAGGCGATTTGATTACAGCTGATCATTTTCATCCTGGGGACTGTGTCTGTGGTGAAACAGTGAGAGAGCTTGCGGAGGGGACAGCATTTGTTTTAGCTAATCAGAGAGAGAGAGAGAGAGAGAGAGAGAGAGAGAGAGAGAGAGAGAGAGAGGACCCCTATGGGAATAGCCCCATTGACATTTCCGGATTAAAACCATGACTGATCCCCAACCTGATCAAGGTTATTGGTCCGAGGTAAAACCACAACTTGCAGTGGCCGCACTGACCCCTGCGCAGGCAGACAGGCATAGAAACATGTCTATTGATGTTAATTTGCAGCCAAATGGACACCGATCCCTATGGAGTTGTACAGGTTAATCAGACATGTTGCTGTGTATTAGAGTATGTCTGTCACCAGGCCCCGATTCCATTCCGTGTCTCCCATACACAGTTTCCACATTGGCAATAGAGCGAAGTGAAGTCTAATGGTCTTTTCCACTGGTATTGTGGCTGCAGGGCTTCCCTGTGACAAGGCTATTGATCCATGATCGGGTGTTGGATGTTGGAGGAGGAGGCAGGGAGAAGTCCTATAGGGTCAGGAGGACTAGGAGCCAGGGATAGGCCAGGACAAAGCCTCTCAATAACAACTGTCCCTGGAAGTTACATGGTCCACTGGATAAATTACTAATTTCATTACAATGATTTACAGCGGGGATCTTCAACCTTTTCTTGCCCAGGGACCCCCAACCAGGCTAACCGGCGACCCAGGGACCCCCAACCAGGCTAACCGATGACCCAGGGACCCCCAACCAGGCTAACCGGCGACCCAGGGACCCCCAACCAGGCTAACCGGCGACCCAGGGACCCCCAACCAGGCTAACCGATGACCCAGGGACCCCCAACCAGGCTAAACGCTGACCCAGGGACCCCCAACCAGGCTAACCGGCGACCCAGGGACCCCCAACCAGGCTAACCGGCGACCCAGGGACCCCCAACCAGGCTAACCGATGACCCAGGGACCCCCAACCAGGCTACGCTGACCCAGGGACCCCAACCAGGCTAACCGGTGACCCAGGGACCCCCAACCAGGCTAACCGGCGACCCAGGGACCCCCAACCAGGCTAACCGATGACCCAGGGACCCCCAACCAGGCTAAACGCTGACCCAGGGACCCCCAACCAGGCTAACCGGTGACCCAGGGACCCCCAACCAGGCTAAACGCTGACCCAGGTACCCCCAACCAGGCTAACCGGTGACCCAGGGACCCTCAACTAGGCTAACCGGCGACCCAGGGGCTCCAACCAGGCAACTGAATCCTGGACTTCCCGACGGGCGAGGTGGTGAGGATAGGCAACAAAACCTCCGTCACGGTGACCCACAACACGGGGGCCACTCAGGGGTGCATTCTTATTCCACTCCTGTACTCCCTGATCATCCACGACAGTGTGGCTGCGCACGACTCCAACACCTTCATCAAGTTTGCTGACGACACAACGGCCTGATCACGAGGACGATGAGACAGCCTATAGGGAGGGGGTCAGAGACCTGGTCATGTAATGCCATTACAACAACCTCTCACTCAACGTCAACAAGACAAAGGAGCTGATCGTGGACTACAGGAAACGGAGGGCCAAAAACGCCCCCATTCACATCAACAGGGATTTCAAGGTCCTCAGTGTCAACATCACTAAGGATCTATCATGGTCCACACACACCAACACAGTTGTGAAGAGGGCACGACAATGCCTCTTCCCCCTCAGGAGACTGAAAAGATTTTGCATGTCCCCTCAGATCCGCAAAAAGTTCTACAGCTGCACCATTGAGAGCATCTTGACTGGCTTCATCACCGCCTGGTATAGCAACTGCTCGGCATCCGACCGCAAGGTGCTACAGAGGGTAGTGCGTACGGCCCAGTACATCACTGAGGCCAAGCTTCCTGACATATAGGACCTCTATATCAGGTGGTGTCAGAGTAAGGCCCTAAAAATTGTCAAAGCGCACGGCAAGTGGTACCGATGCACCAATTCTGGAACCAACCGGACCCTGAACAGCTTCTACCCCCAAACCATAAGACTGCCACATAGTTAAATAGTTCACCAAATAGCTATCCAGACTATCTGCATTACCGTTTTTCCTCATCACATACACTGCTGCTAGTTTATTATCTCTCCTGTTGCCTAGTCACTTTATCCCTGCCTATATGTACATATCTACCTCAATGACCTCCTACCCCTGCACATCAACTCAGTACTGGTACCTTGTGTATATAGCCAAGTTACTCATTGTGTATTTATTACTACTTTTATTATTACGTGTTTTACTTTTCTGTTATTTCTCTATTTTATTTGTCTCTGCATTGTTGGGAAGGGCCCGTATGTAAACATTTCACAGTTAGTCTACACCTGTTGTTTACCAAGCAAATTTCATTTGAACTTCAAACACATTTTCTCTAAGAGCAGCTGTTTAGTTGGTTAAAGAAAGGTTAGCCATTATGTTGACCAAAATTAATGTCCAAGTCGAGAAAGCTTACCAGCAGCTGCTGGCCTATTCGTGGGTGCTTTTTCAAAGCCTTTGTCAAATAATCCAATGAATTGGCTTCAATGTAATTGACTACAATGAGTGCAATTTGCTCAATATTAGGGGTTTAGAAATAAAGTTGACATCGTTAGATAGAAGATATTCTCCTATTTTATACTGTAGATATGTAAATCAAAAATGTGTTTATTTTGTTGTTGCTAGCAATATTCATAAAAACATTGACATTCTTTCACTTTTTTTATATCCTGATTTACAGGACCTCTCTCTCTCCTCCCTCCTATCCCTCTTTTCTCTCTCTTTCTCTCCCTCTATCGCTTTTCTGTCTCTCTCTCACTTCATCTCTCTCCATCCCTTTTTCTCTCCCCCTTGCTCTCTCCATGTCTACACCCCCTCCCCACACCCCCCGTTGAGAAGGCTATAACTCCGGTCTATAAAAGCGTCATGGAGTCAGGACGCAGGGCCTTGTGTTGAGGTCAGGCAGGGTTGACTTCATTAGGACAATTAAAGTGTGGCTGCTAAGACCATCATTTACATTTCATTACATTTTAGTAATTTAGCTTTTAGAAGAGCCTCCAGAGAAACGTACAGTTGGTGCATTCATCTACAGTTAGTGAATTCAACAATAGGATACTCTACTGTATTGTTGTAGGCCTATGCACTTGTATTTTCTTATTTTTTTGCCAAAAGTATATAAAGTATGTGGTAATTTTGCACACCACCAGTTTGTGCTTGAACTGTATGCTAATGTATTGTAAAGTCATTACTATTCACAGTAGCACTCGTGCGCCGCATTCTGACATAGAATTTGTCTTGGTAAAATATAGGCTTGATGCGCAGAGCTTCAGAAATAATGAAAGCAATAGTTCTCCAGTTACAGCGGAGCCTTAAACGACTATAGCACCTCCTGAATGTTTCATTACAGAGTGCTCCCCATCCCTCTGGTGCCTCCCTGCTAGGGGAATCCTTTTGAGCGGCCATCTTGGATATGAGGTCAAAACCAATGCCATTTCATCTTCATAATATTCGGATTGTATATTCGAAGTGTAGACCACATCAAATGTCAGACATCAAGTGATGGGTTATTTAGTCAAAAATATTAGATGTGTGGAATGTTTTTCTGCTTTCAGGGGGTCTTTAAACTCTCTACTTGTCACTCCAAATATAGATTAGTAGATGGTCTTTTTTTGTTTTTTGTTTGTTTATGCAGCAATATTATTTAACGTAGCTAACATTATGCTATAGAATCATGTTTATGCAGAAATATTATTTAACGTAGCTAACATTATGCTATAGAATCATGTTTATGCAGCAATATTATTCAACGTAGCTAACATTATGCTATAGAATCATGTTTATGCAGCAATATTATTTAACGTAGCTAACATTATGCTATAGAATCATATTTATGCAGCAATATTATTTAACGTAGCTAACATTATGCTATAGAATCATGTTTATGCAGCAATAATATTTAACGTAGCTAACATTATGCTATAGAATCATATTTATGCAGCAATATTATTTAACGTAGCTAACATTATGCTATAGAATCATGTTTATGCAGCAATAATATTTAACGTAGCTAACATTATGCTATAGAATCATATTTATGCAGCAATAATATTTAACGTAGCTAACATTATGCTATAGAATCATATTTATGCAGCAATATTATTTAACGTAGCTAACATTATGCTATAGAATCATGTTTATGCAGCAATAATATATAGAATCATGCCAACTTTAGCCACATTACTGGAATCAAGATGGCTGACGATTCATGCAGATAACTTATGAGTGACATACACTAGCAAAACCAGATGAGTACGCTCCAGTAGATCAGTATTCAATAGAGTGAGTACCTTCAGTGACTACATCACTCCAAGCAAAGACAGAGAGAATCAGTGGCCCCTGCTCTTTGAAGAGTGACAGAGTGGGGAGAGATGTGACTGTCTGCCACCATTCCGAGGGGAGCCTGTATGTGTGTGCATGTGTGTAAGTATACGTGTGTATGTGCATGTACGTGTGTGTGTGTGTGCGTGCGTATCCGTGCGGTGTGTGTGCGTGCGTGCGTGTAACGCAGGGTAGAGGGATGTACATCAGCCGGCTGCAGACACGTGCACACTGGCGTCTCTGAAGTCCTCTTCAAAGACACGTTTGGCAGCTGCTTTCATGCTGCTGCACACTGGGCCACGACTGCACTCCACAGAGGGATGGGAGCCGGGCCACAACGCATCGTAAACACAAAGACGCGCATGATGGGACGGGAAGATGGGGAGGTGTGTGTGTGTGTGTACTGGGGGTGGACGTGTTACAATGTGTTTAACTCGTGTACGTACATGCATGTGAAGTAGGATGAAGGGATTTCTATAGAGTTTGTGTGTGGGTGTATTTTCACATATATTTGAGAGAGTGTGTATGTGTAATAGTGTGTGTGGATGTATCTGTGTGTGTGGATGTATCTGTGTGTGTGGATGTATCTGTGTGTGTGGATGTATCTGTGTGTGTGGATGTATCTGTGTGTGTGGATGTATCTGTGTGTGTGGATGTATCTGTGTGTGTGGATGTATCTGTGTGTGTGGATGTATCTTTGTGTGTGGATGTATCTGTGTGTGTGGATGTATCTGTGTGTGTGGATGTATCTGTGTGTGTGGATGTATCTGTGTGTGTGGATGTATCTGTGTGTGTGGATGTATCTGTGTGTGTGGATGTATCTTTGTGTGTGGATGTATCTGTGTGTGTGGATGTATCTGTGTGTGTGGATGTATCTGTGTGTGTGGATGTATCTGTGTGTGTGGATGTATCTGTGTGTGTGGATGTATCTGTGTGTGTGGATGTATCTGTGTGTGTGGATGTATCTGTGTGTGTGGATGTATCTTTGTGTGTGGATGTATCTGTGTGTGTGGATGTATCTGTGTGTGTGGATGTATCTGTGTGTGTGGATGTATCTGTGTGTGTGGATGTATCTGTGTGTGTGGATGTATCTGTGTGTGTGGATGTATCTGTGTGTGTGAGTGAGATTGGCAAAGCTTTGAATTCATTTCACCTGAACAATGCTTACTTGATCCACCTTTCTTCTGGAAAACGGAAAACAAAGGGTCGTGTTTCTCTGGGGATGTTAGGGGTGCACGTACGCATGACGGATTCAAATATCTGCTCCACAACACCTTGTGTGGACACTGCTGTCGAGGCCAGAATTAAACCCATTGCTCACAAGGCGAAGGCTGTGATTCGCAGCACAAAGTCTGTCAAAATGAAACCCGTTCCCCATCCCTGGACACCTTATTCACCCGCTCGCTCCCCCTCTCCTCCTGTTCAGCTCTTTATCAGATTACAAGTTGCAGGGCGAGATAAAATGAGAATGAAAAAGAAGAAAGAGGGCAAGAAATGAAAAAAGGCTGAAACGTAAGAACATAATAAAGGCTAAAACATTCAGCTTTTAATTAAAATTACCCATATCAGTTGAGATTAATTTGAAATTGTCTTGAGGACTTCACAGAGAGCAGCGGGGACTTCGCCAGTTCCCAGTGCCGATAAAAACAGTAACACCAGTGCAGTTGCTATCTCCCAGAAATTCTCTCTCTCTCAATACATTACTCTCTTATTTTATTTACACATGGTGCCTTTCCTTCATTCCTTTCTCCCTTCGTTCCTAGCTTCTTTTCTTTCATGCCTTTTTTCCCACCCTCTTTTTTGTATTTCTCCTTGCTCTCAGTTTTTCACGTCCTTTTATCTCCACTTCATAGGGAATAACTGCACGCTGGGGTAGGGATAATGAGGTTGTTCATCCAGAACTTCAAACCTTCCCCTCCCCAACACCCATTCGCCAGGATTCTAAAACAAACCAAATCCAGGAGCAAATATTTTGACATTCAGACGCAGAGGAAGATAGGGCCATGAATCCTTTCTGATTCATCTCCTGCAGAAAACCCCCCAAATAAAAAATAATGCATGGTTGCAAATGAGAGCCAATCAAAATGTTGCTCCTGCATTTCTAAATCTGCATGCAGCGATCTGTTGATCCTAATCTCACCATGGTACAGAGTTAGAGATGGGTATGGTACAGAGTTAGAGATGGGTATTGTACAGAGTTAGAGATGGGTATTGTACAGAGTTAGAGATGGGTATGGTACAGAGTTAGAGATGGGTATGGTACAGAGTTAGAGATGGGTATTGTACAGAGTTAGAGATGGGTATGGTACAGAGTTAGAGATGGGTATTGTACAGAGTTAGAGATGGGTATTGTACAGAGTTAGAGATGGGTATGGTACAGAGTTAGAGATGGGTATTGTACAGAGTTAGAGATGGGTATTGTACAGAGTTAGAGATGGGTATGGTACAGAGTTAGAGATGGGTATTGTACAGAGTTAGAGATGGGTATGGTACAGAGATAGAGATGGGTATTGTACAGAGATAGAGATGGGTATTGTACAGAGTTAGAGATGGGTATTGTACAGAGTTAGAGATGGGTATTGTACAGAGTTAGAGATGGGTATTGTACAGAGTTAGAGATGGGTATGGTACAGAGTTAGAGATGGGTATTGTACAGAGTTAGAGATGGGTATGGTACAGAGTTAGAGATGGGTATTGGGTATATTATATTGAAAGGGATAGTAATTTGAAAAAGAGAAAGCAGGGATTATTTCATGTAACCCATTCAGCTGACCAGGGAACAGGGCTGACATGGTTGGCCAGCTTATTGTGCAGATAGATACAGTACATACAGAGACAGTAATAGGAGTCAGGTCTAGAAAAATAATAGGAGTCAGGTTATAGAACAGTAATAGGAGTCAGGTTATAGAACAGTAATAGGAGTCAGGTTATAGAACAGTAATAGGAGTCAGGTTATAGAACAGTAATAGAAGTCAGGTTATAGAACAGTATTAGGAGTCAGGTTATAGAACAGTAATAGGAGTCAGGTCTAGAACAGTAATAGGAGTCAGGTTATAGAACAGTAATAGGAGTCAGGTCTAGAACAATAATAGGAGTCAGGTCTAGAACAGTAATAGGAGTCAGGTCTAGAACAGTAATAGGAGTCAGGTCTAGAACAGTAATATGAGTCAGGTCTAGAACAGTAATAGGAGTCAGGTCTAGAACAGTAATAGGAGTCAGGTTCTAGAATAGTAATAGGAGGCAGGTCTAGAACAGTAATAGGAGTCAGGTCTAGAACAGTAATAGGAGTCATGTCTAGAACAGTAATAGGAGTCAGGTCTAGAACAGTAATAGGAGTCAGGTTCTAGAACAGTAATAGGAGGCAGGTCTAGAACAGTAATAGGAGTCAGGTCTAGAACAGTAATAGGAGTCAGGTTCTAGAACAGTAATAGGAGTCAGGTCTAGAACAGTAATAGGAGTCAGGTTCTAGAACAGTAATAGGAGTCAGGTCTAGAACAGTAATAGGAGTCAGGTCTAGAACAGTAATAGGAGTCATGTCTAGATCAGTAATAGGAGTCAGGTCTAGAACAGTAATAGGAGTCAGGTTCTAGAACAGTATTAGGAGTCAGGTACTAGAACAGTAATAGGAGTCAGGTTTAGAACAGTAATAGGAGTCAGGTCTAGAACAGTAATATGAGTCAGGTTTAGAACAGTAATAGGAGTCAGGTTCTAGAACAGTAATAGGAGTCAGGTCTAGAACAGTAATAGGAGTCAGGTTCTAGAACAGTAATAGGAGTCAGGTCTAGAACAGTAATAGGAGTCAGGTCTAGAACAGTAATAGGAGTCAGGTCTAGAACAGTAATAGGAGTCAGGTTCTAGAACAGTAATAGGAGTCAGGTCTAGAACAGTAATAGGAGTCAGGTTCTAGAACAGTAATAGGAGTCAGGTCTAGAACAGTAATAGGAGTCAGGTCTAGAACAGTAATAGGAGTCAGGTTCTAGAACAGTAATAGGAGTCAGGTCTAGAACAGTAATTGCTGAATGTGAAAGCCCATGGCGCTGCATAGCATGCCACTCCACAATAAAGCAGATTAATAGATGGTAATTACCCTAGTATAACACGCTTTAATGCAACGCCTTAGATGTATTATAATGATTACTCCCCTGGTTTAAGAGCTGAGAATTGGAAATCAGGCCATTCAAAGGCCATCGTGTCGATGGTAGTTTTAGAAAATTAGAAATCTATCTAAAAGGGGACTTCTTGGCCAACATCATCATAATCATTTTTCTTGTTTAGCTATTGATTGCGCCTTCAGCAGCGAGATGCTGTGTGTGCTTGGACAGTGAAATAGAGGAGTAAGTGGAAGAGGCAGAGATAGAGGGATAGAGGGATGGAGGGGAGGGGTGGGGGGTAAGAGATGAGTCTGGAGTCACCCTGAACAGTAATGAGGTTGCAGTAAAAATTAGACGGTATTGTGTTGTACTTTAAGGTAGTTCATCTTAAAAATGAATAGTCCCTCAAGGGCCAGGTGCTTAATGCCATTTATTAATAGAAAGACAGGGCCAGCAGTTTGGGCCTGGGCCCTCCGAGAGCCCTTTGTTAAGGAGTCTGGACAGAGAAAGAGGGAGAGAGGGAGGAAGAGACAAGGAATGCTGAGCCTGCCTATTGATTGTTGGGAGAAGAGGTGTCCAGGGTATAGTTGGGACGTCCCAGAGCGTCAATAAATAATATTTTGATTGGATAGCGATGGCAATTAAAGTGGGATAAAGGTGTTGCCATGGGGATTTATCACAGGCTCTATCCCCCAGGGCCAAGGGCATGAGGTTAGAGGTCAGGGTCTATTTAGGAGACCCCTCAGATCCATCTTGACCAGATCATTGGAGCTGCAATCAAATATCAACGAGGAAGCATGTCTGGGAGGAAGGAGGACATCAGTATTTGAGTCATCCCAGGCCTCATGAGAGGAAGTAAAGTCTGTCTTTCTGTGTCTCTCTTTCTCTTTCTCCTGGAGGAAGGGAGGGGAGATAGAGGCAGGCCCTGGCCCACGGTGACCCAGCCTATTAATGAGCCAGTGGCCATTACCTCCCAGTTAGCCTGCTCTGCGCTCAGCCATTTGTCATAAATTGGGGCCTGTCACAGGAGGGCTGCCTGCGTGCGGCGTTGGCGGTGTGAGGCGGTGTGAGGCGGTGTGGCGCGGCGTTGAGGGCTGAGGAGCCCCAGCAGTGGGAGTCTAAGCTGTTTTCCGTGAGCGAGCATCTTTAGCTCTCCGGCTCCCAACTTGTCAAATAGGTTTCATTACCAGAGGAATATCAGTCTTGATAAAGGATCCAAACAAAGGATGCACAGGGAGGGGATTTACTATGCTATCCACCGGGCCTCTGATAATGTTGTTTATGTCAGAGTAAAATGTTATTGCCGCAATTTGCACACATCTAAATCTCTGCATGCAGGCATGGTGTCAGGCTATAGCTAGCGAAGGGCCATATTGCTATTGATTGGTTGAATGATAGAACCATTTCTTACCTGAGTCGGAGCAGCACCAGAGGCAGTAGCATGGAGGAGAGAAACGGAGAGAGAAGAGAGCGAAAGAGAAAGTCTGATTAGTTGTGGCCTTGTACAGTATAAATATTCACTGGTAACTATGGTCTGACACTGTAGGGCTGAAATACAGTTTTATACACCGAAATAGAGAAGAGCTGCCTAGTCGGGGTTTAAGAATGGGAAATTCAACAGTGAATGTTTATTTCCAGGGTGGATACCACACTTAGTCACGCTCATTTGAAGAGAATGAATAATAAGTAGCCAGCAACTGACAGCATGATTTAAAATACTGTTTAATTATTTTGCCCCCTCTCAAGGCAACCTTTCAGACAGAAACACAAACCTCACGTCAACGAAATACTGTATTTTCTGTTGCAACCATCTCATGGTGAAGCGGTGCGGTATGATTGATCACGTTGTGGCTGGGGAGTGTGTCAGTTTCTATAAGTAGGCAATATCTGAAGTGTGCTAGCACATGTTTGCACAATGTTATGGTGGTGTGTTAGACTGTGTGTTTGTTCTGAATTTTACGAAATCGTAACATTATAGTAACTTGCACATGTATTCTTGCGTGTTTCGTCTGTGTGTGTGAATATGCACGCTCTTTCTCAGTGTGTATGCGAACAGACAGAAAGACAGAATGGAAGTTCCACCAGCCCCTGAGCCCCACTCCACTGCCCCTCTCCCCCTACCCTCACACTCAGCTCTGTGCTGGGACAAAGCCACCAGCAGCCTCATTCAGAAGCCTCCCACCACCACGCCAATATGCTTTAAACACGTACATATTCACTGCCATTCAGTGTACGCACAACCCCCATATACCACCAGCGCCATCTGCATTATCAGGAGTCAAGCTGTGCCTGGGTTTTCTTCCTCCTCCGTACATACATTACAGAGCAGCCGGTGCAGAGCCAGATCCCTGTGCCTGCATCCAAGGCAACCTACACTTGGCACGCAGAGATGGTGAAAAGTACAACTTGCCTCTTGATGCTCGCTAGCACCCTCTCCCACTACTGAGAAGTGTTCCACATAATCTGAGATCAAAACTGTTTGTGTGCAGACTGAGTGTTAGTTTTAGTTCACTGCTGTTATCTAAAACACACATATAAAAGTCTACTACGCTATGATATTGAAGGTATACATTTGCAAAATAGTTGCAAAGCACTAACCCTGACTAGAACATTAGTCATGCTCACATGACATTCTTTGGACTTGATTGGTGTTTATAAGCGCGTATGAGGAATTATTCATATCGCAGCTTTTATCCTATATATACATTACTGCTGCATCTCTCTCTGAGGGCTGCTGGGCTTCAGCACCACCGGCTAGTGGACAGCTCCACAGGCTCTGTTGTGTAGAAACTCTACCTTTACCATTTCCTCCAATTCAACGTAACCCTGCCTTCAACAAGCCTACTGTACTGTTGCCTCGCCAGGAAAACGTTACTTTAGAGACACTGGCTGGGCCCTGATCAAGTAATGCACTATATAGGGAATAGGGTGCCAGCTTTGGTCAAAAGTGCACTATATAGGTAACAGGGAAGTGCTTTGGACACTTACTAAAACAAGACGTGGACAGATTTCCCTTTCAGATAAAACCTGATGAGCTCTGGACCAGAGTCTTTCGCTCTATGTCTCTGGAAAGCTGTTTCCCAGGCAGCGATTATAGCAGTGCAGGAGCTTTGTGCCGGGAGGCGGGAATGTCGGCTGGGACCGGCGTAGTAAGATGCTTTCAGGAGACGATTTATAGTACAGGGAGGAAAGGGTTAACTTTCCAAGCCCGGACTTCCCAGTCGGCCGCTCTGGAGGACTTTAATGTGTAATTATTTAAAGGCCTTGTATTACAATTTGGAGAAGGAGAACAGGAGCAGGTGGAGGGAAGGAGGGAGGAGGGAGGTATGGAGGGAGGAGAGTAGAGTAGGGAAGGACGAAGGGATCTGTTCCTGCTGAGAGAGATTGAATCCTTTAATGTCAGTCCAATCCAGGGAGCAGTTAACGAGAGATATCTCAGCTATGTGGAGCGATTTCTGTGTTACCTCACTAGCTGTGCTACAGCATATGCTCTGCACTACACTGACTGACTGGGGCTCAAGGGACTAGCCATGGGGATCTGCTAACTGGAGAAATCAGAGCTGAACCAACAACACACTGCACGGCACTGCACAGGCCTCTGCCTCGCTCAGCACTGCAACACTGATGCAACAACCTGGAGCGAGTGTGCTCCAATGATGATAAACAAACAACCTTTTTGAGGGGGGAGGGGAGAGAGGTGATGCTGGGCAAATAAGACTCAGGGGCTTTTTTTCACACCAGATAGTTTCGGTTTCTTTAAAATGGATGTTTGAAGTTGGGGCTCGGCTCAACAAGAGTTGTTTGAAGGGTGATGTGTGTGTGTGTGTGTGTGTGTGTGTGAGAGAGAGAGAGAGACCTTCACGGTGCTACATACTGTAATAATAAATAGAGAAAGCTGTTAAACTTACCAATGCAAAGAAATGATCACAAAGAAATTGGGTTTTCCTTACAACAAAATGTATGGTCTTGGCATTAGGTTACAATAGTACAAGGGCCATTACTTTCCACTCAGTAAGGTCGATGAGGACACAGAGTTTAGTTTTTCCGCTATCATTCAACCCCTCCCCAATCCCCTGGATAAATCGCGCGCACACACACACAACACACACACCACACACACCGACACCTCTGACACTTTAATCAGAGAATGGTGTGCTCTGGGTTCAGACAAAGCCCAATCACTCCTGTGATCATTTGGCCTCTCCTTCAATCAGCAGCACAGTAATTGCATCAGTCACAATCTCCATTTCATCCTTCATCTCTCTGTCAGGACCCAGACAGGAAGAAAGAGAATCTCTGACCAAAGGACACGCCAAAGAGATGCCTGTTATTAAACTAGACAACCTGCAAATTAAGGAGGGAACGGAGAATACAACAAATTGTTGTCATTTTAATCAGGCCTTTTCAAGCCCTTCCCTTAGATACATTTTAATGACAAAGATCTTTGCTACGTGTCAGCATAATTGTATCACGCGGGAAAAATTGCATTAAATAAAAAAGGGCCATATAATCCTTCAACTATAATATGAGTAACTCGGCAATGGGAGACAAAAATGTATCTAACGGCGCGATCTGTCAAAATAAGCCCGTTTAGCACTATTTATGTCGAGAGAGGAGAACGAGAGAGGAGACCACGCCGTAATTTATGACTTCTCCCCTAATCCCACTTTGACGCACGGCAAAATTAGACATATAAATGTTTTGCATGTGCCGTAACGCGTGTCATGTAAGTGAAATTAGGCTCTGAATGATTCATGGGACATTGAAAATGTTCATGGGGAATACAGTGAGTGAGAGGCACTCTATTCTATATTAAAGAGCAGGACAGGGCACAGGATAGGGCCAGCTCTGGAACAGGTGAATCCTACACCTGCTCCTCAGTAGGAAATGAGTCGGAGCAGATTCATCAACGCGGAGCAGGAGAAGCAAAATATGTCCGGGCCCATGAAGACACTTCAAGAAGAGCTGAAGTGCATGACAATACTTTGGACGGAAATGGAACAGATTCAGGCGTGGTACATTGTGGTTTAACATCTCCTAGACACATTGGCAGTACATCTCCTCCTGCACTCACACACTCTAAATTTATACTCCTGAGTGGTCTAAGGCACTGCATCTCAGTGCAAGAGGCGTCACTACAGTCCCTGGTTTGAATCCAGGCTGTATCACATCTGGCGTGATTGGGAGTCCCATAGGGCGGTGCACAATTGGCCCAGCATCGTCCGAGGGTAAGCCGTCATTGTAAATAAGAATTTGTTCTTAACTGACTAAATAAAGGTTTCATAAAATAATTATATATACACTACCGTTCAAAAGTTTGGGGTCACTTAGAAATTAGAATAGGCGACTCCGGGATGCTGGCCATCTATTCAGAGTTGCAAAGAAAAAGCCATATCTCAGACTGGCCAATAAAAAGAAAAGATGAAGATGGGCAAAAGAACACCGACACTGGACAGAGGAACTCTGCCTAGAAGGCCAGCATCCTGGAGTCGCCTCTTCACTGTTGACGTTGAGACTAGTGTTTTAATATTTAATGAAGCTGCCAGTTGAGGACTTGTGAGGCGTCTGTTTCCCAAACTAGACACTCCACTTTACTTGTCCTCTTGCTCAGTTGTGCACCGGGGGCCTCCCACTCCTCCTTTCTATTCTGGTTAGAGACAGTTTGTGCTGTCCGCAAAAAGCCTGAGAGAGGCTGGACTGAGGGCTTGGAGGCCTGTTGTAAGGCAGGTCCTCACCAGACATCACCGGCAACAATGTCGCCTATGGGCACAAACCCACCGTCGCTGGACCAGACAGGACTGGCAAAAAGTGCTCTTCACTGATGAGTCGCGGTTTTGTCTAAGCAGGGGTGATGGTCGGATTTGCGTTTATCGTCGAAGGAATGAGTGTTACACCGAGGCCTGTACTCTGGAGCGGGATCGATTTGGAGGTGGAGGGTCCGTCATGGTCTGGGGCATCATTGGACTGAGCTTGTTGTCATTGCAGGCAATCTCAACGCTGTGCGTTACAGGGAAGACATCCTCCTCCCTCATGTGGTACCCCTCCTGCAGGCTCATCCTGACTCAGCCATACTGCTCGTTCTGTGCGTGATTTCCTGCAAGACAGGAATGTCAGTGCTCTGCCATGGCCAGCGAAGAGCCCGGATCTCAATCCCATTGAGCACGTCTGGGACCTGTTAGGTCGTAGGGTGAGGGTTAGGGCCATTCCCCCCAGAAATGTCCGGGAACTTGCAGGTGCCTTGGTGGAAGAATGGGGTAACATCTCACAGATTAGAACTGGCAAATCTGGTACAGTCCATGAGGAAGAGATGCACTACAATACTTAATGCAGCTGGTGGAGACACCAGATACTGACTATTACTTTTGACCACCCATTTGTTCAGGGACACATTATTCCATTTCTGTTAGTCACATGTCTGTGTAACTTGTTCAGTTTATCTCAGTTGTTGAATCTTGTTATGTTCATAAACGCAATTGACAGTGAGAGGACATTTCTTTTTTTGCTGAGTTTATATTCAGAGGCTATATCCATACACACATGCAGAGCACACACTCCTCTCCCGTCCCTATCTAATGGATCCATGTGGGGCAGCAGAGATAAAAGCAGACAGAAGGATCAATTTAGTTGATCTATGAAAGATATTAGTAATGACATTTATGAATATTTTATGGAACGTAGAGAATGTCATCATACATTTTTATCTAGGGAAATGAGGCAGGAATATAAAACAAACAGTATTAAACTTTGAACATGGCCCCCCATGTCAATCGAATTGTGCCCAAGAAGAAAAAGAGACAGGGGGAGAGCACTTTGTCATCCCCTGGCTATTTCTGCGCCTGAGGAAGTGTAGAAGTCCATCGTAATTAGCACTAGCATTGAACAGCAACAGCACACAGACAGAGTGGGGACTCCCAGAAAGTCACTGCCATCAATATGTTTATCTGCATATTGATCGGTCCCCACAGGCCGTGTTCTGCTGATTGTCGTGCATTAAACTAAAAGCCAGCAAAATGATTCACATGCATTATGTGGGGCCCGTCATTAACATGGTGCATTTACAAGGGTTTCATATGGCTGGGTGTGACTGGAGACTCTATATCCTTCTACCTTGGGACACTCCAAATGGTGACAGGGGAGACATGAAACACCAGCCTCATCACACTCTCCTAGTCTCGCTGTGTTGTCTCATTCCACTGCCATATTCTCTATTGCTGCAAAGTTCCCTAGTTCTCTTGGAACGCTAGAAAGCTACCGTAGTGCTGCTTTGTTCTCTCTGTTTTTACATAATAGCCAGTGAACTTGGGTTTTCCCCGGTGTATTCGTGTCATGACAGGTGAGGGCTATGAAAGGCCAGCTGAACCCTGCACAGATGGCCTGACAAAAATAGAAATGAAGAGATATGCTCCTTTTCAAAGGGTTGGCGCTCAGGTATCAGTGCATGCAGATATAGGTCTCACGGCTGACATCTTTACATAACATTTAAATAACGGATGTCCTTCCATACAGGGTGACAGGTAGCCTAGCGGATAGAGCGTGGGCCAGTGGCCAAAAATTGTTGATTCAAATGCAGAATGTAAAAATGCTTTTGATGTGCCCTCAAGCAAGGCACTTAACCCTAATTTGCTCCAGGGGTACCCTACTACTATGGCTGACCCTGTAAAACAGCACATTTCACTGCACCTATCCGGTGTATGTGACAATACATTTTTTTGCTACACTTTCTACAGAATTTCATTTAAAAGAGGCTGCATTTTCCTGCATATTTTGTGCTGATCCTGACAGTTCTGCATATAGGAGAGGTAAGGCGTGATAGAATGTTCGGGCCATTTAGAAGTCAAAGAGTCCTCTCTGACTTGTTTTTTACAGTTGATTTAATGCCATGGATTGATGTCAAGCATGTGTGCTGCAAAGTGCACGCCCCATTGCTGTCACATACACAACTTACCATATTTTTGAATATGTGTGAGTGGTTCCGTGTCTCGGCTACACTTGACACTAAGACCTCTGGACACCAAATTACCATCAACACCACAAGACTACTAGTTTAGGGTTGGCGTCTCTCACTGTCAGCGAAAGTGGCCATCATGGGAGGGGAGCGAGGCAGGGGTGTTAAAAAGCGTAGTGGGGAGGGAACTTCGTATTCAAATGGCACCTGTTGCCAATGTGCAAATGCAAGCTGGGGGAATAATTACAGTGATTTGCAGGAGGAGACGAGTGTGGGGGTAATTGCAGTGTCTTGCCAGAGCAGGGGAGAGGAGAGAACGAGGTGCTGCAATCTCATCCCTCAGAGGGAGCTCTGGCAAACCGCACGGATACAGGCCATGCTTCCTGGCTGCCACCACATCAAAGGGCCACAGCACAAGACACCCACCGTAATTAACTCCCTGTTGCCATGGCAACCCCTAGCCAAGTAATAGTGCTGCTGACAGAGGCCCACTGTCGGCCTTCTCTTCTTATTAGCCGCAGAGAGAAGAAGCACAAACATTAGGAATCATAATCAGAGAAACCTAATGGGTCTGATGTCCAGGTTCCTGGCAGTAAACACACTGCCTGGCATTCCAAGAACCCCCCTCCCCACGATCTTCTTCTTATGAATCGCCTTTAATAAAAAACACTTGCCTGCCTTCCCTCACTCACTTAGCTCTGCTGTCTTGCCATCACTTCAGCCATTACAAATGATGTTATTTAGTAAACGTCTGAGCCGACACCCTCAGGGGAGAGCTTGATGGAGAGAATGTATAATATCACATCACGCATTAGCGCGAGGTAAAGCGTCAATGATTGGTGTTAAGGTTTTCATTACACAAAATGAGTAATTGCTTGTCATTTGGAGCTGGCATATCCCACAATCGTCCTCACTTCTGTGCCATCAATCAAGCGTTTAACTGCTGACGACCAGGCCCACATTTAAAGCAGCGGGCGCCACAATGCACGGGGGAAACATTGTTTGCTTCGTTACTCCAAGTAGCTCCACTCGTGTGGGTGGAAGGAGGGGAGGAAATGGGATCGGGATGTGGTCTTGCTTACCTGAGCAGCATTCTCATTCTCCAGTCCATAACGTGTCATCCAACGCTCTAATGTAGCTCACAAAGCATATAGGGGCCCAGACAATAAACTCTATATTAGACTCATATTGTACCATCCGTATCCTTGAGTGTGTGAGAGACACACACACAGACTGTACCACACACACACACACACATATACACACATATACACACACACAAAGACAGATGCTTGACTCAAGCTTAAAATTGTAGAAGATTCTTGGTCGACTGTAAACTAGGACAATTCCAAGTCCCTACATACCTACAGTTCCATAAGGCCTACTCCTGACAGTGCTGCTGAATAGCTGGAGTGGTGTCATTACATTTGTCTGTGGCTGCACAGGTCACCAGTCTCTGAGCTCCGGTGAGTTATTGGCCCTCCTACTCTGCTCATGACCATGAGGGCATTGGAAACAGCGAATCGGCACAAAAACCCACTCATCTCCACCTATCTGTGGGATGGGATGGCGGAGGGAGGGAGGGATAGGAGAGGGAGGTGGTGAGGGGGGGGTACCAGCGCGCCAGTCAAGCAAATGATTTGCTCAGTAAAGTAAAAGTGGAACAACAGTAAAAAGCCCATCCAGGCCGGAGCCCATCCCTCTCCAACCAAATCTCCTGCTTGGTTTGACAGTAATGGAGCTCCATGTTCAAGGAGAGAGAGCTACTAATGTACTGTTACTGGGATGGAATGGCAATAAAGCCTGGAATAATTGGAAATACTGCAAGGAGATGCATACGTATGGATCATGATGATGAAATAGTGGTGAAATGGTCTAACGGAGAGCTTAAAATACATTAATATATTTTTTAAGGAATGTTAAATAATTGATGTATGTACTGTAACTACAGATAAGTGTAAAATAATATTTGATATTATTATATTGATGAATTTGGATAAATCTGATCATAACAGCTAGTCTCACAACATGTGCATCAGCGGCAGCCCAGTTTGTTTACCGATGCTGCACCAACATGTACAGGGATTTCTGAAACCTTAATATCCTGCTGGAAGACTGGCAGGGTGTGGGGGCCAGAGCCCCGGGTCTAGGGTAAACAGTGTGGCCAGAGCAGGGAGCAGGGTGAGATGAGAGGAGCCTGAGAGGAGAGGAGAGCCAGATCAATAGCTTAATGGAATTAGCCTGGCTTTGAAACATGCCTGCCAATCATATTTACTGAGGGCTGTTTGCCATGGAGCGCTGCTCAATATTTAAAGGCCAGCCGCACTGCGAAGGAATCTGATTGGTTCTTTAACACGGCGGCAGCTGTCCGAGGTCATTTACCTCTGAAGGAATAGAAATGAGAAAAAGGAGCCCTTGTTAAAGTTGGACTGAGTCTGGAGGGGGTACTGCTTTCTCTTTCACTTTGTTTCTGTTTGTTTCATTTCTTTCTAGATCCTTTTTTAGCCCGCGGATAGATTTATGCAGAATTAAAATTGTAATTTAAACCACATAGTACTGGTGTAAATCACAATTTCTTCATGAAGGGTTGTGGGCACCTCTGAAGCCCTTTCTTCATGCCATTCTACCAAACCTGTAAAGTCTAGTTTAGATCTGAAACAGCCAGCTAGGCACTTAGACTTCCATACTTACCACAATGCTATTGTTCTGTCTTTAATGGGGTACAGAGAGTTCCTATAAACTACAGGCCTATAATTGGCTACAAGTACCTCACTGCAGTACCAAAGCTACACCTAACACCTGTCCAGAAACAACCCCTAGACATACCCACTCACTTGGGTAGATCTGAAAGAATTTGATATAAATGTAGGTACAAGCAATGAGCAATAGTTGCTCCACTGCAATATTGTAGTTGCTCAACCAGGGAATTTTCGTTATAAGGCTTACACCTATTCAGTCCTCACATATACACGTTTCTAGTGGGTAGGGCCTAGGGCAGGGCTATTCAACTATATCCTTAAGGGGGACAGATTTGAAAAATGTATTTACAGGGGGGCCAGACATTTTCTACATGGGATTACCGTTATAACACAATGCACACAACACAATTATAATCTCATGAAGCACATTTATTCAAATTAAATGTTGCTAAAAGTTCATTTTAAGTCCATTAAGGTTAGCCTAATTATGTGCATCAAATTGTTTAAATAATGGAACATGTGTACTTATAAAACAGTTGACCTGCATCACATTCATTCATTTAGACTTTCCTGTCCATTTTACATACATAGCTTCATCTTTTGTTTTTATCTAGACATAGGAAATATTTTATGTATGGCATATCTCAGTTGACTAGCTTTACGGAGAAGTCTCTCGCTTATCAGTAGAGAAGGGGTCACTAAAACAGTCTGCACCACCTCCGTGGGGACTGATCAAATCTCATTGCATTTTATCTAAAAACTCTGACATCACGGGAGTGATCTGACTGAGTAGAATTGCGTCAGTGGAGGGAAATGGAACGTTTTGTTTGGCCTCAAATCAGAGGGGAAAATACTTGTATTTTCAAAATAAGTCTGTTTTTCAATCATGTCAATAACTGTTTTATCCCTCCCCTGTATTCCCAAATGAACTCCATTCAATTGATTGAAGATTTCACAACAACAACAAAAAACTTCTGATATGAACTCGTCATCAAGCATTTTCTCTGGCACAGGAGGTTGGTGGCACCTTTATTGGGGAGGACGGGCTCGTGGTAATGACTGGAGCGGAATCAGTGGAATAGTATCAAATACATCAAACACATGGTTCCCAGCCATGAGCCGGGAACCATGTGAGCCGTTCTCCCCTCAGCTGCCTCCACTGTTCTCTAGATATGTGTTGGCTTTCTTGTAGCGGCAATTGCAGAGAAAATAAACTCTCTCCTCCCTAAACACACATAGGTTGCTCTCTTGAGAGCATTATTACCCTTGCTTGGCCACCGAACATCATTATGTAAAAGTAGATAACGATGCTCAGCAGACTACGAAACAAGCGATGTTGCAGGCTAGATGTTGATCGGATAAACTTTATGATAGCCATAACTGAGTCCGTGGTGTTTTTTTTTAACTCACCTCTGGTGTATCAGACAGTGTAGTGTTCGGTGAAAGAGCCGATAGGCGGGAAGACAGACCCTGTACCCCTGTTAGTAGCTCTGATTGGCTGTAACTGTTATGTTGGGTGATATTGATTGACAGCAATTAATGGGTGGGACTACAAGAAAACATAATCTCCCATTGGAGAATATTGAACGAGGGCTCCTTTTGGAACTAAACATCGGATTTTTGCGGAGATTTCTAAATTGATAAACAGGCTGAATCTGGTCCGCGGGCCGCCTGTTGAATAGCCCTGGCCTAGGGGTTAATTTTGGAGGCCCTATTGGGTCCAGTCAGTGACGGGCCTCCAAAATCTAGTCAGTAAGCCCACCACAGTGTGAAATCCAACACCCTCCACTGTGACCAGCTCGATATGTGTCTCCTCTATGGGTGAAGGGCCACTGCCTTTAGACCCACTAACACGGGATGACAAGGGCCTAACGAGGGGAGTTAAATGGCCCCTGAGCCCCCACCGTACGGAGCCAGGCCAGATCTGGAGAGCCCTGCCGCACGGCCCCCTCTCTGCCCCAGCTGACTGGCCACCAGGCTAGCCAAGTGGGCACGGCACACACAAATAGCCAAGCTCACCATGGGGATGGCATGCATCGAGCGCGATTAAGGACATGGAACAGATGCCCACCTGCTCCTCCTAAACCTAGCTGTGCCAGGGTGCCCAGGGTCACTCTGGGGTGTCTTAATACGCTGTTTCCATCTGTTGCCTGGAAAGTGAAGGGCAGAGAAGTCCAAGTATACAGACATTTCCCTTTCTAAACCCAGCCCACCACCCCATCCTCCTCCTGCCCCGTTCCATCCGTCAGCTCCGGGAGAAAATTGATGGAATAACACAATGTATGCCTCTTCCTTTTGAGTCCTCACATCGACTGAGCAGATCCCTGACTTTCAGCTGACAAACTAGTATTGTACATTAGCACAATGAAGGAACGAGGGGCGAGAAAAGACTACAAAGCTACTCAGCATGTCTCCTTTGATTCGCCTCAATCTTTCCCATTTATCAAAAACAGGGCTGTCTGGAAATGTTTGTATTTGCACACAACTGAAACAGCAGACAGGAAAAAGGCTGGCCATCAGCGGAGTGAGTCGTGTTTACACATGGAATAATACATCGATAAATACATATATTTCAACCCGTGTCCATCAAACGAACAGCAGTGGGATTACTTCTGTAGTGCTAAATGATTACTATCAGCACAAAGGCTCTCTTTATTTTGATTGCCTTGTAAATAAACTTGCTTGTCATTACTTTCAAGCCAATTACATGGTGCCTAATGGCAGCGCTTAATTAGCCCACACTCTGCTGGAAAGAGAGAGACCCAGGAAAGAAAAGAGAAAATGTTGGTGGGGAACAAGGGAGGCAGCACATTTTCTGTCTAATTATACCGGCGACATGTTTTTCGCAGGGGGCTCACAATGCCGGGCGGGCGGCGGTCGCCCCACCCTGACAACAGACCACTCAGCGGGGGTGACCCGGACCTCCTAACAGCACTTCAGCAGCTGGAGGACAGGAAACAGCAGAACACCACATGTAGCACGACCCGAGAGGAGGAGACTGCCCCTCATCCACCCCTCCACTCACACCCCCACTCAGTCACTCTCAGACAAACACAGCTACTGCTGGATTTATTTGTTCACCACCGATCAACATTACTTTCTATATCTTCTTGTCTCGCTTTGTGTTTTTTGTGCTACAATCACACTATTCTGATGTCCCTTTCTCCCCGGTCTTTCCCTGCCTGTCCTTAAAGGCCCTGTGCAGTAAAACAAGTGATTTGTTTTTACACTATATTTCTACACTACACTATATATATTTGTGAAAATTATAATAACACCCTTTTAGTGTAAGGCCGCCTGAAATTCACAGCCTGTTTTGGTGGGATGGAGTTTTGGCCTGCCTGGTGACGTCAGCAGATGGTTCATTAGTTAATAGACCAATAAGAGAGTTCCAAACCTCTCTGCCAATAACAGCTAGTTTTCAGTTTTCCTCACTCCCAGACAGTCTTAACTAAATTCTTGCTATAAAATTGCTCTTTGCTAAGAAGCAATTCTTATATATTTTTGACCACTTTAATTCAAAACAATCACAGTAAGGGAATTGTTACTCAGAAATTATTCGATATAGGAAAAAAAGGTCTGCATTGGACCTTTAAAGAATCATAAAAAGTAGTCTGATTTTACAAAAAGTTAATAAAATTGATCTTGTCTCAGCCATTGCTGTCGTGGCAGTTGTTCACATAAGAATACAATGTGAATATCATGTAGCAGATTGCCAGGACTACTCTTTATCACCCTAATAAGAAATGATGCTCTTTGACAGAATGCTCTTTGAAATGGGAAGGAATACCCCACTATTACTAGGAGGAGATGTTCTAGCCATGGGAAAAGCTCTCCGCATATGGTATTGCTATGTAGTGGAAGAGCCAGTCTAGTATTCGCAAATTACATTCTTCAAGCACCCTTATTTACTCAGAGTCAATGGAGGGGCATTAAAAACCCACCAAACAGCTGCGACCATCACCATCACCTTTTAATGAGGGCTCTGCTCGGAGACGCTAAAGAAAGCGTGAAAGACGTTAAAGAGGAAGGAAGGGAAAAACACCACAACTATGTCCAAACTGGCAAGGCTATTCAGCTATTACAGGCCATTACAGGATGTTAAAAATGTCCCTTCAGCGCACACGGTGGCGGTGGTGTTATCGGCCCGGGCCCATCTGACGTGCTGGGCTTGTGATTACAGCCATGTTAAGGGCTGAGAGAGAGAAAGATCTGTACGCTGCGATATTACAAACTGGTCATTTACAGAAAGGGAGGGGGAGGGGAGGGGAGGGGGATTGGGAGGAAAGCGGTGGTTGGGGTGGCGGTGAGTTTAGTATAAGAAACCTGCCAGCATAATCGTGTTTCTCTTATCCTAGCCTGCATCAGCCTCATTTTTGCGACAGTTTGGGTCTTATCTGCTGCCATTCTATCCCTATCCGGTCCAATCAAATTTGCTCCGGCTAGGGGGATTGGTAGGGAAGGGAGGGATACAGGACTGATAAGGGCGAAACTTGTAGTTTTTATTTTATGTGAGGTTTTTTTTCTAATTTGAAATTACCGGTTTGCTTGAAACGCTTATCTCCCTGGCATAAGCGGGTTGTCTTGCTGTGGAGGCAGGCTGGACGGTCGGGGCCAGGGAGGGCTGGGCTGGTGGGAAGGGATAGCAGAATGTGTTGCTGCTGGAGGGAGCCTGGGCTGCACTTAATCACAATGATGCCTGCTCTCCATTAATAGTAATCATATGATGTTTCAGTCTCTTACAGGAGAGCTCAGCTGTAGTACTGTACTGCACACATACACACACATACAGTATATATACGCACACACACACACACACACACACACACACACACACACACACACACACACACACACACACACACACACATATACAGTTGAAGTCAGAAGTTTACATACACTTAGGTGCTTTGCTGCAGGAGGGACTGGTGCACTTCACAAAATAGATGGCATCATGAGAAAGAAATGTGGATATATTGAAGGAACATCTTAAGGCATCAGTCAGGAAGTTAAAGCTTGGTCGCAAATGGGTCTTCCAAATGGACAATGACCACAAGCATACTTCCAAAGTTGTGACAAAATGGCTTAAGGACAACAAAGTCAAGGTATTGGAGTGGCCATCACAAAGCCCTGACCTCAATCCCATAGAACATTTGTGGGCAGAACTGAAAAAGCGTGTGCAAGCAAGGAGGCCTACAAACCTGACTCAGTTACACCAGCTCTGTCAGGAGGAATGGGCCAAAATTCTAAACTTATTGTGGGAAGCTTGTGGAAGGCTACCCGAAATGTTTGACCCAAGTTAAACAACTTAAAGGCAATGCTGCCAAATACTAATTGAGTGTATGTAAATTTCTGACCCACTGGGAATGTGATGAAAGAAATATAAGCTGAAATAAATCACTCTCTACTATTATTCTGACATTTCACATTCTTAAAATGAAGTGGTGATCCTAACTGACCTAAGTCAGGGAATCTTTACTAGGATTAAATGTCAGGAATTGTGAAAAACTGAGTTTAAATGTATTTGGCTAATGTGTCTGTAAACTTCCGACTTCAACAGTATACATAAATATATATATATATATATACAGTGAGGGAAAAAAGTATTTGATCCCCTGCTGATTTTGTAAGTTTGCCCACTGACAAAGAAATGATCAGTTCTGTGAGAGACAGAATAACAACAAAAAAATCCAGAAAAACGCATGTGAAATTTTTTATAAATTTAATTGCATTTTAATGAGGGAAATAAGTATTTGACCCCTCTACAAAACATGACTTAGTACTTGGTGGCAAAACCCTTGTTGGCAATCACAGAGGTCAGACGTTTATTGTAGTTGGCCACCAGGTTTGCACACATCTCACATCCTCTTTGCAGATCTTCTCCAAGTCATTAAGGTTTCGAGGCTGACGTTTGGCAACTCGAACCTTCAGCTCCCTCCACAGATTTTCTATGGGATTAAGGTCTGGAGACTGGCTAGGCCACTCCAGGACCTTAATGTGCTTCTTCTTGAGCCACTCCTTTGTTGCAAAATCAGCAGGGGATCAAATACTTTTTTCCCTCACTGTATATATATATATGCACAAACACGGACACACACACATACTGACATACACACAAACAAATGCACAAACACACACAATCACACTTACTGTTACGTGGAAACACATAGACGTAGAAGCACACACATACACACAACCTTGGACCCCGGCTCTCTCTTTTACCCTGTCTAACACACCTCAGTACTATTGTGTAACAGGAGCCAGTCTGCAGGCTTTCATATCTGCAGTGAATGCCGCTGGAGTTTCCATTTTATGCGAATTCATCTCTGCCCCATGAAAAAAGCTGTCACTGCCAAGCCTCAAAATATCCCTTGCCATTTACCTAGCATTAGTCATGCATTTCTGTGAAGAATAGGTTTGAAAAGCACACATGGCCATGCAAATGTACAGTGAGGGAAAAAAGTATTTGATCCCCTGCTGATTTTGTACGTTTGCCCACTGACAAAGAAATGATCAGTCTATAATTTTAATGGTAGTGAGAGACAGAATAACAACAAAAAAATCCAGAAAAACGCATGACTGGCTAGGCCACTCCAGGACCTTAATGTGCTTCTTCTTGAGCCACTCTTTTGATGCCTTGGCTGTGTGTTTTGGGCCATTGTCATGCTGGAATACCCATCCATGACCCATTTACAACGCCCTGGATAAGGGAAGGAGGTTCTCACCCAAGATTTGTCGGTACATGGTCCCGTCCATCGTCCCTTTGATGCGGTGAAGTTGTCCTGTCCCCTTAGCAGAAAAACACCCCCAAAGCATAATGTTTCCACCTTCATGTTTGACGGTGGGGATGGTGTTCTTGGGGTCATAGGCAGCATTCCTCCTCCTCCAAACACGGCGAGTTGAGTTGATGCCAAAGAGCTCCATTTTGGTCTCATCTGACCACAACACCTTCACCCAGTTGTCCTCGGAATCACTCAGATGTTCATTGGCAAACTTCCGACAGGCATGTATATGTGCTTTCTTGAGCAGGGGGACCTTGCGGGCGCTGCAGGATTTTAGTCCTTCACGGCGTAGTGTGTTACCAATTGTTTTCTTGGTGACTAGGGTCCCAGCTGCCTTGAGATCATTGACAACATCCTCCCGTGTAGTTCTGGGCTGATTTCTCACTGTTCTCATGATTATTGCAACTCCACGAGGTGAGATCTTGCATGGAGCCCCAGGCCGAGGGAGATTGACAGTTCTTTTGTGTTTCTTCCATTTGCGAATAATCGCACCAACTGTTGTCACCTTCTCACCAAGCTGCTTGGCGATGGTCTTATAGCCCATTCCAGCCTTGTGTAGGTCTACAATCTTGTCCCTGACATCCCTGACATCCTCTTTGGTCTTGGCCATGGTGGAGAGTTTGGAATCTGATTGATTGATTGATTGCTTCTGTGGACAGGTATCTTTTATACAGGTAACAAACTGAGATTAGGAGCACTCCCTTTAAGAGTGTGCTCCTAATCTCAGCTTGTTACCTGTATAAAAGACACCTGGGAGCCAGAAATCTTTCTGATTGAGAGGGGGTCAAATACTTATTTCCCTCATTAAAATGCAAATCGATTTCTAACATTTTTCACATGCGTTTTTCTGGATTATTTTGTTGTTATTCTGTCTCTCACTGTTCAAATAAACCTACCATTAAAATTATAGACTGATAATTTCTTTGTCAGTGGGCAAAATCAGCAGGGCTTCAAATACTTTTTTCCCTCACTGTATGTGTGTATATCACATTTGGTATATAAGGAATGTATGTAGTTCTGTGCATGTGAGAGAACCTGTGTGTATGTGCATTTACAGTGTGTGTGTGTGTGTGTGTGTGTGTGTGTGTGTGTGTGTGTGTGTGTGTGTGTGTGTGTGTGTGTGTGTGTGTGTGTGTGTGTGTGTGTGTGTGTGTGTGTGTGTGTGTGTGTGTGTGTGAAGGGGCGGGGTTGTATGTTCCCTCGCCAACAAACACAGCAGGCAATACCGTGCTCATTGGTTGGGTAAATAATTCCTTTGAAAAAAAAAATAATAATCCCTTTGAAAGCAAAATTGAATAAGCACACATTATTAAATCCTCAACTTATGGAAAGAGCTTCGGGGCATGGAGATGGGCTTGCATTTTACAGTTATATTTTCTTAAAGAATCAATGAAAAAAATACATCTGTATTGGCCTTGAAAACGGAGTCTTTTCTCAACTCTCCATGTTAAGTTATAAACTAAGCAAAAAAATAAACGTCCCCTTTTCAGGACAGTCTTTCAAAGATAACTTGTAAAACCCAAATAACTTCACAGATCTTCATTGTAAAGGGTTTAAACACTGTTTCCCATGCTTGTGCAATGAACCATAAACAATTAATGAACATGCACCTGTGGAACGGTCGTTAAGACACTAACAGCTTATAGACAGTAGGCCACAGTTGTGAAAACTTAGGACAATAAATAGGCATTTCTACTGACACTGAAAAACACCAAATAAAAGATGCCCAGGGTCCCTGCTCATCTGCGTGAATGTGCATGCTGCAAGGAGGCATGAGGACTGCAGATGTGGCCAGGGCAATAAAATTGCAATGTCCGTACTGTGAGACGCCTAAGACAGCGCTACAAGGAGACAGGACAGACAGCTGATCGTCCTGGCAGTGGCAGACCACATGTAACAACACCTGCACAGGATCGGTATATCCGAACATCACACCTGCGGGACAGGTACAGGATGGCAACAACAACTGCCCGAGTTACACCAGGAACGCACAATCCCTCCATCAGTGCTCAGACTGTCCGCAATAGGCTGAGAGAGGCTGGACTGAGGGCTTGTAGGCCTGTTGTAAGGCAGGTCCTCACCAGACATCACCGGTAATAACGTCGTCTATGGACACAAACCCACCGTCGCTGGACCAGACTGGACTGGCAAAAAGTGCTCTTCACTGACGAGTCGCGGTTTTGTCTCACCAGGAGTGATGGTCGGATTCACCTTTATCGTTGAAAGAATGAGCGTTACACCAAGGCCTGTACTCTGGAGCGGGATCGATTTGGAGGTGTCATGGTCTGGGGCGGTGTGTCACAGCATCATCGGACTGAGCTTGTTGTCATTGCAGGCAATCTCAACGCTGTGCGTTACAGGGAAGACATCCTCCTCCCTCATGTGGTACCCTTCCTGCAGGCTCATCCTGACATGACCCTCCAACATGACAATGCCACCAGCCATACTGCTCGTTCTGTGCAAGACAGGAATGTCAGTGTTCTGTCATGGCCAGCAAAGAGCCCGGATCTCAATCCCATTGAGTACATCTGGGACCTGTTGGATCGGAGGTTGAGGGCTAAGGACATTCCCCCCAGAAATGTCCGGGAACTCGCAGGTGCCTTGGTGGAAGAGTGGGGTAACATCTCACAGCAAGAACTGGCAAATCTGGTGCAGTCCATGAGGAGGAGACACACTGCAGTACTTAATGCAGCTGGTGGCCACACCAGACACTGACTGTTACTTTTGATTTTGACCCCCCCTTTGTTCAGGGACACATTATTCCATTTATTTTAGTCACATGTCTGTGGAACTTGTTCAGTTTATGTCTCAGTTGTTGAATCTTGTTATGTTCATACAAATATTTACACATGTTAAGTTTGCTGAAAATAAACGCAGTTGACAATGAGGACATTTCTTTTTTTGCTTAGTTTATGTATGCATAAAGAAGATCAGAATCATTTAACATTTTTACATCATTTAGCAGATGTTCTTATCCAGAGCGACTTACAGGAGCAATTAGAGGTAAGTGCCTTGCTCAAGGGCACATCGAAAGAGCCGTGTCGGCTTGAGGATTCGAACCAGCAACCTTTCAGTTACCTGCCGCCATTATTTTGGAATCTAAACAACACAGTGTACTTTATAGGCAAATCCTCTGATTGCAATATGTTTCAAATATGCATTATCGTACATATCTCTGTAAATGCACACCATCTTTGTGTTTAATGCAATATAAAGGTATGCAAATGTAAAATAAATTAAATATTGATTCAAATGATAGTTAATTTAGAAAGCTCATTTTCTACTCTCATATTAGACCATTTCCTTTTGCATGCCTGTTCATTCATGTAGACACTATAGAATATCATGCAGGAGTATGTATTACTGTTGTAAGCCTCTTGTATAAAAATATACAATTGCTGTGAGAGAAAATCATGCCGTAATGATGTAGTTTTCCTTGACCTGTAACCTTTTCAAACTACTGTCATTCCTCATCTCTGTTCAGTAGCAGAACTGCAGTATGGCTGGGTATTTGCCTTGACAAATTGAAAAGAGAAACAATGCGTTATGCAGGGCTGAGCAATTAGAGACAATGCGTTATGCAGGGCTGAGCAATTAGAGACAATGCAGGGCTGAGCAATTAGAGACAATGCGTTATGCAGGGGTGACAATTAGAGACAATGCGTTATGCAGGGGTGACAATTAAAGACAATGCGTTATGCAGGGATGAGCAATTAGAGACAATGCGTTATGCAGGGCTGAGCAATTAGAGACAATGCGTTATGCAGGGCTGAGCAATTAGAGACAATGCGTTATGCAGGGGTGAGCAATTAGAGACAATGCGTTATGCAGGGCTGAGCAATTAGAGACAATGCGTTATGCAGGGGTGAGCAATTAGAGACAATGCGTTATGCAGGGCTGAGCAATTAGAGAATGTATACATGTTATTGATTTCCCAAAACACTGAATGGGCTGAAATCCGTTTTGGAGTTGCATGTTACTTTCTCTACAAAATTTTGGAGGCCAAATATGGTGCGTAATGAATCGCAATGAGTTGAGAGATAAGCATGAAGGCTGCAAATTGTCTATATTTGGGTATAACGAACATTAGATAATGCAATCACGTTATGCAGTTGCACTTCAAAGTATTTACTGCAGCGCCCCCTGGGGTGAGGATTTAAATTCAGAATAAATGCTTCTATGGATGAGGCAGGTAATATCTAATCTGCTGGAGATGAACACAAATTCTCTGTTAGGTCCAGGTGAAGGTTAACATAGCTCCACAGGGCATCAACCTCAATGACATAAAGCGAGAGAGAGAGAGAGAGAGAGAGAGAGAGAGAGAGAGAGAGAGAGAGAGAGAGAGAGAGAGAGAGAGAGCGCGATGGGGGAGAAATCGAAGGCGAGACAGGGAGCGAGAAACATGAAGAAATTGATGGAGAGAGAGTGAAGGAAGCAAAGGACAGAGAGATGAAGATAATGAAAAGGAGAGAGAGGGAGAGAGAGTGAAAAGGAGAGAGAGGGAGAGATAATGAAAAGGAGAGAGAGGGAGAGAGAGTGAAAGAGCAAGTAAGAGAAGATGAGGCTGAGATACATCAATAGAAAGTGCTACCATGGCAACAGATCATTTAAGAACTTCCCTGTCATGTTGTTATTTCTTTTTTAGTTTAACTCCTGGAATGCCGACTAGATGCAGCCCCGCGGCGTGCATTTGTATCACGGCTGTGTTCTTTAAATGTATTTCTTTATGTCTAAATCTAGGAGTGGCAACCTTTTCACATGAACAATGTGTCGACCTGTTGTTTCCAAATGAGACGGGCCAAATCACAGGAGTGAATGGATTAGGCAAACAATGTTCAATCAGCGAAAATGGCACTCGCCCGCTGATTTTGGGAAAGTCTCCCCATGCAATCATCACAATTCAATCATTTACAGGCGAAGGGCACACACAAAACAACTATCTCGCTCTTTGTCACACACGCTCCCGTGCACACACACACGTAAATACCCAAACCCACCGCACAAAATAAATGGTAATCTCGATCACAAACCCTCCATTGTATACTCTCAACCACAGAAACCCTCCTCCATTTCCTATGCTCTTAGTTAGTTTCTCTCATGTGTACGGTACATCTCCCCTCACAGGGAATAAATAAAAAGGGAGGTACAGCTGATGCTCTAATCACCCTGGATATATGCAATACATTTTTCAGCTGGAGAGAAGCTGCCATCTTCCCTGTGACCAGATGGCGTCATTACCGCACTAAGGCTGAGTGATTACACCGCGCAGACTGAGGGAAACAATGGCTGATATTTCTATAAGCATCCTGCCACCCTCGCTCTCTTCATCCCTCCCTCTCTTTCTTCCTCCTGGATGGGAAGATAATTAACACTGAGAAGAGTAAAAGGGTGTTTGGTGGGAGGGTGGGTGGGGGGGTAATTCCATGACAGGTTGAGATAGGGGGCTAGGCTAGCAGGAAGCCAACAGAGTGGCATGGTCACGCCGCATCAGCGGGGGCTTTTGTTGCCAGGCAATCTTGTCAATCCAGGCTGGCGAGAGAGAGGGAGCCGGGAGTGGAGTAATCTCTAAGACAAAGGTCAACAAGTTTAGAGTCGTGATGGAGGGAGCCGTGACACACCTGTCACATCTCCAATAGAGGAAGCGCCAAGATGGAGAGAGAGAGAGAGAGAGAGAGAGAGAGAGAGAGAGAGAGAGAGAGAGAGAGAGAGAGAGAGAGAGAGGGGGATGGAGGGAGAGGGAGAGCAAGAGAGCGAGTGGGGGCATTAAGGAGTCCGAGAAAAGCCGATGGAATGAACGGAATGAAAAAAGGCATTACAGAGGCTTGAGTCATAAAAATATGAAAAGAAATAAAAGATAAAGGGAGGGAGCTCAAGCAGCCAGCGGTTTGAAACACAAAAGAAAAGAGAAGAAAAGATGGGAAGGAGGAGAGGAATAGTGCTGGAACCCGCATCTCCTGTAGGGATTTTGGGGGGGGGTTCAGATTTTGTTATTTTTCCTTTTCATGGTCAATTTCGTTTGCTAGAACATGAGCTGGGTAAAAAAAAATCCCTCCTCCCCCGCTGTCATCAATAGAGCAGTGTGATATAATGTTCAAGGCCCAGCGAAAGATAACGAACACACAAACGTCACGTACACACACAGGCACATCCACACAGATGGGTATTACATGATGTCTGCATATGCACAGTCATTCATTAACGTTTAGATTGTCATGTAATGTAACTGGCTAAGAGCGTGATATAGTTTCTTTCACACCTTGACGTCTTTACACATCACACATACCGTTCACACACACGTTTGTATGTCCCTACATTTAACTCCTTCATTACCACATCAATCTCTATTCATTCTTCACAAAGCCCTCTATAGACAGACACGGTTGCTTTCCTTCCTCTAACTCTATTGCATGCCTGCAGTCACTATTCCCTTTTCATTTCTCAATCTTTCTTTCTCTCTTTCTTTTCATCTCATCTCTGTCCTTTTTCCCTCCATCTTCCTGGCTCGGCTCCTCACCCCGGCCTACATGGTGTACGTTAACCACTCCATAGTAGTTTTGGCTGTTGTGCAGCCAACAAGCCAGGACAATTCTAATGAACCTTAACTAGTGTTCCAGGTTTTGGTTTGTCCATTTATGTTTTGAGGTTGGACTTAGCACGTAGGGCTAACAGTATGTGTTACACCGGTGCTGGTGTCCATCTTGTTAGTTGGAAGGTGTTTCACTTGTGCTGGCCCAGGTGAAATTTAAGACTGGCTGGCCCAGTGCTCCAGCTGTCTTGAGAGATATGGAGGGTCAACACCTTGTGGTGGCACTCCCTATTTGATTCTAGAAAGACAATCCTTTATCTGATCTTCCCTGTTTTTGTTTTGCTCCACTTCCTGGTTTGCTTGATGTCTTTAAGTTTGGTGTGGGTTTTTCTTTTGTTTTCCTCTTCTTGGGCAAATTTTGTGGATGCTCATGGTGGGTGTCTTTTAGGTTCCAGTTGTTGTTGCTAGTCAACTTTCAGTGGACACCCCCATCAATGTCTTTCAGAACCCCTCCTAAAACCCCCACCTGTTCCGTTTTGGTTGTTGTCAGTGACTCTTTGTTAGTTCCCCTTTCTGTTTGAACGACATTATTTGCTTTCTTGCTGGGGTACGTAACACTAGAAACAAAAAATGTTACTCTCTTACTTTGATGTAGGCTATTTTAGATGTTTTATCACATCAGATTCTAATGTTCCAATGTGCGCTGTTATTCATCTGTGTTGATGCTCTCGCGGTCGACAAATGCATTTTCTTCTTTACGATTGGAAATATGAATGCTATACGCTGAATATTAGGAGTACAGTAATAATTATGGCATTTTTGGGAAGCTCAGATTCTCCCCCTTTTAAGAGAATCATTGTTATGTACCCTCATCCCAAGGTTATGATTGGGAGACAAGAGCTGTGTGGCCTATGCCTAAATTGTTTACCCGTATGCTTTGTAGCCTCCATGGTAAATCATGGCTGGCATTGGTTACAATCTGCCACAATAGCAATGTGCCAGCTATATGAGGGGATAGTAAGACTAGTTGGAAAATGCTGTTTGAATGTGCACATGATGGAAGTTAGAGGTAGATATTCATTATTTAATGGAAAAAATGCACTGACTAAAATGTGACTAAAATGACTGTGACTAAAACTAGACAAAAATTGTCCAGAGTTTTAGTCGACTGATAATAACTAAAACTAATGAAGGATGAAATTACCAAAATGTGACTAAGACTAAAATATATTTTAAGACTAAAACTAAAAACTAAAATAGCTACCAAAATTAACATTGCTCACCAGCTCCCCAGGCCCCCGAGGCTCTCCTCCCTCCCTCCTTCACTCCAGTGATAGAGAACCTACTCATCTCCAGCCGTGGCCCAGAGCACCCCAGCAGCATCTGCTTATATAACTCTGTTAACTTGAAGTATGTACAGTATGCCCAAACTGTCAGTACACTCTCTTTCTCTCTCTCGCCTCTCTCTTCCCCTCCCTCTCACTCTGTTTCTTTACGTTTCTCTCTTTCTCGCTGTTTCTATCTCAACTCCTATTTCTTTCTTTATCCCTCGCTCCCTTTCTCCCCCCACCTACTGTATCTGCCACCTGTCTCTGCTCCTTCTCTGTTTCATTCCCTCTCTTTCTCACCATCCTCCCTCTCTCTGTCTCTCTCTCTTCTTTCTCACCCCCTCCCTTACACTCTTCTCTCACACTTCCTCCAGCTTGTCAAAATGGGATCACAGAATACCAGTGAGGAGAGGTGGTGGAGCGCAATCGCAACACGGTACTCACACTCCCATTGGCGAGGAAGACTACCGCAATATTTAAACAAAGAAAAGAAAATCTGTGCATGTATTTGTCATGTATACTCTGTCTTTCAGTCCGCCAAGTCTGTACTGCACCATATTCACGGCCAATTAAACTCATATTTCGGCCATACTGAACGTACAAGAAGTTAATTATGGCAAAGTTGTTTCCCTGCTATGCTGTGGACAACACCTCTCATCTGAGAAGCACACTCTCTCTGCACGCTCCAAACAAAAGCTTCCAGAACTGCGGGGCCTTCCCAGGTACAGCAGCATGCATACTGGATAGGAGCCGTCTTGGTCTCCACACGCAGGCATGGCATGGCAGAGAGCCTGGATCCTGTTGTGACGAGAGGAGAGAGGAGAGACAAGAGGGGAGTGGGCCGGTGGCGCTAGCTGGGGATAGAATCAGTAATGCACTCCCCCAGCACTGAGCACACGCCGGCCCAGGCCCAGGCCAACCGCATGGAGGAGGCAGATAAGACACTCTGGCCCCTGTGCCTGCTGCCAGAGTAAAGCCTCTCCACTGCATGGAGTGTTAGGAATGACTGCAAGGCTTTGGCCCGCGCTCCAGTCGATCCATCGCCCAGTGATGCCACTATTACAATGACTGCCCCACAGCTACGCGGGCCTGCGCCAGCTGCACCGGATTATAATTAGAGCAACCATGAAGTGCCCCGGAAACTGGCAATTGATCTGCTTCTGACAGGCCAATATTTCCACTAGGGAAATAAACCTTGGTTCGCACCGCGGCCTAGGATTGGGATAGGGATGGGAGTGGGGATTGGAGAGTTGGAGGCTAAGGGGGAATAGAGTAGGAGAAGGGAGGGAGGGGTGTTCTGCGATATTCCTTGTGTTTTCTGCTCTGTCCGTGTGGGTTTGTCATGGAAGAGGGGGAAATGTGTGTGGGGTGGGGGGCTGTTTAAAATTCAAGCGGCGCCTCCACTAGACGTCTGCTTTAAACATTGGCGTCTGGTTCGTTACAGCGACTTACTTCAGCTCTTCATCACATTTGACGAGAGGGCTTCCAGGCAAATCCACCGAATGAGAGTCTCAAGCAGAACAGAATATTTCCCCCAACGTTCATTCTACCTGGTTTCTTATTTTTCTATGGGTTCATAAATACAGTTTTGTGGGATGAATGAGACTTGAGCTGTTTGGAAGTCTGAGTAAATCCAGGTCAACCTGACAAATACACAAGTTTTGACAACGTTTTGAGGTTATTGAGATGTTTCAGTCTCGGGTTTCCCCCCATGACTCCGGGGAAAGAGGTTCACAGGATGATAGCTTCACTACACATCCCACAAGGGTGGAGCTGCTGGGTCACATGATCAGGGAGAGGGCTGGATGGCAAGACAACAAAATGGCAGATGGTGATACTGTGAGACAAACATCAAAGCTGTGGAGAAACCGGCAGTGAGATATACCGTAGAGCAGCTTGCGTCATCACACAGGTCTTTCTTGCTCCATTATTATAAGAATATCAGCAACTAAGCCCTACTGACCTTTGTTTTTTGCGTTATTGATAATTCTTTTTTACATATTATTCCATTCTGATCATAGGTCAGATGTTATGCATTCAGTCAGGTTATGGAGAGCTAGTGAGCTGTCTATGAAATCTATACAATGCATGGATCTATGTACTGAGATCACTTGATATAACTTAATCATTGATTAACTAAATGTATAAATAGCATCATAGCCATTACACAATGGTGTTTTTAATGTTAGAACAGTTTTTCAGGTTGTCACAACATTAAAGGAGCAATTTGTGATTGCTACATACATGTTTTTACTTAATGATATATACCCATTGATTCTTGAAGAATAAATTAGCTTAGTTCAAATGTCGTACCCAATCAGAACACAAAACGTAAGCATATTTTACTCCATCGTTTGTAAACAATGAGGTGAGGCCCATTGTTCAGCTTAGCAATGACCATGAAGGGTAAAGAAAGCTTCAGAACGTTGGAAACACCATTCACTTACGTGTGTTTGTTTGAAATTAACATGCTATATTTGTAGGTTTAAATTGTATTCATGCCATCTTAACTGGATGTAAAATAGATCCTTTACTACAGCACTACTAATATCCAACGACTTGAAGAACGTCTGGTCTGTACTAGAAATATTTAGCTAGCTAGCTGTCCATTGCTAGCTGGTTGGATGGGCAGCTAGGCAGGTTGGAACTGCTAGATTAAGTTAGCTTGCAGCCTTAGCTAGATGGGTTATGAAACAAATGTCTAATTGAAAAATAGGTGGCTAGCTAGCTTGCTGTCTTTGGGTTGCTAGAAAGCTGTCATGTTCAAAATGCTAGCTAGCTCAGCCGCTTGACAACTCAAAGAGATGCAAATATTTTTGCCTCGTCTATATTAGCTACTATTAGTACTACTTAGCAGCCAATCTCATGCCTTTTTACAGTAGCATGGGACACTCGCATGCAGCTTTCTGGCCTGTATTGAATTGGCATTTTTTCACCTTGAATTCGTAGCTTGAAATAAGTGGTAAAAGTGACTTATTTTTTTAAATTCCACTTGATGGCTTGCTCATCACAAGTCAGGCATTAACTTGATTATAGATAGAATATGTGATTATATTAAAATATTATATTTGAAGCCATTTAACGCAGCACTAAAATGAATGCATTTCCATGAGAGATTCTCTTTTTCTTTACCCTTTGTGGGTGCGACCGAAGCTGTTGCCAGGGACGCAAGGCCCGAAAGTGTTTGAACATTTAAATCTGTCTTCCTCCATAGCCTTAACATTTTTTTTAAACTATAATCTTGATGTCATGGATGGTCAGTCCTTGCATCCATTGCTCTGTCTATGAATTTAAGAGTGGTTACATTTTTCCAGCCCCGTTCCGCAGCTATTTATGAAAACAGAGGTGGGGTGGCTGCTTTGTTATTGTTTCAACTGCTGATTGCCCATTTTCGATATTTAATATAAGAGGGCTGTTCAGTTCTATACAATAGACGTGATGAAAATCACAAATTATTTATTTCATTGCAGAGGGAGGCATAAAGCATGTGTGTGTGTGTTTGTGTGTGTGTCAGTGGAGGCTCCTCAGAGGAGGAAGGGAAGGACCATCCTCCTCAGTGAATTTCATAAAAATAAAACTATATTAAATATATTAATGTCACCAAATCATTGATTAAAACACACTGTTTTGCAATGAAGGTCTACTGTAGCCTCAACAGCACTCTCTGTAGGGTAGCACCATGTTGTAGCCGGGGGGACAGCTAGTTTCCGTCCTCCTCTGGGTACATTAACTTCAATACAAAACCTAGGAGGCTCATGATTTTCAGTTATTATGACAACTTCCGGAGGACGTCCTCCAACCTATCAGAGCTCTTGCAGCATGAACTGACATGTTGTCCACCCAATCAAAGGATCAGAGAATGAATCTAGTATTGAAAGCATAAGTTACAGATAGCTAGCACTGCAGTGCATAGAATGTGGTGAGTAGTTGACTCAATGAGAGAGAAAGACAACAGTTGAACAGTTTTAAACAAATGCATTTCTTAAAAAATGAAGAAGCAAGAGAGAGAGAGAGATATATTTTGTTGTATTTTTTTCACTTTCACTTACTTAAGCTAGCGAATGCAGCTAGCTAGTTTAGTCAAACACCCGGCTCAAACAGAGAGGGATGCTATCTTTGCTAGCTGGCTATGGCTATCCAACACTGGAACTCTTCCAAGTCAAAGTAAGCTTTTAGTTTTATTAATTTATTGCCACCGTGGCCCACCCGGCGAACTGCTAAACTGCTTGTATACTGTACTGCATGATTGTTGCGGGTTTACTAACGTGTTAGTGCTAGTAGCTATGTTGACTATGATGTTAGCTAATATGGTGACACAACGATGTAGGTTGTGTGTAGCGGTTAGCAGTTATGGTATGAAGATTTGGCTTGGAAAGGTTCTGTCTCCTGGTCACAAACAGCTGCTGTGTTGTGCAATGAAGTCCACAAGCGAAAGGAAAGGGTGAGAGGACAGTGCATAGATGCAAGAAGGAATTGTACAATGAGCAAAGGGATCATGCTGTTTGTATATGGCTGCTATGAAAGTGAACTGTGTTAGAGGGTGATCAGGGATGTATTCATTCCACCGATCCTGTTGTAAAACGTTTCTTAAATGGAAGCAAACAGAACGAAAAGGGGATAAACATACCTGAATTTGTCCAATAGAATCTCTCGTTTGCAACTGTTTGGACTAATGATTACACGCTAGATCAGCTAGATGCAGGCAATAGTGTGTGCAAGGCGATATTGAATGTGTCACTGGGTGTCACCTTGATTACTCAACATTTTCTCTCGACCTGTGCACCTACAATTTAATTTGTTGTCTAGGTTGTAGCAACCTCTTGATGGGTATAGGGAAAATTTGAGTATCATGTAGTAGCCTAAACCTATCAATGTTACATTGAACCGGGTGAATGGAATATGAATGAGTCATCCAATAAGCTGTAATAGAAATAAGGCCATGCTCATAAAAGAAAATGTCCACCCTGATCTTAAACAGCACCGACTGCCATGGTGTGTGTGCGTGTGTGTGTTAAAGGAGTTTTTAAGAGATGACGTGTAGCAGGAAAAGTAAACATGTATGGCGTCTCCCTTCTTTCCTCAGTTGTTCTCTACATTTACAATTACACACTAAATACTCACCAATTAAATGGGAATCCATCTGACCTATACAGCATCAATGTATTATTCAATAATGTCAATTTTGCGTTACAACATTACAGATGAATAAAACATAAACGCTGGGAGAGAAAGAAGAGAGAGTCAGGACGGTGCATGTGGCCTATTCATTCTGATTAAGCTGTCAGTCATTCTCCAACATGGTGAGTGAAATGAAAACGAACATAATAATAATACATGATAGGAGATTTTCTCCATCTGAAAGCTATGAGAAAGAAAATGAGATTTGAATGAAATTTGGTAGGTTTAATGTACATACTAACCGCCTAATTGAAATTCCTTGTGAGGCTACTCAAACACAGCCTACCGCTGTGCTCTTTCATCCTATCATCCTATCAAGTCCTAGTCAGCTATCCCAGGATCTAAGACCAGTGTCACACCACTCATATACTGCAATAAGACAGAGCTGACATTATCCCCTGGTAATACTTCTGCAAACATACTGTAGGATAGGATGTGGATGAGGCCTGCACAAATGCATTAGTCTCTGTGTCCTCCTGTGGAGGACGGTGTCCTATGCTGTCCTCCTCTTCTCTCCCCTCCTCTCCTCCTGCCTGCGTCAAGGCTATTCAGAGCAGCCACAGCAAGCTCCATGTGTCATCAGGCAGGGTGATGGTAATGCACTATTTCTTTTCATCTTGAGGCAATGCCTGCATTACCAGTGTATAAGATGTATGGCAAGACAATATTAATGGTGTCCCTGCCCCCTGCGAAATGAAAGAGGGCTCGGCAAAACAAACAATCTAGTCTCTCTTCTCAAGGCAACTGAGCAGGTATATCAGAGAGGAGACAAATATGACCGTTAGCTATGATCTCTGTCTCTGGCTAGGGAGGGTTAGGGAGAGACAGGGTTCTCTATGTAATACAGCCAACTGAATAGGCACACAGCTTCTGCCTGAACTATACTATCCATGACTATCTCACTTAGTTTCCATTGTGACTCAATGCAATTATTTTAAACTATAGATGTTGCGGGTTGGATTGAACAGTAAAAGATGGCATGTAATGAAGTCATGTAATGTCATGTAGGCCTAATGTATGCATATATTTGTAAAATGACAAAGGAGTCTGACAGTGCAGTGAGTGACTGAAATAAATGATTTATCAATGGTACTACTACTTCTGTAATACACAGGAGAATGAAAATATCAGTCACTCCCAATAAAATTGCACAATTTGAGGGCAACATCTTTTTGGTGGTGTTTGGCTCTGCACTTCCTAGACATTACTAGGAATCTATTCTTACAATAGGTGGTGACGTTTTTGTCACTGTACTCTGGAATGTAGGCTAACAACAAATACGGTAGGGATCTGTTTGTCAGGACCAGGGCAGGACCCAAGATGACAGAGCTGTCTCTCTGTATTAGAACGCACAGGAACATGGGGCTTTCCACGTGAATGCGCAGGCGACAGTGATCTAATTTCTCTGGCAACGTGGCAGATTGTGAAAAGTGGTTGTATAAGAAGTGAAGGGGAGAATTAAGGCAAGAAACCCTTTCGGCTAATTATAAAGCATAAGCTTAATTGGAAACCAAAACGGTTATTTCATATCATAATCCGCATTTTTATCTGTTTTTATCTGTTCCATTTATGCACATCGTTTTTAATGAGGACCTCTGAAAATGACGTACAGACTAGCATCATGTTTATTAAGCTGTCTGTATTCCAGTTGAATTATCATGGGTTTCCTATGTTAATTTCATCGGATAGTAGGCTACAAACACAGAATGTGGTCTAGGGGGAGAAAGGTGAAGGGGATTAAAACCCTTTTTATGTATTAGTTGTAGACATTTTAATAATGAGAGTTTATTGGAAAGCTCAGGCTATGTTCAACTGTTAATAATGCACTAGTGCCCCAGAAATGCATTGAAATGTGAAGAAAGGCAGAGCAGATGGAGGTGTCGTTGAGTTCTGGGCCAGTCTTTTCGTCATCTCTCCACTGTTCTGTCCTCTAGAGAGAATAGAAGGCTACAGGATAATATTAGGGACGATTTCATTATAGCTGTTAGCTTGATTACATTAGGACTATTTTTAGCTATAAATAATAATTTTTATTATCATAACAGTGATAATGTTTTATGAATACGCATTTGAGGCCCATCCTCATGGTACACAACCTTTTGGGCTGCAAAATGAAATAATGAGAGCTCATATGTGTCGGAGGAGCATTGAGAGAAACCTTAAAGGTGCAGTGGTGTTATATCAACAGGTTGTCAGCGCATTACAGCTTCCAATGTGCTGGAAACGGGGCCTTTGTTTCCCCCATCGGTGTATAACCCAGATATTGGGTGGGTGTACTATATTTCACGGGCGCTAATATAAAGGGGCCTGTCTGGTCGTGCAGGGAGTGTTTGTAGGCTACGCACTGGCTTCGGGGATGCCTGCAGCGCTTGAGCGCTCACAATCCCGAGAGAAGCACAGCCGCCGCTGAGCGAGGAGAAAAATGGCTTTGATGGGGACAGGAGAGACAGAGAGGGGAATATGGAAAAGGGAGGGAAGGAGAATGATAGAGGGGGGAAGTTAGTGTGTGAGAGTGCACTCTCTTTGAAGTATTTTGTCCTGTGCATAAATAAAAACAACATATGGATACGGTGCGAGGCGTTCCCCGCATTTGTTTTTTGTTTAAAGGGTGAGATGATGCATCAGCTTATCTCTCATTAATTAACAAAAATACAATATAGGCTGAACTGCTTCCTGTAAATATAGCAAGGCTACATCTCTTTGGCGTAGGCTTAGCTAGAACTTTGTCGCACAGTCCCAATGTAAAGGTAGCCGACACTCTTAGGAAATAAAAAGGTTATTTGGGGTTCTATTTAGAACATCTTGTTTTTTTGGAGGAGATTAAATAACCTTTTACTAAAAAACGTTATATATATAAACCCAGTGACGGCAAAGAACCTTGAGGGTTCAATCCCTACCCCAGAGTGTAATGTGGATTTTAGCCAACAACAGATAACAAAAGCTAACACAGTCACGTCAAACTCTGAAATGACAGCTAACTATCTGCCTTTTCAGCAAAATTGCTCTAGTTAGCAGCCTAGTGCTAGCTTGTTTGAATGGCCATTATGGTAGTTAGTTTGCCAGCTTGTTGATGAAGTTATAAGTTAAGGGACTGTTCTTAGAAATCAGCAGGTATCTGACTTTGACAGTTAGTTGGCGACTCTGCCTCATTACTTTGTAACATTTGGCCAATGTGATAACGTCGCAGCTAGGGCAGACAGCTTTAATGCAATGTCAACTCTGCACTCTAATCACGGCAAAACAGAAACTGCCTTATCATAAAAACTAATTTGTACTATTAGCTAGAATTTCACTACACTAGCTAGCTAGAGAGAGTATTCAGCATTGAGTGTCTGAACTGGTGTTGTTAGCATCCCTTTCGTTTCACATGGATTGATTTGAGACCGGTTCAGCCAGCACGCAGCAAGCTAGCTAGCTACCTAATTTTCATACACGTTTCAATTTTATTATAAATACTGATTCTACAACCTCAAAACACTTTAGCTAGATGTAGAATTAGGTAGCCATTCCAGCATGTGGCGCGAGAGGCCGGTGGTTGAACATGTAAATAACAGTTTTTCATTTATTAAGGTAAGCAAAGTTTATTTAATTCAAATATATGAAGCCAAAGTGATATGATAAACTATAGGCTAGCTAGATATGGTTATTTCAGAATTCTAGACAGGAAAATGATACATTAATTAGATATTTTACAAGCTAGCTAACGCTTACAAATAAACATAGATTGGTTTTATTGAATATGCCAAATAGAGCTACAGAGCCAGCCTGACAGTGGCAATTAACTAATGTTTACTTTTATTTCAGTATTTCAGTGTGGATAATTTTTTATGAAGCCATTAAAAGACTGTTGCTGACCTCTGTTGAATGCACGTGATGGGCAATGGGCATAGGTACGAATCAAAATGATTCATAATAAATGATTTATAATACGTTTTGGTGATTCAATAGTTAATCATTAGTTGACTTTTAACACACTATCTACAGTTTGTTTTGCGCAGTCTGGCAGTAAACCAACTATCTTTCAGCTGCAACAACTGCATGTAAATTGTTCTTCTACATCCTAATAATTTTGTCTGCATAGCATTTTGGCTTCATTTTGGCAGATGAACTCATGTTTATTACTGAAGATGAAGATGTTTTTGCTCCTTTCTTCATCTTCACAGGAACCAGCCAGGAAACAACCCATACTGTAGCCTACTGTTCCATAATAAGGTCCACCAGAGTTGGTACCAAGATTGAAGAGGGACATCATTCAAACAAAGAGATGCCTCCCTGGCCACCAGTGCATATTTTTTAACTATGTTTGCATAATGACAATAAAATCACAAAACTATGCTGGTATTCTTTTGTTAATTAATTGTTTATTATACTATATTCTCAGCTAGAAATATTATCAGTGGTGTAAAAAGGACTCAGTTGTCATACTTGAGTAAAAGTAAAGATACCTTAATATAAAATGAGTCAAGTAAAAGTGAAAGTCACCCAGTAAAATACTACTTGAGTAAACCTCTTAAAGTATTTGGTTTTAAATATACGTAAGTATCAAAAGTAAATGGAATTGCTCAAATGTACATAAGTATCAAAAGTAAAAGTATAAATAATTTCAAATTCCTTACATTAAGCAAAACATACGGCACCATTTTCTTGTTTTTTTTTATTTACGGATAGCCAGGGGCACACTCCGTCACTCAAACATCATTTACAACTAAGCATGTGTTTAGTGAGTCCACCAGATCAGATGCAGTAGGGATGATCAGGGATGTTCTCTTGATAAGTGTATGAATCTGACCATATTCCTGTCAAAAAGTAACGAGTACTTTTGGGTGTCAGGGAAAATGTATGGAGTAAAAAGTACAATATTTTCTTTAGCAATCTAGTGAAGTAAAAGTAGTCAAAAATATAAATAGCAAAGTCAAGTACAGATTCCCCCCAAAAATACTTAGTAGTACTTCAAAGTAGTACTTCAAAGTATTTTTACCTCACTGAATATGACTATTTATTGGTAGTAGCCATAATTAATAAATGGCAACATACAGCGTTCTATATGGAACCAATTTTGGTTCAGTTAAGAAGAACCCCTAGGGTTATGATCAAATCCTTATAAAAGGGTTCTATATAAACTTTTAGCGATAGAACCCTTTTTGGTTCTATATGGAACCTTGTTTTCTATTAGTGTTTATAATGCAATGCAATACTCCACTGACAGATAGTACAACAACAAAACATCTAAGGCAGGAATTTTACTCCTATACACAAAATCTGACCACTAAATTACAGGTCAGAAAAGTAATTACTATTTTTCTCAAGTTGTCCATTGGAATGAGAAACGCGTTTTAGACATGAAAAAGTATAGCTTAGCTGACTGTCACCTTGGCTCAAAGTTGCTGCCTGGGTGGCAAGATTTGTTTCACTTGGCAAAGTTATGTACAATAATGTAATTTTTTTCCTGGAAAAGCAACTTTAAGACAAAATAATTTTACTCAATTGGCGACATTTATTGAATTCTTGACCACATTTATCGTTTACAAATTAGCTGTGACATAGCCCATATCAAAATCCAATGGTTTTGACTGTTTGAAGCCTAATATCGCGCAAGCCATTTTAGCATTGGAATGCTGAAGGTGCCAAGCAGATGTGCAAGATCAGGAACAGGCTGCCTACCTCGTGATGGTTAACGCGCGAATCTGAGCACAGCGCGCAGTTGACTAGGCTACTGATATTCCATAGGGTTATTAGGCATGGAAAATTACTTGTAGATCAATAACTGTCGACATAGTTACATGCTTAGTTCGACACTGAAGGAGGCCTCATCAGTTGTCACAAATTATGAGGTATTTCGGAAGGTATAAAGAATGTAATATGAGAAACAACAAAAAATATGTGCGATTCCTAACGTTTGAATCGATTTTCTGACCGATGCATGCTATATTTGGATTGGTTTGGGTTTGCAGTCCTATCTTAAACATTTGAATCAGGGACCGAAGCGTATCGGTGAGTCGTTACATGCCTATCAGACATGTAATTCCAATCCGCTCTGGACAGTCCTCAAGTCGCAGAGAAAAAGAACACAGAAGCCTGTTTGACTACTGTGGTTCATGACAGACATCCTCAATGTTTAAGCACCACCGACAGTGATATAGACGCGCGCTGTGCAACCGCAGGCCAACCACTGCTGCTTTCTGCCCTCACAGTAATTCAGCACCATGGACAGCTACGGTGTCGTTCAACACAATTTGGGATTTGTTCAACAAAGATATTAAAGCGGTTTAACCAAGGCTATTGCCATAGTCAACTGACAGCGAAACGGCTAATTACTGGATTCTTCTGATTCGATTAGGTCACACCTACTGTTTAAGAAATGTTAACTTATGAAATGGCTTGATATGACAGGCCCTTGGTAGGTATTTGAAAGTGCACCCTCAATGCTGTCGAAAAAACAAACACACAAACAAACACCAGGCTACAAAAGTACAGCTCTGATTTGGATGTGAACACTTTAGTTAAACCTCCATCTGTTGAAATGAAGTCCCGAGGTGGTTCTTGAAACTTTAAACGCCCACACGAAAAAACTCAGGGAGGAGAACAAAGACAAACATTTCAGAGCCCCCGTGCACCTCTCGCACCATGGCACACAGAGAGAAAAAAGCCTCCCCTTCTAAATATATAGCTTTGACGTGGGAGCGCGTGGGCTGGAGAATGCTCAAGCTAACACTTCCAACAAGGCTTTGCAATCTTAAGACGCCGATACTTTTCTCCCGGTTTTATTTTTCTAGAGTGGTAACTGTCTTCATCTTCCCACAGTACACGGTTTGCTACAGTATGTAAAATCTGTCTCAAATTGCTTTTGGACAATCATTGAGGATGACTAATTTGTTGCACCAGACATGTTTTCAGCAGTAGCCAGACAAGCGACATTCATTCTTGAAGACGACATAATAATAGTTGTGTCCATTCTGAGCACATGATGTTACAATTCTCCTTAATTGTAAGCTGCCTGTTAATTTAATGAAAGAAAGACCTGCGCCCATTTTGGCTCAAGGTGGGAGCATCCATTTCCAGTTTCTTAAGAGTAAAGTTGTCTATTGGTGTCCTCTCCCCCCTACACTTGGCCACCCTACAGCCCTATGCGAGTCCAGTGTCTGTTCTTAGGCCATACTAAGCCATTTAAAGCTGTTCTATGATCTTAATTCGATTCACCTGAGCTTAATGACTCTCATCCTGTTGGCCAGAAAGGCTTCGGTTTAACTAAAAGAGGGAGACTGACTTGTCGGTGTGGCTGGCTGACTTGTCGGTGTGGAAACTTCTCTCTAGTGCCAGTAATAAACACACGCACGTGCGCGCGCGCGCGCGCACACACACACACACATTTTTGTGTCCATGGTAACCTCGTAAACAATTCATTTAGACCCCTTGTTTATTTGAAACAGACCTTTACTTGCTGAAATGTGTGCCGATGGCCAGCAATTAATAGGGAAAGAAGGCTATTTGAGACTCGTCGTTTAAGGTAAATTAGCTCCCTTAATAATACTGTATTGACTAAAATGTGTTCAAAGGCAAAACCAAACGTAACAGACTTGTATTTATATAAATGTAAATTTCCAGTCTGTTTTTGAATGCCCTTGTTCCCTAGCCGTGCCACAGATAGATAAATCTTCCATGCAGTGCTGTCCTCCCAGCGATACAGAACAGCACACAGCGTTGTTGTTTTCCCTAATGTGAGATAATCTGGCTGGCTGTCACATCAGAAGGAGGGACATCTTAGGTGTTATGTAGATAGCCCTAATAGAAACTTAGCCTGACTCAATCCCCCAAGGCTTCTCTCTCTCGTTCTCTCTCTCTCTCTCTCTCTCTCTCTCTCTCTCTCTCTCTCTCTCTCTCTCTCTCTCTCTCTCTCTCTCTCTCTCTCTCTCTCTCTCTCTCTCTCTCTCTCTCTCTCTCTCTCTCTCTCTCTCTCTCTCTCTCACACTCTCACACTCTCCTGCCTTTTCATTTGGAGGGAGACAGAGATAGGGGATCATCAAAGCCCCCTGACTGTCTGTCCCTCTGTATCGACCACGCTCCCCTCCCTGCAGCCCCACAGGTTCCTATTAGAAAGGATTTGTCTTACACCGCCTGCCTAGAAAAATAAAAAATATATTGTCATTTTGCCTGGGCTCGACTCCTGCTGATGTTTGACAGCAGCCTGATGTTCTGTGTCCCTGGATGCCTAACAGGTGCCGTCCGTGTGCAAAACAACCCCAAGCGGATACACTAGCTGCCTTCCCTTTCGCCTTGGTACACATCAAATCCAAACCGCCACATTTGACACGGCGAGATGCAATCGCTGTGACAGACCACCAAGCCAAGAGCAGATCAAACACAGCCTACCTTTAGCTACACATATCACAAACAACATTGGTTCCCGTATCTCATCTTTTATTGAAATACTTTTTATATTTTCCTCGGGCTACTCTGTGTATTACAAAATGTAAGCAAGGATAAGCAAGGATATATGTCACTGTTGGGCATCTTGATAAGTAAAGCGAAGGCGGTCTAACATTTGTTTGCTGTTTGTTATTTTCTTTTTTTGACGTGGCATTCTACAGCGATCATCAGATAACCTTTGAGCTCTTTTCTTATGCTACGTATGTCCATTTCTGTAGGCCATAGTAGGGTTTCTTTAGGCCATAGTAGGGTTTCTTTAGGCCATAGTAGGGTTTCTTTAGGCCATAGTAGGTTTTCTTTAGGCCATAGTAGGGTTTCTGTAGGCCATAGTAGAGTTTCTTTAGGCCATAGTAGGGTTTCTTTAGGCCATAGTAGGGTTTCTTTAGGCCATAGTAGGGTTTCTTTAGGCCATAGTAGGGTTTCTATCAAGCATACACAAGGTCTTCAATAGGGGTGGCCTGTAGGAGCTGTATGGCAGCCATGTGAGAGTAAAGGCTTTTATGTTCTGTTATTAGCCACAACCTGAAATAAACCCAGAGCAGAAGCAGCGTACCCGCAGGGCTTTCACTGGGACGCTGCTATAATAAATCTGCTATTATCAGATGCTGGTCATTCACTTGGCACAGACAAAGTGCTTTTAGATGTGTGGGAATACGTGAGGGACTTTCATTGCCGTGTTGATGGCTTCTCATTTGTCCTGGTGTAAAGTTAGTTAAGTCTGTCAGCAGCTGAGGAGCAGTGGGGGAGGGAGAGACAGCCAGGGTGCTTTGGCTTGTTAGCTGGGATAGGATTTAGGAGAGAGAGAGGGAGAGAGAGGGAGGGGGGAGATTTGGGCAGCAGGCAGGCAGGCTCTCCCCCTGGCTCCAGGGGTGGGCACTGGGGAGCAGCCTCCAGGGACTGGGCTGATGATCCTGCAGTAATAGGCACTGCTAAAAACACACAGATAAGCTAAGCCAAATATTCAAGTCAATCATCACCCCTGTGCTTTGTGCTGGGATATAATGTCTAAGCATGAATCAGCCCACTCAGATCGGGATAAAGATGTTGAATAAGGAAAGGCTTTCTCCCCTTTGGTTTAAAAAGAAAGGCTGTGTGGCGTGATGTGCCAGCGGCCGCCTGGTTGTTGTGGAGGAACAAAGGAACAGCCAGTCCTACAGGCATGCTGATAGGCAGGCAGGCAGGGAGACAGGCAGGCAGGGAGACAGGCAGGCAGGGAGGGAGACAGGCAGGCAGGCAGGGAGACAGGCAGGCAGGGAGACAGGCAAGCAGGGAGGGAGGGAGGGATGGATACAGGTAGGCAGGGAGACAGGCAAGCAGGGAGGGAGGGAGGGATACAGGTAGGCAGGGAAACAGGCAAGCAGGGAGGGAGGGAGGGAGGGATACAGGCAGGCAGGGAGGGATACAGGTAGGCAGGGAGACAGGCAAGCAGGGAGGGAGGGAGGGAGGGATACAGGCAGGCAGGGAGACAGGCAAGCAGGGAGGGAGGGAGGGAGGGATACAGGTAGGCAGGGAGACAGGCAGGCAGTTGAGGCGCCCGGCCCTGTCCGCCACAGTGTCACACAGATCGATAGAATCATAAATAATAAATCAGGGAAAACAGGTCAAATAAACCCAGTAAATAAATGGGTTGTTGTCTTGTCCTCCGCCCCTACACCTCATGAATTGTGGATAGTGGATTTTGCATTATATATGTGTGTGTTCATGCATGTTTGTTTGTGCTTCTGTGTGTGTGTGTGCGTGGGTGAGCACGTGTGTGGTGCTTGAGTGGTGCTTGCATGTTCGTGTGTTTGTGTTTCTGGAGGCTCCGTGCGGCGGCCTGTCGGTTTGCCAGTGTTGCCACGGCGACGGTTCGGCTGAGCCCCATTAGCGGCAGAGTCTGATGAGAGAAAGCTCTATTCTGCCTCACATACCCAGGGACACAATCAGGGACAAAATCAGGGCCAGCATCTGGGCCAGCAGAACACACAGGAGTTCACAACACCCCCATCTGACCTGCTGCTGGCTGTTCAGTGGGGGACATACGTTCACTACACAGGACACAGACATACAGAGCTCAGTGGGGGACATACATTCACTACACAGAACACAGACATACAGAGCTCAGTGGGGGACATACATTCACTACACAGAACACAGACATACAGAGCTCAGTGGGGGGCATACAATCACTACACAGAACACAGACATACATTACTCAGTGGGGGACATACATTCACTACACAGAACATAGACATACAGAGCTTAGTGGGGGACGTACAGTACCAGTCAAGTTTGGACCCACCTACTCATTCAAAGGGTTTTCTTTATTTTTACTATTTTCTACATTGTAGAATAATAGTGAAGACATCAACACTATGAAATAATACAAATGGAATCATGTAGTAACTAAAAAAGTGTTAAACAAATCAAAATATATTTTATATTTGAGATTCTTCAAAGTAGCTACCCTTTGCCTTGATGACAGCTTTGCACACTCTTGGCATTCTCTTAACCAGCCTCACATGGAATGCTGGGTCTCAATTGGGTTGAGGTCGGGTGATTGTGGAGGCCAGGTCACCGGAGCGCCAAAGTCTAGGACCAAAAGGCTCCTTAACAGCTTCTACCCCCAAGCCATAAGACTGCTGAACAATTAATCAAATGGCCACCTGGACCACCCGGACAATGTAAATAATCCGGGTGGCCATTTGATTAATTGTTCAGCAGTAGTAGAGAGAACAGTCTATGATTTGGGTGACTGGAGTCTGGGCCTTCTTCTGACACCGCCTAGTATATACGTAGGTCCTGGATGTCAAGAAGCTTGGCCCCTGTGATGTACTGGGCCATATGCACTACACTCTGTAGCGCCTTACGGTCAGATGCCGAGCAGTTGCCATACCAGGCGGTGATGAAACTGGTCAATATGCTCTCGATGGTGCAGCTGTAGAACATTTTGAGGAACTGGAGACCCATGTCAAATCTTTCAGTCTCCTGAGGGGGAAAAGGTGTTGTCGTGCCCTCTTCACAACTGTCTTGGTGTATTTGAACCATGATAGTTTGTTGGTCGTTGGTGATGTGGACACCAAGGAACTTGAAACTCTCGACCCGCTCCACTTTAGCCTCGTTGTTAAAGGGGGCCTGTTCGGCCCTACTTTTCTTATAGTCCACGATCAGCTCTTTTGTCTTGCTCACATTAAGGGAGAGGTTGTTGTCCTGGCACCACACTGCCAGGTCTCTGACCTCCTCCCTATAGGCTGTCTCATCGTTGTCAGTGATCAGGCCTACCACTGTTGTGTTGTCAGCAAACTTAATGATGGTGTTGTCGTGCTTGGCCACTCAGTCGTGGGTGAACAGGGAGTACAGGAGGGTACTAAGCACGCACCCCTGAGTGAACCCAGTGTTGATGATCAGCGTGGCAGATGTGTTGTTGCCTACCCTTACCACCTGGGGGGCGGCCGTTCAGGATGTCCAGGATCCAGTTGCAGAGAGAGGTTTTTAGTCCCAGAGTTCTTAGCTTAGTGATTAGCTTTGTGTGTACTATGGTGTTGAAAGCTGAGCTGCAGTCAATGAACAGCATTCTCACATAGCTGTTCCTTTTGTTCAGTTTGGAGTGTGATTGAGATTGAGTCATCTGTGGATCTGTTGGGGTCGTATGCGAGTTGGAGTGGGTCTAGGGTTTCCGGCATGATGGTGTTGATGTGAGCCATGACCAGCCTTCCAAAGCACCTTATGGCTACCGACGTGAGTGCTATGGGGAGGTAATAATTTAGGCAGGTTACCTTCGCTTTCTTGGGCACAGGGACTATGGTGGTCTGTTTGAAACATGTAGGTATTACAGACTCGGTCAGGGAGAGGTTGAAAATGTCAGTGAAGACACTTGCCAGTTGGTCTGCGCATGCTTTGAGTACACGTCCTGGTAATCCATCGGACCCACTGCTTTTTGAATGTTGACCTGTTTAAAGGTCTTGCTCACATCGGCTAAGGAGAGCGTGATCACACAGTCGTCCGGAATATCTGGTGCTCTCGTGCATGCTTCAGTGTTGCTTTCCTCGAAGCGAGCATGAAAGGCATTTAGCTCATCCGGTAGGCTTGAGTCACTGGGCAGTTTGCAACTGGGTTTCCCTTTGTAGTACGTAATAGTTTTCAAGGCCTGCCACATCCGACGAGCATCAGAGCAGGTGTATTAGGATTCAATCTTAGTCCTGTATTGACGCTTTGCCTGTTTGATGGTTCCTCTGAGGGCATAGTGGGATTTCTTATAAGCATCCGGATTAGTGACCAGTTCCTTTAAATCGGCTGCTTTAGCCCTTAGCTCGATGCTGCCTGTAATCCATGGCTTCTGGTTGGGATATGAACGTACGGTCACTGTGGGGACGACGTCGTCAATGCACTTATTGATGAAGCCGGTGACTGTGGTGGTATACTCCTCAATGCCATTGGATGAATCCCAGAACATATTCCAGTCTGTGCTAGCAAAACTGTCCTGTAGCGTAACATTCGCGTCATCTGACAACTTCCGTATTGAGCGAGTCACTGGTAATTCCTGCTTTAGGTTTAGCTTGTAAGCAGGAATCAGGAGGATAGAATTATGGTCAGTTTTGCCAAATGGAGGGCAAGGGAGAGCTTTGTATGCGTCTCTGTGTGTGGAGTAGAGGTGGTCTAGAGTTTTTTTCCTCTGGTTGCACATGTGGCATGCTGGTAGAAATGAGGTAAAACGGATTCAAGTTTGTCTGCAATAAAGTCCCCAACCACTAGGATCGCCGCTTCTGGATGAGCATTTTCTTGTTTACTTATGGCCTTATTCAGCTTGTTGAGTGCGGTCTAAGTGCCAGCATCGGTTTGTGGTGGTAAATAGATGGATAAGAATAATATAGATGAGAACCCTCTTGGTAGATAGTGTGGTCTACAGTTTATCATGAGGTCACAAGACTTCTTTAATATTAGACATCGCGCACCAGCAGTTTTTGACAAATAGACACATACCCCCGCACCTCGTCTTACCAGGCACAGAGAAGCCAGCCAGCTCTTTATTATCCATGTTGTCGTTTACCCACGTCTCGGTGAAACATAAGATATTACAGTTTTTAATGTCCTGTTGGTAGGATAGTCTTAATCGTAGATTGTCAAGTTTGTTTTCCAATGATTGCACGTTGGCCAATCATACGGAGGGTAGTGGTGCTTTACCTACCCATCTGCGAATTCTTACAAGGCACCCTCCCTTCTCCCCCTTTTTCTCCGTCTTATTTCATGTGGATGATGGGGATTTGGACCTTGTCTCAACAAAGCAGTATATCCTTCACGTCGGTCTCATTAAATGAAAAATCTTCATCCAGTTTGAGGTGAGTAATCGCTGTTCTGATGTCCAGAAGCTCTTTTCGGTCATAAGAGCAACATTGTGTACAACATGAGTTAAAAACAATGCGAGAAAACAAACAAAATAGCAAAGTTGGTTAGGAGCCCATAAAATGGCAGCCATCCCCTCCGGCGCCGTGATCTACACTGGCTCACACAGTGCTTAGAAGGGACCATATTCAGCGCACAGGCTTAGTTTAGGGACCATACATGTAGTACAGACTTAGAGTGGTTAGTAGAGACTGTACATACACAGGCACAATTAGGGAGTGTAGCATTAGGGAGTGTAGCCTACATACACAGACAGCATTAGGGAGTGTAGCCTACATACACAGGCACCATTAGGGAGTGTAGCCTACATACACAGGCACCATTAGGGAGTGTAGCCTGCATACACAGACACCATTAGGGAGTGTAGCCTACATACACAGGCAGCTTCAGGGAGTGTAGCCTACATACACAGACAGTATTAGGGAGTGTAGCCTACATACACAGACAGTATTAGGGAGTGTAGCCTACATACACAGACACCATTAGGGAGTGTAGCCTACATACACAGACACAATTAGGGAGTGTAGCCTACATACACAGACAGCATTAGGGAGTGTAGCCTACATACACAGACACCATTAGGGAGTGTAGCCTACATACACAAACACCATTAGGGAGTGTAGCCAACATACACAGGCAGCATTAGGGAGTGTAGCCTACATACACAGGCACCATAAATTACATACACAGGCAGCATTAGGGAGTGTAGCCTACATACACAGGCACCATTAGGGAGTGTAGCCTACATACACAGACACCATTAGGGACTGTAGCCTACATACACAGACAGCATTAGGGAGTGTAGCCTGCATACACAGACAGCATTAGGGAGTGTAGCCTACATATAGACATGCAGCATTAGGGAGTGTAGCGTACACACACAGGCACCATTAATTACATACACAGACACCATTAGGGAGTGTAGCCTACATACATAGACACCATTAGGGAGTGTAGCCTACATACACAGGCACCATTAATTACATACACAGGCACCATTAGTGAGTGTAGACTACATACACAGACACCATTAGGGAGTGCAGACTACATACACAGGCACCATTAGGGAGTGTAGCCTACATACACAGGCACCATTAAGTGCATACACAGGCACCATTTTGGAGTGTAGCCTACATACACAAGCACCATTAGGGAGTGTAGCCTACATACACAGACACCATTAGGGAGTGTAGGCTACATACACAGACCCACAGTACAAAGACAAAAGAGAAGAAATAGGTATTGTTCCAGTGTTGTTTCCAGAGTTACTGCTGCAGAATGGTTTTATGGCCCCCGTCGCTACCATATATTAATGTATTGACAAAGCTCCATGGACAATAGACCCATATTACTGTATATGAAAAACATGGATCACCAAAGCATCTGGGGGTATCTGGAGGCATCAAAGGCGCGTGATTACTTCCATTTTTTTTCAAAGAACACAGCAATATTTCAACTCAGCCCGAAGTGCTCTTCACAGCGCCACGCTGACAACTTAATGATTGTCCCTGGGAGGCCTTTGGTGTTCATCATGCTGCTCCATAATGGAGTGGCTGCCGTGGCGAAGGCCTAGGTTGTAGCTGGCCGCTCTATGCTGGTTAGAACCGCCAGCCTAGCGGAGGTCGGCAGTGGGCCCCAGACCAACCCACCTCTCGTCTTTCACTCCCACACATCAAATCAAATCAAATCAAATGTATTTATAAAGCCCCCCTTACATCAGCTGATGTCACAGAGTGCTGTACAGAAACCCAGCCTAAAATCCCAAACAGCAAGCAATGCAGGTGTAAAAGCATACACAGGCACCATTAGTGAGTGTAGACTACATACACAGGCACCATTAGTGAGTGTAGACTACATACACAGACACCATTAGGGAGTGCAGACTACATACACAGGCACCATTAGGGAGTGTAGCCTACATACACAGGCACCATTAAGTGCATACACAGGCACCATTTTGGAGTCAACCCCTCCCATCTCCCCATCATCATCATCATCATCATCTCCACAACTCACTGCTCTCTCTCTTTCTCCGTCCTGCCTTTAGAAAGACACTTCCTGCTCAGACATAATGAGTGAGAACTCACAGGGAGATGCAGATCGGCTAACCCTGCGGAGCAGTGCGACTTCAAATTGCTTCCCCCGGCACACTGCGGGCGTATGCATCCCAGCTGTATAGGAGGAGCTTTGGGGATGTGCTGGAGTGGGGGATCATGCTGTCTGAGAACCACACATGGCCCTCCCTCCATCCATGTCGTCAACAACCTCTGCCAACAACAGCAACACAACCAAATGACGTGGGTGTCCCCAGCAGCCCCTCTCGGGTATAGGTTGTAGCCTTGCTATTGTTGAGAAGGGGAAAATTGTGTTTGACCTAAAAGTCAGCTGGAAGACATCCAGTATACTGTTTTACTATGAATTATTAAAGCACAGCTCTCACTCTCAATAGTTTACAGACTGAAGACTATAGCTAGCTAGGTTCTGGCAGGAAACTGTGGGATAGCTTTATTTGTGACTTTTGTTTTTGACTGCGTATTTCCATCAGGCTTCTAGAAGAATACTCACATTATAAGTCTAGAAACCAGGCATGTCACCTTGTCACCTTCTGAAATCATATCTATAAAGTCAAACAATGCATACAAAACACAGATCTAAAAGCTTCCAGTGTGATGAAATTGAAGGTAAAAAAGATCACACCAAATCTCCTAGCTTGCTCTAACACTGCAATAAATTATTTGAGTCATTCTCTGTCAACATGAAGTCTAGAATGGTGCTGAGTTTGTTGACTGTGCTCTATCTACCCTGTCTTGGCTGGCTGAGCAGAAAGCTGTGGGCTCTGGAGCAGCCATACTGACCATGATGGCTCTCCAGCCAGTAGGGGCCCATACTGCACTGCCGGCTCACCTCTGCTCTGCTCTGTTCTGCAATGCTAATGCACACTTCCACTTCCACATGAGAGGGCATGGCCAGCCCCCCTACACACTCATAACCTCACACACACACTGTCCTCACACTGTCCCCCTCCGCTTGGTTCTGCCAGAGTGCCACCGGCCTAATCAGGCTGTGAGTGGGGGAGGGGTGTCGGGACAGCAGGGGGTTAGGGGGGTGTCATGAGCAATCAGTCCCCACTTGCCTCCAGTCAATCAGCCTCCTCTCCTCGCCCCCCGGCAGGCAGTGTATTGCATCAGTTCTGATTTCTGCTGACAAATGGCTCGGTCCAGCCCCCCTCTACCTTCTGTGCTCCGTCCGGGGCCAGATCTGCCTTACAAATGAGCCCGCTGGATCCAGGGGACTGAGGGGAGTGGGCTACCCTCCACAGCACAGCTCGGTTGGTGGCTATTTTAACATGGATAACCGTTCACACATCCCGCTGAAGGTAAGGCTTCAAGCTGTCAACATGACCCTGTGTCCTCTCTCTCTCTCTGTTTCTCTCTCTCTCTCTGTTTCTCTCTCTCTCTCTCTCTCTCTCTCTCTCTCTCTCTCTCTCTCTCTCTCTCTCTCTCTCTCTCTCTCTCTCTCTCTCCAATTCAATTTGCTTTATTGGCATGACGTAACAATGTACATATTGCCAAAGCTTACTTTTGATATTTACAATATGAAAATAACAAGAGTCAAAATTGTCAACTGGACAACAGTAACAACAATAGCCAAGGGTCAAAATAACCATACATTAAACAATAACAATAAGCATACAGTAGAGGACATGTGCAGGTTGATTGGTCTGTCAGACACTGTCCCTGATCTTATGGCAGGCAGAAATGTAGTGCGCTGCCAACCCACAGCTCTCTGCGTCCTCCCCCAACAGGATGGGTAGCCTACTCTCATCAGAGAGGTCTTTGAAACCTTGAATAAGGGTTTCAAATTTGGGGAAATTGCAGTCTCTAATTGTTTTTAATTTTTTACATTTTGTCAGGAAATGCAGCTCTGTCTCAGGTTCTGCTGTTGTGCAGTGGTTGCACAGCCTTTCCTCTACAGGGAGCCTCTCTCTCTCTCTCTCTCTCTCTCTCTCTCTCTCTCTCTCTCTCTCTCTCTCTCTCTCTCTCTCTCTCTCTCTCTCTCTCTCTCTCTCTCTCTCTCTCTCTCTCTCTCAATATTTGACCCATTCTCACACCCCTGTCTCTCGTTCCCAGATGCATCAAGCATGGGCAGTGCGGTGACAACTCCAATTAGCAGTACAGGAAGATGTTTCTTAAGTGTGTCCTTCATGTTTTCCAGTTGCTTCAAGTGCCTCGTAAACTCTCACCCTGTCTATTTCAATATCGTGTTTTAGGGGGGGGCTAATCTTTTTTCCTCCACACACACTTCTATTCAGGACCACACTTTGTCATACACATGCAGTCTCTTCCCCTTTGTGTGTGTGTCTGTCTGCAGGCACACATCTGCACAGGCGTGTTCAGGGACACCAAGATGGATTGGCAGTCACGTTATCTGGGCCTTGTTCTCCACTCTGGCCCGCTCTTCCTACTGGCCTGAAACAGAACCGGACTCATCTGGTTTGGCCCACAAGGGAAACAGACAGACAGATGATACTCCACAGAGCCAGGCCGAGCCAAGCAGAACTGAACCGAGCCAGGTCAGAGTGGGCATGGCTAGCAGCCTGGCAGACATCACCATCAGGCCAGCGTCACACCGCTAGCTAGCTAACCCAGATCACAACGTCACATGACTCAATCCCACAGACACAAGGCCGGTCTCCAGCCACAACCAGAAATAGGTTAAAGAGGCTAAAAATAAGAAACATTCATAATTAATCTCTTTCTTTCAACCTGTACCTCAGATAAGAAATAGCACACTTCACATGACGAAGTGGCTTAATGGGCAGGTTTGTTAGATTATTCTGTTTCCCAGGCTATTTTCTCAGTATGAGCCACAAGTCGAAGTCACACGGGGGAGAGGGTGGCGGTTGACAGTGCCATTGTTTTATCCTCAGGGTGGACACTGTGTTACAGTGTGTTACAGTGTGTTACAGTGGGGAATAACCCAATAGGGCAGTTCATGGAGGCTGCCTTCGTCTCTCTGTCTCTCTGCTTCAGCTTGTTCCAAAGCTCCTGGTATTAAGAGATGTCTCCTACTGAGTCTCCTCCAGGTCATGCACCACCATAACAACTACAGTAACTCTGCATCAAGATGTGACCACATCATCCTAAAACCTTAGTTAACCACCGCTGCAGAGTTTGCTGGATTCTGGAATATAAACTTCACAAACTATGTCTCTGGCTGTTCTAGCCCTGGCCCTCTCTGCCTGCGGAACATAAAACAAGCCATAAAATGTCCTCACAGCAAACTGTGTTTTGTTTCAGTGCTTTATCATAGTTCCTTCTCTTAAAGTGGAGCTGACAGAATTATAGCAACATGAAACCTTATTCAAGTCTGTTCCTATACTCCCCCATGAAGAATAGGACACTTTGTTTGACATTTTCTGTCAAGCGAGCACTTAGATATGGTCATTTTCAAGTTTTTCATAAATTCTTAGAATGTTTGGGAATAACGTGTACTAAGGCATTTGCGAATATTCAATAGCATTGCAGTAAATAAAACCTAATAAAAACATCTGTCTCGCCCAGGATCGGAGTCTACAGTATGCAAACAAGCCATTTGCCACAAGGGCCTGCCATCATTCACTTGGAACTGGACTGTGTGTTCAAAGGCTGTTGCAACAGTGCGACTTTAGATCATTAGAACGCATACACTTGAATGGATTTCTGTAGCTAAATACCATGGGAGACCTCTTACATTTGGGAACTTTACTGTCCTATTGATCAAACAACCATAAAAAGGTGGGCTGTCTTTCCCTATATGCACATCAACAACAACAAGATCAACAACTAATGCTAGCCAGAGCAAGATGAGCTCAAATCTAACGAAGGAACGTTAGATAAACCTTCTCCAACTATCAAAATTGCACTGATAAACGATGGGGAATAGCCTGCTCATCCTTCTGCAGCTTGACTGCCAATGCATGCGTTGTCCCAACCAAGCACCCAAGCTATCTGGCTAAAGTTGGTTAGCTTGCTAGCTAGCTACTTCCAGCCACAAATGAGAGAACACCTCACTGACCATTTTACTCGCTCTAGCAGAGCTGGTTAGGCTGTTTTCATGTTATCTAGCGCGTTCTTGACTAACTATAACTTTTTTGCCTACGTTTAATGACACTGGTCATATTCAAAGGGTGTTGCGCGTTTGTAAATTCATCAGTTATTCTGAGCTCTGGCACACTCAGACAAGAGTGCTCTGAAATTGGAGTAGATAGTTAGCCAGAGTGCATTTGCGAACGCAAGAGATATGTTAACTGGATAACAATTGTTCAGCATAGTTAGCTTGCAAAGCGATTCACATTTCTTACTAGCTAACCAAATGACAAATGCATCTCTAGCTGTATAGCCACCGAAAAATGATATGAGGGGAAAAAGTCAGTCACTCACCCACTCCTCCAACGACATGACGTCCTCCTACAGTAGCAGCTAGCTAGATATCTAGCTAACGTTAGGCTCCGTGTTTTTAACTTTCTACACAAATAGATACGCTAACATATTAGCCACATTATGACTGACTTGTGATCATTGCCCTTGCTAGTTTGATTGTATTGACATTCCCAGCCTTAGTTACATTAGTCCGTTTTTGTACAAAATATTGAGTCACTGAAACTGAAACAGTGCATCCCGAATGGAGGCAGCAAACAATGTACCAGGCCAGCTGTGATTTACAACTTGATAGCAATATTTTTTGGACTACCAATAAATGTATTGGTGAATTATATGAATCATACATTGAACTGCATCCATCTATTCTGCCAACAATGTCTTACTGTACGTCATGGAACGTTGAGTCACATTGAACCTATTTTAAAACCTCTTATAAAGTTGATTTTGTAGTGTAAACTGGGAATTTTATATTTTTTACTGATATTATGATTGTTTGATTGTTTCATACCTGCAAAGTAGTTAAAGTGCTGTCAGTTCAGAGGGCAACAAACAACCTGGTCTCAGAGCATTTCGTATTATCCGAGACACTCCATTTAGTAGGATATTTTCAGATTCAGAAAACTTTAATGTCTTTAGAGAGGCAATTCATCTTACAGCAGTCAGAAAACATATCACATAAAAAGAAATAGCAAAGGATATTTACAAGCAAATTGGCAGGGTAAGTGCAGTTTCATAGTGCAAGTGCTAAGTGCAATTAGTCCAATATTTTGTTAAGTTGCAGAATTGCATTCGGAAAAAAATAGTACTTGGACCTATTTGTTTTATTTTATTTTAGGTTTCACCTGCGGCCAGAGGGAAGGAGTTGGAATTCAGTCAACCGCAGGGCTCTGCCCAGGTTGAGAGATGCCAGTTCTTGCTGTTTCTGCCCCATGATTTTTCCACAAGTCCTGACAATCTTGCCCAACCTATTTTTCTGTGCAATCTTGATATTCCCAAACCAGCAGGTCAAGCAGTAGGACCGAATGCTCTCAATTAATGATTTATAAAAGAGAACCATGATGGTTAGATCAACATTAAAAAAGTGCAGTTTCCATAGGGAAATACAGTCTCTGTTGGCCTTTCTTAAAAATAGTCAGTACACTGATCCCAGGACAGATTGTTGTTAATGACTAGCCCAAGGAATTTGTACTCCTCCACTATTTCAATGGGCTCACCTTTTATATGTTACATTTGGTATGGTTACATAAGACAGATGGTTACTTATTGCAAACACGGATCGGTGGATGGGTGGGTGTATAATGAAAACATCTAGCAACCCAAAGGGTGCAAGTTCAAATCTCATCATGGACAACTTTAGCATTTTAGCTAATTAACAACTTTTCAACTACTTACTACTTTTTAGCTACTTTGGAACACCTTAGCATGTTAGCTAACACTTCCTCTAACCCTCACCTTAACCCTTTAAGCTAACACTTCACCTAACATAACCTTAACCCCTAACCCCTAGCCTAGCTAACGTTAGCGAGCTAGCTAACATTAGCCACCTAGCTAGAATTCGTAACATTCATACGAAATGTGTGTTTGACATCCACAAATGAATACATACCATACGAAACCTAACATTTCATACTAAATGGAGTGTCACGGATTTACGTATCGAATGATAAGAAATTCTCTGAGACCAGATTGAGTGCAAAGCCAGCTTTCTGCTAAATACGCTGAGCAGCAGCAAAGCCCCCTGGGAGGAGGCGGGTTGTCTAAATATGTGGCTAATCTACCACAAAAAAGAAGAGAAGAAAGGAGAAAGGAAAGAGAGAGAGCGGGAAGGGGAAAAACAACACAAAGCCAAACAGTTAGCCAGCCCTATGTGTTTTTGTCTATTTCTGGCTGCTGCTCCAGGGGTGTTGGGATTTAGTTCCCTGAGGAGCACTCTGGTACAGCAGCTCTTTACTGCGTACATTGCACCCTAGTGCCATTACAGCAGCCCCCCCTCCTCACACACACACGCACACACACACACACACACACACACACACACACACACACACACACACACACACACACACACACACACACTCTCTCTCTCTCGCTCTCCCCTCTCTCCCTCTCTCCCTCTTAGTCCTAACATCCTGCCGCTGGCACTGCAGTAATATTTCTGTGGCGCGGTGGATCCTATAATAAGCGTGCATCACAATAAAGCTTCATAAGTGTAAACTTACGGTGCATATACCTCCCTCTTCTTTGACTTCTTTTATGACACCGTCAGGGCTTTCTACTAATCACTGAAAGTTGGCCAGGGTAATAACACATGATATAAACCCATTAGAGCTCCACAATCCACAAACCCACTTCATTGTCATCTCAATGAATCAACAGAGCTTATTTAAAAAAAAGAATAGCCCTGCACTACGGAATCCCTGGGCTGTCAGACTAAATGCGGCTCCGCCTGAGAGCTCATTGGCTGATCACAAGTCAACTAAATAACAGCCTAAGACTCATACACCCTGGACTCCTCTTTCTTTTACGTTATCTATCCTGAACCGCATGAGTAGCGTTTTAACATGCATATTTCATGTTTGTTGAAGGCTAGAAGTGAGACCTTGGGAAAATGTTTAAATTAATGGATTGCAGACGGACATCTGTGGCTAATAAGTGCATATTAATTTAAAGCTAAAGAGACAGCTATGTACAGTGGATTCGGAAAGTATTCAGACACACTCACTTTTTCCACATTTTGTTACGTTACAGCCTTATTCTAAAATGTATGAACTATTTTTTTTCCATCATCAATCTACACACAATACCCCATAATGACAAAGTGAAAACAGGTTTTTAGAAATGATTGCACATTTATATATTTTTTTAAAATAAATAACTTATTTACATAAGTATTCAGACCCTTTGCTATGAGAATCGAAATTGAGCTCAGGTGCATCCTGTTTCCTTTGAATTGTCCGTAAGGCTCTGAGACAGGATTGTGTCAAGGCACAGATCTGGGTAAGGGTACCAAAAAAACTCTGCAGTATTGAAGGTCTCCCAAGAACACAGTGGCCTCCATCATTCTTAAATGGAAGAAGTTGGTAACCATCAAGACTCTTCCTAGAGCTGGCCGCCCGGCCAAACTGAGTAACCGGGGGAGAAGGGCCTTGGTCAGGGAGGTGACCAAGAACCCGATGGTAACCATGACAGAACTCCAGAGTTCCTCTGTGGAGATGGGAGAACCTTCCAGAAGGACAACCATCTCTGCAGCACTCCACCAATCAGGCCTTTACGTTAGAGTGGCCAAACGGAAGCCACTCCTCAGTAAAAGGCACATGACAGCCCATTTGGAGTTTGCCAAAGGGCACCTAAAGGACAAGATTCTCTGGTCTGATGAAACCAAGATTGAACTCTTTGGCCTGAATGCCAAGCGTCACAGCTGGAGGAAACCAGGCACTGCTCATCACCTGGCCAATACCATCCCTACGGTGAAGTATGGTGGTGGCAACATCATGCTGTGGGGATGTTTTTCAGCGGCAGGGACTGCGAGACTAGTCAGGACCAAGGCAAAGATGAACGGAGCAAAGTACAGAGAGATCCTTGATGAAAACCTGTTTCAGAGCGCTCAGGACCTCAGACTGGGGCGATGGTTCACCTTTCAACAGGACAATGACCCTAAGCACACAGCCAAGTCAATGCAGGAGTGGCTTCGGGACAAGTCTCTGAATGTCCTTAAATGTCCTTGAGTGGCCCAGCCAGAGCCCGGACTTGAACCCAATCGAACATCTCTAGAGAGACCTGAAAATAGCTGTGCAGCGATGCTCCCCATCCAACCTAACAGAGTTTGAGAGGATCTGCAGAGAAGAATGGGAGAAACTCCCCATATACTGGTATGCCAAGCTTGTAGCGTCATTCCCAAAAATATGTGATATTTCCGTATATATTTATATTTTTTTGCAAAAACATCTAAACACCTGTTTATGCTTTGTCATTATGGGGTATTGTGGGTAGATTGATGAGGGAAACATTTTTGTAATCAATTTTGGAATAAGGCTGTAATGTAACAAAATGTGAAAAAAGAGAATGGGTCTGAATACTTTCCAAATGCACTGTAGTATTTCAAAACAGCCATTTTGGATTCAAACATGTACAGAGTGTCACAATCCCGAAATATGTGTTTTTTTTACATAGCAAGCAGAAACACATTCTCCTGGAGAAAAATACCTTAGTCCCGTTTTCATTTCTATTCCCCCTCTCCAGCTCCTTTCCCCCAATCCCTTCCCACCATGCACACACACACACGCACACACACACACTGCTGTTACCCAGGGGCTAAATTCTAACGAGGCTCCCTCCTGGTCAACAAGGCCTCTCATCCTGCCAGCACCGATTGGTTTCTCGCTGACCGGCCCCCTCCTTTCCTGCCCCCACACAAACACAGCCTTGAATTATTCAGCCTTTGCGGCAGGAAGTCAGGGCCGCGGTTGATGAGCAGGTGAATGGGAGATTGTGGGTGTGTGAAGCCCAGTGGACGGCGAAGGGAGGGGATGCTGAGGGGAAGCGCAAGTGGCACAGCACCGTGGCAGGCCAACCTCATTCCCACTGCACTAGGTCCGCCACTCTCCCCGGCACACACAGCCCCAGCCATGCAGCTCCCACACATCCCATTACAGCTTAGCTGAGCCCAGCTGTGTGTGTGTGTTTATTTGTATGCATGTTTGCATGCGTGTGTAAGAGTGAGAAAACGAGAGAGGCAGAGGCAGAGAGGAAGGGGGATATGCTTAGACTGTTGACATTGCTGCTGGACCACACATACAGTACATTCAGAAAGTATTCAGACCTTTTGACATTTACAGCCTTATTCTAAAATTGATTAAACAATTTTTTCCCTCATCAATCTATACACAATACCCCAATGAGGACAAAATGACCACAGGTTAAGACATTTTTGCACATTTATAAAAGAAAACATAAATTACTTATATTTACACAAGTTTTCAGACCCTTTGCTATGAGACTCGGAATTTAGCTCAGGTGCATCCTGTTTCCATTGATCATCCTTGAGACGTTTCTCCAACTTGATTAGAGTCCACCTGTGGTAAATTCAATTGATTGGACATTTGAAAAGACACACTCCTGTCTATATAAGGTTCCACAGTTGACAGTGCATGTCAGAGCAAAAACCAAGCCATGAGGTCGAAGGATTTGTCCGTAAGGCTCCGAGACAGGATTGTGTCAAGGCACAGATCTGGGGAAGGGTACCAAAAAATGTCTGCAGCATTGAAGGTCCCCGAAAAAACAGTGGCCTCCATCATTCTTAAATGGAAGAAGTTTGGAACCACCAATACTTTTCCTAGAGCTGGCCACCCGGCCAAACTGAGCAATCGGGGTCCTTGGTCAGGGAGGTGACCAAGAACCTGATGGTCACTCTGACAGAGCTCCAGAGTTCCTATGTGGAGATGGGAGAACCTATTTGACCAAGAAGGAGAGTGATGGAGTGCTGCATTAGATGACCTGGCCTCCACAATCACCCGACCTCAACCCAATTGAGATGATTTGGGATGAGTTGGACCGCAGAGTGAAGGAAAAGCAGCCAACAAGTGCTCAGCATATGTGGGAACTCCTTCAAGACTGTTGGAAAAGAATTCCTCATGAAGCTGGTTGAGAGACTGCCAAGAGTGTGTAAAGCTGTCATCAAGGCAAAAGGTGGCTGCTTTGAAGAATCTCAAATATAAAATATACACTTTTTTGGTTACTACATGATTACATATGTGTTATTTCATTGTTTTGATGTCTTCACTATTATTGTACATTGTAAAAATTAGTCAAAATAAAGAAAAACCCTGGAATGAGTAGGTGTGTCCAAACGTTTGACTGGTACTGCTAAAATATATCTTTTTTTACTGTTTTTGCATTGTCATTATAGGTTATTGTGTGTAAATTGATGAGGGAAAAAAAACAATTTGATCAATTTTGGGGGAAAAATTCAAGGTGTCTGAATACTTTCCGAATGCCCTGTATGTGGCACAGCATAATCTTCTTCCTGTTCTCATTTGGAGTTTAATGCGAATGCTTTTCCGTAAAAATGGATCCTGAATCACTGCCATCCTCTTAAAGTCACCCCAGGTCTAGCAGCACTAATGCCACAAGGAAATGCATGCTGTGCACATACACCAACAGCCACCTGACATAGACAATCACTGGTTTTCATCATGGTCGCATGTCCAAAGGAGGGGGTCAGGACACTGATATGTATACAGCTAAGAGATTAAGATTATTTTCTTGGATCAGTTGGATTTGGGAGGAGGGATTGTGTGAAGGATGTGGGATTTGCTATGATGCTGAGCTGGTGTGTGGAGTGTGTGGAGTCAATCTCTGGTGGACTGGGTCCAGCTCTGACACACCGACTGTCTCAGAAACATCTCCCCCGATAGGTCGTGTCTGTTAAACATTCTAAGAACAAACTAGGCAGTGTTTCTCAAGCAATCTAAAAAACTGTTCGAAAAAAGCCTTTTATTTAGTGACATTAATGTCAAACTAGCTGACATTGTGATTGCTTGTCTTCCCCACAACACAGGCACACACTTTTTTTCAAATTGAACCTTTATTTAACTAGGCAAGTCAGTACAATGACGGCCTACCCCGGCCAAACCTTCCCCTAACCCGGACGACGCGGGGACAATTGTGCACCGCCCTAGGGAACTCCCTATCATGGCCGGTTGTGATACAGCCCGGGATCAAACCAGGGTCTGTAGTGACACCTCAAGCACTGAGATGCAGTGCCTTAGACCGCTGCGCCACTCGGGAGCCCACACACAGGCACACACAGGCACACACACCAAACTTGCACACAAACATATACAGTACTGTGTACAGTACACAATAACACACATACAGATCAGTGATGTGAGCGCTGTGTGATCACGACAAGCTGCCATGTGCACATGTTTTTCACAACACCCCACTCTCTGTATCCACAGAGGGGCCTGACATGATGGCAGTGTACTGTATGCACCTGGACAGCTGTCAGAACCTGTCCCACTCTGTAGCCACACATACTCCCCTCCTGGGTCTCTCTCTCTCTCTCTTTCTCTCTCTCTCTCTGAACCGCATAGATATACATTCCAGCTCAGTACACAGCCATCAGTGCATGCTATTCATTTCTGCAGCAAATGTTTTCCTGGGGACTCGGACAATAGCCCTCAGAATATTGTGGTGAGCAATTTCTGAGCCCATGAAAGGCCAGGTACCATTATGAGGGAGTGTGTGCAGGGAGGCAAGAGTGAAATGGTGGGCCTGAAACTCAGTTGCCTTTAAGGGTTCTTGTATACACCTGGAATATGTACTATATGCTTTTATAAACTGGGTGGTTCGAGCCCTGAATGCTGATTGGCTGACAGCCATGGTATACCACGGGTATGACAAAACATTTATTTTTACTGCTCTAATTACGTTGGTAACTAGTTTATAATAGCAATAAGACAGCTCAGGGGTTTGTGATATATTGCCAATATACCATGGCTAAGGGCTGTGTCCAGGCACTCTGCGATGCGTCGAGCATAAGAACAGCCCTTAGCCATGGTATATTGGCAATATACCACACCCCCCCCCGTGCCTTATTGCTTAAATATACTGTCTATATTGATTGGGTTTCACATCGATCAGATGGCAATCACATCACACATCTTTAAGTGGGGGGACAGCCAGTGGTGAAGGAGTTAATGACAAAACGCAATCGTTAATAACTCATAACTCCTCTCCTGGGGGAATCCTAGTTTACATTAATTACACCATAGCCCCTGGCAAACTGCATATCAAGCAGTATTTTTCAAACAAACAACTGGCATATCTACTTACCATCAGTGCAGAGCAACAGGGGGACTGGCTGGCTGGCTGACTGTTTGACTTGATGGCTGGCTGGCGAGAGGCCGCTGAGCGGAGAGAAGCTTTTCCAGACGACAGAACACACAATCCACAATGCACTGAGCACAGCCAGCCTGCTACACTACAACATATCTACTACACACGTTCTCTCACTCATCTATCCCTTTATCATTCCCCTCCCTCTATCTCTCTCTCGCTCTATTTCTGTCCATGGCCCTGTCTCCATTTCCAGAACATGAAAACAGACATGCTACTATTGGTTCCTCTCTCTTCTGAGTACACTAGATGGAGCACGTCTCTGACGGATTGGTGATAGCAGTGTGTTCCCAGTGCTGGTACAGTGGCTGGAGCTGTGATAGTGTCTGTGTTGTTCCTGCAGGCCTGTGTTTCTACGTTGTCGCCGTGACTACCGGAGGCAGTACAGAAACACTGTTGAGCGTAGCTGGTGTGGCTATACCTCCGACCACCCATCTGATCCTCTTTTTCCACAAGGGAATCTCGCGTTCTGTTGTGTGGGGGGGGTATGTGTGTCTCGGTGGGGTCTGCCTGTTCTATTTGGATGACATGTTATGTTTCAGGAAGAGAGGAGGCAGGGGGTCTCCACGGGGCTAGAGCAGGAGAACGGGTAACTGTTGGGAGAGGGGAAGGCACCGCCATGCTACCCTCTGTGTATTCACCATGAGTAGAAGTGATACTCTGTGGAATTACAACTCCATGTCGGGCAGTTGAAGGGTTTGATTTCTGGAAAAGTACCATTTCAGAGTCCTACAGTTCAGTGTAGGATATTAGTGGGGACGACCCTACAAGGCTCATTCTCTTTCTGGGGATTGTATGGGTGGAGTAGTTTGTTGGATGACATTGTTTTGTCGGATGCCCCAATATAAGTGCTTGATTACCATTTTATGCATGTGTTTGTGCCTGTGTACCGTAACAGTAACATATCTACCAGCAAAGACAAACAGATGCATAACATAATACATACATGCAGAGAAAGGAGTTGAGGAGTTGCACAAGGCTGTTAATTGTCCCTGACATGGCTTGGTGGTCTTTAATATGTTGTGGATGTTAAATCTTTCAGAGGCCAGACGGTTTGGATACTGTGTTTTCCCTCCCAGCCTCGGTGCCCCTGTACCCCTCATTTATAAATTCATCCACATCTCGCCTTTTAATCCCAGAGGTGGGTCAACCCTGACGGATGCCCTCCCAGGCTGGCAAGAGGGCGCAATTAGCGACTCCGCGAGACGGAGGGGACTACAAGCAGGGCGGAATGAGCTGGGAAATAATCCCCCTCTCTTTAACGCACTGCTAAACACAGTTATAGCCTACCGTGAATGCATCCCTTGGCGTTCTCTCAGAGAACAACTTCTTTTTTTCAATTTTTTTCATGCTCTTTAAGAAGAAGAAAAGCCCTCCAGGCTGGAGCTTGGCAAATTTGAAGGATAAAAGAAACAACTTGTTTTTCGAGAAAAGCGCCAGAAATGTTCAAAGTTTGTAGTGTTAGTATTTGCATGTTTAATGTGAAACATGTGCCTTTTGGCTAGGCTCCTTCTTGTATTATTCCACAGAGATGGGGGTTGGTCTGTCTATCTGTGATGGTCTTATGACCCGGTAATGTTGAGCCATTCTGTCTCTGTAGCAGACCCGGCTCTACTCTGCTCTACTACTGACGCCGACGATGTCCTTGTCATTTGCTATCTGCCATAGTGGGGGGAAATAGTAAGATGACTACTCCCACACACACACACACTGTGTACAAACACAGAGATGCACACACTACACTACACACACAGATACTGTGCATAAACACGCACACATACTGTGCACAGATATGCACACATATTGCTTATAAAGGCAGAAATCCTCTCTCACACTCACACACAGTGCCCTTTCCTATTTTCAAATTGTCTCTTTCATCCCTCGTGCATATCATTTCTGTTTTCCCCTTTGTCTAAGTAAACAACAATGACTCACTAAGCCTTTTGTAAAGAGACCAATTTGAGCAAATGCAAAGAACAAATGAATTGACATTTGATGGCATAGCCTCAGAAAGTGCGAGTGGAGTGCATCTGATCAATGCTGGCTATATTCCCCGGAGAACAGACACATTAAACAGTTCAAACCGGCCCTTAAAAGCCTAGATTATTGATTGAACAATTTTCCAAAGTATATATTTTTTATCTCTGGGGCTGAAGCAGGTCGGAGTAGGCTGGTAGGTGGTGGGTGGTGGTGTTTGCTGTGTTCAGATGGCATGTTGGTGAAGTGGGTAGAGACTTACCCCTGGCAGTGTTTTCTGTTCATGGAGGGCGTTCTGGGCTTTGATGGCCGACTCGAGGGCGCAGTAGGTGAGGAACGCGCAGCCTGAAAAACAGAAAGGGGGGAGATATTAACACAAGTCTATCTGAACACTGGGGACTGAACACTGATGAAAAGAGAGGACACTAAACACGGAGTGGCAACACTAGCTCAGTCACAGAACAAGAGGAGACTGACAATAGAGATCAACCCTAGGTCAGTTACTGGGCACAACAACACTCGGCAACAACTGTGTTCAATCGAATCCCCTCCACCCACAACATTGGGTCCCCATCAACCTCGCTTAGTCTCAGGCCCTTGTCAGTCATGAAAAACAACACCCTGGAAAGGGGAAGTGTCCCTCACAATGAGGCAGCAGGAGCTGCTACTGGGGAACAATCCCTCCCTGCAGACAGTCTCAATGCAGACATACACTCGATTTTCTTCCTGTCTTCAGCTGGCCTTCGGGCTGAATGCTCTCTCTCTCTCTCTCTCTCTCTCTCTCTCTCTCTCTCTCTCTCTCTCTCTCTCTCTCTCTCTCTCTCTCTCTCTCTCTCTCTCTCTCTCTCTCTCTCTCTCTCTCTGTGCCTCACTTTCTCTTGTTTTTTCTCTCTCTTCTCTCTCCCTCTATCTATATCTCTCTATCCCAGCCCCAGTGCCATAGATCAGCCTCTCCCTGTCCAAAGCGCCTACCATGCTGCTGTGATGCACAACACTGAACTCTTCTGACAGCAGCAGAGACAGCGAGAGGGAGCAGGGCCGCAGGACAGAGAGGGGGAAAGAGGGAGGGATGGGAGGACTCGAACACTGTGCAGACGGTGGGAGGGATGGAGGGGGTAGGGAGGGAGGGAGGAGGGCAGGGCTTCAGGCCTCAGGGCTCCCTGAGCACAGAACGAATTCCCAGCCACAAGAACACCAGGTGACCACCACACATACACACATACAAACACGCCCACTGTCTGCCAAATAAAGAGCTCCTCCTGCTGGCAGACAGCCCAGAGAAATGAGGTAGATGAGGTTAGAGAGAGAGAGAGAGAGATTAAAGAGAAAGAGAGAGAGACCCCGGAGAGGTATTGACGCAATCATTTACCCCTGACTGTCTGAATAAATAGATTTGGTAGTGTTATATTAATGAAGTTCATGTCTGAATATATAGTTTAGGTAGTGTTATATTAATGAAGTTCATGTCTGAATAAATAGATTTGGTAGTGTTATATTAATGAAGTTCATGTCTGAATATATAGTTTAGGTAGTGTTATATTAATGAAGTTCATGTCTGAATAAATAGATTTGGTAATGTTATATTAATGAAGTTCATGTCTGAATATATAGATTTGGTAGTGTTCATGTGCGTTACCACACACTATCATATTTCTGCCATTTTAGAGACGGTTTACTAGAAACCAGAAATTTCGGATCATATTTCAACAGAAAATATATTCAGTGGGTGGTGATGAATTAGCTGTCTTTAAAGAGACAATATTCCTATCATTCCTGCATATCACATCACCTCACCACCTCATTCAACATCTCGCACCCTGTCGCCTGGCTGTATTACGACATGCATCTATCTTTTCCCCTGAGCAACGCTACATAGACTTTCAATGACCCCAGCATTTTTAACCCCAGCTATTGTTTTCATAGAGCCAGGTCAGTGCATTATAGTAACCTTTGCTATAGTACTACACAAAAAGAGGGGGAACTTTGTCAGGCATTGATCCATTGATTGGCCAGGCTGTGTTACATCCCTATGCCCTACGGCCCTATACAGCCCAACCGTCTCCCAGCACAGCAGGCCTGCTAGTCTCTGCTCTCTAGTCCCTGCTCTCTGGATCTGTATGTATGTTATGGATGGACAGTGATGGAGTCTGTTAGAGGTGACCACCTCAGTCTTAAGTGGCTGACTGTAGCACTGCCTGGAGTCATGGTGCTTCTCTCTTCACACCCCACCCTAGGTCCCCGCCGACCCTAACCTAATGATTTCCAATGGCTACCAAGCAAATCACTCTATCATGATGCTTTCTTCACCACATAACATCTCCCCTGTCTCACTGAGGAGACCATGGTACTAAATGGGGCGGTGTTGTTTTTGTTATTCTGTAGGAATTGTGTTGTTGTTGTTGTTATTCTGTAGGAATTGTGTTGTTGTTGTTATTCTGTAGGAATTGTGTTGTTGTTGTTATTCTGTAAGAATTGTGTTGTTGGTTTATTTGACAAGTGCCATCCCTATCTCTCACTGAGCAGGGCCTCGTTTGCATATTACAATCACAAACACTGCCCAAATTGGATTTATTCGTTAATGTGTAACACATACGGCATTGAGAATAAATTAATAACAACCATAATGCCAACAAACAAAGGGGAACATGAACTCCATTTAAATGTGTTTCTATGTTCTTTAATGTAAGGCTTAATAAGAATCCGCTGGCCACGGGCGAAAGCTCTAACAACTTCCTAATTGGAATCCAAACATGTACAAATAGCCAGCATTGCGTTGCATACCAAGTGCCGACGTCGGAGCCTGATGAAATTGTTTGAAACGCGACAAACAGCGATGTAACCCAGAGAGAGAGGCTCGTGGTGTTGCTGACGCAGCGAAGGGAAGGCAAAATGTGGAAAATATGATTTTACCGCGGCATCATTTGATACCAATCTAAAACAGACCTTATCTCACACTTTGATTTCTAGTGGAGAATCTCCTCTTCCTCCTACTCCTCCTCCTCATCTGCCCCTACATACTCCTGTCTGACGTGTGGCTCCACTACATCAGCTGAGGTAGCTACAGAGAGGCTACAGAGAGGATAGAGAGGCTACAGAGAGGCTACAGAGAGGATAGAGAGGCTACAGAGAGGCTACAGAGAGGATAGAGAGGCTACAGAGAGGCTACAGAGAGGATAGAGAGGCTACAGAGAGGCTACAGAGAGGATAGAGAGGCTACAGAGAGGCTACAGAGAGGATAGAGAGGCTACAGAGAGGCTACAGAGAGGATAGAGAGGCTACAGAGAGGCTACAGAGAGGCTACAGAGAGGCTACAGAGAGGCTACAGAGAGGATAGAGAGGCTACAGAGAGGCTACAGAGAGGATAGAGAGGCTACAGAGAGGCTACAGAGAGGATAGAGAGGCTACAGAGAGGATAGAGAGGCTACAGAGAGGATAGAGAGGCTACAGAGAGGATAGAGAGGCTACAGAGAGGCTACAGAGAGGATAGAGAGGCTACAGAGAGGATAGAGAGGCTACAGAGAGGATAGAGAGGCTACAGAGAGGATAGAGAGGCTACAGAGAGGATAGAGAGGCTACAGAGAGGATAGAGAGGATAGAGAGAGGATAGAGAGGCTACAGAGAGGATAGAGAGGCTACAGAGAGGATAGAGAGGCTACAGAGAGGCTGCAGTGCTGATCAGGCTAGAGGGACATATGGGGGCATTGGGGTGACTGTCTTTCTCTCCCCGGCTCCACTGTGTTGAGATGGTTTGTAATTAAAGAGACTTCTCCTCTGCCCCCACTCCTCTCCTCTCCACCACTTGTCGCTCTCCGACAGCAGCCATTTGCAGGGTTATTTCCTGCCAACGAGGCCCTCCATTACTAGTGCAGAAGGGAATGTGTGTCTGATCCAGCACCTTTGGCCCTAATCTGTGAAGTGTAGGTAATTCCTGCTAAGTGTAGAGGTCCTACTGATAAACCCATCACCCCCTCACTCTCCTCCTACTATTCTAGAATCAGCACTTATTCAAAGAGCCTACTACATTCAGTCCCTACTGTCACACACAGACGCAGACACACACAGAGACACACACACACACCAACGCGCACACACACAGCCCAATGTACACATACGCACCACAGCGTCTCTCACTCCACCTTTCTATTCCCTCTCTGTGCCCCAGAGGACGCTGGCCCAGTGTAATGAAAAGGTGTGAACTTCTCTCTCTGTGGCATTTACTCCACCAAAAGTGTGAAGGTAGCAGAAACAGAGCCAGCCTTGGCTCAGGTCTTTAGTCGCTGCCTGCCCTCTCACTCACACTTCATTTGCACTCTGTGGGAAATGTCATCGCCGAGGGTAGATTACTTGCTTACTTCATTTACTGCTGGAAGGGCTTTCTGAGGGGCCGGAGCCCGAAGTGCACATCATCAGCACTGATACTATGTGATTATTACCTGAATCAGTGGCAGGCATGGTGGAGTTCTGTGGCACAGATTGACTATGAGGGGTAATCAGGGCTAGCCTCAGAGCAGTCCTTACTGCTCTAATCCGTCCCTCACCCCCCAAACCCCTGATCCCAGATCGGCACGCACACAGCCAGCCACCAAGCACTGCTCGAGGAGAACAAAGGGAAGAGGTGGGGGTACTTTCCAAAGAGCTTTCACTCATTGTTCCGACAACAATATTTTCCCTGCCCCAGCCTAATTACCTTGTAATGAGTGCTGTAATATAAGCAGTACTCTAGCGTAACCTGTAAACCTTAATTAAGTCAGGCACGTTAAAGGGAGCCGCATGCGGCTGTGCCTCCATCCTCCAGCACTGCACCCTCCTGCACTGTAATTTCAATAGTCTCAAGACACTTCCTCTCCTTGTCTCTTTATCTTCCATCTGCTCTAATATGAAAGACCTCGATAGGTGAAGTCCAATTTGGAAGGCAACATATTGCTTTCACCTGCATTCTCCTGTCACTACAAACGAAGGACGGGTGAGACAAGGAGCGGAAGAACACTCAAGACTGTTGAGATCCTTTATGCTAGTCAGGGAGCAGAAGGTAGCCTAGCTGTTAAAAGCATTGGGCCAGTATCTGAAAGGTTGCTGGTTCGAATCCCCGAGCCGACTAGGTGAGAAATCAGACGATGCCTTAACCATAACTGCTGTGTAAGTGGCTCTGGATAAGAGTGCCTGCTAAATTACTAAAATGTAAGAGGGCCTGGTGTCAACACTGGTCAGGCACCCTGGAAGCTTCTGTAACCCCTGGTGAAGGAGACCCAGGCCATTGATTTGTTGCTGTGCTCACTCATCATACACTACGGCCCCTGAGCATGAAATACATCCTGAAGGACACAGTCCAGGTCTGCGTGGACCAACACAGTTGTGTGTGTGTGTGTGTGTGTGTGTGTGTGTGTGTGTGTGTGTGTGTGTGTGTGTGTGTGTGTGTGTGTACAGTAAAGGATTTGTGTTTGTACCAACCAGCTCTCAAAGTCTCACATCAGAATTAGACGTTCATCCATGTTTCTCGAATGTCATATTTCGAAGTTGTTGCAAAAGGTTTAAGTTTAGGGATGAACTCAGAATTCTTAAGGTTAGGCATTGACTCCAAATGGTTAAGGTAAGGGTTAAGGTTTGGGATAGGCATAAAACATTGCTCGATTCGAACTTGCAACCTTTGGAATCAGTGGCAGAGGCTTACGCCCATCCTTCATCCCCGTCCACAACGCCCTAGCAAAACCGAAACCTACTTGAAGGTAGCAGCGCTCACTATTGTTTCCATGCCATCTCCCGACGTCCTCAGACATGGATGGACGTTGAATACTGATTTATGTCATGGGTGACCTGGCTGGTGTTTACAGTAAGGGTCTCGGCCTCTCGGCTGGGTAGCGGCGTGCATAATGAGGATGAGGAACACCGTAAAACTGAATAATTTGTTCTGAAAGAGGGATCAATACAGTACAAATCCATTGGAAGAAAATGGGCTGAGAAATAGGCCTTGAAAAATATACACACACTCAACCACAGTAGTTTATTCAGTAGTTGGTTTGTAAGGTTGAAGGTTCTCTTGGGCAGGGACTTAAAAACAATACTACTGTAAAGTCCTATAGGGCCAATACTGTGGTGGGAACTTGGCACCTACAGTGGATGTAGCTTTCCTGTGTGGACTGACTAAATGAATGATCTCAGCCTGCTTAAAGCCTGTGCCAGGCCAACATTATAAATACACCCAGTGGCCTGCATCCCTGATGAAGAAGCTAATTGACACCATTAATGGATGGGGTTTCAGGGTGCAGTAAATACTGTGTCTGTTCACAGTGGTGCGGCCACGTCAGGCGTGGGTGGACTGACTGAGAGAGGAACATGGCTTAGACTCCTCATCAGATGGAGGGCAATGGGAGTTTACCTGCCAAGTCCCCCCTTAGCCCACAGCTAAGGGATTTACTGGGGAATCAATAAGACGTTTTCTGTGAGCCCCATCAAGGTCAGAAAACTGCATCCCTTCCTCTTCATGTTCTATAACAGGCCCCGGGAAAAACATGAACATGCCCTGACCATAAACACTGCATAGGCTATCCTACGCCTGGAAAATACTATAGGATAGAAACAAAAAGGGAGTTCTATGTTAGTTAGCCACATTGGCATTTCTAATGTGATACCCACACTATTACTGTCTTGTTTTCAAAAAGCAGTGCGATTTGAACCTCGAGTCAGATCAATTGATCACAGAAAATTCACATTAGTCAAAGATAGGCAGTTCCAAACTGACTTGGTCTGAGAGACAGATCCACTTTTGAGGTCCTTTGATTTTACAAATTGGGAAAGGTGTCCTTAAATGTCACGTTTCTCTACTGGGGGGACAGACCAAGACGCAGCGATGTAGCCAGAATACATGATTTAATAAATCCACGGGAACAAGACGGAACAAAACAAAGAACGGAGAACGTAACGATGAACATAACTGAACAAACAAACACAGCTATGAACATACAATAACCCACCAACCCAGAGTGAAACCTACTAGCCTAAATATGGTTCCCAATTAGAGACAACGACACACAGCTGCCTCTAATTGGGAACCATTACCCAACATAGAAATACGACACCATAGAACTGTGAAAACCCCTAAACCAAAATGAACCCAAAACGCTCCAGCCTGAAAACCCAGGACTGGGCGTTACAGTACCCAAAGGCGCGGACTCGGACGCGCCCCAAAAGTCTGTGGGGATCTAGGTGGGTTCCTTTTGTCCCAGGTGGGGGCTCCGGTGCTGGCCGTGCTGGTCTGATGTCACGCACCGGAGGCCCTGGACCCTTTCTTGGAACTCTGGTGCGTGGAGCAGAAGCTGGCCCTACCGGACTCGTGATGCTCACTGGAACTCTGGTGTGTGGAGCAGGAACTGGCAGTACTGGACTCGTGATGCTCACTGGGACTCTGGTGCGTGGAGCAGGAACTGGTCGTACTGGACTCGTGATGCTCACTGGGACTCTGGTGCGTGGAGCAGGAACTGGTCGTACTGGACTCGTGATGCTCACTGGGACTCTGGTGCGTGGAGCAGGAACTGGTCGTACTGGACTCGTGATGCTCACTGGGACTCTGGTGCGTGGAGCAGGAACTGGCAGTACTGGACTTGTGATGCTCACTGGAACTCTGGTGCGTGGAGCGGGCACTGGCAGTGCCGGACTCGCTGAGCGCACGGGGAGCTGGGTGCGCGGAGCCGGGACAGGACGTGCTGGGCTCTCGGAGCGCACGGGGAGCTTGGTGCGCGGAGCCGGGACAGGACGTGCTGGACTCTCTGAGCGCACGGGGAGCTTGGTGCGCGGAGCCGGAACAGGACGTGCTGGACTCTCGGAGCGCACGGGAGCTTGCGCGCCGGGCCGGAACAGGACGTGCTGGACTCTCGGAGCGCACGGGAGCTTGGTGCGCGGGCCGGAGCAGGGCGTGCTGGACTCTCGGAGCGCACGGGAGCTTGGTGCGCGGGCCGGAGCAGGGCGTGCTGGACTCTCTGAACGCACGGGAGCTTGGTGCGCTGGGCCGGAGCAGGACGTGCTGGACTCTCGGAGCGCACGGGAGCTGGGTGCGCGGGCCGGGCAGGGCGTGCTGGACTCTCGGAGCGCCACGGGAGCTGGAGTGCGCGGGCCGGAGCAGGACGTGCTGGACTCTCGGAGCGCCGCGGGGAGCTGGAGTGCGTGGAACAGGGACTGGGCGTGTAGACACCACTACACGGACTGGGATCTTGGAACACGGAACAGGGATCTTGGAACGCGGAACAGGGATCTTGGAACGCGGAACAGGGATCTTGGAACGCGGAACAGGGATCTTGGAACGTGGAACAGGGATCTTGGAACGTGGAACAGGGATCTTGGAACGTGGAACAGGGATCTTGGAACGTGGAACAGGGATCTTGGAACGTGGAACAGGGATCTCGGAACGTGGAACCGGGACTGGACGTGTAGAAACATCCACCCGGACCGGGAACCTGATCTGGAGAGCCGACACCATACCTCCAGCTAGCTCACTAACCCTGGCCTCATGGGTGAGTGGAGCTGGAATCTCTTGGACTGGGCTGTGGATCCGTACCGGAGATTCTGCCCGTAGGACCACAGGATAACATGGACCCAAAAGGCGCACTGGAGGTCTGGCTCGCAGAGTTGGCACCACTCTCCCAGGTAGCACACAGACCTCGGCCCGACCAATGAGTGGCGCTGGGATCTCTCGCACTGGGCTGCGGACACGTACCGGAGACACCGCACACGGAGCTGGAGCAGGATATCCGGGTCCCAGGAGACGTACCGGGGACTTAGTGCGCAGCGATGGCACCACTCTTTCTGGCTGAACACTTATTTTCCCCCGACTGATGAGTGGAGCGGGAATCACTCGCACCGGCCTCTGAATCCCTATAGGGGAAACCGTGCGCAACACTGCATAGCACGGCCTCCCTTCGCTGCGACGCTCTCCCAACGCTCTCTCCATAAAGCACGAGGGGTTGGCTCAGGAGTCCCTCCTGAACCGGCCAACCTCCTCGTGTGCCCCCCCCCAAAAGTTTCTTGGGGCAGCCTTACGGACCTCCGTGCCAGGCGAGATCCGATGAGGTCCTCCCTGGTCCAGCACTCCCGAGTCTCTCGCTGCTTGGTCTTCGTTTGGTGGGTTATTCTGTCACGTTTCTCTACTGGGGGGACAGACCAAGACGCAGCGATGTAGCCAGAATACATGATTTAATAAATCCACGGGAACAAGACGGAACAAAACAAAGAACGGAGAACGTAACGATGAACATAACTGAACAAACAAACACAGCTATGAACATACAATAACCCACCAACCCAGAGTGAAACCTACTAGCCTAAATATGGTTCCCAATTAGAGACAACGACACACAGCTGCCTCTAATTGGGAACCATTACCCAACATAGAAATACGACACCATAGAACTGTGAAAACCCCTAAACCAAAATGAACCCAAAACGCTCCAGCCTGAAAACCCAGGACTGGGCGTTACATTAAAGATGAAGCTTCAAAGCTCAAAGGCTGGCACAGGATGGAGTGATAAAGAGAAGGATGAGAAGAAAGAAGTCCCCCTCTCTTCGCCCACTACGCATACACTGCACTTTATTTCCCAGCGCCCATTCAGGCGGCATTTGGAGAAACCATTAATTGCACCTTTCCAGATTCCTTACTAAATAGACTAACGAGTAAACCTTGCTGCACGCTCCTGTCTTTCGACTAGCGATTATGTGCTTTGAGGCACAAAGCAGATTCCTCATATACACACAGATTTTAAATTACGTGCAACATGCCAAATATTACAGATTTTTTTTCTCTCCCTGAGCATTTTCTTCCTCTGACTACTGGGCTGGAATGATAATAATCATTAACACAGGTGGTCTTGCAAATGAGCAGGTGCCACCGTGTTAATTGTATTGATGTATTTCCTGGTAACGGCGGTGGCCAGCGTTACGCTTCCAACAATTATTTCGTCCTTTAAAGCCGACCACTGGCACGGTGAAAGAGAGAGAACCTTCTTAGCCTGTCAGTTAAGGAGCTATAAACTCTCAAGGTTGTGGAGACAAAAAGCTGCCAATATACTGAAGATAGGTTAAATCATCTGGTATTAATCTAGTCGTTTTTATTATTATTAAGGCGCCGTTATCACTATGAGTAGTCAAAGATGGGAAAGCTGCCATTTTGGAAATTACTACAAGATGTACATCACCAGAATTGCAGTGACAAAGTCATGGGTCCTTAATTAATCTAAGGCCTTTAAAACCAATTATTATTCCTCCATGGCATGAAGCCACTTTACTGTACATCTGCACCTTCTGTTACCCTAATTCCAACATTCATGTGAGGCATCTCCAATACACTATACTGTAGCACCAAGCCAGAAGACCTCTCTATCTGGCAGTGGAGCGATTAGAGCATTACCACTCCTCCATAGGATGGAGAGATGAGGAAGTGAGAACAAAGCTGGGGGTGAGGAATAGAGAACCCCCCACAGTGGGCTACAGCTGCTTTTCTCCCTCCCTCACCTCCCTCATCTCCCCTCCCTCTCCCCAGTATGGGAGCAGTCTTTAGGGGGAGGCTGGCAGGCAATCAGTGATGTCATGCCAGCAGCACAGCGATGGCAGCTTAACCTATTTTCGGAAATACCACAGATTTCTATTTATAATCATGCTGAACAGCGTGCATCTCCACACGTCCCTCACGGACCAAATATATTCAGACATTTTCCATCATAATGGGTGTTTTCATTGTTTCAATGTTGATTTTTAATTAGTTATTCAGAACATATGTTCATAATAGTAGTATTACAGAAATATATTACATTTACATAAGTGGTAAATAGGTAGTGGTAGTAGTAGTGGAAGTAGTCGTAGTGGTGGTAGTGGTAGTAGTAGTAGTAGTAGTAGTAGTAGTAGCAGTAGCAGTAGCAGTATTACCAGTAATAGCAATAGTAGAATAATTATATTAGGAGTAGTAATAGTATAAATAGTACTAAAAGCCTCTAGGACTAGTAGTAGGCAAAAACAAAGCACATATTAGCCAAAGTCACAGAATGGCACTTGATCCAGACAGAAACTCAGCTACTGCTCTCTTCAATCATTGGGCATCTTTTGAGTTCAATATCATTCAATTTGAAATGTTTTACGTCAGAATTTTTCAGCGACAACCAGTATGCTATGCATTAAAGCAGCAATATATAACTTTTTGGGCGACCTGACCAAATTCACATAGACATGTGCATTATAGATCTATCATTCTCATTGAAAGCAAGTCTAAGAAGCATAAATCTGTGTTCTATTTCTATGCTTCCCATCTTTTACATTTGGTTTTGTACACCAGCTTCAAACAGCTGAAAATACTATATTTTTGGTTATTGAAAATATATTTCACAGCAGTTTAGATGGTACAATGATTTAATACACTATGCATTGCTTGTTTTGTCATACAAACTGAAATGAGCAACCAGGAAATTTAATTAACCAATCATACAATCAATTTGACTTTGTTTTTACCAATCTAACTACTGTACATAACAACATAATGGTAATAATTTATTTGAATGGTAAATCTCAAATGATAAACTGGGTAAATCAAAATGTACCCTAGCCCTATTCACAATACAGGTAAATGCATATTCAGTGGGATGCATGCATTGAGTCACTGGGCTTGTTTTGGGGCTACAGAAGACAAAACAATCTCGTTCCCTTCAATGTGGCACTTATTTTTATTGTACTGATCAACAACATTTGCATAAAAGTTGCTTCTTTTATAAAAGAGTGCGCTGTCTCTTTAACCAGTAATGACGTCATTCACGAGCCAAGAGGGGTGCGGCCTGTTGGAGCCCTCAGTTCGCTGAGGCAATAAATCTTTGGCTGAGGGAGAGACTTGAGGTAGACCGATAATAGACATGCTCCCAGTACCTTTGGCAACTAAGAACGTATCCGCTTTGGGCTTGATGTGTAGTCCATACATGCATAATCTATGAGCAGAATTACCTTTTTACCTCAATTAAACACAAAATCCCAAGTTTGAAAGTGACTGTTTTCTTGAAGCTGAGCCATGCCATTTTCCCTACATTTCCCCCCATGTGGGACAGCACCCTAGCAATTTGAGTTCTAGCCAATGAGCTTCAGCCCCTCGTATTTGAGTGACATCTAGCAAAAGGCCTGCCCAGCATTATTCAATGAGATTGCAGGGCGGCCCCAACGGCTTAGTGGACACAGCAGAGAGAGAGAGCGAGAGAGCAAGAAATTACATGGTGCACCTATCTGCACATAAGTGACTTACTGAGCAATTTGTGGGGACCACTTTTGGCTTGTGACTGCTACTTTTCATAACTACTGGCTAAAAAGTATACAAAAGTACCAGAGAATCTATTTAAGTGAATGGATAAAGTCAGCTTTGAAATCAGAATATTTTGTGTTACGGCTTGCATATTATCACAAACAAAGTACTAGGGTAGTGAATTGATGTTAGTTTCAGCTGTAAGCTAGCAAGGAAAGTCAGCCTACAAAGCTAGAAGCTACCGGTATCTTCTTGCATTGTAAAGCTATTCTAGCCTGTGAGGACATTGTTTTGCGAACAATAATTAATAGTTTCAACATTGTAAATGCTGTGTCACATTATTCAAGTGTGTTAACTTCTGTGCAGCATGAGTGGGGAGTTAAACATGATGCAGTCCAGACTCCCACTGCAGGCTGGCAATGAGTATGGGGAGCAGGCCCGGAGGATCCGTTTGGGACATTGGCTGTGCTGATAAACAGACTTGATCTGTGAGACACATTTGACAGAATTACCGAAAGTAACACAAATTCTAGTACCGAACCGTTTTTCATGTTCTAGTATTGAAAAAGTACCGAAGTTTTGGTATACCGTGCAACACTAAGCAATAGTATATGTAGTAATAGTAGTATGATGAGCAGTAACATGATTGGTATTACTGGTGGGTTTGTCTTGAATCAGCAGCTCAGGGGTGATTATGTTATACATCTGCTAAACTTGGCCTCTGCACCTGCACCTTAAATCCCTTTGTTTAGGTCCCCCGGCCCTCAACAGTAGATACAGCTTTAAACCTGTCTGAAGACTACTCCTTAGCCCCAGCCGTCACGCTCAACACAACACCTTAGGATAGAAGCAACCATTTGTTTCTGCTGCTCTGACAACCACCTCATCTTTCTCACCCCACTCATCTATTGTGCCTGCCCGTGTGTCTGTCTGTCACTTGTCTTCTGTCCACTTCTCTGTCTGTCTGCATACAGTACATGTGGCTGTGCTCCCTTGCATCCCTCTCAGTCACGTCTGCCTGGCTGACACTGGCCACCCTACATACAATTGTGTCTCTACGACTCCATTCTAAGAGATGGGATGGCTTGACTAATCTCTGATTGTTTTTACTAAAACAGGGGGATAGTGGGTTCTCCAAGGGCACAACACTGTGAGAAAGACAAATAACAGGTATTTTATTATTTTCCCCGGCTTGTACCAAAGAGGCTTTATCGCATGACTTCTCCTGAAGCGTTCCAAAATGGAGAGGGATTATCACAAAACATTACATTAAAATCTCCTCAACGTTGTTATTTCATTTTCCCAGCTTCTAAAATGAGTCAGTGCCGGCCAAGCTCAAACACAACATTAAAGGTCCAGGGCAGTCAAAAACGTGATTTTCCTGGGTTTTATATATATTTCCACACTATGAGGTTGTAATAATACTGTGAAATTGTGAACATTATGATAATGCCCATTTAGTGTAAGAGCCCTTCAAAAAGGCCGCCTGAAATGTCTGTTTTGTGGGAGGGAGCTTTGGCCTTCCATGGTGACATCACCATGGAGTAAATTAGTTAATAGACCAATAAAAAAGAGAGTTCCAAACCTCTCTGCTAATTACAGCACATTTTCAGTTTTACTCTCCCAGCTCAACCACTCCCAGACATTCTTGGTTGAAATTCTTGGTTGAGAAATTGCTCTTTGCTAAGAAGTTAGTTTCGTTTCTTTTTTACCATTTTAATTTTAAAAAATCACAGTAAGGTAATTCATGTTTACCTAGAAATGATTTGATATTGAGATCAAATTGGCTGCATTGGACCTTTAAAAGAACAGAGCGCGTTACTTACAAAACCATCGCCACTCTCGCTGCCTTTATCTCTCCTCTCCTCTTTTCTCCTCTCCCCTCTTTCTACGGTACACTCTGCTCTGCAGGAGATGGCACTCCTTTAAGCTCAGCACCATACAAAATAGATAGGCCTCTATCCTCCTACTTAGCCCAGTGGAGCATGGGTGAGAAGGTGCTGTACTTTTACCACCCTACCGTCTACGCCTTTTAAAGAGAGAATTTGGCAGACTAAAACATTCTGAACCGGCACCCTAGTTCTTACTGCATGTATTTTAGTGACCTAAATCATTTTAACTTTGAAGAGGGAAAAATACTTTGGAAATGTATTTTCATCTTACTTTGCTATCATGCTTAGCAAAACAAAACAAACAATAAAGCATTCATTAATTCAAAGCGCCTCTTTTCAAGGTCTCGCTTGAAATAGAGATTTTAATATAAAGGGATTTCCTGGTTAAATAAAGGTAAATAAATAAGAAAAATGCATTATTCATTTAACTTACTGACAAACTATTCAAGTTGCACAGCGTGCCATAAAAGTAAGATGCATGAAAATAGGACAATTTATGACAAACATTACTCCTCTTTCAAAACATTTGCATGAAGGCTACCACAAAATCATGATCAAAAACATTCTGTGAAGTTAAAACATGGATCCAAAGTCGAATGTGTAACTTACGAAGAATAATCAAGAGCTTTCTTCATCACTCTGTGGCACTGTGACCAAAACCTTGATTTGTCATCACATCTTCAAACCAAATCAACTGTGAATAGGGGGTGTAGAATACAACCAAACACGAATGGACACCCAACCCAAGACTCAATGGCGCAAACATCCTTGATGATGACCTCCAGTCCAGACAACAGCTGATAAAACCACAACTGTGAAATCACCCACAACCAAGGTTAATGGAAACCAATTCATTTCATATGCATGTAGCTGTGGCTACAAGGGCTACCAGACAACTTCTCAAAAGACAGTCCATGTTTTCGCAAAGAAGTGCCCATGTCCCTGCTGTAGGCACCCTCTGAAAGCAGCAAGCATGTTGATAAAAGGTCACTGAATAACAGCCTTCAAAGATGCCAGGAATGTCCCCACCCTCCCACTCACTCTGCCACCGGTAAGCGTGTGCCCAACGGACACTGGCCTACAGCAGAGACAACGACCTACAGGACTACAGCTCATCGTGAAGTCAAGGCCCACAGCTTGTCCTGTCAGAACCAGTTGAACTGCTACATCTTTTACGAGGAAACCCTGTTGCTTATTACAATATCTACAGACATCGGAGGGTTGTGAACGGAGCTCGGGTATTGTATTAGTCTGGTGACCTTCACTCAGTGCCCAGATTCATGTTTTTTTCTTATAAATCATTAGATCAAAAAGGGGTGTTTTAATTAAATTGGGCTTTGGGTTTTAGTCCAGATGTAGGTGAGGTGAGAACAAACAGGTTGTTGTAGTTTTTGTTGTTTTTTGAATTTGGCTTGAAGCCCATTCTAACCATGATGACTGCATATGCATCGCATCGAACTGCGATGGCTCCCGTCTCCTGCGGAATTGAAGATCTGTAATGTTGTCAATATAACTTCAAACTTTTCCACCTGCCTCGAGATCTAAAATCTGTCAAATGCCTATCAACAGGATGCCTGTATGGCTGTGTGTACCATCCCAGTAAACCAAAATTGGTTCTGTGAAAGTTCCCAGAACATTCGCTAGGTTATGGCAAATATTCTCATAACACAAAAACTGTCCAGTCGTGCTGATGATTATACAATGTTTGTATAAAACATTCGCCTTATGTTGCAAGAACGTTCCTAGAACAAATGTAATCTGTTCTTTAAAGTTTTCCAGAATGTTTCATTAGGTTGTTGGAAAGGTCTGGTGAGAAAATTGTGGAAAGAATCACAAAAGATAAAACTGTCCTGTTTCAAATCTAATTTTATTGGTCACATGCGCCGAATACAACAGGTGTAGACAGTGAAATGCTTACTTATGAGCCCATTCCCAACAATACAGAGTTAAAAAGTAAGACAAATATTTGCTGAATTAAAAAGGAAATAGTAACTCAATAAAAACCATAACGAGGCTATATACAAGGAGTACCAGTACCGGGTCAATGTGCAGGTGTACGAGGTAGTTGAGGTAGTTGAAGTAATACAGTATGTACATGTGGGTAGAGATAAAAGTGACTAGGCAATCAGGATATATCATTAACAGAGTAACAGCAGCGTATGTAAACAGTCGGAAAGTGTGTCTATGTGTGTGTATGTGGCGTCAATATGCATGTGTGTTTGTGTTTTGTGTGTGTGAGCTTGTGTGTGGTGTGTGTGTTCGAGTGTCAGTGTAGTATGTGTCAGTGTGTGGGTAGAGTCAAGTGAGTGTGCATAGAGCCAGTGCAAGAGTCAGTGCCAAAAAATTACGATAAATAAATAAATAATAAAGGGGGTCATTGTAACTGTTCAGCAGTCTAATAGCTTGGGGGTAGAAGCTGTTCAGAAGCCTTTTGGTACCAGACTTGTCGCTCCGGTACCGCTTGCCGTGTGGTAGCAGAGGGAACAGTATATGACTTGGGTGGCTGGAGTCTTTGACAATTTTTGGGGCCTTCCTCTGACACCGCCTGGTATAGAGGTCCTGGATGGCACTTGCCATACCAAGCGGTGATGCAGCTAGTCAAGATGATCTCAATAGTGCAGCTGTAGAACCTTTTGAGGATCTGAGGGCCCATGACACATCTTTTCAGCCTCCTGAGGGGGGAAGAGGCTTGTCTTGCCCTCTTCACAACTATGTTGGTTTGTTTGGACCATGACAGGTCCTTAGTGATGTGGACACCGAGGAACTTGAAGCTCTCGACCCACTCCAGTACAGTCCTGTCGATGTGAACGGGGGCGTGTTCAGTCCTCCATTTCCTGTAGTCCACGATAAGCTCCTTTGTCTTGCCCACGTTGAGGGAGAGGTTGTTGTCCTGGCACCACGCTTCCCTATCGTTGTGTCTCGACAAACTTAATGATGGTGTTGGAGTCGTGCGAGCCCATGCAGTTGTGGGTGAACAGGGAGTACAGGAGGGACTGAGCATACACTGCTGAGGGGCCCCCATGTTGAGGGTCAACGTGGAGGATGTGTTGTCGACTACCCTCACCACCTGGGGCAGTCCCGGCAGGAAGCCCAGGATCCAGTTGCAGAGGGAGGTGTTCAGTCCCAAGGTCCTTAGCTTAGTGATGAGCTTAGAGGGCACTATGGTGTTGAACTGAGCTGTAGTCAATGAACAGCATTCTCACGTAGGTGTTCCTTTTGTCCAGGTGGGAAAAAGCAGTGTAGTGTGCAACAGAGATTAAATCATCTGTGGATCTGTTAGGGCGGTATGCATTTCATGGCTACAGTTCTACAGGGTGGTAGTCATTTAGACAGGTTACCTTGGCGTTCTTGGGCACAAGGACTATGATGGTTTGCTTGAAACATGTAGGTATTACAGACTGGGTCAGGGAGAGGTAAATAAATGTCAGTGAGGAGACTTTCCAGGTGGTCAGCGCATGCTCTGAGTACGCGTCCTGGTAATCCTTCTGGCTCTGCGGCCTTGTGAATGTTAACCTGTTTAACGGTCTTACTCACATCAGCTACAGAGAGCGTGATCATACAGTAGTCCAGAACAGCTGGTGTGCTCACTCATGTTTCAGTGTTGCTTGCCTCGAAGTGAGCATAGAAGGTATTTAGCTCGTCTGGTAAGCTTGCGTCACTGGGCAGCTCTTGGCCGAGGTTTCTCTTTGTAGTCTGTGATAGTTTGCAAGCCCTGTCACATCCGACGAGCATCAGAGCCAGTGTAATAGGACCCGTCAGAGCTGGTGTTGTGCGGATTATTCTACAATGTTCACCTGATGTTACAAAAAAGTTCCCAGAACACATTTCGTCTGTTCTTCAAAGGTTCCTAGAATGTTAGGCTGTCCAGTTGTGCTGACATTCAGAAAATGTTAGTATCAGGGCACACAAAACATTCCTTTGATGTTGCAAGAATGTTGACAGAACAGCCTTTCTTAGTTCTTAGGTTGTGACAACAGTGTGGGTACATTACAAGAGATAGGTTCACAAAATACGCTCAGTTGTGATGACATTCATACAATGTTTAAGTTAGGTTGCACAGGATATTCCTATAATGTTGTAAGAATGTTGACAGAACACATTGTTTAAGTACTTTCAAGGTTCCCAAAACATTTCATTAAGTTAGGGGAGTTGTCTGGGATGTTGCACTAATATACTTGTGATATTCACATAGGTTGCACAGAACATTCCCACAATGTTGCACAATGTTCCACAATTTCCAAAATTCATAGCATATTTGTTTTAGGTTTAACATAATATTCCATTGACGTTTACGCCAATATACATTTTACCTTGTCTTGGAGGTCCTCAGAACATTTCAAAAACATTTAGTTCATATTTAAATGTCATATTTAAGTCTTAGCTAATATTTCCACAACATTCTCAGCATGCAAAATTGTAGCACCTTAAAGCACATTGGAATACATACTAATTATGTTTCTCTCCAGACAAGTCGCATTTGAATGTGATAGAGACACATAGCATTTTAATTTAATTCGTAGCACATTTGAAGAGCATTTAATCGACCATAATTTTAACACTAAATATGCTGACAATCTGCATATGTGGGGTTTGAACCTGCAATATTTAGTTGCCAAGCGTGGTCTTCTATCCTGTGCACCACCAGAAAAGCTCTCTTACAGCTTTCTTCTTCAGTATATAGGCATGGCAGTATGGTCAATCAGGTATTCCATGCTTCCTTTTTGGCCTTCTTAGACATAACTAACCCAGGGACATACTGGTAACTAGGTTATTAACCATCACTTCACCCATCCTCTTTACAGTGCCTTCAGAAAGTATTCATACCCCTTGACTTCCACATTTTATTGTGTTAAAGCCTGAATTCAAAATGGATTGAATATAATTTTTTCCACCCATCTACACACAATACCTTATAATGACTAAGAGAAAAAACATGTGTATTATGTATTAAAAATGAAATATCTAATTTACATAAGTATTCACACAGTGTTGTGGAGTATCTACAATGTTGTTCATCCATCCTCAGTTCTCATATCAAAACCATTAAACTCTGTAACTGTTTTAAAATCACCATTGGCCTCGTGGTGAAATACTTGAGCAATTTCCTTCCTCTCTGGCAACTGTGGTAGAAGGACGCCTGTATCTTTGTCGTGACTGGGTATATTGATACACTACCCAAAGCCTAAATAATAACTTCACCATGCTCAAAGAGGTATTCATCGTCTACCAATCGGTGCCGTTCTTTGCGAGGCACTGAAAAACATTGCTGGTCTTTTTGGTTGAATCTGTCCTTGAAATTCACTCCTCGATTGAGGGACCTTACAGATAATTGTATGTGTGGGGTATAGAGATGGGGTAGTCATATCAAAAATCATGTACACGACTATTATTGAACACGGAATGAGTCCATGCAACTTATTATGCGATTTCTTAAGCACATTTTTACTCCTGTACTTATTTAGGCTTGCCATAACAAAGGGGTAGAATACTTATTGACTCAAGATATTTCAGCTTGTAATGTTTTATTCATTTCTAAAATGTTCTAGAAACTAAATTCCACATTATGGGGTATCGTGTGTAAATCAGTGACACAAAATCTTAATTTAATTATTTTTCAATTCAAACAAACAAAATGTGGGAAAAGTCTTTCTGAAGGCACTGTATATGCTGCGTACTTCTGGACCCATATTTACAAGGTATCCAAGACTGAGTGCTGATCTAGGATTACTTTTGCTTTTCAGATCATTAAAAATACAACAGGGGGGACCATATCAAGCGTCTCAAAGTAGGAATTATATTTTGGGTGTGTTTTAAAAGTTTTGGGAACATACAGTGCCTTCAGAAAGTATTCACACCCATTGACATTTCCAAATTCTTTTGTGTTACAGCCTGAATTTAAAATGGATTAAATTGATTTTTCTGTCACTGGCCTACACACAATAACCCATGATGTCAAAGTGGAATTACGTTTTTAGACATTTTTACAAATTAATAAAAATTGAAAAGCTGAAATGTCTTGAGTCAATAAGTATTCAACCCCTTTGTTATGGCAAAATTGCTTAACCACTCACATAATAAGTTGCATGGACTCACTGTGTGCAATAATACTGTTTAACATGATTACAATTATCTGTAAGGTCCCTCAGTCAAGCCGTGAATTCCAAACATAGATTCAACCACAAAGACCAGGGGAGGTTCTCCAATGCCTCGCAAAGAAGGGCACCTATTGGTAGTCTACAAAAAAAAAGCAGACATTGAATATCCTTTTGAGCATGGTGAAGTTCTTAATTACACTTTGGATGTGGTATCAATACACCCAGTCAACAGGCATCCTTCTTAACTCAGTTGTCGGAGAGGAAGAAAACCGCTCAGGGATTTCACCATGAGGCCAATGGTGATTTTAAAACAGTTACAGAGTTTAATGGCTGTGATAGGAGAAAACTGAGGATGGATCAACAACATTGTAGTTACTCCACAACACTAACCTAAATGACAGAGTGAAAAGAAGGAAGACTGTACAGAATAAAAAATATTCCAAAACATGCATCATGTTTGCCATAAGGCACTAAATTAACTTTATGTCCTGAATACAAAGTGTTTTAGGCAAATACAACACAACACATCACTGAGTCCCACTCTTCATATCTTCAAGCATGGTGGCTGCATCATGTTATTTGTTTGCTTGTCATCGGCAAGTATTAGGGAGTTTTTTTGGGTAGATAAAAAGAAACGGAATAGAGCTAAGCACAGACAAAATCCTAGAAGAAAACCTTGTTCTGTCTGCTTTCCAACAGACACTGGGAGACAAATTCACTTTTCAGCAGGACAATAACATAAAACACAAGGCGACAGAAGACGACTTTGAATTTTCCTGAGTGGCCTAGTTACAGTTTTGACATAAATCGGCATGAAAATCTATGGCAAGACTTAAAAATGTCTATCTAGCCGATGATCAACAACCAACTTCACAGAGAATAATGTGCAAATATTGTACAACCCAGGTGTGAAAGCTCTTAGAGACTTGTCCAGAAAGACTCACAGCTGTAATTGCTGCCAAAGGTGATTCAAACATGTATTGAATTAGGGGTGTGAACACTTATGTAAATGAGATATTTCTGTATTTTATTTTCAATAAATTAGAAAACATTTCTAAAAACAGGTTTTCTCTTTGTACTGATGGGGTATTGTGTGTAGATGGTTGATATGTATTTTATATAGCTTGTAGCAGCACAACCGAGGGGGATGAGAAGGAGAGGATCGGAAGAAGAGGATGGAGGGTAAATTGTACCTTGGCAGGAAAAAGATGATTGAGTTGACTATAGCAATTGATATCTGCACTGTTTGATTATTTATAACGTACATGATTCTTACCTGAAGACCTACCTTGATCTTTAATTCCATGCTGGAATGATTTGCATACTGGTAACATGATTGATAGTGACATTTCGATATTGATTGTTGTTTGACAGATCCTCCTTGATATTTCATTCCAAGTATAAAATTAAACATCACACTTGGTGTAAATCTTTTTAGTATGCATTCACCATCACATGTACTTGAAATTATATAGTGACATTTACTTTCATTAATGCTATTGAAATTGTGAAATTATTCCAATGTCTTGGGTACCGTTTTTGAAATTGAGCATATTGATAGATATTAAGTCAACTTTGAATAAGAACGTAATAGAAACTGTACAACAGACCTGTGCTGGAGGACATCTGCAAGATGGTGCTGGCATACTTAAATAATAAATGAATGTCAAATCATTTGCACTAAGCTGTTGTTCTCACAATTTACCATAAGGTGTAAAAAATTACCAAACTAAATTTGTAACTAGTACTTAAGTCGTTTTCTGACCGGATACTTTTTAACTCTTACTTGTGAAGTTTCTTAAAAGAGCTACTTTTACTTTTTTACTTTTACAAGTAACAGTACTTTTACTTAAGTACAGATTTTCAGTACTCTACCCACCTCTGCCTAAAACAAATGTTGTATACTGTACTCATCTGCACAACTGGACAGTTTGTGTTTTGGGAACATATCTTTTGTGATGTCCCTGCAATGTTTCCACCAGACTGTTCCCACAGCCTAAAGAAACATTCTGGGAACCTTTAAAGAACAGACAAAATGTGTTCTGGGAACGTTATCGCAACATCAGGCAAACATTTTATACAAACATTGTATAATCATCAGCACGATTGGACAGTTTTTGTGTTTTGAGAAAATGTTCCGCAACCTAGCGAATATTCTGGGAACTTTCACAGAAACATTACTGGTACATTGTGTTATTACATTACCTGTAGAACCTTTGGGGAATGTTCTGTGGTGGTTGTTACAGATTTTGTGGACATTTTTGTGAATGTTAGAACATTCCAAGGATATATCATTACAATTTTTTTTTAAAGATGTTATCAAAAACATTGTTTGAATGTTTTTGGGATGCTATCATCTAGGCCTGGGCGATATACCGTATACCAGGATATTTCCAAATAAAGACGGGGGCCTGCGGGGTGGGTGCTATGACACTGCTTATAACTCTAAGTTAAGTATAACTTTAAAAAATCTAAGATGTGTCAAATAAATTATACTGAACAAAAATATAAATGTAAAAATAAAGAAAACCCCTGGAATGAGTAGGTGTGTCCAAACTTTGACTAGTACCAGGAAAAGCAGCCAACACATGTGGGAACTCCTTCAAGACTGTTGGAAAAGCATTCCAGGTGAAGCTGGTTGAGAGAATGCCAAGAGTGTGCAAAGCTGTCATCACGGCAAAGGGTGGCTACTTTGAAGAATCTCAAATATAAAATATATTTTTATTTGTTTAACACTTTTTTGGATACTACAAGATTCCATATGTGTTATTTCATAGTGTTGATGTCTTCACTTATTCTACAATGTAGAAAATAGTAAAAATAAAGAAAAACCCTGGAATGAGTAGGTGTGTCCAAACTTGACTGGTACTGTATATTTATATATATTATTTTTTATAGCGCCCCCTTGTGTGCACCTCTGGTAATATTGTATACCCTAGTATGGTACAGAAACGGTATGAACATCTAGATACCGCCCAACCCTATTATCATCCTAATGTTAGGTTTTATCTAACAAGAACTTAATGGGAATCTTAGCTAATGTTCTGGGAATGTTCACGGTTTGCTGGGATGGTACATGCAACTCAGTTTATGGTATGTAAGTAAATTTGCTCCCATCTGTTTTCCCAGAGGGGATCCTGTCATACCGCGGTGCGGCGCCGTGATCCTTAGTTCTTTCCATATTAACAGCTTCAATATGGAGGAGCATCCCTTGAAATCAAATATGAGAGGTTTGGAAACTGGAGATTACTAGATTACTTTAGTCAACACTCTGGTACTGTTACATAAGGTCCTTGGGGATACTGGTCTTGTCTCTTTTTAATACCATTTGATTTGGGTTTTCTATGTGTTCTTACAGTAGCGTACAGCTTCTATCTGCCACTCTCCACCTCTCCCTTATTGCTGAGCTACTACCCCCACTGTGGAGCCCATCCATCACAGAGGGGTAGAAAAAATACAACTTGAATAAATATTTCATTAGATTATTCCTATGATTTAATGTGCTTCTGCCTGGCTGGGGTCTACGGCAATATCTCTGGTCCATTTATAAATACATTAACACAATGATCCCCCAACACTAGCTTAATATTGATAGTCGGCTGCAACGGAAGGCAGATGGGAGCACCCGTGTTTGTATTGCCTGTCCAGTGTGTTGAATCACTCCTGCCATCACCCATCCTCCTCCTCTCATCAAGTGTGTGTATGTGTACCGGTCTTCACAGCTATTCATTACCAACTCTTCAATTGCTGGTCGAGGAAATTTTACAACCATCCCGGAAATCCGTATTCAAAAGTGGACCTGCTAAAATTGTCACCCCTATGCAACAATAACACTCTTACTAGCCACAGAAAAACACACAGAAAAATACATTCAAAAATGGCTTTGAGGGATTTTCATGTGCGAGTCTGCCAATCATAAAGCTGTCAGCATACGTAAACTAAGAAAAATACAATTGCAACCTTCAGGTAGCCTTCACACAGAGAAAAATAACAAATATAAACTGAAAGCCTGTTGTGTGAGTGGAGCCTAATTAAGACCAACGAGAGAAGTTTTCACTGAGTGATAAATCCAACATCAGGAAATACCAATTGGGCGACAATAATTGGCAGGCCATCGACAGTGCAGGCAGAATTAATCATTTGAAGAGGGAGACTAGACTGCATTTTTAATTGGCAAAGGCAGCCACTGTTTAGGGAGACGAGCAGCTGATCACCCAAGAGGCTGAAGCTTCAGACAATGCACATTTGCTAATCCTCTCGAGTCAAGTTATTATGGCCACACATTATTATCATGCTTTACAAACTAATTCCTTGTTTTCCCTGATGGATTACCAGAATAATCAGTCAAAGGGAGGGAGGGGAGGAGAACACAATAGACTATGAACATAATGACAATCAAAATGACTGAATATGACACAAGACAACAACTACTCAGTATATGTAAGGACATTTTGGTTCAAAGAACACAATCTTGCTTCTCTGGAAAGTGTGTGTGTGTGTGTGTGTGTGTGTGTGTGTGTGTGTGTGTGTGTGTGTGTGTGTGTGTGTGTGTGTGTGTGTGTGTGTGTGTGTGTGTGTGTGTGTGTGTGTGTGTGTGTGTGTGTGTGTGTGTGTGTGTGTAATTTTGAGGAATAATTCTACTATTAGATGACATTCATAATCCTTTTAGGTTTATAAAGCATTGACAATAGAATAACCAGTGAAGTGCAATAGTACTGGGATGATTTCTTACTGGAAATTGTATGGACAGGATTACATTTTAAATACATTCATTCAACGAAAAACCCTGGCTATTTATATTAATGAATAAGAATATAAATTGACTTTGATATTAATATTTTGGGACTGACATTTGAAATTGTTTCCTTGAATCTGAGTACTAATCATATTTATTCATGTTTGGAGAACGTGCCATCTAATCTATCAAATGAGTTGTTGAGATAGGTAATTAAGCTTGATATAAATATCACATAAAGCAGAGATGGTGCTTGTCATGTTCGAGGCAGTATATGTTCACTAACAAGAGTAATCCTTGGTGTTATCTAACTTAAAAAAAAAAAAAAAAAATCCATAAATTGACATTTATTAATTTAGGAAGAAATGTTTTACCTTTAGTAATATTTATTAATGCGTTAGTTTAAGGTAAAATGCCTATGAGACTTCCTTACAATAAAATAACAAAGGTATAAAGTTAACAAGGGTATGTCAGCCCAAATGCAAAAACCCACAGTACAGTGAATAAAAGCAAAAACAACTTGTAATTGAAAGCTCTTACATATAACATTTTCAAAAAATTGTTTTAATTTACAGTAGCTAAAGCTGAAGAAAAGTATGATACAAATGTTGACAAATATCTAAACTGAAGAGAAAGAACCTGTACATTGTAAACTACAGACTAGCTGTTGACATTACAAGTTATGTCCATTCATCATTGAATCATCTTTCTGACACACTGAGAAATTGCGCTCATATCTTCCATATGCACGCCACCATTCAGGGCCGACTTCAATTATCACACAACAATTTGTCGAGTACCAAGTACTGCAGTCATTATGCAATGCAGTACAATAACGTTTTACTCCTTACACACAACTAATGCCAGATATGGGATGTTGATAAATACTTTTATTATAAGCACAAGCGCACACACACACGGCACACACAAAGAGACGCTAGCACACACACCACTCACATTGGAATGATGGCCACATTTAAGTGCGGGCGTAGGGTCCTCTCAAACTATTGACCTCTGACTTTTGATCACCAACCATTGGTGAGATAGACATTAAGAAGAGCATGAGCTGAATGATTACTGGCTATTATTTCACCTCATTAACAGAAAGACATTGGAAGGGACATATTCTAGGAGTGGCTCTTCACTTATAGCAGATACTGTAGGACATAAGAAATTACAAATGTGATTACAATTTGACCAGCCTTATCTCACCTGTGGATAATGTAAAACATGGGTTTGGGTTGATTGTTGTACACCCATCTGACAAGGTAAAAATCTGTCGTTCTGCCCCTGAGCAAGGCAGTTAACCCACTGTTCCCCGGGTGCCAAAGAAGTGGATGTCGATTAAAGCAGCCCCCCGCTCTTCTCACCTCTTGTTTTTTGATTAACGTCACATAGACATTTATCTCCTAAGCATGGATATCTCTTGACTGTCATTTGGTCACAAATCAAGCAATTCTGCCATTTCCTTTATTGCTTAAAGTGTTTTGGCAGTCAGGACCATAGACAGCTATGGGGCCTGATTCCCATTGATTGAAATGTCATCTATCACTATCAACTAACATGGTGCAAATTTGAATTTACCTGGATGGAAATACATCTTATTTTAGCCTTATTTGATAATGAATCACAATTGTTGTGGCATTGTGTTATTGATTTATTGTAGACTCAACAATAGGCTAGCCTATTTAAAATATAGCATTGTAATGAGTGGTTTTGGATCTTGGTGTCTGGCCAACAGTGGGGAAGTGTGCATTTTGGTTTTACACTAAATCCATGGAAGTAGGCTATTGATGTAGAAAGTAGGCTATTGATGTAGGAAGTAGGAAGTAGGCTATTGATGTAGAAAGTAGACTATTGATGTAGGCTAAGAATGAATTACACGTTGGACATATCATGTGGAACTCTTTAATATAAATGGCCTTAAGCTATTTTTTATGGAAAATAGCTTAAGCTAAATGATCACCTGCCCATCAAAATGTGAATATAATAATACTGTAACATCAAGAAGCCTTCGTTTATTGGTGGCTACAGTTTCCATGAAGATGATGCCCTAACACTGACGGTGATGAATAGTGCAACGACGTTCACTATCACAGCCTAATAGACCACCACCATTGTAAAGTTAAATGGCGTCGACGACTTTCCCCGACTGCAATGGAAAATCTCGAATCTTAACATTCTCTTTTTGTTGGTGCGCGAATTTACATCCACTATCACGAACCCTACTTAGCTTCACACTAGCAGCATCACCACTGCTCGTCTGTCATCTTGTGACAGTCCTTCCGTCCATGTTTTGTAACATTTTGGCACCGAATTGATTTGGTCGTGTTGGGATCGTAAAAGATGGGACAGGCTGGGGGGATACTTTAAAAAGGCATCCCTTTTAAGCGCCTCTGGCCCAGTTCTGAGAGAGAGTTATGAAAATACAAGTAAATTGAATACATTTCTATGAAATATTAGGCCTACATCGTTAGAAATCTGAAAACATTCAAATAATTTGGATAAGTATGCGTAAAAACAATAGGCTATGTTGTCTCAGCGTGAGACCAAAATAACTATGAAATCTTCCTATGTGCATGCCCATTAATTGCCACGTTAGAATATTTGGGAACATGAGACCACGAGTATTTGTAACGATTATTAAATTGTATTTTATCATGCATATATGATGCATTCATTCTGACTGCAATTCTGAACAATCATTTAGTGAGCTAAACGTTGAGTTAGACAAAAATACATAAAACATTTGGTGCGTAATGCAAAAGACGCCACCCATGCGACAGGCAATTGTACAAAATATTCTAATCATACAGCTGTATTAGGCCTCGCAATGTGCCGTTTGCTTTTAGGAGGGAAGGGGGCACACGTTACCTTTGTGCATGCCGGTGTATCGGTCCTTCAGAACAGTCAGTTCGTGGATTTTCCCAAACTGTTCAAACAGAGGTTTCAGGTCTTTTTCCTCTAGGTTCCGCGGTATCTGCCCGATAAACAGCTTTATGGCATCTTGGTCTTTCATGTTGCCGCTCTCCGGATGAATTGAAATGGATTCTGACCCGTTCATGGGTTTAGGAAATGTGATCTGAGAGTACTGGTGCTGGTGAGGGATAAGTAGTAGTGGTTGTTGGATCGGTGGTGCCCCAGGTCCAGTGAAAACCAGGCTGGTGTGAGCGGGATGGGGCTGCTGTGGTTGCTGCTGCCTTCTTGTTTCAGTCTGAGTGAATCTGGCCATTCTGAGCTGGGAGCAGACTGGATAATAATGACAACACACACACACACACAGAGAGAGAGAGAGAGCAAGCACTCAGCTGGAAACCAGGCTCACTTTCTATCCGAAACACAACAAACTCGCACACACATAGTACAGGAGAGAGGGGGTTGATAGGGGCGATAACCACGGAGCGAAAGCCATATTCACCGCTCTCGAGCGACACCCACAGATGTCAGTATGGTAGTGAAACATCGGAGTGCAAATTCTTTGCATTTTCCAACACTTGCCTATAGTGTGCAACTGCAGCGCGCAATTGGGGGCGTTCCTGCATGTGGGAATTCCTGTATACAGGAACGCTCCCCCTCGAGCATCCCATTGGTTCCTTCATGAACACCCCCCTTCAAGCATCCCATCTGTTCCCCTCTTTAGTACCCCATTGGTTCCTGCATGCTTGTGACACTTTTGAATGTGGGTCAAAAGGGAAATAAATGTATTATCTGAGTTTCTTCTACCCGCCTCCAGAGTCCTCTTTGCTAGATACACCGGTAGACAGTGTCCTTCACTCCCTCCTGCCCTCATCATCATTAACAGAACTGTGGGAAAACAGTTCCCGACAGGCGGAGGCGAAGGACACTCACTGTCTACCAGTCGACCCAGCCTCCCGCTAGCACAGCCGGTTGGAGGCTGAGGCAACACGTGTGCTAGCTAACTAACTAACTAGCTAGCTTGCTAGTCGAACACCTGCCCACGCACTCGTTAACCGAACTGTGGGGAAACAGAGCCCAACCGGTGGGGATGAAGGACACTGTCTACCGGTGTACTGCTAGATAGCTAGCTACCGGTGTCGCCCGCTCCCCTTCTTCTGTGGAGTTTATCTGCAGCTGGCATCCGCCCCCGCCTCCTGCCTGTCCTAGCTTAAAAATTTAATAATAGAAGTATAAAGAGGGGTTCCTGCAGATCCAGGAACACCACGAATTTCAGGCTTCAATTGCACCCTTCTCACACCTGCTTGAAGACCACACAAAAAGATGGACTTTTGAACATTTAAATCAATGGCATGGCGAAATTTCTATGAATAATAAATACAAATGGAATGGGAATCATTCCGCCGCCAATACAGGAGGCCCCACCATTTTTCCCTATGTAATGTAGAGAATTTGGGGGACTAGTCCTTTCAGGACTTGAATCCACCTTCTTCTTTTGCTACACTACCCCATTCTTTCAGAAGACACGCCATTGTGCTTCTCTGTCTCAAGTCCCTCACAAACATGGTTGCCTTTGATGGCCTCACAGTAGCTCCATCACACTTTTGACACCAGTGCAGGAAATGTGTGTACAACATGGTACTGTCCTTTTAATTCATATTTTAGTCTTCATTTGCTTACATTTAGTTTCTTATAGGCTAGCTACTGCTTTACATCTCCAGGACAAGAACTACAGCAACTTTCAATGCAAACAAACATGTGCCAATACCCCAAATTCCCACTTTATTTTCATACCATCGATCTTTTATGTTGTCCCATTACCTGCTCATTGTCTTGATGGTCTTGCATAGTTGATTGCAGTGATCAATCCATTGGCTTCTTGCTCCCTCTTCTGGAATATAATAGGAGTCTACAGTTTGGGGGGGGGGGGGGAATTACTTCCAAGAAACATGTCTGCATTTGCCAAAGATGAAAGGAGACATAGTTTAGGCTATCATAATATAATTCAACAAAAAAGTACCCTGACTCAAATGGCCATTGAGCCCCTCACTTCATATAGGATTTATTAACTTATCCTCTCCATTTACAAATGCTGTAAAACTCAATCCATGGCTTATGAAGCCAACAAAAAAAATACAACTAAATAAAGAATTAAAACACTGAACAGCCAGCTATTTTGTACAGCGAGGTAAGTAAAACGTAGGTCTTTAACTGAACATACCTACCAGATGTATGCTAATTAAAGCTGTTTAACAGTGTTAAATTAAATTAAGTTATATACTGTCCGTGACAAAAGGTTCGCTGCTGAAGAGGGGAATCGATCTGGGCTGTCTTGGCTTCTCGCTGGGCACCATAGGGGCTCTAGAACTTCCGGATCGCAGCGTCGATGTCTGGGATGATCTTCTTTAGCTGGTTCCACTGCTTCGGGTTCCACACCACACCTGTGGGAGACACAGACCAGCCAGGGGAGTGTGTAGGGGTCCACATTGACGTGAAAGGTCAATACAATAACCGCAGGGCAAGGTGCATACTCTGACATTTCTTATTCTAAACCTTGTCTGAGATGTTTGAATAGCAGGCCGCACAGCACCCTGAAACAAGATCAAAGGTTTTTTATTGATTTCTGTATTTGTACCCGCCACTGTTATTTTGGTTTCATTCAATGCCGTAAGTGGACGTTTATTGAATTCCAAAGTCATCTATCCGGCCACCTCATTGGGAGTTAGCAAGGACAGGACAGTCAAAGAAGCATAGTTTTGGCAGACAGCTAAGCACCTTGGCCTGTTTACATGTGCAGCAGAAAAACAGAAAGGGCCAACCATCAATGATACTGTATATAGCCTCCTGGATAAGAAGCCTGTGTTGTCACATTGCTGCTGCTCTAGCCTTAAACTACAGGGATGTTGAGTGGCTATTTTTAAAGGGTGGATGTCGTATTCTGCAGGGGAGGTGAGAGTGAGAACTTCCAGTTCGTAACATTTTTATTGACCATTGCCATTAGTATTTCGCCGGGCTGGACGTCTGAGACAAGAAATCAATAGGGGCCGTACTATTAGTGTGAACTAAAAAAGTTACATACAATTTAGAACACGCTACAGTAGCATTAATGCTGCTCCTTGTTAACCATTGAGTCGGTACAGGGAGGCAACCAAGCTTGATCTCCACAGCCTGGCCTGCAGTGACTGAGGCCCAGAGGGAGCCATGGCAGACAGCTGAGGGAGCCACTTAGCATTCTGCACCGCTCACTCTTACACGCGCGCACACACGCACGCACACACACACACACACAAGCCCCAATTACCCAAAACATACAGCATAATCATACACCACACACACCTCATCCCAGTGATTCTGCTTGCGAGCAAGTAAGAGTTGGGTTGGGAGGATGATAGAGATTGACTTTGTAGAAGATAAGATGAGCACACTGCATTGTTAGGGGGATGATTCTTATATGCTCTAGCTGGCATGGCAAAATTCACCAATTGTACATCTGACTAATAAGCGTACAGCGTTTGAGATGTCCCTCAGCGGCTAACTCACCACTGCACTCTAGTTCTGCATTGCAAAACACACTCACTCAACTGGAAGGTGTTGTTCAAGAAAATTAATGGGACACGATGGCATATCTCACCAAAGCCCTTTATGGACCGCTAGCTTAATGGCCTAGATGTGAAAAGAGCACTGTCTCTGTAGTGTAGCCTACCTTTCCTCCCCGGATTCAGGTCGCCAATGTCAGTGGTGTAGAACTCTCTGATATCGATCTGGACCTTGCCTTCGAAGAGAGACACCCTAACATACCTCATCTTTCCTATCTGCAGAGGAGAGAGAGGCTGGCATAGAACACTAGAGAACACACAACCCATGCTCGAGTGCAGCAGTGTCTGCTGGTTTTATGCAGCATTCATGACAAGTCGGAAACTTGGAACCTCTGAGTTAAAATTAAACTAAGTTATTTACGAGTTTTCTCCCAAGTCTAACATTTTTAAGTTTCCTAGTTTCGACATGTCATGGACTTATAGCAATGTGGCTGTTTGTAAATCAGTGGCTTTGATTGCCAATTTTAACTATTAAATAAGAATAAACCAGTGGGCACTGTGGTATTCAACGAGGAGAATTTCACTCCAAAGGTTTGTTAATCATAACTATTATTATACCTGAAGAAAATACATCTGAGTATGGAGGCCCCCCCTCCTCCCACTGGTTTCTTCCTTCTTTGTTGGTGGGGGCAGCGGTGGAGCTGTTGTCCCCTGTCTTGTGGTTATTCTGGGCTGGGTAATCTGAGGATGTGGGCCTCTTACTCTTTACCTAACCTAACGAAGTGGCATTTCTTTCTTTCTAGTCCTGACGAGAAAAAAACAACAACTGTCGGGTGAGGTTCTCTTCTGCACTGTTCAACCAATCCAGTAAATGTGGAGTAGGAGATAAGATGGAGTGTTGCCATTTTTACGTCCAAAAGCGGAAGTCTCATGCATCGGGTTTGTTCCCAACCCCACTGTGGGTGCTCTATACTTCGGGGACAGGCATACAGGATAGAAACCTGTTTTAAGAGCATCCTTTTTGTAATTCACATTACATAATGTTTGACTAAGTTTCAATAAGATGCTAAAACTAGTGAAATACAATCAGTATCAATGTACAGTTCAACTGAAATGAATGGTTTGTGTAAGTGGAATTGAAGACACTTCACATGGCAAATACATTAATTAGTATTGAGAGATAAGGAATAGAGATGGCATACGTTTTTGCCCTCCTTCTTGTCACTGCTGCCATCTGAACTTCAGTTACCCGACTCATGGAATTATGAGTTTCTGTCAGAAATAAAATTCTGCATCAAATGGGAAACAGAACACGTTTATTTGAAATATATAAGATGAACGGCATCTGAAATGTGGTATTATTCATTTAACAGCTTTCGTACTTGTATCAGCTAAGTAGACCTAGGCCATCAAGGTTGGAATGAAGTTTTTTAAACTGTATTCAGTAGCACGAGCGCGTCTAACTCTAGCTCACTTTCTTTGGGAAATGGAATGAGAGCTGTGCATCATTAGCAAACCAACCTTTTCAATTGCTGAATGAATAACTGTAGGCCATGAGGTTGACTGGCACTCTCCATTCATTGCAGTGTTTCTATTAATATCCTTATATGTGGTTTAATAATCCGAGTTGCATTTCTCAGTCAATTACATTTTATGAAGTTTGCATTTATGTTCAAAGTTGCAAGGATGCTAGGGTAATGGAGTTAAGAACGTACCATACCGTAACCTACATAGCTTGCTTGAAATTTCGCAGATAGAGCTATGGATAAATTTACCCATGACATAATTTTTCTGTTTTAACCATATCCCAAACCTTAATCATTAATGTAACTAATTGGAATTAATGCCTGAACTGTTAACCAATCGGAATTAATGCCTGAACAGTTAACCAATCAGAATTAATGGCTGCATTTAACCCTAGAGTTGTTTCTGTTGTAAAACCCTATCCCAAACCTTAACCCAGTAAGAACTAATGCCTTAACCATAGAGCTGTTTCTGTGAGCATAAATCATCTGTTAGCAGCACACTGACGTCGGTTTCACAAGTTAGCATATTGGTCTAGGTAGACTATACATTTAATGTCTAGCCAGAGTGTTTCAATCATAGTGGGAACAAAGCCAATTGTCCACAAGCTGCTTTGCATTTCTGTCTCAGCTGCATCCTGAGAATATCACTCAAAAGTGAATGAGTTTTACACAATGTGAATGTGCATAAAAACCGCAGAATTCAGATACACAACCAGTCAAAAGTTTTAGAACACATATTCATTCAAGGGTTTTTCTTTATTTTTACTATTTTCTACATTGTGGAATAATAGTGAAGACATCAAAACTATGAAATAACACATATGGAATCATGTAGTTACCAAAAAATATATTTTATATTTGAGATTCTTCAAATAGCCACCCTTTGCCTTGATGACAGCTTTGCACACACTTGGCAATGTCTCAACCAGCTTCATGAGGTAGTCACCTGGAATGCATTTCAATTAACAGGTGAAATGTGTTTAAAGTGAATTTGTGGAATTAATTTCCTTCTTAATGCATTTGAGCCATTCAGTTGTGTTGTGACAAGGTAGGGTGGTATACAGAAGATAGACATATTTGGTAAAAGACAGCTCAAATAATTTGGTAAAAGACAGCTCAAATAAGCAAAGAGAAATGACAGTCCATCATTACTTTAAGACATGGTCAGTCAATACGGAAAATTTCAAGAACTCTGAAAGTTTCTTCAAGTGCAGTCGCAAAAACCATCAAGAGCTATGATGAAACTGGCTCTCATGAGGACCGCCACAGGAATGGAAGACCCAGATTTATCTCTGCTGCAGAGGATACGTTCATTAGAGTTAACTGCACCTCAGATTGCAGCCCAAGTAAATGATTCACAGAGTTCAAGTAACAGACACATCTCAACATCAACCGTTCAGAGGAGACTGCGTGAATCAGGCCTTCATGGTCCAATTTCTGCAAAGAAACCACTACTAAAGGACACCAATAATAAGAAGAGACTTGCTTGGGCCAAGGAACACGAGCAATGGACATTAGATCGTCCTGTCCTTTGGTCTGATGAGTCCAAATTTGAGATTTTGAACGGATGATCTCTGCATGTGTGGTTCCCACCGTGAGGCATGGAGGAGTTAGTGTGATGGTGTGGGGGGGCTTTGCTGGTCAGTGATTTAATCAGAATTGAAGGCACACTTAACCAGCATGGCTACCACAGCATTCTGCAGCGATACGCCATCCCATATGGTTTGCGCTTAGTGGGACTATCATTTGTTTTTCAACAGGACAATGACCCAACACACCTCCAGGCTGTGTAAAGGCTATTTGACTAAGGAGAGTGATGGAGTGCAGCGTCAGATGACATGGCCTTCACAATCACCCGACCTCAAACCAAATGAGATGGTTTGGGATGAGTTGGACCACAGAGTGAAAGAAAAGCAGCCAACACGTGCTCAGCATATGTGGGAACTCCTTCAAGACTTTTGGAAAAGCATTCCAGGTGAAGCTGGTTGAGAGAATGCCAAGCGTGTGCAAAGCTGTCATCAAGACAAAGGGTGGCTACTTTGAAGAATCTGAAATGCAAAATATATTTGATTTGTTTAACACTTTTTGGTCATCATATGTGTTATTTCAGTGTTGGTGTCTTCACTATTATTCTACAATGTAGAAAACAGTAAAAATAAAGAAAAACCCTTGAATGAGTAGGTGTGTCCAAACCTTTTGACTGCTACTGTATATACAATGCATTCTGAAAGTATTCAGACCGCTTGACTCTTTCCATGTTTTGTTACGTTACAGCCTTATTCTAAAATGTAATACATTTTCCCTCATCAATCTACACACAATACCCCATAATGACAAAACCAAAACAGGTTTTTAGAATTTTTGCATAAGTACATAAGTATTCAGACCCTTTACTCAGTACTTTGTTGAAGCATTAAATTACAGCTCTAAAATCAATCAAGGATAGAGTGTGGTTGTTACACATCCAGCTGGCTGTCCTCTTTAGTCAAGCAGAATGGCAGCAATTACAGCCTTGAGTCTTCTTGGGTATGACGCTACAAGCTTGGCAGATCCTCTCAAGCTCTGTCAGGTTGGATGGGGTGCGTTGCTGCACAGCTATTTTCAGGTCTCTCCAGAGGTGTTCGATCGGGTTCAAGTCCGGGCTCTTGCTGGGCCACTCAAGGGCATTCAGAGACTTGTCCTGAAGACAATCCTGCATTGTCTTGGCTGTGTGCTTAGGGTCATTGTCCTGTTGGAAGGTGAACCTTTGTCCCAGTCTGATGTACTGAGCGCTCTGGAGCAGGTTTTCATCAAGGATCTCTCTGTACTTTGCTCCGTTCATCTTCCCTTAGATCTTGACTAGTCTCGCAGTCCCTGCAGCTGAAAAAATCCCCACAGCATGATGCTGCCACCACCATGCTTCACTGTAGGGATTGTGCCAGGTTGTCTACAGACGTGGCGCTTGGTATTCAGGCCAAAGAGTTAAATTTTGGTTTCATCAGACCAGAAAATCTTGTTTCTCAAGGTCTGAGAGTCCTTTAGGTGCCTTTTGACAATCTACAAGCGGGCTTTCATGCGCCTTTTACTGAGGAGTGGCTTCCTTCTGGCCACTCTAGCATTAGGCCTGATTGGTGGAGTGCTGCAGAGATGGTTGTCCTTCTGGAAGGTTCTCCCGTCTCCACAGAGAAACTCTGGAGCTCTGTCAGAGTGACCATCGGGTTCTTGGTCACCTCCCTGACCAAGGCCCTTCTCCCCCCTTGCTCAGAGTCTCGGTGGTTCCAAACTTCTTCCATTTAAGAACTATGGAGGTCACTGTGTTTTTGGGGACCTTCAATGCTGCAGACATTTTTTGGTACCCTTCCCCAGATCTGTGCCTTGACACAATCCTGTCTCAGAGCTCTACAGACAATTCTTTCGACCTCATGGCTTGGTATTTGCTCTGACATGCACTGTCAACTGTGGGACCTTTTATAAACAGGTGTGTGCCTTTCCAAATCGTGTAAAATCAATTGAATGTACCACAGGTGTACTCCAATCAAGTTGGAGAAACATCTCAAGTATGATCAATAGAAACATAGCAAAGGGACTGAATACTTATGTAAATAAGGTATTTCTGTTTTTTATTTTTAATACATTTGCAAAATGTTTGTCATTATGGGGTATTGTGTGTAGATTGCTGAGGATTTGTATTTATTTAATCTATTTTAGAATAAGGCTGTAACATATCAAAATGGAAAAAGTCAAGGCGCTGTATGTACTGCACATCTGTATGTACTGCATAATACTGTATGTACTGTATAGATATGTATTTATTTATTTAGTTATTATTATTATTATTATTGTTTTTGCTGCCTCTTGGGCCCCCAACGCCCTGGGCCCAGGAGCTTCAGTCCCGGTAAGCCCCTGCATTAATCCGGCCCGTATCGGCTGAGTTTGTAAACTTAGTTGTGCCACATGGTTCGAAGTGCCAATAAATCAGCACAATCGACCTTTTCGGTTGTTCAAATTGCTGGCGGCTTGAAGCTGAAATTGGGATCATGATGTATACTGTCCTAATGACCATACAACCTATTTGTATACGAGAGCAATGTACAATACGGTGAACTTTGTGGTCTCAACGTAGACTTTGATCTGAAGCCATTTTTGTGATTATTGTGTTTTTGCTATCCATTGCAAAAGTTTCTTGGCCTATGTAGCCAAATTGTATCTATGATCGTATGTTATCATTCATGCTTTTTTATTTGTTCTATTTATATCTGTAAATCAACCAATGAAATCAAGCCACACCCGTCCATGATTACAGACACCTGTGTCTGTCCTTTCAAAATTGATAAATTAGTGACCTGCAGTTTTTGTCATTACAGTTGTCTGTCGAAACATTGGTTATAAAATGATTGCATCTGAGCTTCTAGAGTGTGAGGCACTCCTTTTCTTTTTCAATTGCGTGGGGGCCGCCATCTTTATGCACTTCTGCTATTGAGTAAAGCAGCAAACACTACTTGATTCCACATACCAATTGACACACTAATTGAGAGGGGACCGCAAACACCTGGGCTGAGGAATCATGGGCCCTTTTCAAATCAGTAGGTATATTTAAATGTGAATCTTTTTTTGTATGCTTGATGTACTGACACAACAAATTGAAAACCTATGGAAGGAACACTTGCCTACACTAAGCCTATCCAGTCATATTAGTTCAGTCAGTTCTTGCTTACAGTAAGTGAACAAGAAATTATGCAGGTTAATTATTTAAATTGGGCCCTATCTAGGGCTATTTTGACAATGTTGCGCTTGAGTGCGTTGCACCTGTGCTTTCCTGCCACCAGAGGGAAACAGAACACTGCTTTGATTTCACAGGCTACAGCAATCCCAAATTATCTGAAACCAATTAACTGTGACCTTAAGAAATTCTCAGTCAAATCAATTTTCCATCCCTGCTAAATGTTGCTGACAATGAACAATTCATATTTCTAGTCACGACTCTGTAATTTGGCCATGTTTGCCTCAGCCTTATTCCCCACTTTTCCAATTTTCGATTCTTACTTGTAAACATGTCAGACGTTGTCATAAAAGAGATGAGCAGATGCACGTAGAGAAACCTATAGACACAGACACCCTGAAAGGGATTGCAACAGATCCATTAATACATTGTATTGACACAAACGTACACAGTAGGCCCAAAAGCATTTGCATACCGGTGGTTTAAATCTCTTGTGGGTTCTGTAGAGTTAATCTTGTGTAAAGACAGTAATTGGATAGTGAAGATGATGATGATGGCTCATCACAGGTTAAATCCCTTTGTTACTTCTTTCTCAGTGCAAATTTTTGATGGACGTCAAAAGGTAAACGTTTCTTGCGATCGTAAGGTCAGGCAGGCAAGAGGCTAAGGATAAAGTGAAATGATTTTGGATTTTATCCCAAAGAATAACGGTAGCTTTATGGTAGCAAAGGTTGAGGTAAATAATAATGTTGACAAAATAGTCAAATGACATGGTTACAGAACAAACAAACAAAATGTATTTCCTCCAAGAAATCAAAAAACAAAGACTAATCCTTAGGAAACTATTGTGAAGACAAAATAATGGTTGTGTTCCCCTGCTCAGACGTTGCTAACACATGCCAGATCTTACAATGCCTGGATAAGTATTTTACGTTTCAGCTAACCTCATCATATGTTATAGCAATCTGATGCCCGACTGCACAGTCGAAGACTATGCTTGATGCACGCAACGTCTGAGCTGGGGAACGCGACCCCAGCCTACCCACATAGGCTGAATCTCAAATCATGCCTTTCCCTTCTGCCCTCCATTTACACATTCACGTGCGCCTCCACCATATGCACAAGTGTCCCAAAATAAAGGAGTGGAAATTATGGAGGGTATAGGGGCTAATTTGACCCTCCGATAGCCACTTGGACCAAGCCAGCTATGCTGCAAGCTTCAGGGCAAAGTGGTATCCAATAACACGCCGCATAGCTTTTGAGTTTGCGCAATTTCTCACGAAAGAATGGAGAAGCGTGCTTAATTATGAGCTACTTGTATTTGTTTGTGTCTGACTTTGATGCTTGACACATGTAACATATGAAATACCTCCCAAATTAAATGTTTAACTGTTAATGAGGTTTATATCTTGTAAAACGACAGGGGGGATATTTTAATTTCATGCTTGTTTTATTATTTAAATGTGAAACATGAATTGCATCATTCAACTCACATTATGTCCTGAAGTTCATGGGTTTATTTGATTGCCCTCAAGTCACCCTCTGAGTTTTGTCAGCAATGGAGGGCCCTCCGAGCGAGTTGGTAGGGGTGAGGGGCTGGTTTGGGATTCACAGATACTCTCCTCTTAGACAGGGGTGTCAAAGTCATTCCATGGTGGGCCTACTGTCTGCTGTTTTTTGGTTTTTCTTTTCAATTTAGACCCACTGTATACAACCAAGTGAAGGGAGTTCCTTACCAATCAGCGACCTTAATTCATCAGTCAAGGACAAGGGAGGAGCAAAAACCCGCAGACACTCGGCCCTCCGTGGAATGAGTTTGACACGTGTGCCTTAGGGGTTTACTGACCACTGGCAAGGCCAGGTACAGTAGCAATACCTTGAACCGTACCCTGGGCAAACCATTGCCACAATGAGCAGGGGTGCACATAAACAATTCATTGGCTGAAATCTCTTTTACCCAAAGAAAGAGGCCATACAATGTCTAGATTTAGCCTACAATCAGTCCCAGCAGCCTATTTTCAAGATGGCCACTATTCATTTCAATAGAGAGGTACTGCATTCATTTTGCTTATTGCATAACTGAATAAATAATTGGAGTAATATGACCAATAATGGCTTACAATGTGTTTTACAATGAGGACTACACAAAATGATCAAGTAAATAACATAAAATTGATCCGAAATACAGTGTAGACATTGTTAATGTTGTAAATGACTATTGTAGCTGGAAACGGCAGATTTTTTATGGAATATCTACATAGGCGTACAGAGGCCCATTATCAGCAACAGTCACTCTTGTGTTCCAATGGCACGTTGTGTTAGCTAATCCAAGTTTATAATTTTAATAGGCTAATTGCAATTTTGCAATTATGTTAGCACAGCTAGAAAATGTTGTTCTGATTAAAGAAGCAATGAAACTGGCCTTCTTTAGACTACTTGAGTATCTGGAGAATCAGCTATTGTGGGTTCGATTACAGGCTCCAAATGGCTAGAAAACTCGTCAGAAACTCGTCAGTCTATTCTTGTTCTGAGAAATGAATGCTATTCCATGCGAGAAATTGGCAAGAAACTGAAGATCTCGTACAACACTGTACTACTCCCTTCACAGAACAGAACAAACTGGCTCTAACCAGAATAGAAAGAGTGAGAGGCCCCGGAGCACAACTGAGCAAGAGGACAAGTACATTAGAGTGGCAGAGTTCCTCTGTCCAGTGTCTGTGTTCTTTTTCCCAGAAGGTTGCTGGATCAAATCCCAGAGCTGACAAGGTAAAAATCTGTCGTTCTGCCCCTGAACAAGGCAGTTAACCCACTGTTCCCTGGTAGGTTGTCATTGTAAATTAGAATTTGTTCTTAACTGATTTGCCTAGTTAAATAAATAAATATGTGGGAACTCCTTCAAGGCTGTTGGAAAAGCATTCAAGGTGAAGCTGGTTGAGAGTGCCAAGAAGCTGTCATCAAGGGAAAGGGTGGCTATTTGAAGAATCTCAAATATAAAATATATTTTGATTTGTTCAACACTTTTTTGGTCACTACATGATTCCATGTGTTATTTCATAGTTTATGTCTTTACTATCATTCTACAATATAGAAAATAGTAAAAATAAAGAAAAACCCTTGAATGAGTAGGTGTTCTAAAACGTTTGACCGGTAGTGTGTCTAAATTCATTTTAATTTTCATTTTCAACACACGGGCGGACGTGTGAAGGGGCTTGAAAGAAAGTCGAAGCACGAGGACGTGCCTTCCCGTTTTCCCGTTTGGAGTGGGCAGTGTATCAATCCTCGCTGTATGAGCCACGTTACAATTACCACCAAGTGGGTTAACGCAATGAGTAGTGTTTGCCTTTCACATTTTCAATTAAAATGGTGAAAAATAAAGTAGCTTCTTAGCAAAGAGCAATTTCTCAAGCAATACTTTTGCTAGGACTGTCTGGGAGTGGTTTGAGTGGGGAGGGAAACTGAAAACCAGCTGTTATTGTTAGAGAGTATTGGAAGTGTAACAAATGTAATGCCTAAAAGGGCATTAACAAAATTCCCAATTTCATAGTATTATTCCAACCTCATAGTGTGGAAATAGATTTAAACACACTGCACTGGGCCTTTAAATAACAGGGGGGTGCTTAAGTACTCTGATGTGTGTTAGGATATTGAGTCTTATCTTATTCTAGGAAAGCAGATTGTCACAATCGTCGTTATAATAAATGGACTAAGGCGCAGCGTGCATAGAGTTCCACATATTTAATAAATGTGAAACATAGAACACCGCAATCACTGCTCTGCCAATAAGTAGCACTCAACAGCACTAGCACAAACAATATCCCACAAACACAGGTGGGAAAGGAACACACTAAGTATGATCCCCAATTAGAGGTAACGAATAACAGCTGCCTCTAATTGGGAGCCATACACAAAACCAACATAGAAAAAAAACAACTAGAAAACCCCCCTTAGTCACGTCCTGACCTAAAACACCATAGAGAACCCCGAGGGCTCTCTATGGCCAGGACGTGACACAGATTTGCTCCATGTTTTAACTAAGTTTGGGTGAGGTCTACAGCAGGGCTGCCCAACCCTCTTCCTGCAGATCTACCGTCCTGTGGATTTTCAGTCCAACCCTCTTCCTGGAGATCTACCGTCCTGTGGGTTTTCAGTCCAACCCTCTTCCTGGAGATCTACCATCCTGTGGGTTTTCAGTCCAACCCTCTTCCTGGAGATCTACCATCCTGTGGGTTTTCAGTCCAACCCTCTTCCTGGAGATCTACCATCCTGTGGGTTTTCAGTCCAACCTCTTCCTGGAGATCTACCATTCTGTGGGTTTTCAGTCCAACCCTCTTCCTGGAGATCTACCATCCTGTGGGTTTTCAGTCCAACCCTCTTCCTGGAGATCTACCATCCTGTGGGTTTTCAGTCCAACCCTAATTTAACACACCTGATTCCTCTAACTAGCTGCTCAACAAGACCTTAACTAGCTGAATCAGATTAGGGTTGGACTGAAAACCTACAGGACAGTAGACCTCTAGGAAGAGGGTTGGGCAGCCCTGGTCTGCAGTATCTCTGCATTTTGGTTCCACAAATATTCTGTGTAAAGCATTAGACATTTTTAAATTCATTGCATGAACATTGGTGTGCACCTTGTTGACAACGGGCTCTATCAATAAGGGTTGAGAAATCATCTGCACTGGGTGCTTCTTCTTGAAATGACTTTACTTTTTGTGAGTCTTCTCTTTAAGTTGGATATAGTTCTCCAGCCTGGTCTCATAGACTAGATGTATCATAGCAAATGTAAACAGAGACACTCAAATTAGTATGACATGTTAAGTTTGGTATGGTTACATAAGACAGATAGTCACTATAACGTGAATGTCTAGCAACCCAAAGGTTGCGAGATCAAATCTCATCACGGACAATTTTAGCTAATTAGCAACTTACTTACTACTTTTTAGCTATTTTAAAACTACTTAAAATGTTAGCTAACCTTTCCCCTAACCATAAACTTAACTCTTTAACCTAACTCCTAAACTTAACCCTAATCCCTAGTCTAGCTAACGTTAGCCAGCTAGCTAGAATTCGTAACATATCACACATTTCACAAATTCTTAACATATTTTACGTTTTGAAAATTCAAAACATATTCCTAACATGTCATATGAAATGGGTGATGGACATCCATGGAGTGTCTCGGATTTATGTACCGAATAATACAAAATGCTCTGAGACCAGGTTGCAGCGGTTCTCAAGTGGTTACCTTGTGCACCTTTTGCTAGGCATTAGCACAAGCCGGGGTAGCATCCCCAAAGACTGTTGTGGAAACACATTTCCAATCTGTGGTTGTTCTGTATGTACAGTGCCTTTGGAAAGAATTCAGACTCCTTGACTTTTTCCACATTTTGTTACGTTACAGCCTTATTCTAAAATGGATTAAATAAATACAAATCCTCAGCAATCTAAACACAATACCCCATAATAACAAAGTGAAAACAGGTTTTTAGAAATTTACCCCAAAATAAATAAATAATAATAATAATACCTTATTTACATACGTTTTCAGTCAGACCCTTTGCTATGAGACTCGAAATTGAGCTCAGGTACATCCTGTTTCCATTAATCATCCTTGAGCTGTTTCTACAACTTGACTGGAGTCCACCTGTGGTAAATTCAATTGATTGGACATGATCTGGAAAGGCACACACCTGTCTAAATAAGGTCTGACAGTGCAAGTCAGAGCAAAAACCAAGCCATGAGGTTATAGAAATTGTCCGTAGAGCTCCGAGACAGGATTGTGTCGAAGCACATATCTGGGGAAGGGTACCAAAACATTTCTGCAGCATTGAAGGTTCCCAAGAACAAAGTGGCCTCCATCATTCTTAAATGCAAGAAGTTTGGAACCAGAAAGAAAAACTCCCCAGTCCTTAACGATTACAAGCATACCCATAACATGATGCAGCCACCACTATGCTTGAAATATGGAGAGTACTCAGTAATGTGTTGTATTGGATTTGCCCCAATCATAACACTTAGTATTCAGGACAAAAAGATAATTGTTTTGCCACATTTTTTGCAGTATTACTTTAGTGTCTTGTTGCAAACAGGATGCATGTTTTGGAATATTTCACTCTGTACAAGCTTCCTTTTTTTCACTTTGTCAATTAGGTTAATATTGTGGAGTAACTACAATGTTGTTGATCCATCCTCAGTTTTCTCCTATCACAACTCTGTAACTGTTTTAAAGTCACCATTTGCCTCATGGTGAAATCCCTGAGCGGTTTCGTTCCTCTCCGGCAACTGTTAGGACGGACACCTTTATTTTTGTAGTGACTGGGTGTATTGGTACACCATCCAAAGTGTAATTAAAAACTTCACCATCCTCAAAGGGATATTCAATATTAGCTTTTTTTTACCCATCTACCAATAGGTGCCCTTGCGAGGCATTGGAAAACCTCCCTGGTGCTTGTGGTTCAATCTGTGTGTGAAATTCACCGTTCAACTGAGGGACTTTACAGATAATTGTATGTGTGCGGTACAGAGATGAGGTAGTTATTCAAAAATCATGTTAAACACTATTATTGTACACAGAGTCCATTCAACTTATGTGGCTTATTAAGCACATTTTTACTCCTGCATTTATTTAGGCTTGCCATAATCAGGGCGGGATTTAGAAATCATAGGCCCCGTGGCTTTGTATTTTTTCAGACACTTTATGTTGGTGTTTCCTTCATTTGGACAGATACCTGATGTGCTTTATAAACTGTTGATCCTCTGTGGCAAAATTATGCTCACTGGTGTATTTTGAACATTGAGAGTAGGCTCCTGTCCCTCACAATTGACCAGTTACATTTGTTCATTATGCTTTTTAAAAATGTATTTGTATTAATCAGTTACCCAATCAAGACACACTCATTGAGGGCAGACTCCTAAGTCTTCTTGTGGTTGGCGGAGGTAGTGAAAGAAATATCAAATATATACTACATATATAATGTACTGTATAGGTTATATTTAATATATACAATACGTATTTCCTTAATAGCTTTTTTTTGCCTCTTGGTCCCCCCACGGACCTGGGCCCAAGCCCCTGCATTAATCCGGCCCTGGTTATAACAAAGGGGTTGAATACTTATTGACTCAAGACATGTCAGCTTTTCAGCTTTTATTAATTTGTAAACATTTAGAAAAACATCATTCCACTTTGACATTATGGGGTATTGTGTGTAGGCCAGTGAAAATAAAATCCTAATTTAATCCATTTTAAATTCAGGCTGTAACACAACAACATGTGGAAAAACTCAAAGGGTGTGAATACTTTCTGAAGGCACTGTTTCTTGTAGCCTATATTCATTACTAAAACGGCTTTGCTAGAGTGTGTAGGGCGCTGTCCATTGTGCTGATACAGTGCAGAGGAGATAGGCTACACATTTTGCGCCAACCTGTCACTTCAAAAGCATAACCAATGGTCTCGGATTCTCTGCATTTGAACTTTATGTTTATTTTTGTATAGCGTAATATAAGCAGAATTCAATATAATTCTAATGCAAAAAAAAACATCAAAATTGTGCCCTCTAACCAATTTCAACTGCTCCCTTAGTCACTTTATCCTGGCGCCAGGTCTGAGTCTCAATCAATCACACACACAACGCAGAACTATGGTGGTTCTGTACAGCACCAGCTACGTATGGAAGAAGATGAGGAGAACAAAGTGAAAAGCAAGACACACAGGGTGAGAACTCAAAAAATGTATTATATCAGGATAGGAATTAATTATACAAAGATGAGAAACAGAATATGAAAGGCTAAATGTTGTTGCGTCAAATTACATATTACTACATGTTTTATATCAAAATTAGATTGTGATGTTTATTCTGATCACGAACCGTACTTCTAGCCTCAGCCGGCTATTGCTATGATACTAACCCCAACCCTGGCTCGGCCTGAGACAGATGATACTAGAACAGTAAAAATCACAAGTAAAAATCCCTCAGTTTCCCTTAGTTTTGATTGAACATGAGATTTAAGGCTTGGCCATGTGATCTTAACATCTCTGAGATACTGTATGGAGTTTGTTATTCATATTATTAGTGCTGACAGCCTCATTCTATGGAAAATGTACACATTTAGGAATAGAGGTTGAGGCCTTAACTCTCCTACGATTATTTTCTTCCAGCAAATCTAATTTCCCTCCCTTGTCAGATAATTAATTAGTGAACATATCTTCAGTTTACAAAAGCCTAATGAAAAGTCCATGTGAGTTGAATAACATTTCATCCGTTTCAACATGGACGTACCTGTCTATACATGGGTGTGCTACTCTGCTCAGTATTCACAAAACATCTCTCATATTGCATTAGGTGTTTCAGTTTGGATGTAATTAAATTAGAAAATGATTAAACTGAGGAGTAAACGGAAATTATAATTTATTCTGACATGGGGAATTATGTTGAACAATCAGAAAAACAATGTGAAATGTGCAAATTCACCTGAGGACACCTGATTTGGCTGTCCGTGCCCATATCCTCCCACTTTTGTCAGGGACATGATTGACAGGCAGAGATGACAAGAGAGTCGGAGGGTGTGTAATTGGTTACGGATTGACCTGACACCAAACTTTGAGGACAGAGTGTATGAGGTCCTTTACTGTCATGCTACCCAACGTTTATGTATTTATTTTATTTAACAAGTTCCACTAAGGTCAGAAGACCTCTTTCCCTGTCCTTAGAAGACCTTAGAATAGTTCAGCCAGGCAAAAGACCTGCTTTGATGTTGTATCTTTCCAGAGCTCTGTGCTATTTCGCCACAGCCCCGTGTGGCATTTAGACAATGGAGAGAGACAGGACTGTGACATCAGGCGTATCCTAGTCCCCATTTTAAGTGTTGATGGTCATCATGTGTGTCCAGGCCTCTATAACTCAGAGAAAATAGCTGCTTTGTTTTTGTGTCGAGCTCTATGTTATTTTGCAACATTGTGTCATTTCCAGATGACTTCTGAATGAATACCTTCTTTCATGTTCTGATTTGGAATTGTGTCATTACAAAACCAACCAAGTGTGAAGATCTCAGATCTCAGTCAGTTGAACTCATGGATACCATTTTTATGTCTCTGCGTGCGGTTTGAAGGAAGTTGTAAACGAGCGCCAGCCCAATTGCCAACTAGCGTTAGAGCAATGCCTGGAAGTCTATGGGTATCTGCTAGCATGCTAGTTAACATTGGCTGGGGAAAACTACCTCTAACTTCCTTCATACACAGACACATAAAAATGTTCTCCATGAGTTCATCTGACTCTGGGGAAGAAGATAAAGGGTCTCATTGCCAAAATCCCAAAGTATCCCTTTAAGATGCCCAAATTATAATTTCTAGTCGAATGAACATATGAGACAAGTTGAACAAACACATTTTAAATTGACAGACTTTTACCAAAGTTTACTCAAGTTGGAGCTACTGTAAGTCTGGGCCAACAATAGTTTTTTTGTTCAGGTAACACCTTGACTGAAAAGTTGAGTAAACTAAGAAAAAGGCTGTGGAACCAGTTACTGGATAATAATTAGTTGAAACATTTTTGTGGGTGTTTTTTTGGTTTGTTTTTGCAATATAATATATGCCATTTAGCAGACGCCTTTCTCCAAAGCAACTTAGTCATGCATACATTTTACGTATGGGTGGTCCCGGGAATTAAACCCACTACCCTGGCGTCACAAGCGCCATGCTTTGCCAACGGAACTACAAAGGACCACTTGTGTGGGTGATTCCAACTCAACCTTCCTAGACCCTGGCTCATGGCTGTATACTAGGGTATGGCTAAATAGTTTTTATACTGAAAAGCAAATGGGAAAGGCATTATATAGATCACAGCACAGTTTAGGAACTAATCTACAGTCAGTTGTTATGGCATTGTGGACAGAAAGAGGACACCCCACTGACAGGCACGTCAACCTTTTTGAAGCCCACAGGTGAGAGGAATTCTGGTATAAACCATTTCCCCGATGGTTATGGATTTACTGTTGTTGTTGGTTTTCAAAGGCCTAATTAGCAGCAGGAGCTCTATGCGCTCTCTGATGTTCAAGTGGCCTGTTTAATATTGCTATGCCCCTGTGCTGGTATGAAATGGGATGTTAAAGGAGACTGTAATGCAATATGGAAGTGATTTTGTCAGTCTACTGACAGAGGATCAATACACATAACTGGAGGCTGGCACTGTCATGGTGATAACGCTGTGCTGGTATGCCTGTTTGAGGGGTGTGTGGAGGATGTGTGTCTGTGTAAGTGCGTGCGTGCGTGTGTGGAGTGAAGGGGTGTGGTGGAGGGGTTTAGCGATGTCTGGAAGTGCTGCTCAAATCATGATTTTACAGCAGAGGTCATTTTTATTGGCATAAAGTCCCGCATGGCCTAATCCGTCCTGGCACAATTGTATCTTCAGACGGCAGACGCCACTTTCAAGAGCAGGGTTTGATACTAGCTCAGAGCAACGGAAATTGTGAAGTCATGGCTAAGATGAGGTCTAAGACATTTTATGGACTTCCTGGCCCTGTCAGAATGGAGCTACGGCTGCTGCACAGTTTATATCAATGTACCGGTGAGATGGCTACCGGAGAGACTGCTACTGTGAGCAGTCTTATAGCTTGGGGGTCTCGGAGGAGCTAGCATGCATTAGCCTGATGTGTATATTTAGAGTGAAAATGTAGTGTTTGCGTGTGCAGGTACGCCCGCATGCGTTTGTGTATGTGTGCATTTCACAGCTGCTGTCTTATAGCGCAGACACAACAATCAAACGTTAGCCTGCCGACAGTACTCAGCACCTCTTAACAGAGTGTCGGCAGTCACTCTGTTCAGAGTATTCTCTCTTATTCTCTTTTGTGTTCACACAGCAAAAATCTTGAAATCGTCAGCCACTGAGCCTTGTTAAAATACTTAGAACCAGAAGGTGGCAGAAGCGTTGTTTGGTAATGCGAATCTGTGTGTGTTGCTTAGTTTATGGTCTAGATTCCGATGTTTGCTAGCTAGCTGCACTAATGTTGCTATTTTGAAGAAAGATCTTGTTGATACTGGCCACAGCTAGATAACTACCAAGCAAGATGACGAACAAACAATTGAATTCACACTCCATAATTCCATACTGTCAGTGTCAGCCCATAGCCAAATGTTTAGCTAGCTAGCGAATATTAGCATAATCCCTAGCTAGCACAACATAGCTAGCTAGTTAGCTAAAGACACTGCACTAACTCGGCAGCTAATACAGGCAGCTGTTTCATGGAAACTAAACCATTGCGATTTAATTATATTGTCAATACTACAATCTTAGAAAAAAGGGTTCAAACGGGGTTATTTGACTGTCCCCATAGGAGCACCCATTTTGGTTCCAGGTATAACACTTTTGGTTCCAAGTATAACCCTTTTGTGTTCCATGTTGAACACTGGAACCAAAAATGGTTCTTCAAAAGGTTCTCCTATGGGGACAGTCAAAGAACTCTTTTAGGTTCTAGATAGCACCTTTTTTTCTAAGAGTGTAGCTACGGTGGTTAGCTAGCTTGGAGGAAGTATTTAATGTTGTGTGCATTGCATTTGTGTACTGAGCTAGCTACCATCCCATAGCCTACATTGCATATAAAGTGTGATTGGCTCATGACATTTAACAGTGGATGTACTGTACAGAGAAAATTCCCTTTTTTTCCTTTTTGTTGTCACTCCTGTTGGCTCCTGCACGTGGGTGTTTGTGCTCTTTGAATGGCTCTAAGTCAAGTTGTTGGCAACTGACGGGCATTGTGATTCTACAAGTAGAAATGGCAGGTTGGTCGCTACTGGGTCGGCACACAGCAGGTACCGCTTTTGTTCTAGCAAGAAAAGGAACGGCCTCCCACTGTTATAAGTACCTAACGGCAGTCTATCGGCAGTGAGATTCTCTGTGTGTTTCATGATTTAATGAAGAGGAGAATCAGCAAAGGTTTGTGACTTAGGCTTTCATTGCAGCCCACACACTCCCAGCCACTCTTACTGTTGTCTCAACAAGCTTCACTGTTTTTTCTTTTGACCCCAAACTTGAAACTGCATTAAAAGTGCAGTAACTGCAGTCGACTGTGGTATTTTGGACGCATTAATTGTAGCATACTGCAGTTATACTGCCCTTTGACTGGAGTTATACAACAGTGTACTGCAGTTATACTGCACTCTGACTGGAGTTATACTACAGTGTACAGCAGCTATACTGCACTCTGACTGGAGTTATACTACAGTGTACTGCATCTATACTGCACTCTTACTGGAGTTATACTACAGTGTACAGCAGCTATACTGCACTCTGACTGGTGTTATACTACAGTGTACTGCAGCTATACTGCACTTTGACTGCAATCCTTTTCCATAAGGGAAGTGTCTCAGTGTCACCAAGCGACCCTTCAACACAACTCGGCTCATTCATTCTTAATTATCTGCCCATCACTTCACATAGAGATTTGCTCTCACACTGTTGTTCCATCAGCAACTAGCACATCTATTTATGGGAGCAATTTTACTTGCATATGTCACTGATACTGACCTCATTTTCCAGATGTAAAAGCAAGATATTCAAGTTCCCCCAAATGTAAAATGATAATCGAGTGAAAAGCTACTTTATTCAGATACTTCATAGCCTACCTCAATAGAGCTGGAAGTGCCTATCTACCTTTATAGGTCATTTGCAGTTGATGGTTATGGACCAAACTGTTAGCAAAAAAAGTCCTGCAAATTGTTCCTGTCTTTTAACATCCTAAACAGAGATAGATCAGACCGATGGTGAGGATGATTGAGGACACACTATTAATAACAAGGTTATCAGTCACTACATCCATGATGATTCCGTTTTCCTTGAGAGACATCTATAGATTCAGTTCACTGAACAGGATATGGCTGATAAGTGGCCCATATCTAGTTCTGAAATAGCCAGTAAATCATCATCTCTTCATTTACTTGTTTACAATATGAAAGCAGAGCAGCGAGTGACATCCCTGTATATTCAGAGGTAGTGAGAGGTAGTGTGAAAGTGTATATTACGAGGTTATTCTGAAAATGTCTTTGCAAAATGATATAATTGATAGTGAATGTAAGCTAAATGTTTTTGTATCCATGGTTATGTTGTAGAGAAAAAGGCCCGGGGATGTAGAATGTCAGACAATTGAAACATGATGAGTTGGTCTGTAGAGGATAAGATTAATACATATACACACATTGAAACATGATGAGATGGTCTATGGAGGATGAGATGAATACATATAAACATGGCATATATGGTTGCAGTATAATAATGTTTTCAAAAATTCTTACAAATTCTGGTCAGATTATTGCATGCATTTAGATTTATCAATGGTAATTCAGAAAGCGTTGTCAGTAAATGCCCTATTTGAAATAATACTCCAGTCCATTTTTACCATTAAGGTCTGTGTTTGTTTTGACTTTGCCAATCCATTTGTTGAGCAATAACAATGCAATTCATCAGATTGTTTTACAGAATTTATATTCGTTATTGTGGGTGTATATGTAACCAAAATCCATATCCCGCTGCCGTCACCAACACGAAATTGTATGCATGCACTATTGTAAGTCACTTTGGATAAGCATCTGCTAAATGGCATTCATTATTAGACTATGGATTTTACAGCAGCCCCTTTGCAATGATAATCCTGACCCAGTATACAGCGCACTTGGAAAGTATTCAGACCCCTAGACTTTTTCCACATTTTGTTACGTTAGTCTTATTCTAAAATGTATTAAATAAAAAATGGACTCAATCTACAAACAAAAAACCCATGAAGGCAAAGCGGAAACAAGTTTAGAAATTTTAGCAAGTGTATTAAAAATAGAAAACAGAAATACCTTAGTTACATAAGTATTCAGACCCTTTTACTATGAGACTCAAAATTGAGCTCAAGTGCATCCTGTTTCCAATTATCGTCCTTGAGATCTTTCTACAACTTGATTGGAGTCCATCTGTGGCAAATTCAATTGATTGGACATGATTTGAAAAGGCACACCGCTATCTACAGCATATGTCACATAGTTGACAGTGCATGTCAGAGCAAAAACCAAGCCATGAGGTCGAATGAATTGTCCATAGAGCTTCCAGACAGGATTGTGTGAAGGCACAGATCTGGGGAAGGGTACCAAAACATTTCTGCAGCATTGAAGAACACAGTGGCCTCCATCATTCTTAAATGGAAGAAGTTTGGAACCACCAAGAAAAACTACCCGGTCCTTAATGATACCCACAAGCATACCCATAACATGATGCAACTTGAAATATGGAGAGTGGTACTCAGTAATGTGTTGTATTGGATTTGCCCCAATCTGAACACTTAGTATTCAGGACACAAAGAATTGTTTTGCCACATTTTTTGCAGTATTACTTTAGCATCTTGTTGCAAACAGGATGCATGTTTTGGAATATTTCACTCTGTACAGGCTTCCTTTTTTTCCAATTAGGTTAATATTGTGGAGTAACTACAATGTTTATCCATCCTCAGTTCTCCTATCACAACTCTTAACTGTTTTAAAGTCACCATTTGCCTCATGGTGAAATCCAATCGAGGGTCAGTGTCATGGTCAGGGAGGTGACCAAAAACCTGATGATCACTCTGACATGGCTCCAGAGTTCCTCTTTGGAGATGGGAGAACCTTCCAGAAGGACCACCATCTCTGCAGCTCTCCACAAATCAGGCCTTATGGTAGAGTGGCCAGAAGGAAGCCACTCCTCAGTAAAAGGCACATGACAGCCCGCTTGTAGATTGTCAAAGGCACCTAAAAGACTCTCAGACCATGAGAAACAAGATTTTCCGGTCTGATGAAACCAAGATTGAACTCTTTGGCCTGAATACCAAAAGGGGCTGAGTACTGTCGGCAGGTACTCAGCCCCTCCCATCACGCTCTAGCGACTCCTTGTGGTGGACTGGGTGCCTGCAAGATGACTTCGGTCGTCAACTGGATGGAGTTTCCTCCGACACATTGGTGCGTCTGGCTTCCGGGCTAAGAGAGCAGTGTGTCAAGAAGCAGTACGGCTTGGCAGGGTTGTGCTTCGGAGGACACATGGCTCTCGACCTTCGCCTCTCCCAAGTCGATAAGGGAGTTGCAGCGATGGGACAAGACTAACTATCAATAGGATACCATGAAATTTCAACATCATTTCAATTAAATTACAACTTAGATGATCAGATCAAATTTTATGACCAATTTATGCAGAAATCCATGTAATTTCAAAGGGTTCACAGACTTTTTCTTGCCACTGTACATACGTTTTCAGTCAGACCCTGTCACGATCTTCATTAATCGACCAAGGCGCAGCGTGCCAGGTTGAGAAAAACATGTTTGTTTATTTCTTCAACTCACCAAAAACAAAACAACGACCGAAGATCAAAATGGTGTAGCAGCAACATACACCCTAACAGAGTCAACTTCCCACAAACACTGGAGGGGAAAAAGGGCTGCTTAAGTATGGTTCCCAATCAGAGACAACGATAGACAGCTGTCCCTGATTGAGAGCCATACTCAGCCAAAACAACGAAATATAAAATAACCTAGAATGCCCACCCCAACTCACACCCTGACCCAACCAAAATGAAACATAAACAGGCTCATACAGGTCAGGGCGTGACAGACCTTTTGCTATGAGACTCGAAATTGAGCTCAGGTGCATCCTGTTTCCATTAATCATCCTTGAGATGTTTTTACAACTTGATTGGAGTCCACCTGTGGTAAATTCAATTGATTGGACATGATTTGGAAAGGCACACACCTGTCTATATAAGGTCCCACAGTTGATATTGGCAGAATAAATTTAACCACTCCTTTGTGCAATATGCTTTGAAGTCCAGAAAGAATATTGCATGTGACAAACAGTTACATAATCTACAGCATGGTCAAGCTAGTTAATGTTTCCGACATTCCCGGACCACTAAACAACTATTGATTTAGAACCACTGACAGTTACAGCAAGTCGCAAATAAAATAGGAGCTGCCTTTACTATTCCAGCACCAACTACAACATTTCAACATCATCAAATCACCTATGCTTAGTCTAATACAGTGACAACTATGCAAGTAGAAAAAACATGTAGAGCCAACCTAGTTGTAGAAAAATGACAATGCCATCATCCTCTCTTGCATGTTGACGAAACGGTTTATCACTCTATCATACAGTACATCCTTTTATTTTTTGTTGTCCTAGTTTACCTGTCTAAAATGCTTGCTCGCTAGCCTAAATTCCTTTCATAGGCAACGTTAGCTAGTTAATATTAGCCTTCTACATCTAGCTACATTTTGCACTTCCATCCTCTTAGGCCAGGGGCACAATGTATGAATTAATGGTTGGATCAGAATCGCCATTGTAATCATTGGCCAGTACAGAGAATTAAGTAAAAGTCTAAATCCCTGTCTCCATTTATGGCTATTTTTGGAAAGGGACAACACAGTTTTTTTATGCTTTTTTCCATATTTTTTTATTGGTACATTTTTTGGGGAAGCCTGGCTTTCCTTGGCATCCATGAATACACGCCACTGGGAGTCACTGCGCGGTGTTTGCCCTGCTGGGTATTGTGCTGCCATTGATAAATTCATTTTATTTTATCTCCAGCCACAATGTTGAAGTCTAAAGGCTTCAATTTAATCAGGCTTTAATTCAAGTCTTCTATCTGCATCCCACCCAAGCTGCCAAGCCTGCCCAGCCGCGTCTATGAATAGGTAAAAAGTAGAGATACTGTATACAATGACGAGATGGTCTTGTCTCCGCCCTAACAATTGGAGCCGTTGTCCCAAAGGTGGGAAGGCAGGCGGTCTGCTTACAGCTGAGTTCTCCCTCTCACTTCACCTCTCAGCACCATTAAGAAAATGACTGGGTTGTCTCTGTTTGCTCTAACGTTAATTCTCTTTTCTCTTTACACAGCTCCAGTTCACATATTAATACCTCTCTCTCTTTTCCTGCTGTCCTTATCTCCCATTTCTTCCTTTTCTCCTTACCTCAGACTTTCATGTATTTTCTTTGTATCCAAACAAAAGCGGAGCCACGTCATACAAGACAGTTGCAGAGAAAGGCAAGGTACTGTAGGTGTGAATGCGTTTTGGTGTTATGAGACTATGGTACAGTATGAATTGCTTGAAAAGGAGCCTACCTGTTAGGCTGAGGAAAGGCTCAATGCTGTACATGTGCAATTGGCCATTGTAGGGGATGGGATTTGACATACAAAAGGATTAGAGATTGACTCAGTGACATAAAGTTAAAATGAAACAATGCTGAGATTCGAGCAACACATACAGGATAATGTACAGAGTAGGTCGTGTCGATGACCCAAACTAAGACCATCATTTTCATCACTGTGTCAGTAGAGTAAATAATACTTGAAAAGGTAAATGGTAATAAATGTCAGGGGTGATGTCAAGTATGTATTGCCCTTGAAGTAAACATAACTGTATAGGTTGACTGCATGTAAGCACGTCTCATGAACACGTCTATCTGCATTCATTCCTGGACATTTCTCTCAACCATCCTGTTCTTTTTTCTTCCTTTCTATTTTCTATTTTCCTCTATCTCTTTCTTCTTTCATCGATGACCACCCTTATTGCTTGGGTAATCAGTGCTAAAGAAAATCAGTGTCCAATCAATTTCCCTTCAGTTTAAATCAGTTCCTTTGGCAAGAAAACATGTCTCCCCCTAGAAGTATTGATACAACTTTGAGTGTGGAGCCTTTAGGTAAATATAGTTTGCTGAAAGGCTGTCATTATTTGCTGTCAAATACAGTCTATACGTAAATACAGAGTAAATGCCTGCTGAAATAAGACTTTCAAATAAACCATTGCTAAAAAAAAAAACATTTAAGTCTTAGTTCATATACAGCTATACAATAGGCCATTGTGTTTTTTTATAAAATGGTTGTTTTACTTTGCTTTTGCAGAGGAATACTTTTTGACAATATTGCACATAATCAATAATACTAGTAAATGTCTGACTGGAATATGGTGCAAATCTACCTTTATGAAACCAGCTTTTGGTATATTAAGCTTCAACATGTGTAACCAGTATAACATGTGAGGCATTGGGCATATGGACCTGTTGGAATCTGGACCTGTTGATTGACAGACGTAGTGCCACCTTTCCACTCCCTTGTCAAACTCTTACATATATTTTTTTTTTATCTCTTAAATGTGTTATTGTTAATGAAATTATGAATGCAGTATAATTTGAAGTAGTTAGATATTTTTTTAATTTTTTAAAACTGAAACCCAAAGAAGGCAGAACCAATTCTGAATGTATTGTATCTTTATGCTCCTTTACACACTTACAAGATAATAGTAACAAACTTCAATCTGTGTCATCTGAGGCAAGTCCTTGATAATGATTCTCCTTTCAAAAGAAATGGATGTAGGAAAACATAGGAGATATTTAATCAAAACTTTTTAATGACATAATACGGCTACATTATACAGTAGCTTGCTGCATTGACAGAAACTATCACAGACCATTCCTTTATCCCAACATTTCTATTTCTCAGCCCGTGGTACCTTGTGTTACCTTGTTTGATCTTGTTTTACCTTTCCACCAGCAGTGCGGTGGGTAAACACACTGTAAGTGAGTGTGATCACAGAGTATTGCGAGGCAGTTCATGCTTGGATGAAGCTTAACTTTCCATACAGGAAGATACAGCGGAGGAGTCTCAAGGCCTCTCTACACTCTTTGAACTCTCCTCTACTAAGACACTCACATCTTTGACAGAGCAAAGCGATGCATTCTTGTGTGTACCAAAACACCTTGTGTCACTTTCTCTTCATAAGATTGTTTTTATGCAGCGATTTTATATTTACCTGGAGTGAGGGATTGCACTGGTCTGCTGAGTGTAGTGTTGGTAGTTTATAATAAAGCATTTGTATGTCTCTGCATCCAGTATGAAGGAAATTATAGGAAGTTTTGCTAGCTTAGCACAAAGAATGGCTAGCTGTACCTGGAGACTTCCAGTCTTTAGCTACATCCGAAGACACTAGTTTGCATTGGCGTGAAACGACCTCTAACTTCTTTCATACTGGCCGCAGAGATTCAAATGTTATCCAGAGTTCATCAGACTCTGAAGAAGTAGATAAAGTTCTTAATTTCCAAAATACCAAACTATCCCTTTATAGACCCTGCAACGGTATGTGAATAATAAGCTTTATGTTCTAAAACTAAAATATTCCTTCAGGAACGCAGCAACAACCCTCCTCTCAAATAGACTTTGTCAGTGACACACAATTGTATGAATTAATTATCTTAAAGAGATCGTTCACTTCAAGTTATAACTGACAATCACTGCAAAATCTAACTTTGCGGTCTGATGTCGAGCCCATGTCCCCTGCCATATGTTATGTAGATCTCGTTTTATACCTCAATGCCGAATTGACAGATTGGCACCATCTAATTTAATCAATTTAAATCCTGTCATATCTCACATTAATTTGGCATTCAGGTAGCCTAAACTGTGTACTGTAGCTGGACCTACATAACAGATGGTGAGACATTACCAAATTTAAACAGTACACATTTTAAATTGTATTCATTTAGCAGATGCTCTTTTTTCAGAGTGACTTAGTGCATTCATCTTAAGATAGCTAGGTGGGACAACCACATATTTCAGGCATAGTAAGTACACTTTATCAATAAAGTAGCTATAAGCAAAGTCAGAGCTAGAAGGAGGTGGGGGTCAAGGTGAGGAGGGGGATTATTTAAGATACTCTTTGAAGAGACAGGGTTTCAGGTGCTAGACTGCTGCCCTAGCTTCAGGGAGAAGCTGGTTCCACCATTGGGGTGCCAGGACAGAGAAGAGCTTGGACTGGACTGTGGGAGCTTCCTTCCTGTGGGCGTGGGAGGGACAAGAGACCAGAGGTGGCAGAATGGAGTGCTCAGGTTTGGGTGTAGGGTTTGAGCATAGCCTGAAGGTAGGGAAGGGCAGTTCCTCTTTCTGCTCCATAGGCAAGCACCATGGTCTTGTAGTGGATGCGAGCTTCAGCTGGCAGCCAGTGAAGTGTGCAGAGGAGCGAGGTGACATGGGAGAACTTGGGAAAGTTGAAAACCAGGTGGGCTGCAGCATTCTGGATAATTTGCAGGGGTTGGATGGCACAAGCGGGAAGCCCAGTAAATAGCGAGTTGCAGTAGTCCAGACGGGAGAGGACAAGTGCCTGGATTAGGACCTGTGCCGCTTCCTGTGTGTAGGGTCGTACTCTATGGATGTTGTAGAGTATGAACCTGCAGGAGCGAGTCACTGGTTTAATGTTTGCAGAGAACAACAGGGTGTTGTCCAGGGTCACGCCAAGGTTTTTTGCACTCTGGGAGGGCGACACTGTGGAGTTATCAACTGTGATGGAGAGGTCTTTGAGCGGGAGGAAGAGCAGCTCCATCTTGTCGAGGTTGAGCTTGAGGTGGTGGGACGATATCCAAGCTGAGATATCTGCCAGGCATGCAGAGATGCATGTCGCCACCTTGGTTTCAGAAGGGGGAGAAGGAGAAAAGTAATTGAGTGAACAGAGCCCTGGGGGACACCAGTAGTAAGAGTACGTGGTGCAGACTCAGATCCTCTCCACGTCATGAGAGAGTTGATCAGATAGAGCACAATCAAGTGTTTTGGAAAGAAAAGCAAGAAGGGATACAGGTTTATAGTTTTTGACGTCAGATGAGTCGAGTGTTGATTTCTTGAGGAGTGGAGAGACTCGGGCCATTTTGAAGTCAGAGGGTAAGCCAGTGGTCAGGGAGCAGTTGATGAGGGAAGTGAGGAATGGGAGAAGGTCTCCTGAGATGGTTTGGAGAAAAGAGAAGGGGATGGGGTCAGAGACCTGGAGGGGGGTTGCAGTGAAGGTAATAGGCGAACAGCCTCTAGTAAAGATGAGGTCAAGCGTATTTCCTGCCTTGTGAGTTGGAGGGGATTGGGAAAGGTTGAGGTCGAAAGAGGCAAGGAGGGGAAAGAGAGAGTTGGAAAGAAATTAATCGAATGCAGACGTCGGAAGGTTGAAGCCGCCAAGTACGAAGAGCAGTGAGCCATCATCAGGAAACGAGCTTCTCAAGGTGACAAGCTCATTGATGAACTCTCCAAGGGCACCTGGTGCGATAGATTACAACAATGTTAAGATTGAGTGGACAAATTACAGTGACAGCATGGAATTCAACTGAGGAGATGGACAGGCGAGAGAGGGAGAAAAGAGAACATCTCCAGTTAGGAGAAATGAGTAGCCTTGTGCCACCACCGTGACGACCAGATGCTCTTGGACTATGAGAGAAAACGTAGTCAGATGAAGAGAGAGCAGCTGGAGTAGCAGTGTTCTCTGGGGTGATCCATGTCTCCGTCAAGGCCAAAAGTGCAAGGGACTGAAGGTCAGCATAGGCTCAGATGAACTCAACGTTCTTGACCGCAGATCGGCAGTTCCGAACTCTAACAGACACGTGGAAATTCCACATGGGTTGTGCGCGAAGGCTACACTAAATTAGAAGGGTTGTAGCCAAGGGGAGAGGAGCAAACAGGAATAGAAAACACACACATAGTTGCCAAAGCTACAAAAGAGCAAAATTATATCATCAGAAAATAACTAAGTAAGATACTCAAGTGAGAGAGTGGTGTGGAGCGTTCCTCTCTTTCCTTCCTCAAAGAACTTGTCAAAACAACTCGTCAGAATCGTCTTTGTTTCTGCGATGGTGTTATTTTTTTGGACGAGACCGCCACTGACGCCGTCATAGACATGGTAATTAGTAATGGTCAAACAACCAATCCAGTGCACAACACACAAAATCAATGAATGAAAGTAGTACACTGCACTGAGTTACATATTGAAACATTAACAACTGCTACATTTCATGGACTGGTGTACGCTAAAGTCTCAAATCTTGTACCATCTGAGAGCAGATATGAACAGTGGCCCTATCACATAATTGATCTAGATTATGCTCCTATCCATTAACACAATTTCACAGCAATTGCAGGATCGCGAGTTGAGGTGGCACTGGGACTGGAACTGGCACTGGGAAATGCCAATTTACATAAATTGTACCTTCAGTTATTTCCAATCCACAGTAATGCACCTTAATGAATTATGTATCTGGGAACTCTGAATGATTTGCATGTCCTAAATTCACATGATTCTGATCCCACATTAAGAATGTAGGCCACAAGCGGGTATGCAAACAGCAGTGCTAAAGTCTTACACGTTTACTTTAACACAGAAAAAATACATATTTCCAGGAAGCAGAGGCTACTTTATATCGATGCTGTTCCAGTTTTTGACTTTTTAAGTTATAAGTTATAAGGTACAGTGGCTTCAGAGAGTATTCACACCCCTTGACCTTTCCCACATTTTGTTGTGTTACAAATTGGAAATAAAATTGGTTTAATTGTCATTTTCTTATACACAAAATACCCTATCAAAGTGGAAGAAACAAGTTCTGGCACCTACCATACCCTGTTCAAAGGCACTTAAATCTTTTGTCTTGCACATTCACCCTCTGAATGGTACAAATACACAATCCATATCTCAATAGTCTCAAAGCGTTAAAATAATGATTTAACCTGTCTCCTCCCTTTCATCTACACTGATTCAAGTGGATTTAACAAGTGACATCAATAAGGGATCATAGCTTTCACCTGGATTTACCTGTTTTGTATACTCAGTGTATATCTTGATTAAATAAGTTCACACCCCTGAGTCAATACTTTGCAGAAGCACCTTTGGCAGCTATTACAGCTGTTAGTCTTTCTGGGTAAGTCTCTAAGAGCTTTCCAGACCTGGATTGTGCCACATTTGCCCATTATTCTTTTCAAAATCCTTCAAGCTTGGTCACATTGGTTGTTGATCATTGCCAGACAACCATTTCCAGGTCTTATCATAGATTTTCAATAAGATTTAAGTCAAAACTGTAACTAGGCCACTCAGTAACATTCACTGTCTTCTTGGTAAACAACTCCAGTGTATATTTGGCCTTGTGTTTTAGATTGATGTTCTTCTGAAAGATGAATTCAACCCCCAGTGTCTGGTGGAAAGCAGACTGAACCAGGTTTCCTCTAGGATTTTGCCTGTGCTTAGCTCCATTACGTTATTTTTTATCCTGAAAAACTTCCCAGTCTTTAACAATTACAAGCATACCCATAACATGATGCAGCCATCACTGTGCTTGAAAATATTGACAGTGGTACTCATGTAATGTGTTGTATTGATTTGCCCCAAATATAACACTTTGTATTCAGGACAAAAAGTTAATTGCTTTGCCAATTTTTTTGCAGTATTACTTTTGTGCGTTATTGCAAACAGGATGCATGTTTTGGAAGAAAAAAAATATTCTCCCCAGGTTTCTTCTTTTTACTCTGTCAATTAGATTAGTATTGTGGAGTAACTACAATGTTGTTCATCCATATTTAGTTTTCTCCTATCACAGCTATTAAACTCTGTAACTGTTTTAAAGTCACAATTGGCCTAATGGTGAAATCCCTGAACGTTTTCCCTCCTCCCTGTATCTTTGTAATGACTGGGTGTAATTAAGAACTTCACCATGCTCAAAGGGATATTCAATGTCTGCTCTTTTTTTTACCAGTCTACCAATAGGTGACCTTATTTGCAAGGCATTGGAAAACCTCCTTGGTCTTTGTGGTCGAATCTGTGTTTAAAATGTACTGCTGGACTGATGGACCTTACAGATAATTGTATGGGTGGTGTACAGAGAATAGGTAGTCATAAAAAATCATGTTAAACACAATTATTGTACACAGAGTGAGTCCATGCAACTTATTATGTGACTTGTTGAGCAATTTTTAATCCTGAACTTATTTAAGCTTGTCTGTCAGGTATTCTCTCTCTCCGCCCTCTAGGTCATCAGGCTGCTGATTTTTCCCCACACCTGTCACCAACGTCAAGCTCACCAGCACCTCATGACACTCACCTGGACTCTATCACCTCCTTGATTATCTTCCCTATATCTGTCACTCCCCTTGGTTCATTCCTCAGGTGTTATTGACTCTGTTTCATGTCGGTGCGTTGTTTATGTTTCGTGTTTATTGTTTATTTATTAAAACACTCACCCCCTGTACTTGCTTCCCGACTCTCAGTGCACTCCTTACAGAATAAGACCTCACCTAAGGGAAGCATCAGGGAGTGTCTTTTTTTTTTTACTACGGGTCCGGGAGCCGCTACAGGCTCTCATGCCTCAGCCAGATTGCCAGGCTCCCCTGCTTCCATCGGCTCGCCAGGCTCCCCTGCTTCCATCTGCTCGCCAGGCTCCCCTGCTTCCATCTGCTCGCCAGGCTCCCCTGCTTCCATCTGCTCGCCAGGCTCCCCTGCTACCATCGGCTCGTCAGGCTCTCATGCCTCAGCCGGATCGCCAGGCTCCCCTGCCTCAGCCGGTCTGTCAGGTTCCCGCCCCTCAGCCGGCGTGACAGGTTCCCGCGCTTCAGCAGGGGTTGACCGGTCCGCTCCTGATCCCTGGGTTCGTCCCCTTTGTCGGCATCCTGCGGCTGGAGCCGAGCGTCAGGGAGGGTGTACTGTCACATATACTCTCTCTCTAGGCCTCTAGGTCATCAGGCTGCTGATTATCCCACACACCTGTCACCATCGTCAAGCGCACCAGCGCCTCACAACACTCACCTGGACTCCATCACCTCCTTGATTATCTTCCCTATATCTGTCACTCCCCTTGGTTCATTCCTCAGGTCTTATTGACTCTGTTTCATGTCGGGATTGTTTGTTTCGTGTTTATTGTTTACTTATTAAAACACTCACTGCCTGTACTTGCTTCCCAACTCTCAGCGCACTCGTTACATTGTTATAACAAAGGGGTTGAATACTTATTGACTCAAAACATTTCAGCTTTTCATTCTTTATTAATTTGTAAACATTTCTAAAAACATAATTCCACTTTGACATTATGGGGTGTTGTGTGTAGGCCAGTGACAAAAACATCTCAATTTAATCCATTTTAAATTCAGGCTGTAACACAACAAAACGTGGAAAAAGTCAAGGGTGTGAATACTTTCTGAAGGCACTGTATGTGGGTTATTTTATCCCTTTGAACTTTCAGAAAATTACTCCTCAGGGGGACCCTTTTGCAAATATAGGCTACAGCAATATTTTGGAAACAGGAAAATGTATTTGAAAATAGGACAAATGTTGGCTTTGCTGAGAAACTGTAAAAAGCTGAATTACATGCTCACTTTGCTCACAAGTCAAATCATTTCACAGAGAAGACATTGCTACAATTTAAAATGAACATCCTGTGAATCTCACTGCCCTGGTTTTGAGGGAGGTGTTGTCACAGACGTTACTCAATCTCTCACTGATTTTCATAAATATCAGTGGGTGAGCTCACTTCAAAAATTACTGGATTAATGTGATATAAAAAGAAGAGACTGTGATTCAAATAGCAGAGAAACTACACTGTTTGTTCTTTGCATGTGGTTGATTCAATAATAGTTATTCAATAACAGAACAGCAGTTATAATAGTAATTGAAATATATCCGTCAACTAAGAAACAAGCCACAACATGACTCCATTGTGTCTCACAGCACAGCTAAATCATTGAATCATCCATAATTCAGGATATTGCATGTCATGTGGAATTAGGATCTGGATGGAATTATACAGTATGCATAACAGGTGCTATCTGCTTATACTCAATGACATTTCCAAAGTTTAAGTTATTTCGTTTTGTATTAATACCCATCCTTTCCATCCTTTAATATTGTAAAGTGCTTTGAGCATCTGGAAAATGTCTATTTAAACCTAATCAATTAATCAATCAATTAATCAATCTTATTGGATGAGAGGTTTTCTATTAATTTCTAATACATTTTCTCCATGTGGTAGCCTAGGGTTATGTTGATGTCTTATATAAATACCCAACTATGTACTGCAATGGGATTGATGTTTAACACTTGTCATGTGCAAATTATAGATACACATTTCTTCAAGCCATAAAACATGATAAGGTCAAGTTGTGACACAGTGTCACAATTCAACCTTTATGGGCCTTGACAGCACACCTGGAGTGAGCGTCGTGTAAAGTTGTTTGCTTTGTCTCGGCTGCTTGTCCTGACGCAGGTGATAATGATGGCAAGGGACAGGCTGACAGCGTCTGCTAAGCTTCCCCTGATGCTTCCTGGTGCAAAGGGAGAGAGAGAGAGAGGTTTATTACAACGTGAGACAGAGCGATAAGGCTTGAAACAATGACTGAGCTGGTATTTCAGCTGCTCCATTGTCCCTGAGCTGGTCACGATCCTTATCCAAGCCGGGCAGCTGGGAAAGGTCTCCGAATGCCGAGCTCTCAATTATTATCACGCAGTTATGGAATTACTAGCGCTCTGTCATTTTCAATAAGTAGGCTACATATGGGCCGAACATTTAGCATTCGTGCAGTGATTCATGCAATTACATAGAAGTCATCACATCTCTCATGCCATTTTTCATTGATCTTTGCACTGCATGGATTTAAGCTCTCTAGTGCTGAATGACCTGGGGGGCTGAAAGGCTATCAGACAGGCTGTCACCCTCTAAACTGCTCTGCTGGCTCTACCTATGATCTCCAGGGGGGATTTGATTAGAAGAATTGGGGAGATTTGATAACCTGACCACCGTGCCCATTATGGCAGCCTGTAAGAGGGCTTAGAGCTCTCTGCGCTCTGACCTTATAGGTTCACATAGGGTTGAGATGTGCTGCCGTATTTGACCTGCTCATTATTATGACAGGAGCAGGCTTTTACCATAGCAAGTGCCAGATGTTACAACTGGAAACCAAGTTGGGTTGAAATCTACTTTCCAAAAATCATATTTTCAGTTACAGACATGAAATAATGTTGATGGGAGGAATGCAATCTGTAAGTACTAGCAGGGATGTAATTAGAAAGTAAATTGGACTGGACATTCAGCTTGACTAATGGGTCGTTCCACCTCAAAAATCTAAATAAAGAATATTTCGACACCCACCATATCAGATTGTTCTGAAATTGATTCTGTTGTTAGACACAGATAAGATTAGCCTTTCTGCAACTTTAGTTTGATGAAACATAATTTGATCTCTGAGAAATTAAGCTAATTGTTTACACCCAATTTATAGGAATCATATAATATTCAATAAATATAGTACCTAACATCCAATTTGGACCAATTGTTTTCTAACAATGAGTTAGACATTAGGAATCCAAAGAAATTGTCGAAAGCCACACACAGACCCCCACATTCCATGCCATTCCCACCCCAACAATGAGTATGTTGTATCAGTTCTCTATTTCTGACAAGTAGTATGGAGCTGCGGCACATAGTATTGTTTCTTCATCCTATGTAATGTGTTCTCAGTGAATGTGGTTCTGTTTTTTCCCCTGTTCAGAGAAATTAGTCATCGAAGTTGTTAAGTTTATGTCCCATCCAACATCCTGATATTGCCAGGTTCTGACCACTAGATGGTGCTATTACTGCTATGAGGTGAGAATAAACCTTATTGGTATAAAGAGTTAAGTAATTTACAGTCTGTAATGAGAGTTGCAGAAAATAAGTTCCTAAAATGTAGACAATCAATGAGAATTGGTTTAAGAGAAGAGTTTAAACAGTGTCAACATATCTTTGACAACAACCTAAGGTTCTGTAAGAGAAGATTCAGAAAGGGCCAAGCACTGCATCTCGAACAACAGCAAAGTAACAACCCTCAGCAATTTTGGAATTAAATCAATAAACTTGGTCCAAAAAGAGTTCAGAGTTCCGATGAACTTCAACATAAGAAGAATTACAGTATGTATTAGATAACTGGGAGAATTATTCAGGGAACAATATACCATCTGTGTTTGATGATGACTTAAATTAACCTCGTAACTTAAAGAATGGATTGGAAATGTAGAGAATTGGGCTGGATACACCTCAAATTCATTCCTAAATGAAAAACTGACAATGGAGGAAGTTAGGAAGGCTGTTGAGAAAACAAAAACAAGAAAAGCTTCAGGAATAGAGGAGCTTCCAAATGAAGTCCTAAAATCTCCTAGGTTACTCCAGACTCCATTTTATCTTTTTCAAATGTGTTTTGAAAACGGTATCATCCCTTCAACTTGGTACAGATCCATCATTAAACCAATCCCAAAGTCATCAAAGAATGATCCACGGGTAACATTAAATTACAGAGGCCTCAGCCTTATTAGCACAGTCTACAAGTTATACTCTGGTATCTTAAACAACAGGCTGACTTAGCATTTGGAATGTCAGGTTTACTTGTAAATGAGCATAATGGGTTTCATAAAAACATCCCCACAGCATGATGCTGCCACCACCATGCTTCACCGTGGGGATTGTGCCAGGTTTTCTCCAGATGTGACACTTGGCATTCAGGCCAAAGAGTTCAATCTTGGTTTCATCAGACCAGAGAATATTGTTTCTCATGGTCTGAGAGTCCTTTAGGTGCTTGAGAGGAGTGGCTTCCGTCTGAGGAGTGGCTTCCGTCTGGCCAGCCTACCACAAAGGCCTGATTGGTGGAGTGCTGCAGAGATGGTTGTCCTTCTGGAAGGTTCTCCCATCTCCACAGAGGAACTCTGGAGCTCTGTCAGAGAGACCACCGGGTTCTTGGTCACCTCCCTGACCATGGCCCTTCTCCCTCGATTGTTCAGTTTGGCCGGGCGGCCAGCTCTAGGAAGAGTCTTGGTGGTTCCAAACTTCTTACATTTAAGAGTGATGGAGGCCACTGTGTTCTTGGGGACCATCAATGCTGCAGAAAATGTGGTACCCTTCCCCAGATCTGTGCCTCGACACAATCCTGTCCCGAAGCTCTACGCACAATTACTTCGACGTCATGGCTTTGTTTTTGCTCTGACATCCATTGTCAACTGTGGGACCTTATATAGACAGGTGTGTGCCTTTCCAAAACTATGTCCAATCAATTAAATTTACCACAGGTGGACTCCCATCAAGTTGTAGAAACATATCAAGGGTGACCAATGGAAACAGGATGCACCTGAGCTCAATTTCGAGTCTAATAGCAAAGTGTCTGAATACTTATGCAAGTAAGGTATTTCTGTTTTGTATTTTTAATAGATTTGCAAAAATTGTGTGTAGATTGATGAGGACATTGTTTTATTTAATCCATTTTATAATAAGGTTGTATGTAAAATAACAAAATGTGGAAAAAGGGAAGGGGTCTGAATACTTTCCAAATGCACTATATGTATGTTTTATTGATTTCCAAAAGGCTTTTGATTGGGTAAATAGCTATATTCGTGCTTTCAGACGTATAAATGCTGAGTGGATGGTAAATGTTATGATGCAATGAAAGCGCTACATAGAGCTGCAGTTGCCTGTGTTGAAGACTGGAGGGTTTCCCACTCCTTTGTAGTCAAACAAGGCGACGTCCCTTCCCCAACTTCATTTGCCCTTTTTGAAAATTACTTGGCCCAGCAAATCATGCATGCTAACCTAGGAGGTCACGACTTTTGGGGAAGCTATTGTACGCAGATGATATTGTCCTCCTTGAAGAGAGTGAGTTTGATTTGCAATGTACAGTATGTTGAACAGTGTCAATCTCTGGTTTACCAAATGGAGATGAATGATTAACCAAGATAAAACCTAGATAATGCACTTCAGAAAAAAGGTGCTATAAGAAGTATTCATGACTTCTCTTTTGGAGCAATGACCCTAAACTACACTAACTCATAAATACATTGGTTTCCTTTTTGATGAATGTCTGACCTTTGAAGAAGGTATAAAGTGTTTATCAGATTCTGCAGGTAGAGGGTTGGGGTCTGTTGTAGGTAAACAGAAAATATGTGAAGACCTTGAACCATGCTGCTGGAATCTGGGGTTTTAAAGAAACCAAACAGCAAACTCTATTCATGAATAGAGTCATACGATGTTGTATGGGAGTGCATAAGTTTGGCCCCAAGCCTTGCTATTCAAGGAGACATATGTTTGGAGTCCTGTGAAATAAGACAGAGGGGTGAAATTATTAGGTTATGGAACCGCCTCAGTATGCCAGAGGACAGAGAAATAAAACAGTTTTTTAACTGGAATAAAACACCAAAGGTCCTTGTGTGCCCAGTTGAGAGCCGGGATGCTGCCTCTGGCAATTGAAGTAGGAAGGTTCAATGACTTCGATGAAGAATAGCGACTATGTACTGTCTGTGATTTAGGGGAGGTCGAGAATCAACTGCACATTTTATTATACTTCATATGATGATTCGAGAGCTATACTGTTTGATAAAATGTTGCAAAGAAAACAGGAACTTCTGGATTAGAGATGAAGAATATCTTGAATGGCTATTTAGGAAATAAGGATTCCTGTTTGCAAATCTTTCCTCCAAAGCGTGGAAGATACGTGCATTTTATACTTGAAATGTTTATGTTTTGTTTTCTCAACAGTCTTTCACTGCCCTTTGAATGTATGTTTATATACATGTACAGTTGAAGTCGGAGGTTTACATACACCTTAGCCAAATACATTTAAACTCTGTTTTTCACAATTCCTGACATTTAATCCTAGTAGAAATTCCCTGTCTTAGGTCAGTTAGGATCACCACTTTATTTTAAGAATGTGAAATGTCAGAATAATAGTAGAGAGAATTATTTATTTTAGCTTATATTTCTTTCATCACATTCCCAGTGGGTCAGAAGTTTACATACACTCAATTAGTATTTGGTAGCATTGCCTTTAAATTGTTTAACTTGGGTCAAACGTTTCGGGTAGCCTTCCACAAGCTTCCCACAATAAGTTGGGTGAATTTTGGCCCATTCCTCCTGACAGAGATGGTGTAACTGAGTCAGGTTTATAGGCCTCCTTGCTCGCACACACTTTTTCAGTTCTGCCCACAAATGTTCTATGGGATTGAGGTCAGGGCTTTGTGACGGCCACTCCAATACCTTGACTTTGTTGTCCTTAAGCCATTTTGCCACAACTTTGGAAGTATGCTTGGGGTCATTGTCCATTTGGAAGACCCATTTGCGACCAAGCTTGTGAAGTGCACCAGTCCCTCCTGCAGCAAAGCACCCCCACAACATGATGCTGCCACCCCTGTGCTTCACAGTTGGGATGGTGTTCTTCGGCTTGCAAGCCTCACCCTTTTTCCTCCAAACATAACGATGGTCATTATGTCCAAACAGTTCTATTTTTGTTTCATCAGACTAGAGGACATTTCTCCAAGTACTATCTTTGTCCCCTTTTGCAGTTGCAAACCGTCGTCTGAGTCTGGCTTTTTTATGGCAGTTTTGGAGCAGTGGTTTCTTCCTTGCTGAGCGGCCTTTCAGGTTATGTCTATATAGAACTCGTTTTACTGTGGATATAGATACTTTGTACCTGTTTCCTCCAGCATCTTCACAAGGTTCTTTGCTGTTGTTCTGGGATTGATTTGCACTTTTCACACCAAAGTACATTCATCTCTAGGAGACAGAACGCATCTCCTTCCTGAGCGGTATGACAGCTGCGTGGTCCCATGGTGTTGATACTTGCGTACTATTGTTTGTACAGATGAATGTGGTATCTTCAGGTGTTTGGAAATTGCTCCCACGGATGAACCAGACTTTAGGTTTACAATTTTTTTTCAGAGGTCTTGGTTGATTTCTTTTGATTTTCCCATGATGTCAAGCAAAGAGGCACTGAGTTTGAAGTTAGGCCTTGAAATACATCCACAGGTACACCTCCAATTGATGTCAATTAGCCTATCAGAAGATTCTAAAGCCATGACATCTTTATGGAACTTTCCAAGCTGTTTAAGGGCACAGTCAACTTAGTGTATGTAAACTTCTTACCCACTGGAATTGTGATACTGTGAATTATAAGTGAAAAATTACTTGTGTCATGCACAAAGTATATGTCCTAACCGACTTGCCAAAACTATAGTTTGTTAACAGTACATTGGTGGAGTGGTTGAAAAATGAGTTTTAATGACTCCAACCTAAGTGTATGTGAACTTCCAACTTCAACTGTATGTATGTGTAGATATATTGTCACGATCTTCTGTAGGGACAGACCAAGGCGCAGCGAGGCATCCAGTATACATGTTTATTATTCAAAAACGAAACTCACGTAACTGGGTAAGACAACAAAAGGTAACTGTAACAAAGACCGTGAGGTCAAACACACTAAACACAAACAAGCTATGTCCAAACAATCACCCACAAAACCTAAATGAAAACCCCAAATATATATATGGTTCCCAATTAGAGACAACGACACACAGCTGCCTCTAATTGGGAACCATTACCCCAACATAGAAATACAACACCTAGAACAAAAACCCTACACCAAAACCAAAGCAAAAACACGCCAGCCTGTCTTTTCAGGCCTGGACGTGACATATATAGATGTGATTATTGTATTTTGCTACAGCAAATACAGTTTTTTAAGCCCATTTGGGCATCCTGAAGATGCATGGCACTATAATAATAAAATAAATAAAATCGACAATACTGACAGCAGCAGCTCCATACTATTTGTCAGACATAGAGAACTGATACTACATAATCGTTGTTGGTGTGGGATTGGTGTGGGGTGTCCATGGGTGGCTGTTGACAATTTCTTTGGGTTCCTCATGTCTAACTCATTGTTACAAAAAAGTTTGGTCCAAATCAGACAATAGGTTCTATAATTATTGAATATTCTATGAATCTGATAAATTAAAATGGTGAATTTGGGTGCAATCAATTAGCTTCATTTCTCAGAGATCAAATTACATTTAAACAAAATAATGTTGCTTATCTTATCTGTTTCTAACTACAGAAACCATTTCAGAACAATCTGAGATGGTGGGGGTCATGGCTTGCTGAAACGACATGGAACATCAATAATGTTTTTTACTTGTCAAAGTGTTCCCCTATGAGATAATGACTAATACCCGATTACATTCCTGGGTATTAGTCATTATCTCCACTTCCCTGTTGTTGAATGGAAATGGGATGAGGAAGATGCTGTGTGTTTGTGATGCATTCATCAAAAGTAGCAGATTGGTTATCCAGACTGACTCAAAACAAGCGTATTGATGCTGTCATGCTGCCCCAAATGACGACAGACTTGAAAGACAGCCTACAACATGGTAGAGCATAGAGACTTTTCATTTGAAGACTTTTTATTACTTAAGATCTAGTTTAGGCTTATTCGCATGGAGTGTTTGTGTTGATGTAACATTAAATAGAAGCCTAAGTTTGAATGTACCCTGCCTCACTGAGTCTCTGTACCATGAGATCCCTCCTAGCTCTCCCCAGGCCACATGCATTCAACTAAAGTCGATGAAACAGCCACATATCAAAATCATTACAAATAGCCCTTCTTGAAAAATGATTGTTTACTGCAACCATTTCTACTCATATCCATAGACAGAGATGCTGTTATAAGTAGTAGTCATTATCTCCTCTCCTGTCTAGTTTGAAGTAAAATGAGGCGAGTAACATGCTGTGTGTTGAACGTCTTTAAATAAAGTCATACACTATCAAGGGTTTGCGTACATTTCTGCCACAATGATACTCTGAGTCACTTCAAAGTGACCTTGATGTCAAAGGGGAGCATCCCTGCCACTGACACACTCTGTCGTCATGAATCTGCGTAGGCATGAGAAGTTTGCCTGAAGTTTGCACTTTGAAAACTGTCAAGATTTCATATTTAGTTGGATCAAAGCTGCGGTAGAGGGTGAGATTCACCAGGAGGGGGAAGGAAGTAAGATACAGAGGGGGTTGTTGTTGATGGAAATGCAAAGTTGGGAGGAGAGTGTCAGGGATTAATAGTATGCTTTAGGAATGTGAGAGTTCATTTTGGCCCAGTTCTTAATGGACTCAAAGATAAGCACCTTCTGGTGCTGCGGGCAACATGACAGTACGTTTAATTCCATCATGGACTTGAAGATTGGGATGTGTGTGTTGTTGGAATGGTCACAAGAGGTGGAATAATTTGACAGGTACCTGGAAAATTTCCATCAGAGGAAATGATGATGGGGAAAAACAAAAAAACAATTCTCTGATGAGAGGAATCACGGCAGATGCTATCTACAGTATACATTTAACCAGGCAATCAAATAATCCTAGAAAGCTTCTGAATGGATCTACATTTCAACAATGAAAGGAATTAATCTGCAGTCCTCCCTGCCATTTATGGCAATCAGTCAATATGAATCACAGTCATTCACCTCGGGGAGATAAAGATGAATCCTCCCTTCCTTAGTGAGCTGCTAAATGCATCTCAATAGGATTCCTCTTTAGACAGTCTCCCTGTATGGTAAAGTGTTCTGTCTTTCTTTGCTATCTAAAATCATCGTCCCCCGTCCTCTTCCCCGTCCCCATCCCCCCTGATAAAAGAGATGATAAGCACCTTACTAGAATAGGCTTTATGAGTTGGCTTATTACCTCAGGAAGTGCCTCTCAACTCAACTCATCTCCACTCGCTCCTTCAAGTACTGGGGAGAACTTAATAAAACTCTCTTCATTTGAAATAAAGGTTATGGCAATTTGCTTTGGTATTCATAGGCTGTCTCCGTGGACCATTGTACTTCCTATATTATTCATGAGCCTCAATATGTAACATCATTAGTGGAGAGATACTGCACACGTCTAGACTGTAGTTTACTGTCCACTCGTTCCTTTTGCACTTTCAATCATGATATTATCAATTTATATTTCTTAGATGGTTTGCAAATAGTGTGCTCATCATGCATCTGAAAGTTTTGCTAAGCATTGTTATAAGGCAACGTCAGCATAAGTAGGAAGAGTGGTAAAAGTCAAGTGGAATGTAATTATAGCAAACACATTTTCCTATGGATACGCATTGGTCCCTGGTCCATCAATGATTCATTGATAAATTGCTGTCAGTGCCTGGGAGAGGAGTTAACAAGCAGACACTGCCGCCCTTGATGGCTAGCTGGTGTCAAAGCATTTTATTTGTTAGGGGTTGACAAAAGAAAGAATCCTCATAATTTCTCAGGCTGAATGTTTGGTAGGGTTTGACAGATGTAAACACCAGAGTTTGTCTTTCAGTGCAGAAGAAGAGTAGCCTGGTCAATTCAGAATTAACGCTACGTGAGAAAGAAAGCCACATTCCTGTCTGCATGCTGAGAACGTCAATGAAAGGCAGGGGTCCCCAAATACATTCAGCCACAGGCCTATTTTTCCTTGAGCGGATGGTTGGGGTGCAAGAACATAGGTATAAATAATTTGTACACTGCAAATTGACAGCAAGAATCCCAAACAGATATAGTATTTGACAAAAACAGAATAATTTCAAACTTTAATTACATTGCGATACTATCACATATGCCTTTTTGTTCATGCATGGGAATACTTGGTATATTTTTGCTCAGAAAACTTGTGGGGGCAAATAATATCGGGCCATCTATTGGTGAACCCGTATTCTAAGGTACTTAACAGCACAATTAGAGCCCTAAGTTGTAGGATCTGAATTTGATCACACTGTTGCAAAATAACTTTCCTGCAATGCAGGACATTTTAAACGTGTAGTGTATTTGAGGTTTAAAAAGGATTCTCAAGTTTGTAATTTCCACTTTGAATTTTCAGACTTAATTTTCCCTTACGAAAAATGTACTAACCCATAAAACATTTCCATAAATTATAATCCACATAATAATTCACATTTCCTGTTGCTGCAGGATTATTTTCCTGCTGTAGAGAACTGGCTCAAATTAAGATCATGCATGTGTATATCACATCCCCATCCATATGCTCTGATTTCAAACACGGCCCAATTAATCAAAAGAGGATGTTAAAGTTAACTGGTTTATTTCTTAGTTTTACATAATGCACTTGCAATTTTACTAAAATCATATTTCAATCTTTACTAAAACAGTTTATATGGCTAATGAGATCAAGGCAACACAATTACAAAGAATGGTGAATCACATTAGTAATAGTGTAGCTTTTGCAATATAATCAAATCAAATTGTATGTCACATACACGTGGTTAGCAGATGTTAATGCGAGTGTAGCGAAATGCTTGTGCTTGTAGTTCTGACCGTGCAGTAATATCTAACAAGTAATCTAACAATTTCACATCAACTACCTTATACACACAAGTGTAAAGGAATGAATAAGAATATGTACATATAAATATATGGATGATCGATGGACGAACGGCATAGGCAAGATACCCATAACCTTTACAGTACATCATTTCACAGAGACTTGTTCACGTTCCATTTTGACTATTTCAAAAAATTGTATATATTTCCTTCAAACTGAATTATTAATATAGATATATGAATGGGTAGGAGGATGATATCCCATAATAAATTCACTTTGTATGGCTCAAAGCAAGCAGCGGCTCAGTGTGTGTGCACAGCTCACCTTTAACAGACAGAGAAAGCAAGGTCGTATTTTTGTTGCAATGTAATGCAACTTCCATTCCTTCAAATCTAAATTGTTTTCTTACATTCTAGTGGACACACTAAGAGACCCTTTCATGATCAGCTAATGTGGTGTAATGTACAACTTGCTCTCTGTATGTTCCTCTGATAAACCATTCAGCTCTATCACATATACAATATGTTCCCACCGCACTCCTTTATTTTTCTATATCAGAAAAATATAATTTGGAGTAAATAAATACTCTACTAATCGGTTGCTTGCACACACAACAAAGCTTCCTGGAGAGAGACATTTGCCAACATGGCTCTGGTAATAATAATAACACCAATCGAAATGATATAAAATTAACCATATCAATAGATTATAATTGAGTTCATGTTTTATTTGATGAGTTAAAGGATCTATACACCTACCAAGGACAGTTATAGCATAGGAGGGCATGACCAAATGCAATAACAAGGTACTACATTGCATGACAATAACACCCTGCACAGACGTTAGTGTGTGGTATCTGAAAAAACTCTTGCATCCTACGGACAGTCTCTCATCTATTCATCATCTCATGAATAGAATAAGCGTCAGAAAGTCTGTTCTATTGAGTGCAAATTCCCCAATTCAAATGAGTGAAAACATGGATAATTGATGGAGATCATAGGTGGAATGGTGTCTGTTATCTGGCAGGTACAAAGCAGAAGGTGAAGCATTATGGTTTGAACTCATTGAGACCCCTGACATGTGTGCTCCGTGTTAAATATTCATGGCAAATTATGGGAAGGCAGCACAAGTTCTTAAGAGGCAGAGAAGCACCGGAGGAGACAGATGAAAAACACATCTGGCAAAGAGAATCTCAGTAGGGGGAAAGAAAATAGGGCACATCCCAATGGGCATTCCTTGTGATGGTGCTGTTCCGTCAATCACAACAAACAAATTTCTTGAAATGCCTCAAACATCCATCTGGACCAGCACCATGTCAGGGGGAGCCTCTGCCACCTTGGCCTTGCGGGGCAGCAGGTTGGCCAGGCTCCTTGGGGAGGGTGTGGCACGCAGCAGCAGCTCTTTGAGGCCTGCGCGGTACTCACGGCGAATTATGCAGTAGAACACGGGGTTGAGGCAGCTGTTGGTGTGAGCCAGACATACAGTCAGAGGGAAGGTGTAGTTCTGGGCGTTGTAATATGCGTTGCTGAAGTGCACCAGGTCAAACTTAATCAGCGCGCCCCACAGCGTCAGCGCCTGGTTGGGCAGCCAGCACAGAAAAAAGGACAGCACCACGATGGCCACCGACTTGGTGACTTTGGAGCGGTGCTTGTGGCGGCCTTCCGAGCCCTCCGAGCAGGCTGCTCCGCTGATGCGTTGGCTCAGCACGAAGCGCAGCAGCAGCAGGTAGCACACAGTGATGACCACCAAGGGGATGACAAAGCCCAGTAGTACCTTCTGTAGCTGGTACAGCCCCAGGAGCAGCTGAGGATCCCAGCTGCCCGACTCAGAGAATCGCACCAAACACAGCTCCTCGTCGTACAGCTGGGCGCTGGTGGAGTAGATGGCATGGGGCAGGGTGGCCAGCAGCGACACTACCCAGATGCCCAGGCTGATCCACTTGGCACCAGCCGCCGCTGCCCGCCTGCTGTGCATCTTGAGGGCCGAGGTCACCGCGTAGTACCGCGCCACACTCATGGCAGTCAGGAAGAAGACGCTGGCATACATGTTCATGACGGTCACGGAGCTGATGATCTTACACATTACTTTGCCGAAGGGCCAGCGGAAGTCCAGAGCCGTGTCAATAGCCCAAAAAGGGAGCGTGAGAACAAACTGTAGGTCTGTGAGAGCCAAGCCCATTACAAAGCAGTTGATGGAGGACTGCTTCTGACTGTGGCGTGAGTGAAGCAGGTAGAGTGCCAGAGAGTTCCCCACTAGCCCCAGTGCACACACAACGGAGTACACCAGAGCTATCATCACACGCACTGTGATGCTGGAGCCATCGCCCTGTAGTTCCAGGATAGATTCCTTGCTTAAGAAGTACAGCCAGCACCGCAGCGATAGGTTACCAGTAGAGCCACCGTAACCCAGTCCTGCATTATCCTCCAGCACCTGCTCACAAACCTCTGGTGCCAGGGTCTGTGCACTGTCATTCTGTTGCATGGCTGAGTCATTCATTCGCAAATTACTCTGCATGGCATGTTGGAGACGTATTATGCTCAGGAGTAGAAACCAGTAGGAGGAGATGCGATATTCATGATGAGGGAAAAAGTTGCCTAAATGTAATTTTGAACGTACCTGTCCTATTTATTTTCTCTGTGGAGCTGACTTTTAGCTAAATCCAAATTTTTCCTCCTCTGTATAGGTGTCTCTCCTCTGCCACGCGTATCGCCTCTCATTCACTTCACTCAGCTCAGTGGGTGCATCTCGCATTCTTTTATAGATTCCGCCGCAGGCGCGCGCAAGGCTCAGGCTCAGGCTTGTAATCACCACCACAGCTTCTAGCCTGTCTCCTTAAACAGCCCAGATAATGACATGGTCGTCCTGCAATGTCTGTACACATATCCTATTCGTCATAAATATAGCTCAATGCTTACTGACATTTCATTTAAATCCTGTTTGCTGTGTGTCTTCAATTTCTTTGGTGTGCATACAGGGGTTATGGAAATCATTTTGGATTAAACAAAACAAACAAACACATACATTTTGAATGGTCGGTTATGTCCACCACTCTTAAAACACTTAAAATGGGTAATTTGTTCTATTCAAACATCACAGTTGTTCATCTTGCCCTCTCAGACGATTATGACTCACCCTCAGAATAAACAAAGAGACAGCAGCCTTGAATCAAGAGGTGTTTTCACTTTTACTTCTACTTTTTGATTACTCTGAGTGGGAAACATGTTGGAACAGAGAGTATGGGGACAGAAAAGTGGCAACGCGCTCACTGCACTATGGTCATGTTACTGCTCTGGATCAAATTGTACAATTGGAAAATTAACAGATATAATCTGTTAAACCTGTTAAACCTACCTTAACAAATAATCTATCATCTCTTTATGGATGTTTAGAAAATGCATTTGGTAAAAAAATGTACCAATATTGTTTCTGACTGACTGAACCGGGCCTCCTGCACAAAACCCCACTGGGTACAAACTGGTTGAATCAATGTCGTTTCAACATAATTTGTCAAATTATTGTGACGTGGAATCTACACGGAAAAAATAATGGATTTGAAAAGTCTTAAACATTTTTGGTTTTGATTGTGAAATTGATGTGGAAAATTCAAAAACAGGATTATGTCATCATGGTAACCAATTTTCAACATAGACAAACCTTGTATAAAACATGTTGAATTTGTACCTTTAAAACAACGTCAGACCTTCAACTTATATCCACTATCAGAAAACAACTATAGGCTGGGTAGCACCCCTTACTGGAGAATTGATCTATCTACAGTTACCCTTTAGTCTCTCATCCAGGGTTTGCTTAGCCTTGATATTTGTCAATGACTACCATTTGAAAGGTAACACTTTGATGTTTGAGACAGCAGGGGTTCAAACTGTATAACCCAGTTCCTACATTTGAATATAAAAATGTATTTTATCAAACAAAACTATGCTACATTTTATCTCTGGGACCCTCAGGACGGCAAATCAGAGCAAGATTACTGAAGATAATTACTGAAGGTAAGTGTTTTACTTTCAGAGGTGAATGTATCAAACCAGTTGCCCTGATAAAAGTGGTTTGTTGTTGTACACTCTCCATAAACAATAGCATAGTCTTTTTTCACTGTAATAGCTACTGTAAATTGGCCACTTCAGTTAGATTAACAAGAATTGAAGGTTTCTGCCCATATCAGACATGTCTATGTCCTGGAAAGTTGGCTGCTACTGACGTCATTCTAGTCACATTAGCGCACGTTAGCAACAACCGTCCTGGTTTAGGTACACCAAGCCCGTAGAGGTTCAAAAAAAGTATGGTCACATTTTATTTTCACTGTTAAACCTACCCTTTGGAATGACTTCGATGACGACAGTGAATCTATTTAATCACTCATATATCATCAATGATGTTATTTAGGCCTACAGGATACGCTGAGTATACCAAACATTAGGAACACCGCCCAGAAGATCCTTAATTCATCAGGGCATGGACTCTACAAGGTGTCGAAAGCATTCCTCAGGGATGCTGGCCCATGTTGACTCCAATGCTTCCCACAGTTGTGTGATGTTGTTCCGATGTCCTTTGGGTGGTGGACCATTCTTGATAAACACGGGAAGTTGTCGAGTGTGAAAAACCCAGCAGTGTTGTCGCTATTGACACACACCGGTGGGCCTGGCACCTACTACCCTGTTCCAAGGCACTTCAATCTTCAATCTCCTGTCTGAACCATTCACCCTCTGAATGGCATAAATACACAATCCATATCTCAATTGTCTCAAGGCTTGAAAAAGTATCCTCCCCTTCATCTACACTAATTGAAGTGTATTTAACAAGTGACATCAATAAGGGATCATAGCTTTCACCTGGAATCACCTGGTCAGTCTGTCATAGAAGAGCAGGCGTTCTTAATGTTTTGTATACTCAGTGTATAGCATTTGCAAAGTCAACAACAGCTACTGTTTCAATCCTATGGTGTCCTAGCCATGGTAGCCAAAATAATGGCCTGAACAGCATTTTCATACATGATTCTAAGCATGATGGGATGTTAATTGCTTGATTAACTCAGGAATCACACCTACAGTACCTTCGGAAAGTATTCAGACCCCTTGACTTTTTCCATATTTTGTTACGTTACAGCCTTATTCTAAAATGTATTAAATCATTGTTTTCCCTCATCAATCTACACACAATGCCCGATAATGACAAAGCAAAAACAGTTCACACAATTTACTCAGTACTTTGTTGAAGCACCTTTGGCAGGGATTACAGCCTCGAGTCTTCTTGGGTATAACACTACAAGCTTGCCACACCTGTATTTGGGGAGTTTCTCCCATTCTTCTCTGTAGATCCTCTCAAGCTCTGTCAGGTTGGATGGGGAGCGTCGCTGCACAGCTATTTTCAGGTCTCTCCAGCGGTTTTTGAGCGGGTTCAAGTCTGGGCTTTTGCTGGGCCGCTCAAGGACATTCAGAGACATGTCCCAAATCGACACCTGCATTGTATTGGCTATGTGCTTAGGGTTGTTGTCCTGTTGGAAGGTGAACCTTCGCCCCAGTCTGAGGTCCTGAGCACTCTGGAGCCGGTTTTCATCAAGGATCTCTCTGTACTTTGTTCCGTTCATCTTTCCCTCGATCCTGACTAGTCTCCCAGTCCCTTCCGCAGAAAAACATCCCCACAGCATGATGCTGCCACCACCATGCTTCACCGTAGGGATGGTGACAGGTTTCCTCCAAACGTGACGCTTGGCATTCAGGCCAAAGAGTTCAATCTTGGATTTATCAGACCAGAGAATTTTGTTTCTCATGGTCTGAGTCCTTTAGGTGCCTTTTTGCAAACTCCAAGCGGGCTGTCATGCCTTTTACTGAGGAGTGGCTTCCGCCTGGCCACCACCATGAAGGCCTGATTGGTGGAGTGCTGCAAAGATGGTTGTCCTTCTGGAAGGTTCTCCCATCTCCACAGAGGAACTCTGGAGCTCTGTCAGAGTGACCATCGGGTTCTTGGTCACCTCACTGACCAAGGCCCTGACCCCCGATTGCTCAGTTTGGCTGGGCGGACAGCTCTAGGAAGAGTCTTGGTAGTTCCAAACATCTTCCGTTTAAGAATGATGTAGACCACTGTGTCCTTGGGGACCTTCAATGCTGCATAATTATTTTGGTAGCCTTCCCCAGATCTGTGCCTCCACACAATCCTGTCTCAGAGCTCTACGGACAATTCCTTCGATATCATGGCTTGGTTTTTGCTCTGTCATGCACTGTCCTCTGTGGGACCTTATATAGACAGGTGTGTGCTGTTCCAAATCATGTCCAATCAATTTAATTTACCACAGGTGGACTCCAATCAAGTCGTAGAAACATCTCAAGGATGATCAATGGAAACAGGATGCACCTGAGCTCAATTTTGAGTCTCAGAGCAAAGGGTCTGAATACTTCTGTAAATAAGGTATTTCTGTTTTTTATATTTATACATTTGCAAAAATGTATAAAAACCTGTTTTCGCTTTGTCATTATGGGAAAATGTGTGTAGATTGAAAATAATTTCATACATTTTTGAAAAAGGCAGTAACATAACAAAATGTGGAAAAGGGGAAGGAGTCTGAATACTTTCCCGAATGCACTGTAATGTGTGGTCCTCCCACTATGACTCATCGGGAGAGCATGCAGTTTATTAGGCTACAGATAAAACATTATTTTTGCTTCACAGGGTGGTGAAAGTGCAAGGTGATGAGCTTGATGCTACTTTCCAATAAATATTGAGGGTCTTCTAATGATGACATGATAATCGACGTTTGGCAGCCGTTTTACAATAAAAAATAATCTCGGTCTTTTGTCCATAATAATCTCATATAGGCTATTATGTGCGATCTAGCCAACTGCGTGCAGACTGTGCTGTTGGCTAGAGCGCACGTGCAAATGCCAGTGTTGTCACATTCCCTATCAGCAGAGTTGAAAATGCGATGGAAACTCGGTACATAGTTTACTATCTGCATAGTTTACTATCTGTTATCTGCAACAAGTACATTTCATGGAAAAATCTCTGGTGGGAAAATCTGCATATTGTTTTTATGCAGATTTTTTTATATTCGCATGAAAATCTGTTACCAATTGGATGGAAACCTAGCTACTGGCTTTAATTCCAGTTTGTCCACAAATTAATAATTGATGTGTTGGATTCAGGTCTCCATCTAAACCAAAAATCAAACTATCCAATGTTAAATGTTGATATTTGGTACAGTAAATAGCCTAAAGTTAATGCTATTTTACAAACTAATGTAACATTCAACCTTAAAATGAGTAACACATCCATGGTCACATTTTGTGGTTACTGTAGCGATCCATATCTAATGATATCATATAAAGCATGCATGATCAAGATAGCAACCATAGGCAGGTCTCAGGTCTGTGGAGATCTTCACAATTGCTGTAATAATCTGTGCAGAATCTGGAAAGGCATTGATCACTTGCAGTACGTACACTGAACAAAAATATAAACGCAACATGCAACAATTTGAAAGATTTTACTGAGTTACAGTTCATGTAAGAAAATCAGTCAATTGAAGTAAATTCTTTAGAAATCTATGGATTTCACATGACTGGGAATACTAATACACATCTGTTGGTCACAGATACCTTTAAAAAAAAGTAGGAGCGTGGATCAGAAAACCAGTCAGTATCTGGTGTGACCACCATTTGCCACATCTCCTTTGCATAGAGTTGATAAGGCTGTTAATTGTAGCCTGTGGAATGTTGACCCACTCCTCTTCAATGGCTGTACAAAGTTAATGGATATTGGCGGAACTGGAACATGCTGTCGTACACATTGATCCATAGCATCCCAAACATGGTCAAGTGGTGACATGTCTGATGAGTATGCAGGCCATAGAAGAACTGGGACATTTTAAACTTCTAGGAATTGTGTACAGGTTCTCACGACATGGGGCCGTGCATTATCATGCTGAAACATGAGGTGATGGTGGCGGATGAAAAGCACTACAATGGGCCTCAGTATCTTGTCACGGTATCTCTGTTCATTCAAATTGCCATCGATAAAATGCAACTGTGGTCATTATTCGTAGCTTATGCCTGCCCGTACCATAACCCCACCGCCACCATGGGGCACTCTGTTCACAACTTTGACATCAACAAACCGCTCGCCCACACAACACCATACACGCTGTCTGCCATCTGCCCAGTACAGTTGAAACCGGGATTAATCTGTGAAGAGCACACTTCTCTAGCGTGCCAGTGGCCATTGAAGGAGAGCATTTGCCCACTGATGTTGGTTATGACGCCGAACTGCAGTCAGGTCCAGATGAGGATGATGAGCACACATATGAGTGAAGCACACAGATGACCTTCCCTGAGATGATTTCTGACAGTTTGTGCAGAAATAGTTCCATTGTGCAAACCCACAGTTTCATCAGCTGTCCGGGTGGCTGGTCTCAGACGATCCCGTAGGTGAAGAAGCCAGATGTGGAGGTCCTGGGCTAGTGTGGTTACACGTGGTCAACGGTTGTGAGGCCGGTTGGACGTACTGCCAAATTCTCTTAAATGTAGTTGAAGGCAGATTATGGTTGAGAAATTAACATACAATTCTCTGGCAACAGCCCTGGTGGACATTCCTGCAGTCAGCACAGCAAAATTACACACTCCCTCAAAACATGAGACATCTGTGGCATTGGGTTGTGTGACAAAACTGCACGTTTTAGAGTGGCCTTTTATTGTCCCGGCACAAGGTGCACCTATGTAATGATCGTGCTGTTTAATCAGCTTCTTGATATGCCACACCTGTCAGGTGAATTAATTATCTTGGCAAAGGACAAATGCTCACTAACAGGGATGTAAAGAAATTTGTGCACAGAATTTGAGAGAAATAAGCTTTTTGTGTGTATGGAACATTTCTGGGATATTTTATTTCAGCTCATGAACAATGGGAGCAACACTTTACATGTTGCGTTGACCTGGTCATTTGGTTCTGATTCAATGAAGCACAGTGATAACGCATTCATCTGTTGTATAAATAAACAAAATATCTGAAATGTTATCCCCCTTTGAACTTTGCTGTGCTTTTAAATGGTTGAAGCGCAGTGACAGACATTTGGGTGAGAACTAAACCAACAATCCGACGTTGTTTGTCCATTGGAATTTGGTTGTGTTTTTAGATGGTTGAAAGAATGGTGACAACACATTGTAAATTCAACAAACTTTTGGCTGTCTTTTGAGTGGGTCTATATAGGTTGTATTCTCATTGATCAACGTCTCAACCAAATATTACCCAATTACTGTATCCATGTTGAAATGACATGGTGTGCCCAGTGGGACAAGAATGTATCAGGAGACCTAACACAATTCTTTAAAGCTAGAATCCTTAATTGAAACAATAATAAAGCGGCCATCACGTGTCCCCGCCTCAGTTTTGATAAAAACTGAGGGATGGGCCCGGAGAAATTCATAGACAGAGCTATGAATGAAAAGACTGACAAAAAGTATAATTTTAACCCGTTTTTGAGGCTTTACAGTGTTTGTTTACATTTACATTGTTTACAAATAGAGTAAAACAAGCTTATATGTTGGTTTCTGATGCATGGGGTACAATAGTTGAACTAAGCTCATTAGGCTTGTATAAGTTATATTCTTCAAGAATAATTGGGTATAAGTCATACATTTAATAACTAAGGATTCTAGCTTTAACTCTCAGGCAAGTGTATTCATCATAAGAGCATGGTTGACATAATCACCTCTTCTTTAAGCCCCTTTGACCTCCTCCTCTCCGCAACAACTCTTGCAGCTGATAGGCATCAATTGACATGTCACAGCACCAATGTGATTGACTGGGTTTGAACTCAGGTCATCTGTGCACCACAATACTGTGTTAGCCTGCTGAATTAAAGCCTAGGCATTCACTTGGGGAGCTAACCAACGTTTTCAGGTCTTAGGGCACATGAGCATGGTTCACTGAACCACAGTTACACCATGGTGGATTCCAAGATGGCGTAGCAGTCGGACGTTTGTTTTTGTCTTGTCCCGTCCTGTCCCGTCTATACTTCGTTTTCCTTGTTTTTTCGTGTATATTTTATATTTGAATATCACTTTCCATCTACGGACTGAATATACTCTCCTGCAACCCGCCTCACCCAATGTGGTACGGATCTGCTATTTTATACTTAAGATCTGAAACCCCATCAAAAGCTAACTGGCTACCAGTTAACTGGCTACTAGCTAGCTGCAGCCCGATAGCTATCTAGCTATCTAGAGCACATCGGACTGCTAGCTTAAGAGGCCCATCGGACAATTTCCTTGGCCACTATTCTGCCAATTGGCCTGGTTTACCACACGGAACCCTGCTAAATTGTCTTCTGAGCCGGAACAGAAGCTAGCCAGCTAACTAGCTACTAGCTAGTAGTCAGCTAGCCACTGCTAGCGGTCATCAGCTACCTTTAGCACGGACAACTCTCGCCAGTCTACACAGCGCGACTCAAACCAAAGCAAATCAGACTTATTTTTCTCCAGATTTCCTACCGCAAGCCCTGAACCTTTTTTCACCTGGGTCATTGCAGCTAGCTAGCTACTACCCGGGTGGCCACTCCTGGCTAACGTCTTTGTCCCGAAGCAAAAAACAATTAGCCAGCCTGCTAGGCCCATCTGCTAGGCCCATCTCCCGGCTAGCCGTAGAGGTCCATCAGCCACTCCTTGGGCTTCAATACCTATTTCACCAACTGGCCCGGACCTCCACCGACCCATCATGACTGGATCACCGACGTGATTCACCCGAGGGGCTCTTTCTCAACTGGATCTGCCGTCGCAACGTCCCCCATATGCCCAGCTGCTAGCATGCTAGCCGCGGCCTACTAGCTGTCCAGAGCACATCGAACTGTTAGTTTAAGAGGCCCATCGGACAAATTCTTTGGCCACTATACCTATTTTGCCAATTGGCCTGGTTTACCACACGGAGCCCCGCTCTCCATATGCCAACGAAACAACACGAGGGGGGCCAAAACAGACTTTCTCCCATCAAGACATCCCCCAAGGCCCTTCTGCTAGCTATTAGCCCCGGCCTGCTAGCTGCCTGAAGCCACACACTGGACTCCTATGACCATTTGGCTACGCATGCCTCTCGATAACGTCAATATGCCTTGTCCATTGCAGTTCTGGTTAGTAATTATTGCCTTATTTCACTGTAGAGCCTCTAGCCCTGCTCAATACACCTTAGTTAACACTTTAGTCCCACCTCCCACACATGCTGAGACATCACCTGGTTTAAACGATATTTCTAGAGACAGTATCTCTTTCATCGTCACTCTATGCACAGGTTTACCCTCACTGTATTCACGTCCTACCATACCTTTGCATGTACATTTCGCCTTCAATCTATGCTACTGTACCCATAAATCTGCTCCTTTCACTATCTGGTCCGAAAATACTATACGACCAGTCCTTTTAGCCTTTAGCCGTACCCTTATCCTACTCCTCCTCTGTTCCTCTTGTGATGTGGAGGTTAACCCAGGCCCTGCAATGCCTAGCCCCACTCCCACTCCCCAGGCGCTATCATTTGTTGACTAACCGTAAAAGCCTTGGTTTCATGCATGTTAACATTAGAAGCCTCCTCCCTAAAGTTTGTTCTATTCACTGCCCTAGCACACTCTGCCAACCTGGATGTCCTAGCCGTGTCTGAATCCTGGCTTAGGAAGTCCACCAAAAATCCTGAAATGTCCATCCCTAACTATACATTTTTTTGACAAGACAGAACTGCCAAAAGGGCGGGGTTGCAATCTACTGCAGAGATAGCCTGCAGAGCTCTGTCTTACTATCCAGGTCTGTACCCAAACAATTTGAGCTTCTACTCCTAAAAATCCACCTTTCCAGAAACAAGTCTCTCACCGTTGCCGCTTGCTATAGACCACCCTCTGCCCCCAGCTGTGCCCCTGACACCATTTGTAAACTGATCGCCCCCCATCTATCTTCAGAGCTTGTGCTGCTAGGTGACCTAAACTGGGACATGCTTAACACCCCGGCCACCCTACAATCTAAGCTTGATGCCCTCAATCTCACACAAATTATCAATGAACCCACCAGGTACAACCACAAATCAGTGAACACAGGCACCCTCATAGATGGCACCCTCATAGATATCATCCTAACCAACTTGCCCTCTAAATACACCTCTGCTGTTTTCAACCAAGATCTCAGTGATCACTGCCTCCATCTGCAAGCAGGCCTTTCTAATCGACCTGGCCCGGGTATCCTGGAAGGATATTGACCTCATCCCGTCAGTAGAGGATGTCTGGTCATTCTTTAAGAGTGCCTTCCTCACCATCTTAAATAAGCATGACCCTTTCAAAAAATGTAGAACCAGGAACAGATATAGCCCTTGGTTCACTCCAGACTTGACTGCCCTTGACCAGCACAAAAACATCCTGTGGCATTCTGCATTAGCATCGAATAGCCCACGCGATATGCAACTTTTCAGGGAAGTCAGGAACCAATATACACAGGCAGTTAGGAAAGCTAAGGCTAGCTTTTTCAAGCAGAAATTTGCATCCTGTAGCACAAACTCAAAAAAATAAGTTCTGGGACACTGTAAAGTCTATGGAGAATAAGAGCACCTCCTCTCAGCTGCCCACTGCATTGAGGCTAGAAAATACTGTCACCACCGACAAATCCACTATAATTGAGAACTTCAATAAGCATTTTTCTACGGCTGGCCATGCTTTCCACCTGGCTACCCCTACCCCGGTCAACAGCCCTGCACTCCCCACAGCATCTCGCCCAAGCCTCCCCCATTTCTCATTCACCCAAATCCAGATAGCTGATGTTCTGAAAGAGCTGCAAAATCTGGACCCCTACAAATCAGCCGGGCTAGACAATCTGGACCCTCTCTTTTTAAAATTATCTGCCAAAACTGTTGCAACCCCTATTACTAGCCTGTTCAACCTCTCTTTCGTATCGTCTGAGATTCCCAAAGATTGAAAGCTGCCATGTCATCCCCTCTTTAAAGGGTGACACTCTAGACCCAAACTACTACAGACCTATATCTATCCTACCCTGCCTTTCAAAGGTCTTCGAAAACCAAGTTAACAAACAGATTACCATTTCGAATCCCACCGTACCTTCTCTGCTATGTAATCTGGTTTCAGAGCTGGTCATGGGTGCACCTCAGCCACACTCAAAGTCCTAAACGATATCATAACCGCTATCGATAAGAGACATTACTGTGCAGCCGTATTCATTGACCTGGCCAGGGCTTTCGACTCTGTCAATCACCACATTCTTATTGGCAGACTCAACAGCCTTGGTTTCTCAAGTGATTGCCTCGCCTGGTTCACCAACTACTTCTCAGACAAAGTTCAGTGTGTCAAACCGGAGGGCCTGTTGTCCGGACCTCTGGCAGTCTCTATGGGGGTGCCACAGGGTTCAATTCTTGGGCCGACTTTCTTCTCTGTATACATCAATCAACTCTCCTTCTGTGGCCTCCAACTGCTCTTAAATGCAAGTAAAACTAAATGCTTGCTTTTCAACCAATCACTGCCCGCACCTGCCCGCCTGTCCAGCATCACTACTCTGGACGGTTCTGACTTAGAATATGTGGGCAACTACAAATACCTAGGTGTCTGGCTAGACTGTAAACTCTCCTTCCGGACTCACATTAAATATCTCCAATCCAAAATTAAATCTAGAATCGGCTTCCTATTTCACAACAAAGCATCCTTCACTCATGCTGCCAAACATACCCTCGTAAAACTGACCATCCTACCGATCCTCGACTTCGGCGATGTAATTTATAAAATAGCCTCCAACACTCTACTCAACAAATTGGCTGCAGTCTATCACAGTGCCATCCGTTTTGTCACCAAATCCCCATATACTACCCACCACTGCGACCTGTATGCTCTCGTTGGTTGGCCCTCGCTTCATAATCCCACTGGCTCCAGGTCATCTACAAGTCTTTGCTAGGTAAAGCCCCGCCTTATCTCAGCTCACTGGTCACCATAGCAGCACCCACCCGTAGCACGCGCTCCAGCCGGTATATCTCACTGGTCACCCCCAAAGCCAATTCCTCCTTTGGCCGCCTTTCCTTCAAGTTCTCTGCTGCCAATGACTGGAACGAATCGCAAAAATCACTATAGTTGGAGACATATCTCCCTCACTAACTTTAAGCATCAGCTGTCAGAGCAGCTCACAGATCTCTGCACCTGCACATAGCCCATCTGTAAACAGCCCATCCTACTACCTCATCCCAGTACTGTATTTATTTATTTATCTTGCTCCTTTGCACCCCAGTAACTTGCACATTTATCTTCTGCACGTCTACCATCCCAGTGTTTAATTGCTATATTGTAATTACCTCGCCACCATGGCCTATTTATTGCCCTACCTCCCTTATCTTACCTCATTTGCACTGTATATAGACTTATTTTTTATTTTATATTTTTTCTGCTGTATGTCTGTGTATTCCATGTGTAACTCTTTGTTGTTGTATGTATCAAACGGCAGGGCTTTATCTTGGCCAGGTCGCAGTTGTAAATGAGAACTTGTTCTCAACTAGCCTGCCTGGTTAAATAAAGGTAAAATTAATTTTAAAAAATTAACACTTGCAAGTCAGACAGTCATGGGACTAGGGATTAATAGAAAATGTTAGAGCAGGGGTGTCAAACTCATTCCATGGAGGGCCTAGTGTCTGCTGGTTTTTGGTTTTTCTTTTAATTAAGACCTAGACAACCAGGTGAAAGGAGTTAATTACTAACCAGTGACCTTAATTCATCAATCAAGTACAAGGGAGGAGCGAAAACCCACACTTGGCCCTCCGTGGAATGAGTTTGACACATCTTAGAAGGATAAAGCTGTCATGTTAATTCATCTGAGGTGTTTCCCAGGGGCACCTTGGCAGATTCTCCCCCAGTGATAAATGAGGTCATCAACTGCGAACGCGTTCTAAGAATATATATGAATTGTAAATTATTCATATTCCAACCTGGGGGATACAGAACAATCCTAAATCAACACATTCAAATCTTGTTAAGTCAACACATTCAAATCTCAAGATGATTCTACATTCACCACTTGAATGATGTAGCCAGATCTTTTCAGCTACTAAACCACCTAGATCATGCACACATACATTACTAAAATAAACGTATTATAACCTTAAGTCACACGTGGTAACAGAATCGGGAGCGTTCTTTCAGACTTTTCTACGATGCTCTTTTGACACACTATTCATTCATATCTGATGTCATGGGTAGGATGTAGTGGTGGCTATTCAGCGTGCAGTGGCATGTATTCATGGATGCCAAGGGAAACCAGGCTTCCCCAAAACATTGACCAAGAATAAAAGGTAATTTAATTTAGTTCAATTAATACAATTTAGGCAAGGCCCATTTTAGCTAGCTAGCTAGGACAACAGCACAAAGAGATGCAACAATTCAAGTTGTTTCTGTCAATGACATATGCTCTCAATGCTATATGTTTGGAGTGAAGCCAAATCCAAACTGGATTCCCTTGACAACCCTCCCCTAATCCAGACGATGCTGGGCCAATTGTGCGCCACCTTATGGAACTCATTTGTGACATAGCTTGGGATTGAACCTGGGTCTGTAGTGATGCCTTAAGCACTGTGATGCAGTGCGTTAAACCGCTGTGCCACTTGGGAGACCACAGACTGAATTTATCTACACACAATACCACATAATGTGGAACTATGTTTTTAGACAATATGTCAATATGACAATAAAATATGAAAAGCTGAAATGTTCAGTCAATAAGTTTTCAACCCCTTTGTTATGGCAAGCCTAAACAAAATTAGCTTTTTCAAGTCAGATAATAATTATCTGTAAGGTCCCACAGTCGAGCAGTGAATCAAGCACAGATTCAACCACAAAGACCAGGGAGGTTTTCCAATGCCTCGCAAAGAAGGGCATCTATGGGTAAAAATTTTAAAAGCAGACATTGAATATTCCTTGGTGACGTTATTAATTACACTTTGGATGGTGTATCAATACACCCAGTCACTACAAAGATACAGGCTTCCTTCCTAACTCAGTTGCCTGGTAGGAAGGAAACTGCTCAGGGATTTCACCATGAGGCCAAATAGTGATTTTAAACCAGTTACAGAGTTTAATGGCTGTGATGGGAGAAAACTGAGGATGGATGAACAACATTCTATCTACTCCACAATACTAATCTAATTGACAGAGTGAAAAGAAGGAAGCCTGTACAATTTTTTTTAATCAAAAACATGCATCCTTTTTATAATAAGGCACCAAAAAAAAATTGGCAAATAAATTAACTTTTTGTCCTGAATACAAAGCATTATGTTTGGGTCAAATCTAACACAACACATCAATGAGTACCACTCTCCATATTTTCAAGCATAGTGGTGGCTACATCATGTTATGAGTATGCTTGTAATTGGCAAGGACTAGGGAGGATGAAAAGAAAAGGAATAAAGCTAAGCACAGGCAAAGTCCTAAAATAAAACCTGCTTCAGTCTGCTTTCCAACAGACACCTTTCAACAGGACAATAACCAAAAATGCAAGGCCAAATATACACTGGAGTTACTTACCAAGTTCCTGAGTGGCCGAGTTACAGTTAAGACTTAAATCGTCTTGAAAATATATGGCCAACTTGGAAGAGCATAAATAATTTTATAAGAATAATGTGCAAATATTGTATAATTCAGGTTTGCAAAGCTCAGGTGAAAAAAGTCAAGGGGTGTGAATACTTTCTGAAAGCACTGTAGCTAATCAAGATGAATCTATGAGATTTCACCTTTTTACTCTGTAATGTAGCGGTTTGCTCTCATCTCATCTGGGCACTGCAACAGCCAGATTGAAGCAGCTGCACATATAATCTTCTTTCCCATCCCGTCTTCTCTTGATTCTACAGGGAGCTAGCCTGTTATTCTCAAAATATTACTAGCAATCTAGGTAGCCAACTTAAGCGGAGATCTCAGCTTGCCAACCAACTACACACCAAATACACACAAAGCAAATCATTATTTTCTAAATTAATGTAAGAAAAATCCCCCCCCCCACCTTGTAAGAAAAACATTTTAGTGGTCCCCCTCTTGACGGAAGGTTTTGCTGCAATTCTCTACATTTTGCCATAGGGCGTAAAGAAGATTTTGGAATTTTGTAACTAATTTCATGCAATTCTACTAATTTTTCCATGGGGCATGTCACGATCTTCAAGGACGGACCAAGGCGCAGCATGCCGGGTTGAGAAAAACATGTTTATTTAAGTTTAACTCACCGAAACAAAAATACGAAACAAAGATCGGACATGCACTGTGTGGCGCATAGACACCTACAAACACTACAACCAAAGTTAACTTCAGACAAGGAAAGGAGGGGAAAAAGGGCTACTTAAGTATGGTTCCCAATCAGAGACAACGATGGACAGCTGTCCCTGATTGAGAGCCATACCCGGCCAAAACAAAGAAATACAAAAGGGAACATAGAATGCCCACCCCAAATCACACCCTGACCAAACCAAAATGAGACATAAAAAGGCTCATACAGGTCAGGGCGTGACAGGGCAGAGAGAAACATTTGCAGTTTTACAGCTAATTTCCTGCCATTCTACACATTTTGCCATGATTTATGCGATGTTAACAAGGCAGCAGGTACTCTTCCTGGGGTCCAGCAAAATTAAGGCAGTTTATACAATTTTAAAAACATTACAATGCATTCACAGGTTTCACAAGACTCTGTGTGCCCTCAGGCCCCCTCAGGCCCCTCACTGGATTATTGACCTCTGCCAGACCCTGAGACTGCCTGCCATTCTGAACCCAGACCTGACCCTGAGACTGCCTGCCATTCTGTACCTTTTGGACTCTGATCTGGATTACTGACCTCTGCCTGCCATTGACCTGTCATTTTGCCTGCCCCCTGTTTTGTAATAAAATGTTGTTACTTCGACACTGTCTGCATCTGGGTCTTCCCTAAAACGTGACACTGTGCCTATGTTTGTTTGCTTCACAGTCCCCGCTGTTCCATAAGGTGTTTTTTAATCTGTTTTTTAAATAAAATGTTACTGCTTGCATTAGTTACTTGATGTGGAATAGAGTTCCATGTAGTCATGGCTCTATGTGGTACTGTGCACCTCCCATAGTTTGTTCTGGACTTGGGGACTGTGAAGAGAGCTGTGTGCCAGTAGTTCAAACAGACAGCTCAGTGCATTCATGTCAATACCTCTCATAAATACAAGTAGTGATGAAGTCAATTGCTCCACCACTTTGAGCCAGGAGAGATTGACATGCATATTATTAATATTAGCTCTCTGTGTACATCCAAGGGCCAGCCATGCTGCAATCAATTGCAATTTTCCTAAGCCCTTTTTTGTGGCACCTGACCACACGACTGAACAGTAGTTAAGGTGCGACAAACCTAGGACCTGCCTTGTTGATAGTGTTGTTAAGAAGGCTGTGCAGTGCTTTATAATGGACATACTTCTCCCCATCTTAGCTACTGTTGTATCAATATGTTTACATGACAGTTTACAACCCCGGGTTACTCCAAGCAGTTTATTACAACATTTAGTTGAGTGTTTAGGGTTTAGTGAATGATTTGTCCCAAATACAATTATGTTAGTTTTAGAAATATTTTGGGCTAACTTATTCCTTGCCACCCACTCTGAAACTAACTGCAACTATTTGCTAAGTGTTGCAGTCATTTCAGTCGCTGTAGTAGCTGACGTGTATAGTGTTGAGTTTTTTGAGAACAAGTTCTCATTTACAACTGCGACCTGGCCAAGATAAAGCAAAGCAGTGCGACAAAAACAATAACACAGAGTTACACATGGGATAAACAAACGTACAGTCAATGACACAATAGAAAAATCTGTATACAGTGTGTGCAAATGAAGTAAGGAGGTAAGGCAATAAATAGGCCAATAGTGGCGATGTAATTACAATTTAGCAATTAACACTGGAGTGATAGATGTGCAGATGAGGATGTGCAAGTAGAAATACTGATGTGCAAAAGAGCAGAAAAACAAAAACAAATATGGGGATGAGGTAGGTAGTTGGTTGGATGGGCTATTTACAGATGGGCTGTGTACAGCTGCAGCGATCGGTAAGCTGCTCTGACAGCTGATGCTTAAAGTTAGTGAGGGAGATATAAGTCTCCAACTATAGTGATTTTTGCAATTCGTTCCAGTCATTGGGAGCAGAGAACTGGAAGGAAAGGCGGCCAAAAGAGGTGTTGGCTTTGGGGATGACCAGTGAAATATACCTGCTGGAGCGCATGCTATGTGTGGGTGTTGCTATGGTGACCAGTGAGCTGAGATAAGGCGGAGCTTTACCTAGCAAAGACTTATAGATGACCTGGAGCCAGTGGGTTTGGCGACGAATATGTAGCGAGGACCAGCCAACGAGAGCATACAGGTCGTAGTCATGGGGAGTATATGGGACTTTGGTGACAAAACAGATGGCAATGTGATAGACTGCATCCAAGTTGCTGAGTGTTGGAGGCTATTTTGTAAATGACATCGCCGAAGTCAAGGATCGGTAAGGTAGTCAGTTTTACGGGGGTATGTTTGGCAGCATGAGTGAAGGAGGCTTTGTTGCGAAGTAGGAAGCTGATTCTAGATTTAATTTTGGATTGGAGATGCTTAATGCTCTGCGGGGGGTGCAGAGCTGTTGGCTGGGGTTGGGGTAGCCAGGTGGAAAGCAATTCCAGCCGTAGAGAAATGCTTCATCTACATACGTAGACACTCTGGCTTTACTCAAAGTCAGTGGCATGTTAGAAAAGATTGAAAAGAGCAAGGGGCCTAAACAGCTACCCTGGGGAATTCCTGATTCTACCTGCATTATGTTTGAGAGGGTCCATTGAAGAACACTTTCTGTGTTCTGTTAGACAAGTAACTCTTTATCCACATTATAGCAGGGGGTGTAAAGCCATAACACAAGTTTTCCAGCAGCAGACTATGATCGATAATGTCAAAGGCTGCACTGTAGTCTAACAAGACAGCCCCCACAATCATTTTATCATTTCTCTCAGCCAATTACCAATCATTTGTGTAAGTGCTGTGCTTGTTGAGTGTCCTACCCAGTGACTGACATAACAAGAGAAAAACTGTCGAACCGCACATATCCAGAAATACTTTAAAAAATGTTTCTTAAAGTATTCTGACATATCAACTGGAAACGTTTATGGGAAGGGCTAAAATTCTGTAGAACGGATAGGGGGCATAAGTACATTCTCAGGCTCACAGGTTAACATGTGCATTACTTCATATAATTTTTATTTGTTATTTATTTAACCTTTATTTAACTAGGTAAGTCAGTTAAGAACAAATTCATATTTACAATGACGGCTTACCATAAGGCAAAAGGCCTCCTGCGGGGACCAGGGTCTGGGATAAAAAATTAAAAATATCAATATAGGACAAAACACACATCACGACAAGAGAGACAACACAACACTACATAAAGAGAGGCCTAAGACTACAACATAGCAAGGCAGCAACACATGACAACAGAGCATGGTAGCAACACAACATGACAACAACATGGTAGCAACACAGTATGGTAGCAGCACAAAACATGGTACAAACGTTATTGGGCACAGACAACAGCACAAAGGGCAAGAAGGTATAGACAGCACAGTATATAGTGACAGCACCGCATTGCCAGCCGTTTATTATGAGTCGGCCGTCTATTATGAAAAAAATTCAAATTAATGAAACTAAATTGGTTTGAATTATCATGCAAAAAGCTAATCATGAATTATGTCAGAGCCAAATTGAAAATGTCTTACCCTCGAATAGGTAGAAACTTCTAAAAATAGACAGCCGGTACCTAGTGGTTGGCATTTGCATAGTCTATAGTATTGCACAGATGACCAGACATTTACATTTCATAAGAGATTATGTCAGTAGACAAAGGATAGTGCAGCTGTAACATCCCACTAAGGCCACGGCACAGGTTAATCCTAACAAACACGTAGATGAACTCACCTGTGAGGTTGGACAAACCTGCAGACGGGTTTAATCTCTTTATTGTATATCTCGAACTGTCCACCCCTTCAGTGATTAGCTATTTTACATACATTGTGTTAATCATATCATACACATCAAATAGAAAAGACCAGAACCACAATATGGCATACAATCACAAATGGAACCACTATTTCTGTTGTCCCTTTTGCTGATGGAATAATGAACATTTACTCCACTCACCCAACGGACTATAAGATATTGATCATGGTTGGTTTGGTTTAATTTGTTTTTGTGACTCTCATTCAAAAATGAATTATCAAAGAGAAAGTTTAAACCACTCAAGAGTTTTTCATGAGTTTATCTGGGTCAGCGCTGCACTTCAAAACAGAAAAGCCATAAACAGGATTAAAGGAGCAATCCGGTATTTGAAAAAAGTCAGTTGTTTTGTTAAATAGATGTTTTCATAGACAGAGCTATATATGTAAGGAGCTACAGTATTCATGCAAGGACTGACCATCCATGAGATAAAAAACAGGTTTTCAAGCAACGCAGTGTTAAGATGGAGCTTATATTTTTGGTCCTGATGTGGTAAGACAGTTGAAATAAGCTCATAAGGCATTTATAAATTATATTCCTCAATAATCTATGGTATCATTCATTTAAAAGTAAAAAAATGGAGGTACCAATCCCGGATTGGCCCTTTAAACAAGTGAAAACAAGGACAACTCTTTGACTGTGTCCTTCATCTTTTCATGTCCTTCTCTCAGGGTCTGACCTAGTGGGATTCAACCCGTGGGTGGAGAACTCGGGGCCAGTGGGAGATGGACAATCAAAGTGGGGCACAGAGAAGCTGATTAAAGACGCTGGTCGCTGAGCCACTCTCCCCATGATCAAAGACTGAGAGGCCAGAGGCACAATGGCAGATAAGGATCGACACAAACAAGCCACCTTCCCCACTGGGTCGGAATGAAAGACCACTGTGGATAAACCAACCTCATAACACCCCCTCCCACACAGAAAGAGAGTCTTACAGACAGACAAGCAGACGCACACACACACACAAACTCATACCTCCTAACACACAAACTCCTACAGTACTTCATAACACTCCCTCCCAAATACCCACATATATATATACACGCACACAAATACACACAGACAACGTCCAGAGTCTCCAGACACCTGTAATTTATGTCAACCTCGGTTAAATGAGCACCGTTGTTGTGAAGGTTGGTATAGTGTCTTTGTCATTTATGCTGATTCACTAGCTATTTGTCAGCTAGACACAATACACTTGAAACAGAATAGCACCTCCACCTCTCCAGCCTATCCCCAAACCCTGTGATGTTGAGTGTGTCAGAAATTGGCAGACTAGCCAGACTGTCAGAATTTGACATGAAATGTTAGATCAAATTGGGGACCAAGAAGCACTGGAGCGAGGACACTTTTATTCACTCACTAGCTGATGGGGTATATTTGGGGTTTTGCGGTTCTATTGACAAGCCAATGAGGCGGGGGTGGACTAGGAGTGTCACACTCACAGACAAGTAAACAAACTGGCTGTGGGGATGTCATGGTTTGATAGAGCATTGAGCAAGAGCATTGATTAGTGTATTTTGTCAGTGGAAGGTTGTCGTAACTCTGCAATACCTTTGACCAAGTTAACTTTGTCTCTGTCAGGCTCGTGTGTAGCTGGTGCATAAAGTCAGGCGCAGGAGAACAGTACTGAGTGAGCAAAAAACTTTACTCAAACAAATAAACATGCAAAAACGCTAAACGCGTAAATACAAATAACATGCCTCAGGCGAGGCATAATAATAAATGCACCAGCCGGAAAAAACGGCTTCACAATAAACAAACACACACAAGGACATGGGGGAAAACAGAGGGTTAAATACACAACAGATAATGATGGGGAATGCAAACCAGGTGTGTGAAAAACAAGACAAGACAAATGGAAAATGAAAAGTAGATCGGTGATGATTAGAAGACCGGTGACGTCGACCGCCGAACGCCGCCCGAACAAGGAGAGGAGCCGAAAGTTGTGACAGTCTCAGTCTTTCTGTGTAAATCCCTGTCGTTTCAGACATCAAACCCACTGTAAATATGCCACTGGGATATTTATATTGTGTCAGCTTTTCAGGCACCATAGAACATCTTGGGAAATCTTGTACTTTTTCTCTTGAACCACTTTTGAAATATTAAATCCTTAAGAGTTGCATCATGCATCAATCTAAGTAACATAATGATACAAATCCCCATCAGAATCCATCAGTTTAAGCTAGAGATATACATTTTTTTGCATGGACTGCTTCTCCATCCACTGTATGTGCGGTGTTTGTCAGACAATGAGACATCCCGAAAATCGTCCTTCTCACAAAATGTCTGTAGTGTCCCAATGGTTTGGCCTACAAACTATTATGACCACTCTCACGAACACAACTGTGTTCTCCGTTTTGCTCTATGACCACCACAAGTGTCATGGGACTCGTCTAAAGGTAACCCATACAAACGAATGGAGGTATGGAGGTAGTTTTATAAAATAATTTACAAAATAAGGGGTTAAATATGTGTTAAAAAATATCCTGAGCCTTCTTATATCTCCTAGATCTAGGACAGACACTACCAACCCTTATGATTGATTTTTTGACTGTCTTTTTTGCCATTTATGAATGTGTTATTGGGCTATAGTAGTAAAGATCAAATTCTATATTTGATGAAATAATTCAAAATAACATGTTTAGATGCTAAAGGCACGGGCTACTGAATCTAATGAAACTACTCAGACATGCAGACAGCACTTAAACATTCAAAAGTTTGAGACAGTTTTATTAATGTGTAGCAAGATTGTCAATAAAGTTATTGCTTCATAGTATACATGCAAAATTAATCTAAAAATTGTTTGTAAAGCTCAAAGTTGTGCACACCATCACAGTTATGAAAAACAATACTTATTGCCTTTCTCAAAATACACAAATCTACACTGTCAATGTTAAAACAGTCATTGAGTTGCAAGAGATGCTCAATTCATCTTGAAAACAATACAAAACAGTATAACAAACAAGAAAAAAGCATATACATAAAATATAAGAGGCAAAAGCAGGAATTATTTATTTCTTATTACCATAACTCACAATGTAAAAAAGAGCCTTAGGTGTGTGCTACTCTATGTTTCATCATATGAATTGTGTGGAGATGGGAGCAGAGGAGTCCTGCTGGGAATACTCTATCCAATCACATGTCATCAGCATGTGGGCGTAGTGTGGCTCTGCGGTGTGGATTCAAGGTCACTGTAGCTATATGGCCGGTAATGGGGTCCCCGTGGAAATGGGCTTGCTCATCCAGGCTATTGTTGGGAGACATGGGGTCGAGATTGGACAGCCCCTGGCTGCTGTGACCGGTGCCCAGCTTACCCAGCAGAGAGGTCATCTCATTTACCCCCTGGTCTCCTGGGAAATGGTGGTGCGGAGACTTGGGCTTGTCGTCTGCAGTATGGTACGGCTGGTCAATGACATGCAGCACTCTGGAGGACTGGAGGTTGTGCAGGGATCGTGACTGTACTGCAGGAGGGAGAGGTACACAGGTTACAGGTGAGTAAGCAGCTCAACACATATCGATTCCAGTCATTAAATGATGAACTAATGTCACACATACTATATCCCCAGTCCAACTTTAAGTTGTTAGACTGTAAGCCACCTTTAAAAAATGTGTACCTTGGCTTTTGGTTGTACAATTAACCAAAGACATCTACTGTAAGAGTAGATTCCACTCACAGAGCTGACAGACCCTCAGTTAAGATGAGTAATTACATTTAAGTCATTCACTATCTTAAAACATTATGAGACCATTATATATCTTTGAAGTCCCCTTCATATTGTATCCAACTATTCCTATACTCTTCGAAAAAACTTCAGCTGTCCCCATAGGAGAACCCTTTTTGGTTGCAGGCAGAACCCTTTTGGGTTCCATGTAGAACCCTCTGTAGAATTTTTTTGTATTATTCTTTTCTTTTTTACCCCTTTTTCTACCCAATTGGTAGTTACAGTCTTGTCCCATCGCTGCAACTCCTGTACGGACTCGGAAGAGGCGAAGGTCTCGAGCCGTGTGTCCTCCGAAACACGACCCTGCCAAGCACTGCTTCTTGACACACTGCTTGCTTAACCCGCAAGCCAGCCGCACCAATGTGTCAGAGGAAACACCGTACAGCTGGCAACCGGGGTCAGCTTGCAGGCGCCCGGCCCGACACAAGGAGTCACTAGAGCGCGATGGGACAAGGAAATCCCGTCCGGCCAAACCTTCCCCTAACCCAGACAACGCTGGGCCAATTGTGCACCGCCTCATGGGTCTCCCGGTCACGGCCGGCTGTGACACAGCCTGGGATCGAACCCGATAAAGCACTGCGATGCAGTGGCATTAGACCGCTGCACCACTCGGGAGGCCAGCACCTTTTTTGTCTAAGAGTGTACAACTGTTGAAAGGAGATTGTTAGTCAGACAAGCTGATGAGAATAGGGATTAGTAATACATGTTCTCTGTGCCGAGGGTTGCCAGCTCAGCTCTTGATCTGAAATGTGGGGTCCTGGTGGACCGTCGTGCTCTGCAGGTGAGTTGTTATAGCAGCAGCGCCGTAGCAGCGTCTGGCACTATGGGAGGAGCTCTAGTCTAATCAGCTTTCCAGCTGTGATGTGAGGCAGGAGGTACGGGGTGGCTGGGCGAGGTTTGGCCGGGCGGTGCGGGTGGCTGACTCACCCCTCACTGGGCTGAAGTCCCCTCCTTGGCTGACCTTGGGCTCGGAGAAGGGTTTCAGGTTTGGGAAGAGGATGAGGGAGAAGGACAGGAGCAGCACCTAGGGAAAAAGTCATAATTTGTACTTTGCCACATTCAACAATGTTTAGCAGTTTAGGGGAGCTTCCAATCCCCAGTGGAGCTCCAGAGTTAAAGACACACTCTTCAGTAACTGTTGTTCAAAGCTGTTCAGCTAATCCCAGTACAGTGCATCAAAGTCAACAGGTGTGAACACACAATCCGTATTATTTACATTTCTGCATTTTCCTAAAGTACAAGGCATTAGAAGAGACACAAACTCATTCATATTCATATTGGATTTACAAAGTCTAATTTCTGCTGGCACTGATGTGGTTTTAGTTGACCTGTCCAATTATATTATAGACAGGTGAATGAATCAATGGTGTGTCTCTCTGGAGTGTATCTCTCTGTGTATATTTCACTCTATATGTCTGGTATACATCTTTCTTTTTATTTCGTTTTGTCATTTTTTTCTCAGAGGGGGGGTTACAGGTACAAGACAATCAAATAAATGCATACAAAGATAACCCCAACCCATCCCCCAAATCCCCCCCCCAATCCCCATCCACCCGCCCACATCCACCCAACCCACCCGTACCACCCCTTCCCTGTAGGCCTGAAAGCAAAGGAAGTAACAAAAGTCTAAATATATACAGTATATATATTGGTTTGTATGTGTGGGGCTTTAGTGAGATTGTTCTCATCAGAGTCAGGTATATTTGTCCAGGCCTCAATTGTTCCTTGACTAGCACCATTCATTCTCGCTGTTGATAATTATAATGGTATAACTTCTAACAATAACTGTATCCCCTGGTTAAATGGGAAAGAGTGAGGTGGTTGCATCTTCCCACCTCTCCAACTGTCTGTCACTCTCTAATCCCATATGGTGTATGAGCTGATCTAGTGAACTGTTTATAAAAGTGACACTTCTGCTTACCAGGACACAGGTCCCGGTCTGTGCGGTCCTTTTGGAGCCGTTCATTACCACAGTCTGCATCCTACGCAGCTGCTCCATCAGAGACCTGGGAGTCACAGAGGCTCAATTAGCTAACTTTGCCACCAGGTGTAAGAGGCAGAAACAGAACAGGGAGAACAGATTAATGTGGAGGTTCCTCACGTGTTGCATTTCTCCAACTGAAACACCTTCCTCTGCAGCTCCTGGTTGTGTGTGTTGCAGGCCGTCATCCTGGAAGAGGAACAACAAGGGAATTTCCCAGATGAGACTGACAAGCTGTTGCTGCTCGATCAGTCCAAGAAAAACGCCATCCTGCTACAGAATCACTCACCAGCATGCCGAGAAACACTGACACTCAAAGACACTGAATTACACAATGGGCCCTATGCAGTTTCTCTGCACCACAAAACTCACACACTGTTTCTGAAACGTTTTGTGCTCAGCACCCTGTGACCAGCACTGGGCAAATTTCAGGTCTGTTGAGGGCAAACTTGAAAGTTGTGAAAATTCCAATGTGCGTTTACTGTGAACAATGAGGCTGTACCCGCTTAAGTTACAGTTTTAACAGTGGCCAAGTAGGCTACTGTGGCTGTTTGATCATAATGTAGGCCTAACAGAGTGGCTTACCATCAAAAACAATGGTAAGTCATTCTAACATCTTTAATATGGAAATAGCTGTTCTATCGTTCAGCCTACGGTAGCAGACAATGTGTGGTGTTCATTGTAGGCCTAAATTCCATGAGACTTTTGAAAAAAACATGCAGAGCATGACATTAACCTGTTTATCCACTTGTCCTTCAGATAAGGAGGTGACTAAAAATGTTGTTGTGTTGTTTGATGCAAGAAACCACTTTACAAAATAAAATGGATTATTAGTCCTATGCCATTATTACAGAGAATCAAACAAATTATTCAAGCCTATCTCAAAATAGAACACTGCCCCTTTAAGAAGAAAAAAAAGCAATTTTCATGACTTGCTTTTCAAAGATGTCTAGAAATGTGCACGTTTTGTGCTCTTGTAGGAAACAATCACTCCCGCATTGATCCATAACTGGGTGAATAACTCACTACCTAGCAAAGGATATGAACACATGTGCACAGGTGGCTACATGCAGCTCTCGCTTTGATCTCAAAACAAGCTTATCTACTCACGACCGCTCATGGTGTAAACACAGTCCAGTTCAAAGTGAATGGCACAGATCCATATATGGCATTGGTATATTTGCATATAGGCCTACTGCAGCTCTGATTAGTAATGCCACACAGTTCTGGGTATTTGTACAACAAAATCACTTACATATTTAGTTTTGCATACTAAGTCTTGCATAGTTCGTTTTGTTTCGGGATGTTGCATTGGCTAATATTGCGTTGATTCAATCACAATTCCCACAGCAAAGGGAAACATTGATAGTGTTAACTAACAGGGAAAACTAAAAAGTTGAGTGAAGTTCAATCTCGTGCTTCACTGCACGGGCTGATATTTCTTCTGCACGGCCTGCACAAGAGCGCAGCTTAGAGGGATCATTGCCTGTGACGTGTTCCAAATATCTTGTTCGTTTGAGAAGTGCTTTATACATTTTTGTCAGTTGTAGTCAGTTGGACATTTCTACTTTGACTTCAGGCCTGTGAGTCCATACCTTTTCCATTTATTTAGTGCCTATTGTCAGTACCTGCTCTCCAGACCATCAATGTATTCTTTTTTTCTTCTTCCTGCTCTCTTGGGCCGACTGCTTGTTCCGGATCTTTCTGCGGATTTTCTTCAGAATCCTCTCCTCATACTAATGGAAACAGACAAAGGAATAAAATATTTAGCATGTTTACGCGCATTTGAAATCCTCAAGAGCCATAAGTTGTTCTGTGAAGCTGCAAAAAAGTTTCACCTTGGTGAGCGGTAGTTGGCTAGGCAGAGTCACCCCCTCCTTGGCCAGCAGTTTTTTTCTCATCCTCATTGAGAATCAACTCCTGGAAGGAATGCTGAGACTGCTGTGGGGGCTGGAAGTGAGACGGGAATGTTAATACAGTACATAATATGCAAAGCATCACAACCAGTGGCCTGAGCAGCAATGTGTTTTTCAGAGTGAGTGGAAGGTGTGCAGAGAGGCAGGCAGGCAGCATAGCCCATTCCTCTCATTTCATGCTTTCCTCACACCAATTACATTACCGTCCTGTACCCATGCCTTGTTGCCACTGTCTCTTTTAAGTTAACCTGTTTCTTCATGTTCTCCTCTGAATGTTTTAGAATGACTTTATCCATCTTATCTATTCCTCTCCACTCCAACACACTCACCAACATACGAACAAGCCATTACAGGCGCACTCATCCAAGCACGCACACACACATACTCGCACGCTAGCACACACAGACACGCACACACACGCATACCCTTTATCATCACTCACCGGCTCAGATGTACCAGAGAGCAGTAGCTCCTTGACAGTGAGGGGAAAGCTAGAGGTCAGCTGGGTTTTGTGTACATCAGAGGAACACTTTGTCCCACCAGTCCTTCCTGGGTAGAAGCCTGAGTCCCAGCCATCTGTAGCATGCAGAGAGACAGGATGTGACCACACAGGCTGTGTTTGTGTTGATACTGAGACAAAGGTAGGATTAGCCTAATGAATACAAAACGAAAAACGTGTTGCTTTCAAAGGAGGAGCTTCTAATGTTGACATAAGCAATATTAATCACACATCTAACATAACGTAGCAAATGTTCTCTATGTCACTTGTATATAATAAATAACATGAAATGCTCTATATATTTGTATACTTTCTGTACTATTGTGTGCCATCTATGTCCTACTGATATTAATGGAGAAGTCGGTGTCCAGGGCGGCCCTGGCATGTGGCTGAGGGGGGAGGAAATGGGGCTCTGTGGGAGGGCTCTCAGGGCGCTTCGGGCTGTCCATCTGATCGGAGTGGGGGTCCTCACTGATTCCACTGTCACTGGGAGAGGGAGACCACAGGGGCGACCCCGAAACCGAGTCACTGACACTTAGGAGGGGGTTCAATAAGTCCTCGCCCTGTAGCTTTGTTGGAAGCAGCATCTGCCAAATAACACACCAAATGTTCTAATTACTGTACAGCCATACTGGAGAGAGTAGATGAGAAAAGCAGGCTAGATATGGGGATCACGTGGTAGACACAGCCAAGGTGAAAATGTAAAAACACGGCAGGGTAGCATCAAAGAGTGAATGCTTTCACTCCACTCACGTTTGGCTTGTGAATAGGCCAGGCATGGTTCCCATGGTGTCCCATCTCCTCGTGACGGAGGATGCCATCGTTCTGATCAAACAGCAAATCAAGCAGCTCAATCCCGTCGCAACCCTGGAACAGAACAGGCCACTCAATGACATCATGTTACTCTGTATTTACAAATGAGAGATAACATAGAAAGATCCTTACAGGAAGGCTGTAAAAGCAATCATACCAAGGACTAGTAATGCTTTTTATTGCCATTATCTCATGTCACTCTTATCTGACATTTTAAATCAGTTTTACCATGCCATTCAACACAGTAAACTTGAGTTAAATTCAATTAAATTGATCTAGTTTGGACATTAAAAGATCGTAAGTCTATGTAGACCACACAAAACACCCACACCTACATACTCACCCACTCACTGGCAGGTAGATCCATTGCGTATTAGGAACTTTGTTAGATGGCATATATAACCTTGGCTGCCCTAATAAAATAAACTGCTAACCTACTTATCCAGGACATAGTAAAACACAGAAACGAACACATAGGCCGTGTTACCTGGTCTGAATAGTGGTCCATCATTTCAGAACTAGGGTGGAACAGGGAAGAACTCCCCAAAATAAGATAAATCCAGTAAAATGGTCAGTTTCCTTTGTTGTGAAGGAGCTCTGTTCCAGATGACTGTATGTCTCTACTGTATCTCACTGCTCGTGTTCTGAGGTCCAAGGTTTAAACTCCAACAAAGCACATCCAGTCATCAACCCCAGGTCTGTCACCCCATTGGCCAGCATGTATATAGGAGATTTGATTGGCAGGGAAAGACTGACAACTGAGGCAAGTTTGACTGTCTAGAAAATAAAGAACGTGGATGGAAAGTTTATACTTTCCTTTCCTCTTGTTGTGTTTGATAGCAGATTGACAGGAGGAATGAGGGTTATCCTTTGACACGGTTTCTGTGTTTGTTCATTCATAAAAGTAACCAACACACTATGATACCGTTTATCCATTTCAAACAATCCCCATAAAAATGAAAGAATGCTTTTATAATAAAATCTTTATTTTATAACTTTAAATGAATAAATTCCTTCAAGTCAGAACAGAAAAAAAAATGCCTTTATATCCTCTCACAATTCCTAAAACATTTTGATGTAGATCTCCTGGAAGTTTCTACATTCATTTCCAGATATATTTCGAAGACACCACCTGATGTTATTAATGTGATTCAGTTGGGCTTATGACTAATGCCTAGAATTGCAGCACAGGCATGAATTAAACAAAAACAAAACATGGGTACATGTTTATGTTTGCTCTTTTCTAAATTATGACACATGCAAAGACCCCTGGGCTCTACAGGGAAAATAAAAGAATCCACCAAAACAAATTGCAGTCATGAATTAAAGTCGTGAACTGCCAGTCTCAGTGTTTTAATGCGCAAGACAAATCTATTTCAATCTCACTTTGTCAAATGCTGATACTGAAGTTATAGAGTTTAATGGCTGTGATAGGAGAAAACTGAAGATGAATCAATAACATTGTAGTTATTCCACAATACTGACAGAGTGAAAAGAAGTATAGAATAAAAAATATTCCAAAACATGCATCCTGTTTGCAGCAAGGCAAACTAATACTCCAAAAATGTGGCTAAGCAATTAACTTTTTGTCCTGAATACAAAGTGTTATGTTTAGGGCAAATCCAATACAACACATTACTGAGTACCACTCTTCATGTTTTCATATGTTATGGGTATTCTTATAATCATTAAAAACTGGGGAGTTTTTCAGGATAAAAAAGAAACGGAATGGGGCTAAGCACAGGCAGAATCCTAGAGGAAAACCTGGTTCAGTCTGCTTTCCACCAGACACTGGGAGATTAACTCACCTTTCAGCAAGACAATAACCTAAAACACCAAAAGGCCAAATCTACACAAATCTATGGCAAGACCTGAAAATGGTTGTCTAGCAATTATCAACAACCAATTTGACAGAGCTTGAAGAATTTTGGAAATAATAATGGGCAAATGTTGCACAATCCAGGTGTGGAAAGCTCTTAGAGACTTACCAAGAAAGACTCACAGCTGTAATCCCTGCCAAAGGTGATTCTAACATGTTTTGACTCAGGCGGTTGAATACTTATCTAATCAAGATATATTTGTTTTATTTTTCATTAAGTTTTTACAAATGTAATATTTCCTTTTCACTTTGACATTACAGAGTATTTTGTGTAGATCGTTGACAAAAATATTACAATTAAATCAATTTTATCCCACTTTCTAACACTGCAGAATGTGGAAAAAGTCAAGTGCTGTGAATACTTCTGAAGGCCCTGAATATGGTCATGAAGCACACACAGCAGTGAAGCTATGCACCATTTATTCATTTTTCTCATATAGACAGTTTACTTGAAATTATGAGTTGTGAACTTCTCATATGAGTTGTCAACTTCTAAATGTTCTATTATGCCCAAAAAGCCTGACCCTTTCTCTCTCCCTATCTCCTAGCTCACTGTATCACTTCAAATATCAGTTACTCTTTCCTTTCGTCTGTCTCTGTTCTGCTAGCTGTGTCTTCAGTTCAGTTTGCAACAGGATCACTGCCAATAACCATGATGGTCTTTATATTGTGGCAGGATTACGTTATCATTATTGCTCCTCTATCTGATGGGGAATGGGTCCAAAGGGTAAATCTCTGTTCTTAGCCTGCAAGTTGTGCTTGTACATTGTTACAACAGAATGAAAAAACAATATATCACTACTCTCAGGCTCTGTGGCTTTGGGATTACCCTTATGGATATGGCTTGCTCCTACAAGCAAACGTTCACATGTTGTTTGTTTAAAGCATACATCCAATGGGTACAATACAGTCTGTGAAAATATTATTTTATAAAAAAATATAGACATCTTAAAATGTTGACACAAGTAACTGTGAGTAAAAAGCAACTGTGAGTGTGAGTCAAAAGCAACTGTGAGTGTGAGTCAAAAGCAACTGTGAGTGTGAGTCAAAAACAAGTCTGTGTTCAATTGGCTGGATGTGAAGGACTGAATGACAATGTGAATGGAGCCTAAATAGAGATCATGAAAAATAACCTTGAGCGTGTGTTTGGTCTGAATAATACTTGAATGAAAGTAAAGCACTTAGCAGACTGAGTAAGAGTAGATTTCTGGGTGTAATCTTGGGTTTAATGGCTTTGAAGGGTCTTTGCACAATCATAATCAGTCTGCGTTCAACTCCTCGCTCAGTCAGCGGGAGGCCAGGACACATTGTGGGATTTCAATCACATTCAATGTTTTGAATAGCAGCATAAAGCACGTCCCTTCATATTGACCAAATGTCTTTATCTCAGTCAAAGTGAATATAAAAGTGTTCAAAAGTTTGTCAGGCTTTAGTCCTATTGATTCAAATCTAGAAGTCTAAGGACTCACAAAGGTTATTTAAAATGATGTCATGCAGCTAAAAACAGCTCTAACAATATGAAATATTACATTTTGCCCTGAAATGGGCTTTTGGGTATGGAACAGGACATTCTGTTATGTAAGCCCATGTCTTACCGTACTATCATTCGATAATACCTTACGTAACAGCACAGACTGCTAGACAGTGTTGTTTGGCACTTCAGAGACAGAGAGTTAGAATGTGGTGGAAACTGACTAATGATGCAGAAAGAGTTCTGAACTCTTCGCAGAGGCACCACCTGCTGGAAGACTTGACCAAGTGACGTGGCAACTGGCAGACGCTCACAGTCGGAGTGCAATAATAACAATAAATTGTTTGAAATCAAATGTTCCATACCTTTTACTTTACAAGGGATAAATCACCCAATTCAAATTGTGTACTCTAATATATTGCTTCCCTTTTCAAATCAAATCAAATTGTATTTACACATGCCCCCGAATACAACAGGTGTAGTAGACCTTACATTGAAATGCTTACTTACAAGCCCTTAATCACTGCATTACAGCTACCCTGATATGCTGGTCTCAATCCAAAATGAATGGGAAAGCACAGCAAGCTAATTTACTGCACCCAAATTGGCCATTTTAATTCATACGATAATATTCAGTAATTATATTTGGACCAAACTTTTTTCTAACAATGAGTGAGACATGAGGAACCAAAAGAAATAGTCAAAAACCACCCACGGACACCCCACACCCATCTCACCCAAACAACAAGTATATAGTATCAGTTCTCTATGTCTGACAAGTAGTATGGAACTGCCCTCAGAACAACCTCAGTCGGGGCATGGACTCTATTAGATGTCGGAAGTGTACCACAGGGATGCTGGTTCATGTTGACTCCAATGCTTCCCACGGTTGTGTCAAGTTGTCTGGATGTCCTTTGGGTGGTGGACCATTCTTGAGACACAGAGGAAACTGTTGAGCGTGAAAAATCCAGCAGCTTTGCAGTTCTTGATACAAACCGGTGAACCTGGCACCTACTACCATACCCTGTTAAAAGGCACTTACATCTATTGTCTTGCCCATTCACCCTCTGAATGGCACACATACACAATCCATGTCGCAATAGTCTCAAGGATTACAAATCTTCTCCCCTTCATCTACACTGATTGAAGTGTATTTAACAAGTAACATCAATAAGGGATCATAGCTTTCACCTGGATTCACCTGGTCAGTCCTTGTCATGTTCTTAATATTTTGTGTACTTAGTGTGTGTGTGTGTGTGTGTGTGTGTGTGTGTGTGTGTGTGTGTGTGTGTGTGTGTGTGTGTGTGTGTGTGTGTGTGTGTGTGTGTGTGTGTGTGTGTGTGTGTGTGTGTGTGTGTGTGTGTGTGTGTGTGTGTGTGTGTGTTGACGTGTGGACGTATTTATCTATTCTTGTGGGGACCAGATTTTTTGGGGGGACCAACTGGGGTTAAGGTTAGAATTAGTGTTAGGGTTAGAATTACGTTAAGGGTTAGGGTTAGGAGCTAGGGTTAGTTTTAGGGCTAGGTTTAGGGTTAGGGTTAAGGTTAGTTTTTTTTCCCCCTCTTGGAGGTGGGAGAGGGATGTATGAAGTGTAATTGAGATTGCGTCATCTGTGGATCTGTTGGGGTGGTATGCGAATTTGAGTGGATACCCTGAATCCACTACAAAATCGTTAGGGTTTTCGATCAATGTTGTTACATGGGAGATCCGTTTGAAGTCTCTATTAAAATTGTGGATGTGTTGGATGAGGTGGCGTCGTAGAGAATAACGAGAAGAGGACTTTTCTTTGTGTGTGTGTGTGTTTCTATGGAACAGAAGGTGCGTGCTCTGTGTCTCAAGACGATGTCAGAATGGAATGTGTCGTGTGGATCTTCGTAGCAGGGCGCCTATCAAGGGTGTTATCTCTGGGGTGGCGCTAGAAGCAAAGGAAGCCCACTCCACCCATTCTATAGTTTTTTTGATGAAGAGTCTCTTCCTTCTCACGTGTATTTTGATTACCTGAGATTCTCTTGGAGAGCATTTATGCCCAAACCCATACAGTGTGATGAATGTAAATGATTTGGTCATGTGTCAAGTGTATTTAGATGGGAGGGGTATTATGTGCCAGTTGAGCCTAAATGCTGCATTTGTGGTGGTGAACATGCAGCCAAATTTCTGAAGTGTCCTGTTAGGGTGAAGGAGACAGAGGTGGCAAGAATAATGGCTGTCCAGAATGTCTCCTGTCCAGAGGCGTTGAGAACAGTGGAAGAAAGGTGTGAAGTTGAAGAAGTAATGGTAGTAGGAGTAGAGGCACAAAATGATATTCATTGTCAACAGAGGGATCCTGACATGTTGCATGTTAAGAAGGTGGACTTTGTAGCGTTGGAAATCAACGCAAACGGAGAGGAAACAGGAGAAAATAGGCATTATTGTGAGTGCGGCTGAGCGTTTTTGGGGACTCAGGGATTTTTTTACAAGGAATCCTGTCGATAAATGCTCCCTCCTCACAGGCACCTGAGCCTGTGTAGAATGGGATTTGAATGTGACTGAAGGAGTGGGATGGTTGTTTGATTTATTTTATATTATGTTGCCCCCCTGCCCCTTCCCGCAATGGAATATTTTTTGTTTCAATACACCGTACAGTAGGTGGCGGCAATACACCAATAGGTGTAGTCGGTCATAAAACTTTAAAGAAGAACTTAATATCTGGCCTACCAAATCAGGTCAGGTCGGGTAAGAGCGGATGTGGACATCCGGAACGTCCCAAGGACCCCAGATAGAGAACATCAAGACGAAGCAGCTGCTTTACAAGTGGGATGCACTGTTGAACACTACATCCCGAGGGGATCATGCTGATTGTACAGAGATTGTGGCAACCGGTTAAATGGCGTCACTTGAGAAGGCAAGAACAAGATGTATGTCAGGAGAAGTGCAGTATTATCATAAGGAGACATACATTTGGAATGCGGAGGAGGAATGGAAGGAAAAAGAGAGGCAGAGGAGGTCTAAGAGAAAGAGGGAGGAAGAGGGTGAGCTTGAGTCGGTTAAAAATGACGGAAAATGATGGTTTGTTAAAGAAGAATGGTAGAAAGTGTAAGCAGAGTGAGTTGAAGACAGGAGGAGAAATGGAAGTGAATGAGGGTGAATTATCAGAGGTGGTAGGTGTGGTGAAGTTCTCGAAGCCCGAGGCTTTCAATGAGGTTCAGGATGAAGATGTGTCAGGTTTTGGGTATCTGGTAAGGTGAATCAGGCGCAGAATAGCATTGATGCGTGGACAAGGTATTTAATAAAACAAAGCACCAGTATACAACAAAATACGAAAGGTGCGTAAAAATACCGGTCACACAAAATACACGAGCGTACAAATCAAACACCCGGCAACAACTACCAGCCTTCTAGTAAACAAACCTGAACTGAATACAAACACGCACACAAACATGGGGTAAACAGAGGGTTAAATACATGCACATGTAATTGTGGAATTGAAACCAGGTGTGAAGAAAACAAAGACAAAACAAATAGAAAATGAAAAGTGGATCGGCGATGGCTAGAAGACCGGTGACGTCGACCGCCGAACGCCGCCCGAACAAGGAGAGGGACCGACTTCGGCGGAAGTCGTGACAAGATGAGTCTGTGGCTGATTAATTTGTGGTAAACAGAGTAGGGTGCTGTGGAATCGGTGAGGGTAACCAGAAGTGGTCTTGTGATAATTGTTTGTGTTGTTGCTGGTCAGAAGGAGCAGGCACTTTGCGTTAAACGAATGAGGGCAAGAGATGTGAATTGTTTTACTCTCAAGAAAAGGGTGCCATTGAAAGGAGTGATTACTAGGGTAGGGGTAAATGTGAAAGTTGACCAACTGGTGTTTGTGATGCTTTGGTGCGACGCAGACAGGGGGATGAGAGTGGTGAAACAGAAGAGTCGTTGTTTTGATGTTGAGTCTTGGTTGAGTTTTCCAGGGTTAGCTAAGTGCAGAATGTGTTGTATGCTGAGGCAGTGAAGTAGAGGAAGATGGGTCATGGGGGAGGGATGGTGTGAGTAGTAGATCTGTACCAGTACAGAGGGATAGGCCAGCAAGTGATATGTTTCAGTAAGATTGGATTTTTAGCATTTATAGCAATGGTTATCAACTGTACTGCAGGGATAGAATGTAAGTTGCAGAAAATTGTGCTGGCGGCAGCTGCAGAGAGGTATTTGGGTGTGCGAGACTTGACTTCAGAAGAGTGATAATGAGTGTTTTACTTTTTTACATTTAACCTTTATTTAATTAGACAAGTCAGTTAAGAACAAATTCTTATTTACAATGACTGCCTACACCGGCCAATTGTGCACCGTCTTATGGGACTCTCAATCACGGCCAGATGTGATGCAGCCTGGATTCAAACAAGGGACTGCAGTGATGTCTACTTGCACTGAGATGCAGTGCCTTAAACCGGTGCGCCACTGGGGAGCCCAAAGTGATGTTAGGATATATAAGTTATCCTGTACAAGCTTTTATGCCGAATACATTACGTTGTTACAGGTGTCAAGCTTATGGGTGGTGGTGACCTGTCCTTTCAGGCTGTTGGCCTAAAGTAGGACTAAATAAATGTAAATAGATAAAAATAGAGTATGGTGGTGTTTTATTTATTTTATTTGTTAGTGAGTGTTAAATGGTAGGTTATTTGTCTACTTATTTTTTTCAAGCAAAGTATAAGCGAGTTATATACTCTAGTCTAGTAGGTGGCGGTAATGCAACATTTATTGGATGCCAACCACCGTCAAACCTCATCGAAGAAGAAGAGCGGATGTGTACAACAGTCAGCAGTCTATTTTTGCACCTAGGTGTGGCGTACAAGCAATTACTCTTTGTTTGATGTCTGGGTGTTGATTCGGCCTAATTTCGTAGCAGTATAACTATTTCGTCAAAGCTTGTAGGCCCAGCAGCGTAAAATGCTAGCTACAAATGTTAAGCAGAGAAGTTGTCTCAAAAAGCCCGAAGTAGCTCGCTCTGTACAGAGCGTGTCACGGTACGTCGTCACGAAGCACGCCAGCAGTATAAAACCGGTCCTGTTGACGTAACCAGTCTCTTCCCTGCCTATGCCCTCGTGAGGTGGGCAGTGTAATATCGTGTGTCTCCGTTTCCACTAAGCGAATCCACAACCATCCGTCAAAATGGTGAGTTAGCTAGTTAGTTTATTTTGGGGAATAGTGTAATCATGGTATCTGCTACTTCAGCATATAACTTTTAGGTATATTGATTGTTGAAATTAGGATGATAGTATGCGGTGATTTGGGCTTGGAACAAAATGGCACCCATTTAAAAAAAAAACAAGCCTCTTCCCACACAGCAGTGCCGAAACCCAAATTATAATCCCTATGTCAAAGAGACCACCTGTACCTGTCATGCCCTTCCAATTAGGTACTAGCATGACACTAAGTGTCGATGCCATGCTAGCCAGTCTCGTATTGTTCTCTTGGCGGTCGATTGTCATGTGGCTTAAATTGCAATATTGGCCAAGTCGAATTGTCCTAACTATCTTTTAGTTACGTTAACGGTATTTGTCCCATGTCCAGCGCCGCTAGCGCTGTCAGTGTTAACGTTAGCCGGTTAACTAACAAGTTATGTTGACCGGCGGGTGTAACTAGCTGTACACGTGGCCTATTCAGCCAGGCTGCGCTGTCTGTAAGCGCTTGTCTTGACCATAATGGTTGTGATCGACCTGAAATCTGCTGTTTGCAGTTCAGGAACAGCTGATGTTTTAATGTTATCTAGTTGATGCACTACCTACTTTGTGCGATTAAATGGCAGGTGTAGTTAGCTAGCTGACGTTTATTCTGTTAACTGCATCGAGGCCTATTTGTCTGGCAACTGCTTCGAGGCCTAACCTACCTAGCTACTGTACTTTTGTCAGGTTGCATAGCGTTTTCTAGTTTTTGATTGCCCGGCATTGAAATACTAAAGCATGACGCCAGCTATTGAAGTCCTGTCGGCTAACGGTCGAGCATGCTCATGATTGTTTGCCTGCCAGGTCTGCATTGGCAATTCAATTGCATCAGCTTTCAGTGCCTCACATCTGCCATATTGGTACTGCATTGTGCATTCCACAGTTTATGGCGAATATCAGCAATTATCATACATTTGTTATACCTCCTAGCTACATTGTTACAGTATAATATCTTAAATTCCCAAATCTAGAAGCTTGATGTCAGTGTGGCCATGTGGAAGAGAAAGAAGTACTACTGTGAAACTACGCTGGTTATACTACTCAATATTTGGGACTTAAACCTTTTAACAATGTAGAAGGACAAGGGAGACTAGCCTAATAAAAACAATTTCCCCATAGGTGAACTTTACCGTAGACCAAATCCGTGCCATCATGGACAAGAAGTCCAACATCCGTAACATGTCTGTGATTGCGCACGTCGACCATGGTAAGTCCACCCTGACAGACTCGCTGGTATCGAAGGCTGGTATCATCGCAGGTTCCCGCGCCGGAGAGACCCGCTTTACCGACACACGAAAAGACGAGCAGGAGCGCTGCATTACCATCAAGTCAACGTGAGTGTCCGCTAGTGTACTTTTTCCCTGACTGGCCAGAAGTAGGTGGGGCTTTGGGTGGCCTAAGTGTATTGTAGAATAAGAACACAATTTCCTTCCCCTGCAGCGCCATCTCTATGTACTACGAGCTCTCTGAGAACGACATGGCCTTCATCAAGCAGTGCAAAGATGGCGTTGGGTTTCTCATCAACCTGATTGACTCTCCAGGCCACGTTGACTTCTCATCTGAGGTCACAGCTGCTCTCCGTGTTACTGACGGGGCCCTGGTCGTTGTGGACTGCGTGTCAGGTAAGAAAGCGGACTAGCGCTCTAGTTATGTCAGACGATTATGCTTTAATTTCTGTAATAAAAACATATGGCGTGTTCTATAATTTGTGAACAAGTATTTCTTTATTTTCAGACATCTGTCATACAGGATGTCATATTGATGCTAGGTTCCGTGATTATGAGGTATATTACAAAAAGGAGTAGGAGCTAGTCAACCAAACAAACCAATCCATTTGTTTTCAACATTTTCCGAACTCACTATCTGCTCTTGTCCTTCCCTGCCCAGGTGTGTGTGTGCAGACCGAGACTGTGCTCAGGCAGGCCATTGCTGAGCGTATCAAGCCTGTGCTGATGATGAACAAGATGGACCGGGCCCTGCTGGAGCTGCAGCTGGAGCCAGAGGATCTGTTCCAGACCTTCCAGCGCATTGTGGAGAATGTCAACGTCATCATCGCCACCTACGGAGAGGATGAGGGCGGTCCCATGGGCGCCATCATGGTAAGCAACTTCTTTTGGCTGTGTAGTGCGTTGTCAGAAATGGTTGAATATCAGTTGTGAAATTGTCTTTGTTCCAGTTCTATTTTGCACCCAATGGCAAAACTGCAGTTTACATGAATATTGAAAGCATTTCTCTGTAAATGGAATACTAGCTGCTTGGTATCAACCCCACCCCAAGTAGTAAACAAAAGTGCTGTCAAACTAATGACTATTGTGTCACAGATTGACCCAGTCATTGGAACTGTTGGCTTTGGGTCTGGACTTCACGGATGGGCCTTCACCCTGAAGCAGTTTGCTGAGATGTACGTGATGAAGTTTGCTGCCAAGGGTGATGCCCAACTAGGACCAGCAGAGCGCTGCAAGAAGGTGGAGGACATGATGAAGAAGCTGTGGGGTGAAAGGTGAGAACCACTCACTGTCGACCTTGTAATCAGCCGCCACATTTTCAGAACTGGCTACTGATTAAGCCTGGTACATGTCAAGTTTGCAGTGTAGTTAAATGGTGAGACTTTCTTCCCCTTCAGGTTTTTCGACCCAGCCACTGGCAAGTTCAGCAAGTCGGCCACCGGACCTGATGGAAAGAAGCTCCCGCGTACCTTCTCTCAGCTCGTGCTGGACCCCATCTTCAAGGTGAGTGGGGACATGACTTTCACAATGTTTTCAGTCTGGTCAGGTGAAAGGTACATTTCTGGTATCTCTATCTGACCAGGAAAGTCGTTTAGAGTGTTAGCTTTATGCGTATGAGTGATGACATAAACATTCTTCACTTTGACCTGATTGTCCAGTGATGATAAGCTTCAGTCTGACATGCATGGTGAAGGCAATGCTCTAGTTACCTCTCCTCATATGATCTTATCTGTATTTTGTTGTCCACCCATTAAGTTTTACTGCTGTTTCTGTTGTAGGTGTTCGATGCCATCATGAACTTCAAGAAAGAGGAGACCGCCAAGCTGATTGAGAAGCTGGACATCAAGCTGGACAATGAGGACAAGGAGAAGGAGGGCAAGCCCCTGCTGAAGGCTGTGATGCGTCGCTGGCTGCCAGCTGGAGAGGCCCTGCTCCAGATGATCACCATCCACCTGCCCTCCCCCGTCACTGCCCAGAAGTACCGCTGTGAGCTGCTCTATGAAGGACCTGGTGACGATGAAGCTGCCATGGGTAAGACTACTGCCTCTGGTCTCCTTTCCTTCATCTGGGAACATGGAGGGTACCGTTTACCGGTCTATGTTAACCCAACTGTTTCATCTTAGGTATCAAGAACTGCGACCCCAAGGCTCCTTTGATGATGTACATCTCCAAGATGGTGCCCACCACCGACAAGGGTCGCTTCTACGCCTTTGGCCGTGTCTTCTCCGGCTGCGTGTCCTCCGGCCAGAAGGTGCGCATTATGGGACCAAACTTTACCCCTGGAAAGAAGGAGGACCTCTACCTCAAACCAATTCAGAGGTTGGTACACTCAAAAGCAGTACTTCAAATGACCATACTTTGTTGTTTGTCTTGCGCAATCTATGAAGGACATGGAAGTCATGTGACCATGCAGTGAGCCCAAGGTGCATTCAAGACTAACATCGTAGATGCTGTATAAGCTCTTGCCCAGTATTGATCTGTTGACTGACTTGCCCGTTCCTCATTAGGACCATTCTGATGATGGGACGTTACATTGAGCCTATCGAGGACGTGCCATGTGGGAACATTGTTGGTCTGGTTGGAGTGGACCAGTACCTGGTGAAGACTGGTACCATCACTACCTTTGAGCAGGCCCACAACATGAGGGTGATGAAGTTCAGCGTCAGCCCTGTGGTAAGAGTGGCTGTGGAGGCCAAGAACCCTGCTGACCTGCCCAAGCTGGTGGAGGGCCTGAAGCGTCTGGCCAAGTCCGACCCCATGGTGCAGTGTATCATCGAGGAGTCTGGAGAGCACATCATCGCTGGAGCCGGAGAGCTGCATCTGGAGATCTGCCTGAAGGATCTGGAGGAGGACCATGCCTGCATTCCACTGAAGGTACACTAGGCCTCCATGCCTCTTTACATGTAGTGGCTTCACATGATCCCTTCTATGTTGGTGTCACAGTACAGGCAGTATTTCCCTACTGACTCATTTAATAAACACCCTTCTCCCCCACAGAAATCAGACCCAGTGGTTTCCTACAGGGAGACTGTGTCCGAGGAGTCTGACCAGATGTGCCTATCCAAGTCCCCAAACAAACACAACCGTCTGTACATGAAGGCCCGTCCCTTCCCTGACGGCCTGGCTGAGGACATCGAGAAGGGCGACGTCAGCGCCAGACAGGAGCTGAAGATCCGTGCCCGTTTCCTCGCCGACAAGTATGAGTGGGATGTGTCTGAGGCCCGTAAGATCTGGTGCTTCGGCCCTGATGGTACCGGGCCCAACCTGCTGATGGATGTGACCAAGGGAGTCCAGTACCTGAACGAGATCAAGGACAGCGTGGTGGCTGGCTTCCAGTGGGCCGTCAAGGAGGTGAGCAAGATTTATGGAAGTAGTTTTTCCTGCTCTTAGGCAGAATTTGTCTGACTTTAAACCAGCATACCAACTTTCAAAGATGCAGCATTATATTGTGTTGGGGAAAATACCAAGGGTAGTTTTCAAAGTGAGGATGTTGACTTGTCAAGCAACCCAAAGTACTTGATTCAATACCTTAAATGTGACACTTGTTTCCAGGGTGCCCTGTGTGAGGAGAATATGCGTGCTGTCCGCTTTGACGTCCATGACGTGACTCTACACACAGATGCTATCCACCGTGGTGGTGGTCAGATCATTCCCACAGCCCGCAGGGTGCTGTATGCCTGCCAGCTTACAGCCCAGCCAAGACTCATGGAGCCAGTCTACCTGGTGGAGATTCAGGTAGGCTTACAATTCAATGTCTGTCATTGAATGTTTGCTTTCAACAAGGACTAGGTCTATGATGAGAAATCATGCACCACGCTGAACAAGTGATGGATAAACCCATAAACCACAATATCCGAGACCTGAATGTAACAAATGAGCTTGCAACTAGAGGCTAATGGAAGTTGACGAGAAAATGCTACAATTCTAGAACCTTGAACTGCACAGCTTTTGCATGCATACCTGTTGGCGTTAACCATAGGATTCAATGTTAACCTCGTTTCTCCCTGCAGTGTCCTGAGCAGGTAGTAGGAGGCATCTACGGTGTGTTGAACCGGAAGCGTGGTCACGTGTTCGAGGAGTCCCAGGTCATGGGGACCCCCATGTTCATCGTCAAGGCTTACCTACCCGTCAACGAGTCCTTCGGTGAGTGACTCGCCAACTGCTGTCCACTTTGCCCTGCTTCCCATACGCACTTACCAGGGCTATAGGATTCCCTGTTGTATGTCTGCAGCCCTTCTGTATGTGTAAAACCTTGTATGCTAATACCCATGTTCTTTCTCCAGGTTTCACAGCTGACCTGCGTTCCAACACTGGTGGCCAGGCCTTCCCCCAGTGTGTGTTTGACCACTGGCAGATCCTCCAGGGAGATCCCCAGGACTCTTCCACCAAAATCTCTCAGATTGTGGCTGACACCCGTAAACGTAAGGGGCTCAAGGAGGGCATTCCTGCATTGGACAACTACCTGGACAAATTGTGAAAGGCTACCCTCTCATTCCCCTGCCCCATTTCCCCCCTCCAATACTGAGGGACAGGACTGTACAGATCACCATGAGCACTAACATTTGCCAAAAGAAAAGTCAAGAGTTTTGGAATTGTAAACCATAAATGAAATTAAATGGAAAATAAATACTATTGTGGTTGGGCCTTCATTGGGAAAGGGTGGGGGAAGTTTGTCCTGATCGGTAACAATCCAGTAAAAAAGCTGGATCAATATTAACGGTTCATATACTAGTTTGCTTATTTTATTGGACTTTGTTCATACAGCATGCCCTGTCCCTCATTTCAAATGGAAGTGGTTCTGAAAATGTGGGCCTGACATCCTAAACTTGCATGCTTTGGCAAATCCATTATATTGTGAGACTTGTTTAATCTGAACATTTTATTTACAATGTACATAAGCCAGACTCATGTTTTAATTTGAGATTGCATTGTTTGGTACCATTTTTATGGGCACCTCAGGCCATTGCCTCCTGCCACGCCAGGCGGTATACCTCGACAAGAGTTAACCAACTGTTCTGTTGCATTTCGCAAGCATGCAATTGAGTATGTACAAATCTCTCTCGAACTTGCATGAAAAAATGAGAAAGCAAACATGCCTTACTGGCACCATGGATCCACTGGCTGTTGAGAATGGCATCCAAAACAAGACACTTGCGTTTTTAAATATTTACAGGCCTAAAACTGTAAAGCAGTGGTAAACAACTTTTGAATTTCAATTCACCATACATTAAATCAGACAATTGTTCATTTTCATCTATTCCAATTTTGGTTCACTATACTGGTAGAGAAACATGTTCGATTTGTTGATTCACCAGGTAGGCCAACAGTTCCTGAAATGTATCGCATTTCAATTTATTTCAGGGAGTACTCAATTTATAATATACTGTAAACTTGCAGGCAGGGATTAACTGTCAGTTTCCTGTCAAAGTGCATCAGTGCAACTATGTAATCATTGTCAGTGAGGAATTCAATTTCTGCACTTTCATTATTCACAATTCTACACACAGCCATTGGAAGAGGATAAGATTAAACCTAGCAATCATTTGGGGACTTATCTTTCTTTGAGGTACAGGTAGACTTTTTTTGCAGATTTCTAATCTGTTAATTATCTGACAGATGCATTATTTAGAAGACATGCTTATTTCCATCAGAAAAAAACAGCTTCAGGGAAAAGTCCTTCAGATTAGTCTAGACAGGAAAGATGGACACTTATGAACTAAAGCAGCATTTCCCAACTCCAGTCCTTGAGTATCCCTAACACACATTTGTTGTAGCCCTGGACAAAAACTCACCTTAACTCAGAGGGCTTGATTAGTTGACAAGGTGAATCGGGTGTGCTTATCCAGGGCTACGAAAGTGCTTATTGGTGGAAACGCTGAACTAAAGTCCACTTCCGAAACAATTGCCCATTCAATACTGTGCACGAAGATCCAATATGAATATCAGAAGTTTGTAACAATAAGGTCCTGATTTATATTTACCATGTCAGCTTATCATTTATAGGCTGAGTTTACACAATTCTGATATTTTCCACTAATTGTTCTTTTGAAAAATCACTATTTTCACAATCATTTTCAAAGATGATCTGATTGGTCAACAGACCAATTAGTGGAAAAAAATATTGAATTAGTTTGCCTGTGTAACCAGCTTTAGAGCACAACCCTTTGATGAAGTGTAGTAGTAAAGACTAATGAGGAATAGAGGAGCTGTACTATTGCCTGAAGTATTACTTTGCACTATATGGGCAATAAGGTGTCATTTGGGACCCATATATAACCAGTCCTTGGTGGGGAGGTCAGAGGAGATTCATTATGTGTAGAAGATGACCTCGGGGATCTGTCCGTCCTCTACTGAAGTGCCGTTGTTGTTTCCTGCAGCATAGCAGAAGGTGAAGCAGGTCTTGGTGCCGGTGGCAGGGGCTTCGTGGGTCACTTTACGCATTCCTTTGGTGCCATAGTGCGAGTCTGGTCCCTGAAAGACATGGATAATTGTAGTGTAGCTGTATCTCAATGGAGGATTTGAAAATGCTTACTTGATGTATTCAATATGTACTTCAAGACTGAGCGGTTACGATGTACAGTATTCTTTGTAAAAAAAGTTATGTAAATGGTTGTGGTAGAAGAAATTGTCTTCTGCTGTACCTTGAGGGTGGCACACGCAATGTAGTTGACACTGGGCAGGATCTCCACTGGTTCCTTAAACATGACACGGAATGTGTTGGAGGAACCGTCGCAGCTGAAGCCTGTGTCGTTCTGACCCAGGACAGTGTTGCTGTCTGTGTGAATGACCTTGGAGAGGGAGACCAACGGTCAGTATTCACTTGTACCTTTATATAACCAGGTAAATCATAACAAATTATATTTTACAGTAACAACTACCCAAGTATGTTTTCTACGCAGCACCCACTGTAACTAGTATATATTATTCCTCTTTACCTGTATATTGACTTGGTAGTCTGTAGGACCATGTATCGAACCATAGAGGCCAAATCCAACCACAAATATCCTCCGATTCACTGAAAACCTAGCAGAGGCAGAAAAGGATATAGAAGGTAAACTTTTACTGAATTGAGATACTTTGTATGCAGTGCTTGACTTGGTCTGAAATAGGGGCCGGTACTCAATTTGGGTGTTGGTACTGTTTTTATTTAGGTGTGGGAGCTCCACAATACTTTTGAGCTTATATTCTAACAAGAGGAACAGTAGAACATTTGAGGTGCCGGTACTCAGCTCTGGTGAGCTCCTGCCAAAGTCAGCCACTGTCTTTATGTAGTCATTGGTGTATGTGTACTAACCGGATGCAATCACTGGTCCCACTGTAGCCCCAGCGGCTCTCCACCTGTCCGAAGCGTGTGATGCTGCACTCCTTCCCCCGCAGGCAGCAGCGAGGCCGGTCGATGAACTCCACGTGAGGCTTGGGGTTCACCGTGAAGTGAAGGAACAGGCTCACCACCTCCTGGTCACTAAGAATACCAGACTGGGCTGGACCTATCAAGTAGAAATACAGGCATATATACGTACATAGACACAAAATACTCAAATCCCAATATGGAAAAGTGACTCAATTTCATGGTTCGGTTTAGCTCGTCTGCACTGGGTCTGGTTGCCAAGTATGTTGCTACTGAATGTTTAGTGCCTTTCATAGTGTGTAACTTCGCTCTCAATAGACAGATGGTGTCAGGACGTAAGACAGAAAACAACCACAGTGGTGTGCGCTACCTGCAGCAAATTCCTCGATGGTCATGAGAGGGAAGCGGATTAGGACCAGAGCTTTGCCCAGCACTTTGCGCTTGTTCTCCGGAGTAGGCTGGTACTGCTGCCTCTGGGTCTCTGCCTCCGCCCAGCGTACCGCAGCCCCAAACAGACGTACCTCCCGCACCCCCAGAGTGTCCCTCTCCAGCACCGCCACCAGTGTGTCTACAGGAGACAAGATCTCACATCATGCCAGAACGTGTCCTTTGTCTGTCTGAAGACAATCCCCTATGCCCCTTTCCCTATTGTGAGACAGACAGACAGGCAGCATAATTAACTTTACCTAGATCAATATCAGTGAAGCCCTCGGCAGCGAGTGCATCCACAGTGTTCTTGTCGATGTTCTCCAGACAGAGGCTGGCCAGCTGAGGTTCGTCAAAGAGCCGCGCCTGAAACAAACAACCAGTGTTAGCAAACAGCTGGCAGCGATCATACTGTGATCAACCGCTTGCTCTATTCTAATATCCATATCTAGCGACAAGCTAGAAATACTGGGTTTTCAGTCTTATCATTTGTAATAGCCATGTTATTACATCGTCTGCATTTCCAATGACACCCTATATCACATCCCTAGCCTATGGGGGCGATTCCATGAAAGCATACCTCCATTTTTTGGAGCACACTATATTTGCAGTATAATGACACCAAGGTGTTGTGTGTATCATGTACGGTTCACTGATCATTGGGTCTTACAGGGGACATGTACAGAACCAGTCAAAAGGTTGGACACCTACTCATTCAAGGGGTATTTATTTTTACTATTTTGTTGGCTGCTTTTCCTTCTCTCTGTGGTCCAACTCATCCCAAACCATCTCAATTGGGTTGAGGTCGGGTGATTGTGGAGGCCAGGTCATCTAATGCAGCACTCCATCACTCTCCTTCTTGGTCAAATAGCCCTTACACAGCCTGGAGGTGTGTTTTGGGTCATTGTTCTGTTGAAAAACAAATGATCGTCCCACTTAGCGCAAACCAGATGGGATGGCGTATCGCTGCAGAATACTGTGGTAGCCATGCTGGTTTAATACGCCTTGAATTCTAAATAAATCACAGACAGTGTCACCAGCAAAGCACACCCACACCATCTCCATGGTTCACGGTGGGAACCACACATGCGAAAATCATCCGTTCACCTACTCTGCGCCAAAAATTTCAAATTTGGACTCATCATAGCAAACTTCAGATTTCCACCAGTCTAATGTCCATTGCTCGTGTTTCTTGGCCAAAGCAAGTTATTTTTCTTATTGTTGTTCTTTAGTAGTGGTTTCTTTGCAGCAATTTGACCATGAAGGCCTAATTCACGCAGTCTCCTTTGAACAGCTGCTGTTGAGATGGGTCTGTTACTTGAACTCTATCAGAAGCATTTATTTGGGCTGCAATTTCTGGGGCTGGTAACTCTAATAAACTTATTCTCTGCAGCAGAGGTAACTCTGGGTCTTCCATTCCTATGGCGGTCCTCATGAAAGCCAGTTTCATCATAGCGCCTGATGGTTTTTGCGACTGCACTTGAAGAATTTTTCAAAGTTCTTGAAATGTGCCCGATAGACTGACCTTCCTGTCTTAAAAAGTAATGATGGACTGTCGTTCTCTTTGCTTATTTGAGCTGTTCTTGCCATAATATGGACTTGTGTCTTTTACCAAATAGGGCTATTTTCTGTATACCACCCCTACCTTGTAACAACACAACAGATTTGCTTAAGAAGGAAAGAAATTCCACAAATTCACTTTTAAAACACATTTCACCTGTTAATTGAAATGCATTCCAATGTGACTACCTCATGAAGCTGGTTGAGAGAATGCCAAGAGTGTGCAAAGATGTCAAGGCAAAGGATGGCTACTTTGAATAATCTCAAATATAAAATATATTTTGAAACGCTTTTTTGGTTACTACATGATTCCATAGTTTTGATGTCTTCACTATTATTCTACAATGTAGAAAATAGTTATAATAAAGACAAACCCTGCAATGAGTAGGTGTGTCCAAAAAGTGCCTAAAATTGCCACTTTCATCATGATTTTCAAAAAAAGAATGATTGTGTTATAAATGTAAAAAGCATATCAAACATTCCCAATTAAGTTTCTATGTGAGAATTGCCTGAACAATATAATACACAACAAATATTATTGGGCCATGCTGGCATGGAATTGCTCAATGACAACCTATTTCTCATGTCACTGTATAGGGAATAGAGATATTAATTTTTGATTTGGCCATACATTACAATCAGCAGTGCAACAGTGAGCTAGCTAGCTACCTGAGTGAGCAGCATGAAGGCATTGTCAGCACGTAGATTCTTCTTGAGGAACTCCACACAATGGGCCTCTAGGGCCGGCACTGCATACTTCTTGGCTGTGTACAGTGTGGTCATCACAGTCTCAGGTCCTATCTGCACCTCATCTGAGTACAGGAACCTGGATTCACAACAGTTTGGACAGTCAGACAACCCATACATACCTCGTAGTGTAGTTACAGTATCAATCTGAAGACATAAAAATGTCAATACTATTTTAGGGAATGTATGTTAATTTAAAAAGCCATTTTCACTACATTTAGAATTTAACCTTGAAGACAAACAGACCCCCTAAATTGGCTCATTCTTAAGGACATCAAAAGGATTCAACTGGGTAGTTGCTACTTTACAGTGAAATGGGTGTGTCAGACATGTCTTCTCTGTAATCTTACTTGAGCAGGGCAAGGAATGCAGCTGGCTCCACATCAGGCAGCTCGATCTCAGTAGAGGTGGTGGCCATACCGCCATTGAACATGGCATCGAATACTGCACTTCCTACGGCAAGGGCAAATCTGCCGAGAAAAAGGGGGTCGTGTTTATTAGGAGGGATATATCAATGTATTGGATAATGTATTGTGTTTATAACTGTAGTCTTCCTGGTCAGTCGTTAGCCCAGGAGTTGCATTAATGTACGTACCCTCTACAATGATTTGCCACATACAATGGTCATGCGCATATCATGGATATATCACTAGAAACAGACGAAGCCTAGCTTACACTCGACCTCACCCACTATAGCACAATGGTCATCCTCGGCACTGCAGAACATTTATATTGGGGCATGTATTCTGCTATGTAGGCTACTGGTGGTGATTCGAATACATAAGCATGAATAGGCAGAGATTTGATGATTTGTAAACAAGCAAATCTGAAATGTGCATATTTCAACAATCATGCATCGCTTACCTGTGTGCTGGTATCCGCTGCACTCCCATTCCCTTCCCCACCAGAAAATGCACGTCACTCAGCACCTCGTTGTTGAAAAGAAACGCAAACCTTTCTTTCACGGTGTTTTTTGTGGCCTGCCAGTTGTACACTGGTTCCCGATAAACCAATACGGCCGCAGATGCAGGGCTACTGGGAAGTGAGGATGGAATGTTCGGGGACTCCACGGAGGATGCTGTCATGTTCGTCGCATCTCCTGACGCTCCTCCTGCGACTGTCGGTGCCCGGGCAGCCGTGGCACTCTGACCCGCTGACTGTGGCGTAGTGTGTTGCCTATTCGGGGAAGTCTCTACTCTGACATCGGTGCCACCGCCACGATCAGGGCCTGGTTGAGGGTTTGAGTGTCCCGCTGTCCGTGGTGCCCCTCCATTTGCACCCGCTGACCCCTCGTTTGTAGCGGGCGAGGAATGGGCGTTGTTGCTCGGCTGAGCATTACCCAGCGGTCCGGGACTGGAGAAATTGAGACATGGAGCTCTGCTATTGCTCTCCTCCTCCGCAGCCATTTTGGATGGAGAACACTGCAGGGTTTGCTGCTGAGATAAACAAGCACAACAGCGCATACCCAGAAACACAGGCGGAATGAGTGAACCTCACATGAGCCTGGAGATGGAGGACGAAGGTGGCCTAAATTGTCTGCACACTCAATAGCAGCCTATAATAGCAAAGGCTGCATATGTATCATGGTGTCATCATATTAATTTGCTATGGTTTATTAGACAAATGAACATCAATGAGCTTATGATGAGCTATTATGTTCCCCACCCATGGAGCTAGTATTTAATAATTTAAAACTGCAGGCTTACTTATTTGATGCACTGGTATACAAATATGGAATAATGTAGGCCTACATACATGATTCATGTTACTTAGACCTAGCAGATAAATATGCATTCAGTTCAAATTGAATTTAAATTATTCTCCTCTCCATTGATAAGGCCTAGTCGATATATTTTCTTTCTGAATTCAGACATTTTAAGCTATGTTTTGTATTAGCATACCTGTTCTAACATTCTACAAATACATACCATCAATCTTACATTCTTCATAGAGACTGTCTATTTCTAAGTTTCCAAATGTGCACGTTTGAACTACTGTTCTAAACAGTATAGGATATATGATTTTACTTACCCAATATAATGAGATGGGATAGGCTATTGATGTTTATGTAGGACAAAGTAAAACTAATCACAGAGATCTTATGTCCAATTACTAATAACTGATGATGATTAGCCTAGAAGAAAAACAATCTCCCAGGGATAGGTCGAATAGTATTGTTGTAATATCACTTTAGAACCAAGAGTACATTATCACAGCAAATATGAACCAATCTGATACACTTTACTGAAGTGTAAAAAAAGTATGTTACAGTAACAATCTACTACTTCTACTGCAGTAACAATCTAAAACCTCAATACAAACTAGAATTAACTATTTATTGTGTCAGCCAATCAGCTATGAGAAGGCGCTCTTCCTGAAGTTAGATTGAGAGGCCCAATACAGTCATTGGCCCAAAATAAGGGGTAGCAGAGAGGAAGAGGCGAAGCAAGACGGGTTACTCCGCCCCAAATCTGTTCACTAAAATAAGCCTACAAAGTGAGGAGTTTTTGTATGGAGGTCAATGAGAGTGTCGAATTTGGTCAACAAATAATGTAATTGCTAATTTGCGACGTTAGGCTTATTTGATCGAATGGAAGTTTAGTAATGGTTAGTTTGTTACGAATGCACTGATATAAGTGAACGAACGTGGCATTCAGGCAACTTTTGCGGAAAAAACGACTTTCATCGGAGTTGCGCCGACTATGAGGGGGTTGTGCCTGTTGATCACAAGCGTATCTGCCCTCGTATTGGCTGGAATGTTCCAACTGATTTCGCCTCCTCCCGCCTGCCTTCCATCTTTGAGGACATGTATTTCCATTGTTAGAGCGGTCACTCGACTGTCTTGTCAATATAATAGAACATCTTTGGGGTAAGTAATAAAATATTAGCTAGGCTAGTTAGAGAATTACATTAAAATGTAGCTATATTACAATTAGTATTATTGTCAGATAAATGTTCCTTTTGGCATATTTAATCACATCTCTGACGCATTTTACGTCATGTTCAGTAAGTGTATTACTAGTCCCTACTGTACTGACCGTTTTCCCGTTGTCCGTCCCATCGATGTTTGCTAGCCAAAATTAGCTAGCTAACTATTTATTTAGCTAGCTAGTTAACGTTACATTAGCTAACGTTATCAGAGCGAACACTAACGTTACTTAATCAGAAACGTGTCATGCCCGAACAGCTGGAAAGAGGATTGCAGATGACAGTTTTCGCTTTTACATGCTTTTTGTCCGACAGGAGTACATGCTACTCTCTGTCTTGTAACGTTAGCTAACTAGCTAGCATATTTATAATGACAAACATGTTATAGTCCCTCATAACCATTTTCATCTGACAAGCTCAATGAGTGAGTATAAAGTACGAGTGTTTTCTAATCCTATGTATCCCACTTATAATATATATAATTCACTGGGAATAGGATATCATGGGAGGTGTGAAGCAGGAGCAGAATGATGGACCACCACCAAGAGGCATGCCGTCCTCTGATGCAGCACACGAAGAGGCAAGAGAAGGGGAAAGGGCCCCGTACATACTGACATGAATTGCAGTAAATTCTGTACAAATACTGGCTGTGTATACACAGACTACCCACTGTTTGGTTGTCCAATCATTTCCCACATGTTGCTATCATTCTATAAACTGATCTAGCTTAAATGGGAGAAGAGCATTGTTATGATGAAGTTATGCTATGTTTCCTGACTCTTGATGCACACTGACATGGTTATCATTTTATCTTTTCATCCTGGATAGCATATCCGTTCTCTTTCCGTACAGCCTGTGAAGAAGAGGGGTTGGCCGAAGGGTAAGAAGAGAAAGAAGGTTTTGCCCAACGGTCCCAAGGCACCAGTGACTGGATATGTGCGCTTTCTGAATGAACGACGAGAGCAGATCCGTGCTAAGTACCCTGACCTGCCCTTTCCAGAAATTACCAAGAGGTTGGGCGCAGAGTGGAGCTGCTTAGCACCTCATGACAAACAGGTACCTGCAGGCTTGGCTAGAGAAATGTAGTTGTAGAATGAGTGAACATTACCCAGGTTTGTATTTAGTGTCAGTGCATTCAGTAGATTTATGCATAGTTGTAGTTATATGAATAGCTATAGGCTTGCCAGGATATGGTCTGTTTAATAAGCCCAGGTAGGCCTCTAAAAACGACAGGCTATCATGTTTCTTGAGGAGAAGCCTGGGATTGGAAGCTACCATTGCAGTGTATTGAGATCTCTTCTGTGTGTGCCTAACAGAGTTAGGAATGTACTGTAAGCTCACTCCACAGCTAGTTTGAAATGTTGCCAATGGAGATATCCAATTGGTACCTTTTGTATAGCTCAAACTGTTGTCAAGAAGGGCAGTCACGTGTGTCTGTAAGCCGAGCATAACTGTTTCGAGCCTGTTATGTGGAGGAAGATATACTGTGAGTAGCACACATGACGTCGGTTACATTGATGCTGTTGATCCGGGTCACTCAGTTGGGCTCTGTCCAGCTGCTGGGGTTGCTGCGGAGGAGGGAGGTCAAAGGGAGGCAAGTGTAACCGATGTGAACTGGCTAGCAAGTTAACGGTGCACGCTAGTAGCGTTCAATCAATGACATCGCTCACTCGAGCCGGCAGGTAGCCTAGTGGTTAGAGCGTTGGGCCAGTAACCAAAAGGTTACTAGATCGAATCCCCGAGCTGACAAGGTAAAAATCTGTCGTTCTGCCCCTGAACAAGGCAGTTAACCCACTGTTCCTAGGCCATCATTGTAAATAAGTATTTGTTCTTAACTGACTTGCCTAGTTAAATAAAGGTTAAATATAAAAATATGAATAACTCTGAGACTTAGAAATAGTTGTTCCTCTTGTAATGATTCTTCATGGGTGACTGTTGTCAATGTGTGCAGAGGATGCCTGGTTCAAGTCCAGGTTGGGGCAAGGGGGGGACAGAAGTAATACTGTTTAATCTGGAGAGGACTGAAGTTTTTTTGTGTGCTGACCTGACAGCGCTTCCTGGATGAGGCGGAGCGAGAAAAGCTGCAGTATGCCCGGGAGCTGAGAGAATACCAACAGAGTGAGGCTTATCAGATCACCAGTGCCAAGATCCAGGACAAGAAGGTCAAGAGAGGTAAGAGTTGTGACACATCAACCTTATTAACTGAGGCTTGTTACACACACAGCTCCTATTTCATCCATTTGACAGGGTGGTAAAAACTGTTGCTTTGTTTGTCTTTCTTTCATTTGTTTTCTTTGAGCATTGTATATAATGTTCTCTTGTTTTCTTTTCTTCAGAGGAGTCTCCATCTGTCATTATCAATGCCAACAGTTCTGGATCAGCTGCTCTGAAGGTACGCTCTTTGCCTTACGTTATTTGCTTATGTTGTGTTTCTGAATGTGTTATGTCAAGTGAACACAAGGTTTTAAGAAGACTTCTCCTTTTGTTCCATGTGTTAAAGGGTTGATGTGTTATGTCAAGTGAACACAAGGTTTTAAGAAGACTTCTCCTTTTGTTCCATGTGTTAAAGGGTTGATTTGTTTTGAACTATGTCCTCTAGGGTTCAGACTACCTGTCCAACAGATTTGATGTTCCAATATTCACAGAGGAGTTCCTGGACCAGAACAAGGGTAAGAGAAGGGCAGAGGAGGATCTCTGGGACAAACACTGTTTCAGTGAATAAAGTACTAGCTGTTTCCTTACTAATGATTGTTTCTCTGCTCCCAGCCCGGGAAGCAGAGCTGCGGCGTCTACGCAAAGCCAACGTTGAGTTTGAGGAGCAGAACGCCGTGCTGCAGAAGCACATAGCAGACATGTACAGCGCCAAAGAGAGGCTGGAAGCTGAACTGGGGCAGGATGAGCTCCGGACTCAGGCCTTGCACAGGCACCTGCTGGCCATCAAACACACCCTCGTCAGCAGTCTGTCCACCGTGGCCCTGCCAGGTCAGCACCTTGTATTCAGACCCCTTCCCTTTTCCACATTTCGTTACGTTACAGCCTTATTCTAAAATGGATTAAATAAACAATTGTCCTTATCAATCTACACAATATACGCCATAATGACAAAGCGAAAAAAGGTTTTTAGAAATGTTAGCAAATTTATTACAAATAAAAACATAGATTTTATTTACGTAAGTACTCAAACCCTTTGATATGAGACTTGAAATTGAGCTCCAGGGGCATCCTGTTTCCATTGATCACCCTTGAGATGTTTCTACAACTTGATTGGAGTCAACCCTAGTTGACTGTATTTTCTTTGCAGGCACAGGTGAGACCCCCTCTCTTGGTACACTGGACTCTTACCTGAGTCGCCTGAGTGGTACTCTGGAGAGCAACCCTCATGAGCACCGTGCCTTGCTGACTCAGCTTCGCGATGTCCTTTCTCACCTGGACAGGTAACACACCTGTGAGATGATCTAACACCTTGATGTAGAGGTATTGAGTTATGTCAGGGAACATACACGCTCCTACGTAATTGTTTGGACAGTGAAGCTGAAATGCTTAATTTGTCTCTACTCCAGTATTTTGGATTTAAGATACATTTTTCTTATGAGGCGACAGTATAGAATGTCACCTTTTTTATTTGAGGCTATTTTCATACATATCTGTTTTACCGTTTAGAAAAGAGCGCCTTCTCAATCTAGTCCCCCGATTTTTGAAGGTATCCCCATTTTTGAAGTATTTGGGCAAATTCACTTTTATATGTATTAAAGTAGTCAAACGTGTAGTATTTGGTACCATATTTCTAGCACTCAATGATTACATCAAGCTCCTGACTCCAGTGTTTCCTCTAGGATTTTTTGTTCTGCAACGGCGGCAACATTTTAGAGGCTCTCTTGGCTGTAGACATAAAATGTTGTTTTAAAGTTTTAATTTTCTTGCAGTTCTACACATTTTGCCATGAGATGGAGAGAATATTTTACTTTTAAAGCTAGTTTCTTACAATTGTACACATTTCGTCATGATGCTGAAAGAAGACATTGCATTTTTAAAGCAAATTTCCTGCAATTCTACACATTTTGCCATGGCTTAGCTGTGTTCTTATGTTATCTGAGTGAAATCAATGAGGGCCCCATGCCATGACATTTTTGGAAGTTTAGATTATCCCTGACTGTCTAGTTTTTATTCTGGTAGTTGTTAGTTCTCAAAGATTATTTTCTTTCATCTTTGTTTAATTTTATACTGAAAATGTTTTACCATCCTGAAAATTAGGCCCACCACTGTTAAATGTAAATAGGGGAAACACTCAACTCTACAAACTTGTTGGATGCATATTTGCAGTTTGCTTTGGTTCTTTTTCAGATTATGTTGTGCCCAATAGAAATTAATCATAAATAATGCATGGTCCTTTTGGAGTCACTTTTATTGTAAATAAGAATAGAATATGTTTCAAAACACTTCTACATTAATGTGGATGCTACCATGATTACGGATAATCATGAGTGAATTGTGAATGATGTTAAGTTAGAGGCACAAAGATCATACCCCCAAGACATGCTAACAAATAACAGGAGGTTAGCATTTTTTTTGGGGGTATGATATTTATGCCTCTGAGTGTACATGACCTACAGTCTTGTGCAATACCATTCATATAACGTTGTCAAATTCAAACACTTGCTAGATTGCATGCATACAGTACAACTTAACCTTGTTGTTTATGGATGATCACACTGTTCTAACAGTCTTCTCCCTTATTTTCAGTGAGAAGCTATGATGGGACCTCCACACCCATTCTGACTTGATGTGGATCCCGGACGGTATAACAACAGGTCAAATCGGTGCCCTTCAGTGTAGTCATGGGATAGATGGGATGTCTTTCTAATGTAACAGACAAATTACAAACCGATAAAACACAAGGCTCAGTCTATATAGCATTACTTTGTGGTATACAGAGTAATATATAAATTGATTAAATAAAGAAAATTACAGCAATCCCCACAAAATACCCCCTAAGTAAAAGGTGAGTTTTTAGAAATTTTTGCAAATGTTTTAAAAAATTAAAAATAAACCTTATTTACATAAGTATTCAGACCCTTTGCTATGAGACTTGAAATTGAGCTCCGGTTTCTCCTGTTTCCATTGATCATCCTTTTAAATGTTTCTAAAACTTGATTGGAGTCCATCATTCTTAAATGGAAGAAGTTTGGAACCACCAACAATATTCCTAGAGCTGGCCGCCCGGCCAAACTGAGCAATCGGAAGAAGGGCCTTGGTCAGGGAGGTGACCAAGAACCCAGTGGTCACTCTGACAGAGTTCTAGAGTTCCTCTGTGGAGATGGGAGAACCTTCCAGAAGGACAACCATCTCTGCAGCACTCCACCAATCAGGCCTTTATGGTAGAGTGGCCAGTCCGAAGCCACTCCTCAGTAAAAGGCACGTGACAGCCTGATTGGAGTTTGACAAAAGCCACCTAAAGACAAGATTGAACTCTTTGGCCTGAATGCCAAGTGTCACATCTGGAGGAAACCTGGCACCATCCCTACGGTGAAGCATGGTGCTGGAAGCATCATACTGTGGGGATGTTTTTCAGCGGCAGGGACTGGGAGACTAGTCAGGATCGAGGGGAAAGATGATCGGAGCAAAGTACAGAGAGATCCTTGATGAAAACCTGCTCCAGAGCACTCAGGACCTCAGACTGGGGCGAATATTCACCTTCTAACAGGACAACGGCCCTAAGCACACAGACAAGACAATGCAGGAGTGGCTTCAGGACAAGTCTCTAAGTGTCCTTGAGTGGCCCAGCCAGAGCTTGGACTTGAACCCGATCCAACATCTCTGGAGAGACCTAAAAATAGCTGTGCAGCGACGCTCCCCATACAACCTGACAGAGCTTGAGAGGATCTGCTGCGGAGAAGAGAGGGAGAAACTCCCCGAATACTGGTGTGCCAAGCTTGTAGGGTTATACCCCAAAAGACTTAAGGCTGTAATCGCTGCCAAAGGTTCTTCAACAAAGTACTAAGTAAAGGGTCTGAATACCTATGTAAATGTGATGCTTATTTTTAAATTAGCTAAAAATGTCTAAAAGCCTATTTTTGCATTGTCGTTATGGTGTATTTGGTGTAGATTGTGGGGGGGGGGCGGACAATTTAATCAATTTTAGAATAAGGCGGTAACCTAACAAAATGTGCAAAAGTCAAGGGGTCTGAATACTTTTTGAAGGCACTGTAGCTGCATGTGTACGGTCTTGTTCAGTTTTGGAGGCAAATGTCAGGCTTGTTGTGAACAGTCATTATGTCAACTGCCTTACATTGTTCCATTTATAGTTCCTATGGTTTCTGGAAAAGAATCATGGGAAAAGCAGTTTACATGCCCTTTTTCCATATGTCTTCACTTGAAATAAGGAGATTGAGGAAGTGTACTTGTCATGAGACCAAATGAACTGGAAAAGATAATAGCAACATTTTCAGAATAGCTTTTTGTAATGCTGTTGATATAATTTTTGTGGTGGGAAGTTTTGGATAAAGTTTTTTTTGTAATGTTTTATCTGAATGAATTTGAAATGGAAGTTTTGTCTCCTTTTGTAATCATTATTTCAATATGCAATAAAAGTAAATGTGTGTAAATTCCCGGATGTCTTCAAGGATGAGCGTGACGCACATAGAGCATATGGTGACACATGGATGATGATGTCTGAAATGGCATGATGACTCAATAGCTGCTGATGGCACCTGCTGACCCCACTTTATAATGGACAGAAGTATAGAAAAAAGACTTGTCTGACCTTTAGTTTCTAGATCTCCCCCCACCAGATGGTGGTATAGCTCCACTTAGAATCGGTCAGTGGTTAGCTTGATAGAGTTGTACTCAGTTTCTTTAAATTATACTAAATGTCTGTATTGACAGATTGATGTGGTTTACATCCACTTTATTCACTGGAGGCCTTTTCCAATGTATTTTTTTGCTGTGGTTACACTTGATTAAGAACAAACCAACATGCCTCCTGAAATTATGCCTAGTAGCCCATAGGTCAGTGCACAATTGGCCCAGCATCCTCCAGGTTTGGCCAGGGTAGGCCATCATTGTAAATAACTGACTTGCCTAGTTAAATAATAAAAAGTTGTGTGTTTCTGAAAGCTTTGGGATCAGAACAAGGAGAGGCCGTTTAATTCTAGGCACAGAACATAACCTTCAGTCAAGGTTCTGATGTCTTGTAAGCTATTGAATGGGTTTCTTATATAAGAGTATGGATTCCTAAATTATACTTTAATGTATTCTTCACTTTTTTTACACATTACACTAGCTTACTGCTTGTAGTACTTGCTCGTTGTCATTCTTGGTAGTGGACTTGAAGACAAGTTTAATGCTCTCTCTTAGGTCCAGTTATCTAATCTGAGGTTAGAAGATGCTGTAGACTATATTTGAGATTTTCAGCGGGACCACGAAACGTTCAGGGAGGCCTGACAGTCAGGTGTTGCGAGCATCCTTGGTTCATCCCGTCATCACTACCGTGACGTCGGTCTCGGGAACTGTCCTTACAGTGGTGGTGCTGAACAAGATGGCTGTGCGTCGGGGAGCGGAGAGCTGAGGTTGAAATATAACCCCACATTGATCCATACACATCGTGAGAGGGAAAGCGCACAACAAAAGACTCGAAAGATAAGATTATTTTTTTTACTGTCGCAAAACAGTGACGTATAATAGCTTCTAGTAGAAACGGAGCTGACTCCATCCACCTATTTATACAGACTATAAGAGACGGACATCTACTCCGAATTGAAATAACGGTGCTGGTGGAAGACATCTGGGAGTGATCATAGCCAGAGCTAAGAGATGTCATTGCTGTGCGTTGGCGGTAAGTGACAAACAAACTACTGTTGGCTGTCGAGAGAAATGCTCTTATTTACACGGGTAGCCAGTTGCTCCGCGGGCGGTTTTCTTCAAATCATCTCATTTGCTGCTGATTCTGCTCTAAAATGTCTTAATTGGTGGCGTATAGGCCTAAACGACGCGCTGAATACTACATTTGTTTTAAATTGGCTGTTGTCAAAATCCTTTTACCAGAAAACAATTTGTATTTTTTAGGTGGCCAGACAGCCTACAGCATTTTTTAAATTGGTTTAATTCTTGTTTTATTATATGATTGTCTTCTAATGATGGAGAAGCGTAATGAACACTGTCAGTCTTCATAAACACTTTGATGTCTTGTTGATAAAATGGTAGCTGAACTGTCATTATTGTAGTCTATTAACCGCAACAAATCACGCTCAAAATATGTTTGAATATTAAAATAAGCAGTCTACACATAGTAAAAATGAGTATCTGGAATATGATTGTCCGAAGCTGAGTCCAGTATTGGATCATGTCCCCGTGTGTAGTAGCTCACTAAAAAGGCGTGTACTGTAAATCCTTTGGTTTCTATTCTGATTTTTAAATATGTAGGGGTGGTTCGCACAGCAAATATTGTTCATTTAGTTTCTGTACTGCCGCTTTTGGTTGTATATCATGATGATGATTGCATTCCTTATGACAGCCTTTCTCTTAAGAAATCGTGAAGGAAAGATCGTGAATGCAGCCTTTCAATGCCGTGACCACAGTAGATTGCCCCTAGCACTAGCCTACTATATGTTGAATCAGTGTTGTTGACCATACCCTTTCTAGAATGATTGTTTGTGTGAAATTCATTTTCTCCGAGGATAAGAAAAGTTGGTCCAAGAGATTTTACCCTGGGCAATGGGGCATTGGCGCGAGTCCTCTAGTCAATTTACTCTCCCAACAAAAACACCTAATAGCAGATGTCTTGTAGGCCTAAGATCAAAACAGCAAAATAGTCCAGTTTTTGGTCAGGTTGTTTGAATATTAGCTGTGTTGACCTATTTTGCTCCCTCGGTAACATGTTTCCAGTTAATTTGTTAGTTGCCTGCCTGTTATAGATTATTTAGGCTAACAGTGGACTGCTTTCGGGTTTTATGTTATTGTCACATCGATTCACACCCACAGTCACTTCCCTAAAACGTTGGCCTGTCACGATTTGTCTATGAAAGTGGTAGAGTGAAATGCCAGCAACCCTGAAGTGTTTGTGGAGACAGGATATTTTCTTGGCACAGTAGTTGGATAAACAAGCTGATTGCACAGATGTCAGGATTGAGACAGATCGCCAGATGTACCCACGATATCTTCACATTTTGTTGGCATAGCAACCCTCTTCCCTGGCATTTGGGACTTTAATTTCCCAATAGTATTGAATGTACAGCCAAATTAGTGGTTATATAAAATCCCATAGCCAAGGTGAGATTGAGAGACTGGGACTTTTCTTACAAATGGCACTATTTTCACCCACTATTGAGACTGGAGGAAGAATGGGGATATGAGTACTTTTTGTTAGGCCTTCATGTAGAAGTGACAGAGAGAACATGGCATTGACAGCAACCCATTGGAGAAGAAGTGTCCCCACTGTTACCGTTTCTTATAAACGCATGATTCTAACTATAGGTCTATATGCATATCTTCAGATCATTAGTGTTACGGGAGATTGTTGACCAGTGCTCAGCGAGAGAGCAGATTCCTAGCTTCATTGGTTCTAGAGTCACATTACAATATCAAACAGTAAACACACACTTCCTTGCAGTAATGACTGGGCTTGTTTTTAGTTGACAAATCCCCAGTCATTTCTTCTTCCCACATGAATGTCCACTGAAGCTCTCAGTGTATTCCCCAGCATGTCATGCATTCAGTGGCTCAGCTAGCAAGCATGAATAATGTTGTAATCCAATGGAAGGATAATTAGCTTGCGCCAGCCGAGGGCCGTTCAGTTCCATATAATCAGACACTATATAACAATATCTCATGTTCTGTTTAGGTTCAGAATACATGATGCCTGTATCTCGACAGGCTGCTCCCTGAAAGAGAGCGAGCCCTTGGCTTTAATTTAATTTTTGTGTTTTGTATTCTTTGAATTCATTGTTCTTTTTTTAATGGGGACAGTTTTGTTCTTCATTAGGGCACGTTACAATGGATCCTTTAAAATGAAATATCATTGACCTCCATGATATAGTTTTTTATTACAAATTATAATCAAGATTCAAGATTCATCAAGATTCATTTCACTGTGTTATTTCCTGCAAAGAGCAAAGAGACACTAGTTTGCGCAAAATGTGGGCTTTTTTTGTAACCCTCCTGCCATCATAGCTAAAACGATTTAGCATTGTGCATTTGAGTTGTGTGTGTACCCCTCTCTCCCTCTTCCCCCCCTCCTCACCCCCAACCCCCTATCCACTACTGTCCCGCTGAAGTGGTTATTTTTAGTAGTGGGGGTTCTGCTCGGCCTGCGCTTGGCTGAACAGAGAGATTAATGGAGCACGAGACAAAGAGATAGAAAGGGAGCACACACGCCACATGGCAGGAGGAGAGAGAGAGAGAGAGAGAGAGAGAGAGGGGGAACGAGAGGAAGATAGAGCGAGAGAGCGAGAGATAGAGAGAGGGAACGAGAGGAAGAGAGAGAGAGAGAGAGGGAATGACAGGAAGAGAGAGAGAGAGAGAGAGAGGGAACGAGAGGAAGAGAGAGCGAGAGAGCGAGAGATAGAGAGAGGGAACGAGAGGAAGAGAGAGAGAGAGAGAGGGAATGACAGGAAGAGAGAGAGAGAGAGAGAGAGAGAGAGGGGGAACGAGAGGAAGAGAGAGAGAGAGGAAAAGAGTGAGGGAACGAGAGGAAGAGAGAGCGAGAATCCAGGCAGTGGATTGAGGTTGATGATGGGAGAGAGAGAGAGAGAGAGAGAGAGAGAGAGAGAGAGAGAGAGAGAGAGAGAGAGAGAGAGAGAGAGAGAGAGAGAGAGAGAGAGAGAGAGAGGAAAATTTAGGCAGTGGATTGAGGCTGATGATGGGGAAGCAGTGCGTTGGAGGGGGGATGGAGGGATGGTAAGTGAGAGAGACATGGCGGAGGTGCTGAGGAATAGACAGCTGAAGAGGCTGGCTGAATGACTGGGTAGAATCCTGTTAGCTTCAGCTCTGCAAAGGGAGGCGGTGGTAATGGAGCTGGACATCTCTTTTGTTCTTTGTATTTTGCAGTGTTCCATGGAATCCCCCTACAGGGGGTAAAGTAGTGTGTTATATTGAGTAATGGTGAATCATGAAAGGCTTAGCTCTGAAGTTGGTTAAGTGCATCCTCTAACTCCTCCTCCTGCCCTGCAGACTAGAAAAATCAGATTGATATTCAGATAAAACAAACATCCTCTTCAGGGTCTTTTGGGATGAGCTATTTTAGGAAAACAAATACATCTACTATTGTCACGCTGCTTCATCATTAACTGACTCTGACATGCTATCCTTATCATGTCAAGTCAGACAGCAGGAGACACAATTTTGTTTTCTCCTTTAGCTGAAATCTTGAGTGGCTTCATAAAAAAGCCATTCTTGTGATGGTTGTTATGATATGGATTATCCATACAGGTGGGAGTGCTCCAGCTGGACCCATAATGATAGAGAACGTGTCAGTAGGTTATTAGGACGGGCCGTGCCAGCCATGCGGGCATCTGGGTGGCAGCCCACATTCCACTGTGCCCTCAGAGAAAAGCACTTGAGGTTATTTTATCCAACTCTGTGATTCCAAATGGGCCTTTTTTCCCTAAGTCCCTTTTCTTAACTGCAGCTTTTAGAGATGAAGTGAAGTGAGGCATTCGGTGTGGATTAGAAGGAAGCCTTTGAATATTAAAGCCCTGAACATGGGGTTACTTGGCATCGGCAGGGCGGGCGGGCGGGCGGGGGATTAATGAATAATGAATGGGTCATAAAAAAAGGATTGGTTACCTAAAGTGATCCCCAATTTATAGAAGGTGACAGTGGTACCTTTACCTTAACAGACCTGCTTTCATTGTGTCACCCTTACTGGTCATCATATGTGAGACTACGGGTGTACAGATACACACACACACACACACACACACACACACTGAATCCTGTGTGCTCCTCTTCTCTCTGAACCCCTCTCACCTGAACGTACCGCTGAGAGCCTTCCACTCAAATAAAGCTCTTGACATCTGTTAGTGAATACAGGCTTTGATATTAAGACCCAGGCATTCTGCCATCAGAGGAAGTGTGCCCAGGCTGACTGAATTAGGTCCTTCCTTCCTCCTCCTCCTACGAAATGCCAGGGTCTTGTCATCACCCACAATCCCCACATGGGCTGATATGCATATTTGGATATGAAAAGAATATCTACGATTTCTGATGAACATAGAATGAACATATGTTTTGACGCTGTCTTATCCAGCAAACCTTTTCAGCTCAGGACGGTGTGAGTTGTTAATAGGTTTGTTGTTAGAAACCTGAATCTCTAGATTGATTGACTCATTGACCCCATTTTGTTTAACCCGTTACAGTAGGACTCATGTTTTGTTTGTTTCTGTCTGTTTTGCAGTGAAGAAAGCCAAACTCGATGGACCCCAAGGTGAGTTGAGACAAGTTTGACTTCGTCTTAAAAAGTCTTAAACACTGGTTTGTTTGACAGTAACACTGATATTCCTCATTGTTCCACAGAGAAATTTAACACCTACGTGACGCTGAAAGTGCAGAATGTCAAGAGCACCACCATTGCTGTGCGGGGCGCCCAGCCATGCTGGGAGCAGGACTTCATGTTGTAAGACTTCTTCCCCCTCTCCTCCTCTCCCTCATTTGTTTGCCTCTTCTTCTCTCCCATCCCACTCTTCCTCCTCCTCCATCTCTCCTTCTATAGGAAATACTTACTAGTTTCTCTTTCCACACGTTGAGCTGCCCTGGGTCCTAAGTGCTCTGTCAATGCTGAGACTAGAAGGCTCTGGAGGCCTGATCTCAGATACGAGATATGCAACTGTTGAGCTAGGCAGCCAGCCGTGCATGCAGCCGGGCAGGCAGTGCCACTAATGTGTTAACACCAGAGTGCACACATGTTGTGTAACATGGACTGCAGGGACTCCTGAATAAATGTTTTAAGTAGTGACGTTGAGGGTGCCCAACAGAGCCACTATCATTGTTTGGAGTGCTACAGTCACTGGGCAGGAGTTCAGATGAAGCCTTGGATAGGGCATTTCTCACAGAGTCAAAATGATTTCATAACTGATAATAGGAACAGGAAGTTGCCACGAAATGAGTACCTTTTGCGTCCCCTCTTATTTTAAGTAGAAATTGTGCACAAATATTGAATTTTAAAAGCCTGTTATATTAAATGAAGTGCCCTTTTAATATAAACCACATTCAAATTCAGCTTTTGATTTTTTTGGTTCATGCACCCTCTGTGTTTAACCCACTTAAACATTACTCCAAGTTTTCACCATCACTGTAAAGCCCTCGTTATTTTGTTGCTTTGACAGTCATTTCTGAAGATGATTATTTAATATTATTATTTTAAGGGGGGGGACCTGTTACGCTAACTGAGATCTCATTTTAATATGGTGAAACTATTACTTTTTAAATATTTTTTTCAAGAGAGACATTGAACATCTCATAGTCAAATCATAGTGTAAAAGCAGGTGAGCTGGTTCTACTCTTTTTGGCAATTTTCTGGTGTTTTGTGGTCGAAAACTGAGCGGGTTGAGCATAACACGTCAACCCTGTTACCCATAGATAGACAGGGTAGAAATGTTTGAACAATTTAAAAACAGTTGTGAAGCTTGCACACAACAAGCTTCCGTTCCCCCTATCACAAGGGGATTCATGGCTGTCCCTATACAGCACTACTTTTGACCAGGGGTCAGGTACCATGGGGATGCAACCTGAGTATAGCTGTGTGGATACTTGAGATAATGGAGGTGCCCAGTGTATATATGTTATTGACCAAATCAGTCCTGGACAGTCAACTCTATATGCTTCTTTCCTGCTAGAATTCACTCCTGTTTTCCCTGATGGAAATAATGCTGGTCTCCTTCACTCTGCCTTATTGACCTCGCCTCTCCCCCTCAGACAGCTCTCTGTGGCTCAGTGAATCACATCCACCACAGGGTGAATCACATTGGCTCTTTGTTCTATTAGATTAGCGCTGGGTATCTGATGGCATATATATTTCACTTCTCTATAAGATGGGTTTTTATTTCCAGGCCCTATTGCTCAATCAGGGTTTTTGACATTTCGGTCTCCCAGTCTGTTTAGTTTTTTCCTCATCACCTCTCTCTCTCTCTTTCTCTCTCACCCCCTCTCTCTCCCTCCTCATCTTCCTGTCTCCCTCTTTTTCTACATCTTCTCACCCCCTTCTCTCTCTCCCCTGTGCAGTGAGATCAACAGGCTGGACCTGGGGCTGACGGTGGAGGTGTGGAACAAAGGGTTAATCTGGGACACCATGGTGGGGACCTTGTGGATCCCCCTGCAAAACATCCGCCAGTCTAATGAGGTACGGTACACCCACCCTGCCCCCCTGGTGCCCCCTCTCCTTCCCCACCACACTCCAAGCTACATCAACCTTTTTAAGGTGGAATACACTTCATATCAGGGATGAAAGGAGTTTAAGGAGAGTGCTCTTGGATGGTAAAGATGGATAACCTACAGGGAGTGAATTCCTCTGCTTTAAAACACTGTAACTAGGACTCTTTTTAGCATCCTCCTAATTGTTTGACTGTAAGAGGGAAAGTGTTACCCTGTACAGTAACAGTACGTGTGTGTGTCTGTGTGCGTGTGTGTGTGTGTGCTCGTGCTAGGACGGGCCGGGGCAGTGGCTGACCCTGGACTCCCAGGTCATCATGGCTGAGAATGAGATCACCGGTACCAAAGACCCCACCTTCCACCGCGTGCTGCTGGACACCCGCTTTGAACTGCCATTAGGTTAGTGTGTGAGTGAGTGAGTGAGTGAGTGAGTGAGTGAGTGTGTGAGTGAGTGCGTGAATGTGTCCTTAGTGACTGACCAGTGAATGGGTCTTTCTGCTTCAGACATTCCAGAGGATGAGGCTCGATACTGGGCCAAGAAACTGGAGCAACTCAATGCCATGAGGGACCAGGACGTAAGGCATCTCCTCTCCTCCCTCTGTGTTCACTTCTTACCCGCCCGCCACAAGGCAGGGCTGTCAGTAATTACAGAAGTCATCACTTACTCTATGCATTAAATATGATGTAGACCTTTCAGGAACACCCATAACTCTCCTAGATGATGATTACCCCATGTTGGATTAGCTGCAGCTGCTAATGTACAGTGTCAGTCAGCTGTATCTATTGTGTGTGTGTTGCAGTACACATACCAGGAGGAGGAGGAGAGACCACTGCAAGCGCCATCAACACAGTGCTGTGAGTAGTAGACACTTGATACTGGCTGTAGCCTCTTCACACCCTCCTTAATACCCTCCTCCCTTTCATCCTCCTTTTCACTTTGTTCCTGCCCCCCACACACACACTTCCTCCTTGTCACTCTTCCCGTCTCCTCTTCCTCCTCCTCTTCTTCACTCTCCTTCTCTCCCTCTTTCCTATCCTCCCTTTCATCCTCCTCATATTCACTTTATTCCTCCTCCTCCTCTTCTTCCTCCCCCTCTTCTTCACTCTCCTCCTGAGTCTTTGGGATGCAGATTAGAGGGGAAGCAGCAGGCAGAAAGGCAGGCGGATGGAGGGAGGGAGGGAGAAAAGCTGACATGACGAATCGAGCCAGCAGGCCTGCCTCATAGTCAGCTCCACACACAGTGATTTATGGCTAGTAGCTGTGTGATGGATGTGTGCTGGCATACTTATACAGCCCTGTCAGACACATCCCTGTCTGTCTGATGATGACGGCCCATGTGGGTGGGTGGAAACGACTGTGGATGAGTCTGGGCTGTGGTGGGTGTTTCAGTCTGTCAGTGGGTATTTGTGAGAGACCAGCCGTAAAGGATGGTCAGTATGTGTGGGAGTGCATGTCTGCATGCTGTGTTTCAGTGAGTGTTTATGGATGGGGTCTGTGAATGCGCTTTGAGTTATGGGATGCTGGGTTGAGAGTTATGGCTGACTACCCACTGCTCTGTGCACATTGTTTAGCATTGGAGTTTATGGCTCAGGCCCAAATCACATTTTTCTGGGATAACTTATTACCTACTTACCCCCTGTCCTTGTAGGTAACTGGAGTCTTTGGGGAGACCAGCAAAGTAAGTTTTCTAGCTTTTCTCACACAGTTTAGCAAACAATGTATGTTGACTCTATTGGAACCTTGTACTGCAGGCCTATATTGCTAGGTTTCAGTATGTCACCAAACACATACTAGTATCATGAGTAAATATGAACCCAGCCTCACGTCATGATAATCATCATCAGGTTTAACCGTTTCCTGTTTAGATGAAGACCCAGACAGTGCGGTGGACGATAGAGACAGTGACTACCGCAGTGAGACTAGTAACAGCATTCCTCCACCCTTCTACACCACGTCTCAGCCCAACGCCTCCATGCACCAGTACCCCATCCAGAGAGACCAGCACTACTCCTCGCACACTTCCTACAATGGCTCCATCCAAGAGCTGGACTACGACAACCAGAGAGCCATGAGGTAACCGTTCTCCTGTCCTGTTCTGTCATCCTTACCTGCTTCATTACCTGGTTCACTACTCGGGGTCTCAATAGGGAGTTCATCCCAATAAGCTTCCTTTCATTGTCTCCTCTCTTTCATTTTAAACTTACCTTTAAGTTATTTTGTTACAAGCTGCTATCCTACAGTTGTTCTAATCTAAATGTAGAATGTAGAAGTCGTAGCTTTTCCCTGTCCAGCTCTTTGAGATATGTGTGGGTGAAGGAAAGGAGACGAGGAAAGGAAACTACATTAGACAATTGACACAGCATGGATCTCACTCTCACCACCTCTTCTTAGTCAAGGGATCCATATTGACTTTGTCTCCTCTAGAGATCAACGCTCTATTCACCACAGAGTAAATCAGACTGATGCAGAACACACAGAGCCCCGTGTGCTTGTTTTGGTTCACACTGTTGTTACATGGTAACCTGTTGTCCCACTGTGACTTCACTCTCCAGAGCATTCTGCGGTGTGGCCTCACTATACAAGCCTAAAGAAGCAGCAATGCCCGCCTTGTATACAGGCCGTGTGGGAAGAGCCTCACTGGCACCATCACTGTGTGTGTGTGTGTGTGTGTGAGTGAGCATGCGTGTGTGGCTGAAATACAGCCCCCTGTGATCACTTAACAACTTGTTTTGCCCCCCCCAAAAAAATCAAGTGTGTTGTTTGTCTTGACATCTATTGTTCAAAGGCACAAGTTCACTCAAACTCATGCCTTGCTTGCGGCAGCCACATTATTGCATAAAGGCTTCTCTCGACAGTGATTCTGTTTTTAGCCATATGGACCTGCAAGGTCCACTATAGCTAAAACCAATCACTCACTTCTCGCTCTGTCTGGCTCTGTCTGGCTCCTTGGTCAGCGCCAGTGGTCTTTATGCGGTAGGTTTGCCAGGCAGTGTGTGGTTTAGTTTGGTGTTGTGGATGTTGCTGTGTGTCTTTGAAAAGCCCCAGGCTAGACTGTACTGATGCTCCTCCTCTACTGCCTCTCCCTCCTTCCTGCCAGACGCTATGATAGTTTAGACTCGGCCACCAACGGGCGCAGCGATCTTGATTCAGCCTCAGGTTCGAGCCGGCACACCAGCCGCCAGTACTCTCTAGACAGTAGGCACTCGCTCTCCGATAGGTGGGTCTCTGCACCTCCTCTTCCTCCTCTTCCTCTTCCTCCTGCTCCAGCCTGTGACTCCGTCCGTGGTCTCGCTGTGACGTCAGTGGTGGAATAGTCCTGTCCTCCTCGCTCGCTGTGCTTGCATGCATGTGCTGTTCAACTCCCTCTCTCTACTTCTTATCTACGTTCCGATCCTTTATCTACCTGATAATAACTACTGTATACACACCGGTATCACACACACATGATCTACCCTCTCTCTGTCGTACATCTGTGGTGAAATGTGGATGAGTTCCTCTGTTGTGTGTGTTGTTATGTAAGACATTGAAGGCATAGGGGATCAGTTTGGTTAAGCGGATGTGAGTTGCAGTGTTGAAGTGTTCGTGTGTTCTGTGTGGTTCCTCTGCCTCCGCTGTCTCTCAGTGGCAGCCTGTTATTACCTCCTCCTCCTACGGTGCCTCAGTGACAAGTCCTCTCTGTGATTAACTATGCAGCTCAGGCTTCCCCCAGCCAGAGCCAGCCATACTGTTGGCCGAGGACCCCGACCCCGGCTCTTGGGTGGCAGGAGGCATGCCTGTTCAGAATTAATAGTAGCCTATTAGAGAGGGAAAGACACATGTCCTCCTGTACGTGCCACTGTACCTCTCTCCTGCTGTGTTTGGTGTTTGAGAAGGATAATGCAGGTTTCTGTCAGACAGCTCAGTGAAAGAGCTGTGTGTGTCCTTGTGGGTGTACTAAAGAGAGAGAGAGTTTGCATGCGTGTGCTCTTCTTGATCGAGTAGCAGGATTCTGGATGTGGTTTTGTGCGTATGCCGTGTGTGTATTTCTATGTGTGTGTTGGTTTCCTCAGGTGTTCTGTTTTCCTGTTTACATTCAGCCCAGGTTTTTGTCTCCTAGCTCTCACACAGACATATTCAGCCCAGGTTCCTGTCTCCTAGCTCTCACACAGACACATACAGCCAAGGTTCCTGTCTCCTAGCTCTCACACAGACACATACAGCCCAGGTTCCTGTCTCCTAGCTCTCACACAGACAACAGCCCAGGTTCCTGTCTCCTAGCTCTCACACAGACAACAGCCCAGGTTCCTGTCTCCTAGCTCTCACACAGACACACAGCCCAGGTTCCTGTCTCCTAGCTCTCACACAGACAACAGCCCAGGTTCCTGTCTCCTAGCTCTCACACAGACAACAGCCCAGGTTCCTGTCTCCTAGCTCTCACACAGACACATACAGCCCAGGTCCCTGTCTCCTAGCTCTTACACAGACACATTCAGCCCAGGTTCCTGTCTCCTAGCTCTCACACAGACACACACAGCCCAGGTCCCTGTCTCCTAGCTCTCACACAGACACACACATCCCAGGTTCCTGTCTCCTAGCTCTCACACAGACACACACAGCCCAGGTTCCTGTCTCCTAGCTCTCACACAGACACACCCAGCCCAGGTTCCTGTCTCCTAGCTCTCACACAGACACATTCAGCCCAGGTTCCTGTCTCCTAGCTCTCACACAGACAACAGACCAGGTTCCTGTCTCCTAGCTCTCACACAGACACACATAGCCCAGGTTCCTGTCTCCTAGCTCTCACACAGACACATTCAGCCCAGGTTCCTGTCTCCTAGCTCTCACACAGTACACAGCCCAGGTTCCTGTCTCCTAGATCTCACACAGACAACAGCCCAGGCTCCTGTCTCCTAGCTCTCACACAGACACATACAGCCCAGGTTCCTGTCTCTTAGCTCTCACACAGACAACAGCCCAGGTTCCTGTCTCCTAGCTCTCACACAGACACATTCAGCCCAGGTTCCTGTCTCCTAGCTCTCACACAGACACACACAGCCCAGGTTCCTGTCTCCTAGCTCTCACACAGACAACAGCCCAGGTTCCTGTCTCCTAGCTCTCACACAGACAACAGCCCAGGTTCCTGTCTCCTAGCTCTCACACAGACACACCCAGCCCAGGTTCCTGTCTCTTAGCTCTCACACAGACACACACAGCCCAGGTTCCTGTCTCCTAGCTCTCACACAGACAACAGCCCAGGTTCCTGTCTCCTAGCTCTCACACAGACAACAGCCCAGGTTCCTGTCTCCTAGCTCTCACACAGACACACCCAGCCCAGGTTCCTGTCTCCTAGCTCTCACACAGACAACAGCCCAGGTTCCTGTCTCCTAGCTCTCACACAGACAACAGCCCAGGTTCCTGTCTCCTAGCTCTCACACAGACACACCCAGCCCAGGTTCCTGTCTCCTAGCTCTCACACAGACACACCCAGCCCAGGTTCCTGTCTCCTAGCTCTCACACAGACACACACATCCCAGGTCCCTGTCTCCTAGCTCTCACACAGACACACACATCCCAGGTCTTTGTCTCCTAGCTCTCACACATACACACACAGCCCAGGTCCCTGTCTCCTAGCTCTCACACAAACACACAGCCCAGGTTCCTGTCTCCTAGCTCTCACACAGACACACCCAGCCCAGGTCCCTGTCTCCTAGCTCTCACACAGACAACAGCCCAGGTTCCTGTCTCCTAGCTCTCACACAGACACACCCAGCCCAGGTTCCTGTCTCCTAGCTCTCACACAGACACACACATCCCAGGTCCCTGTCTCCTAGCTCTCACACAGACACACACATCCCAGGTCCCTGTCTCCTAGCTCTCACACAGACACACACAGCCCAGGTCCCTGTCTCCTAGCTCTCACACAGACACATTCAGCCCAGGTTCCTGTCTCCTAGCTCTCACACAGACAACAGCCCAGGTCCCTGTCTCCTAGCTCTCACACAGACACATTCAGCCCAGGTTCCTGTCTCCTAGCTCTCACACAGACACACACAGCCCAGGTTCCTGTCTCCTAGCTCTCACACAGACAACAGCCCAGGTTCCTGTCTCCTAGCTCTCACACAGACACACACAGCCCAGGTCCCTGTCTCCTAGCTCTCACACAGACACACCCAGCCCAGGTTCCTGTCTCCTAGCTCTCACACAGACACACACAGCCCAGGTCCCTGTCTCCTAGCTCTCACACAGACACACACAGCCCAGGTCCCTGTCTCCTAGCTCTCACACAGACACATTCAGCCCAGGTTCCTGTCTCCTAGCTCTCACACAGACAACAGCCCAGGTTCCTGTCTCCTAGCTCTCACAGACACACACAGCCCAGGTTTCTGTCTCCTAGCTCTCACACAGACAACAGCCCAGGTTCCTGTCTCCTAGCTCTCACACAGACAACAGCCCAGGTTCCTGTCTCCTAGCTCTCACACAGACACACACAGCCCAGGTCCCTGTCTCCTAGCTCTCACACAGACACACCCAGCCCAGGTTCCTGTCTCCTAGCTCTCACACAGACAACAGCCCAGGTTCCTGTCTCCTAGCTCTCACACAGACACATACAGCCCAGGTCCCTGTCTCCTAGCTCTTACACAGACACATTCAGCCCAGGTTCCTGTCTCCTAGCTCTCACACAGACACACACAACCCAGGTCCCTGTCTCCTAGCTCTCACACAGACACACACATCCCAGGTTCCTGTCTCCTAGCTCTCACACAGACACACACAGCCCAGGTTCCTGTCTCCTAGCTCTCACACAGACACACCCAGCCCAGGTTCCTGTCTCCTAGCTCTCACACAGACACATTCAGCCCAGGTTCCTGTCTCCTAGCTCTCACACAGACAACAGACCAGGTTCCTGTCTCCTAGCTCTCACACAGACACACATAGCCCAGGTTCCTGTCTCCTAGCTCTCACACAGACACATTCAGCCCAGGTTCCTGTCTCCTAGCTCTCACACAGACAACAGCCCAGGTTCCTGTCTCCTAGATCTCACACAGACAACAGCCCAGGCTCCTGTCTCCTAGCTCTCACACAGACACATACAGCCTAGGTTCCTGTCTCTTAGCTCTCACACAGACAACAGCCCAGGTTCCTGTCTCCTAGCTCTCACACAGACACATTCAGCCCAGGTTCCTGTCTCCTAGCTCTCACACAGACACACACAGCCCAGGTTCCTGTCTCCTAGCTCTCACACAGACAACAGCCCAGGTTCCTGTCTCCTAGCTCTCACACAGACAACAGCCCAGGTTCCTGTCTCCTAGCTCTCACACAGACACACCCAGCCCAGGTTCCTGTCTCTTAGCTCTCACACAGACACACACAGCCCAGGTTCCTGTCTCCTAGCTCTCACACAGACAACAGCCCAGGTTCCTGTCTCCTAGCTCTCACACAGACAACAGCCCAGGTTCCTGTCTCCTAGCTCTCACACAGACACACCCAGCCCAGGTTCCTGTCTCCTAGCTCTCACACAGACAACAGCCCAGGTTCCTGTCTCCTAGCACTCACACAGACAACAGCCCAGGTTCCTGTCTCCTAGCTCTCATACAGACACACCCAGCCCAGGTTCCTGTCTCCTAGCTCTCACACAGACCCACCCAGCCCAGGTTCCTGTCTCCTAGCTCTCACACAGACACACACATCCCAGGTCCCTGTCTCCTAGCTCTCACACAGACACACACATCCCAGGTCCCTGTCTCCTAGCTCTCACACAGACACACACAGCCCAGGTCCCTGTCTCCTAGCTCTCACACAGACACACACAGCCCAGGTTCCTGTCTCCTAGCTCTCACACAGACACACACAGCCCAGGTTCCTGTCTCCTAGCTCTCACACAGACAACAGCCCAGGTCCCTGTCTCCTAGCTCTCACACAGACAACAGCCCAGGTTCCTGTCTCCTAGCTCTCACACAGACACACCCAGCCCAGGTTCCTGTCTCCTAGCTCTCACACAGACACACACATCCCAGGTCCCTGTCTCCTAGCTCTCACACAGACACACACATCCCAGGTCCCTGTCTCCTAGCTCTCACACAGACACACACAGCCCAGGTCCCTGTCTCCTAGCTCTCACACAGACACATTCAGCCCAGGTTCCTGTCTCCTAGCTCTCACACAGACAACAGCCCAGGTCCCTGTCTCCTAGCTCTCACACAGACACATTCAGCCCTGGTTCCTGTCTCCTAGCTCTCACACAGACACACACAGCCCAGGTTCCTGTCTCCTAGCTCTCACACAGACAACAGCCCAGGTTCCTGTCTCCTAGCTCTCACACAGACACACACAGCCCAGGTCCCTGTCTCCTAGCTCTCACACAGACACACCCAGCCCAGGTCCCTGTCTCCTAGCTCTCACACAGACACACACAGCCCAGGTCCCTGTCTCCTAGCTCTCACACAGACACATTCAGCCCAGGTTCCTGTCTCCTAGCTCTCACACAGACAACAGCCCAGGTTCCTGTCTCCTAGCTCTCACAGACACACACAGCCCAGGTTCCTGTCTCCTAGCTCTCACACAGACAACAGCCCAGGTTCCTGTCTCCTAGCTCTCGCACAGACACACACAGCCCAGGTTCCTGTCTCCTAGCTCTCACACAGACAACAGCCCAGGTTCCTGTCTCCTAGCTCTCACACAGACAACAGCCCAGGTTCCTGTCTCCTAGCTCTCACACAGACACACACAGCCCAGGTCCCTGTCTCCTAGCTCTCACACAGACACACCCAGCCCTGGTTCCTGTCTCCTAGCTCTCACACAGACAACAGCCCAGGTTCCTGTCTCCTAGCTCTCACACAGACAACAGCCCAGGTACCTGTCTCCTAGCTCTCACACAGACACACACAGCCCAGGTTCCTGTCTCCTAGCTCTCACACAGACAACAGCCCAGGTTCCTGTCTCCTAGCTCTCACACAGACACACACAGCCCAGGTTCCTGTCTCCTAGCTCTCACACAGACACACACAGCCCAGGTCCCTGTCTCCTAGCTCTCACACAGACACACACAGCCCAGGTTCCTGTCTCCTAGCTCTCACACAGACAACAGCCCAGGTTCCTGTCTCCTAGCTCTCACACAGACAACAGCCCAGGTACCTGTCTCCTAGCTCTCACACAGACAACAGCCCAGGTACCTGTCTCCTAGCTCTCACACAGACAACAGCCCAGGTTCCTGTCTCCTAGCTCTCACACAGACACACACAGCCCAGGTTCCTGTCTCCTAGCTCTCACACAGACAACAGCCCAGGTTCATGTCTCCTAGCTCTCACACAGACACACACACAGCCCAGGTCCCTGTCTCCTAGCTCTCACACAGACACACACATCCCAGGTCCCTGTCTCCTAGCTCTCACACAGACACACACAGCCCAGGTCCCTGTCTCCTAGCTCTCACACAGACACATTCAGCCCAGGTTCCTGTCTCCTAGCTCTCACACAGACAACAGCCCAGGTCCCTGTCTCCTAGCTCTCACACAGACACATTCAGCCCAAGTTCCTGTCTCCTAGCTCTCACACAGACACACACAGCCCAGGTTCCTGTCTCCTAGCTCTCACACAGACAACAGCCCAGGTTCCTGTCTCCTAGCTCTCACACAGACACACACAGCCCAGGTCCCTGTCTCCTAGCTCTCACACAGACACACCCAGCCCAGGTTCCTGTCTCCTAGCTCTCACACAGACACACACAGCCCAGGTCCCTGTCTCCTAGCTCTCACACAGACACACACAGCCCAGGTCCCTGTCTCCTAGCTCTCACACAGACACATTCAGCCCAGGTTCCTGTCTCCTAGCTCTCACACAGACAACAGCCCAGGTTCCTGTCTCCTAGCTCTCACAGACACACACAGCCCAGGTTCCTGTCTCCTAGCTCTCACACAGACAACAGCCCAGGTTCCTGTCTCCTAGCTCTGCAACAGACACACACAGCCCAGGTTCCTGTCTCCTAGCTCTCACACAGACAACAGCCCAGGTTCCTGTCTCCTAGCTCTCACACAGACAACAGCCCAGGTTCCTGTCTCCTAGCTCTCACACAGACACACACAGCCCAGGTCCCTGTCTCCTAGCTCTCACACAGACACACCCAGCCCTGGTTCCTGTCTCCTAGCTCTCACACAGACAACAGCCCAGGTTCCTGTCTCCTAGCTCTCACACAGACAACAGCCCAGGTTCCTGTCTCCTAGCTCTCACACAGACACACACAGCCCAGACACACCCAGCCCAGGTTCCTGTCTCCTAGCTCTCACACAGACACACACAGCCCAGGGCTGTTTAACTCTTCCCTCTTTCTTTCCTCCCCCTGTACCGCCTCATGCATTATTGAACCTTCACTGCGTTAATCGATAGTGTGTAAACGAGTGGACTTGTGTCTGTGTTGGGATGTGTGTTGTTCCAGTCTGCTCTCTCTCTCTCTCTCTCTCTCTCTCTGACTCATGCGGTGTCTCATTCTCTTTCTCTTCTCACTAATAGCCTCAGTCATCAAAGTCGATAAATATTCCCCTCTTTTATTTGTCTGCTAAAAAGAGGCTGTTTCAGCCCAGTGTTGGCCCATGCCTCTCTCTTTCCACTTTCTTTCTCCACCCCCTCTCCCTCTGCTCTCTTTCACTCTATCTGTTTGCTCTCTCTCTCTCTCTCTCTCTCTCTCTCTCTCTCTCTCTCTCTCTCTCTCTCTCTCTCTCTCTCTCTCCCTCTGCTCTCTTTCACTCTATCTGTTTGCTCTCTCTCTCTCTCTCTCTCTCTCTCTCTCTCTCTCTCTCTCTCTCTCTCTCTCTCTCTCTCTCTCTCTCTCTCTCTGCTCTCTTTCACTCTATCTGCTTGCTCCCCCTCTCTCTCTCTCTCTCTCTCTGCTCTCTTTCACTATCTGTTTGCGCTCTCTCTCTCTCTCTCTCTCTCTCTCTCTCTCTCTCTCTCTCTCTCTCTCTCTCTCTCTCTCTCTCTCTCTCTCTCACTCTCTCTCTCTCAATTCAATTCAAGGGGCTTTATTGGCATGGGAAACATATGTTTACATTGCCAAAGCAAGTGAAATTGATCAACAAAAGTGAAATAAACAATAAAAAGTGAACAGTAAATATTACACTCTCTCTCTCTCCCTCTCTCTTTCTCTCTCATCACCTCACCTGAATGGGTGCCATTACTTGTCAAGGCTGTTTACCTCGCGTCTTGTTTCGCTGTTTATTGTGTTGGCTCTGGGTGTTTGTGAATCTCTACTCTGTTAAATATTCAGATTTGTATGTGGCGTGTGATCAGAGTATCCACCAATAATCTCTCTCTTTATACTAGAAATGAAGACTTCCCTGTTACTACACCACATAACCCCCACACTCATGCATCTGAACACACACTAGCCTATCCCTTGGTCCAGGATGCCTTGGTTTGTTCCTCTCCTCTTTATCCTAGGTTAACTGTTCTCCCTCACTTTAGTCCCTAATACGTCCCCTTAACATGCACTCTGGGCCCATTTGGTTGTTCATTTCTTTGTTTTTCATCCCCAGTCTGCTCCATGTGTCTGTGTATCTGACTGTGGTCCATCTGTCTGTCTGTCTACAGTCCTACAGGCAGCAGTCGCTATGCCTCCTCTGGGGAGCTGAGTCGAGGCAGCTCCCAGCTCAGTGAGGAGTTTGGCCCTGAGAACGAGGGGAGTCTGAGGGGCTCTGTGGAGCTCTACGATGAGAACGACTCCTACCACTCCTGCCACTCCTCTGTCAGCTACGACAAGGAATCGGCTGGCTGGGACCCCGATGAGCCCGAGGTGGTGTTCAGCGACGAAGGGGGCTATGTCAAAGATGGTGGAGAGGAGGGGGCTATTTACGATGAGGAGGAGGGCGAGCTCTACGAGCCCGAGGAGGGAGAGGGGGAGTACAACTATGAGGGAGAGGAGGAGGTGATTTATGAAGATGAAGATATCTACCCTCTGGACGGCACGCTCAGTGAGGACCCAGAGCCACCCTACACCCCCACCCCCACCAGCATGGCCCCCACGCTGGCCCCCGAGGCCTCCATCACCAGGCCCCCTCTGGAGAAACAAGCCTCTCTGAGAGAGCAGCAGCCCGAGCCCCCCACCCTGGCCCCCACCACCCAGGCCCAGACCATGCCCACTGTCCAGCCACCTGTCACCACAGCCTCCACCAAGCTTCCATTTACCCCCATGATCCATCCATCACTCATCCAGCCCCCGGTGCCCACAGCCCAGCCCCCTGCTCCAGAGACACAGCCTCCAGTGTCTGATGCCCTGGATGATATCCTCCTAGACCTGCAGGAGGAAGAGCCTCTGTCTTTAGAGCAGGAGGTCCCTGTGGTGGAGAGCCCCCAAGCAGAAGTCCCAGCAGAGAAGAGCGAGACTCCTGTTGTCAGGTGAACCCTCAACCATCAACTTCTGTAGTTATATAGTAATGCTGGCCAGAACACCATTGTCTGCTACGCTATTACCACAACTATTTACTACAACTTTCCCCTCTACACATTACGTTGTACTACAATAGACTTTTATTACTATCCACTACTGCCTTTAAAACAGAGCGAAGTTAGATTATTTTCTACCATCTAAGTATCTTCACAATGAATGAGCACCAGCCTACATACCCCTGTACATTTCTCTCCCAGCTACCAGAGGCCCATCATGGAGCCTGGGCCAGACAGGGCCAGGGCCAACTGGCAACGACTCTGCAGCAAGGTCCGACTACAGCTGCAGCAGGTGAGACAGCCCGTGTATGTGTGTGTGTGCGTGTGCGTGGGGTGTGTGTGTGTGTGTGCGTGCGCGACATGGACTCAGAGTTAGATGTAAGTAACAGTAAACGTAAATCTTTCTCCCTCCATTTAGGATTGATATGTTATGTTTCCTATTATATTAATTTGTGAATGTCCATCATTAATTTTGTATGATATGTTATGAATTACATTTTGTATTATATGTTACGAACTGCAATAAGTATGATATGTTACAAATTCCACTTCATTGGCTACGAGGCTAACGTTAGCTAGGCTAAGGGTTAGGGTTAGGGTTAGGGGAAGGGGAAGAGTTAGGGGAAGGGTTAGGGTTAGGGGAAGCTAACATGCTAAGTTGCCCGTGATGTGATTCGAACACGCAACCTTTGGTTTGCTAGACATTTGCGTTATGCGCTCACCCATCCAGCCCGACCAACCAGCAACCTTTAATTTTAACCTTCTTTCTTATGTCACTATACCAAATGTAGCATATCATACTAATTTTAGTTCCCCAGATTTCCATTTACTATGTTATTTCTAGTCTATGAGACCAGGCTGATGCACGTGGGTGTGTATGGATGGACTTTCTATGTGGCAGCCGGCTATGTTTCTCACCATAATGCTGTCACTCCTTCATACAGTGAGGGGAAAAAAGTATTTGATCCCCTGCTGATTTTGTATGTTTGCCCACTGACAAAGAAATGGTCAGTCTATAATTTTAATGGTAGGTTTATTTGAACAGTGAGAGATAGAATAACAGTGAGAGACAGAAAAACGCATGTCAAAAATGTTATAAATTGATTTGCATTTTAATGAGGGAAATAAGTATTTGACCCCCTCTCAATCAGAAAGATTTCTGGCTCCCAGGTGTCTTTTATACAGGTAACGAGCTGAGATTGGCCAAGACCAAAGAGCTCTCCAAGGATGTCAGGGACAAGATTGTAGACCTACACAAGGCTGGAATGGGCTACAAGACCATCGCCAAGCAGCTTGGTGTGAAGGTGACAACAGTTGGTGCGATTATTCGCAAATGGAAGAAACACAAAAGAACTGTCAATCTCCCTCGCCCTGGGGCTCCATGCAAGATCTCACCTCGTGGAGTTGCAATGATCATGAGAACGGTGAGGAATCAGCCCAGAACTACGCGGGAGGATCTTGTCAATGATCTCAAGGCAGCTGGGACCATAGTCACCAAGAAAATAATTGGTAACACACTACGCCGTGAAGGATTGAAATCCTGCAGCGCCCGCAAGGTCCCCCTGCTCAAGAAAGCACATATACATGCCCGTCTGAAGTTTTCCAATGAACATCTGAATGATTCAGAGGACAACTGGGTGAAAGTGTTGTGGTCAGATGAGACCAAAATGGAGCTCTTTGGCATCAACTCAACTCGCCGTGTTTGGAGGAGGAGGAATGCTGCCTATGACCCCAAGAACACCATCCCCACCGTCAAACATGGAGGTGGAAACATTATGCTTTGGGGGTGTTTTTCTGCTAAAGGGACAGGACAACTTCACCGCATCAAAGGGACGATGGACGGGGCCATGTACCGTCAAATCTTGGGTGAGAACCTCCTTCCCTCAGCCAGGGCATTGAAAATGGGTCGTGGATGGGTATTCCAGCATGACAATGACCCAAAACACACGGCCAAGGCAACAAAGGAGTGGCTCAAGAAGAAGCACATTAAGGTCCTGGAGTGGCCTAGCCAGTCTCCAGACCTTAATCCCATAGAAAATATGTGGAGGGAGCTGAAGGTTCGAGTTGCCAAACATCAGCCTCGAAACCTTAATGACTTGGAGAAGATCTGCAAAGAGGAGTGGGACAAAATCCCTCCTGAGATGTGTGCAAACCTGGTGGCCAACTACAAGAAACGTCTGACCTCTGTGATTGCCAACAAGGGTTTTGCCACCAAGTACTAAGTCTTGTTTTGCAGAGGGGTCAAATACTTATTTCCCTCATTAAAATGCAAATCAATTTATAACATTTTTGACATGCATTTTTCTGGATTTTTTTTGTTGTTATTCTGTCTCTCACTGTTCAAATAAACCTACCATTAAAATTATAGACTGATCATTTCTTTGTCAGTGGGCAAACGTACAAAATCAGCAGGGGATCAAATACTTTTGTCCCTCACTGTATGTCCCTGCCCTGAAATGTATCTTCTGACATCTGTGCCCCTTCAGTTTTGTTTCATTCGCTTCTTAATCATTAATTCCAGTTTATATTACCCTTTAAGTTGTGATCCAGTGGTTGTTTTTTTGCCTGGCTTTATTTTGTTAAGATAATTTGTATTAGTTTACCCCTGTTTGTGCTCCATTTCATTTGTTTTCTTTTCAGTTCTTTTGCCACCCCATAGCGATTTGCATGTTGTCCGTTCTGATGGGCCAGGGCTGGAGCCGACTGCCAGGTGGGTGTGTCCGTGGTTGCTTGTGAGCGCAGCTGGTGACAATAACGTGAATGTCAGTGTTGTTGTGTCGTGCTCTGAACACACAGAGAGATAAAGAGCATGTCTTCCTGTTATAGCACAGATAGAATTACTGGAATGGTACTGCAGATAAGGATCTGTCACAAATCCACTTTCAACCATGGCCTTCAAACACAAAGGCCTCCCGACTGACGTCAATGGACAGTGAAATCACCCAAGGCAACGTTCTCTTGTCTCTCTTCCATGTTTTATGGCTGACATTATGGACTGTTTTCTGCCCAATTAAACACATCATTCTTGATTTTATAGTAATAAACTGTGGGAGACTCCATCTTTGTTATTGTAGCGAGACAGACAGCTAGGGGCAGATATGTGATGTAGTAGACCTAATAAAACCATTTCCAGGCATACTATGTGCCAATCACTCCTCACCCTCTCTCACCCCTCCCTCCCCCTTATCTCCACAGGCTCGAGGGGAGTCGGTTGGGATTTGCTCCCTGTTGCTGTCAGCAGGGTAAGTGTCTGTCACTATCACACCCAGTAGCATGCTAATAAAGCTTCACAACATGAAATTATAACAAACCGCATGACATTTTGAGCAAATAATTGGAGTGTAGTTGGTCCCAGATCTGTTTGTGCTGCAAATGGCCATTGTCATACAAACATGGCTATATAGCGATAACAGATCTGAGACCAGGTTAAAGTATTTGTTGCTCTAATAATACAGTGTGTTTATGTGTTAGTGGTGGAAGTGGATTTTGTGAAAGTAAGAGTGCTATGTTTGTGGGGTTTTTCCCCGTGCAGGGTGGGTGGGGCGCTGTATAGCATTGACAGCATGCCGGACCTCCGCAAGAGGAAAGCCATGCCTCTGGTCAGGGACCTGGTCAGTGTAAGTTCTGACCACTTACTAAATACTAAATATAGTCACTCAACATTCATCCCCCTCTCTCTCTCTCTCTCTCTCTCTCTCTCTCTCTCTCTCTACTCTCTCTCTCTCTACTCTCTTTCTTTCTCCCCCCTTCTTTCCTTGTTGTGCCCTGAGGGGGACGACCCTGCCCTTCTGTCTCTGCTTGAGGAACCCAGAGTCAGGGGTCTCAGATGGCCACTGAGGCCTGCCTTGGAGATGCTGTCAGACTCTAGCCCTCCACACCTCCCAGGGAGCGTCACTCTGTCTTCTCCTCTCTCTGACTGCTCACCCTGGGGGTGTGGTGGAGAAAATATTCCTGGATAGCTATATCCTGTTGTACTGTACGTGAACACTCATATACTCTTAGAAAAAAGGGTTCCAAAAGTGTTATTTGGCTGTCCCCTAGGAGAACCCTTTTTGGTTCCAAGTAGAACCCTTTTTGGTTCCAGGTCGAACCACTTTTGGTTCCAGGTAGAAGCCTTTTTGGTTCCAGGTAGAACCCTTTTTCGGTTCCAGGTAGAACCCTTTTTCGGTTCCTGGTAGAACCCTTTTTGATTCCAAGTAGAACCCTTTTTTGGTTCCAGGTAGAACCCTTTTTCGGTTCCAGGTAGAACCCTTTTGGGTTCCAGGTAGAACCCTTTTGGGTTCCATGTAGAACCCTCTGTGGAAAGGGTTATACATGGAACCCAGAAGGGTTCAACCTGGAACTAAAAGGTTTCTACCTGGAACCAAAAAGGGTTCTTCAAAGGGTTATCCTATGGGACAGCCGAATAACCATTTTAGGTTCTAGATAGCACTTTTTTCCTAAGAGTGTAGCCTTCTTTATCAGTCCCAATAAAGATTGAATAGAGTAGATTATTTTCATTGGAGAAGCATACAGAGGAATAGTACCATTATTGGGCTCCAGATGGAGTAATGCCAGAGCAGAGAGTGTGTAAGAAGCTGTCAAAACAGGTGCTTACTAGGCTATTAAACTCCCACAAAATAGATGGCCTAGTCCTTGTTCCATCCATCCTTGCCAATTGATCTGATTTCCAGGTTTTGAGTTGAATAGCTCTGATAAGCTGGAGGCCTGCCAGACTATACTGCCAGCTCAGCGCTCAGGTGGCTCGGCTCCAACGTGAGCTGTAATGAAGAATTACCATACCGGACAAAATAGCTCAGCACTTTGTCTCTATGAATCCAGCTTACTGTCAGACTGTACACCCCCTACACATACACACACACTAACTGCCTGAGTCTGATTCATCCAGACCAGGTAATGTGCTGACTGGAACTGAATCTGAATGTTCAACAAAGCCAGACTAACATTCAGCCAGTGTTCTCAGACACAGAAGTATGTGCAGGACGATGGCTCTCTCCCCTAATGCTGACTACCTCTCTCTCTCAGACAGTGTCCTAACTCTCTGTGTTTTAATGGAGTCTATCCTTCAACATTGTTAAGGAAGTACATTCATTTTCCACTCTGTCCCAAAGGGCCTTTTTTCCCTACCCGTGTACACGGTTGTTTACATGCCATGTTTTCGTCTTGTGTGATTAATAGGTCTAGATCTTTCCTCCCACCCAGTATTTCATCAACAAAATCAATAACTCTCCCTGATCTAGTGACTTTCCCTTGGCTAATTTATCCCCATCACCCTGTATCTGTTTTGAGATCAGCCCTATGCCACTGTGGCCATGTTTGTGACTGTAGCTAAAGTTGTTTGACATGCCCCTTTTAACACTTGTTTCTCGTTCTGCTTCCTCCTGTTACAGGCTATGGTGAGTAACACTGGGTTCCAAATGAAAAGGGAATGTTGAAGCGCTTTCATTTCAGATACCCATGACCCCTTGTTTCTTATGAACACTTGGGGAGAATACAAATGGACTGCATTATGCCCTATTGGCTTAGATGCTGTACTGAGATGTATTCTGTTCCAAACTATGTTGAAAGATATTAAAGTATGTATCAAGAGAAATATACTTTTCTCTTTGAGTAAAATCGAAGTTGTCACTTTGTTTTACAAGCGCTTATTGAATGTGTTTCAATCACAGTCTGTACTGAACTACTATATTTAAAACGTATCTCTTCTTTCATTGTCATCCACTCCATCCTTTCTTTTACTCTCCTTCCTGGCCTACCTCAGTCCCTGGCTCAGAACTCCAGGAAGGCAGGGATTACATCAGCCATGGCGTCCAGCACTCTCAATAATGAGGAACTGGTGTGTTTCTGGCTCTTTCTTTTCTCTATTCACACTATATGCAGATAGTTGTTCTCTTTCTCCGTGCACTCATAGATTCCACTAAGTCTCTGACTAACTCCTCTCTCTTCTTCTGTTTCCTTCTCTTGTAGAAGAGTCATGTGTACAAGAAGACCCTACAGGCTCTGATATACCCCATCTCCTGCACCACGCCCCATAACTTTGAGGTGTGGACGGCCACCACGCCCACCTACTGCTATGAGTGTGAGGGGCTGCTGTGGGGTATCGCCCGCCAGGGCATGAGGTGCACCGAGTGTGGGGTCAAATGTCACGATAAGTGCCAGGACCTGCTCAACGCTGACTGCCTGCAAAGTAAGTAGAGCCATGTTGATGTTGCTCAGTGAGTTGTGAAGTTTTCTTCAGTTGGTGCTAAAACATAATATAGTGGTGAAACATGAAAAATAAAGTTGGGAAAAAATTGTTTAGAGGTTTGTAGTAACTAGCAACACCAAACATGTGAGGTTACTTCTGTAATGGACCTTACCGACCGCTGCTTTGGATAAGAGTGTTATTAATTAAAAGGCTCCTTTGACTGTTACACTTCAGACTCTGCCCTCCATTCTCCTACATCTCTCATCCCTCTTATTCTCTCGTTCTACTCTCCTTGTCCTCCTCCCTCTTATTCTCTCGTTCTACTCTCCTTGTCCTCCTCCCTCTTATTCTCTCGTTCTACTCTCCTTGTCCTCCTCCCTCTTATTCTCTCGTTCTACTCTCCTTGTCCTCCTCCCTCTTATTCTCTTGTCCCACTCTCCTTGTCCTCCTCCCTCTTATTCTATCGTTCTACTCTCCTTGTCCTCCACCCTCTTATTCTCTCGTTCTACTCTCCTTGTCCTCCTCCCTCTTATTCTCTTGTCCCACTCTCCTTGTCCTCCACCCTCTTATTCTCTCATCCCACTCTGCTGTCTCAGACACTCTCTATTGTGTTTGTTTTTTCTGGAAAGGAAATTAAAAGCCATTTGTCTTTCCTTGACATCCTCTCCACCTTTCAAATTCTTCATGGGCGTTTCACAGGTCTGCAGATACTGCCAGAGTACTCATCCATAAATCATACTGCCAGAGTACTCATCCATAAATCATACTGCGTACTCTGTCTCACAGTGTTCTGATGATGGGGCACGATCAAGATTTATTTGAACTGCATTTAAAATGGCAACGTGCTTTACAGCAAAACAATAAGAAAATGCAGGAGATGAAGTAAAAAAACGACAGAAGGCAATAAAAGATGAATAAAATAACAATAAAGCAAAAATAACAGTAAAGTCTGTTTTTATAGATGCCATGGTTTATGCTATGCATCATTTGTATACTTTCATCCCATGTTTATCCCATTCAACCCAATGAAAACTGTTCATGACCTCCATGCAGAATCACAAAACCCTTCTAATTTCTAATGTAACTCAATAAATAAAATCTGACCTTCATCGCTCTTGTCTACCTCAGGGGCAGCGGAGAAGAGTTCTAAGCATGGGGCGGAGGACAGAACCCAGAACATCATCATGGTTCTGAAGGACAGGATGAAGATCCGGGAGAGGAACAAGCCGGAGATCTTTGAGCTGATCCAGGAGGTGTTTGCCATGGTCAAAGCCACTCACGTCACCTACATGAAGCAGATCAAACAGAGCGTACTAGACGGCACCTCCAAGTGGTCGGCCAAGATCAGCATCACAGGTGAGAGGGGGGAGGGGAGATAGCAGGGCTTCAGAGTTGGAGTGCTGTTTCTAGGATCAGGTCCGCGCTGTCCGAATCAGAATCACAAAAATGATCTTATTCTTTATTATGTATAAAGCTAAACAAGCAGAGTCCTATTCTGAGACGCTTTGTGAATAGTATGAGTCCAGAACCATCCATTTGTAAAGCTCTGGCAGATGCCGTTGGGAGTCTGACTCCATCACGAGTCACGACACACATCATCCGCCTCTGTCTCCTCTTGTTTGTTTGCGTTCCAGTTCTATTTGTTGTAAAGGTCGTACGGTGCTGTAGACCGTTGAGCCACTGTCTGACAGAAAGGAGACAAATTAGATAAATCCCTTGGACAGCCATATGAGGAGGGATTAGAGATATCTGTAGGTAGGAAAGGCAAAACATCTGAATAGGCCAATGGGAGTATGTGGGATGCCGAACTCTCTCCACTTAGCCTCGTAAACTAGACTGACCACCTGATGCTGTCGCCTGTCACCTCCACAGTGCTGTGTGCCCAGGGCCTTCAGGCCAAGGATAAAACCGGCACGAGTGACCCTTATGTCACAGTCCAGGTGGGCAAGACCAAGAAGAGGACCAAGACTATCTATGGCAACCTCAACCCAGTCTGGGAGGAGAACTTCCACTTGTGAGTACTATAAGAGAGAGAAAGTACTGGACTGAAATAACATTGAAGGTTGTGTATTCACAGGTTATGAATGGGTCACAATTAATGTGTGTGTTCAACTCTGAACCCATGTGAATAGATGGGATTGGTGGGTCCCTCAAACAGGAAATGACATAGTGGCGTCTTCCTGTCTCTCTCTCTCTCTGTAGTGAGTGCCACAACTCCTCGGATCGGATCAAGGTGCGAGTGTGGGACGAGGATGATGACATCAAGTCTCGGGTGAAACAGAAGTTCAAGAGGGAGTCAGATGACTTCCTGGGTCAGACCATCATCGAGGTCCGCACGCTGAGCGGAGAGATGGACGTCTGGTACAACCTGGGTCAGTAGGGGAAAGACCTGGGAAAACATTCACTTTGTTGAAGTTCTACTTGTAATTCTAATACTATGTGTCAATTAATCCCATAAGGGATCGGTTGCCAACTGGCGATTTAACATGAAAATAAAATGTCATTCGTTAATGAATTCATTCTAAGCTAATAAACGAAATCAGTCCATAAATGACTTTCTAGTTATCCATTAGATGAGGCACATTTGGTGAATTAATTTGGGTGAAATGTTGAGGTCTTTATTAAAGATAGTTGTTGTTATGTTGACTGTGGTATGTGTTGACTGTGGCATGTGTTGACTGTGGTATGTGTTGACTGAGAGTCTTGTCTTTTGTCCCTCTCTGCAGACAAGCGTACAGACAAGTCAGCCGTGTCTGGTGCCATCAGGATGCACATTAATGTAGAGATCAAAGGAGAGGAGACAGTTGCTCCATATCATGTCCAATACACCTGTCTGCACGAGGTAAGGTGTGTGTGTGTGTGTGTGTGTGTGTGTGTGTGTGTGTGTGTGTGTGTGTGTGTGTGTGTGTGTGTGTCTGTGTGTGTGTGTGTGTGTGTGTGTCTGTGTGTGTGTCTGTGTGCGCTCATGCCTTCAGGTGGCAAGTGAGATTAATGAGCCCAGTCATCTTGGTTCATTTAGCTGACTGATGTAGCAGTCTTTCATTGAAGTTAATATCCCATAAAAGTATCACCGTCTGCATTGCTCAATCAAGATAAAGACCACATCAGATATAAAATACCACAGATAATATTTCTCCCTCTGACCTTCTTCAAATATGGAATTATCTACCATAGTTCTGCTAAATGAGCATTGCCCTATATCAGAGTTCTCCAAGTTTTGTGAGCCCAACAGTTTTTTCGTTATTTTTTTTCATTTTATTTGTATTTTATTGTTGGACATAAAATACTCTAAAATAAACCAGCAAATCAGCTGTAAGTGATTTCCAAGGTATTCCCACGCATAATACAGAGATACATGTGATCGTATACAAGGTTTGAAATTATTATGTTTTAGTCAAATATTATATCTGTTTGGGCTTCTTGCAGTAAATTATCGAGTCGTTACTTGGTCCATTACTCAGGACAAAGTTTTCAAACAACTGAACCTAAACATAGCTACAAGTAATATTGAATTGCACTGTAAATAGATGATCTGTAGCAAATTCTCTTAATCTCCACAATGGCTTAACACACATTGTAATGGTGAGTCGTCACACTGCATGATCCTTCTGTACTCTCTAAGCCAAAATGGGCAAATACCATTTGAGCAAATTAACATCAATTTTTAAAGGCAGCAGTTGACTAGGTCTTTTTAATTGATCTAAATTTGCATTAAGAATTTGAACATGAAATCAACTGATCCATTTCTAATGAAAGTCGTCTAATGAATGGCGGCCCAGGCCCGAATGAATAATTCATTGAACAACCCTCTGATCACTGAGCAGTCAGTCAATTATAGAGTGTAACGTGCTCTGCTCTGCTCTCCTGCTCAGACATACTCACACTGAGATCGTAATGACATCTCCCTCTATTCAGCCTCAGCCACGTCAACTCATTGAAATCATAGTCTGGATTGAATAACCCATGCATTTCTCTTCCTCGCTCCCTCTCCCCAGAACCTCTTCCACTTTGTCACAGATGTGCAGAGCTCTGGCGTTGTGAAGATTCCTGATGCTAAAGGGGATGATGCGTGGAAGGTGTACTTTGATGAGACTCCTCAGGAGATAGTGGATGAGTTTGCCATGCGCTACGGAGTGGAATCCATCTACCAGGCTATGACGTGAGCTCACATGTACCCACCCTGTCACTTAGCAATAGCATACACATTGCCAGATTGTAATGTGTTGAGAGGGCACATAGTGTACGCTTGTGTTTAGGATGATATTGTGGTAATACATCACAAGGGAATGCGCGGGCCTTATAGGAGTCAGCTTCATATATACCACAGTGATCATGTTTATGCCGTGTGTGTGTTCTCCCACAGTCACTTTGCCTGCCTGTCGTCTAAGTACATGTGCCCGGGGGTTCCCGCGGTAATGAGTACCCTGCTGGCCAACATCAATGCCTACTACGCCCACACCACCCAGGCCACCAACAACGTGTCGGCCTCCGACCGCTTCGCCGCATCCAACTTCGGGGTGAGTCGCCCCAAATTAATGAGGGGTGGATGGAGACAACAAATATAATGCAATGCCTCAACTCAGTGTTAAAGGTGAGCCAATGGATATGCCAGCTCTTAGGCTAATGTGTCATGGTGTGTTTTTATTTTTTTATTTTATTTTATTTTACAGAAAGAACGATTTGTGAAGCTCCTGGACCAACTCCACAACTCTCTGAGGATTGACCTGTCCATGTACCGGGTACTGTTGACTTCTATTTCTCTCTGTCTGGTTTTCTATCCGTGTCCTTACCTACCTTTATTTCCCTCTTTCTCATTCAATCTATCTCTCTCTCCTCTCTCTTCTCTCTCTCTATCTCTGTGTGTGATGTGAGAAGGGAGGCTGATGTGTTAATTGGTCAGTGGAAGAGACTGAGACTGCTGCTTCAGCACTACATCATTGGCCAGTTTATACAACATTGTCTGCACACACCCACATATGCACATACACACCACACACACACCTCACTGTGGATCTATAGTTGAACTTGGAAGTTTACATCCACTTAGTTTGGAGTCATTAAAACTCGTTTTTCAACCACTCCACCAATGTACTGTTAACAAACTATAGTTTTGGCAAGTTGGTTAGGACATCTACTTTGTGCATGACACAAGTAATCTTTCCAACAATTGTTTACAGACAGATTATTTCACTTATAATTCACTGCATCACAATTCCAGTGGGTCAGAAGTTTACATACACTAAGTTGATTGTGCCTTTAAACAGCTTGGAAAATTCCAGAAAATGATGTCATGGCTCTAGAAGCTTCTGATAGGCGAATTGACATAATTTGAGTCAATTGGAGGTGTACCTGTGGATGTATTTCAAGGCCTACCTTCAAACTCAGTGCCTCTGTGCTTGACATCAGGGGAAAATCTAAAGAAATCAGCCAAGACCTCAGAATACAAATTGTAGACCTCCACAAGTCTGGTTCATCCTTGGGAGCAATTTCCAAATGCCTGAAGGTACCACGTTCATCTGTACAAACAATAGTACGCAAATATAAGCACCATTGGGACCACGCAGCCGCCATACCACTCAGGAAGGAGATGCTTTCTGTCTCCTAGAGATGAACGTACTTTGGTGCGAAAAGTGCAAATCAATCCCAGAACAACAGCAAAGGACCTTGTGAAGATGCTGGAGGAAACAAAAAGTATCTATATCCACAGTAAAACGAGTCCTATATCAACAAAATAGATGGCATCATGAGGAAGGAAAATTATGTGGATATATTGAAGCAACATCTCAAGACATCAGTCAGGAAGTTAAAGCTTGGTCGCAAATGGGTCTTCCAAATGGACAATGCATATTTCCAAAGTTGTAGCAAAATGGCTTAAGGACAACAAAGTCAAGGTGTTGGAGTGGCCATCACAAAGCCCTGACCTCGATCCCATAGAACATTTGTGGGCAGAACTGAAAAGGCGTGTGCGAGCAAGGTGGCCTACAAACATGACTCAGTTACACCAGCTCTGTCAGGAGGAATGGACCAAAATTCACCCAACTTATTGTGGGAAGCTTGTGGAAGGCTACCCGAAACGTTTGACCCACGTTAAACAATTTAAAGGCAATGCTACCAAATACTAATTGAGTGCATGTAAACTTCTGACCCACTGGGAATGTGATGAAAGGAATAAAAGCTGAAATAAATAATTTCACATTCTTAAAATAAAGTGTTGATCCTAACTGACCTAAGACAGGGAATTTTTACTAGGATTAAATGTCAGGAATTGTGAAAAACTGAGTTTAAATGTATTTGGCTAAGGTGTATGTAAACTTCTGACTTCAACTGTGTGTGTGTGTGTGTGTCTTCACTGACATTTTCAATCTCTCCTTGTCCGAGTCTGTAATACCAACATGTTTTAAGCAGACCACCATAGTGCCTGTGCCTAAGAACACTAAGGTAACTTGCCTAAATGACTACCGGGTCGTAGGGCACACATCTGTAGCAATGAAGTGCTTTGAAAGGCTGGTCATGGCTCACATCAACACCATTATCCCAGAAACCCTAGACCCACTCCAATTTGCATACCGCCCCAACAGATCCACAGATGATGCAATCTCTATTGCACTCCACACTGCCCTCTCCCACCTGGACAAAAGGAACACCTATGTGAGAATGCTATTCATTGACTACAGCTCAGCGTTCAATACCATAGTGCCCTCAAAGCTCATCACTAAGCTAAGGACCCTGGGACTAAACACCTCCCTCTGCAACTGGATCTTGGACTTCCTGACGGGCCGCCCCCAGGTGGTAAGGGTAGGTAACAACACATCCGCCACTCTGATCATCAACTCAGTGGCCCCTCAGGGGTGCGTGCTCTGGCCCCTCCTGTACTCCCTGTTTACTCATGACTGCACGGTCAGGCACGACTCCAACACCATCATTAAGTTTGCCTATGACACAACAGTGGTAGGCCTGATCACCGACAACGACGAAACAGCCTATAGGGAGGTCGGTTAGAGATCTGGCCATGTGGTGCCAAGACAACAACCTCTCCCTCAACGTGATCAAGACAAAGGAGATGATTGTGGACTACAGGAAAAAGAGGACCGAGCACGCCCCCATTCTCATTGATGGGGCTGCAGTGGAGCAGGTTGAGAGCTTCAAGTTCCTTGGTGTCCACATCACCAACAAATTAACATGGTCCAAGCACACCAACAAAACCTATTCCCCCTCAGGAGACTGAAAAGATTTGGCATGGGTCCTCAGATCCTCAAAAGGTTCTCCAGCTGCACCATCGAGATCATTCTGACTGGTTGCATCACTGCCTGGTATGGCAACTGCTCGGCCTCCGACCGCAAGGCACTACAGAGGGTAGTGCGTACAGCCCAGTACATCACTGGGGCCAAGCTTCCTGTTGTCCAGGACCTCTATACCAGGCGGTGTCAGAGGAAGGTCCTAAAAATGGTCAAAGACTCCAGCCACCCCAGTCATAGACTGTTCTCTCTGCTACCGCATGGCAAGCGGTACCGGAGCGCCAAGTCTAGGTCCAAAAGGCTTCTAAACAGCTTCTACCCCCAAGCCATAAGACTCCTGAACATCTAATCAAATGGATACCCAGACTATTTGCATTGTGTGCCCCCTCCTCTTTTACACCGCTGCTACTCTCTGTTGTTATCATCTATGCATAGTCACTTTAATAACTCTACCTACATGTACATATTACCTCAACTAACCGGTGCCCCCGCACATTGACTCTGTACCGGTACCCCCCTGTATATAGTCTCACTATTGTTATTTTACTGCTGCTCTTTAATTACTTGTTACTTTTATCCATATTTTTTTAAACTGCATTGTTGGTTAGGGGCTCGTAAGTAAGCATTTCACTGTAAGGTCTACACCTGTTGTATTTGGCGCATGCGATCTAATAAAATTTGATTTTTGATCTGATTTGCTCTTCTCTGTGTGTAACAGAATAACTTCCCAGCCAGCAGTTCTGAGAGGCTGCAGGACCTCAAGTCTACTGTGGACCTGCTCACCAGCATCACCTTCTTCAGGATGAAGGTAACTCTCTCTTTACATCTTCCTCACCTTGGATCGCCTCTGCTTTGCTCTGGTCAATACATGTTCCTCTACTCGTATTCTTTACTCTAATGTTGGTACCACATGTCTCTATACTTGTTTACACTGTACAGCATCGCTACACTACGTACTCCTATCAGACATGCATCTTCACTGAGTTCCTTTGACTGAGTGTGGTTGTGTGGGGCTTTCCTAGTCTGAGGATCCTCTCTCTGTCTGTGACTGTCCTCAGGTCCAGGAGCTACAGAGTCCCCCCAGAGCCAGTCAGGTGGTGAAGGACTGTGTCAAGGCCTGTCTCAACTCCACCTACGAGTACATCTTCAACAACTGTCATGAGCTCTACAGCCGCGAGTACCAGACAGATCCGGTAGGCTGTGTGTGCGCATGTGTGTGTGCACATTTGTGTGTGTGTGTCTCTGTCCATGTAATTAATACCTCAGGCTGGTCTCCATCACGCCTGTACAGGATTTAGATAGGGATTTACAAGCCTTGTTTTTGCCTCATTAAAGTGGCGCGATTCATTCAGACTCCCTTCATGAATTTCAAAGCACATTTTTCCTTTGAATAAAACCTTCCATCCTGAGGGGCCCATATTTTGTTGAAATCTTTGCTAGATAATTCTTCAGTTTGAACCCCTGCAGGCGTAGGAATATTTTTTTCTGACTGTCAGCTCTTTCCAATGGACTAAACTGTTTACATGTGGTTTGATGGGTTCATCAGCTCATTAGAGTTGAGCGGTAGCGATGAGAGAGATAATAGACAAACTATTGAGCAAAATAGAGGAGAGTCAGAATCGGTTTGAATCCTGACTTGATATTTGCAAAATTCAAACTCTTGATTAACTTGAAACTCTGAGGTATGTCTTAAGCTACGATAGTAGCCAAAGTGAAAGTGTCCCAGTGACTCAGTGTGTTTTTGTTTTGTCCAGGCCAAGCCAGGAGTGGAACACCCAGAGGAGCAGGGTCCCAGCATCAAGAACCTGGACTTCTGGTCCAAACTTATCACACTCATCGTGTCCATCATAGAAGAAGACAAGAACTCCTACACACCCTGCCTCAACCAGTGAGCCTGCCAATCTCTTGCTCTAGCTGTCTATTTCATTGTCTCTCTCTCTCTCTCTCTCTCTCTCTCTCTCTCTCTCTCTCTCTCTCTCTCTCTCTCTCTGCCGCTCTCTGCCTCAACTAGTGAGTCTGTCTCAGTCTCTCTCGCTTTCTGTCTCTCTCCTCTACAATACATAACTCTGTGTTTCTTACCGTCTGCAACACGTAGGTTTCCTCAGGAGCTCAACGTGGGTAAAATCAGTGCCGAGGTGATGTGGAACCTGTTTGCTCAGGATATGAAGTACGCCATGGAGGGTGAGCACTGAATAAAGTCGCACCATCCTCACCAGTGGTTTAGCTCTGTCCTAGCAGTCTTAGTCTCTTCTTCTGTTTTTACGGGGCTGTCAAAGTGCCTTTACAGGCAGATATGACACTATTGGCACTGAGGCAGTTTGTCACAGCATAAGCTTTTCTCGATTAGCCTGTTAGCGCTCCGTGGCAGAGAAAAGATCACCCCTCTGGGCTCATTTGCTCTTTAATTAGGAGCTTTGTCTTTCCTCTCTCTCTCTCTTTCTCTAATTGTCTCTCTCCCCTCTCTCGTTCTATCTCTCTCTCGTTCTTCTCCCTCTCAACTCTTAGAGCATGAAAAGAACCGGCTGTGTAAGAGTGCAGATTACATGAACCTGCATTTTAAAGTCAAGTGGCTGTACAACGAGTACTGCAAAGACCTGCCCTTCTTCAAGAGCCGTGTGCCCGAGTACCCGGCGTAAGTGCCACCCTGTGCCATGATGACACACACACTCACATTAACACACACTTATGCATGCATGCAGGCATACACATGCCCTCTCTGGTACTGTACAGCACAGCCCATAAGCAAGACCAGATGGACTCTTCAGCCACAGAAGTTGTTTGAAATAAAACCTTCCAGTGGGGTCGACTCATATTAAACCACCCGTGTGATGTCTCCTAGGTGGTTTGAGCCGTTTGTCATCCAGTGGTTGGACGAGAATGAGGAAGTGTCTCGAGACTTCCTGCACGGTGCGCTGGAGAGGGACAAAAAGGACGGGGTAAACCTTTCCACTTCTTCTCCTCATCTCCTCATCTCCTCATCTCCTCAAATGCAAATGCTGAGTCACATTGGTTGTGGCAGAATTTAAGTAATCCCTTCCTTTGTAGCTTCCTCATTTACCATCCTAGTTATCAGGCAGACTTCCCTGAGACAATGGAATCCAAAGCACAAAAAGTTGTGAAAGTGTAGAGAGAGACTAGAAAGAGATTTGCTCAGACTGCTCTCAGGTAGGGAGGGTAGCGTTTGACTGTACCAACCTGTAGATTAATGAGCCATGTTCTCATTACCCAGCAACCCCTGGGGAACCGCAACAGACTCACCTCTGGCCAATTAGAGGCAGACAGACAGACCCACCTGACCCGGCCGTCTATCCTGTCTGGTCTGCTGTCCGGCTTCAAACAACCCTAGAGATCCTCAACCCAGATCACAACAATCATGTTTATTTATGCTCTCAGATCTCAGTGGTCCTGCAGCCCTCACAACATCTCTCTTCTCCTCCCTCTCTCATATACTCCATCTCTCAAACCTCTTCCTTTATCCCCCCTCTCTCCCCTGATGTTAACAATCTATGGCCTCTGTCCCTCAATCATAAATGTCTCTCTACTCCTCTCCCCCTTCTCGTCTAAGGACCACTCTCTTCTCTTCCTCTCTTCATTCTCCCCAGTCTCTCTCTCCTTCCTCCCCAGTCTCTCTCTCCACTCTAAATGCTCTCTCTCCTCTCCTCCCTCCCCCTACAGTTCCAGGTAACGTCGGAGCATGCTCTGTTCTCCTGCTCCGTGGTGGATGTCTTCTCTCAGCTCAACCAGAGCTTCGAGATCATCCGCAAGCTGGAGTGTCCCGACCCCCAGATCGTAGGCAACTATATGAAACGATTCGCCAAGGTACACTACAGTATTCTACACACTATATCCAATTCCTTAATGGCTGCATGGTGATAAGCTGAGCAAGCATGCCCAGTCACAGAGACAGTGGTTGACATACTCCTATCGCCTTCTCTCTCCTCAGACCATCGGCAACGTTCTCCTGTCCTACGCTGACATAATCTCCAAGTGCTTTGCTAACTATGTCAACATGGAGAAAGTGGTGAGTGGCCAATGACCAGACAGGACACGTGTTGTATGGGGATGCACTACAGTATAGTGCTTGTGCATTTCAATGAAAGTGTGCGATATTTGGATAGTGTAGATGATAATGACGTTGTGTTGTTTGCAGCCCTGCATCCTGATCAACAACATCCAGCAGCTCAGAGTTCAACTGGAGAGGATGTTTGAGGCCATGGGAGGAAAGGATGTGAGTGGCTCTCATATCCCTGTTTGCCCCGAGCCCAGGCTGTATCTGACTGTGTATGTGTTGAGCGTGTTGAGCGTGTGTCTGTGTGTGTGTGTTAGCCTATCTTACTGACCAGGTTTCTCTGCTCAGGGCATCTATTCTCCTAGACCGACTGTTTGTTGGGGAATGTTTCCGTGTGCCCGCTGAGAGCTCTGTGTGAGAGCCCCGGTGCTCTGCCAGTCTCACTGTCACTTTTTCCCTCTCCCTATGTGTGTGCGTGCGTGGGTGTGTTTACATGTATATATTGGTGTGTGTGTGTGTGTGTGTTGGCATACGCGTGCGTGACTGTGTGTGTGTTTCAGCTGTGCAAAGAGGCCAGTGACTTCCTGAAAGACCTGCAGGTGAAGCTGAATACTGTGATGGATGATCTCAGCAGGATATTTTCTGTCAGGTGAGCTGGGCACTGCCAGGCAGCAGACAGCCATGCCAACTACCCATACATGCCAACTCCAATATGTTTTTCATTAATATCACTGTGCCTTTCTCTCCTGGTAAAATGTTTGGTCTCATCTGAAAGTGTCAAAATGGTTACATTTAACCATGTTATGTCTCCTGTGTGTCTGTTTGTGTGTAGTTTCCAACCGCAGATTGAGGACAACGTGAAACAGATGGGAGACATCCTTGGCCAGGTGAAGGGGACCAACGTGGGGGCTAACAACTGCAGTAGCGTGGCCCAGGACGCTGACAATGTGCTGCAGCCCATCATGGACTTCCTGGACAGCAAGTGAGTGAGAGAGATGTTGCTAATCACTTTTTGGCAGCAGTCTCTCTTTCTTCGGTCTGTCTTCTTTTCTCTCTTCCTATGTCTGTCGCTCTCTCTTTCAACTCATCTCTCCTCTTCGCATCTTGTTCTCTCTTTTTCTCGCTCTCTCCATCTCTCGCTCTCTCTGTCTCATCTCTCTCGGTCTCATCTCTCTGTCCGTCTCATCTCTCTGTCCGTCTCATCTCTCTGTCCGTCTCATCTCTCTGTCTGTCTCCTCTCTCTCTCCGTCTCATCTCTCTGTCATTCTCATCTCTCTGTCTCATCTCTCTGTCCGTCTCATCTCTCTGTCCGTCTCATCTCTCTCTCCGTCTCATCTCTCTGTCTCATCTCTCTGTCCGTCTCATCTCTCCGTCTCATCTCTCTGTCCGTCTCATCTCTCTCGGTCTCATCTCTCTGTCCGTCTCATCTCTCTGTCCGTCTCATCTCTCTGTCCGTCTCATCTCTCCGTCTCATCTCTCTGTCCGTCTCATCTCTCCGTCTCATCTCTCTGTCCGTCTCATCTCTCTGTCCGTCTCATCTCTTTGTCCGTCTCATCTCTCTGTCCGTCTCATCTCTCTCATCTCTCTGTCCGTCTCATCTCTCTGTCCGTCTCATCTCTCTGTCTCATCTCTCTCTGTCTCATCTCTCTGTCTCATCTCTCTCGGTCTCATCTCTCTGTCTCTTCTCTCTCTGTCTCATCTCTCTCTGTCTCGTCTCTCTCTCTCTGTCTTATCTCTCTCGCTGTCTCTCTGATCTTTCGGTTTCTGTATTTTTTGCTCCAGTTCTTGTAAATCTTGGGTGCAGTTCTATGTTGGACTCCCTTCTGTCGCTCATTATTCCTCGCTCCCTCCTCCCGCGCTCTCTCTCCTGCCAGCCTGACGCTGTTTGCTAAGATCTGCGAGAAGACGGTGCTGAAACGTGTTCTGAAGGAGCTGTGGAAACTGGTGATGAACACCATGGAGAAGACTATCGTCCTGCCCCCTCTCACCGACCAGACGGTACAAACACCCACCCCTCTGAGCACATACATACTTATGCACTACATGCTCACGAGCACACACACACACACACACACACACACACACACACACACACTAACATGCACACACTCACACACACTGACATGCACACACTCACACACACACACTAACATGCACACACTCACACATACACACACTGACATGCACATCGTCTCACATACTTCAATGCACACACACACACAGCCCACACTGCCAACACTACCCACAATGCCAACTGCTACACAGGCACAAGCCACCTCTCAGTATGGGATGGGAACCAAGACAGATCAGAGTTATTTTTAGTCAGGGCACTCTGCTCTGATATGTGGTATGTGAATATTTGATCTGTTCTGAGGAGGACTTCAGTATTTGGTACAGTGAACACTCTCCCACAGACGCACACAGTGAGCAGCCAGGAGAGCTGTTAGACAGGATGAGGACTAGGGTTGAGATGGCAGACATTTTGTCTACATTATAAGATGGCTCCTCTGCCTACACTATAAGGAAAAATAGTTTAGATTAGTGATTAAGATTAGCCTGATACACCCCTCTCCCCAGCCCCCACGCCCACATACAAAAAGACCCCAACTCTTTCATTCACTCAATGGATTTAGGTCAAACACAAAAGTGGGAAGGAGTGCACCATATCATTCTAACCCCAGCTCATGGCTGCTCTCCAGGATAGTGCTCCTAGTCACAAACTAACATCTAAACTACTTCAAACTTAAAAGTAAAATAGACACACAAAGAAAGTGCAATTTGGACCCAGGATTTGCCCTCAGTTCTGAGCCTTTCATGTTGGAAAGCAGCCGGTATTTATTTTGTTTTTGATATATCTGTTCTCATTTTTATTTTGTAACAAAAGAGCCTCACATCATTCTATAGTGGTGTATGGTGGGTTAGTCCCCGGCCACTCTCTCAGCTCTCCCACGGGTGCAGAGACAGGGTCCAGAGGGGGTGTTACAGTACCAGTACCAGTCTCAGTTAGGGCCAGGACGATACCAGTATCGCGATACTCGTTAGTATCGTGGCAAGGAAGCAAAACACAAAGCGGATTTAACTTCTTTAGGATAACAGCCCTAATGTTGGAAACAAACATCATGTTGTCATCCAGAGTCACATGGATTTATTTTCCAAGCTATAGCACACAATATTTTACATACAGCAGGTTTTTAAAGGACCAAAGAGTTTGGGCTGCTTTGTGCTTTCATTTCTGCCATAGAACATGGTATCATCACAGCCCTAGTCTCAGTCAGTACTGTAGGTCCCTCTGGCCCTCTGCCCATCTATCTGATATGCGTGTTGCTGCTGCTTGGAGGATTGATCTGGGGCTCTTTGCAGCGTCACTGACCCTTCTTTCTGGTTATTACATCCTGCTCCCACTGCTCTTCCTCCACAGATGATTGTAAGTACGGCACTTCTGCGTGTCAGTGTGTCTGTCTGTCCCACAGTCCGTTAGTGCAAGGTGGTCAGTCCTCTGCTATATGTGGCTGCAAACTATCCCGCTGTCTCCCCTTCGCCTCCCCCCCACATCCTCACTCCTCCTATCTGTCTCTGTCTTCTACCTGCTCTGTTGTTCCTCTCCTCTCTCTGTCCTCCTCTCTTCTCCTGACCACCTCTGTCCTTTTCTCTCTGAGGTGACAGCAGCATGGTGCATTCCTGACTGACTCAGAGCGGGCACCGCCCCCCCCCCTGAACCCTCCAATCGGGCAACCCCCTGCCTCCCACTGACCTCTGCCCTGCCCCGCCCCCTCTCTGTGCTCTCTCTCTCCTTCACACTCTCCTGTCCTTAGGAAGTGACATTTCTCTAGCTGTTGCCTTGTTCTTCTTGCATCGTGTTCCAGGACTCTACTCCTTCTATGGGTGACTGGCGTTGTGGTGGTTTAATATCTGGTGCCCCCTCTCTCTCTGCCCCCTCTCCCTATCTCTCCCACTCCCCCCACGTGTTCCCTGTTTGAAGTGTGTCCCCCTGCCCTATGTGGGTCTGTTGCTTGCGTCTGATCTTCTCCAACTCCACTGTAGTAAGTCTCCTAGTATGTCTCTGCAGGCCTGCTGTGTTGATCTGTCCTGGTTTGGTTCCATGTCCTGTTGTTGTAGAATGATAGTCACAATAACATAGTGATACTCTAAGGTATATACTTTCACCAAGGCTGGTCTATACTAGAAGTAGTATTCTACGCTTGTGGAGTTCAGGATTGGTGACATACACATGTAGTAGACATTATGTCTAACAACGCACGCAGTAGACATTATACATTATGTCTAACAACACACACAGTAGACATTATGTCTAACAACACACGCAGTAGACATTATGTCTAACAACACACACAGTAGACATTATGTCTAACAACACACACAGTAGACATTATGTCTAACAACACACACAGTAGACATTATGTCTAACAACACACACAGTAGACATTATGTCTAACAACACACGCAGTAGACATTATGTCTAACAACACACACAGTAGACATTATGTCTAACAACACACGCAGTAGACATTATGTCTAACAACACACACAGTAGACATTATGTCTAACAATACACACAGTAGACATTATGTCTAACAACACACGCAGTAGACATTATGTCTAACAACACACACAGTAGACATTATGTCTAACAATACACACAGTAGACATTATGTCTAACAACACACAGTAGACATTATGTGTAACAACACACACAGTAGACATTATGTCTAACAACACACGCAGTAGACATTATGTCTAACAACACACGCAGTAGACATTATGTCTAACAACACACACAGTAGACATTATGTCTAACAACACATATGTAGACATTATGTGTAACAACACACACAGTAGACATTATGTTTAACAACACACGCAGTAGACATTATGTCTAACAACACACACAGTAGACATTATGTCTAACAACACACGCAGTAGACATTATGTCTAACAACACACACAGTAGACATTATGTCCAACAACACACACAGTAGACATTATGTCTAACAATACACACAGTAGACATTATGTCTAACACACGCAGTAGACATTATGTCTAACAACACACGCAGTAGACATTATGTCTAACAACACACGCAGTAGACATTATGTCTAACAACACACAGTAGGCATTATGTCTAACAACACACGCAGTAGACATTATGTCTAACAACACACGCAGTAGACATTATGTCTAACAACACACACAGTAGACATTATGTCTAACAACACACGCAGTAGACATTATGTGTAACAACACACACAGTAGACATTATGTTTAACAACACACGCAGTAGACATTATGTCTAACAACACACACAGTAGACATTATGTCTAACAACACACGCAGTAGACATTATGTCTAACAACACACGCAGTAGACATTATGTCTAACAACACACGCAGTAGACATTATGTCTAACACACGCAGTAGACATTATGTCTAACAACACACACAGTAGACATTATGTCTAACACACGCAGTAGACATTATGTCTAACAACACACACAGTAGACATTATGTCTAACACACGCAGTAGACATTATGTCTAACAACACACGCAGTAGACATTATGTCTAACAATAGACACAGTAGACATTATGTCTAACAACACACGCAGTAGACATTATGTCTAACAATACACGCAGTAGACATTATGTCTAACAACACACGCAGTAGACATTATGTCTAACAACACACGCAGTAGATATTATGTCTAACACACGCAGTAGACATTATGTCTAACAACACACGCAGTAGACATTATGTCTAACAATAGACACAGTAGACATTATGTCTAACAACACACACAGTAGACATTATGTCTAACAACACACACAGTAGACATTATGTCTAACAACACACGCAGTAGACATTATGTCTAACAACACACACAGTAGACATTATGTCTAGCAACACACACAGTAGACATTATGTCTAACAACACACGCAGTAGACATTATGTCTAACAATACACACAGTAGACATTATGTCTAACAATACACACAGTAGACATTATGTCTAACAACACACAGTAGACATTATGTCTAACAACACACACAGTAGACATTATGTCTAACAACACACACAGTAGACATTATGTCTAACAACACACACAGTAGACATTATGTCTAACAATACATACAGTAGACATTATGTCTAACAATACACACAGTAGACATTATGTCTAACAATACACACAGTAGACATTATGTCTAACAACACACAGTAAACATTATGTCTAACAACACACACAGTAGACATTATGTCTAACAACACACACAGTAGACATTATGTCTAACAATACACACAGTAGACATTATGTCTAACAACACACACAGTAGACATTATGTCTAACAACACACAGTAGACATTATGTCTAACAACACACACAGTAGACATTATGTCTAACAACACACACAGTAGACATTATGTCTAACAACACACACAGTAGACATTATGTCTAACAATACACACAGTAGACATTATGTCTAACAACACACACAGTAGACATTATGTCTAACAACACACGCAGTAGACATTATGTCTAACAACACACACAGTAGACATTATGTCTAACAACACACACAGTAGACATTATGTCTAACAACACACACAGTAGACATTATGTCTAACAACACACACAGTAGACATTATGTCTAACAACACACACAGTAGACATTATGTCTAACAACACACACAGTAGACATTATGTCTAACAATACACACAGTAGACATTATGTCTAACAACACACACAGTAGACATTATGTCTAACAACACACACAGTAGACATTATGTCTAACAACACACTTCTGCTTTACTACACAAAAACACTCTCCATGCTTAAAAAAAAATTCTGCCTTTAAGCTTTTCCCGAAATGTTATCATACCTGGTCTGGAAAATCAAGGTTTCTGTTGATTTACTTTTATTTATTTATATTTCTAGAATACTTTTAATTTTCTAATATTGTTTAAAAAAAACTCATTTTGAAATGGTTTAATATCTGTTAGCTTTTCATTGTGAGATGTGTGAATGGAGTCTATATGCAGACTGGTGGAGGTATTGTATTGTTGGTCGTCAGTGGCCTGTCCCCTTATAGGCAGCTAGTATGGGTTCATTACCGTGCTGGATCTACTGCTCATACTGATATAGACCTGACTGGCCAGCTGTAGGCTAAACTCTTAAGGTCAATGATAAAGGCAGAAATAGACCTTATGTTGATCTGTAGAATTTGATCTGTAGATTTTGCTTGTCGGACCCATTTAAAAATGAGAGCTAGGACGGATTGGCTTTGAACCATATCCATTAGCCTATCAGAGGGACAATTACTGAGATGTCCGCGCAATTAGTCAGTCAGCCAATCAGACTGTGGGGACAGGATCCTTCCTGAAGTATTAACCAATGTCCTCTCTTTACAGGGGAGGGTGAAGCTTGCTTGTCACAGTGATGTAAGGACTAAAATCACTTTAGCTCAATGTGTCCTGTCTTCTCTCCTTTCTATGTCTCTTTCTCTGTGTTTTCTCGCCTCTCCGTCCGAAACAAAGTGGTGGAAGCGATCGTTTCTCACCTTTGTTTTTAAAACGGCGTTCCTCTTTGCCGGTTTACCGTCCTGTCTGTTGTGGGCCACCCCCTGTAAACCTGTAGCTACCTGCCTCCCAGCCTCCACACAACCCAAGTAGTGCTGGACACATGGAGGGTTATTAACATTAGCACACTAACAAACAGCCTTTAGGGCAGGACTGTTGTTGACCCGCTGCATGACCATGTCCCTGCTGCAGTCTTACTGTTGTTCAACAGACTGGCATTGAACCTCCATGAAAGCATAAATGATTTGATCAGCCACATTTATGAGATGAGAGTGGGACCCTTCTTGTTATAATCCTTTTGTAGGATGATAATGATTCTGAGGCTTTGGACAGGTCTTTTTGTATGTTTTGTCTGTTTTTCTGTTGTTTTTGCTCTAATTTGAAGAGTGTTATCTTACAGATAAGGTGTAACCATGGTGATGGGTACTGTGTGGAGCACTTAGTGATATATTCTGCTAACAGAGTATCACAGAGTCGTCATAGATACGGGATATATCACCACAGTGCTACTGCGCAGGCTGTAGGCTTCTGGCTTGGTTGAACCTCTGCATTTTCTGTCTGTCTGTCTGTCTGTGTGTCTGTGTGTGTGTGTGTGTGTGTGTGTGTGTGTGTGTGTGTGTGTGTGTGTGTGTGTGTGTGTGTGTGTGTGTGTGTGTGTGTGTGTGTGTGTGCGCGCGCGCGCTCGAGAGCGAGATGATGACAAGTATGATCATATTTCTGACAGTCCTTTGATGTGTTAAGTGAGTTTTGGAGTGTGGATGTGAATATGAATGACTCAGAACTGTGTCTGTCCTTTGTGATGTGACGTTAGTCTGTGTGACAGCTACCCTGTGTCGATAATAAAAGCCCTCTTCCCTCGTTCTCTGTCCCCCTCTGCTCCCCTCTAGGGCACTCAGCTCATCTCCAACGCTGCCAAGCAGCTGGGACAGCTCTCCAAGATAAAGGTACCACACATCGTATCTCGTGCCACGTTGGCACTGTCTGTATTTCAGATAATTAGTTATTTGTTTGTGTTGTTAATCTGCATGTGTGTGTTTCTCAGGAGCACATGGGTCGTGAGGAGGCCAAAGCACTGTCCCCTAAGCAGTGTGCTGTGATAGAACTGGCCCTGGACACCATCAAGGTACAACCCAAAACCCTCTCTCTCCCCTGGACCTCAGCTACAGTCGTGCACGCACATGTGCCCACACACACACACTTTGACTTGATCACTGTTTAAAATGCACAGCATAGTATATTATGAACAGAGAATAGCACATTTGAGGCCTTCTGTTGAAGGTCAGTAAACGTGTACGCCTCAGGCTAGTGCAGTTAAACAACCCTAATCTAGAAAGGCTCTTTTAAAGATTACAGTGTGAGGAGGAGTCCTCCGTAGCCTGTGTAGTTTGATTTAAGGCAGATTAAGCTGAGGTAAATGAGGATAATTTGTAATGGTCATTTGAATAAGGATTTGTCAGTGAGCTAAATGGCAACTACTGCTCTTCCTCATGCCAAGAGTGCTATAGCTGTAGAATACTAAACCACAGCGTGTTACCATACTAGTGCATCCTCAGGAAACATCAATGTGTCATTATCCCAGAAAAAAAAACGAAGTAGTACGAATGGAATGTCGGTATAATTTATAAAATGGGTATGCATCAGTGGAAGCTCCTCAGAGGAGGAAGGGGTGGACCATCCTCCTCAGTGAACATTGAAAATGTTATCCTTTTTAAATAAAACTATACTAAATACATTCACATCACCAAATCATTGATTAAAACACACTGTTTTGCATTGAAGGTCTACAGTTGCCTCAGCAGCTCTCTGTAGGGTAGCACCATGCGTGATCATAGGCTTGGTTGTAGCAACCTCATGATGGGTAAAGGGAAAATTTGAGTATCATGTAGTAGCCTGAAACTATTGATGTTACGTTGAACTGGGTGAATGGAATGTGAATGACAGTCATCCAATATGCTGTAATGGAAATAAGGCCATGCTCATGAAAAAAATAATAATGCTCCCTCATCATAAACAGCACTGACCGGCCACTGGTCTGCATGTGGTTTATTTCAGTGACATACGGGTGTGGTCTTGTGATCCATACTCAACACACTTCAGCCTAGTTTGGAAACAGCTATAGTCTGACTCTGTCTTCTCTCTGCCGTACTGTAGCAATACTTCCATGCTGGAGGGGTGGGCCTGAAAAAGACCTTCCTGGAGAAGAGTCCTGACCTGTTGTCTCTACACTACGCCCTGTCCCTCTACACCCAGGCCACAGACAAACTCATCAAGACCTTTGTTTCATCTCAGAACGCACAAGGTAGGGTGCCTATCCATCCCAACTCTTCCCCCAGTTTCTCTCTCTCTCTCTCTTCTTTCTCACTCTCAAGTCTTCTCTTTCTTTACTTCCTTCCTCTCTCCTTTACCTACCTCTATACAGTCCGTTTGTCTTTATGGACATTGTTGTGTGTAATATGGCCAGTTATTGATTGTAGTATGATGCCATGAAACTGTATCCTTGTTTGCCCTTTGTACTGGTATGCACCAGAGACATTCTCTAACATATCCCTGTGTTGTGTTTACTCCAGGGTTTCCCAGACACCCATTGTTTTTATTTCCAGTTCAATATTTCTGTGGTTTTATAGCGCAGAACCAAACACTTTGGAGGAGTGCTTCCTCTCTCTGCGGTATGAAACATTCACGTCTCCAGTCAGGCTCTCCGGGGGCAGAAAGAGAAACGCGTAATGTGATCAGACAGGCATTTTTAGATGAAAAATGAATGAGAGATTCTCCTGTCCTTCTCTCCTTTCCTCATCCCTCAGTCATGATATAATAGTGATGGTGTGTTACGCGGTGGAAACACTGACACACTTTGTCTCTGAACGCCCCTGGCGGGAAACCCCACTTAATGAATGATCATTTGAAATGTAATTAGAGCAAATGACTTGCTTTTGGAGAATGTTAAACCACACTTCATAGTGACGGCACAGTGGGAAGGAAGCTTTGTGTGTATGCGAGTTGAATGAGGACCACCATAGACGGATGCTTAATGATGTAACTTCAGTAGATGTCACTGATAACAGCATATTCAAGGACAACATCTGTTCTACATCTGAATCTATTTCTCTCATTTTGACTCTCTGACTCTATCTCTGCACTCTTTGTAATTCTCCATGTCTCTTCTATTTCCTCTCACCTTCCTCCTCCTCCTCGTCCCCCTCTATCCGCTAGTTTTCGGCGGGAAGGGGGTGAGGTTCACGGCTAGTGAGGATGTGTACCCAGAGAAGGGTATGTGGACACTAAGGGCCTGAAACACCAGGCCGCCAAGAACCCAGACCTCCATTTACATACGCATCCTCCTGCCTGCTTAACCTTAACCTCATCCCCACACACACACACACACACACACACACACACACACACACACACACACACACACACACACACACACACACACACACTCTCTGACATCCCAATAGCATGCACACACATCCTAACACGTGCGCAGCGGACATGCATGCATGTGTATGATGACTTACAGTACACACATATGATGTATGTACTACGTATACATACCCAGTATGTATGACCAGAAACTACTAAGGCATGGTAGCCATCAGACAAATGGAACCACATTATAAGACTGTGAGGACTCATGCTCTGTCTGAGGCAGTCGTCAGCATGCGTCATAGGGAGAAGACCCATGGTTCACGTGTAGACTGTGCGTGCGAGAGAGAGAGAGAGAGAGAGAGAGAGAGAGAGAGAGAGAGAGAGAGAGAGAGAATTTTATTTTTAACCACATCGTCTGTCAGGAGTTGGAGATGTATTTTTCTCCTCCTTCCTGAATGATGGAGTGATGATGATAATGAAGTGTGGCTCGGTTTGTCTGGAAGGGCTCCCTGTCCTTGTTGACACCCTCCCCCATACCATACCCTTATCTAAACACCCACACTCTACCGTCCCTCAAATGTACAGAGTGGCCAGTCATCCCTCCCCAGGGCAGGTCCCTCCAGCAGTGACAGGAGGTGAAAATTCCCTCCTCCCCCTGGGCGTAACACTGAATCGTCCAATCAGCAGTGGTCCCTGGGGTCAGGTGATGTGCTCTCTGTCAGTATGCATCAGAGCTGAGGGAGCTGACTCCCCTTCTCCTCTTCAGAGGTTTAGTCACTAAACTGCTAAACTTAGCCCCCCACTGCCTGTACACACACACACCGGGGAGCCCAGGAGACACAGGTACATGTAGAGCATAACCTCGGCTACAGCCAATATTTGCTCTCCTCTTGTTCTCCACTGCTCTCACAGGGAGTCACACTTGTTGAAGCTCTTCATCAAAGCATGACTTAAAATCACTCACTGTGACTCACTGTGACTCACATGTCTACGTCAGAAACTCACTGAAATTCTCTGTAATATGCCATTATTCTACTAGTTCCTGTCAGCTGCCGGATGTAGGCTGAGTAGTGGAGGATGTGCGTTATGGTCAAATAATGAGATTTGAGATATTAGGTTGATTACAGCAGTAGAAGAGGAAGAGTCTCTCTCCACACATACACACACACACACACACGGCTCTCCGGGAAAAAAGCCCTCTATAATTTATGATAATGCAGGACGGTTTCCAAAAGGGGAAATTTTAGCCTTGATGAAGTGCCAGGCTTCATACCTACTGTATTATGTATTAATTCATGCTGTATCATGCAGATATTTAATTATAGCGAGTTTAGCTTGCTCTTATTCCACACAGAAGAGTGTATCTTTAGCCTGTTTTTGTGAGCCTCATCAGAAGGGAGGCCAGATGGCTGAGTGCTGCATTCTATGAGTGACTGGAGGACTGACAGTCCCATCATGCCCCTGGAGAGAAACAGACAGAGCTGCCAGAACTCTATTGTCTCCCTCCTACAGAACACTGGCTTCACTAGCCTGTCACTCACTGACACTCAGGCTGCTTTCAGTCACCACTGATTAAAACATACAGAGACGTAAATCATTACAAACTGAGATCACATTTTAGGCCAAGAAAGTCAATCAACCTACCCACCCCCCATCACCCCTCTTCCCTCCCAGACAAGCTGTCCAAAACTGACTGGGAGCCCTCTACAGGGCCCTGCATGTACAGTGGGGAAAAAAAGTATTTAGTCAGCCACCAATTGTGCAAGTTCTCTCACTTAAAAAGATGAGAGAGGCCTGTAATTTTCATCATAGGTACACTTCAACTATGACAGACAAAATGAGGAAAAATAATCCAGAAAATCACATTGTAGGATTTTTTATGAATTTATTTGCAAATTATGGTGGAAAATAAGTATTTGGTCAATAACAAAAGTTTATCTCAATACTTTGTTATATACCCTGTGTTGGCAATGACAGAGGTCAAAGGTTTTCACACACTGTTGTTGGTATTTTGGCCCATTCCTCCATGCAGATCTCCTCTAGAGCAGTGATGTTTTGGGGCTGTCGCTGGGCAACACGGACTTTCAACTCCCTCCAAAGATTTTCTATGGGGTTGAGATCTGGAGACTGGCTAGGCCACTCCAGGACCTTGAAATGCTCCTTACGAAGCCACTCCTTCGTTGCCCGGGCGGTGTGTTTGGGATCATTGTCATGCTGAAAGACCCAGCCACGTTTCATCTTCAATGCCCTTGCTGATGGAAGGAGGTTTTCACTCAAAATCTCACGATACATGGCCCCATTCATTCTTTCCTTTACACGGATCAGTCGTCCTGGTCCCTTTGCAGAAAAACAGCCCCAAAGCATGATGTTTCCACCCCCATGCTTCACAGTAGGTATGGTGTTCTTTGGATGCAACTCAGCATTCTTTGTCCTCCAAACACGACGAGTTGAGTTTTTACCAAAAGGTTCTATTTTGGTTTCATCTGACATTCTCCCAATCCTCATCTGGATCATCCAAATGCTCTCTAGCAAACTTTAGACGGGCCTGAACATGTACTGGCTTAAGCAGGGGAACACGTCTGGCACTGCAGGATTTGAGTCCCTGGCGGCGTAGTGTGTTACTGATGGTAGGCTTTGTTACTTTGGTCCCAGCTCTCTGCAGGTCATTCACTAGGTCCCCCCGTGTGGTTCTGGGATTTCTGCTCACCGTTCTTGTGATCATTTTGACCCCACGGGTGAGATCTTGCGTGGAGCCCCAGATCGAGGAAGATTATCAGTGGTCTTGTATGTCTTCCATTTCCTAATAATTGCTCCCACAGTTGATTTCTTCAAACCAAGCTGCTTACCTATTGCAGATTCAGTCTTCCCAACCTGGTGCAGGTCTACAATTGTGTTTCTGGTGTCCTTTGACAGCTCTTTGGTCTTGGCCATAGTGGAGTTAGGAGTGTGACTGTTTGAGGTTGTGGACAGGTGTCTTTTATACTGATAACAAGTTCAAACAGGTGCCATTAATACAGGTAATGAGTGGAGGACAGAGGAGCCTCTTAAAGAAAAAGTTACAGGTCTGTGAGAGCCAGAAATCTTGCTTGTTTGTATGTGACCAAATACTTATTTTCCACCATAATTTGCAAATAAATTCATAAAAAATCCTACAATGTGATTTTCTGGATTATTTTTCCTCATTTTGTCTGTCATAGTTGAAGTGTACCTATGATGAAAATTACAGGCCTCTCTCATCTTTTTAAGTGAGAGAACTTGCACAATTGGTGGCTGACTAAATACTTTTTTTCCCCACTGTATCTCCCTAACCAACCCCCCCCAGGCCTAGCAACATGGATCGAAGGACCCCCAGGCCAAAACCCCAAACCCAGGCCCAAGGATGGCTTATCCTGTGTTGTGTGGCGGGGTATACACATGCCCTGGTCGTGTGCAGCTCAAATCCTGTTGGCTTTCTGGGCATAATCCCACCAGAAGTCACAAGATAACAAGCCCTCTATAGGCATGTGTGTACCCTGCCTCAGGATAACTTGTGACTGGGCTGGGGCCGATGGGCTGCTCCCACCGCAAGGTCCCTCTAGTCGCCATGCTTGCTCTGGGTAAAGGGTTTAGCAAGGAATGGGTCTCTCCGTCTGACTGGATCCATCTCAGCATGTTACTTGCCTGCTCTGCCCAGCAGCAGGAGAGGAGGACCACGATAACCCTCTCCTCTCTTACCACCAGTCTCCTCTGTCCCACTGTCATCCCCCCCTGCATCCTGACTGACAGGCTCCTACCCCCTGGGGCCGGGCAGGCAGAGTCACAGGACAGCTATGAGTGGCTACATAAGATTATCCTAAGATCTTGAAATATCATCAGATGGTTCTCGTATTTATTTTGCCTGGAACTGTTGAGTGAAAAAACATTTACAACCCCAAACCACTCCTAGCTGCATGATTGTCTCATACAGGCCCACTTCAGCACCAGAGGCCTTTCTCAAACCCTCCTATACACTATATATACAAAAGTATGTGGACACCCCTTCAAATTAGTGGATTTGGCTATTTCAGCCACACCCATTGCTGACAGGTGTATAAAATCGAACACACAATCTCCATACACAAACATTGGCAGTAGAATGGTCTTACTGAAGAGCTCAGTGACTTTCAACGTGGCACTGTCATAGGATGCCACCTTTCCAACATGTCAGTTTGTCAAATTTCTGCCCTGCTAGAGCTGCCCCCGGTCAACTGTAAGTGCTGTTATTGTGAAGTCGAAACGTCTAGGAGCAACAACGGCTCAGCCGTGAAGTGGTAGGCCACAGAACGGGACCTCCGAGTGCTGAAGCACGTAGCGCGTAAAAATTGTTTGTCTTTGGAAGCAACGTCAGCACAATAACTGTTCGTCGGCAGCTTCATGAAATGGGTTTCCATTGCCGAGCAGCCGCACACAAGCCTAAGATCACCATGCGCAATGCAAAGCGACAGCTGGAGTGGTGTAAAGCTCACCGCCATTGGACTCTGGAGCAGTGGAAACGCGTTCTCTGGAGTGATGAATCACGCTTCACCATCTGGCAGTCCGACGGACAAATCTGGGTTTGACGGATGCCAGGAGAACGCTACCTGCCCCAATGCATAGTGCCAACTGTAGAGTTTGGTGGAGGAGGAATAATGGTCTGAGGCTGTTTTTCATGGTTCGGGCTTGGCCCATTAGTTCCAGTGAAGGGAAATCTTAACGCTACAGCATACAATGACATTGTAGATGATTCTGTGCTTCCAACTTTGTGGCAACAGTTTGGGGAAGAACCTTTCCTGTTTAAGCATGACAATTGCCCCGTGCACAAAGCGAGGTCCATACAGAAATGGCTTGTCAAGATCGGTGTGGAAGAACTTGACTGGCCTGCACAAAGCCCTGACCTCAACTCCATCGAACACCTTTGGGATGAATATGGACCAACTCCATATTAATGCCCATGATTTTGGAATGAGATGTTCGACAAGCAGGTGTCCGCATACTTTTGGTCATGTAGTGTATGTTGTTTGTTTTACAACTCTCAGACACAATTACATCTGCCATACTTAAGCATACAGCCTATAATGGCTGTATTGTACTTTCTTTGAGGGAGTATGAGCTGAAGGGAAAGTATTCTGGCTATAGTGTTGGCCTGTCTGCAGTAGCAGTAAATGAGATAAGAGGAGTGACTTGTGCGCCCCTGTTGTGCCAGGCTCTGGAGTGGATGACGCCGTGGGTGAGGTGTCTATCCACGTGGAGATCTTCACCCACCCCAACACTGGAGAGCACAAGGTCACCGTCAAAGGTCGGTGTCCACTGAATTCTGTAAGAGATTTCATTTCACTGTCTAAATAGAAGTTGTAAGAGGGTATCTCATACCACAGACAATGTCTATGGACGGTGTGTTAAAACATTTTTTTCCCTCTCTGTCTCAGTGGTGGCAGCCAATGACCTGAGGTGGCAGACCACGGGGGTGTTCCGTCCCTTCGTGGAGATCTACATCATCGGTCCTCACCTGGCTGACAAGAAGAGGAAGTACGCCACCAAGTCCAAGAACAACAGCTACGCCCCCAAATACAACGAAACGTTCACATAGTGAGTTACTACAGTCTGGCCTCAGTGGTACAAGGTGTGTGCAGATTGTGGTGGCGTCGTAGTGGAAGTTATCATGTTGAATATGGATAGGGAATTCTGTCAATCTATTTACAGTTATTATGACTATTATTATTATATTGTATTTAGCAGACCACCCATGCGCTTTTATCATGCGTATGGGTGGTCCCGGAAACCAAACCCACTATCCTGGCGTGGTAAGAGCGATGCTCTACCAACTGAACTAATGAGGACCACCTCCATTCTACAAGTGGTGGACTAGATGTAGATGCATTGATTTGAATGGTGTGTCTCTGTCTCGTCTCCTTGCAGCACCCTCAGTAACGAGGTGGGCACAGAGTGTTACGAGCTGCAAGTGTGTGTGAAGGACTACTGCTTCGCCCGGGAGGACCGTACGGTGGGCATGGCCGTGATGCAGTTGAAGGACATGTCCTCTAGGGGCAGCGTGGCGTGCTGGCTCCCCCTGGGGAAACGCGTGCACATGGACGAGACGGGCCTCACCGTCCTCCGCATCCTGTCCCAGCGCAACAACGACGACGTGGCAAAGGAGTTCGTCAAGCTCAAGTCAGACCAGCGCTCTCCCGAGGAAGGCCGAGGCTGAGAAGGGCGAAGTCTTTATTTGCTCAGCGCCATCTACAGGCTAGGAAGTCCTTCTGCGGGCTGACTGCAAGCCAAACCACTGCCCTGATATTGTAGTGTTGGACAAGCACAGAGAAACCGTTCTTTACTACAGTACTGTACATACATTTCACTGAAGAAGACGTGATACCATCTACAGGCATTGCCCTGATTGTCTTGAAAGCACTGATGTCTTTATTATAAATATGATTAATTATCTTGTAAAAATGCATAGATATAATCGTAAACACAGCAAACCCACAAAACTGACCAACATTCTACAACACATCCACACACACACAGAGAGTTTAAGTCATAGAGTATATTTTCTTCCTTGTTCTCTCCCTCTCTCTATTTCCCATAGCATAGGCCATGTCTTAATGCTCCTCCAATCACACATTTGAACTAGAATCTGCCAATTGCCACTAGTTTCATGCATGGGTATCTAAAAGCTCCTGGAGATGAAGTTTTTGTAGCCTTGAAGGTCTTGACCTCTCTTCTATTACATTAACTCCACATTCCCTTCCTTTGTCTAGACTAGACTAGTGCCAATGGATCAATCCATAATGTTATGCCAAGTCAAGCACTAAGCACAAGTCAACAGGACCAACTGTGAACAGCAGACCATCAGGCTTTTAGGCCTCATACATTCCAAAGAGTCAGGTTTACACACACTGGTTTATGATACTATTTCCATGAGTTGTCCACCGTAGGCTGAATTCTGGATCTTCTCTCATTCGACATGGAGTATCTATAGCAGAGCAGGATGGACAAATTATAAATGTAAATATTTATAAGTATTAATTAGAGATATTATCAGTGAATTTATGGTATATTTAGACTATATGAAGACTTTGCACTTGAAAGTGTCCCTGTCTGTCTTTCTGTTTGTCTACCCTGTTACAGAGCCTGCTGCCTGAAACCCTCAAATGCCTTGTCCTGTCAAACCTGTTGTCTGTCTTCAGTACATAGTGAGAGCAACCTGATGAAGACAAGCCTCGGAGCTCTGTGGTTCATCAGCGCGTGTGTGGGTGTATGTTCAAGAGAAGGAGATGAGTGAGTGTGTATACAGGTGTGCTATCTTAATTTGAACAGTTTCTCAGGAAATGTGAATTACTATGTGGATTATAATTAATGGACATTTTTGTAGGGGTTTATAAATATTTACTTAGGATAATTCAAGTCTGAAATTTTAAAGTGGAAATTACAAACTTTAGAAGCATTTTTAAACCTTGAATATATTACAATTTGCATTTGCTGCAGCGCCGGTAAAAGTTCTGCGACAACAGAGTGATCAAATTAAGATAGTGCATCTGTATACTGTTTGTGTGTTATATTGTTACAATGTTGACCTTGTGTAGACACCATTGTTGCCTGTTTGTGTAAATGTGTAAATCACAGAAAGCCATCAACAACATAGAACACAATATAGTGGAAGAATACATAGTCTATAGTATATTTAGATTCTTTGAGAATTTCCTAAGTGTCTTTTACTTGGGGGAATGCAAGTACATTTTTGGGTGAAGGTTTATTGCTTGTTTTATCAGAAACATTTAGTGGGCTGTACAGTACAGAGAATAAACAGAGCTCCATTAGTTTGCCTTGGAAAACAGCCACCTCCTCTCCTTTAACCTCTCCGATCAACGTGGCAGCGTGGAAGAGAGCAGTTAGAGCCAAAACACTGAGACATTTCTTACCGCTTGTGTTGCCATAGCAACCTCTTGTCAAATGAAGATGTCAGGCCACGGGTGAGCCCCACGGTCTCTTTTTTTGTCTTTCTTCCCGTCTGCTAGGGGAGGCACACATTACCTATAACCTTTTACCTAGAATGGCCAGGCTGTCTGGTCCTGGTTCTGAGCACACAGGGTCTGTCCACAAGGGCTATAGTCCTAGAACTGCTCCTGCCTGCCCTCTCCAATGGTGAAACTTGCCATAGCTATGTGGGGAAAAAAATCTCATAACATCCATGGCATGACTCTCACATTTAGAAGAAGGACATAGAAAGCATGCGAAGGGTAGTAAACACAGGGAAGGGTAGTACGCCCAGGGAAGGGTAGTACGCCCAGGGAAGGGTAGTACGCACAGGGAAGGGTAGTAAACACAGGGTACCTACAGGGTATTAGTGGTGTTGTAGCTCATAATGCATGCATGGTACCCAGACTGTAACCATACTGTATCTAGTGCCATTCCAGGACCAAAGGTCCCAACTTTCACTCCTTTATCATTGATTAAACTTCCTGGAGGAGGTTGAGCCTGCAGGATAGGATCGTATGTATTCCTGTGATGTCAAAACTGGATTATATTAAGACTGTAAATGGAATGACAGGTCTCTCATCTGATCCCCCCTCCCTCCCCTCTTCAGCCCTCTACACTCCCTCCCCTCCACAGCCCACTACACTGCCTTCCCTCTCTCCCCTCCACAGCCCACTACACTGCCTTCCCTCTCTCCCCTCCACAGCCCACTACACTGCCTTCCCTCTCTCCCCTCCACAGCCCACTACACTGCCTTCCCTCTCTCCCCTCCACAGCCCACTACACTGCCTCCCCTCTACAGCCCACTACACTGCCTCCCCTCCCCTGGGTTCTGGTCCATGTAAGTGTAAGTAGCTGCACTTGCCAATTACAACTTACTCTGGTGGTCAGCTCCAGAAAGCACTGCATCTAGTATCACCAATTTTTATATGTGGCTCCCATATTTAAAAGTGTGTACAACTTCACTCTATGCATCTAATCAGTACCGTTTCTATGTAGATCAGTCGGTTTTGAGCAGTCCTATAATGTTTACATTGTGAGTTATCAGCACAACGTGTTTTTGTGGAGACGTGTAAATGTTGTTTTGAAACGGGCCAGGTTCTGGGGTAGTAGCTAGTAGTGGCTGAACAACATAAAGAGCAGTGTCAACAGACTCAGCGTAGAGAGGATCAACAACATACTCTGTTTATGGTCATTGTAAATAGTACGTCTGTACCAAACATATGGTTAAATATCTATTGAAATACATACACTGAATGAAGTGAAGCTGCTGCTACTTAGTCAACTTAAATCCTGCTGTGGCTGGGTAGTGGATGGACATCCATTTGAACTTTGAACTCCAATGGGAGATGGGATAGGAGTCTATAAGCTACGAATACACAGCCTCACAGACTGTTGTACTGTCACTACATTAACGTACAAGTATAGCAGCTGTAGCAAGGAATGCGAATGGCACAATATCTTATTTATTGCTGTTGACAATGATACTAAGTACATTCGGTCACCGAGGCCATTTTCTTTCAGACAGACATTCGCTGTCTGTGCGTTGAGGTAAAAAGGAAATATCACCCTTTCAGGTTGGCATGTATGTAGTACAGACAGGCACGGAGGCATGATACAGAGATATAAAAGAAGCACAATGACAACCAGACAGGCACGCATGTACTGTCACTGAAACGCTCACACAGGCAGACACATTGGCCGTGTTCAAGAGCAACGATTGATCTACAAGTGGGTTATGAGGCGATTTGTAGATCAGTCAGTCTGCAGTCACCGACTGCAATGTAGTCAATCTTGAACACGATCCCACCGTGATGCCAGCCTGTACATAGGAAGCAGTGCATGATGGGAAGAAACGTCTTTCTTGTGCCAGCACGCGTTTATTTGATGTTATATTTTCCAATTGTTGTCTTCATTTATTTTGATATTTTAGTATTATTTTCTATTTTTCAGAGGTTTGTGAATATATAAATATGTATTACTGATGTGTAGTGGTACAAAGTACTCGCATGAGATAATTTTTTTATACGGAAGATGTTTGTAATTTTTTTTTATTCTGGTTGTTCTTATTGAGGGTTGAGGTGGGGGACTGCAGCCTTGCTGTGTTTCTGCTTCCAATAAAATGTTAGAGAACAAAACAATTTTTCATAGTGTTCATTATGGATCAGAGTGAAAAACATAGTAAGTTTACATTATACAATTATACATTCTGATATCTGGAACTTATTACCAATTAAACAATATATTAAGCACACACTTCCAATGTACAACATTTCCCAGTGGAAAAATGCACATGAGTATGCACTGAAGTATGTGGGATGCATCAAATAGGGAAATGTCAATCAGGAGACAGGCAATACTGTAATCTTAGTACAGATAAGGAAATCGTTGTGTCCAAAATCCACACTCTGGAACAGAAAGAATCCATATGGCCATTCTAACAGCACAATAACCCTCACAGGAAGAGTAGCAGTAAGAGTCCCATACTTGTGCTGCTGAAAGAATGCCTGATACAGAATACTAATGCCTGATACAGAATACTAAAGCCTGATCAAAAATGACATGTATTATTCACTTACAATTACTTTGATATACAGTATAGCCTGCAGGATAAAGACCAGAGGTAGCAATACCAAAACTTCAAAAAGGAGTGTAATCCACAGTAAATAACTACTGCTTCCTCTAAGGCCGTCGTAGGAAGGAGATCTTGAGGGAGTCTGGGATGTCCAGCTGGTCAGCGCGGACAGGCGGGGGCGGCAGGTAGAGGAAGGTGACGGGGAACACACGCCGTACATCCATCAGCAGCTGTGGAGGCTGACCGCCTGAACGCTCCTTCAGCAGACCCTGATGGAACAGAGAGGAAATGATGACCGTAACACAACCACACTACTGGTAACCAGACCACACCACAACCCTAGTGAAGACAGTCAGTATATGGACTTCAGACAGCCTGTGAGGGTGTAAAGAGGACTGTCACAACAAATGCCTTCTGTTTCATTTTTATTTACTATTTATTATGTATAGATTTTTATTATTCGATTTATATTGAATTTGCATCACTCTTTATACGATGTGCACTGCAGAGAACACCAGAAGAAGAATTATCACTGAATTGTCACAGTAAAGGATTGTAATGTTTATGTGTCAATTAATCTCATAAGGGATGGGTTGCAAACTGGCGATTGGACACGAAAATAAAATGTCATTTATTTATTCAGTTGAATTCAATATGCCATGTTATGAGAAGTGTCCATTACTGTTGTGTTTATTACGGTACTGTACCTGCACTGTGCGGATAAAATTGAGTGTCACCCTCTCCTCTAGGTCACTGTGAGGGGTGTACAGGGTTAGAATCTTCACAATCTGGAACAGAGACACAGTTAGCTTAGCCCTGCAAGGGTGTGCGGTTGTACATAGACATATACTGTATAAAAAGAACATGGTTCTCTTGTGAAGGGAATAATGTTCACATAATCCTATTGGTTGTATTCTATTTAAATAATATCTACAACACTTTGAACATTTCACCCTGCCAATAACAGCTTAAAAACCACCGATTGCAATAGTGTTGTAATAGTGATAAGGGTGCCACCTGCTGGGTAGACAGGGCAGTGCAGGTGTGAACGAGGGCCTGTGCGTCAGCTTCTGTCTTCTTGCCCACTTGCAGGAGCTGAGCAGCCTGGATGAGAGGCTCCAACAGGGCCACAGCTCCCCCTGCCTGCAGCCCACGGCTCCGCAGCCACTCCTCCAGCTGACTCACATTATACCTGGCAGAACCCAGCAGAACAAAAATAATGGAGTCAGGTCCAACAGTTACCTGGTACTCTACATGCAAACTGTCCCCTTTATGAACCAACTCTAGTGGCTCTATTCAATGCTGAAGCGTTACAGATTGCGCGATAGAAATGTAAGGTCATTTCTGTTTGGTATGACATATGCAGCGTTTACTGTGAATGCAGTCTAAGTCTCAGTCTTGTTCCTGCACAGGCCCTGTGTGTGTTTAAGTTCGTGTGTGTGTATGTGTTTCTGTCCTCTGACCGTATCTGCAAGCCGCGGCTCCAGCTACACATGTCCTTGCGTAGCAGCAGGCTGTTGAGGGCAGAGGCAGAGAGGAGGTGGGTGAGCTGACGGAAGGCCTGCTCCATCAGGGTGGGTGGCAGGGCCTGGCGGGACAGGGCCGTGTGGAGGGCACCCAGTTCCCTCAGCACTGCAGCCATACTGGGGGTCTCCCCTGCATTCCTCTCTACGGCCCTGGGGTCAGACCCTGCACGCTTCCTAAAGTTCCCCAGCTTCACCCCCGACCCAGACAGTCCTGGGATCATCTCACTCTCCAGCATGGCAGGAACTGTGGAGGGATAGAGTGGGTCAGGGGAACAGGAGCTACTCTTGAAGGATTACGTAGTGGAATGAAAGCAAACTATGATAAAATGTTTAGTCGACTGGGTGGGTTGGATGGTTTTGATATTGTTCTGGAGTTGGTCAGTCGTACCAATGATGGGCTGCAGGCGGGTTTCTGAGATGGACAGGAGCTGCTGATAGGCCTGGATACAGAGGTCACTCAGAGCACGATTTAACTCACTCAGGTCAGAGGTCAACGGAACCAAATCCTCATCCTAGAGGCCAAGCACAAATACTGTCTGTCAATCAAATGTTGAAGTAAGTACAGTTGAAGTCGGAAGTTTACATACACCTTAGCCAAATACATTTAATCTCAGTTTTTCACAATTCCTGACATTTAAACCTAGTAAAGATTCCCTGTCTTAGGTCAGTTAGGATCACCACTTTATTTTAAGAATGTGAAATGTCAGAATAATAGTAGAGAATTATTATTTCAGCTTTTACTTCTTTCATCACATTCCCAGTGGGTCAGAAGTTTACATACACTCAATTAGTATTTGGTAGCATTGCCTTTAAATTGTTTAACTTGGGTCAAACGTTTCGGGTAGCCTGCCACAAGCTTCCCACAATAAGTTGGGTGAATTCTGGCCCATTCCTCCTGACAGAGCTGGTGTAACTGAGTCAGGTTTGTAGGCCTCCTTGCTCACACCCGATTTTTCAGTTCTTCCCACAACATTTCTATGGGATTGAGGTCAGGGCTTTGTGATGGCCACTCCAATACCTTGACTTTGTGGTCCTTAAGCCATTTTGCCACAACTTTGGAAGTATGCTTGGGGTCATTGTTCATTTGGAAGACCCATTTGCGACCAAGCTTTAACTTCCTGACTGATGTCTTGAGATGTTGCTTCAATATATCCACATAATTTCCCCTTCTCATGACGCCATCTATTTTGTGAAGTGCACCAGTCCCTCCTGCAGCAAAGCACTCCCACAACATGATGCTGCCACCCCCGTGCTTCACGGTTGGGATGGTGTTCTTCGGCTTGCAAGCCTTCTCCTTTTTCCTCCAAACATAACGATAGTCATTATGGCCGAACAGTTCTATTTTTGTTTCATCAGACCAGTGGGCATTTCTCCAAAAAGTACGATCTTTGTGGCTTTTTTATGGCGGTTTTAGAGCAGTGGCTTCTTCCTTGCTGAGCGGCATTTCAGGTTATCTCGATATAGGACTCGTTTTACTGTGGATATAGATACTTTTGTACCTGTTTCCTCCAGCATCTTCACAAGGTCCTTTGCTGTTGTTCTGGGATTGATTTGCACTTTTCGCACCAAAGTACGTTCATCTCTAGGAGACAGAACGCGTCTCCTTCCTGAGCGGTATGACGGCTGCGTTGTCCCATGGTGTTTATACTTGCGTACTATTGTTTGTACAGACGTAGTACCTTCAGGCGTTTGGAAATTGCTACCAAGGATGAACCAGACTTGTGGAGGTCTACACATTTGTTTCTGAGGTCTTGGCTGATTTCTTTTGATTTTCCCATGATGTCAAGCAAAGAGGCACTGAGTTTGAAGTTAGGTCTTGAAATACATCCACAGGTACACCTCCAATTGACTCAAATGATGTCAATTAGCCTATCAGAAGCTTCTAAAGCCATTACATAATTTTCTGGAATTTTCCAAGCTGTTTAAAGGCACAGTCAACTTAGTGTATGTAAACTTCTGACCCACTGGAATTGTGATACAGTGAATTATACGTGAAATAATCTGTCTGTAAACAAAACATTTCTTGGGTCATGCACAAAGTACATGTCCTAACCGACTTGTCAAAACTATAGTTTGTTAGCAATACATTTTTGGGAGTGGTTGAAAAACCATTTTTAATGACTCCAACCTAAGTGTATGTAAACTTCTGACTTCAACTGTATGTAATGGTTGTTATTGCCATGAACTCAATAACTAGGGGTGTATTTCCCCGGTCAGGTTACATGGTCATGAATAACTCCTGACATTATTTAGTGATAATAACTCCTGACATTATTTAGTGATAATAACTCCTGACATTATTTAGTGATAATAACATGACATTATTTAGTGATAATAACACAACATTATTTAGTGATAATAACATATTACATTATTTAGTGATAATAATATATGACATTGGTGACATTTTGATGAGAGATGTCAATGCCTTACCTGTTTGGAGTGCTGGGTCAGTAGGTCGGTGAGAAGGCAGGCATTTTTCAGCCACAGTGCTGTCATGTCCACATCATTACAGTGTTTCTGGTAGGAGCGGAAAACAAAGACACAACAAATGAATAAGAAACAGACCTGTAAGAGAGCCATGATTGAAAAGCAGAAAAGTGTGTGTGTGTGTGTGTGTGTGTGTGTGTGTGTGTGTGCATGCGTGCATGCGTGCGTGCGTGCGTGCGTGCGTGCGCATACCTTCAGAGCCCCCTTCATGGCAGTGACAGCAGCAGTGCAGAGAGAGCGGGCGCGGGTTTCGTCTCCGCTGCAGTCTGCCTGGCGTACACACAGGAACAGCACACTGGCAGCCAGGCCAGGGGGCAGGGAGAGGGCACTGTCCACCCTCACGTCTGGAACATACACAGAGGTTAGAGGGCACATTCACTAATTATACAGATGGAGTTAGGGTTAGGGGTCCTACCTGTGATGAGGGTCTTCATGAGCTTGGCCTCATCCCTCTTCCTACACTCCAGCAGCCCTGTGACAGTCCCAGCCTTGGCATGGGGGGCAGAGGAATCCTCTGTGGACTGGGCCAGCACTGGGCCTAGGGGGACAAGCAAACAAGTATGATAGATATCGATGATAGATATTGATGTGTCCCTCCACACATTTATTTTGTAGACATTTCGGTCAAGACATTTTTCAAGTATGTAGTTGTGTGTTGTCCGGACCTGTCTGTGCCAGTAGTCTTCTGAGTGTGACTGTGTGTCTCAGCTCCTTCAGTTCTCTCCTCAGTCTGCAGACCTCCTGCTCCCTGGCTTCCACCAGTTCCACCAGGTACTGAACAGTGAGCACACATGCAGGGCCATTATGACACGTTTACAGCAGTGATGCTCAAAGTAACAGAATCTGCACTGTCATCCACCTGACGCTGCCAGACCGCTCATACGAGACCATACCTGCTGGTCTGCAGAGGGGGAGGGATCAGAGCACATCCGTTTAGCCTGCAGCCGCAGAGCCTCCAACTCCGCCTCCTCCTGAGAGCGCTGGCTACGCAGCTGGTTCTCCAGGAACCTGACAGTTATACACAGACATGGGGTAGAATATATCTGCATTCTTTTTAATGATAAAATATAACGATATTGCTGTGAACGTATTGATCAGGGAATAGGGACTGACTTGTTGGAAACTCGTACAGCATCATAGGCGTGCCACAGGTCTTCTCCGGTCATCTTCCCAGCTGAGTCTTTAGCCACACCCATATTCTCCATCAAAGTGTCCTGGGTAAAGAACAGAGCACAGTCTCAGCCACAAAAGCCATATTGATTGATTGACAAGTAGAACTGAACCACACATTTCCTACTGATTCCCCGTTCGGGAGCCATCCAGAGGGAGGGAGGACATCTCACCATGGGTGTGTCAGAGCTAAGCCAGGCCCTCCTCTCTGCGGTGGGGGACGTCACACTAACCCTCCTCACCTCCTCCGGAGAGGGGAAGGCATGGAGGCCGGAGAAGGAAGGTGTGACTGGGAAGGTAGGGGGCCCGGAAAAGGGCGGCGACATCGGGGATGGAGATGGGGGCTCCATGATCAGGCTTTGGTTTGAATCTGTCCGTCTGTAGCCCTTAGAGTGCTGCAGCGGTAACACAGAGAAATATCATATTTTTCAGCGAGGTTGAATATTATAACCTGGGTATTTCTCAACAATGCTACATTGATACGTCACATAGGCAAAACAGAAAGGCCGGCACCCAGGCTAGTGGAATATGGAGTTGAATATAATGTGTGAGTACCTCAGTGAGCATGCTCATTTCCCGTAGGTTTTCGTATCTCTGCTCCAGCCTGGTGAACTCTCTGAGCAGACCCTGGTACTTCCTCCTCTCCTCATCCAGCTCTGCTGTCAGGGTTTTACCTTCCTGGGCCACAGCCTGTACTACACACTCTGGATGCATAGACATAAAACATATGATTACAAAAATAATTGAGAGACGCACTGAAAACAGATACCTGTTATGAATAGACCTACCCTCCTGAGCTGTCTCCTGCTCCAGTAATCGAGTGGTCAGCTCCTCCTTCTCTTTCCCCAAACAGTTCCTCTCAGCCCGCAGGGCCTGCACCTCCTGTAAACAGAGAAAGAGGAGTGACCTTAAATATCACTATTCTGCAGAAAAGCATAAGAGCTGTTTCGGATCCATTAGGACGAGCAAGACCTACCTGTGTGAGTCGTAGGATCTCTTGGGCTGCCTTCTCCTCTGCCCTCCTCCTCTCCTCCATCTCCTCCTCTGTGATGGTGGTGCTGGGCTGAGGCTGCTGGGTCTGGAGCTGGGTCTCTAACTGGTTCTCCAGTTTAACTAGCGCCCCCCGCAGGGCATCCAGCTCAGTGTCGTGGGCCTTACGCTCCGCCTGGAGGGTCTCTCTCAGAGCACCGCTCTCCCTGGCCTGGACACACACACATAAACACACACATAAACACACACATACATGTTCATTTCTGTATTATTAATTTTGCACATTTATTTGTTCCACTCTGGATGTACCAAAACCTCTAAACAGCTCATCAAAATTCACCAGCCCCCTAGAAACACCTGGTCTCCTCCAACCATATCCAAAACCACCCATCTTCTTCTGAAGCACCTCACCATCCCCTTCTCAGGCTTCTCCACCCTTCTACACCTCCACCCATCCCTTTCTCACCACCTTCCATGACCCCAGCATCTCACCTTCAGGTCGGCCCTGAGCTGGAGCTGCATCAGTTTGACCTCCATGCCCTTGTTGAGTTCTCTGAACTTCTCCACCGAGCGAGCCTCTGCCTTCAGCTTCACCAGCTCCCTCCTGGCTGCCCGCCGCCTCACACAACACTGCATCAACACTATGGCTGCCCTCACCCTCCTGTAAGCCCGCCGGGTCAGCCAGCCACGCACTGCAGACTGGAGCAACACCGCTGCCCGCTCCGCCACCACCTGGGGAGGGAGAGGATAGAAGAGATGCATTATATTATTGCACACACAGCCTAGTGGCGTGTTGGATACAGACTCAAAGATTACAGTTATGATTAAGGACACTGAGTGTACAAAACATTAGGAACGCCTGCTCTTTCCATGACATAGACTGACCAGGCTGTTCTGAAGGCAAAAGGGGGAGCAACTCAATATTAGGAAGGTGTTCCTGTACACTCAGTGTATCAGGATAGTCTCGAATCTGGATCTGATATTACTGAGGAATCGTTCCTGGGGCTGGAGCCCTGCCTTGACTTATCTCTGGAGGTTTAGGCTCAGTTATTACATGTATGAAATGCATTTTATATTTAAACTGTAAATAAATACCTTAGATGCATTGATAAAAAAGATTCTGGGGCCTTTGTGCCAGCGTTTCCTCACCAGTCTGTATTGGCGTCGTGCCAGCGAGCCCCTGGTGAAAGCCTGGATGGTGACGGTGGCCTCGCGGATCATCAAGAACATCTGTCTTATCGCCACCATGCGGTATGTCTTCTGGATGACCAGCGCTGCCTTGGTGTAGCGCAGAACGTCTGCAAGCCTAGATCACACAGACCAGAACAGTCGCTTAAATAGTTGGACAAATGTAGGTAGCCTACTGCTCAGACACACTGTACTATATGACAGTATACAGTGTAAAGCAGATTGACACGTTATTGTGCCACATAGTCAGTCTTTCTGCTCTCACTGCCTGGCCAGGGCTCCTCTTGTGTATCTCTGGATGGTGAGTGTTGCCCAGCGGGTCTTGATGTATCGCCTGCGGCCCAGCCAGCCTCTGACCCAGCTCTGGATGATCACCCCGGCCGCCCTCAGTCTCTCTGCCCTCAGCCTCTCCAGCAGAGCCACCTGCCCCGCACGGAAGAACACCTTGGTCTTCCCAAAGCAATACTGCTCCGGGTCTGGAATGAGCTCCGGCAGGGCCATCTGGCACGACGCCTGGATCTGTTCCTGGGTCTGAACCCCACCCCCGCGCAGCAGCACCCGGTACCGACTGAAGAACTCTGCATAGGTCCACCTGGGACCAAGATGGTGGAAGGAAGAGAGGGACACATTTTCACAGAGTGAGTACAAATACTCTTGAGATCTTTAATTGTGCGTTTATCATAAATGTTGGTGGCTACAGGACAGATACAGTGTTCTGCATCGGTGAAATAACTATGCTACTATGTATCAGTCTTCTGTGTATATGATGGGTGTATCTGTGAATATTCCAAAGCTGATGTTAAATGTGCTGTGTACCTGGATGGGTACCCTGCAGCACTGATGCGTATGGTCTCCAGCACCCCACAGGCGCGCAGCTGCTGGACTGCCCTTTTAGGGTCGAACCTGAGAGGGGAAATCTGCTTAACACGCTGCACACACACACCCCTACTAACAATATTGATATTATACACACCACGCAACACATAATACACACTGCACACCCAACAAACACAGATAACATACTGTTTATCATACTACACACATACCTCTCTCCACATAATACACACATTATACACACTGTTTAACACACTGCGCACACACACACCTCCCCCACCACAAACACACACACACGGCTGGAGCTGGAGCACAGGGGTCTGACTCACACAAAAGGCTCTTTGAGGTCATTGGGCTTAATACAGCGGACGTAGTGGGGGGTGGTGCTGTTCAGAGTGTCCATCAGCAGCTGCAGAGACTGACGGAACTGTTTGACGAAACATGGAGGAACAGACAAACTCACACTCCTGTCCTACAGTTCACAGAGCATACAACAACATCCAACAAGCCATGGATGAAGTAATACAGACATTATATGGCAGCAAGAAAACAAATACATTCTGTCAACTGTTAAAAGCTGGAAATGAAGACACATTTCAATAATAGGTGTAGATACTGGCTATGGTGTTGCTTGGCCACAGCAGGGGGAGACATATAGTACCTGGAAGCCCACAGTGAGTTTGTGTTCCCGCTGAGCTCTCTTTCCAGGGCCAGAGCGCAGATTGCCATTGGGCAGAGAGGACTTCCCTCCCCCTACTGGCTCCTGCTGGAACAGCTCAGACACCAGCTCAGACTGACGGAGAGACAGACAGACCGGGTTACAGTAGGTTTAAAAGGCTTCATCTCTCCCTCTACTGTCCTCCACTTCACCCTAGGATCTTGATCTCAGCCTAGATTTCACCCCAGTCCGACAAAAGTGGACAGCTGAAATCTGGTTCCTCAGTGAGCCTCCCTCAAATTCCTATACTCTTCAGATGCACTCCAAACTGACAGGGAGGTAAGAAAAGCGAGCCAAGACTTCTGACAGGGGAAGCTGCAGATCATCACTGTGTGAACGCAGGTCATCATAGTTCTAATTTAAAACATTAACAGGTGATACCTGGCTGGCTCTCAGGATGTTGATGGGTTCCTCAAAAACTGTGTCCCGGTTCTTGTCTAAAAACCCATCACATTCATATTGCACCTGATAAACAAAAGAAGGAAGTTTAAGTGAAATATTTTGCAGCAACCAGCACATTCTGTAAACAGGCCAAACTGAGGCATCTAACATACTCTGGCTAATATAACTAGCTCACCGTGTCAGCAAAGTGCAGGATGATGAAGGCAGTGTTGGACATTCGAGGTTTGCGGAAGTGTGGACTGGGGTTGTTACTCTGATGCTGATCATACAGCTTCCTAGCCCAGCTCTCTTCTGAACCTTTGGGCATCTGATCAAGGAAACAGACACCATGGGAGTAAGGTTTTTCTGGATCAATGTACATTTGATAAATCTTCTGCTTTTTATATAAATACTTTAAAGTTTAACTTTTAATAGGATAATTATTTTTCTGGCAGGACTTGCTTTTTTATTATATATTATTTTGTTGTTGAAATTGTGGGGGATCAAATCCATCACAATGATTTAGATGCACAGCGTTTCCTGAGTACATGTACTTATTGTATTTCAAACCGGTTTGGACACATGAACATAAAGCAGACACAACACAATGTGGTCTTGATAGAAACCAGGACTGTGACTGACTGACCCTGCACTCCTCATCCAGCAGGTCGAGCAGGCCCAGCTGTCCCTCGATGAGAGCGATGCACGGCTGGTTATCACTGAACTCTATCCTGCTCCACGGCAGCTCCTCACGGACATACTCCTCCTGCTCCAACTGGAACACGTGCTGCATGGGTGAAGAGAGGAGAGGGAGACCAAGGGTTACTGAGGGGACATGAGGATAACAAGTTCATGGACACAGACCCACATTCATATTTATGTCCAACCCCACACACACACTTGGTGACTCACCCTGTTGAATTGCTGCTGCAGTTTCTCATTGGCATAATTTATACAGAACTGTTCAAAACTGTTCCTTTCAAACGTCTCAAACCTGCCAAAGAGAAATGGACAAAAAGGGTAATCAGCGCTGTTAATAATACGTTGTTACTACAGTCATTATGGTAATTACAGATATAACAACAGCTTCATCTTAAGTGTGACCCCCTACCCTTCCTACTCACCCGTAGATGTCCAGCACCCCAATAAATGACTTGGGCTGCTCGCTCTGGGCTCGGAGGGCTGAGTTGAGCCGGGTCACTGTCCAGGTGAACAGCTGACCGTACACATGCTTGGCCAGGGCATCCCGGGCCTCTAGGGACTGCTGACCAGGCATGGGCTTGACCAGCATCTCTCCCCCTACTGCCAGCCTGCGGTGGCACAGCCAGTGGGCCATCTGGGTCCGTTCCACCCCCAGCAGCTTGGAGAACACCGACAGGGAACGCTCCTCCCCCTGGTTATGGGATATTTTAACGAATTATGTGAGAGAGTTTTAGGGAAAACTGGGCAAAAGTTAAGAAAAAAAAAAAAATCTTACATCAATGTAACTTCGATCACCACCTCTCCCACTGGCCTGGATGTTGACATTGCCCAGGTGCAGAACAGCTGCAAGGATCCTGAAGAGCTCCATCTGCTGGTCAGGAGGCACACCTGGAGGAGTACACACAACACTGGCATGTTCAAACTGCATACCACTACAATCAGAGTAAACATGTTAGCATAGATGTGTTTAATATAGAAGCTGTATACCCATAATGGTGAAAGCATTGCGAGTGCGCTCCAGATCTACTACATCATCAGTGCCTGGGATCTGCATGGAATCTTCCCCTCCTTGGTTCGTGTAGCGGAACGTTTCAGCACCACCTATCAGAAACACACATCAAAACACATAATGAACACATTCTGAAATACACTGCTAGACCCATTGACGTTCATTTGTTCCCTGCTGTTGACGTTGTAATAAGTTCCTGAATCCCTTGTGGTCCAGTCTCACCCAGTTTGAGGACTCTCATCTCTGGCAGGTCTCTAGAAGCACACAGCTGGTAGAAGATGTGGTAGTTTCTCTCCTGTAACGCCTGGAAGACGACTCGAGACTTCTCCAGCAGGTACGTCCTCATGTTGGCCCCAATGATATCCCCCCTTCCGTCCGAAGCCGATCTCAATGTACTTTCCAAACCGGCTACTATTGTCATTGCGTGTAGTCTTAGCATTCCCAATGGACTAAAGAGTAAAGGAAAGAATTATAAATACGATACATTACACTGTTTTAGCTATTACCTTTACAACTAAATACTGATATAATACAGTACTCATTTTTTATATGCAAAATACATGCCTTTTCCAAAATCAGACTCTTCAAAAAAAAGAATATGTGAACCGCATTGCAGGTTAAGGGAACTCATTCACCCACATGTCAGTACCTCCATGATGGGGTTGGAGGCCAGTACTCTCTCCTCCACACTGGTCTGCTGGGCTACTCCTCCCACCACAGCAAAGTAGCGCATGGTGAACTTAGCAGAGACTGTTTTCCCTGCTCCAGATTCCCCACTGATTATAATGGACTGGTTCTTCTCCTCCCTGCATACATAGACAACTACCCTCTTAATAATCTTGTCATTTACAGAGCTATTTGTCACACAGGGCAACTAAAGAGATCCGATCAAAGGCTCTCTTGTGTCACTGCCATTTTATCTGTATAGAGCTCTTTACAAAGAACAGCAACCCTGGCCCAACCCTCCAAGGAGCAGGCAAAACGACAGTGTTTTGAGGTAACAAAGGGCATATAAAATGGAGACCAAAGAGTACGGTGACCCCTGGCCCTTGACCTTTAACCCCTGACCTGGTCATGGTGCGGTAGGCCTCTTCTGCCACAGAAAAGATGTGAGGCTCCATGTCAGCCATGTCCTGCCCACTGTAGGCATCGATCACTTCCTCTCCATAGATAGGCAGCTGGTCATATGGGTTGAGGGCCACCAACACAATCCCTGGAATGAGCAGTTGGTGTGAATGACCAATGGTTTAAAGTGCTTAGGTAAAAATACATTAAAGTATTATTTAAGTAGTTTTTTGGGGTATCTGTACTTTACTATCTTTTACTTTTAGTCCACTACATTGTATAATGTACTTTTTACTCCAGACATTTTCCCTGACAACCAAAAGTACTCGTTGCATTTTGAATGCTTAGCAGGACAGGAAATTTGTCAAATTCACACACTTCAAGAGAACATCCCTGGTCATCCCTATTGGCTTTGATCTGGCAGACTCACTAAACACAAATGCTTCGTTTGTAAATTATGTCTGAGTGTTGGAGTGTGCTCCTGGCTGTCTGTAAATTTAAAAAATGTAAATGATTTAAACTTTTACTTTTACTTTTGATACTTAAGTATATTTTAGCAATTACATTTACTTTTTATTCTTAAGTATATTTATAACCAAATACTTTTAGACTTTCACTCAAGTAGTATTTTATTAGGCGACTTTCACTTGAGTCATTTTCTATTAAGGTATCTTTACATTTACTCAAGTATGACAATTGGGTACTTTTTCCACCACTGTAAATTACAGTGTTATTAATCAAATGTCAAAGTCAAAAGTCAAAGTCACCATTATTAGTCAGTTGTACAACCAAATGCCTTCAACCGAAATGTGTCTTCCGCATTTAACCCAACCCCTCTGAATCAGAGAGGTGCGGGGGGCTGCCTTAATCGAAATGAAAGGAATCTGTAAGAATACAATTTATTATTATTTTTCCTATTACTTTTTTACATCAAAACTGCTTCGATTATTGTTTATGTCTGCAACATATAGGACAATTATAACAGCAATCCCATAAGATGCATGTGTTCTCAGTTTAATGTTAATTTAGCATTTTATGGAGAACCAATTTGTATGAAGCCAAAGAGAGGAGGCCATGTCCCTGTGAACTTTACACCTAGTAAAGATGGGATTATGAGGTCATAATCATAAAAGCAAGAACACACAGGAGCTGCATATATCTGTCCACTGGCAAAACAGCATCTGAAGAAAGACCACCACCCCCTATCTCTTTCTGTCTCTCTTTCACTCTCTCCCTCAACCTATTCCTCTTTCTGTCTCTCCATCATAGTTCCTCTCTCCCCCTCTCTCTGTTCCTTACCACAGTAGGTGTAGATGCTGCTGTAGTCCAGGAATCGGACTCTCAGGTTGTGTAGAACAGCAGGTTCGTGTAGGAAGCTGAGAGCAGTGAGGTCATTCTCCCCCTCCAGAATATCAGGGTTCGCCAGAGGGGGGAGGCCAGAGGGTGGCACCACTGGGTACTGCACCTCCTAGAGGGGTGGCACATTAAATATTTGTCATTATCAAATGCTTATCCAGAGCGACTAACAATACATCTACAGTATGCCAGCTGTTGACTGGGTGTGAGTGTCTCACCCTGCCATCGCTGATCTGCAGCACGACATTCTCATCTCCAAGGTTGTAGTCCTTGAGGAGCTTGGCTGATACCCACACTGCCTCTGGGTCAGGTACCCACACACTGGCACCCTGTTACAGAAATAAACGTTATCACAAACGTTGAGCTTATTGAAGAAACCCAGTGAAAAAGTGAACATGCATTGAGGGGGATTTCCTGTCCTAATGACCAACACCCTTTGCTGTATCACTTTCACACCAGGTGGACAGGCCCAACAGCCAGTTGCCCAAAACACAGCTGTAGAGGATAGTATTACATCCCACAGGACACGATCTATTCTACTGCTCTACAGTCTGTTATTACTCTGTGTGCCTTTTACTGTTACACTGCCAGGTCCCACCCAACCAAGACATTTGTCGTCCATCAGCAGAAAACACCCTAAATGTCGTTAAGAATTAACGTCCGTCATCCCTCTCTGTCTCATCTTGGATTACTCATTATGTTCTTGCAGATCTATCCCAGTAATGGCAACCTCTTGTCTGAACACACAATACTCCCTGTGCAATATAATATTATGTGTGTCATTGCTAGAAGTCTAGTTCCTTGACCATGGGCATTTAAAGCATTTCCAATTATTACATTTCTATTACTAGATTATGCCCTCATGATACATTCATAAGGTAGCCGGCAGGTAGCCTAGTGGTTAAGAGCGTTAGGCCAGTAACTGAAAGGTTTCTGTTTGAATCCCAGAGCCAACTAGAAGAAAATAAATCCCAGAGCCAACCAACTGTCAATGTGCCTTTGGGCAAAGTACTTAACCCTCTGGATAAACTATGACTTAATTGAAAATAAACTGACAAAAAAGAAGGAAGTCTCCTCAGCTATTCAGACATACTGGCTCAAACACTTACCTTGGCGTACAACTCCATAGTTCCAATCATAATCTTTTCCAGATATGAACCCTCTGCCTGTAAAAACCCTGACCAATTTCAGAAGGGGACTCCTAAATTACTCAAAAAAGCAACAAGGGTATCCTCTCTGAGATAGCTAGTGTCCTCTTCCCCTATGAGTGTGTTCTAGCACCGCTCTGTCCCTTTGCACTTTGTTCTGTTTGACAGGCTGACATGAAAACCCCTGAGAGGCAGCAGTCAGGTTAACTGTTAATCTCAACGAGGTGATTGAGATGGAAGGATTTACAAGCACTTCTCTTCTACGGTCTCATTCACAGCAGCAGTTAACCCCAAGCTGTGGTGGCCCTCTCAGCACTGTTGAACACCTGTAGTATTCAGAAGATACAAAGACAAGGCAGTATCAAGTATGGCTCATCAAAATAGAGACAAAAACTGACAAAGGAAAAATGAAACCGTATTACTGTTGATATACCGATACATTTTATTCAGTAACATAAAATTCAGTTCAGCCTGCTGATGTGGGATAGGGATCTCATTGAGCTTGACAATTCATACATCAAACTTTGAGAAATGTGGGTATACGGACAAAGCTCAATTCGTTTTCTCAACACTGAGAATCTTTATTTAACTAGGCAAGTCAGTTAAGAACAAATTCTTATTTACAATGAAGGCCTACCGGGGAACAGTGGGTTAACTGCCTTGTTCCAATTTTTACCTTGTCAGTTCGGGGATTCGATCCAGCAACCTTTCGGTTACTGGCCCAACGCTCTAACCACTAGGCTACCTGCCATCCCAAAAAGGCATTTAAAAGACATGCAGCGTCTACCGCGAATGCAATGTCGAAAATTACCTTTAAATTTAACACAGATCTTCCGCGATACGGATCGAGTCCAGCCCTTAATCTTTATTTAAACAAAATCTGCTTAGTTTACTGTCTGGCACCCAGTGCACAAGATAACAGGGAGGCAGCAAGTGTTGTGATGGCTTTGACCCATTATTGGAAACATTTAAAAAACATGACTGAAGCATGGCCATGGGACAAACATGCATTGGCTAGAAACAGCAACGTTAAACCAACAACTTCAGTGAGTACAATGAGTGTTAAAATGAATAAAATCTACACAATGTAGGAGAGAAGGGTCCAAGTCACTTCTACATCCTTGTACCCATTTTAACCATGTACAGTATGACTTCAGTCATAACTCAGTGTCATGTGGAAATATCACTAGCTATTGAGAAGCTGGATATGATGCTATAACAAAAGCAAAGAACTACAGTAGAATACTGCAAGACTTTCCAAAAATCACATGTACCCTCTTTGGTCAATACTGGGTAAGGGGTTTGAATGGACTACATTACAATGACAAGAATATTTCCTTGAGAACACGATTCAATCATTTTTCACTAATACTCTGTCCTGTGACTATAACACATGCTTTAGAGAGTGCATCATTTGGGCAAGTATATTGTTCCCTCTCATCAAAGCCTCGCTCACATAGCCCTGTAAACTGAAACAAAGTACCCTTATACTATGGTCCACCGATCCCCATGGAGTGCATTAGAAACCCAGAAAGAAAAACAGCATTCACTACTAATTGAAAATCTCCAAATACACTTAAAAAGTCAGGGGGGGTTGACATGATTGTCACAACATATTACTCACATTCAGAAAATCCATACAATGTCTTGTAAAAAATAAAACCACATCATTGAACACTGAATTTGTCATACTGGATGTAATCGCTATCCTTTCACTCTGCACTGTCAAACAGTTATTTGATGCTCTCTTGTTCAAAAGATTGATTATTAGCCAAATTATTTCATTCAGAATGGCTCAGTCCAAGTCCTTTCTTAGCGCTGGAGCCAGAAGAGCCCAACCAGCGGGCGAGGTGGGTGGTAGGTAGGTAAAGCTTCAGAGGGGTAGTTGGTGGAAAGTGGGCAGTTCTTTTGGTTGGATTAGTACAGGGTTCCTGGTTTCATGGTCCTGTGATAAGGTGTTGAAAAACCCATCCAAACTACTCTAACTCCCCATCACCCTGGAAGAGAGGAGAGAGGGGTTTGTTGAAATGGCAAAACAAATACAGACAGTAAATCATATTAGAAATGTGTCATCCCTTGGGTGGCATGCTTCGCAGCTCTGAAATTAAATACTGACATCTATTGAGAAACTGGGGGAAATCCATAAATGCTGTACAAGCCTGAACAACCCTCACATTTTATTTTCAACAAAAGGAGGCCGTCAGCACTCTTTAAAGGTCCTTTAAACCAAATAGTGTCTGTTCCAGGTGCGTAGGTATCAACATGAGAATCCTGGAAGAGATAGACAGACACTGTATAAATGAAATAAAAATAAAAAATAAAAAAGAGGAATACATCAAAACTGAGGCTTAAATACACAAATATAGATGTTTTATTGGGCATCATGATTGTTCATTGTGCAGAAATTAAAACGTTTCGGCATCAAGCCATCATCAGTGTCAAACATCTATATTGAAGCCTCAGTTTTGGATTCATTCCTCTTGACAGTGTGCAGGTCTCCATCTCTCCCAACAATACTGACACCTTTGAAGAGTAGCCTACCTCTGCTATACAGTCTCCATGTCATCATTGTCCTCCTCGAGTGAGTCGCCCTCGCTGGCTGCTTCCTCCACATGAGCCAACATGTCCGCCATGAGAGCCTCCTCCAGCTTCTTCCTCACACTGTACACCAGCTCCTCCTGCTTCCTGCACTCACCATGAGCATATAACACATCAAAACTTTGAGACATTGACAGATGAAAATAGCAAGGGAAAATCATCATTGTGTCATAATAATGTGTTCAAATACAATTCCATTAATGTATTCAGTTATTAAATGTATACATTCATTAAATGACTTCATACATTCACAGATGCCATTACTTCCGGCTTCTGATAGGACTCCATGGATCTAGTGTACACTCTTGTGTGTAGCCTACCTGATGTCCTCGTCAGTGACAATGAAGGCCTTGCAAAGGGGCTGCGATGTGTTGAGCCACACCCCTGGGTTCTTCTCCACGGCTGCAGACAGCTGACCGGTGATGGGGGCTGCACTGTTGTGCAGGGCGCTGGCTATCGCTGACAGTAGAGTCTTGTCTGTACATCCAGGTCCAACTCCTAGAAGACAGACAGGTGTTCACAATCACAGTAGCGAGAAGACATTCAAAAATAACAGGAAATGGGGATCATACTTGGCTCTCTCTCTTACATTTACATTTCATTCACTTAGCAGACGCTCTTATCCGACTTACAGTAGTGAGTGCATACATTTTTCCCGTACTGGTCCCCTGTGGGAATCAAACTCACAACCCTGGTGTTGCAAGCACCTTGCTCTACCAACTGAGCCACACAGGACCCCAGTTGGTAGAGCATAGCCACACGGGACTCTTACCTTGAAGACCTTTAGGCAGGTCCATTGTCTTCACTAGCTCCTCTGCGATGTCAAATGCATCGAGACCACCAAGCTTCTTCTCCCAGAAAAGCTGTGAAAAAAAAAATTACAAATGGATTTAGATTTGGTCTCATTAGTCAAAATGATCTTCAGGAATAAAAGCATAGAACTCAATGTAACTGTAGTTTACATTACACAGCAGACAACCTAATGGCTGTGTTTACCTGTCTCGGCTGGTCGACGGCTTTCTGTGGATCTGTCTTGACTTTGTTGCTGGGGTGGTTGGTAACCTTGGTGACAGGTTGCTTAAAGATGGAAGCAGTCTGTCTGACGGGGAGTGATGTGTTCAGGTCTGGCTTGCCCTTGAAGACACACAAAGAAACATTAGCCGACAGTGACAACCAACACTGTTGCCACAGTGTTGTTCCTGAAATACTAGATATGTGGGTTATCCTTAGCACCTGGGAGAAAAGTCTTGAAACACATTATTCTGCATTCTTTTTTCTTCTAACGGCTGGTTTGACAGTGAATAAGGGTGCAGTCACTGAGAAGAGTTTGTCCAAAGTGTCTATAAATATTACTTCAGAAGACAACCCTCTCACCTTGGTCTGATTGTTGTTGTCATAGCGCAGTCTCTGCCTGTTCTTATTTAGTTTACTCATGAGCATCTTCCCCGTGCGGAAGTCGAAGGAGCTGAGGTCCATCTGGTTGCCAAGGTAACGAGCCAGCTGAGGCTTGCTCCGAAACTTCTTCCCGGTTGGACTAGGTGTGTGTGTGTGGGGGGTGGGACAACATACCACAGTGTTAGGCTATGGACAACTGACCAAGGGATAGCAAGAGGAGAAAAGTAGAGAGCTAGATACAGGTAAGGTAACAAAATAAAATAATGGAAATACTTGAGTAAATGAGGGATACAAAGTATATTGAAAGCGGGTGCTTCCACACAGGTGTGGTTCCTGAGTTAATAAAGCAATTAACATCCCATAATGCTTAGGGTCATGTGTAAAAAGGTTGGAGAGGCCATTATTTTGGCTACCATGGCTATGCCCCCATAGGATGACAATGCCCCCATCCACAGGGCACGAGTGGTCACTCAATGGTTTGATGAGCATGAAAACAATTTAAGTCATATGCCATGGCAGTCTCAGTCCCTGGACCCAATTGAACACTTATGGGAGATTCTAGAGACAGCGTTTTCCACCACCGTCAACAAAACGCCAAATGTGTTATTTATTGTTGAAGAATGGTATCGCATCCCTCCAATAGAGTTCCAGACACTTAGAATCTATGACATAGTGCATTGAAGCGGTTCTGGCTCATGGTGGCCCTATTAATAGAATTTATGTTCCGGTTTCCTTTATTTTGGCAGTTACCTGTAGATCAGGAAAGCTGCAAACAGACAGAGACAGACACGCAGACTCTGCAACAAACAAGTTTAAACTGGAGAAAAAAAACTGTAGACATGAAGAGTAGATGTAAAACAAGATATCATGCAAGAACCAACACAGCCAAGGATTTACTACTCACAGATTATTCATATGGAATTAATGTGTGAACAATGAGTTTTTGCATAAGCATTTTATTTATTTAACAAAAAAAGACATTTTATATGTGTAATTGTATAATAAACTACTTAAGCAGTAGAATACATGTATTGTATATTCCCAAATGTATAACCAATTCGCCATTAAACGTATACAATAGTTTCGGGTAAATGACCTTACTAATATGTACCAGGAGTGGTAGTGTAGGGATAAACTATTGGGATACAATGTAACTGGGCAATCAAGAGCAATAAATGTTGCAACATTTCGAATGTTCGATTGGAAACATTGTTTCAGAATTAATTATGTAGCGGGTGGTGCCTTCTACTGCCAGAACCGCAGGGCCCATTTCATCTATATCTTAATCCGTGGACAAAGGCGTTGATAAATCAGCAATAGAAATGCATACTCTGCTATAATAACCACTTATATCTCAAATACGTAGCCTATTGATGCACTGTTTGTTTTGATGCATTACGACTTTCTAAAAACGTTTAAAAAACTTTGTATGATTGACCAAACTATGGAAACATCCGTGCTTGCTGATAACTAATGCAAAAGATCTTGCACCTGCTTTCAACAATCACAAATTGACACAATTCACTTGGAAATAAGGTGCGTGCATCACACTCCAGAATCAAAATGCGGTATAAAGTAGCCTACCACAAACTATACAATCGACCCGCCTCCCCCCTTTCTCGCCTCTGCTGCTCCTCCTCACCTAGCCTAAAAAAAGAACAGCTTGTGGTTTCATGTTTGTTCCTCTGGTCAAATAAAATGATAAGCCTATAGTAAGGACTTTAAAATCAGGCTAGGCTATTTGTGATGCAATCATTCACATAACCGAACACTGTTGCACTAGGTTGACAGGTTTTTAGGCCTACATAGGCTAAACATTGGTTACCGAGATCCTTATCCAACAATTCTGTAGAACTACGCCATGAGAGGTGGCCTAGTTACCCTGATGCCACAAATAGAACAGTAATATCGGCTACTCCCCTCCCCGACTTTCTGTCTCCAGGTCACCCCCCTCCAAGTAAACCCACAGCCCCAACCCCCTGGTAATACCGCCCGTAGACCACATTAGCATGATAACACCCTCCTCTTTCTCAGTAACGTTACCTAAAATAATAGACATCGCTTTTTCCCGCAGACAAACCCGACTTTCTGGTCACTTCTTCGATCTGCCAGCCCTTGGGGAGAGCCAAGCATTCCCACCTTTTCTTCTCCATGTTCTCCTGTGAAGTGTTCAGTGCTTCTCTTTGCTAGCGTTTTTATATTTGGGGTTACATTTCGTGTTTTATACAATGACTCCGTCCATTAGTGACAGGGTTCAAACACTATTCATGGCTCTCCCTCCAGGTTTATCGCAGCTCTTTGTCGTAGACTACAGCATATCGCTCCGCCGTAACCTTTAGCCATATCACTGCCTGCCTCAAGAGGGCAATGAGGGCTACATCCGCAACATTGCATTACTGAATCCCGATCCGATAAATCATTGATTTGACGCGTGAGGTAGCTTACGCGAAAGCTAGAAAAGTAGTGCATTATAATATAGCCTATCCCCAAAATATGTATAGATTATCAATATGATTTCACAAAGTCAACAAAGGAGATTAATCAGGAAAAGTTTCACATAGGTGAAATTCGAGAACGCCGTGAGTCCTTTTTATCACGACAAAACTCACTTGTCATTGAGACATTTTACATCATGCTTTTTATGAATGGACAAAGTAGTCAGGAGCTTCATAGGTTGAGAGGGCTACATTAATTACATTACTTGTTTGAAATATTCGGTATAAAACAATTATCTATTTAGAGATAGATAACTAATTACTAATCTCACGAATTCTATACCAAACGAATTACTAGTCCTATTTTGAAAAAAAAGTATTGGTATTAAGAAAAGTTAAACTGCAACACCAATAAGTGTGTAACTACATTTAGAATCCCTGAACACTACCTACAGTTCAGTGGTTTGCGGATACACTCGAGACCATCGAAACGCCTCCCACACGAGAACCTTTCATCGATGACAAAATAGTATTTTGCAACAATGCATTTCTAAAACAACACATTTAATGTCAAATACAGCAATATAGATGGTTATTACTTTGTGTAGGGTACTTACTAGTTTTTGTCCATCTCGCATAATATCTAGGTTTCTCCGTTTCTGTCTGTTAAATCCCTTCTCCCTCCTTTCACTCCCCTCCCCCTTCAATGAGAGAAATGAAAGACATCCGCGCAAAAACAGAATCGCCCCCAGATTAAACCTGATTGTTAATAATGGATATCAATGGGGGTTTGAAACAAAGTCGCCCTGTGTGTTTCAAATAGTCAATGTATCCAACAAGAAACACAAGACAATGTATCCTTTATGATACTAACTGGAATGTGACATGTAACTATCTTTCAGAATCTTCAGAGCAGCCCACATGTTTATAATGTAGCAATGAAGCGTAAAATGAGTCATTCAACTGTAATACAGCAGTGGTTGCTAATACCACTTTGTATTTCAGTTGGACAAAGTACTGAGTGTCAAATACATTTTTACAGACAATGTTTTACAAATAACCAGTTTCTCTCAGTGACTGACTAACCAGTTATTTGCAATTCCATTCAAATGGTTGTAGCATGTCCTTATTTGGAGGGTATAATACCTTCTCTTATTTGGTGCGGCATGAATGTTAACTTCACTTCAGGAAATGTTAAAACAAAATAAAAACATATTTACAAGCATTTTTCAACCAATTTAATTTATTGGTAAAATACTTTATGCATTAATAAAAAAAATTGGGAACTTCTAAAAATAACTTTCACACAATCGTATCAACGAGTTTGCCACTCAACCGCTGCATTAACATATTTTGAATGCTTGTCAATGTGTAGAATAATGACAAAGACAGTAAGTAAATGACATATTTATTCACATTAAATAACAAAACAGCATTCAAGCTAACATGACATCCTTTTGTGCAAACCCCTACAAGCCCTGTGTCGGTACATCCCACTTTAGCCAAGGCAGCAAGAGAAAGCACTCCACCCATGCCCATCTCCAAGTCGTAGTCCTGCAGACAGACACAAACACTCCAGTCGTTAGCAGTAATATTACACAAATATAATTGTTTATTCATTCATTCGCTAGCATATCCTTAGTGGACGACTGAAAATTGTAAGTTGTTTTTAAAGTTGGAATCCACAGCAGAAACTGCGCTACTGTTACTGTGGTTTTATACTATGTATTTAAATACTGTATTGTAAACAGCTAATTCTAATATGTCTACTACTGTACACTGCGTTTTAGTTACACTGTTTATACACAACATATATTTATATAGATACCGCTGTACATACAATTCCTAGTACATCTTGTGTAAATCCATCCGGTGTATATAAAGTGCATTCAGCAAGTATGCATACCCAGTGACATATTCCACATTTTGTTGTGTTACAGCCTGAATTCAAATTGGATTAAATATTTATTCCCCCTTCACACACAATTTCCTATAATGACAAAGTAAAAACATATTTTTTTGAAAATGACACCGGTGAATCAATACTTTGTAGAAATACCTTTGGCAGCAATTACAACTGTGACTGTTCTGGGTAAGTCTCTAAGAACTTTCCACACCAGGATTGTGCAACATTTACCCAATATTCTTTCCAAAATTCTTCAAGCTCTGTCAAATTGGTTGTTGACCATTGCTAGTAAAACATTTTCGAGTCTTGCCATACATTTTCAAGTAGATTTACAGTGCATTCAGAAAGTATTCAGACCCCTTGACTTGACAAAATTACATTACAGCCTTAATCTAAAATGGATTAAATCACTCCCCCGCATCAATCTACACACAATACCCCATAACAACAAAGCAAAAACACATTTTAGATTTGCAAAATGTATTTAAAAAAACCCCCGAAATATCACAAGTATTCAGACCCTTTACTCAGTACTTTGTTGAAGCACCTTTGGCAGCAATTACAGCCTCGAGTCTTCTTGGGTATGACACTACAAGCTTGGCACACCTGTACTTCGGGAGTTTTTCCCCATTCTTCTCTGCAGATTATCTCAAGTTCTATAAGGTTGAATGGAGAGTGTCGCTGCACAGCTATTTTCAGGTCTCTCCAGAAATGTTAGATCGGGTTCAAGTCTGGGCACTGGCTGGGCCACTCAAGGACTTGTCCCGAAGCCACTGCTGCGTTGTCATCAGGGATCTCTCTGTACTTTGCTCCATTCATCTTTCCCTCGATCCTGACTAGTCTCCAAGTCCCTGCCGCTGAAAAACATCCCCATAGCATGATGCTGCCACCACCATGCTTCACCGTAGGGATTGTGCCAGGTTTCCTCCAGATTTAACACTTGGCATTCAGGCCATCTTGTTTCTCATGGTCTGAAAGTCTTTAGGTGCCTTTTTGCAAACTCCAAGTGGGCTGTCATGTGGCTTTTACTGAGGAGTGGCTTCCATCTGGCTACTCTGCCATAAAGGCCTGATTGGTGGAGTGCTGCAGAGATGGTTGTCTTTCTTGAATGTTCTCCCATCTCCACAGAGGAACTCTGGAGCTGTGTCAGAGTGACCATAGGGTACTTGGTCACCTCCCTGACCAAGGCCCTTCTCCCCGATTGCTCAGTTTAGCCCAGACGGCCAGCTCTAGGAAGTGTCTTGGTGGTTCCAAACTTCTTCCCTCTCACCCTCCCGGAGGACCTGAGCCCTAGCACCATGCCTCACAACTACCTGGCCTGAGGACTGGCTGTCCCCAGAACACCTGGTCATGCTGCTGCTCCAGTTTCAACTGTTCTGTAGAAACAGCTCAAGGATGATCAATGGAAACAGGATGCACCAGAGCACAATTTTGAGTCTCATAGCAAAGGGTCTAAATACTGATGTAAATAAGGTAACTGGTTTTTATTTTTAATAAATTAGCAAACATTTTAAAAAAATCTGTTTTCACCCCATCATTATGGGGTATTGTATGCAGATTAGGAAAATAATTTAATCAATTTTAGAGTAAGGCTGTAACAAAATGTGGAAAAAGGGGTCTGAATACTTTTCGAATGCACTGCAAGTCAAAACTAACTCGGCCACTCAAGAACATTCACTGTCTTCTTGGTAAGCAACTCGTGTAGATTTGGCCTTGTGTTTTAGGTTATTGTCCTGCTGAAAGGTGAATTCATCTCCCAGTGTCTGGTGGAAAGCAGACTGAACCAGGTTTCCTCTAAGATTTTGCCTGTGCTTAGCTTCATTCTGTTTCTTTCTCATTCTGAAAAACTCACCAGTTCTTAACAATTACAAGCATACCCATAACATGATACAGACACCACTTTGCTTGAAAATATGGAGAGTGGTACTCAGTAATGTGTTGCATTTGTCCCAAACATAACTTTGTATTCAGGACAAAAAGTGCATTTCTTTACCACATTTTTTGCAGTATTACTTTAGTGCCTTGTTGCAAACAGGATGAATGTTTTGGAATATTTTTATTCTGTACCAGCTTCCTTCTTTTCACTCTGTGTCAATTAGGTTAGTATTGTGGAGTAACTACAATGTTGATCCATCCTCAGTTCACCTATCACAAATCTGTAACATGCAACTTATTATGTGACTTGTTAAGCACATTTTTACTTCTGAACTTTAGGCTTGCCATAACAAAGGGGTTGAATACTTACTGACTCAAGACATTTCAGCTTTTCATTTTGTCAAAATGTCTAAAAACATAATTCCACTTTGACAGTATGGGGTATTGTGTGGAGGCCAGCAAAACTTTCAGGCTGTAACAACAAAATGTGGAAAAAGTCAAGGGGTGTGAATACTTTGAAGGCACTGTACATATTGATTGCATTTGGATAACACATATGAAATCATGTAGTAACCAAAAAAAATAAAACTAATCAAAATGTACTTTATATTATTCAAAGCAGCCACCCTCATCTGATGCAACACTCCATCACTCTCCTTCTTGGTCAAATAGCCCTTACACAGCCTGGAGGTGTGTTTGGTCATTGTCCTGTTGAAAAACAAATGATCGTCCCACTAAGCACAAACCAGATGGGAGGGCGTATCGCTGCAGAATGCTGTAGCAGCCATGCCGGTTAAGTGTGCCTTGAATTCTAAATAAATCACAGACAGTGTCACCAGCAAAGCACCCCCACACCACCTCCTCCTCCATGATTTACGGTGGGAACCACACATGCGGAGATCATCCGTTCACCTACTCTGAACCAAAAATCGCAGATTTGTCTCATCAGCCCAAAGCACAGATTTCCACAGGTCTAATGTTCATTGCTCGTGTTTCTTGGCCCAAGCAAGTCTCTTGTTCTTATTAGTGTCATTTAGTACTGGTTTCTTTGCAGCAATTTGACCATGAAGGCCTGATTCAAGCAGTCTCCTCGGAGCAGTTGATGTTGAGATGTGTCTGTTTCTTGAACTCTGTAAAGCATTTATTTGGGCTGCATTTTCTGAGGCTGGTAACTCTAATGAACTTATCCACAGCAGCAGAGGTAACTCTGGGTCTTCCTTTCCTGTGGCGGTCCTCATGAGAGCCAGTTTCATCATAGCACTTGATGGTTTTTGCGACTGCACTTGAAGAAACCTTTAAAGTTCTTGACATTTTCCGAATTGACTGACCTTCATGTTTAAAAGTAATGATGGACTGTCGTTTCTCTTTGCTTATTTGAGCTGTTCTTGACATAATATGGACTTGGGTCTTTTACCAAATAGGGCTATCTTCTGGATACCACCCCTACCAACAACTGCTTGGCTCAAATGCATTAAGAAGGAAATAAATTCCACAAATTAACAAGGCACACCTGTTAATTGAAATGCATTCCAGGGGACTACCTCATGAAGCTGGTTGAGAGAATGCCAATAGTGTGCAAAATTGTCATCAAGGCAAAGGGTGGCTACGTTGAAGAATCTCAAATATTTGTAATCTCTTTTTTGGTTACTACATGATTCCATGTGTGTTAATTCATAGTTTTGATGTTTTCACTATTATTGTACAATGTAGAAAATTGTTTTTAAAAAATGAGTAGGTGTCCAAATTTTTAACTGGCACTGTATGTATATACAGTTGAAGTCGGAAGTTTACATACACCCTAGCCAAATACATTTAAACTCAGTTTTTCACAATTCCTGACATTTAATCCTAGTAAACATTCCCTGTTTTAGGTCAGTTAGGATCACCACTTTATTTTAAGAATGTGAAATGTCAGAATAATAGTAGAGAATTATTTATTTCAGCTTTTATTTATTTCATCACATTCCCAGTGGGTCAGAAGTTTACATACACTCAATTAGTATTTGGTAGCATTGCCTTTAAATTGTTTAATGTGGGTCAAACGTTTCGGGTAGCCTTCCACAAGCTTCCCACAATAAGTTGGGTGAATTTTGGTCCAACAGAGCTGGTGTAACTGAGTCAGGTTTGTAGGCCTCCTTGCTCGCACACACTTTTTCAGTTCTGCCCACAACATTTCTATGGGATTGAGGTCAGGGCTTTGTGATGGCCACTCCAACACCTTGACTTTGTTGTCCTTAAGCCATTTTGCGACAACTTTGGAAATATGCATTGTCCATTTGGAAGACCCATTTGCGACCAAGCTTTAACTTCCTGACTGATGTCTTGAGATGTTGCTTCAATATAGCCACAATTTTCTTTTCTCATGACGCCATCTATTTTGTGAAGTGCACTAGTCCCTCCTGCAGCAAAGCACCCCCACAACATGATGCTGCCACCCCCCGTGCTTCACGGTTGGGATGGTGTTCTTCGGCTTGCAAGCCTCCCCCTTTTTCCTCCAAACATAACGATGGTCATTATGGCCAAACAGTTCTATTTTTGTCTCATCCGACCAGAGGACATTTCTCCAAAAGTACGATCTTTGTCCCCATGTGCAGTTGCAAACCGTAGTCTGGCTTTTTTATGCCGGTTTTGGAGCAGTGGCTTCTTCCTTGCTGAGCGGCCTTTCAGGTTATGTCGATATAGGACTCCGTTTTACTGTGGATATAGATAATTTTGTACCCGTTTCCTCCAGCATCTTCACAAGGTCCTTTGCTGTTGTTCTGGGATTGATTTGCACTTTTCGCACCAAAGTACGTTCATCTCTAGGAGACAGAACGCGTCTCCTTCCTGAGTAGTATGACGGCTGCGTGGTCCCATGGTGTTTATACTTGCATACTATTATTTGTACAGATGAACGTGGTACCTTCAGGCATTTGGAAATTGCTCCCAAGGATGAACCAGACTTGTGGAGGTCTACACATTTTCTTCTGAGGTCTTGGCTGATTTCTTTTGATTTTCCCATGATGTCAAGCAAAGAGGCGCTGAGTTTGAAAGTAGGACTTGAAATACATCCACAGGTACACCTCCAATTGACTCAAATGATGTCAATTAGCCTATCAGAAGCTTATAAAGTCATGACATCATTTTCTGGAATTTTCCAAGTTGTTTAAAAGGCAGTCAACTTAGTGTATGTAAACTTCTGACCCACTGGAATTGTGATACTGTGAATTATACGTGAAATAATCTGTCTGTAAACAATTGTTGGAAAAATTACTTGTGTCATGCACAAAGTAGATGTCCTAACCGACTTGCCAAAACTATAGTTTCTTAACAAGAAATTTGTGGAGTGGTTGAAAAATGAGTTTTAATGACTCCAACCTAAGTGTATGTAAACTTCTGACTTCAACTGTATACATTTATATTTTTTTATGTTGTGTAGGGCACATTTGTAAAAGAGACCTAGGTCTCAATATTTCTTCCCTGTTAAAATTAAGGTTGAATAAAAATACATTTAAAAAAAACATCTAATAACTTGTCTACGCAACCAATAAACTGATTTGTCCTTTGTTTTCTTGACGAATTTGAGGTGGGGAGCGTCACGCATCAATAAAAAAAGTGCACTACATTAATGATGTTCTATCAAGTGTGCAGGGGGGACGACGATGTTCTTTGTTTGTAGTAACTTTGTTGTAATATTAGCCACTCAATAGCTTACAACTGCAGGCTTAAAAGGATTGTTTAGTTGCTTTGGAAATAAACACACAGCACCCCAGAATTATTTTCTCACTTTATGTTGACTTACAATTCTGAGCCATAGAGGTGACTCTAGTCGTCCTTGAACTTGCCGTTGATATAGGGGACCCAGTCCAGGATCAGCCTCCAGTCTGTAAAGTAGACAAGGGCAACTCCGCCCACCGATCCCCAACCAACCATTGTGGGAACCCTGGACAAATGAGGACATGGGGGGGTGGAGATATTAGAAGTCCAGTCTACTACAGGAGTTTGCGCTACAGCTGCCAAGTCAGCCCCCACCCACTTGACCGCTCAACCTAGAGACCACTTGAGGTGATGTAGGCTATTTTGGTCGGCATATCAATACAACAATATATCTAAATTCCTACCAAATCGAAAAAAAGGGGTCAGTCTCACATGGTCACACATCAAGGCCAAGGGTAAGCTAGCTAACTAAACTCCACTCCATGGTGAAGGAGGTGGAGATTGGGCCCTAAGGGTAAGTCAGCTAGATAAGACTCATGGCTCAAGTTGTAAACAACTGGCAACACTAACACAAACCAAATACTTGGATGAGGGGTAAAGTAAACACACAACGAGGTGGATTTTGTAAATATAAGGCCATAATTAACACAAATGCCTGATATTGTTAGCAAAATTAACTATCTAGCTATTTTGGACCACAGATCGGCAAAGAACAGTAGCTAACGTTAGCTTGCTAGCTCACTGCCTTGTTAGCTAGCTAACTGAGTGATGGGTCATGGAAGAACACGTTGGACCTGTCAGCATGTATTTATAAAAGTCAAAATACATTTTCGCAAAATTATAAACATACTTCAACTTACCACGTCCTGGCGATGGCCATGTATTTAGCCCCAATCAACTTGTTAAGCACTTGCACCATTCTGAACACTGATTGAGCTATAAGAAGATTCTGACCTTCCCCCTCAAGCACGGTCGTCACTAGTTACCACAGCCACAAAAGTTATAAACCCCGACCATTTCTAAAATGTATTTTCTTAAAATCTGATTTTAAACTTAAACCTGATCCTAACCTTAACTACACTGCTAACCTTAAGTTAAGACCAAAAAGCAAATGTTTGTTTTCATGAATCTTTACGATAACACCAATTTTGACTTTGTGGCTGTGGTAACTAGTGGACCCCCCCCAAACAAATTTAAGTCTCAGGTCCTCCTCGGGACTGTCCGTTGTAATGCCGTTTTTTTTAAAGATGCCAAACTGAAAATCACTATTTCCAAATAGGATAAAATGTTCTCATAGCAGAAAAGGATGCAGAATATTGTTGGTCTATGCACCAAGGCCATCTTATTTACAAGCTTACAAGGGAGGCTTGAGAGCTAAACCTGCACACTCCTTTATCATCAGCTAGTTGCCACAATTTAGTTTCCTCCAGATTTTTTTAAACATCAAAACATGTAGTTTATTATTAACTTAATTGGTTTACAGATATGTCTATATATTATAAATCATAGGCCTATGTCTGTCTATTTGTGGTTCAAACAGTCAATGCCATCAGTTTCTATTTTTATTATGATGGCATCATTTAGCTACCTTTCCAAATGGTAAGTAAACCAAATCATTATCAAAAGGTTTACTTTCTGAACGCAAAAGATCAAGATTCAACCATTTGATAAACTTTAGTAAGGGATTGTGGGCTATACTTTCTCAGACCTTTCTGCACCAATGGGAGATTGATAGAAACCATTCATTTTCCAAGCTATAAATCAACCCTTTATTACAATGTTTTCCTTTATTTTCCTTTTTATGTATACAAGATTCAAAAGCCAGACATTGAAAAAGGTATAATTCTGTTATTAAAAATGGCACATTTATTGCTACATTACTGTTATATACAGGACAGTTCTCAATAACTACTTTATATATATAAAAAATAATAAAGGAGACTGGGACTGGAGGCACTCTGAAGACACTGCTCAATCTTGATTGTGTCCTCGCTGCAAGTGTAAGATGCCAGGCTCTGTAGCAGTGAGTGAGTAGCCCCATTTGAATACATAAAAAAGTATTTCCCTCCTCCTTGAATTGATCTATGATCGTATGTAAAAAAAAAAAAGGGCTTTACAAATACATTTTAATTGATCTGAAAGTGGTTAGTAAAAGAAAGGTTTGCTGTCATATACCAAATGAAATCAAAAAGTTATTCATATAGCACATTTTAACAGGTTGACAATACACGTCACACTATCCAGTCATGTCATTGAGCAAGGAGGGGTGGATGCACTTATAAGTATTCAAACAGGGCCAGTGTCAATATTCAGGTCAAGAGACACAGAAAATAGACCCTCCATCTTTCCCCCCCTATCCAACAACTCAGAATACAGGTTGTGAATTGTCATTTTGGGATGTTCACAGAATAAGCAATGACAAATCAGATCAGTCCATTTTTTCCCTCAGAACAAATCTTGTATATTTAGTACACATTTAACCTTGTAATAGTAGAGAAACAAGTCTTCAAATAAACTCTTTGAAGAGGTACATAAATACCTCTTACAAGAAGTCACTGTCAAAGTCAATAAGGAGCTGGCAATCAGAAATAAGAAAAGTCTCAAAGCAAAGGAAATGGTCATAAATGACTAAATATAGCATCACTGCTGCACGCTCTTTTTTTTTTTTTTTTTTTACACAGACAAATGTTGTAAGTTGTAATATGACAAGAAGCTCCAGTTATCATGGCTCAAAATAACACAGCCCCCACTTCAAAGCTGAAGCCATATATTGACATTGAGGTGCTTCAAAAAGCAGATCACAAGGGCAGAAACCAGCATCTTAGAACCCAGTAGTGTTGAGTGGTTTATCAATGGGGGGGAGGGCAAACAAAAACAAACAAAACCAGGAACCTGACCCCACGGCCACAACTTAACAGTAGTTTGGACAAATGGTCAAATCAGTAAAAAAATATAAAAAGTAACTAAGCGATATACATAACGTTTTAATGTTTATTTAACTAGATACACTGAAAAAATAAAAAATGGTTTTCCCCCATTCCCAACTTCTTCCTGAAAAGTGAAAAGGGGGTCATCCGATGTACCTCTACTCCTGGCGATACATGAAATGTTATGGTTAAAAAGAGAACTGTCTTTATAGTTGTGAAAATACAAGTTCAGGCACTGATAAGGCATCACTCTCCAATAATGACATCTTTAGTCTTGAGAATGAAAAGGCCACACTATTGATTTGAAACTGTATTTTTCTTTTCCCCTCTTTTTCTACAAAGTAAACTTAAATCCTTCTCAATACTATGACCAACAGGTAACAATGCACATTTCTGCCCCTGTAGTTAGATGGTGCTGCTATACCATGTCTGAGGCCATGATAATAACTTAGCACAGGAATTAACACTGTTGTATTTTCAGACCATCCTGTATCTTACACACAAACACAAACTCCTGCCTCCAAAATAACATGTCAGGACACTCTAGCATAGCTGCACATTGATGACCACATGGATGAGTGCAGAGAGCAGAACGGAACGCTTGAAATGAAGATAAAATAACATTGAACCGACTGACAAAACCTGAATACATACTTGAAAATGAAGGCAATCCACATTTGAATGGTACATTCAAAACCAGTTGCATAATTACTGTTCGAGACAGAGCCTGTCTCCGTAGATCTTTACTTGTGAAGTGACACCACCATTCAGTAAGAACACTTCAATAGGACAGTCAGAGGCATAAACTCCATCCACACATTCCCATTTGAAAATAAATAATTCATCTGGGTAACAGACAAACACACTTCCTTACAAATGTTTTTTTTACACAGGAACAATATCTTAGGCCACTGTACCCTTATCAAATGTAGCAATCGCATCCAAATGGTATGCACCAAAGACTGACAGCTTAATAGTCACTAAATACATAATGATAATTAAGCTTACAACTGACCCCATCTGTCTTTGTTTATATTCTGAGACTGTGGTTTTGTTCAACTTTCCTCTCCAATGGCAAGTTGACGGTGCAATTGGAGGTAATATTGAAAATACATTTAATATCATCTCTTCATTCTGCTCAACTACGATACACTCTAAACTTCAAACTAACATTGTCATTTATAAAAAAAAATCTACAATGTATAGACTAACAAAAATATATATATATATATATATTTCATTTTGCCCCACTTGAAATAATATCCTTGGATTTTAGTACGCATGAGGTGGATTTACAAATTCGATTTTGCCTCATTAATTAAGTAGACATTTTAATAATATAGTCAGGACTTCACAGCAGAAGGGTGAGGGCTTGATAGTTAATTGGGAATGGTCAAAGCTTCAATTTTAAGAATAGACAACTTAACTTATAAGTATTAAGATTGTATTTAATTATGGGCATCAAATGGTTGATCCTGCATCTGCAAATGTGCACCTAGTGTTAGTCTTTTAACAATGACAATGCAAGGGGTGAAGCACCACATTTAGTTTGGTGTCCTTAGGGGGCCTAGGTGGTGTGTATGTCCAGGGTCAATTGATTTGAAAGCCCAGAGGGTGGCACTACACAATACGGCCATAAGTTGCCCATCAAGCCAAGCCTCCAGTCTCATGAGAAAATGTGACAGAGTGGCTGGTTAGCTCCACAAGCTTTTTCTGTAATTTTTTATGGAGTCAATAGTAGCCTATGGGTGGGGGTGAGATGCAGGACGAAACCTACTCTTCTTTTTGTGCTGTGAAACTGCACTTTGCCTTCTCTACCCCTGGCCAGCTAAACCGGCATCTCCCGAATAACCTACACTGAGGGGAACAATACTGGAGTCTGAAATATCATTATTTTGTTTATGATGGAAAGAACAGCCTTGGAGAATAATTTTCTACAACTCTGAGAACATGACAACTGGGCAGCGGAGGTTCCTCTCCCTTCTCCCTCATCTCATGCCAGGCCCAGGGCCCACAGAGCTGGGGTGGGGACTGCAACTCTGCCCCCAATGCAGGTCATGTCCCCTCTCTATTGCATGGGTTTGGTTACATAACATATGTAAGACTGTACCATTAAGTTGGGAATGACAAAACTACACCTGAAAAAAAAAATGTGCTCATACATATAAGCAACCCCTAAACAAAATGTTCCGCAAATGTAAGCAGTTCGCTTAAATGTCTCATAAAACATGTAATAATTAGGCACAAATCCTTGATTAAATTTGTCATTTGTTAGGCTTCTGTCGTTCACAGAGCCCCTCACGGCAGTGTGTTAAGTCCCATTAGCGGCAGGACACTATTACTCTGGAGTTCCATCATGTTATAGAAGCAAAAAATATATGTATTAAAAAAAAAAAAAAAGTTCACATTTGCGCTGGTAGTCATGGTCATGAGTGCGGCAAATTGGCTGTGTCAGTTTTGGCAGTATGCATGTGTGGATAAGGGTATGTGAATGTGCGTCTTGAAACTGAATTTGACAATACACACAAAAACATCAGTATACGTGTACGTGTACACACACACACACACACACACACACTGAGAAGAATGGGTGGAAGAAGAGATTAAGGCCACATCTTCCGAGAGCCAAGGGAATTCCATTAGATCTGCAAAGGAAAATACAACAGTGTTAGTCTTCCAAACTTGAATTTTAGTGAAGTGATCAACTCAAAAGTACTACAATTATTGACGGATGAAGAGGTACCTACCTGGTATTACATATGACTGACTGGGTTATGGCCGTCTCCCCCCATGCCGGGGTGGCCTCCTGAGAGCTGCATGGGGGAGTCCCCCACCACCCCAGACACCTTCTCCTCCTCCCGCCGCTTCAGACACGCTGCTTTAGGGTTCAGGTTGCGTTCTGACGAGGTGAAAGGAGAGAAGATGAGTTTACATTGCATACAAGTTAGTTATCCAACTTTCCATTGTGCTCCAAACCTATTTAATCCTTTAAAAATATACATCAGTTTTAGGTTTCTGGTCTGAAAAACAGCTGGATGAAATATTCTGTTCGGTCCTTCGGTCCCTGAGGAAAGAATACACACAGGGGACAAAGTAATACCGAGGTCAACACGTAAAACAAATGCAAAGAAATATGGCCACAGTAGCACTGCGTTACCTCTAACTTGCTGCTCCAGGTTGAGAATGACGTTGACGGCTTGATGCAAGATGAGCAGCTTGGTCTGAGGTTTGTCGTTGCTGAGGTGCAGCTGGCACATGCGGCCCAGCTCCTTGAAAGCCTCGTTGATGTCTCGCACTCGCAGCCGCTCACGGGCGTTGTTGGCCACTCGCCGCTCTTTCTCACGCTCTACCTTTACCTCAGGAGGAAGGTCCTCGTCATCCTCATCCTCTGGACTAGAAGGCGGAAGACACGGAGAGGAATGAAGCCACGGGAGGGCGACACTCACAAACCAAGCAACTAGACTTTCAAAGAGTTGGGCCCGCATGTGCCAGCTGCACCTCAGCAAAACATGCAAAGCATAGATGCCTAAGCATTTAGCTGTCATTCTAAAAGAATCCTGGGTAGCACCAGGAAGTTATGTAGTTCTGAAAGTAAATGTATTAAAAGGAAGCTCCAGATATATTATTAAACAGGTTAAAAGGCATACAATTGATCCGAATAGAAAACATTAATTCACTCAAGACTAGGAAAATAAGTTAACAATTTCAGTGTAATGGATAATAAGGACTATTCCATTTTGTATATAGACTAAACAATAATGACTTTTATCCCACATGGGTTGGAAATGTTAACTTTTACCATCATGCTATTCAATGTCACTTTGTCAACTACTATGTCTATACCATCAAACCAAATTAAAATGTATGTGGATAGCTTTGCAGAACAGTGGACATGGCTATACAATCTTGGCTCCCCAATTGTGTGCCTTCAGCACACAAAGCATTACAGTCTATGGGTGGCGAGACTTACTCATCTCCCGGGTCTGACAGGCCTGAGAGGCCAGAGAGGATCTGGAGGGTCAACGCCTCCTTTCTGAAAACAATGGGACATGAGGGGAGGGCATTACACAACTAGCTGGAAATGAAGTGACCAACTCAACAAACACAGCTAACTAAACAGTGGTAATTGAGCATATCAAATGGGGGCTAATGTCATGTGTTTATCCTTGTATTTGTTTGCGTAACAGAATTTAACAAAATGTCCACCTATGTGGGATAAAATAGTCTACAGTACGGCCATAATAATACTGCGTTACCTCTGACTTGCCTTTCACTATTCAAATAACATTAAAGAAAAAAAAGTGGATATCCAGATAGTTGAAATTCATGTGTAGAGAAAAGAGAGAAAATGTCAACTTCAAATGGGGACTTGATTGTGCGGTGCACTCGGCTTGTGACAGGGGGAGTGGCGCGAGAGGAGCAGGGACCGGTGTGTCTGATACAGAGGGAGAGAAAGTAGCCAAACCAACTTGCGCAAGATAGATAATCTATCGCAGCAACAAATGGGTCTATCATCTCATCTGGTAGTGTCCGTCTTTACTGCATCACATCGATGTAAAGAAGCTAGCTACACTAGCCACCAAGTTAGTTAGCCTCCATTAGCCTTGCTAGCTGGCTGTTTCGCTGCGCTCCCTTCGACCTGCTCTACAACAACTCCATTCATATTAAACAGCAGCCTACCTATTGGTTGATCGTTGTAGCCTACTCCTTCAGCCAACTTAATCCTGTAACTGTTATTCCATTCTGCATTGATTAGAAATCTCCCACTTCACTTGCTACAAGTGGAGCCTCTGACAGTAGTGCTGCTTTGATTGACCAACAATAAGTTACATGTGGAAATCTTTTTAAGGGGCGCACTTATAAAAACTGTTGCTTTATTCACATTTCTAATGTCATGGTCTATTCTTGTAGCAATGTCACATAGATCACTTGACAAAACCTTTCCATTAAAATAGGCCTATATTATTTGTTTTCTCAAAAAAGTAAATTGAATACCAACGGCCGTTTGGATATTGGAATAACCGTGCCCATCCCTACACAGGCATCCATTCTGTATCACAGTTACCAGTATCAATAGTCCGGGTGAGATCGTTGGTGATCACCTACCTTGCTCTGATGCGTTTGGTTTCCTTCTTCTCGTCCTCAGACTTGTCAGCGATGGAAGAGTTCTCTTCGTCCTCCTTGTCCTCTCTCTTGATGTCCGAGCCGCTGGACGAGTGTGTGGAGCGGGCCACGCTTCCGGGCAGACCTGTGGAGCAGAACGAAACCTCACCGTCAGTATTTCTGATTTAAAAAACAACTAAGTAGGCCATTATCTCATCTGTTTGCCATGGTTGACACATTACGTCTGGGAAAAGGAGTAAAGCTCACAGCTCATGTGGAGGATGAGAGTAGCGAATGAGAGTGTGTGTGAGAGACGTGTATGACTCACTGGTGAAGCCATCGGGTTGTCCAGTGGACTGAGGGGGTCCGGAGGCGTGGTGACCGTGCAGCAGGGTACTGCTGGGAGGAAGGCCTGTGGGCTCCTCGTGATGGTTCCCTCCCTGGAGAATGGGAACAAAGCATGAGATAAAACACCAAAAGCATCATCACAATCTCAGTGATGTTAGACAACAGGGGTCAGAGGGCGTGCTCACCATGGCAGGGTGTCTGTTGCTGAGGGCCAGGCCAGCGTTGGAGAAGGCCTGAGAAAGACCTCCCAGGCCACCGTTGTGTGCAGACGACACAGCGCTCAGCAGGCTGTGCATGTCAGAGTGGGCTCCTCCCCCCAAGCCGGGCGGGCCCTGGACAGCGTGGTTACGCAGCACGTGGATGGCCTCTTCCAGACGGTCCTCCATTTTGTTCTGCTGCAAGAAGGCACAGGGCAAATCTCAGTCACTACGTTGATTATAATACGATCACATCAAATAGTCGTTGTTTTTATTATTATTTGGAGTGAATAGTGTGTACCAGGGCGTGCAGTTGCCCTTCGTAGTTGGGTGACAGGGCAGACTGCCCTGAAGGTCTTGGCCATTGAGATGCAGCTCCTGCAGAGAGAGAATAGATAAGATGCCACATTTACACAGAAAAGCGTGGCCGGCAAAATGACAGCTCTGATTTCTACCAGTAGATGGCGCTCCAGAGCTCCAGTCAAGCCCATGTGCTAATAGGAGATAATTTCCTTAACATTTCCATCACAGCTTTTCATCCAATTGTCTTCCCTTAAAACTCTTAACTAAGCTACCAAATGCAGCAGATATAACAATCCAGTATGTATACCTGCAATTCCCTTGGGCGAGCCCACTGGGGTGGAGGGTGTGGAGGAAAAGTTGTTACTGTTGTGGTCCGAAGGGTAGATCTACAACCCTCAGGAAAGAGTACCTTCAGCCATTGAACAACAGCACACACAAAGAAGACCGTACAAGCAAAAAGACAGGATTTTATTGGAGAGGATTACTCACCGATGCGAGAGCCTTCCCAATCTCATCCCCTGAGCTCCCTGCAGTGGCGCCTCTGTTGGCTGTGGAGAAAAGACAGCTTATTGATCTCACATTATTACAAGGCAGAAACTACTACAAAAAGGTCTCCAATAAGCTAGTGAGACTGCTTTAAAGACACTGTTAAACCGAGGGGCAACGCAAGGTAATTGATAAAGACAAGGTAATTGATTAAAAAAAAGGAGGTGCGGTCATGTGAGCGTTAGTTGTACCCATGATGCCGTCTGCTCCGTTAATGGAGGGCGTGTGGTTGTAGCTCCCAGAGCCAGAGTGGAAGCCGGGTGGGAGGCTGCCGTTCACCTCACTGCCATGGAGAGGGTAGTTCTGTGGGGACAGAGGTAGGGGTTGACGCTTCTGGAGGGAGGACAGAACAGCTTGGGTTAGAGCCACTTGCATGGAAGTTGGATTCGTCAGAGGAGAAATGGCATAAACAGAATACAGAAAAAAAATAAGATTACGAAAAACATCTTGTTGCATGTACCAATTCAATACAACAGTTACTTAAAAAGGATAACAATTAGGAATTTGAATATAAACGATATGAAATATTACATATTGTGGGGCTGTCCTCACCATCCTGTCCTGTGGGTTGATGGCAGAGAAGGAGCCTGGCTGGCTAATGTGGGGGGAGTTCACCAGCATGGCAGAGTAGCCAGACTGACCCAGAGGTCCTGAGGAGGCCCAGGGGTCAGAGGAGGGGTGGAGGCCCTCTGTCAACAACAACATCAGAGGGTTAGGCAATGGACTTACTCACTGAAACATTACCAACTCCAGGGCATTTTAACTCAACACATTTTCATTTACTGTGTTTGTTTACTTGCTTAAAATCTCTGACCACAACAGGTGCTTATTAGAGAGACAGCTTCTATTTAAGATAGGCGTCTATTTCCTTAATGCACATAGCTTTTGCTAATTTGCATAGTTAATTGTTTACTTCCAGCATTCACTTCCATTTGAATAAATATCTTAATTTCCTGCACTAATGTGTTACCTACACACTCTGTCACGTTTCTTTTGTCTTAGCATGCCTCGATACAAAATAAAAATAAAATACTTATTTGACTGGGCATTTGTCAGTTCTTACTTTTGCCACTAGAGGGCGATTGGACAGTTTCTAGGGTCCTGTACTCCCAAAGTTGACGACTGTTTTTGTGCTTGCCAGTTAGCTAGCAGTTCTCTGCTGTTAGCAGCCAATGGCTAGCAGTTTCTTACTGGCGATAAAAATGCATGATTGCCATCCTTGTTTCGAGTCATTACTGAATTATTTAAATGTAACAAGTCAAACGTTAAACCTTGTAAAGAATTAATGGTAATTGACGGTAACCTCGTAAAACAATTTGATTATACCCAGCGTTTATTTGAAACCGGCGTTTATGTGCTGAAATGTGTGCCGTTGCCTGGCTATTAAGAGAGACAGGTGGCTATTTGAGACAGAGTTTAATTGAAGTTTTACAGTACCTTAAACAAAGTTAAAATAACAAAGAGAGGTTAGACAGTGTACTCACTCAAATGACAGCTTATGAAAGTGCTTAAAATGGTTACCTTGCAAGTAGTTACCTTGCATGTAGAAAGAGCCTGGGTAGACAGAGCCAGGTTTGGTGCCAGGATATCCTCCGTTGTCACGTGCATATTCATCCCCAGAGGAAGAGGCATACACCTAATGGGTCAAACACAGTTCCCATTAAGCGCCATTTCAAAAACACACACACGACATTTACCTACATTTAGCCTGCCCTAGAATAAAGTTGTCTGCTCCTTACATCTAAATAGGCAGGTATCACTATTGCCAAGACGACGACAAATGCATACTGTAACTGCCAATAATAAATGGTGTTAATGTTTAACGGTTGTTGCACTAAGCAGCCAGGAGGTGGCGAGGGTGAAGCTGGCATGCTACCCCTGCTTGTGCTGTGAGAGAGCAGCACAGTGGTCATGCCATGCTGGCCACGGATCCAATCCCACAGCCCAGCCAGCGCTTCCTCTTTCCCAGGAGCCATGTGACATAGCAGGGTTACCGCCTGCAGCTCCTCCCTCTAGCTAGCCTCTCACCGGTAGCTCACACACACACACCCTTGTCGAGCCCATGACCTCAAATAAGCAAGGGGATCACATTTAATAGTTTCTCCGATTTCTATAGTACCCAGACCGTGGGTTTTGGCATATATATTTGATAATATGTATGTATTGTACTGACATTTTTAACATTTAATTGGGGGTGATATGAGTCTGTGTCCCAACCATGCGTTTGAATACTCAAATAGACATTTTTGTTAAATGGCCCTTCAATGCTTCAATGGGCCATTCAAGTTATTCCGAACCACAATGAATGCTACATTCAAAATGCCGAGCCTTCTTGCCGCATGTGTCGAGAACGTCAAATCGCCCCCATAAAATTCATACGGACACAAAGATCCCAGCTTTCTGACACCACAACCCATCACTCACACTTTCTGGCATGTATGAGGAGAAAGAGGGATGAGAGAGAGAGAGAGATGAGGGGGGAGAGGATATGCTGCAAAGAATGCTAATCCAGAAAACAGTTTTTTTTCTGTAATTTGATTTAACAGGGAGAAGTGGAAAGGGAATGGAGAGATGCACTTCTAATTACAGAGCCATCTGCCTGTTCCTGGACCCGGTCCAACTCCACAGGCAGCTGGGCTGAGGAGAGCAGAGCCGAGGAGAGGGTTGAGAGAGGTGGGGGCTGGGAGACAGTCAGAGAGAGAGGGAGGCATGGGGAGAGAGAGAAAGAGAGAGAAAGAGAGAGAAAGAGAGAGAAAGATAGGTTGCAATGGAGAGGGGGCGAGGGAGGGTATTAAGGCGCTGATGATTTATGAAATAGGCAGAGAGATAAGGCTGGGGGACAGAATAAGGAAATCTGAATGACTTAAAAGCATGATATGGCGAGGGGAGTGTGAGGTAATAGGGGATTTACTACCGTCACAGATAATTCGAGAGAACAAGCCAGAGATGACTTCATTTAACATTAGGCTTTGTCTTTCACGGGAAAACAATGTTGAGCGAATCCTCTGCTCTAGATAGATGTGGGGGAATGAAACAATGATTGCGGGTGGATAATTCTGTTCTTAAGAAGGAAAGAAAGAGGATTTCTGGTGAAAATCCTCACTAATGGGAGTTTCGTGTAATTCAGGTTATGCCCGTGTGTGAGGTCCTATAGTCAATGGCAAAACAAGTGATGTAATATGATAGAATGGAAAACAGATTCATATCAATTTAGAGAGAAAATACTGTCAGCATAAATAATACAACCACCGTAGATGGCCCAGTAACAAGGGGCCACAATAAGCCTGGGAAATAGGTTGTGTTGTACGTGACATTTAGGTTAGGGGTCAGGGCTGGACCCTAGTGTACAGGTATTAGAGGATTAGTGGAGGGGTCTGTCGGTTGGGTTGGACGAGTGGGAGGACTGGAGAGCTTTGCCAGACTAGGTTACAACACAGAGCTGAGGGTGCGAAGGGAGGGGGAGAGGGACACAGGATCATCAGCAGTCATTAATCTGGGCTCAGACACGGGCTAAGAGGCCTCGCGAGCAGCGCGCCTCACAACTGGGTCACTCACAGGGGGAGGCCACCCAGACCATCATGTGGCGAAGCGTAGGCAGACGGATGGAGGGGGCGAGAAGGGGGGGGGCAGCCGGGATTTCAAATGAATTTACACTAAAACCGATGTTTAACATTACCTATGTTTCATAGGTAATGTTATGACCACAGAGGTTTCAATATGACTGTCATATGAGAGTGCATGTGCCCATGGTTTCGGTTACAGAACATTTTGGTCTAATGGCAATGTTTATTTTTCATGATCGCTGGCAGAGGGCCTTCCAGTCTTCCACTAATAAGGCATCAGGCAGCCAGAACACACCAGAAATATCTGGACCATCTTACAAGGCAAGGAAATACCCCCGGCATGCATTCTCATGCATTAGTTCAACACAAACAACTCTAGTGCTATTTACTACTGTTGGTTATTTGGAAGCATTATCAGTAGCCCAAGCAGTGTTGTAGACTAGAGACTATAGTTGCTTATTTGCAGGCTTAGACAGCCTGAGCCCAGTGTTGTAGACTAATGTTGTTTGTTTGGAAGCTCTCTCACTAGCCTGGGCTGTCAGTTTGCCTGAGTGAGCAGAGGCCCTTCGCCCCCGTCTGTCTGTCTGTCAGAGAGCTGCTGGAGCAGACAGACAGGGTGGCGAGTGGGTGAGCGTTTGTGTGGGGAGACTGTGTCTGTCTGTGGGCTGTGAAGGGGAGCAGAATGAACACTCACCGAGGACGGCAGGCCAGGGGGCTTGCGGATCTTCTTGGGTTGGGTGTCTACAGGGAGACAGAGAGAAGGTAAATCACATGGCTCGCTCCATCAAAGTTGACTTGTGTCTAGTTTGAAAATAACATCCTAATGATTGTGTATTGTTAGTGTTCTCACAGTTAGAGAATAATGCTACACCTATTACTAATACTCTTGCTCAAATCATCTGACAGAAGGCAAGAACCTGGAAAACATTACAAAGAACTAATGTGAGCTTCTTCCCGAACCACCGTACCTAGCTGGCCATCGGGAGGCCTCCTCCTGGGGTTGTTGGGGTACGATCCGGGGTAGAACTGAGAGGTAGACTTTAGCCCAGAGGGGGACATGGCATCTGGACTGGGCATGGCGATGTCACTGGGTAGGAAGCCGGGCTGGCAGAACAACACAAAGAGCAAGGGGTTAACAAACAAAACACATGAATGCACAGTTCTGGAACGCTCTAATTCAATGTGTTTCGGATGAAAGGAGAAGTGAGAAAACGGGGTCGTCTTTATACTGAAACCAGACTTTAGCTCAAATCAAGTTAGAATTGGTGACATGGGAAGCCTAAACTATGATCTTAACTAGGTTTAATAAGCAAAGGGGTCAGCAGCACTCTTACCTGGCCACCAAAGGAAGAGTATGGTATCCTCTCATTTTTACCTGTAAGAAGAAATTGACAATTACTGGGTTCCTTATGGAATGGTAGTTAAATATTGGGTATTTGCAGTATACTTTAAAAATGACAAAAAGTCCAAATCAGTAGCTGTTTAAAATACAAAGTAGTGATAAAAGTGCCCCCTACCCCACCTTTCAGAGTGCTCAGCTGCTGGCCAGACAAAACCCAAGGGAGCATTTCTGCTCCAGTGCTCTTAACATCCCCAACGCGCACACACACACGCTTCCTGGCACTTTGTCACTCAGATAATTTCATGGTTATAACAAAATATGTAAACACCAACTCCACTACTTATTTACAACCTATCCCAATTACAATACTGAAAGACACAGAGACAAGCCATCAGAGACTCTTGAGTGTAGCCTACCTCCGATTCCTGAGCTGAGGAAGGGGGATGATAGGCCCTCATGCTCATTGTAGTGGGAGCCATCTCCATAGCCCTGTGGGGAAAACACAGAGAGGAAGACATGGAAAGAGTCAGTCAGCAGAGTTCACTGATCAGTAATAAGTCCTTCCTTGCCATGGCCAGTGCACTGGTTCATCCCTGTCTGTAAACTACCATGTGAGCTCAGGAAGTGTGTACGGGATCTCTAGCAGTTTTTTCTCTAGCAATTTCTTAATCATCAAGTTGTGCTAATAACAGTTTGCTGCAGCTAATCTTCACCCCCTATACACCGTTCCTTATATTTACAATGATACGAGCCAAGACAGTTAACGTGGAAATGAAGCTGCAAATTACCGTTGGGCTTCCACAGAGGTAAAGTCTAGCGCAAAGCCTGCCAACGCCCGACTCTGAGCCAGGCTATTAGGTACAAAGTAAAACTACCAGTCTGAATCAAATGCATCGTTTGCCAAAGCACTGAGCTGTTGTGAAGTGAGTGTGTAGTGTATGTGAGCCTGTGATGAGCCCCTGGTAGTGCTTACCCTTCCCTGGTTGAATGGGGGGCTGTTTTGTTCTCCTGGGCCCCAGGATCCAGAGCCACTGCGCTCATCCAGAGCTGGAAAAGAGAAACATGAAAGGGTTAGACTCGCACTGACTGGCGAAAGTACAGAGCGTCACCATTTATAATAGGGTAGGCTATTTTTTATACTTATCTGTTTTACCATTTAGAAATTAAAGCACTTTCTGCATTTCATCCCCCCATTTTAAGAGGTCATAAGTCCTATCATGCTAGGAATAAGACCAAATACTACACATTTGACTACTTTAATATACAAGTGAATTTGTCGAAATACCTATGACCTCTTCAAATGAGGGGACTAGATAGATCAAGTGTTTTCATTTCTAAATGGTAAAACAGATATGTATGAAAATACAGTCAAATAAAAGGTCACATTCTATACTGTCGCCTCATATGAAACATTTAATCTTAAATCCCAAATGGTGGAGTATAGAGCAGAATTCTACGTTTTAGCTTCACTGTCCAAATAAACATGTAGGAGTATATGTGTAGGAATGTAGCCATGATGCTAGCACCCATCACTCAGGTGAACTTGTCAGCACTGCAGGGTCCCTGAGCCAATGCATGTCCTTCACAGGTCTTAAATGGCAACACCATTGGGATAACAGATCACCTTTAAGAGAATCTGTCATTGTTGCATTAAGGAGGGACCATTCATGTCCATGTGAAAACCTCAAATTGAAGAAGCAGTGATGGGAACTGCTGTTTTAAAATCACCATCACCAGTCTGAAAGAGGGGGCATTTCACTGATTCTATAGTGGGCAATGATCCTTTCATAGTTGGCTGAGAAACCAACAATAACAGAATACGTGTCATTGTCCAGCTTCTCATTGCCATTTGTTTCACAGCAGTTGTGCAGATAAAACACCAAATAACATACATATTCAGTACACAAATCATATATGAATATGTTAAATCATTTCACGAGTGGCGGCTGTGTGGCTGAGGAAAAACAAGCATTCTAAAGATTGGTGGAGCAGAAATTCCAAAATACCCCCATCACCCCTTTCTCCTTGTCTTATCCGTTAATGCTACCAAGCCTCTCTGGAGACACAGGGCTTAATTGCACACTAATTTGCATAATTGTGCATATTAATGCAGTTTCCTTATGAATATTCATATTTCTCCTTTGATTTCTGCCTAATTAAAAAAATGTGTGAGAGAGTGAGGGGAGGGAGAGAGGGTCTGGGCGAGATGAGCGGCTGACGACTCAGAATGAGTGATGAGGCTAACAGAGCGGTGCAAGCACCTACACACGCTATGACAGCCATGATCTATGGAGCTGATGCCACTGGCATGGAGAAGCAGGGGAGCAGAGAGAGAGGTACCTCCAAATATCAGCCTTACACAGTCACTGTCGGTGAGCTGAAAGGTCACACTGCTAAGACAGTCACATTTAGTCACAAGGACTGATGGACACAACTAAATATGAACGACAGGTTTTGCATGGACACCACTTCAACAGCCCTGCTGGCAGAGTTAGTCCACTCAATACGGAGACACGATCAAATCCACATAAGTGGCACCCCAGGGACATAAAATAAGGCTTCTTAAAAACCTTCTCCATTATCTACAATGGCTTCTTTCCAACAGCCAGTCAATAGTAGTATTTGGTGCCCACATAGACCTACGGCACTTAATAAAAGGCCTCCATTTGGCGAGCGGGTACTACATGAGATAGAGAGAGCATTGACGTGCAGAGAGACTCTGACAACATTGTTTCACACTTTGTGGAGTAATTAACTTGGAGGCAATTGAACAAGGTGGGGAGCTGCTGAGGTGACACCGACGCACAGCCAGCTATATTGAGAAGTGAGAGCCAAACACTGAGGAGCGAGCCTACTGCCACAATGGAAGAGGGGAGGAGAGACGGAGGATAGGAGGACAGGGGTGAAGGACTGAAGTAAAGAGGAAAAGGCATGGGCAATAAGAGGGGAGAAGGACAGGCCTGGGGAACAAAAGAAGACAGACTTCATGCTGCAATAATTGTTTCATGTTCATTCTTCACGCTTTTACAGAAGATCTTAAATGTCATTGTTTACGTGTAATGAGGTTATAAGTGTGGTTCCATTCTCTTCTCCCACTTTCTACCTGTTGAAACATTGCGCTCCAACTTCTAACCTGATTCAGTAGATGAGAATCTAGTGAAGGCCATGAGGGCAATATTAACACTGTACAAGGCAGCCAGCCGCTGAACAAATAATCTGATTTTGAGGCACAAAATCTTCTCACTGGGCAAAATCGAATATGCCTCTGAAAAGGCAGCCTGGATCGTTTCTTGCATACGTCTTAAAACCACAAGCTATAGGCTAGGCCTAGTAGACCAGCCATGTTCTAATGCCACCAGTATAGGACATATTAGATAGAAGTTGGCTGTTCAGATCATAAGGTGACAAACATCCTATGACAATCATCTGAAACAATATTTGTGTGGGAGTGTGTCTGCACAAGCATGTGTCTCTGCCTGTGAGAGAGGGTTGTTTGTTGTTGTTGGGGGGGAAATGTAGCCTGTCCTGAGTGGGTGGGTGACGGGGCCAGCAGCTGCAGAGGTGAGTGAGGGGATGCCTGGTGGAGCCCTGTGGGTGTTACTGCTCCCACAGCCCCAGCTCCCCTCCCCACACGCTCTGGGCTATTGGCTCTGACGGGGAAGGGAGGACGCCTAATGCAATTAGCACCCCTCCAAGTACTTTTGTGTTGGTGAATAGAGGCGGACTGGTAGGCCACAACTCCACCGCTGCCTTTCCCGCGCTGAGTCACCTACTAGTAGAACAGAAGCTGTGATGTCACAGGCTACAGTTGGGCCAAGCAAACAGGAAGTTGACCTGTTTGCAGGAGAACAATACAGAACAAACAGGCTGCTCTTTGTTATGGCCATGTGATCTTATCATAATGGAGGACTGAAGTCAAGTTGTCATTCAGGAAAAAGTGGAAGAGGTGCAAAATACATTTTTCACATACATTGCCTACTTCAACAGAAGTCCATCCTCCTCAGGTGAAAAACTGATGTAAAACTGCTAAAGTGTGTAATTTAGCCCTGTACACATGCTACTCCCTGTTGATTGTATATCTGGTTATAACATAGGATTTGGTGCAGCTTCAGAGTGGAAAACAGGAAGAAACATATCCAACAAGCCGGAATTGTAGCTTACGGATGCCTTAATCTCTCACTGGATTGATAGGCTTGTGTCATAACCTCGAACAGAATCTCTAGAGGTTGGCATCCGTGGAGGTTTGTGGTGTGGCACTCGTGCTATTACGAGCTACCTGGAGTTCTCTGAAAGTTAAATGTGACATCTTGAAGTATCACATTCGAATGGTGTCAATGACCAAGGGGCACACTTAGGACGTGGGCAGGAATTAACTTCTCACTGCTAAGTAATTGCCTGCTGTAATAGAAACAAACTGAGTCCTGCCACTGATCCCCATTCAGAGGGTTCCCACTCTGGCCAACACTCCATGCTGGGCCAGTTAAGTGTTCCAGAGCTCGGGGTGAGGGGCATTGTCTCCAGCTGAAGCCATTTCCTGTGAACCAAGTGGGGGGAAGAGCCCTGTGCCGAGTTGGGGGAGGAGTGTTTTATACTTCAGGGTGGGGGAGTCGTTTCAAGTCCATAATCCCTTTTCTGCCTTTGTTCCTCTGCGGCTGAGTTCTCACTCTGGGGGCCGCACAGAGTGTGACTCCATTTCACACTGCAGGTTGGCAGGGTGACAGAGGAGGGAAGGAATGAGGGAAGGAACATGTCTTACTAATAACATTCAGCAAAAGCTACTAGCACACAGGGGTTTCAGGTGTTCCGAGGTGGGAAAATACAAGCCATGTTGGTGGTAGAAAAAGATGCATTGGAAGTAAAAAAATATATAAAAAAATATATAAAAAGATATATATATATATATATATATATATATATATATATATATATATATATATTCGCTAAATAGAGGCATATTATAAATCTAAATGCCCACCAAGTTTTATTCATCACCCCACCAAAAAAACATGGTGGGTCTCATTCAACAACCAAAAATAAAGACAGAGACTTTGTCATCCAACACAGTGTTCAAAGGCACCAACAACGTTGTGAAGCTTAGCACAGATGAATCATCTTGGTTAGATAAAAAGAGTGGGGGTTAAAAGGGGGAAATGTGCACACGGAGTGACAGAGCAGGCTCGAATATTTCCACAGGAGAACTAGGATCAAACTAACTAGATCTGGACAACTTACTACCAGCAATAAAAGGTGACGAAATACTGTCCCACACAGCGAAAGGAGGTGGTCAATCAAAAATATATACAGTATCTTTAATTCTATTGCCAAGTGAATGGGTGAATGCATAACGCAATAGAACAAAACCACTACTGCACCACTGCTCTAGTACTTTAATCTTATTATATAAGGAGAATTAGCAATGTTACAGCTACATATAAACAGCCATTATCCATTACTTACTGACCGTATCAAAACTAAAGCTAGAATTTAGGTATAGCCCTGCAGGGTATTTAAGGCTCAGAATGACAGTTCAGTATACTGCATTCAGAACAGAATCTTACCTGATCCGCCAAACTGACTGCTAGCGAGTGTCGTCGGTCTGTTTTTCCCATTAGCCACAGGTGGTGCAAACATCTAGAATAGAGAAGAGGTGGGGAAATAAATACTGACGTGAATATCATAGGCCACACCTTCATTGAACATACAGTAAAGCTAGATGATCATCTGTGATGTGAAATGTGGGCTGGACACGGATGTTAGGAGTGATCTAGCCTGATCCCTGGTCACAGGTGCTTGCTTAACATGCCATCTCATGAGCCACTGTGTGTGCTTCTGCCTCTCGGCATCTGGGCCAGCAATAGCCATACTGTAACGTTATCAGCCAATGCTGGCACAGAACAACACACACCTTTGTCTCTAATGGGTTTAGATTCCATACATAGCTACTGCTTACAGCACCATGGACACATTTCTGATTTGAGTGGGTGGCTACACAAATGATGTGCATAGCAAACCTAAGTCTTGATGCTCCCCACACACACACACACACTAGTGGCCCATTAAGTAGAGGGAATAAAACCAATGGAATTTCCCTACACATAAGGCTTCAATAATGCAGAGAGGAAATCAAATACCTGGGCAGATCTTATATTAGTAAGCTGTGGTTAGTAGAGGAATATCAATGTGTGGGACATCAAGTCCGATGACAAGCGTTTACTTAATTAGGGTTCCTGGTCTTGAATCCAGATTTTTTCCACATATAGTAATTATCCATAACAATCAATTTACACAGGCTCAGCTATTCAATTTATTCAGAGAAACACACAGACATGAATGTCAACTTAAAAGCCCAACAGAAATCATAGGGTAAAAATGAATGAATACACAGGCTGTTGCCAGCAAGCAGACGAAAATCAAACCCAAAATCTCCTATTAATCTGACCATTCATAAAGACCTGCTATTCAAGAGACATAAACGACAGGGTTACCCCATTCGACACAGCATGTATTGAGTTGAATACGATGTGTGGCATTTCAGCGCCAGAACCAATCAAAAGTATGGAGAGTCCCTTTAAGTGATTATCAGCCATCAAACTATTGCCAGGTTGTGCACAAAATAAGAAAAAACTAACTCAGAGCACAAATACACATTACGGCAAAATAGGAATCAAATACATCTCGCTTGAATAAATCTTCAGGATTCAGGTCAGCCCAAACCATAAATCAACCTTACTGATGTTTCATGTTCAAACACTGGTTTAAAACCAATGAATAAACACCTAGGACGTGTGGTACATTCAGGTGACCTTGCTTTGATTTATTGAGGATGGGGTAAAACAAAACAAAAATACTCAAATCAAATAACTTCTGGGAGGGATGAAGCTACTTCTGCCATGCTGGAGTTCAAGGATGAAAAAGAACATGGGGTAAGCAATGTGGAAAAATTAGAACCTGCTAATGAATCGGGAACAAGGAGAACTGTTTAACGATTTTGCTGTCATTATATTGGATATGTAACAGGCCCGTCCCTCCCCATTCAGCCGCTCTCTCTCTCTCCCACCCTCCCGGTCCAGCAGTCTATGTCCTGGTCCCAGACCCCTAGCCCACTCTCTCTTACCGCACTGAAATCCAGGAGGTCGTTGAGTTCCTTGTCTTGTGTTCCCACTGCAGTCATTCTCTGCTGCTGCTGCTCGTTCATGCCCCTCAGTCACTAACAACCCTACGAGAGAGATTCGCAAATAAGATAGACTGACTTTTAGTGGAACCAGACTAGAGAGCACAAACACATTGAATGTGACTGAATTCTTTTTTAAAGATAAAAAATCAAATAAAAAAATCAATCAGGCTAGATATTACTGTCTGACATGCCTGAGGAATTTCTGAGTTCTATCACTTGAGAAAATGAATGAACATACTGCTTTTTCTGGCCTTGTAATTCACTCTTACCTACCACTCACTATAGACACGGATGCGTAAAAAGTTGGCGAAAGTTGAGTACCCAGACTAATAGTTCAAGATCCTTCCCCTCTTATTGTGGTCTAGATGATTTCCCAGAGGCCCTACAACCTTAACACTACCGCCTGCCCGCCTAGGACTTCTTCATGGTAATAATAGTTGACAGACATGGGTATTTTGGCATACGGGACACGGATATTCAAACAATAGACTGGAAAAAATGAGCAACACTATTTTGTTGTAACCGAGTTAAAATGGGTAGCACCATTTCCCTTGTCACATATAGGCCAGTGCAATAATTCATTGGGAATAATCACATATGAACAAATACAACATAAAGAAAGACCAGAGAGGGTCATTAACTCCTTTGAGCATGACCACATAGGTTACTAATAGTGAGGCATCACTACACAGGCTGCAAGGAAGGGAATCGGACACAGAATATAGGCCTGCCTAGTTAATGTATCCCTTATTCAACCTTTACCAAGACTAATCACTTCTCTCAGGCCATGTCTTCCTTTACGATGCTTCCACAACAAATCACATGCACGTTGATCATCCATTTCTACATGAAAGTATATTAGGTTTACAATTAGACATAATTGGAGCTATTGTTAGACCAAGGCAATAGGGGTGAAAGGCAGAGCTAATGGATGTATGCAAACATGTCATTACCAAATTACCATATGTCAGCACAGAGGAACCTTGTCAAATGGCACAAAAAGCATAAATACTGGATTTACCCTGTGTTTTGCATTTCAACGGGAGCCTGAGGCAAAGAGGCAGAGCTTGGATGCTCAGCAGTACTACATGCCTCAGAATAAACTGCCAGTGCAACAGAGGAGAAGAAGCACTAGGGCGCCAACAGGTGGTGTACTTTTACAACCTCCCTTGTAATCCATTTCTTGTGCAATTTGTTGTAAACAACCATTTGAAGGTTTGAACCACAAAATAAATGCAACTTGTCAGGTGTAAATGTAAACACCAGATTTGTAACAATACATCAATTGCAAGACGTGTGTAAAGAAATACTTAAAATGCCTATAAACCATGCAGAGGAGCCATCAGGATTAGGCCTTGGTTTTGAAAGTGAAGACAGGTTAGGCCTACATGACCTAACCTTGAAACAAGACACACACACACCCCCCTAATATAACAATAGGCCCAATTGTAAATATGTCTAATGTCTTGCCACACTTTTGGATAAGGTGGTAGGCCAAGGATACACAAACCTTGCCAAACAAACGACAAAAACAATTACTGTTCCAAAATGTTGTGGGTACATTTGGATATTTAAAGGGACACTGGCACTGTGGATACACACATTTTATTGTACAGAATTGTATCTTTTGCTACCCGGTTAGAACAATATTCGGAAGCAATAGATTAGGGCTATGGTCGCCTTGTACACTTGAGCCAGACAAGGCAAGACGTCCTCCAAGTGCAAAACTAGAGCCTGTATTCCCAAAAGGAACATATTTTAACACAATTTTAATGTTATTAAACAAAACATTTGACAAGTGGGCAACTCTACCCACACCTTGCATATACAGGCCTCTGCCTCAGACCTAACATCAATACAAAATCCACTGTGGTCATGCACCTCCCAAAACCTTTGAACATATTCAAGCACCACCAAAAAAATTACAGTAGAATGTGAGCTTTGGACAATTGTGTTTTTACTTTGAATAGACATTAACAGAACATTTAAATATATGTTTTGAGTTGAAAGAACTCAAATACAACTGTTGCTTCTCAGCAAGAGAATATAATGTGTCTGGCTACAATGAATCAAACAAAAACTTTACATTTTTGTCGGGAACACCATCAACAATATTTTCGTTACAATGAAATGTTTCCATATCGTTTCCCGTAGTTTCCCTAACTGTAACAACGTAAATATGTATTCCTGGTTGCAAACTCATTCTACTCCGCTCGCTAGCCGTTTCCAAAGATAATAGGCCACATCTAGGACCTATAGCCTACTGAAAAGGGATGCTTTCCAGACGGAGGATATTGTCAGTTTCCAAGGGCTCTATATTGTGGAATCAAGAATGGGATCTCTCGCTACACAAAATGTAAAATAATTCCATTAACCTTGAGGAAGAGAAAAAACATCTAAAAGACACTGAAAAACAAACAATGTGGCCCCCGTGAATAACTGTGAAAGCTATTTAAATAAGGTTATAAATACGTTATTTATTTTGAAATATGACAACAAACTCAAGGTTGAAGTTTGCATTTCAGTTAGTCCAAAAATGAGACGGTGGGGAAATAAGGAATTTCCTGCCAAATGTGGAATAAAATAAAATGTAAGGCTAGCCTGAGACCAGCCGCTTAACCACTTTCATAAAGGGGTCGTTGATTTGTGTATTAGTGGTTATAGAAACGTCTGCGTTAGTTGCTTTACATTTCTGATGAACTCTTGAAATGGCAGGGTAAACCAATGAAAGTACAAGTTTATAATGCCCCTCAACATTACTTAGGCTATATAGCCAATTAGATTTAGTCGTCATTCCCACTGATCAAACATAGGCTTCTTTATAGGAAAATTGAGACTAGTAAACACATCAAAGTGAGTCAAATTCAGAATAACCTAGATCTTTATGGTGAACAAAGGACTAATTTCCCCCACTACACGGCTGGTGCGGAGACCATCACACACTTGAGGGCTGAACTCACCACCTTACTAGAAACCAGACAAAAACTTGCATCCCCCCGCTGCAACCACACATTCCCAAAACTTTTGATAATTGTAGAAGTCAGACGTTCTACAATTGCCCACATCACACCTAATGAATTCGTGCAATTTCCCCGACTATGTCAGTCTGAAACAGAAGCATTTTTTACCTTTAATCTTCAAATGTCTGGCATCCAACAGTAAAAAGAAAGGCTCTCTCTCGCAGGGGGAAAAAACATAAAACTTCAAGAGAATTTCAACCTCAGCGCGTGAAACGCATTGGATCGCTGTAGGTCTTCCTTATTCCTCCTGAACCTTGCTTCGTTACACTGTCCACGTCATTAGTACAATTTAACCAGTTTGCATCCAAACAATATATAGTTATTAAGCTCACGTCTTCTTTTTTTGTTGTTACATTTGAGATGATTTCATTCTTCTAGAAGACATCTTAACCACCTCCGTCCACATTGTCAGAAGCAACAACGTATCCTTCCGCATAAAAAGAGGGCCTCAAAGCAGCGGTGTCCAATTTCAAACGCCTATATAGAGACAACCTATTTGCTCCTCGGAAAATAACAACTATAAGTTGTAACGACTTAAATTGATGTAACCGCCGCATATGTTAAATCGTTGGTCAACAGTTAATGTGTACTCTTCAAAATAAAGGAGATCTAAAGGACTACGCCTTTTAGCGGAAGGTTATAGTAGGAAAGTTAGCTGCGATTACACAGCAGCTTCACGAGATGGAATGATAAATCCGTAAAAGTATAGCCAATAGAAAAACATATATGAGTGACAAGCAGACACGGAAGCCAATAGCCGCCCGCAAATGCATATTTGAACCTCCCTCTTCTTGACGCCTGGTTTGCTGTGTGCTCAGGGAGGCTGTGAGGGGGCTACAGTGTAGCCTCTGACATCATTTTAATACTGTGGTTAACATTTTGCTCGGTCTACATTTTGTAGCGTAGCCTAGGCTACTCAAAGCAGAAGGGTGAAATTGTAAAATAAATAACATTCATTGCCTAACTATATCACACTACTAGTTGTACAAGGCTTGGCTACAACTATGTGCACTGTAGTGCCAACAGAGTGGGCATCACTAAATTGTTAATTCAGACTAGCCATAAGATCTAGCCTAGGAATAAGCTGTTAGACTTTTACAATTTCTTGATAATCAAAATGTTCACCTTAAAACTGGTCACACCATTGAGTATATCCCATTTTGGCAAAAATATTTTCTAAGAAATAGATCATTGATCATCAATAACTATGTTATTATTCGGGGCCTGAGTTTTTTAGACCAGGTGATATGACCAGGGAAACCTCAAGGCTAGGTTGATTGGTTATGTTCATGCTATTTTCACTTGAAAATAAAACTAAAGCGTCCTCTGTCTTTCTGCGCCTGATTCATAGACCTGGGGTGGAGAGAAGGGAAAGGAAAGAGTATAGTTTGGGATCATAACAGAGCATGAATGTGGGGGAGGGGAGAGGTCTGGCTGCAGAGAGAGAGAGAGAGAGAGAGAGAGAGAGAGAGAGAGAGAGCGAGAGAGCGCGAGAGAGAAAACATGTGTTGAGAGAGGGAGAGCGCATAGCGAGGTTTAAGTTTGTTTGATGGCGATATCCATAGTGATTAATCAATCAATCAAATGTATTTATAAAGCCCTTTTTACATCAGCAGATGACACAAAGTGCTGTACAGAAACCCAGTCTAAAACTCCAAACAGAAAGCAACGCAGATGTAAAAGCACGGTGGCTAGGAAAAACTCCCTATTAAGGCAGGAACCTGGGAAGAAACCTAGAGAGGAACCAGGCTCTGAGGGGTGGCCAGTTCTCTTCTGGCTGTGCCTGGTGGAGATGATAAAAGTACATGGCCATTTAAGGCCAGATTGTTCTTCAAGATGATCACAGTGGTTGTAGAGGGTGCAACAGGTCAGTACCTCAGGAGTAAATGTCAGTTGGCTTTTCATAGTCAAGCATTCAGAGGTCGAGACAGCAGGTGCGGTAGAGAGAGAGAGTCGAAAACAGCAGGTCCTGGACAAGGTAGCACGTCCTGTGAACAGGTCAGGGTTCCCTAGCCGCAGGCAGAACAGTTGAAACTGGAGCAGCAGCACGACCAGGTGGACTGGTTACAGCCAGGAGTCATCAGGCCAGGTAGTCCGGAGGCATAATCCTAAGGCTCAGGTCCTCCGGGAGGGGAGGGAGAGAGAATTAGAGGAAGCATACCTAAATTCACACAGGACACCAGATAAGACAGGAGAATTACACCAGATATAGCAGACTGACCCTAGCCTCCCGGCACATAGACTAATGCAGCATAGATACTGGAGACTGAGACAGGGGTGGGTCGGGGGACATAGTGGTCCCATTCAATTGACTGATTAAGATCTTAAGAAAAACTATATGAGTTAATAGCTTGATAGTTTGTATTTTTCTATAAATTACCACAAAGATAGACATCCTTGGAAGGATTCAATGGTTTTAATAATCTTCACCTCCCCTGACAAAACAAACATAAAAATGGTATGAGGGCAAACTAAGTGGACCGCATTCTACTGGAAATATACATATGTTATAGATAGATTATATTCTTCATATAGCATGTCTTTCTGACAGCTGGTCTTATGTTATTCTTTTTTTACTTTTACCCCTTTTCTCCCCAATTTTGTGGTATCTAATTGGTAGTTACAGTCTGGTCTCGTCGCTGAATTTCCCGCACGGACTTGGGAGAGGCAAAGGTCAAGTGTCCTCCGAAACACAAACCAGACAAGCTGCACTGCTTCTTGACACAATCCCCGCTTAACCCAGAAGCACCAATGTGTCGGAGGAAACACAACCGTGTCAGTGTGCATTGCGCCCAGCCCGCCACAGGAGTCACTAGAGCGCAATGGGACAAGAACATCCTGGCCGGCCAAACCCTCCCCTAACCCGGACGACGCTGGGCCAATTGTACGCCACCCCATGGGTCTCCCGGTCGCAGCCGGCTGCGACAGAGCCTGGACTCGAACCAGGATCTCTAGTGGCACAGCTAGCAACTACGATGCAGTGCCTTAGACCACTGTGCCACTTGGGAGGTGGGTTTTATGTTATTCTAATGCCTGTTTTATAATTTCTACTGAACAAATACATACATGCAACATGTAAAGTGTTGGTCCCATGTTTCATGAGCGGAAGTAAAAGATCACAGAAAAGTTCCGTATGCACAAAAAGCTTATTTCTCTCCAATATTTGTGCACACAAAGCCACTCTAAAATGTGCAGTTTTGTCACACAACACAATGCCACAGATGTATCAAGTTTTGAGGGAGCGTGCAAATTGGCATGCTGACTGCAGGAATGCCGCCAGAGCTGTTGCCAGAGAATTGAATGTTAATTTCTCTACCATTAGCTGCCTCCAACATTATTTTAGAGAATTTGGCAGTACATTCAACCTGCCTCACAACCTTCAGACCACGTGTAATCACGCCTGCCCAGGACCTCCACATCCGGCTTCTTCACCTGCGGGATCGTTTAGACCAGCCACCCGGACAGCTGATGAAACTGAGGAGTATTTCTGTCTGGAATAAAGCCCTTTTGTGTGGAAAAACTCAGTCTGATTGGCTGGGCCTGGCTCCCAAGTGTGTGGGTCTATGCCCTCCCAGTCCCACCCATGGCTGTGCCCCTACCCAGTCATGTAAAATCCATAGATTAGGGCCTAATGAATTTATTTCAATTGACTGATTTCCTTATATGAACTGTAACTCAGTACAATTGTTGAAATTGTTGCATTTATATTTTTGTTCAGTATATGTCAGAGTCTCTGCCTTAAACCTTTGCATAGCACTTGCTATGCCAAGGAATGCTATGACCACCATTAATGAATTCAGACTGGGTATCATATGGATGGCCATAACTGATGACGACTATCTGTGTTTATGGTATAAGTTGTGACCCAACTGGACAGTTAGAAAGCAAAGATTTTGTATGGAAATTATTAAAGGCGTTAACCAAATATCTAACTCTCCATTCAGAGAAAGAGGGATGGGCTGCCAATAGGAGATATAGGTAAATAATCATGTGTGTCCCCTGGGTAGGAGAGCCTCGGCAGCACAGTCTGCATTAATTAGTCCCAGAGACAGTCTGTGGAATGTAGTAGGGTTATTGCCTAGAAGAAATGCACATATGGGTCATAAATACCTTTACTAACACACTGAACACATTGACAGAAGACAGGATTTTTTTTTAATCCCCCTGTCAAAGAACATCTGACTCACTTATCTGACAACCACTTGAACAATCCTGTCTTAAGGTATCTATTAATCAAGAAGAAAAATTCTAACAGATGGAAACATCTGTTTGAAAATGAATTGCCAGAAAAAAATATATTTTTCCAGTATTGGGCCCTGGGTAAGAATAGTGCTGTTGTCAGTGTTAACAATGAGATTTGTAAGCCCTCCAAGTAGTTTGTAGTAACAGCTGGGCCTGACACAGAGAGCATGTACAAGGGCAGCCAGAGTGAAGATGGAGGGGGTGGAATAAAAATAATCATATCTGAGAACCATCAACTAACGGATAATAAACGTGAATTCATAGAATATTGAGAGTGGATAGTGAACTCCAAGAATTATAGGTGGAACGGAAGGGGCATTGTATAGAATTGGAAATGGAGTATCCATTTTTGTCAAGAGTACCTCTAAATGTTTTATCAATACTGTGTGTTGCAGAGAAATAGAGCAGCATGATTTTAAATCACATCATTTAACCATCACTCATCTTGCAGTGAGTTGTTTATGAGTAATAGGTTATATAATGGTATCACGACAGTCCCAGATTATTATCATCATATATCATTGTCACTGTAATAAAAAATGGATACCAAAATATTCAGTATATAATATACAATTTTAAAATACATTCATAGTACAATAGATAGACCACATTAAATGTATTTGGAGAGGGCGACTGCCATATTTGCCCCCATAACTTCCTTCAAGCCATTCCCCGCCTCCTCTTTGTAATTAACGACAGATGCACATGGAACATTTGCATATGTCTTGCACATTGGTGCTAATCGGTCATATATTTGTGCACATGTATCAAATATTAATATGTCTATGAATCTTTGAATATTGATCAATTCATGTAAGTAATAAGTGTGTACTAAGTGTACTAATTATGCAATTTTAGATGTATTACAGTACAGAAACAAATAAAGAAATGGGAATTATCCACTCCTGGGACAACATGGAACGAAGCATTGTATCAAATCAAATTTTATTGGTCGCATATACATATTTAGCAGATGTTATTGCGGGTGTAGCGAAATGCTTGTGTTCCTAGCACCGGCAGTGCAGTAATATCTAACAATTCACAACAATACACACATATCTAAAAGTAAAATAATGGAATTAAGAAATATATAAATATTAGGATGCCACTGTTCTTTGTTCCGTTTTACACTGAACAAATGGTAGCATTTACCTTTCCTTTTAATGTTCTGTGGTTTGGTGCTACCTGTCTCAACAGTCTCTTGCATCTTTTGTCACATCCAGCCCTCTTCCCCAGCATCCTCTCTGTTCAGTCTATAGGAAGCCACTCATGCAAACCACATCACCAGGTTATATCACACAGCAGTGAGACAAGCTGCTCACTACCTTACACACTGAGTGCCTCACAGCCAACGGCTGCGTAATGGTAGAGGCTTTGGTTTGGGTGTGGGGGAAGGGCAGAGGTGCATAGGGTTCTGATCACACAAGAAACTAGGCCAAGGGCGACAACCCCTTAAACTCTAGCTCCTCCCATCACTACAACTTATTACAGTCTCATGACAATCACTTGCAAAAATGTCATTAACCAGACATAAAAAAGTATTTGATCCACAGCATGTGTGTTTAGAGAATAAACGGTACCTATTTTGGGGATGATTCATAATTTGGTACCCCTTGAAAGTCATGCTCTAATGAAAGGGCGGATGGTAGCAGGTTATATAGATTGATAGCGTTGGCTGGGTGCCCGTGTTCTGAGTCTATCTCTGCAGAAGGAAGGGGAGGAGAGAGGGACCTATCTGTTGTGCTCTCTGTACTCATGGTAAACAGAACCCCACAGAGCCGAAACTGTCCAAACTCAGACTCCCACCTGTGTAATACCAGCAAGGTGCACAGAGAAGAGCAAGTGTTTAAAAAGCTACAAGGTGAGCTAGCTATGGGGAAACAAACATTGAATGTGATGTGAAGACACCTGAAATTAAAATAGTTGGTACATAACGTAACCTCATGGTACACAAAGAACCTTCATGTGAACACAAATGTGTTATATATTATATTTCTAATAAAATACTGGGGCAGAACTCCATAGAGCAGAACATTTGTTTTGTGGATTGACCTTAAAATGTATCTCACAGACATCCCAGAGCTAAATTGAACACAATGCTGTATGTCACAGACAAAAACAAATTAACAGTGTATTTACAAAAAACACAAACCCCATTGCCCTTCCCGTTTTCAGATGACTGGGTTTCCTGACCACTGTATTTCTCTTGTGATTTCTATGACACCCCTTCTGCCATCTTGAAATCCCATTATTGCGCAGTAGTTCCTAGGGTAGACCCTGTTCTGCCACCCACGCTTCAGGTACAGTTAACAGAACACTGGCTTCCTGTTTACAAAACCAGGCAGGCACATCAGAACCCCACCACGGAGCAGACTTGCAGTCGCATGAGCAAGAAGGAGAGCAACGATGTGGCAGTGTAATAAAAGAGGGAGAAATATAACTGTGTTGAGAGAGAGAGGTCCCTGGCAATATCAACATTGCCCAATCTTTGGTCTCTTGACATTTTGTAAATATAATGGAATAAATAGTCACATACTGAGTAGGAGGTGTAGGAAGGCAAAGTCATATAATTACAATCAGATCAAGGTTTGAATTGACTTCAAATCAATTGGAGCAGGCATGCCAGGGACAGGAGGAGGAAAAGAAGGAGAGAAAGGGATATGGATGGGAGCGAGTGGGGGAGGGAGACAGAGATTGTTGGTGTCGTGGGAGCACAGGAACAACAATAACAGCAGTGTGTGTGTGTCTGTGTGAGTGAGTGCCTGTGTGTGTTAAAGCGAGAGAGTGGAAGTGGGGGGTATTATTGCTCATAAAAGTGATAAAATGACATCTCCTCTACTCCACAACACAGCTGCTGCAGCAGAAGAACATATTCTGACAAGATACCTGACCTTTTTCTGTTTTCTCCCTGACACACATCAGGTCATAACTGTCTGTTTGCCAGTGTATTTTGATCCGCTTGTCTAATGTTCTCCCATTACAAACACACCATACTGATACTCTATTGTTGAACACAGCCTTTTCAGTTCAAAACATGACCATTGTTTAGCTTAAAATGACATCAGCAAAATTAAACAAAAATGTTTAGGGATATATTTAGTCTATCACTGAAGCATTACAGATTGCACAATAGAAATGTAAAGGTAATTTTCGATCGAGCCAACATATTCAGCTGTTACTGTGAATCCAGTCTCCGCTAACATGGGAACATTGCCTTTAAATTTCAATCACACTGTAATGCTGAACTTCTGCGATACAGATTGAATAGAGCCCTTAGTCTATCTTTATTTGATCAAGTACATTTTGCTATTCTCCAAAAATGTTGTAACCTCTATGTACCATTTTGTTATTGGATAAAATATCTGAAATCATTCTCAAGTGTATGACCCCAGGTAATAACTGATTTATAAAGTTAAATGAATGTAAGTAATTCAGGTATTGGGCCCTCTTTTTGTTGGTTCTCTATATTAGTTCATACTTTTTTGTATCCCCTCCCCCCTTTCTTTGCAGATTAGAATTAATTAGCAATCAAAGAGCCTCCAGAGAGCTCAGGCTCTTAATTACCTCCTCATTTGCATTTGTGCATATTAATGACTGCAGAGTTTTGGTGGGGTTTTTGCCGCAGTGGTTTAAAGGCACCTCAGTCCTCTCCTCTAGGGAGGGGAATGGCCAAAGGCGAGGCTCCAAGCCTCTCCCGTCCCCCAGAATGCTTCCTGGTGGGAGTTGGGCAGAGTGGGGGTGGACGTGGAGCTGGGCGGCAGGGTGCAGGGGTTAAGGATCAATGTCCCTGATCAACATAAGAAAGAACATATGTCTTCTGCAGCGCCTAATTATTGTTATATTGAGGAGTTAGGCACCTGATCTGAAAAAAATATACCCTGAGAGGAAAACTGTCTGGGCATGTATATCACAGAGATACATATCTGAAAGGACTTAGAACAGTGCTGAATGTATCATGTTCAACCACATGTAAAGGACGGGGAATATGTATGCCCACAGAATAAAGTGTCTATGAGGAAAATGAAGATAGCAGGTTTCCCTGTTTCTCTGTAAATGAACAACATTTCTAAGTGTTCATTGTCAAAACACCAGGGAGCCCAACTACCTCAGGTCATAACGAAGACGAAACACAAACGCACACACACATATGCACATACACATGCGCACACTCAAAGTGGTGTCACCAGAGATGCTAGACAACAGCTCCCAGGCATTTCTTACCCCCCAGTGTTGCTGTGCCTCTTATCCAATATGTTTAGACTATAACACATGGGCCTGAACATGGAAAATAACACCATATCCTACTGCGTCGGAGATACCTTACTCATTTCTTAATCGTGTCAAGCCTAAAGACATTCTGCACTTCGTTGTAGTCATTAATTGGTTTTAGTATAATGTACTGTAAGTGTACTCCATTCATGTTTTGTTATTTTAATATAGGTTATGTAAGCTGTATTCCTGAAAAATACTAGATTCATTATACCTAAAAAATCCCAGATACTGTCGATGTTATCAAAAATCTTTCCCAAATCTGAAGAAATTCTCCTTGTCCCCTAAGACCACGAACTTCTACAAATGCACCATTGAGAGCATTCTGTCGGGCTGTATCACCACCTGGTACGGCAATTGCACCGCCCACAACCGCAGGGCTCTCCACAGATGTGAGGGAGAGCTTGGTTTGTTGTTTTGAAAATCTCTATAGAAAGTGTCAATAGAACACTCTAAAAGTGTTCCATTGAAAAAGTTTAGTTACTAGCTAGCTTACTAGCTTTTAAATTTGGATCCCATGACACGGTTAGCATCAGTTGCTGGGATCGCTACGATCTGTCCAGGGATCCTGCCAACCAAAAGTCTGAAGATCTGCTTGGCATAGCAGCTAGCCTAGCTGCTAACTAGCTATCAAGCTAGAAAGGTTTTCTTGAAAGCTTGAACCCTTGTGGCTGGTACTGCTAATTGTCCCGTGCTTGTGGCTGTTTAAATCCCTGCTGTTTGTTGCTGTTTCCATCTGCGCTGCGACCTGTCCTGTCTGGAACTGCATGGAGTAAAATGAAATCAAATTGTATTCGTCACATGCTTCGTAAACAACAGGTGTAGACTAACAGTAAAATGCTTACTACCAGTGTTAGTTTACGTTGCTACCATGTAATCCAAAGCCAAAGCCGGTGGGAGTAATGTGTTTCTCTATCACAGGTGAAGGATCTTTTAAATGAACAAAAAGGGTTCTACAACCAGTTGTTACAACAACAGCTAAATAGCTTCAAGAGCTTTGTCCAAATACTGATGGACTAAACTAATAAAAGAACAGACAATCTGACCAGATCTAATGTGTTATATTCTCCTACTTTCAATTCACATTTACACAAACTTCATTGTTTCCTTTCAAATGGTATCAAGAATATGCATATCCTTGCTTCAGGTCCTGAGCTACAGGCAGTTAGATTTGGGTATGTCATTTTAGACAAAAATTGAAAAAAAAGAGGCGGATCCTTAAGAGGTTGTTAAGAACAGTTTGCAGTTCTGAGGTGGATGTCCTGAAAGAGACCTGCAGGAAGATGACAAGAAACTAAAAGTCCACGCGAGATGACATCAGCACTATCTGTGAATTATTATTAGCGAGATGACATCAGCACTATCTGTGAATCATTATTACAGATTACTTGGAAAATAGACTATCTAGAGGGGCAATGCAGGAGAAATAACATTGTTGTGGATGGCATACCAGAGTCCTCACATGAGAACTGAGCCAAATCTGAGGATAACATTTTAAAAAGGATCACTGAAACGGTGACAGACTCAGGCTGATAGGGGTCAAGTTCCTAAAGTTTAAGGACAAGATGGCTGTTCTGGAGAGAGCCAAGAACTTGAGAGGAACCATCTTCCTTATTAAAGAGGACTACTGTGAGCCAGAAGTGGAAATAACTTGTCCCAGCCATAAAGGCTGGCAGAGAGAGTGGGGACATTGCTTACATCCACTAAGACAGGCTCATTGTCCACCCTCCATCACAAAAGACAGGGAGGAGAGAAAGAGCCTAGCTTCCGGGTCAGTAGCTTCAGCCCCACATCACACACACAGACATACACCAACTGACACTCACAAGTGCCTGATTGACTGACTATTACCCGGGAAATGTTCTTGTCATACTATTTTTAATATAATGTCTATCTCCAATAAGTTACCCAGGAAAGAGCTAAAAATAGCCCATATTAATATATGTAACCTCAGAAATTAGGTTTAAGAAATCAATAACTGCCTAACATCAGATAACATTAATATATTTGCCATCTCTGAGACTCACTTAGATTGCCAGAGAGAGTGGGGACATGGCCAACAGTATGTGGACATCCCTTCAAATAAGTGGATTCGGATATTTCAGCCACACCCGTTGCTGACAGGTGTATAAAATTGAGAACACAGCCATGCAATCTCCATAAACAAACATTGGCAGTAGAATGACCTGTAATGAAGAGCTCAGTGACTTTCAACATGGTACAGTCATAGGATGCCACTTTTCCAACAAGTCAGTTTGTCACATTTCTGCCCTGCTTGAGCTGTCCCGGTCAACTGTAAGGGGTGTTATTGTGAAGTGGAAAAGTCTAGGAGCAACAACGGCTCAGCGGCGAAGTGGTAGGCCACACAAACTCACAGAATAGGACAGCTGACTGCTGAAGCGCGTAGTGCGTAAAAATCATCTGTTCTCGGTTTCAACACTCTCTACCTAGTTCCAAACTGCCTCTGGAAGCAACGTCAACACAATAACTGCTCATCGGGAGATTCATGAAATAGGTTTCCATGGCTGAGCAGCCGCAAACAAGCCTAAGATCACCATGCGCAATGCCAATTGTTGGCTGGAGTGGTGTAAAGCTCGCCGCCATTGGTTCTCTGGAGTGATGAATCACACTTCACCATCTGGCAGTCTGACGGACAAATCTGAGTTTGGCGGATGCCATGAGAACGCTACCTGCCCAAATGCATAGTGCCAACTGTAATGTTTGGTGGAGGAGGAATAATGGTCTGGGGCTGTTTTCCATAGTTCGGGCTAGGCCCCTTAGTTCCAGTGAAGGGAAATCTCAACGCTACAGCATCCAATAACATTCTAGATGATTCTGTGCTTCCAACTTTGTGGCAACAGTTTGGAGAAGGCCCTTTCCTGTTCAGCATGACAATGCCCTTGTGCACAAAGCAAGGTCCATACAGAAATGGTTTGTTGAGATTGGTGTTGAAGAACTTGACTGGCCAGCACAGAGCCCTGACCTCAACCCCATCGAACACCTTTGGGATGAATTGGAATGCCTACAGCGAGCCAGGCCTAATCGCCCAACATCAGCTCCCGACCTCACTAATGCTCTTGTGGCTGAATGAAAGCAAGTCCCCGCAGCAATGTTCCAACATATAGAGGAAAGCCTTCCCAGAAGAGTGGAGGCAGTTATAGCAGCAAAGGGGGGGACCAACTCTATATAACATCTATATAGAACAAACAGGAATGCCTATGGTGGAGGTGTTGCTGAACATGTTCAGAGCCATACTTCTGTACAGCTTAGAGAGAATCTCATGCCTAATGCTGTTGAAGTGTTATGGTTGCAGGTTCACCTACCTCATCTAAAGCCTCTTCTTTCGGGGTGCTGCTATAGGCCACCAAGTGCTAAAATTCATTATCTGGATAATATGTATGCAATGCTTGTAATGTGTGTGATGTTAACAGAGAGGTATATATTCTAGGTGACTGGTTTTCATCAAGCTGTCTGCTCAAGAGGAAGCTGCTCACTGTAACCAGTGCCTGTAATCTGGTTCAGGTTATTAATCAACCTATCAGGGTGTTTACAAACAGTACAGGAAGTATATCATCCACATGTATTGATAACATTTTTACCAATGCTGCAGACCTCTGCTCTGAAGCTGTATCCATACCCATTGGATGAAATAACCATAATATTTGTTGGTCTAATGTGAATAATATAGAGCATCCAGACTGTGCACTTGATCAAATCAAATTTTATTTGTCACATGTGCCGAATACAACAGGTGTAGAACTTACAGCGAAATGCTTAAATAGAGTTAATAAAATGTTTACTAAATTAACTAAAGTTAAAAAAAATTAATAAAAAAAGTATAATATAAAGTAACAATAAAATAACATTAATTAAGCTATATACAGTGGGTACCGGTACCGAGTCAATGTGCAGGGGTACAGGATAGTCAAGGTAATTTGTACATGTAGGTAGGGGTAAAGTGACAGTGAGAAACAGCAGTGTAAATACAAAAGAGGGGGGTGTGTCAATGCAAATAGTCCGGGTGGACATTTGATTAATTGTTAAGCAGTCTTATGGCTTGCGGGTAGAAGCTGTTAAGGAGCCTTTTGGACCCAGACTTGGCGCTCCGGTAACGCTTGCCGTGCGGTAGCAGAGAGAACAGTCTATGACTTGGATGACTGGAGTCTTTACCATTTTTTGGGCCTTCCTCTAACACCACCTAGTATATAGGTCCTGGATGGCAGGAAGCTTGGCCCCAGTAATGTACTGGACCGTACGCACTACCCTCTGTAGCGCCTTATGGTTGAATGCCGAGTAGTTGCTATACCAGGCGGTGAGGATGCTCTCGATGGTGCAGCTGTATAACTTTTTGAGGACCCATGCCAAGTCTTTTCAGTCTCCTGAGGGGGAAAAGGCATTGTCGTGCCCTCTTCACAACCTTCCTGGTGTGTTTAGACCATGATAGTTTGTTGGTGATGTGGAACTCAGCCCTCCTTTTCCTGTAGTCCATGATCATCACCTTTGTCTTGCTTACGTTGAGGGAGAGATTGTTGTCCTGGCACCACACTGACAGGTCTCTGACCTCCTCCCTATAGGCGGTCTCATCGTTGTCGGTGATCAGGCCTACCACCGTTGTGTCATCAGCAAACTTAATGATGGTGTTGGCCACGCAGTCGTGGGTGAACAGGGAGTACAGGAGGGAACTAAGCATGCACCCATAAGGGGCCCCCATGTTGAGGATCAGTGTGGCAGATGTGTTGTTGCCTACCCTTACCACCTGGGGCCAGCCTGCCAGGAAGTCTGGGATCCAGTTGCAGAGGGAGGTGTTTAGTCCCAGGGTCCTTAGCTTAGTGATAAGCTTTGTGGGCACCTTGGTGTTGAACACTGAGCTGTAGTCAATTAACAGCATTCTCACATAGGTGTTCCTTTTGTCCAGGTGGGAAAGGGCAGTGTGGAGTGCGATTGAGATTGCGTCACCTGTGGATCTATTGGGGCGGTATGCGATTTGGAGTGAGTCTAGGGTTTCCGGGATGACGGTATTGATGTGAGCCATGACCAGCCTTTCAAAGCACTTCATGGCTACTTACGTGAGTGCTACGGGTCGGTAGTCATTTAGGCAGGTTACCTTCGCTTTCTTGGACACAGGGACTATGGTGGTCTGCTTGAAACATGTAGGTATTACAGTCTCTTAGGGAGAGGTTGAAAATGTCAGTGAAGACACTTGCCAGTTGGTCCTCGCATGCTCTGAGTACACGTCATGGTCTGGCCCTGCAACATTGTGAATGTTGACGTGTTTAAAGGTCTTGCTCACAACGGCTACGGAGAGCACGGTCACACAGTCATCCGGAACAGCTGGAGCTCTCATGCATGCTTCAGTGTTGCTTCCCTCGAAGCAAGCATAAAAGGCATTTAGCCCGTCTGGTAGGCTTGCGTCACTGGACAGCTCGCGGCTGAGTTTCCCTTTGTACTGCGTAAAGGTTTGCAAGCCCTGCCACATCCAATGAGCAACAGAGCTGGTGTAGTAGGATTCAATCTTAGTTCTGTATTGACGCTTTGCCTGTTTGATGGTTTGTCTGAGGGCTTAGTGGGATTTCTTATAAGCGTCCGGATTAGTGTCCCACTCCTTGAAAGCGGCAGCTCTAGCCTTTAGCTCGGTGCGGATGTTGCCTGTAATCCATTGCTTCTGGTTGGGATATGTACGTATGGTCACTGTGGGGACGACGACGTCGATGCACTTTTTGATGAAGCCGGTGACTGAGGTGGTATTCTCCTCAATGCCATTGGATGAATTCCGGAACATATTCCAGTCTGTGCTAGCAAAACAGTCCTGTAGCGTAGCAGCCGTGTCATTTAACCACTTCCGTATTGAGCGAGTCACTGGTACTTCCTGCTTTAGTTTATGCTTGTAAGCAGGGATCAGGAGGACAGAATTATGGTCAGATTTGCCAAATGGAGGGTGAGGGAGATCTTTGTGTGGAGTAAAGATGGCCTAGAGTTTTTTTCCTCTGGTTGCATATGTGACATGCTGGTAGAAATGAGGTAAAACAGATTTAAGTGTGCCTTCATTAAAGTACCCGGCCACTAGGAGCGCCGCTTCTGGATGAGCATTTCTTGTTTGCTTATGGCCTTATACAGCCCATTGAGTGCAGTCTTAGTGCCAGTGTCGGTTTGTGATGGTAAATAGACAGCTACGAAAAATATAGATGAAAACTCTCTTGGTAGATAGTGTGGTCTACAGCTTAATATGACGTACTCTACCTCAGGTGAGCAATACTTCGAGACTACCTTAATATTAGATATTGCGCACCAGCTGTTATTGACAAAGAGACACACACCCCCACCCATCGTCTTACCGGACGTAGCTGTTCTGTCCTGCCGATGCACGAAAAACCCAGCCAACTGTATATTATCCATGTCGTTGTTAAGCCACGACTATGTGAATCATAAGATATTACTGTTTTTAACTTCCCGTTGGTAGGATAGTTTCGAACAGAGCTCATCTAGTTTATTTGTCCAGTTCGAGTTGAGTAATCTCTGTTCTGATATCCAGAAGCTCTTTTCGATCATAAGAGATGGTAGCAGCAACATTATGTACTAAATAAGTTACAAAGAATGCGAAAAAACATACAAAATAGCACAATTGGTTAGGAGTACGTAAAACGGCAGCCATCCCCTCCGGCGCCATTCTGTATGAATTTAAGAAATTGTTTCTCCCAGTTATTGATAAGCATGCATTTATTAAGAAATGGACTGTTAGAACTGTACTGTTAAGGCCCTGTAGAGTGATGAGGAATTTAAATGGTTGAGAGAGACAGGGCAAAAGGAGAGGTGAATAAGTCTGGCTGCACATCTGATTGGGAAACTTACTGTAAATCGAGAAATTATGTGACTAAACTGAACAAAAAAAATATCAGCTGAATCTGATAATTAATAAAATGGCTGTTAAGGAGACTAAATTACTTGGTGTTACCTTGGATTGTAAACTGTGATTGTGAAAGCATATCGATTCAATGGTTGTGTAGATGGGGAGAAGTCTGTCCGTGATAAAGAGATGCTCTGCTTTTTGACACAACACTCCACAAAGCAAGTCCAAGAGAACAGCAAACCTGACTGCAAGGCACTACAGAGGGTAGTGTGTACGGCCCAGTACATCACTGGGGCTAAGCTGCCTGCCATCCAGGACCTCTACACCAGGTGGTGTCAGAGGAAGGCCCTAAAACAAACCCAGTCATAGACTGTTCTCTCTACTACCGCATGGAAAGCAGTACCGGAGTGCCAAGTCTAGGACAAAAAGGCTTCTCAACAGTTTTTACCCCCAAGCCATAAGACTCCTGAACAGGTAATCAAATGGCTACCCGGACTATTTGCATTGTGTGCCCCCCCCCCCAAACTCCTCTTTTACGCTGCTGCTACTCTCTGTTTATCATATATGCATAGTCACTTTAACTATACATTCATGTACATACTACCTCAATTGGGCCAACCAACCAGTGTACCCGCACATTGGCTAACGGGGCTATCTATCTGGATTGTCAAAGTCAAAGTCACCATTATTAGTCAGTCGTACAACCGAATGCCTTCAACTGAAATGTGTCTTCCGCATTTAACCCAACCCCTCTGAATCAGAGAGGTGCGGGGGGGCTGCCTTAATCGACATCCACGTCTTCGGCACCCGGGGAACAGTGGGTTAACTGCCTTGTTCAGGGGCAGAACGACAGATTTTTACCTTGTCAGCTCGGGGATTCGAACTTGCAACCCTCCGGTTACAAGTCCAACACTCTAACCACTAGGCTACCTGCCGCCCAGGTGTCCTGCCGCCCAGGTGTCCCACCACCCACCACCCGCCAACCCTCTTTTACGCTACTGCTACTCTCTGTTCATCATATATGCATAGTCACTTCAACCATAGCTACATGTACATACTACCTCAATCAGCCTGACTAACCGGTGTCTGTATGTAGCCTCGCTACTGTATATAGCCTGTCTTTTTACTGTTGTTTTATTTATTTACTTACCTATTGTTCACCTAATACCTTTTTTGCACTATTGGGCCTGTAAGTAAGCATTTCACTGTAAGGTCTACACCTGTTGCATTCGACGCACGTGACAAATAAACTTTAATTTGATTTGAAACCTGGTTTCAAAAAACAGATAAAGCAACACTTCACAACGCCTTTCCCCTATTTGACCTAGATATTGTGTGTATGTACTGATACGTAGGCAACTTGTGACGTTTTAAATGTATGTAGTTCTGTCCTTGAGCTTTTCATGTTCTGTGTAGACCCCAGGAAGAGTAGCTGCTGCTATTGCAACAGCTAATGGGTATCCTAATAAAATAACAAATACCAGAGGATGGTGAGGTTTGCCCAACGCATCACCAGGGCACACTGCTTGCCCTCCAGGACATCTACAGCACCCGGTGTCACAGGAAGGCCAAGAAGATTATCAAGGACCTCAGCCACCTGAGGCATGGCCTGTTCACCCCGCTACCATCTAGTTTAAGGTGAAGACAGTACAGGTGCATCAAAGCTGAGACAGAGAGACTGTTAAACAGCTTCAATCTCCAGGCCATCACTAGCCGGCCTCCGCCCAGTACCCTGCCCTGAACCTTAGACACTGTCACTAGCCGCCACCTTAGAGACTGCTGCCCTATGTACATAGTCATTGAACACTGGTCACTTTAATAAACGTTTACATACGGTTTTGCCAACTTAATATGTTTATACTGTATTCTAGTCATGGCTCATCCAATATAACTACTGCTGCACATACCTTTTCTACTCATATACTGTCCATACACCCCATATATACATTTATATTACATACTCTGACTTTGCTCGTTCTGATATTGCGCGTTCTGATATTTCTTCATTTATTTTTTGTAACTTTTTGTATTATGTGTGCATTGTTTTGTAATGCTAGATATTACTGCACTGTTGGAGCTAGAAAACACAAGCATTTCGCTGCACATGTGATAGGGAAAAGGGAATCAGAGAGGTGCGGGGGTTTCCATAATCGACATCCACGTCTTCTGCCCCTTGCTCAGGGGCAGAACAACAGATTTTTACCTTGTCAGCTTGGGGATTTGATCCAGCAACCTTTCAGTTACTGGCCCAATGCTCTAACCACTAGGCTACCTGCTAAAGTCTACAAAGCTGTGTAGACGACAAATACATTTTTATTTCCTACATACTGTATGACATCATGGGCTAAGGCTAGGAAGCATATACTGTATATCCACATGAATAACACAAGAGAATGCAAACACACAGTGGGCTCTTAAGCCTTGTTCACATTTGTTTGAATGACTCCAATCCAATTTTTGGGGAGTATGTTCTTTTTCCTGAAGTCTGAACAGCCAAAAAGCACATGGAATCGGATATTTGAAGCCACATTTCAAACAACCTTCGTAGGTGATTTGAATTCTGATACAAATCTGATTTCTGGCCATGCGACTTGTGTCTGAACAGTCAAATCTGATTTATTTGCCCTGAAGTGGTTTTAAGACCATATCTTGTTGCTTGCTACTCTGTTTGACAAGAACATGTGGTAGCTAACTAGCTTGATAATCGTTTACAAACAAATTAGTGAATGTGCTAGAAAGCTAAACAGCTACCTACCCAGTTGACTGCTGAAGCTAGCCCAAAAGGACTCAATTTAAATTCACCTTATCCTTTAAGGCCTTTAAAGGTGTTCTGCCACTATGATTTTGCACATTCAAAGCAGCTGGGAAACATCCATGGCAGGTATTGTTGTCACCTTGGCTTGCTGCATAACTTCTGAGTGATAGGAACCAAGAGCATCACCAATCAGCCTACACCACTGTGCACACACCCTTCGTAGCTATGACAACTTGTGAAAACATGTCAGCAAATGACTGCTGTCTGAACATACACAAATCCGATTGCAGTTTGGACAGTCAGTATTCCAAAATGAATTTGAAAAACAAAACTGATTTGAGCAGTAAGGCCTGCAGTGTGAACAAGGCTTTAGTCTGCTTAATTGTCATTAATGGAATATTAGATGTGTGTTAGTGTGTGTGTGTAGTGGGCGGGGCTGGGCTTAGCTGGGCCTGGGGACTGGATGGGGCTGTTAGGGTGGGGTTAATGAGCTGTCACATAACCCGCTCACACTATAGGACAGCCTGAGGGAATCAGACACAGACAGACACAGGAAGACAGAGGACAGACAGCAGGACTGTGTAAGCGGACATGGTGGAGTCCAAGACATTAGCAAACAGGGAGGAATGAATGTTAAACAAGAGTCAAAGTGCACACACTTCAGAATGTAAGAACACAAAGCATCCAAAAACATAATGGTGGTGTGTTTATGTATTTGCTTAAGTGGGTAAAAATACAGTACTGTATTTGAATGTTCAGCATGGCTGGACCTCCTTCCGTTGTGGTGGATGCAGCAGAATGAAAAGCAACATGTTAGTGCATGCAGTGGCAAGTACGGGGATCTACAGATAGTTTTGGTACTCGTGTGTCATTATAGAAAGTATACTGCCATCTTGTGGCGGAACTGATGTCCTGAGCACTGCATTTGATTTGGAAACTAGTTGAGGTGGAAGCTCTACACACCAGAATAAAATACAGTAATAATGTCTCTGATACTACATTGATAGATTAGGTACATGTGTAATTTATAATAATCTGAATTATTTTAAATTCACAAACATGTTGGATGATTCTGTGTTTTCCAGTGGGACGATTTTAAAGTGAAACAGATTTAGACTAAATTTAGATAATATAAATATCTTATTTAAACCAGGATGCCAGACATTTTGAGATATATATATATTAAAAAAAGAAAACAGAACAAAAACTGAAACAAATGGAATTATATTGTTTAGACTTTAAACGGTATGGATTTTTAGTGGTCTCATATACAATACAATATATTTTTGAAGCCAAAAGTTTAAATCTCCAAAACCACCTATCCCCGCAGCTTCTTCCAACAGACACTGACGGCCATTGTTAAGGAAAACAAGCTTTCGGAATAGGATAGTTTTTAGCGTCCAAGCTTGACAGACAGATTGAAACACTCGGATGTAAAACGTTGACCGTCCCTCTCCCTCCACCATCTCCTCACGCCAAGACTCAAAAGTGGGAATTAGAGCCGTGTCAAGCCTAAAGACATTCTGCACTTCATTGTATTCATGCATGGGTTTTAGTGTAATGTACTATCAGTGTTCTCCATTCATCATGTTTTGTTTTAACATAGATTATGTTAGCTTCAAGCATTCCTGAAAAACACTATCATCATTATACTCAAAAATCCCAAATAGATGATATCTCAATGAAGATGAAGAATAAGTGGAGATTTGGACATGTTCCTACAGTATTAAATCAGGAGCCGAGGCTAGGATGCTTACAGTGCATTGGCAAAGTATTCAGACCACTTGACTTTCCGAATGTTGTTACATTACAGCCTTCTTCTAAAATTTATTAAATAAAAACAATTCCTCATAAATCTACAAATAATACCCCATAATGACAAAGTGAAAACAGTTAAATATATCTATTTTTTCGCAAATGTATTAAAAATAAAAAACAGAAATACCTTTACATAAGTATTCAGACCCTTTGCTATGAGACTCGAAATTGAGCTCATGTGCATCCTGTTTCCATTGATCATCCTTGAGATGTTTCTACAACTTGATTGGAGCTCACCTGTGGTAAACTCAAATTTTAAATGTTTTATTTAACCTTTATTTAACTAGACAGGCCAGTTAATGACAAATTCTTATTTACAGTGGGGGGAAAAAAGTATTTAGTCAGCCACCAATTGTGCAAGTTCTCTCACTTAAAAAGATGAGAGAGGCCTGTAATTTTCATCATAGGTACACTTCAACTATGACAGACAAAATGAGGAAAAAAATCCAGAAAATCACATTGTAGGATTTTTATGAATTTATTTGCAAATTATGGTGGAAAATAAGTATTTGGTCAATAACAAAAGTTTATCTCAATACTTTGTTATATACCCTTTGTTGGCAATGACAGAGGTCAAACGTTTTCTGTAAGTCTTCACAAGGTTTTCACACACTGTTGCTGGTATTTTGGCCCATTCCTCCATGCAGATCTCCTCTAGAGCAGTGATGTTTTGGGGCTGTCGCTGGGCAACACGGACTTTCAAAGATTTTCTATGGGATTGAGATCTGGAGACTGGCTAGGCCACTCCAGGACCTTGAAATGCGTCTTACGAAGCCACTCGATACATGGCCCCATTCATTCTTTCCTTTACACGGATCAGTCGTCCTGGTCCCTTTGCATAAAAACAGCCCCAAAGCATGATGTTTCCACCCCCATGCTTCACAGTAGGTATGGTGTTCTTTGGATGCAACTCAGCATTCTTTGTCCTCCAAACACGACGAGTTGAGTTTTTACCAAAAAGTTCTATTTTGGTTTCATCTGACATTCTCCCAATCCTCATCTGGATCATCCAAATGCTCTCTAGCAAACTTTAGACGGGCCTGAACATGTACTGGCTTAAGCAGGGGGACACGTCTGGCACTGCAGGATTTGAGTCCCTGGCGGCGTAGTGTGTTACTGATGGTAGGCTTTGTTACTTTGGTCCCAGCTCTCTGCAGGTCATTCACTAGGTCCCCTGTGTGGTTCTGGGATTTTTGCTCACCGTTCTTGTGATCATTTTGACCCCACGGGTGAGATCTTGCGTGGAGCCCCAGATCGAGGAAGATTATCAGTGGTCTTGTATGTCTTCCATTTCCTAATAATTGCTCCCACAGTTGATTTCTTCAAACCAAGCTGCTTACCTATTGCAGACTCAGTCTTCCCAACCTGGTGCAGGTCTACAATTTTGTTTCTGGTGTCCTTTGACAGCTCTTTGGTCTTGGCCATAGTGGAGTTTGGAGTGTGACTGTTTGAGGTTGTGGACAGGTGTCTTTATACTGATAACAAGTTCAAACAGGTGCCATTAATACAGGTAATGAGTGGAGGACAGAGGAGCCTCTTAAAGAAGAAGTTACAGGTCTGTGAGAGCCAGAAATCTTGCTTGTTTGTATGTGACCAAATACTTATTTTCCACCATAATTTGCAAATAAATTCATAAAAAATCCTACAATGTGATTTTCTGGATTTTTTTTCCTCATTTTGTCTGTCATAGTTGAAGTGTACCTATGATGAAAATTACAGGCCTCTCTCATCTTTTTAAGTGAGAGAACTTGCACAATTGGTGGCTGACTAAATACTTTTTTCCCCCACTGTACATTGACGGCCTACCCCGGCCAAACCCGGACGACGCTGGGCCAAATTGTTCGCCGCCCTATGGGACTCCCAATGGAAAGGCACACACCTGTCTATGTAAGGTCCCACAGTGCATGTCCTAGAGCTGGTCGCCCGGGCAAACTGAGCAATCGGGGGAGAAGGGTCTTGGTCAGGGAAGGGACCAAGAACCCAATGATCGCTCTGACAGCGTTCCTCTGTGGAGATGGTTGTTCTTCTGGAATATTCTCCCATCTCTGCAGCACTCCACCAATCAGGCCTTTATGGTAGTGGCCAGATCCTCAGTAAAAGGCACGACAGCCCGCTTGGAGTTTGCCAAAAGGCACCTAAAAGACTCAGACCATGAGAAACAAGAATCTCTGGTCTGATGAAACCAAGATTGAACTCCTTGGCCTGAATGTCAAGCGTCAAGTCTGGGGGAATCCTGGGATCATCCCTACAGCATTGGGGCAGGTAGCGTTCTCCTGACATTCGCCAAACCCAGATTTGTCCGTCAGAATGACAGATGGTGAAGTGTGATTCATCACTCCAGAGAACGTGTTTCCACTGCTCCAGAGTCCAATGGTGGCGAGCTTTACACCACTTCAGCCGACACTTGGCATTGAGCATGGTGATCTTAGGCTTGTGTGCAGCTGCTCGGCCATGGAAGCCTATTTCATGAAGCTCCCGATTAACAGTTCTGCTGATGTTGCTTTCAAAGGCACATTTTGGAACTCAGTAGTGAGTGTTGCAACCAAGGACAGACGTTTTTCCGTTCTACACGCTTCAGCACTCGGCTGTCCCGCTCTGTGAGCTAGTGTGGCCAACCACTTCTCAGCTGAGCGGTTGTTGCTCCTAGAAGTTTCCACTTCACAATAACAGCACTTACAGTTGACCTGGGCAGCTCAAGCGGGGCAGAAATTTGACGAACTGACTTGTTGGAAAGGTGGCGTCCTATGACGGTGACACGTTGAAAGTCACTGAACTCTTCATTACAGGCCATTCTACTGCAAATGCTTGTCTATGGAGATTGCATGGATGTGTGTTCAATGTTATACACCTGTCAGCAACAGGTGTGGCTGAAATAGCAGAATCCACAAATTTGAAGGGATGTTCACATACTTCTGTATATATAGTGTATACAGCCACATGGGCCTTTTATCAAATACTTTGCTCACTTCCTCCGTTCTCTCCTCGTCCTCTCAGTCAGCGAGGAGAGTGGACGTGGATGGAAATGTGCTTGCTTGAAATGAAAAGGTCCTTCTCCACTCACGCGTCATTAGGCAAATTACGTTAACATGGGTGGATCCGAAAATAAATGTGTAAAGCGCTCAAAACAACGTTAGTTGTGCAATACATTTTATAGATAAAACAATAAGTTGCATATTGTTTTTAACGTGTGCATGTTTTACCTCCTCTGTTAAAACAAAAGCTGATTCAAAGGGGGTGTGGCAGATTTCAAAACACATCCGCGGTAGGATACACAGGAGTATCCTCGATGAAAGGTGGCTATCAAGGAGGGGACACCTCTGTTTGGATACTAACGATTTGACCCAGTCCTCGACCACTTAGCGGTTTCAGGGTCACAGAGGAGAGAGGACCGTCTTTTTCCTAACGAGAATTTCCCCAAGTGACAGACAAGATGAGTGTTAGTGAACACTGTCCAAGACCATGGCAAACAGGGAGGAATTCATGTTAACAAGAGTCAAAGTACACACGTCACTTCAGAATATGTTAGAAAGCATCAAAAAACGTAATGGTGGTTTGTTTCTTTCTTTGCTTAAGTGGCTAAATACGGTAAATTATTTGAATGTTCAGCATGGCTGGGTCTACTTCCGCGGTGGTGGATCCCGCAGAATGAAAAGCAGCAGTTTGTGTGTGCAGTAGCAAGCTACTACAGGGATCTAGTTTTAGTACTCGTGTGTCATTTTAGAAAGTATACTGCCATCTTGTGGGGGGACTGATGTCCTAAGTACTGCATGTGGAGCTCTTCATACCAGAATAAAATATTGTAATAATTTATCTGATACTACATTGATAGATTAAGTACATGTGTAATTTATAATATTCTTAATTATTTGACATTCAAACAGGTTGGATGATTCTGTATTTGTCAGTAGGACCGTTTTAAAGTGAAGCAAATTTAGACTAAATATTGCAATGTAAGACATTGTAAATGTACAAATGTATGTAAACTATTACAATATTTTGAACTGTTTTTAGATCATATATGAGAAATGAATAATTATGAAGGCTACTTGATGTGGTTTCAGTGTGTGGGCATAACAAAATAAACAATTAGCCTGACATTTGACATGACAATACCCAGAGACTTGCTCTTGAATGCATTCTGTCTTTTCCTAGTTATAAACAAACATGAGCATGCACACAAAAAGTTGCAACCATTGGTTTTTTTTAATAGAAAGATCTTATTTTCTTTAAACCAGGACAACAGACATTTTTGGATATATTAAAAATGAAAAACTGAACAAAAACCGAAACAAATGGAATTATAAGGTTTAGACAGTATGGATTTTTAGTGGTCTCATATACAACACAATTTATTTTCGTGGCCAAAAGTGCAAATCTCCAAAACCACCTATCCCGCATAACTACCAACAGACACTAACAGCCAATGTTAAGGAAAATGACATTTCTGAAGAGGACAGGGTTTTTAGCATCCAAGCCTGACAGACAGAATACTCTGCCTCCCCCAAATGTGCAGCAGAGTTCTAAACTAGTATGGATGATTATTGTCATTTTTACAGTTAGAAATCATTCTACAATGATTAGTAACTCTTCTCCCTCACACCTGCTATATGTCTGCATACTACTCTATTTTGCTGAAACTAATTTTGATTTGACAGAAAAAAATCTATCAAGGCCAATCAATGAATCGATTCTGTAAAAACCCTTAACTCCAAACATGACAAAAATGGCATAATCATTTGGTTGTGTCTATTTTATACCGGATCCAGCAATTTACTTTAGCTACACAAGGGACACTAGTGTAGGGAATAGACACCACATACATGAATGAACCAGGATCAATATGTGGCTACTACAGTATGTGTAAATGATGTGAGAGATACAAAATAAAACAGCTTTAAATCTGCATGTTTGACATTAAGTAGTACAGCACAGTTCGCCTTCTCAGAAAGCTTATGTTATGGAAGTTTCTGTGCAATGCAACTCTCCCAATGAGATTATATGACTTGTTTTCCCAATAGATTTGAGATTGTATGTGGAGATAGGGAGACCTTGCCTTTACCCTTCCACTCTGAGTATCGATCTATCAGCTGAAACGGTGTGTGTGCCAGAAGTGTATGTATGGCCTAGCGGGGCGGCAGCTCGAATGGATCTAAACTCAAATATTCAAGTTTTTTCATTTTCATGTAGTTTTTGCATTTAAATAATCATCCATAATGAGAACAAAATATAAACAAGAATAATAACAATAGTAATAATCAAAAAACAACAGCACACAATATTCTGGATGGCCTTTTGCAAAGTGCTTTGTTACAATAGCAGAAGCTGAGACAGACAGGCAGTTGGATGGCCAGGTCTGGAAAGGCCCAACTCACTGCCTGGCTGTCAGAATGGGGGTGGTAGAAGGGGGGACGGACAGATTGAAACACTCGGCTGTAAAACGCTGACTGTTCCTCTCCCTCCACTCCCCCCGTCTCCCCACGCCAAGACTCAAAAGTGGAAATTACAGTATGAAGTTATGGAATGTATCCTCTATTGGTTGGTGACTTTAAACCACAAGTCTCGCTTGCTCTCTCTCTCTCCCTCCTAGCTTCCCCTGCTGAGGGCCTGTGATCTCTAATCAAAGGCCAGTCAGTAGAGAAGTGGACACCAAGGTCTGGAGAGAACCCCCCGCTTCTTATGCCCAGCTACTTTTATACACTTCAACCTGATTAACACACACTTCTCAGCACTCTCCATCCCACAGACAAGCTATTGAATCAACATTAACAATAGTAACAGAGGGGGGGGAAGGGTCACAGTCACATGGCAATGGGGAACCAACCGTTTCCGCACTCAGTGTTTTGAAAACCATTTCTTTAAACATTGGTACAATTTGCCAATTGTACATGGAAGGCAAATAAAGAGATGTTAACTCAATCAACCCACAAACTGAACAGAAACAGGAAACTTAGAAGTACAGACAAATAGATCAACATTCCCCTGTAATTTCCCCATCACCAGTTCTGTGACTCCCCTATGTCATCCACCATTTTGCTACATCATATCATTCCCAGTGAAACACAACAAGATGGGGCAACTTGAACCATTGCACAGCAACCCTGATCTAGTCTCTCCCATGTCATCGCTGCTGACCAATTTGGTCCAGTCCCGTCCCACCCCAATCCTGACCCTCCCACGTAGTGCAAACCATTGAAGCCCACTGACGTAGAGACTCCTAAACTGGCCAACCAACCAGCCAACAGCCTCTCTGGCCCCAGGAATGGCTGTGTAAGTGCCAGTGCCACGCTGTGCATTGTGCCATACTACATATGTCATCCTCAGCTTGCTGTGCTTCACCAGCCTGGACATTCAGGTGTGCAGCACCACTACCAAAACATACTCCTCCAACCACCACCCACTCCTGTTCCATGATTATTACAATTATCATTGTTATCAAATGTTGTGTTGTTTTTAATGCTTTCAGACATTTGATTTTGTGTCATAGTAAATTAGGAACAAAACATCTGGTTGATTTGGATTAACACCAACGATAAGTCTTCTCTTTAAGGAGTTGTGAGACATCTTCTCAGTGTAGCATGTGTTGGAGTAACGGTGGTCTGGGGCTGGGAGGTCTCAGCAGGAATGGGAGCATAGGGCCACGAAGGAGGAGAGCTACACCACTACATCACCCAGTAGTATGTTTCTCTCACAGGGACACTTCTCACAATAACCAATTAATTCAAGTAAGTCATAGTAGTTTGGTCAAACACTACAGTGGGAGTTGGATTGAGAGTGTGGCTCACTAGAGATCAGCTTCCAGACAGTTTAGTATATATTGTCTTTTGATTCTGTCCCCCACCTGCCAATCGTCCCAATGTTCAGTATGGAAAGGTTTACAGCCACACTCAACATCCACATTTGAAACTCTTAACTATATGGAAGTTAGAGTAAGGCGTTCTAAAATTAGAATGAGGGAGAGAGGTTCTTCCATTCCTTCCGTTTTAAGTCACGTTCTTGCCCATGACCCATGTCCACCTGGGAGCTAGACGTAGGCCCAGCCTCAGACTTCTACTGGACCCTTTAAACAAAGCTTAGTCCTCAGACAAGGCCAGAGAGTCCCAGGGACACTCACTCTAACTGAAGGACACCGGAATACATCTAGACCCTGAACACTGCTCAGAGGGTTATCATACTACCTCCCAGAGGTTGTTACAATAGTTTTGACGCCTCTGTGTGTACCATCCTAAAACTTTCAAAGCACCTTCAGGTTTTGATGTATTCAAATCCCATACATCCAACATGTTGTGACGACTTAAAGTCTTTTTCTCTTTTGGTTTGGTTAAGTAATGTTGGTACACTTCTCAGAAGAACCTATACATGATTAAATCTGTTGGTTAGGGGAATGGATGGACTGTCTGTGTTGAACCATTGAGTGTATAACACCCTGTGCTCACAGAAACTCAAGGGCCTTGCTGAGGTCTCACGCCCTCCTTCCTTTAGCAGGACAAGGACTTTAGTGCAAACTCTTGCTGTCTCAGCTAATGCACTATTTCCAGTGCTATCAGGCTTTATATCCCCAAACAAAACACCCCTTTAATCGAACTCATAAAATACCCTACCCTCCTGAAACCAAATCCTATACCCTGACCCCCACCCACACACAAAACAGCCATAAAGTTGATTAGAAAAAAAGTTAAGCTGTAGGGACACCTTTTTAAGAAGATTTGAACATAAAGACATAAAAGAGAAGCTATTCCATCTACACCATTGATTTTAGAGTCCACGGAAATAAAGAGAATGTGAACTGATTCTACACAATTTCCTGCATACATATGAGGGGGTGGGTTTTGTTGGTGTGTGGCTTGGTCAAAAGGTGGTCTCATTCTGGATATGTTTAGAATTACTTTCATACCTTAATATCATATACAAGACATGAATAGCAATTTAGGGAGAACTCTATAAGAGTGTACTATGTGCAATCAGGGTAACTTTGGCTTAACCAAGATTAAAGAAATAAAATAGGAATACATCTTGAAATCACACTATTAACCCCAAGAACATTACAAGTTTTGATGGCTACATTACTTGAGAGCAATAACTTAGAACCTTAACAGATCACCTGACTACGACTTCTTTCATCAGACCTATGCATATACATGACTATACCCTGAGCTCCTGGCTGTCAGGCTATACATATCCCTCTCATCTACCTCCTTGTCTTTTACTTGATCTGTGTATGTCAATACTGACAGACTATTGTCAACATCCCAGGGAAATAATGATTTCAACAGAATACAACGCAGTGAAAAGCTATGGAAAAGATGGTTGAGGGTGTGTGGAAGTTTCAAGTATACTCACACACCCCCTTAGTTAGCCACTACTTGGAAAAGGGTCTATCTGTGTATGATTGAACTGCCGTGCAGTTGGTCTGAAAGTGTCTGACTGTGTTCTCTTCTCTGTGATAATATGTGGAGCTATGAGAGGGGAGCTGGTGAACAGATGGGTGGAGATAGAGTTTGTTTATCCAGGCTTGCCCTGAGACCCTCCAGCCATGCACACACACTCACACTCCGTCCTCACCCCCCCCGTTCTGCATTAAGACATGAATATAGACAACTCACTAGAGCTTGTTTTACCAAACCTAACTTCAAGTGCAATCAGTTACATGGGGTTATTTTGTCTTTAAAAAAAAAATGTTTTTAAGGTCACAAAACATGTTCGTTTTTTGAACCCGCCTGACTTCTCTTAAGAGATCCGAAACACGCATACATTTCTTTCTTTTTTGGCAGCTTGTCGTCAAAAACTGAACAAAACCAGAGAACAAGCTTAACAGAACCACTTGCGATGGGGATATTAAGCTAATTCGCCTTAGTTTGTTTCAAAGTACCCGTTTCTTTGACAAAAGTGCCTTTCTCAGTAACAAAGTGCATTCAGAACCTGCTTCTTTCCCATTAAGGTGCAAAGGACTGATACTCAGGACACAGCATTGCAGCAATGGCAGGGGAATTCAATCTACAGTCACCGGCACGGCACACTCTCCTTTGCCCCAAAACCAGTGTACAAGTATTGTTAAAAACACAGAGTTGACTAGCCAAGCGACTCAAAAGACAAACGTGTTCAGAAATATGTGAACCAGTGGCCGTTTCCAAACACACGGCATAAGTCTGTCGAGCAACACCCCAAAATCTCTGGTGGCTGCCCTCATGTTTTTTGCCCACTATAATGGCTGCCTGGCTTTAAGTGCACTGGCAGTTTGGGGAGCATGTTTCAACGTGTCCACAACTGGAGGAGCTTCTGACACTCCCAGCCCAAGTCTGTGAGTGAGCCAGAGAAAAGACCCTGGCTGCCACACACACCAACACCCAGCAGCAGTCTGGTCAGTCACCGACCAGACCTCCTCTACCCAGGGCTCTATAATACCCTGCACTCCACAGGCTGGTTTTGGGGCGTTGGAGAACTAAAGTGAGAGATAGAAAACGTCTGATTTGAACACGTTCTGCCTGGAAAAGTGGCTGTGCCGGGGAGATTATATTTTGGAATGCAACAGACATTGTGAAATCCCCCTTCCCTCGACCTGCCTCACCCTGCAGCTGTGTGCTTATTTGGCCTCCCAACTTGGACAGGTATTTATTGCTCTCTTCATCACACAGGTTGCCTCGTGATTTCGTGGTCCCCAGGGCAAAAAAGATTGGAATAAGCACTAATACACACCTTTTCTCAACAACCTCCTTTAAATATACCTCTCTCTGTTGGATATCTTTAGTAAAGCTGTGCAAACTTACATATCTCGATCTATTCCTGCTTTTCATCTTTCAACCTGCTGTTGGTTAGAGGGCAGATCCTGTCAGAACTGCACATAGTATCTCTTCTTCCTTCGGGCAGGAACTCTATATTCATCTCAATCAAGTGTTACGTTTAGGACCAATGGGTTTCTCAATCCAATATATACTAACATTCATACAGGTTCTTTTCTCTTTTACCCACAAGCTTCACTCTGTGAGAAATCTGACGGCAAGCCGAAGGAAACCCCGATTGGTAAGCTAATATACCTCAGCATTAAATCATCACCACCTAATGTGTATATATATATACACACACACACACACACACACACACACACACACGTATACAAACGTAAAGTGTCAAGTACCCAAAGCAGTCACTCAAAAAGGGACAAACAACAATAACGAAGACAAATCAAAAAGAAAATAGAAATGAAATGTCAGGGTTGTGAGGGCTAAGAGTCAACGTGGTCAAGCCGAACGGCCCCATGGCCGTGGTAGTGCTTCAGAAACACACCCCCTCCTTCCCTCGCGTTCCCTAACCCTGCAATGGAAGAGCCCCCCTAACGTGGATTCGACTCGACATTTAAAAAAGATAGAACCATATAGATTTTTAAAATATATTTTATCGAGTAAGTAACACTTAAATCAAACCCTTGTCTGATTCTTTCTGAAGCCTTTAGAAAAAAGGATGCTGCATCAAAAGGTGTAGTGAAGTTAATCTTGCATATATTGCCATATTCTGACAATACTGTTTCTATGGTAACTGTACATTTTAGAACTGCAAAAGAATAGAAAAAGATTGGTTGTTTTCCATCTGAATATGAGAGATTACACTCAGTTCACCCCTGCAGCAGCCGGTAGGTGTGGGACACCTCATCGTTTGGCTCTGAATTCAAAACCTATTTTAACTGCATAGTTTGCTCAGGGTTTTCTGTTGTTTTGTTATGCATATAAAGCATTTTTGCCAAATGTATAAAAACCCAGATCAGACAGAAATTACCCAGAAAGGAGACATCATGGGTGTGTGATTTGAAGCGTTCCTTGCTCTTTAACAGAACACCGACTCATGTTTGTCTGTTGTGTCTACTGTTTCCTAAAGCAAAGGGATAAAAGAAACTGAAAATATTAGATTTGTGACACCCTGATTTGGTTTATAGAGAAATAGTTAGTTGTGTGTGTTCTTTTTGTTGCCTTAGCGTGTTTTTTTTCTCCTCTTGTTTCGGCAGTGGCCCCTCCAGGGGCCAAGTATGACTATGGCGTCCAGCGTCCCTCCCTGTCTCAGGGCCCCGGCTCCTCTGGCCTCTCCTGGGGCTTGGGACTGTGTGCATGGACCCTGGAGGCCCCCTCGACCGCTGCTGCCGAGGCTGCCTCCATGCGCCGTCTCTCCCTGCCACTGCGAGGGCCGGGGCCCACCAGCCCCATGGAGGCCTCCAGGAGCCCGGGGTCCCGTAGCCGAGGCTTGCGGCCCCGGCGGGAGGGGATACCATTACAGCCGTCCTTCTTGAGGTGGCGGTGCAGGTGGTCTGAACGTACAAAAGTCTTAAAGCAGCTGGAGCACTGGTAGGGCCGCAGACCTGTGTGCACGCGCATGTGGTTCTTCAGGTCGTAGTTGTGGGCGAACGCAGCACCACACTGCGTGCACAGGTAAGGCTTCTCTCCCGTATGCTTACGCATGTGAACCTTGAGCTTGTCCTGCCTGCAGAGGAAGAACACAGAGGCTCAATCCAAGACAACAGAGAATTGATTAGTACAGTAGGAACTCTGATAGCAACAAAATGTAGTTAAAGTACTAAGCAAACTATGTCTGTGTTGACATTGATAAAAAGTATAAAATGTTCCAAAACGTAGCTATTTATCTTTTGCAATATATGATACAGTACACATTGTTATATTGAGGAAGGTGTGATCTTAAAGTAAAGTGTTTGCCAAGGGCAGGGTTCCCCAACTGGTGGCCCGCGGGTGATTTTATTTATTTATGAGTCCAAAAAATATACGTTGTTTATTGTTGGACATAAAAGACTGTAAAAACACCAGCAAATGAGCTCCAAGTGATTTTCATTTTAGAAATCTGTTCCAAAGTATTCCAAAGAGAATCTGTGATCATATACAAATGTAAGCAAGGTTTGAAATTATTATGTTTTAGTCAAATTTTATATCTGTTTGGGCTTCTTGCGGTCAACTTGCAGTCTACAAATGACTTGTCATTATGTTCCGGGCCTCTGACCCTCCGCTCAATAAACAAATTGGACTGTGGCTGAATCTAGTTGATGATCCCATGCCTTGGGTGAACGTACCTATGGAGGCAGTTTGTCTCCCTGTGTCTATCTCCTTCACTATAACACCTGATGGACCACTTCCAGGTATTTATTTTTAACTTTTTACTGCACTAGGGATATTATTGCTTGGATAACCTTATCTACTATTATGCATTTGGCTCCCGAGTGGCACAGCGGTCTAAGGCACTGCATTTCAGTGCTAGAGGAGTCACTACAGACCCTGGTTTGATCCCGGACTGTATCACAACCGGCAGTGATCGCGAGTCCCATAGGGGAAGGTTTGGCCGGGGTAAGCAATCATTGTAAAATAAGAATTTGTTCTTAACTGAATTTCCTAGTTAAATAAAGGTTAAATAATATTTTTTATTATTGTTTCTTTTTCATTCTTTATGCAGAGCGCACTGCACAGAACACTGGAATAATTATCACTGTGAAATATGACTGAACTAATGTAATGTTTGTCTGCGTCAATTCATCCCGTAAGGGTTGGGTTGCCAAATGGCGAGATTGAATAAATACAAAAAAAGGTGTCATTCAGTCATTCATTCATTCCAGGTTGTTTACTCTGCCATGGCAGCCAGGTCATCTGAGGATAGACCATAAACTTCACATCTTTATCTACACCTTTTCTCAAAGCACACGTAGAGACCAGAGCTCAACGTTCAGTGTGGCTAGGTTCAGGGGAAATCTATTTCTGGAGCAGATACCTTCACACACTAATACCTGGAAAGTGGAAAGCCAATAAATAAAAAATGCTGGTGAAAGAAGCACGTATAGGCAGATGCACTCACTGACCTTAAACTACACACCACACACACGCCACCCACCCACCCCACCTCCACACACACAGTAACACAAAGTAGCACAATGACAGAGGTGAATTATTTAAAGGGCAGGAGGAGTGATTTATTAGTGCGAGAGCAGCACACTCTTAACCCTGATCAAACAGGATTAAGATTACAATACCACCTTCCCTTCTCAGTGCACTGCCGACCGGCTGAATTTAGACGGCTCATTTAGATCAGGCCCGCCCGCCCGCGCAAAGGGTCCTGGGTATATTCAGTGTGCATCTATTTCCAATGCAAGTCCCTTGATTAATTAATTAAGGGGATGGTTTCAAGGAAGAGATGGTGCTCTTAAATACGGGAAAACCTTCAACTGCCCTCAACCCCTCCCATCTAACTCTGAAGACCATTCCATTCTATTTGTCATATTTTTAACTGTGCTGTTTCAGAAAAGGATGGGAATAAAAACAAACAAAAAACAACTATTTAAAAAAAGATGATATAGTATGTATAAACTGGAAGTAGAAGCCTAAGTGTTGTTGTCCATTAGTTAACTCCAATTAGGGGAGGGGTGAAAGGGTTAGGGGAAAATAGAGAAACACATATACATACATACATACATACATACATACATACATACATACATACATACATATATATATATTTACCAGTCAAACGTTTGGACACACCTACTCATTCCAGGGGTTTATTTATTTGTACTATTTTCTACATTGTAGAATAATAGTGAAGACATCAAAACTAGGAAATAACACATATGGAATCATGTAGTAACCACAAAAGTGTTAAACAAATCAAAAGTTGTCTTAAAGTAATGCATCAGATGACCTAGCCTCCACAATCACCAGACCTCAACCCAATTGAGATGGTTTGGGATGAGTTGGACCGCAGAGTGAAGGAAAAGCAGCCAACAAGTGCTCAGCATATGTGGGAACTACTTCAAGACTGTTGGAAAAGCATTCCAGGTGAAGCTGGTTGAAAGAATGTCATCAAGGCAAAGGGTGGTTACTTTGAAGAATCTCAAATATAAAATATATTTTGATTTATTTAACACTTTTTTGGTTACTACATGATTCCATTTGTGTTATTTAATATGTTTGGTGTCTTCACTATTATTCTACAATGTAAAAAATAGTACAAATAAATGAGTAGGTGTGTAAATTTTTGACAGGTACTGTATATATTTAAAAAAATATATATGGGGACTGGAAATGATGCAGACAGTTACATTGATGGAAGCTACAATCCATTTGCAATATTAAAGCTGATCTACCCCTAAATTGAATAATAATCATATGGGGAAACCAGTAACACAGCACTGTAGTTTAGTAGTCCACACTGGCCTGTAGCTAGCTGGGCTGTCTGAGCAGGGGCAGATTTCATTAACTGGCTAGGGACTGGGAGAGAGAGAGGCCGGTCAGTTCTGCCGTGGGCAATAATCAACAAACCCAGGGATCAGGAAGTTCAAAACAAATGACGGCATTGGCACAGATAGGGCACCACTCTGCTTTTAACCCCACTGCCTGTATCAGAACAGAACATTTTATAGCAGCCTCCTCCTAGATAGCCTGTTATACCACCCCCTGTTAACATTCCAGGACTTTGCCATGAGCCCCATCTCTATAAAACACATCTTTATGACACTGTCCCCATTCACTAGATGAAATATGAAACACGTTCATCTCTGATTAAAGTTTTCCAGAAAAGTCTTGACAAAATTATCAATATTATTACATGGGGAGAAAGGACATGTAGGAGATTATTTGTTTCCTGTGCTATCAACAATGTTTCTCACTTTGTTTTCAGGATAGTAAATTAATTAATTGACATATAGCAAACATTTGGCTAACGTAGCTATTTCTAAGCAGGAGTGTCCTTGGCTGTGGGACAACAGTGGTCTTGTTTTTCCTCCAGCCCTCCTCCTGACCATGAGTAGGTGTCACATGGGTGGTCAGTGCATTAATTGGGGTGTACCTGGTGAAGCGCACTTTGCAGATGGCGCACTCGTAGGGCTTCTCTCCCGTGTGAGTGCGGATGTGGCGGGGTAGCTTGCCTGCGCCCTGGATGACCTTGGAGCAGATGGGGCACTTCTGGAAGGCCTTGGAGCGCATCTTCCTCTCCCCTCCGCCCCCTCCTCTCTCTTCTCCTCCTCTTCCTCCCCCTCTATCTTGGCTGGAGCCTCCCCGTGTCGCCCAGAGGGGCAGCAGTCCCTGTGAGACGGCGGCGTCCTCATGCTGCGTGCTGTTAAAGTAATTCAAGTAAAACTCCACGTCCGGGTCCTCCCCCTCCCCGGGGGCATCCCCAGCCGCGGCCCGCTCCTTCTGCCCCTCGATGGAGTCCATCATCTGCTGCAGGAGGGCGCTGGCCGAGCCTTTCTCCCCATCCCGCATGCCATCTTCCTCCTCCGGCTCCAGTTTGGGCTCCGTGGGGAGGTAGAAGTGGCCGTTCTGGGCTGGGGCGTAGCTGGCCCAGGTCAGCATGTCCCTGCGGCTCTCAGAGTGCTCCACCTTTACTTCGTCCTCCTCATCCTCCTCATCATCATCTGGGTCCTGTGTGGGGGGCCTGGGCAAGGTCCAGGGGAGAGCAGTACTCACTGGGGCCCCCGGCGGGGGCCCCGTTGCTGTGGGCCCCGTTGCCATGGTTAAAGTGCAGGTGTGTGGGCATGTCCCTGAGCTCTGGTGTGCTGCAGCTGCTGCTCCAGTGGGCCCCTCTCTGGAAGTATTCTAGATACTCCCGGGCCCGCAGTCGATTCCCCTGCTGCCCCCATCCTCCTCCACCCTTCCCTCCCTCCCTCTCATCCTCATCATCATCCTCCTCTTCCTCTCCTCGCTCACTGCCCGCCTATGAAAAAACAAAACAGGATTTCATAACTCTCATACACTCACAATCATACTCAGACACACACAAAACAGAAAGACACAAGACCATTAATATGACCACGCTACTTCTATTCTACATTTTGAAGCGTAGTATGTAACTGCAATATGCTTTGTCTGTATAACGCAGCTGGTGAAAGAGCACGCTGTCCTGAGACTCAGAGACTGGTGTTGGCCCAGCATGGGTAAGTGTTAAAAGCTCAGTGTTATTGTGACCCCAGGGTGTGGATGTGTGTTTGGCAGTGTGAGTGTGAGAGAGAGAGATTAATGAAGAGCATGATGTAAGCGTGCTGACTATGTGATGGCCAAAGACTGATGATGGAGTGTTTGTTTGGTAGAGTGACGCGATGACAGAGGTTGTGTGGTACGTGGTCTGTGGTGGCGCAGTTGGGTGGAAATCAAGAAGGGCACTTACAACACATTAGTTATAACTCAAAACAAGAGAGGTTTGACTGATTTCCACATATGCCATACTGAATACATGTATTTTAACTGTAAGTCTCTTTGGATTAAATCGTTTGCTAAGTGACTATATTTCGATGCAGACCTACCCGCAGGGAGACATACTAGTAAAGACCATGTGATGGGATGTAATGATAGGATAGAGACTGTTGACGGAGTGTTAAGATAGTGTTGTCATGATGACCAGCCTACCGGCGGGGAGAGCACTTTGGTGTCCAGCAGGTGAGTGCAGACTTCCTGGACGGGCGGGATCTCCAGCAGGCGGGCGGCGGCCAGGATGTCTCCCACGGAGCTGTCACTGACCGTTAGCGTGGCTGTATAGGCAAAGTCCAGCAGGGCGCCCAGGGCCTTGGCCGCCACAAAGTCTATGGTGTAGACGTTCTGCTGGCTGGCGGTCGGGCCCGAGGTGAACAGCTTGTGGAAGTAGGAGCTGCAGGAGGCCAGGACTGAACGGTGGGCAGTGAACTCCCTCTCCTGGGTGATCAGGAGCACGTCGCATAGCAGGCCGCTGAGGCGCTGCTTGTTCAGACTGCCCAGAATGTCTGCACTGTGCTCGGGGAAGGGGATGCCCACTGGGCCTTCCTCCGCCGCTTCTCCTCCCCACCCCTGAGCACCGCCCACCCCTCCCACCGGCTCCCGACGACATCTTCCACCAGCCTGCCGCCGAGCCACCAATCACAGCCGCCGCCCGCGTGTCCGTCCTGCCGTCTGTCTGTCTGCCTGTCTGAGGGAGGGAGGGAGGAGATCAGTTCTCAGTCTTTAAGACACACATATGCCCAATTCAATTCCTAGGCAATACTCCTTGGGATTGGGGAGGTACAGTATTACAGTAGCAATGCACGCTAGGCGCCTCAGGGTAAGGGCTGGAGGTTATTTTGAAATTACAGTTATTTCAATGTGCTCAGACAGGCTTCAGCCTTCACACTGGAAACAATACATTAAAATAAAATTGGCAAGAGTTGCACGTGGGCAATTTCACAGTAACGGAATTAGTCTGACTCCAATTTTATACTTTAAAAAGTTAAACAAACCATAAAACTATGCACAAGGACTACTTTGAACAATTTACACCGAACATTTCACAAAAACACATTTACTGGAAGAATTGAACTTTGGTAAAATACCCCTTTTTACGAGACTATGTTTTCCAAAAACTCTTTAAATATCTGCTCAGAATTAAGATTCAAAGATGCCTGCAGAAAGAATGGGGTGTCAGCTATGACATCTTGAGTAAAAAAAAGGTATATTTTGGTTATTGAACTATAGTAAGTGAAGTGGATTTACAACCGTTAATGTAATTACGGTAACAGAATTAGATCATGGGTCCCTGATCTGTACTATACAGAAATGCATCATTCTGGATATGAATAGTATTCTCTTCATGGTGATGTATCCAGAATAGGTACACAAAAGGTAGAAATATGCAATATCCTTATTTTGCCTATTTGGTTGTTATTCTAATGAGCTCCTCCCCGAAATAAGACCACATTTGGTTGGTCCGGACCACACTAAATCTGAACCAGTCATAGATATCTATGTTTCACAGTACAACACAGTAAAGTACAGTAAATATGTTCAGTACAGTACATTATACTGTACTCGTGTGTTCTACTTAACTGTATAGTACTGTACAGTGTTGGTTAGTGCCATTCAGGATTAGGTAGCACGATTTTTATTACAGCATATTGGATGACTGTCATTCATATACCATTCACCAGTTCAATGTAACATTGACAGGTTTAGGCTACTACATGATACTCTAATTTGCCCTATACCCATGAGGTTGCTACAACCTAGCCTATGAATTAAAGTTTATAACGTAAGTGCACAGGTCAAGAGACAAATTTGAGTAATCAAGGTGAAAGACAGTGACACATTCAATACCGCCTTGCACACTCTCGCCTGCATCAAGCTGATCTAGGGTGTAATCACAGGTGTGAGTGTTGACGAGGACAAGGCTGGAGATCACTGTCATGCTGATTGAGTTAGAATAACAGACTGGAAGCTTCAAAAGGAGGGTGGTGCTTGGAATCATTGTTCTTCCTCTGTCAACCATGGTTACCTGCAAGGAAATGCATGTCGTCATCATTGCTTTGCACAAAAAGGGCTTCACAGGCAAGGATATTGCTGCCAGTAAGATTGCACCTAAATCAACCATTTATCGGATCATCAAGAACTTTAAGGAGAGCAGTTCAATTGTTGTGAAGAAGGCTTCAGGGCGCCCAAGAAAGTCCAGCAAGCGCCAGGACCGTCTCCTAAAGTTGATTCAGCTGCGGGATCGGGGCACCACCAGTACAGAGCTTGCTCAGGAATGGCCGCAGGCAGGTGTGAGTGCATCTGCATGCACAGTGAGGCGAAGACTTTTGGAGGATGGCCTGGTGTCAAGAAAGGCAGCAAAGAAGCCACTTCTCTCCAGGAAAAACATCAGGGACAGACTGATATTCTGCAAAAGGTACAGGGATTGGAGAAGACAATGTGAGCGCTACCATCAGTCCTGTGTCATGCCAACAGTAAAGCATCCTGAGACCATTCATGTGTGGGGTTGCTTCTCAGCCAAGGGAGTCGGCTCACTCACAATTTTGCCTAAGAACACAGCCATGAATAAAGAATGGTACCAACACATCCTCCGAGAGCAACTTCTCCCAACCATCCAGGAACAGTTTGGTGATGAACAATGCCTTTTCCAGCATGATGGAGCACCTTGCCACAAGGCAAAAGTGATAACTAAGTGGCTCGGGGAACAAAACATCGATATTTTGGGTGCATAGCCAGGAAACTACCCAGACCTTAATCCCATTGAGAACATGTGGTCAATCCTCAAGAGGCGGGTGGACAAACAAAACCCCACAAATTCTGACAAACTCCAAGCATTGATTATGCAAGAATGGGCTGCCATCAGTTAGGATGTGGCCCAGAAGTTCATTGACAGCATGCCAGGGCGGATTGCAGAGGTCTTGAAAAAGAAGGGTCAACACCGCAAATATTGACTCTTTGCATCATCTTCATGTAATTGTCAATAAAAGCCGTTGACACTTGTAATTATACTTCAGTATTCCATAGTAACATCTGACAAAAATATCTAAAGACACTGAAGCAGCAAACTTTGTGAAAAAAATTATTTTGTCATTCAAAACTTTTGGCCACGACTGTACAGCATGATCACTTTGCTTGCTGTATAATTCCTTCTAGCATCTACACGCTCTTTTCCTCTGACCATTTCACTTCGCTTGTGCACTCAACTTTACTGTACTGTTCTCTGTACTCCTGTCCAAACTTGTGAAACAGATGTCTAGGATTGGTTCAGATTTGGTCCAGGGAGGACTGACCAAATTTCAACTACTTTTCAACGTCCATGGACGTCCGGGATCGGTCGGTGCTCAGTGGTTGAGGATGCTTGTTACGGGAAAATGGAAAGAGGGTAGGTGGTAGCTGTAATGGTAGCCATCAGTAAGAGCTGGGAGAGGTGACATTAACTGGAGAGAGAAGAGGCAGAGAGAGGTTGTCCAGGCTGTTTTCACAGTCTTGCTTTGACCACCAGAATACAGAAAGAAAGCAGTTATGAGCTGAACATAACAGTATGCCAGTGGAAGGGTGGACAGTAGCATGTGAACCAACTGTGATTTTTGGCAACTATGATTTCCCATTGTAGCCAATTCAATTGCAGTAACTCCGTTACTGATTTATTATTAGTAAAAACAATTGGTAGGTCTACCTTTCCTTGTTACTTCTGTGAACTTTCATTGTCCTCCCTCATGAGGGAGAGAAATTACAAAATATCTTAAATATATGTAGGTTTGTGGTAACGGAATTTCTCCAAAACAAAATATATAGTAAGTGTTGATATTCGTTGCCAGGGGCCTTTTCGTCAACATTGTGTTTTAATGTATTTCTAATACCTTTTCTGGAAGATGTTGTCATTAAAACAAATTTTCAACCACTCCACAAATTTCTTGTTAAACTTTGTGCATGACAAGTCATTTTTCCAACAATTGTTTACAGACAGATTATTTCACTGCATCACAATTCCAGTGGGTCAGAAGTTTACATACACTAAGTTGACTGTGCCTTTAAACAGCTTGGAAAATTCCAGAAAATTATGTCATGGCTTTAGAAGCTTCTGATAGGCTAATTGACATAATTTGAGTCAATTGGAGGTGTACCTGTGGATGTATTTCAAGGCCTACCTTCAAAACGCAGTGCCTCTGCTTGACATTGTTGGAAAATCTAAAGAAATCAGCCAAGACCAAAAATTGTAGACCTACACAAGTCTGGTTCATCCTTGGGAGCAATTTCCAAACGCCTGAAGGTACTACGTTTGTACAAACAATAGTACGCAAGTATAAACACCATAGGACCACGCAGCCGTCATACTACTCAGGAAGGAGACGCGTTCTGTCTCCTAGAGATGAACGTACTTTGGTGCGAAAAGTGCAAATCAATCCCAGAACAACAGCAAAGGAACTTGTGAAGATGCTGGAGGAAACAAGTGCCTATATCCACAGTAAAATGAGTCCTAAATCGACATAACCTGAAAGGCCGCTCAGCAAGGAAGAAGCCACTGCTCCAAAACCGCCATAAAAAAGCCAGACTACGGTTTGCAACTGCACATGGGGACATACATCGTACTTTTTGGAGAAATGTCCTCTGGTCAGATGAAACTAAAATAGAACTGTTCGTCCATAATGACCATCGTTATGTATGGAAAAAGGGGGAGGCTTGCAAGCCGAAGAACACCATCCCAACCGTGAAGCACAGGGGTGGCAGCATCATGTTGTGGGGGTGCTTTGCTGCAGGAGAGGCAGGTGCACTTCACAAAATAGATGGCATCATGAGGAAGGAAAATGATGTGGATATATTTAAGAAACATCTCAAGACATCAGTCAGGAAGTTAAAGCTTGGTCGCAAAATGGGTCTTCCAAATGGACAATGACCCCAAGCATACTTCCAAAGTTGTGGCAAAATGGCTTAAGGACAACAAAGTCAAGGTATTGGAGTGGCCATCACAAAGCCCTGACCTCAATCCTATAGAAAATGTGTGGGCAGAACTGAAAAAGCTTGTGCGAGCAAGGAGGCCTACAAACCTGATTCAGTTACACCAGCTCGGTCTGGAGGAATGGGCCAAAATTCACCCAACTTATTGTGGGAAGCTTGTGGAAGGCTACCCGAAACGTTTGACCCACATTAAACAATTTAAAGGCGAAGCTACCAAATAGTAATTTAGTGTATGTAAACTTCTGACCCACTGGGAATGTGATGAAACAAATAAAAGCTGAAATAAATAATTCTCTACTATTATTCTGACATTTCACATTCTTAAAATAATGTGGTGATCCTAACTGGCCTAAGACAGGGAATATTTACTAGGATTAAATGTCAGGAACTGTGAAAAACTGAGTTTAAATGTATTTAGCTAAGGTGTATGTAAACTTCCAACTTCAACTTTATGCCTTAATTTCTCAAAAATATAGACTCAGCTTTCATTTGACACCCAATTAGATATGCTCTAATGAACTTCCCGTCAGTGCTCATCAGTCCTTTTAGATGGAAATACCCATGTGTTGAAATGTTGCTCACTAATATCACAATAACGTATGTTGTCATTACAAGTTATGGACCGTTTTTGGCTCTGCTCACTCTGATACTAAAGATCAAATCACTACTAATCACGTCAGAGTTGCTATGGGCTGGTTTTTATGTAGACCTCCACAAGTCTGGTATGATACTGTTTATGAACTCAGTCCGGCTTTCAACTTACTCTTGAAAGTTGTAATAGTAGAATGCCATTTCGAAATTGGGTAGTGCATAATCAGTTTACCTCTTGTCATGTCTGTCACTTTATAGCTTAAACACCAGGCCACAAAGTCCACTAAAGAGCCTGGAGGTGAGCCATGTTGAAACATCACCAACATACAACACTACAGTTACCATGATTTCACTGACAAACAGCTATTGGCACTTACTGTATTTACAGACCAATCTAATAGAAACTACAGTATAGCTATGGCATACATCCTTCAGTGTTGAATTAGCTGTATCTGGAATGCTGGATATATTGGCCCACTGCTGAACCTATTACCATGAGAGAGAGTGAAGGGCAGTTTGAGGGAGAGCAAGGAGGATCAGAGTGCATGCTGGGAGGAGGAGCAGAGGCGGGGCTGTGCAGCAGCGTGTGCATCGCTCTGTGTCAGTTAGGGTAAGGGGAGGCTGCCGGTTACAGACCCCGTGGAAAAACCCCACTGGAGGATGACACGCAACAAGCTGCGAGGGATCGCTATTAAAAAGGGAGGTTGTCAATCCAGTCTGAGCTAGTTACCCTACCCTGTACTGTGTGCCAAGTTTCAGGAAAGGCTGTCCCCTCGCTCACGTGTGCAGGGGGGATTAAAATTATAAACTGCAGCCTGCCTGCGCGGGGGAGGGGGGGGCCTCAGAAACACAAGCCCTCCCTGATTTGTCCATTTACACACACACACACACACACACACACAAAAGCCAGCCCCCCCATTCTCCATCTGCCAGGGAGACCCAGCAGGGGGTGAGGCCAGGGGGATTATTCTCTATAAGAGCAATGCATTCAAATGACATTCGTTCAGATCAAGCCTCTTGGTATGTACACTAGACCTGCTCAACCTGGCTGCCTCTCCCCTGCTCGGCTCTTTCCCACACCTCCTCACAAAGCTCCACCTCTCTCCACACCTAGAACTCTGGCACTGTGTCAGCACTAACCACAGGTCATACTTAGGTAATGCTCTCTGAGAAGTCAACTCTGGGTAGTGCTACAAACATAACTGCCCTTACGCTGCTATTAACTCTACTCCAACACTGTTGAGACAAAGGTTAAAATTCTTAAAACAGACCTGTCAGTCATGTCAACTCATGCGTGACATAAACTGAGTGTATTAGGTACACCACCATGTTTAAGAAAATGGTTCGCGCCTACAGTGAGTCACATGGCCATGGCTTGCTATATAAAGCAGGAATTCAGTTACTGCTCAATTGAACGTTAGAATGGGCAAAACGCGTGACCTAAGCAACTTTGAGCGTGGTATGATTGTCAGTGCCATGCGCGTCAGATCCAGTATCTCAGAAATATCCGTCCTCCTGGGTTTTTCACACACAACAGTGTCTAGGGTTTACCGAGAATGACGCAACAAACAAAAAACATCCAGTCAGCGGCAGTCCTGTGGGAGAAAACAGCTCTTTGATGAGAGAGGTCGAAGGAGACTGGCAAGAATCCTGCAAGCTAACAGGTGGACCACAAACAGACACATAACGGTGCAGTACAACAGTGGTGTTCAGAACAGCATGTTGGAACGCACAACTCGTAGATCCTTGTTATTGATGGGCTGTTGCAGCAGACGACCACACCGGGTTCCACTCCTATCAGTTAAAAACACGAAGAAGCGGCTCCAGTGGGCACGCGATCACCAACACTGGACAATTAAGGAATGAAAAAACATTGCCTGGTCCGCGAGTCCCAGTTCCTGTTGCGTTATGCTGATAGTAGTCAGGATTTGGCGTAACAGCATAAGTCCTTGGCCCCATCCTTCCTGGTGGCAATGGTACAGGCTGGTGCCGGTAGTGTAATGGTGTGGGGAATGTTTTCCTGGCACATGTTCGGTTCCTTGATGCCAACTGAGCAAAGGTTCCACGCCCCGAATAATTCAGGCTGTTCTGGAGTCAAAGGGGGATCCGACCCAGTACTAGATGGGTGTACCTAATAAACGTGCCATTGAGTGTATAAACACTTTTCTAAGTATGGAAAACTGGTACATCTGTCTCGGTACATCTTAAAACAACAAGCTTGCAGCCTTGCACATGCAAATAATACTGTCCCACTTGGTCCCATTCAGAGTAGTTTGTGTCTTTTACTCATGACACAATGGCCTTTCAATTCGGCTCAAACCCAGTTAGCCTACTCTTTCTCCTTTAACTTCACAAGTACCAGCAGCAGAGGTGACTGTTTTGGAGAGCCTGGCGTGCCCAAAGTAAAATGCCTCCCATTTAGGCCCAGAAAATGGGATATGCATATATTTAGTACCATTGGATAGGAAACACTCTGAATTTTCCAAAACTGTTAACCATTTGTCTGTGAGTCAATCAGAACGCATATAGCAGGCAAAACCCTGAGGAATCTCTGTCCTGGAAAAAGTCATTTTGACACATTGCTCATTTTGGAACCCCTCCCTATTGAAAATGACCATATATAGGCATATGAATGCAGTGCACGTCGCTTCCTTATGATGTCATCAACCACGAGACGGTGTTTTACTCCATCTTGGATGAATTTAGACCATTGATAAACAGCATGGCATGGGGACACCACGTTCTGAAAACTCTTCAGATTGCGCTACGAGAAGGCGCAGTGCCTTATTTATCGTCTTTAGCGTTCAGTTTATATTCCGGCTGATTTATAATAGTAAATATACGTAAAAGTGTTCCTAAGGATACATTTAAAACTATGTTTGATTGTTTTTGGACAAGTTTATAGGTATAATTTGAACGAGTTGGCGCCAGCGTTTCAATGAAGGAGTGGAGGCTGTCGTTTCTGATTATAACGCGAACCAAATGGAGGATTTATGGATAAAAGACGTTACTTTTTCTAACAAAAGAACCATGGATTGTCTTCGTTGGACACTTAGGATGACCTCAGCAGAAGTTCTTCAACAGGTAATTGATTTGTTTTCGCTGTGAAATGTGTTATGTGTGTGCCATGATGGCTAATCGATACATGGCTATTGGAAAATATGTGAGGTGCTAGCCTCAAACAAATGAATGTGCTGCTTTCGCCGTAAAGCCTTTTTTGAAATCTGACAACGCTGTGATATTGCCAAGAAACAGAGCTTTTGATGAGTATGGAACACTTGTATATTGCTGGATGTTTAATAATTCAACTATCGGATTTTGAATTTGGCGCTTTAGATTTTCGCTGGTAGTGTCGGGATGAGCCCGCTAGCGACCCACTGGTACTTGAGAAGTTTAACCCTCTACCATTTTTATACGCAACTGACCACACCACCACTACAACCTCTCCCATTGTCTTCCTGATAAAATTGCCCTGTCTGACATGGGCAAATATTATTATCCTCCAGCTCTCATCTGAATATGCTGTGGGAGGGGGAGTGAGGGCAGAGAGAGAGGGATAGGGAGAGAGAGTCAGAGAGGGCAACCACAGGGATAACGGTCACGTCCTTCAGTGTGGAAATGGATCCTGGGTGAGCCTACAGAGACTCAAGCCGAGTCAACCTGCTGTCACTGATGCTGCGGTTTACTGCACCAGGCTGCTGGGCTGGTCCCTGGTGCAAACCTGCTTACACATTATCCCCAGGACATACATGCCTGACCCTGGGTCACACACAGCTCTGTGGAGGGGGAGAGGAGGCTGAAAGGAGTTAAAAACAGCCCAGCATACAGTCCACTGAGGCATCCAGGTGCTCCGTCATGTCCTTTACACAGGAGCTATGGCGAGAGTAGAGGCCCAGGCCAGGAATAACCCACAAAGATGACCAAAGAAAGAAAGAGGAAAAACTGTGCAAACAAACCTGATCCTGACACCTTCTCATGGCTTGAAACATTCCTTATCACTTATTCATGGCTGTGGGTGACAGAGGCTGCAGCACCACACCGTCTCAGTTCCCAGGGCTGCCACCGACCAAGAGCTGCCTGCCTAGTTCACTGGGTCCCACTCCGCACGCACAGAGTGCTGCTTTGCAAGTCAAACCACTACTTACTGCTGCAGATCCCACTCCTCCCCCACCATCACTCAACACTAACCCCTGCGCTTGCGCCAAGCAAACGATGAGAGCCGCTATCAAGATTAGATTTCGGGGATGATCCAACGCAAGACTCTAGGACAGGGATCATCAACTAGATTCAGCTGCGGGCCGATATTTTCTTGAAAGGATGGTTGGGGGCCTGGAACATAATTACAAATCATTTGTAGACTGCAAACTGACCGCAAGAAGCCCAAATAGATTTGACTAAAACAATCATTTCGAACCTTGCTTACATTTGTATATGATCACGTCTCTCTATTATGCGTGGGAATACTTGGGAACAGATTTCCAAAATGTAAAATCACTTGGAGCCAATTTCTACAGTCTTATGTCAAACAATGAAAATTCTCAAAAATAATATTTCTATATTTTTGCTTTTGCTCAGAAAACATGGGGGGCCAAATAAAACCCCCGGGCCGCCAGTTGGGGAACCCTGGACCTGAACGTCAACTTTGTTTCAGTTCTATTGGGCTTTTCTTAAAACCGGTGAGAGATAGATGGGCTTCTCCCCTAGTTACAGTAGTTCCCTTCTTATTTAATGACCAATACAGTGATATGTTGTGGTTAAACCGGTAGTTATAAAAGTGGTTATAAACTGGGTGGTGCGTTTTACTGGAAATATAATCTCAGGTCAACTGAAACCCGTATCAAAGGATCTACAGTCTGTCCTACACATACCATTCATCCTGGAGTAAAATGACTACCAACCTTACCCAGATCAACCTCAGGTGTTCCTTACATGACAAAAATGTATGTCACTTAAATGCTAAGTTCTTTACTATAAAGCGTTTTAAGAGTAGTCAACACCACAATACTTTGTTGCTCTGCTGAAGGGAGTAACATAGAGCCCAGAAAACTAGCATCTTTAGCAGTGCAAGTGTGTGGGGGATCAGTAGCATATCTGTGAATAACCAAACCAGAGTTAAACAACGACAGCTGAAGCCAGGGTCTAACTCCTAGAAGCATAGATTGAGTAATATAGATGGACAACAGAGTTCAAGCAGGCTGTCTCTCCCTGGCTGGCTGTCACAGGATAAGCAGAGCCCCCTGATGATTAGTGACAGGAGTGCATGCAGCCCAGAGAAAGGGAATCACTGGATCGGGTCACAAGGGTTCAAGGTCAAGTCACAGAGGATATTACAGGATAATCGGAAAAGCTATGTGGAGAGGTGAGGGGGATTCCAAGAAGAACTAGATTCTGACTGAGGTTGAGCCTGCCTGGTCTAGTGCTAGTGTGGCTGTGTGAGTCATTACTGCCAGGCTTGCTAGGATAGGAAGCCTGATTGGTCGTATTGGGAGCAAGCAGGAAGAGGGTGAGCAACTGATAAAACTGGAGTTGTGGGGCTGGGCTACTCGACTTGAAACACGGCCAACGTCTGCCAAAAATCAGACAATGCCCCTGACTGAAAGGTATTGGGTGAGGCAGTCTTAAAAACTCACAACCTTGACATCAGCCCACGGAATACTGTAAATTGAAAGTGTTTCAATAGTGTCTCAGACTTGAGAAACATTTACTTAGCCACTGTAAGAAATTAACCCCTCACTACAGGAAGGGTTTGACACCATTATCTAAAATCCCTATATCATGTTTGTCAATAAAAGTTTAGTGCAAGGGGAAGTGGGAGATTTTTATGACTTAATTTCAAAGGTCTAAGTTCCTTTAAGGGTACCATTACCCCAGAGATCAAGAGATAGCTGGTGGAGAGCCACTGTCGGGAATCACTGACTACTGTATGGATTTACTGTACCATCCCCCTCCTCCTTGCAAAGTAAAGTAAACCAAAGTGAAGGCTCTACTTGGCTTTCCTTGCCTCCCTCCTCCAGCCTGACTTAGCTGGTCCAGAAACAGCCGTGCACATCTGGTAGCAGTGTTACAGAGACACAACTTCTTATTCTGCTGGAGCTAGACTTTCCTAACGCTGCCATGCTGTCAGTCAGGAAGTAGCAGATCCAAACTCCCACGTGGCACCAGAAACAGAACCCCTAGTAGGCCGTAAGCTACACCCATAGTGCCAAGTCCAGCAGCAGCTCCTTCCCTGAGCCCTGCGCCAATCTGTGAGTGCTGCCGTGCATTGTGGGCAGAGGACTTCCTGTTTGTCTGTGACAGGCGTGTAACAGAACCTGCTCTGTTATCAGATGACCATCCCTGCCTCTCTCAGACACCGGCCCACCACATTGCCCACTTCCCCTTCAGCTTGCTGAGGAAGCTGAAACACCCACCCATCAGCCCACGTCTAGAGATGAGATGGGAACTCACCAACCATGAGATTGTCATATGGTACCCTCCCATGATCACAGGACAGTTTGGCCAACTTTCTTTGATCTCTACGTAGTGCCTTAGGTCAACATGGGAATACTCACTCAAACATTTGGTTTTTCTGACAACTATTGTCTAAGGTTGTCTAGAGTCTAATGTACGAAAACAACGACAGCATCCAGCAAAGCCATAAAAACGTGTGACATCTTGGAGACAACCCACCACCATGAAAGTAAACAATGTAAGTGAAGTCACTCACAATACAACGGCCTAGTCTAACCCTGGGCTGCATCTCAGCCTCTAATTTGATCAGGTTGTGTGAACTGCTTGCTTCATAAACCAGCAGGCCCAGAACAGCCCCTATGACTCCCCCAAGACAACAACACAACACACAGAGCCCTGTCTGTCTGTTTGTCAGCTTGGGCCAGGAGCAGTGGGACATTTAACTGCTGACAAGGGAAGTTCACCCTTAAGGGGGCAGCTTATAGTTTAGCGCACCACCCAAAAGCAACATAAACCCAAAACAAGTCCTTCCAAGGCCTGGCAGTGTAATAGCACGCAACCTGTCTCCTCCTGCCGCTGTGGACCTGCTAGTTTGGGGCATTATGGTGCATAACATACAGGAATATCAAACTGTATTCAACATGCTCACCGCCAAATTGATGGGTGGTGTCTAGGGCCTACCCACAGCCACTGAAGTCCCCTACAATTCCCCTGGAGTCTATTGTGGGTAGCATGGAGTGTCCCAACTTAACCTCTTAGTGGAATTTACTCAGGCTGAAAGTACAGCCTGATGCAATTGGCACTCAGGAGTGCCACAAGTAACATTATGACATCAACACTGTGACATTTGACAGAATGAATAATGTTTCAAACTCTGCCTCTGAAAGCTAACCAAACACTTCCCTGAGACTGGACGTCTTACAATAAAATTCTCCCCTCCCTCTCTCGCTGTACCCGCACACTTCAAAACAAGTCCAACAAGTATGTGTTGCCAGGAATATGCATCTGTGAATTCGAAAAATAAGTTACGTTCCTTTAACGTCTTTTGACAAACCACCAATGTACGGACAGATACCGTAGACTAAATGATGTTGTGACACAAATCACACAGTGCCATAGGGGCTACTTGAGGCAAGGGGGATGTAGAGAACGACAAAAAGGGTGTGGGTAGCCGTGGAGAAGAACTGAAAGTTAATAAACGGATAAAGGAGTTCCCAAGGGCAGAGGGTAAAGTTTCCAGTTGCTCAAGGTTCCATGTGCTATGATTGTGTTATGGCAGCTCGTTTACTACACCTCACTAACGAGGTGAAATTGTCCACAAGAGGTGTCACATTTTCTTCTATCCAGTCACAGTCGAGCCTGGGGGTTAGGATATATAAAGGATCTGCAGACGGCTCATTTATTCCTAGTCTCATACATTAATAACAACAACTACTAACATTACACACAATAACACTATTTCAGATTATTAGATTAACAACTGTACTCATTTTAAATCAAACCAGTAAGTAAAGGGTTAAAAGGGCACAGTGTGTATAGCCAAAACTTTATGCCAACAACAGTCTCTTTAAACATGTGCTCAACCTGCTCTGAGCAGTGCCCTATTTGCCATCAATTTTTTATATGCAAGTGGGTCAGGAACTCTGAACTCTACCAAGCCCCATCTCCCTCGCTCTCATACACACGCAGATCCTGGTATTTATTTCCTAAGCTCTCCCCTCTTTCACTCTCCTCAGTGTCAGGAGAGAGTGCAGTTTGAGCTCTTACCAGCTGGGCAGAAGCAGAAGAGTGTGTCCCTTCCCCAGGCCCTGTCCGGCAATCCTGCCTGCTCTCCTGTCTTCGTGTCTGAGCAGGGCCCTGCCTGGTGCCTCAGTACTGAAGCTTTTGCAGACAGGAAACTTCCGAGTGGCCCTAGTCATACAGGCAAGCCCTTGCCTGATCCCAAACAAGCAGACACCTACCACCCCCCTCTATTTTCAGCCCACTTCTCCGCTCTGGCATCTCTTCCCCTTCTGTGATTGGCTTGACAGCCGCTCACTCACCACACCTCCTTGCTGGGATAGGCTGGCAGGTGTTCCCTTTCCTGTATGGCCAAGGGCAAGGCACTCTGGGATGTGGAGTCCTTAAATGCTATTTGACCTGCTTCACAGCCCCTGCTGCGAACTACGAGTCCCAGCTTTCCATCCCTCACCACCCCCACTTCTCCAAGCCTGTTCCAACGTAAGCACTCAGGGCTGAATTATACACTTCAGTATGTTGCTAGCAGAATGCCAGGTATTAAAAGTACAGACCAGCCATCAAACAGGGTTGTGCTGCACACAAAAAAAGGGTCTCGACCAGAACTGTCTAAGCCACAGCCAAACACTGGGGAGGCATTCTGTGACAACCCCTCGTCTATGTTTTAAAACGCACTTCAAGACTCCTGACCTAAATTAACACATTCTTATTCTGATAAATTCCAAACCAGCAGGAAAGAATGAACAATGCAAGTGGGTCAGGAACTTTTCCCTCCCAGCATGATTTCTTAGTGAATGACACCATCCCGAAAAGTAATTTGCTTGTCATCGTACCTTGTCCTATAAAATTAGTTTTGGTTCCTCCTTCCTCTTCTTCAGAACCCACCCCCCCTGAACGCCCCCATCCTCCTCCCCTAAGTTCTTCCACCTGCCCGTAAAGTTAATGCCTCAAACACGGCAAATAAAACTATCATAGCAAGCCCAAAAGGTAAAAACAGGAATCAGAGAAATAGTTTAGCAGGAATAAAAACAGAACCATAACTACTGACTGCGACCCATTTCACCCCCCCAAGTATCGCTCTGTCCCCTCCCTCATTCTCCTCTCCTCCTGTGCTTGCTCCCTCCTGTCGACAGGCCCTGGGTGGGCAGTGAGGGGGTAGGCGGGGGTGCCTTTAGCTCACCTGCGATGGCCGTGGTGGTGCTTGTTGTGGGTTAGCTCAGCCCTCCTCCTCTCTGGAGCTCTCTCTCTCTAACTGTCGTGCTGCTCAAAGCCCCATATGCGCTAACCAAGCAGCAGCAGATCAACTCAATTCCCTTCCTGGTTTCTGGAGGGCAAAGAGGTCCCTCCCTTTCTCTCGCTCTCCCTCCCTCTCTCTTAAAGAAACAGCATTCCCCTCAATGTTTCTCTTCCTCTCCTCCCTGGGGGAGCAAAGTAAAAGAGATATTCACCTGCGATCAAGAGTGGACATTTGTCATATCGATCACATAAAAAATGAGAAATGAGTACTTGACTTCATCCTCTTGCATTTTAAAGTATATGTTAATACAGCATCCAGATTAATTGGTCATGATCTGATTATAGTTGTTACTCTTGTCTTTTCTCTTCTCTCCTACAGTATCTCTCTCTCGCGCCTTGACATGAGTCGCACCCACCCATCCCATAGCCTGAGGTCCTAGTGTCCCACCCCAAAAACAAGCCTTGGCACATTCCAGGACACAGGGGCTGCCAGCAACCCCCTCGACACTCATACCTTCATCTCTCCCCCTTCTCACATTGTACAGTAATACCTTTACCACATGCCTCACCTCTTCATTCATACCAACCCCACTTTTACCAATGTTTCTTTGGCGACGTGTAAGACACCAGTCAAAATCAATCAGCTTTATATCGCTTAGAAGAACGCATTTTGACTGATTTCTAACACGCCTACACACTTTACATTTTCTACACTGTACACCTGGACCGTCACAGTCACGCTGCAGTGGACTGTGGTGATCTTCCATACTCTTAAACAATCTTTAACAGGCCTACACACAGAGTGAATGCATTAATCATATATGAAGTGAAACGGCTTACCTTGTGTAATGTGATGAAACAGCTAGCCATGAAAGTTGTCTCTTCGGTCTGATTGGAAGCTGATGCACCCCACTGTGTGGCATGGCTTGGCACTGTGGGGAGAACTAGGCTAGGCATGCTCTGACAGTATGGGGAGAGGCAGTAACACACACCCAGCCTAGAGGGCAGTGTCAGCACTTCAGTAGGTACCAGAGGTAGTTCACACTCAGACAAAACGCATAATATATTAAAAAAACTGCAGGATCATTTCGGTTGGTCAGGAGCTATGCTATACATGTGCCACACTTAATATAAACGATTTATACGGCTAAAAAACGGTTTCAATAAACAAATAAATACAATTCTACTTTGCTTAAAAAGACACAGCTACAATACATAGTTTTCAAACAAATCTGAAATAATTAACAAACCGTCAATCTGGTTAATGTTCCCTTCTGGTAGCTCTCCAGACGATGTCAGCCATGTTTATTACAATAGTCTCACAGTCCAATATAAAACTAGTTCTCCCTCCACCACAGACACCCACCAACTACTCTGCGTTTGTAATTTGTGGCTGAGCCATGGTTTTGTTTTAATTCAGGCCCAAGGCGAGAGAAACTTCAGTAAAACTATACTGAACAGCAATGCGGAGAGAAATATCCTAGAAGAGGTTAGTTTTAATTGAAGTATCCAAAGCAGTTATCTGGGTGAAAGCTATTGTAATAGTATGTAGATCGACTTGGGAAATATGTAGACATGCCGCATAGACCTGCCTTGGAGGATGTGTAGCATGTTATAACCTGAGTAAAGTACATCCTCTGGCACTTGTTACCTCCTGTCTTTCCTCGGTAAGCCTCAGGTAGGGTCCTCGGAGTGCTTGCTACACGTCTCATCTAAAGGAACGCTCCTGCAAGAGGGCAACGCCATTCAGTTCTCCCAATAACTAACCACAAAACCCTCCCACATAAAAACAAATTGCCATATACAGTCAGTTTTATTTTTACATTAATACCGTATCCAACACATTTTCTTAAAATAAAATGACATCTCTTCCATTTCCCTCTAAACGAGTCAAAAACAATTTCTTCTTAAGACTGCTAAATAGTACTTGCGTACTGTTTATATAGCTTTATACACATACAGGTGACGATGCATCCACTTTGTTACCAACAAATGCAAGTCTGTTGAGAATTATAAAATCAGCCAGAAGCAGAGAATACATACAGTACATGGGCTCTTATAGACGACAGGCCAATACATGTTACAACCACCACCCGCCTGCACAAAGCCAGTCACCACGCTGGGGCTTCACAAAGAGAACGCTTGGAGTGTAGGTACACTTACTTACGCAAAGCAAAACAGTAGAGCAGAACCGAAAAACACTGGGGAATAAACTGAGTAGACTGGCAAAAATCTTAACCTTTCAGAGCAGCTGTAGTCAAGGTTTGAGAGATTCTAACTTGACACATGAGCGTTTCCGGCAGTTGATACAAATAAGTAAAAAAAATAAAATAAAAAAACGACGTCGGGTGTCTGGAAAATATAAGATGGTAAATCATTCCATTTTGTAAAATTAGCACATTTGATGTTAATTTTACAGTGTTTAATTACCATTATAATCAAATCAAAATGTCAACATTCAAAGTACTCCTCTCAAAACTGTACTGGTCATGAATGTACAAAACTAAGTACTTTGATCAGGCATGATATTCAAAACATTAGTCATGATGAAGACCTTTTTTAGTTTGCAGTCCTCCTGTACCTTCAAAGCATTTAACTTGATTTCTGTCATGGACACTTTTCATTGTCAAAGATAGCTCCTCTACAGCCTACACCAATATGCAGTTGCACAAACCATGAACAACTCTCACCATAGAACACAATACAGAATTTATCAATACAAGTGGTAAAATGATATCAATGGCAATTCATGAAATTATAAAATGGCAGTCCTTCCATGCTTTGTACCTTATCTTTAATATGATGATAGGAGAAAATAGCATGAGGTGTGTGGATCTAGTCTGACACTGGTATGGGAAACCTGTGGTCATACAATGAATAAAATGGGCCCTGTTGATGATAAGTATACTTAAGAAAGAGCTGAAACCTCTTATGAGCAAGACGAAAGGGGTGCCAAAGTGTGTGTGTGTGTTTTTTTGTGAGACAGTGAGACACTGGGGATCCTCTTGTGGGAAGCAGCTGGCGTTGGGTTTCTCATTCAGTGCCACGGGTGGGGGTGCTGGGTTGGTTGAGGCCCATGGTTTTACACATCCAGCCAGCAAAGTCCACCTCCTCCACCTCAGCACGCTTGATAAACGTGTGGTTCTAAACAATAACAGTAAACGCAAGTTAGTTAACACATCAATATTAGTCCATGGCTGATAACGAAAGGGAACATAGACAATTTGCAAACTACAAAATGTGTTTACAAACCTCAATTATATAATAAATATAGTATAAGCGACTTAGTCATTTATGCATACATACAGGTGGCCCCGGGAATCTAACCCATTATCCTGACGTTGCAAGCGCTCTGCTCTACCAACTGAGCTAGAGGAACATGAGCTACAGAGGACCAATGAACAATCAGAGCTGAACTGTCCAACTACATAGATGCACTTCAAATAACAGTCAGTGATAACAGTTATTAGCTACTCACCATCAGCATCTTCAGGTCAGCTCGCTCTGCTGGATTCTTGATCAGACTATTAACACAAACAGAAACATATGATAATCTCCATGACTCCCAAGAAATCATTAGCGCCCCCCCCACCACCAAAGAAGAATCAAAAGGAAAGCTTTGATTAAGCTGCACAAGAAATCTCATTCTGCGGACGTGGCCTAAATCATTCTCAAGGGATGAGAAAATTACATTTAAATGTATGTTTGCTCCACATTGCTCTATGCTGTGCCTATTGCCTAGAATAATTCAGAAGACGTGTGTCGAGTCCACACACAGAGAAAAGTCATGGTAAAACAACGATAAAAGGTGCTGAGGTAATGGGCACTATTCTTATATGATGAATGCTTGGGCTCACCATTTTGTCACAAACTCGTTGAAATCGTTGGTGAAGACACCAAGTGGCAGCCTGGGAGGAGGCTGGGAATGAGTAAAAAGGTGTTTAAGACAAATGTTATTTAAAAATCCCCAGAGCACACAGACAAGGAGAATTGGTAATAAGGAGAATAACATGTGGAGTCAGCAGTTCATCTGACCTCATTGACAATGTAGTCCAGCAGCTCAAATATGGCCATGGCCGGTCGACTGTCCATCCCATGTCCTGAGGAAGAGGACAATATGGAGAGATATTTAGATATCATAAATAAAATACTTAAATGTTTTCTTTTTTATTGAGAAGCAAAAGGAAATCTGTTTGAAAAGCACTAATATCATCTATATTGTTTTATGTGTGAGGAGGGGATTCAGGTCAGTTCTCACCACTGACTGGTCGTCCTCCTGGGGGTCTGGGGAGGCGGTTGGAGATGGTGTGTGGTTCCCCCACGGCTCCGTCCTGTACGGGCCGGCCAAAGATGGCCTCCAGCTCCTTGGCATCAGGCGGGGGGATGGGGTAGCGGCCGATGGCCAGCTCCACCAGGGACAGGCCCATGCTCCACACGTCCGACTGCACAGAGTAGTGTGTGCCCTGCAGTCTCTCCGGCTGTTGAGGAACACACATGTACGTCACACCCAGGCAGAGCTGGCCAATTGGGCGGGTGGCTCTGTGCACTGCACCCTCCAGGTGTCTGAGGGGAGGGGGCAGGGCTGGCAGAGCCTGCCTCCGTGCCACACGGGCCTCTACTGGGCACGGCCTCAGCTCTTGGCAGGGCGTCCTGGGCAGGGAGGGAGAAGGAGAGCTGACTCACCGACATGTAGGAGCGCGTTCCCACGAAGGAGTTGGCCATGGAGTCGATGAGTTGGCCACTCACGCCAAAGTCACACAGCTTGATCTCCCCGCGCGAGTTCACCAGGATGTTGGAGGGCTTGACGTCTGCGTGGCAGAGCAGGGAGGACAGGTGAGGTTCCAGAGAGAGAGAGAAAGCTGAGGTCCCAGAGAGAGAGAAGGCCAAGGTCCCAGAGGGAGAGAAGGCCGAGGTCCCAGACCCAGAAGCACCAGCTGCCCCTTCCCCACGTCCCTGTCCAAGCCCCTTTACCATGCCAGACACCTCAACACTGACACATTTCACAAATCTACTCTGTGGTAGCTAGAGCTGAACACTACAGTTGAGACCTTACAAACAAGCCAAATCCCCCTCAACCCCCCTAGTCACAAACAGTCTCAAAAATTGAAACTGAATAATGGGGTTGTAGACCTGACATCCATCCTCTGTGGTGACCCCCTCCCACTTCAGAGGAGACACAGGGGCGAGTAGGAGAGAGGGAGACAAGGGCGAGTATGAGGGAGAGACGGAGGGAGGGGGCTGCAGGGCGCGGCTGCCATGTAATCACATCTGAGAGCCTGTAATTACCGCCTGGGCTCCCAGACAGTTCTGCCTCAGCCCTGCCACAACACAGCCCAAAGCACTGTACCATGGACCTCAGCTCCAGAACAACACTATACCACGACACACCAGAGCCCACCCATCGGCTCCACATTCAATACCACACACCAGGGCCCTCAATTCAGAACACTGTAAACCACGACCCTCAGCTCAAAACCCTCCACCATGACCCTCAGCTCCAGAACACTATTACTGAGGGAAAAGGTATTTGATCCCCTGCTGATTTTGTACGTTTGCCCACTGACAAAGAAATGATCAGTTCTGTGAGAGACAGAATAACAAAAAAAAAATCCAGAAAAACGCATGTCAAAAATGTTATAAATGGAATTGCATTTTAATTAGGGAAATAAGTATTTGACCCCTCTGCAAAACATGACTTAGTACTTGGTTGCAAAACCCTTGTTGGCAATCACAGAGGTGAGACGTTTCTTGTAGTTGGCCACCAGGTTTGCACACATCTCAGGAGGGATTTTGTCCCACTCCTCTGTGCAGATCTTCTCCAAGTCATTAAGGTTTTGAGGCTGACGTTTGGCAACTCGAACCTTCAGCTCCCTCCACAGATTTTCTATGGGATTAAGGTCTGGAGACTGGCTAGGCCACTCCAGGACCTTAATGTGCTTCTTCTTGAGCCACTCCTTTGTTGCCTTGGCCGTGTGTTTTGGGTCATTGTCATGCTGGAATACCCATCCACGACCCATTTTCAATGCCCTGGCTGAGGGAAGGAGGTTCTCACGGTACATAACCCCGTCCCTTTGATGCGGTGAAGTTGTCCTGTCCCTTTAAGAGAAAAACACCCCCAAAGCATAATGTTTCCACCTCCATGTTTGACGTTGGGGATAGTGTTCTTGGCGTCATATGCAGCATTCCTCCTCCAAACACGGAGAGTTGAGTTGATGCCAAAGAGCTCCATTTTGGTCTCATCTGACCACAACACCTTCACCCAGTTGTCCTCTGAATCATTCAGATGTTCATTGGCAAACTTCAGACGGGCATGTATATGTGCTTTCTTGAGCAGGGGGACCTTGCAGGCGCTTCAGGATTTCAGTCCTTCACGGCGTAGTGTGTTACCAATTGTTTTCTTGGTGACTATGGTCCCAGCTGCCTTGAGATCATTGACAAGATCCTCCCGTGTACTTCTGGGCTGATTCCTCACCGTTCTCATGATCATTGCAACTCCACAAGGTGAGATCTTGCATGGAGCTCCAGGCCGAGGGAGATTGCCAGTTCTTTTGTGTTTCTTCCATTTGCGAATAATCGCACCAACTGTTGTCACCTTCTCACCAAGCTGCTTGGCGATGGTCTTGTAGCCCATTCCAGCCTTGTGTATGTCTACAATCTTGTCCCTGACATGACATCCTTGGAGAGCTCTTTGGTCTTGGCCATGGTGGAGAGTTTGGAATCTGATTGATTGATTGCTTGTGGACAGGTGTCTTTTATACAGGTAACAAGCTGAGATTAGGAGCACTCCCTTTAAGAGTGTGCTCCTAATCTCAGCTCCTTACCTGTATAAAAGACACCTGGGAGCCAGAAATCTTTCTGATTGAGAGGGGGTCAAATACTTATTTCCCTCATTAAAATGCAAATCAATTTATAACATTTTTCACGTGTTTTTCTAGATTTGTTTGTTGTTATTCTGTCTCTCACTGTTCAAATGAACCATTAAAATTATAGACTGATCATTTCTTTGTCAGTGGGCAAACTTACAAAAATCAGCAGGGCATCAAATACTTTTCCCCCTCACTGTATACACCAAAAACGTTAAACCAATAGGGTACAGTAGGTTACATCCCCTCAAGATACACCCAAACACACTATAGACCTCACACTAATTCACTATGTCCAAATAAAATACTACACCCAGGGTCTCAAATCAAATCATTTATATGCAGAAACACACAATACAGTCTATATGGAAAACAATAGTCCATATGGAGAGCTGTCTTACCTCTGTGCATGATCTGGTGCTTCTCCCGCAGATAGGCAAGTCCTCGGAGTACCTTTAAGAGTGATATGCAAACATTTTATTTAACACAACATACTCTGACAGTGTATCATCCACACTTCCTGGACCTGAAATCCTACACAAAGACCAGCTCTGAGATGTTTTACCCTGCCTGGGTCCATAGTTACATCCATACCAGATATCACACCAAAACACGCACTGACGCCCACAGTGTTAATGGTGAGAACAGTGAGAAGGCCTTGCATGTTGAGCTTCCTGTGACTCATGATTATGACAATGACAGGAGAAAAAGCAGTCCATTGAGAAACAAACAACCCCTTAACCACAAGGGAAAGGAACCGAGTGCATTTGATCACAGTTGTGACAAACTGACAAGTTGTGTTTAGAGCAACAATATCAAATCAAATGTTATTAGTCACATACGCTGAATACAACAGGTGTAGACCTTACAGTGAAATGCTTACTTACAAGCCCTTAACCAACAATGTAGTTAAGAAAATACCTAAAAAAAGTTAGATAAAAGTAACAAATAATTAAGAGCATTTTTATTTTTTTTTAACTCTTCTTCTTTAACTCATCTATACATAGACTTACCTTGGGTATTTATGAAAAAATACCAAATGAAAGCAAGCACCACCAACTAAGCACAAACAATTAATTGACATCTTAATTAAATAGAATAATACTTACTGCTATGCTGACTTTGCCCAGGATCTCCTCAGGGATTCTCCTGGCTTCCTTCAGCACCTGATCCAGAGAGCCTCCATCCTGTACCCAACAGTCAACGCTTTAATGTCTTGTCTGCATTCTGTAATGCACACTTGCTCCAGGTGCATGACGTGATTAATATATCATAACAACCACTGCAACATTTTGCCTTGTTAAAACAAAATTACAACTGGTTTGTTAGTGTTATGCCACAGGTCCTGTAATAGGCACAATTGCAGCCTCAAAACCACAAACAAATATTCCTACTCCCAGCCGAAATTCTAATTCACACATCAGCCTTTCTGCCACAGACCCCCATTGTCTTCCGACAGGTGGCATCATTCAAGCACAATGCTAGTCCTACGACTGATCCACCCCCTCAACTCAAACCAGTCTATCAGAAGCTCACCATGTGCTCCATGCAGATACTGATCTCTCCGTCGCTGTAGAAGGCCCCGTAGAAGCCCACGATGTAGGGAGAGTTGCACTCATGCAGCACCTGCAGCTCTCTGATGATCTGGTTCCTGATGGCAGGCTTAATCTCCAGGTGGATGAGCTGTGGAGTAGAGGATCAGATGAGAGCAATATAAGAATAATCAAGTGCTCATCAAGAATAACAGTATGAGCCATAAACCAGAATTAAAACAGACTTGTTTGTGTGGACCTGGTTTCCTTTAACGGCTGTATGTCTCAGCCTAGAAGCCTGGCACCCAAGGCTAGTAGTATAGCGTGGATCTACAACTGAGTTTAGGGAAAAATATCAAAAGTTGATACAAAAGGTAGACTCACCTTTCGGGCCATGACCAGTCTGGAGGGTTTGTGGCGGACCTTGTTGACCACTCCACCGTTGCCAGCGCCCAGCTCACATATGGGGTGGAAATCATCATCTTTCAACTCACCCACCTGGGCTTTCTGGGTGAGGAAAGCCTCCAGACGTTTCCTCTGCTGTTCATCCAAATCTAACTCTCCTAGCTTCTTTTGTAAGGCCTCCAGATTGGCTCTGAGAAGTGGCGATGCATTGAGTGAGCATGGCATAGATCAATATTCAACAAACATTTTCAATCCTGGGGACATATGGGTGCACATGGATACGACTAGTCACTGAGGTGTGTTCGGCTAGTGTTACATAGGTTAGTGTTCGGCTTGAACAAAACTGTGCATCTAGTCCCCAGAACCATAATTTACCCGATATCAGTATAGTACACAGTAGACATGCTCTCGGCCCTCCCGAGTACTCACTCGGACGCAGCATCGATGGTTGTGGAGATGGACTGCCCCTCTCCAATGGGCGTGATATTTAGGGGAACGGGTCTTCTCTTCGGAGCCATATCGAAATATTTTACAGTGCCCTGGACGACTTTTCGACGCAAATCAGTACAATGAACTGATAATTCAAAGTTGTTCTAAAACAGCAACAGGGGTAAATGTTGCTGGCTGTTAGTGGCTTAGCCAGCTAGTTACTTTGCGAGCATGACAGATTATGTTTGTAAGGACAATCACATATGCACGTCACCATCAGGTCAGGTGAATTTGACTATTTAGATATCTAACGAGTATATTTAAAAACAAACTAGCTATAACAGTACACTATATTTGTACACATTACTGTTCCTTTTGCTTCTTGTCCAGCTAGCGCCACCTCCCCTACGGAAATCGTGTGCTGCGTTTCTCAAATCAGAGCGGCCCTCGCCACAAGGACAACGGCTGTGGTTGACAGGACTGACCGAGGATTGTTAGCATTCGAAGGTTAAAGGGGTACACTTGTATACCTTCCCCTGTATGGAGCCGGGTGTGAAGCTTGTTTGCGGACTGCGGAGACGGAATTCGGTGTTTCGGTACAGGAAGCAGGAACATGGGGAGTCTTCCAAAAATCGCGAGTCTGAGCCATCATGCCATTGCAATTGAACTATCGCGGGATTTTAAAACAGCCATATTTAATAGGTAGCGACCTCCAATGGCACATTATAGAAATGACTATCAAGCAGATTTCTACAACTAGGCCCAGCTACTACGTAAGTTACTCTCCTAAATTTACAAACTTCACTTTTCAAAAGGTTTGACTTGATTAATGTTTAATTTTAGTATTTAAACTTTAGGGAAATCTACCCATGGGGAAAAACTGGCTCAAGTAATTTCATCATGATTTCTGTTTTGAATAACTTTATTTTTCCAGAAGGAACTTGTTACTTTTCAAGATAACATGACTTAGCAGACAATTCGATAAAAAAAAGGTTTAATTAATTCCACAAGTCAATAACAGGTGTTAGAATATGATTATTTAGAATTGTACAGTTCTTTTTGAAAAGGAGACAAATGTGTCCCTGAGGCCCCAGCATCAGGTAAAGGATGTCACACCAATCTACACCTCAACCACCTGGTTGTCACTAGTTACCACAGCCAAATGGCTATACTGTAAAAACTCATGAAAACAAACATTTGCTTTTTGGTCTTAAGGTTAGGCATAAGGTTAGTCAGATTTTAACTTAAGTTAAATTGTAGAAATAGGCGATGTTTAGCCATAATTGACTTTGTGGCTGTGGTAACTAGTGACGACCCAACCACCTCTCACCCCTAAAGTGGCATCAGTTCCAATACTGGTATTTGTGATTTTATTGTGTCTGACTTTAACAACTGGAGGCGATTCGAAGCTTAATAAAATACTTTAATTGTATTGTCTTTTAATATGAAGATATAAAAGACAAACAAAACATTTACATAATGGATTGCAAGACCTGCCCATGCTACCTTAAGCATTGTTATAATAAGAAATGCCACCATCAAGACCTGATCCTCCATTTGCTTAAAACCCACTCTGGACCCTAACCCAGGTTTCACCTTCATCTGGCTCAGTCCCTCAGAAACAACCTGTACTTCACCCCTCTCTCACAATATGAAAAAACTTGAGGAAACCTATTATCTGCGCAGTGATGTTCTACACTTATAAATTAAAACAACGTGATTTAAATCTGTAGAGTCATTTGTTGAATAGATTGGCTTAGTTGAAGATGAAATTCTGCTAGTCGTAATAACATGTTGCTTAAAATGCATCAATCATACTATGGTCACAATGCGGGTTACCTATAATGGTTTCAGAACTCACCTATCGGTAAAACATCCACAAGCTAGATATATATGATAATGTCATGAGTGGAAGACAAGATCCCATACGTTTCCTCAGTCAATATCTCATTATTAGATTAGGTATACTACTACATCTTGCACAAAATGGCTTACTCATACAGTACTGAGTGTCTATGCAAGTCTGAATTCAGGATGATCACAAAATGTCAATATGCTTACACTATAGTCAAATGCATGTATTACCAATACCATTTGAGAGATTCTAGGAATTTACAACAGACTCAGTTCTATAAAATCCTGAAAGTAGACAAATGCCATAAACAGTACAAATTCAAACAGGGACTATCGCTGGGGTGAGGAATCTAATGACCAGGAACGAAAATATAAAAAAGTTTGTAAGTCTCAGCAACTGTTGTAACCCAAAAGATGAACTGTTTACTACAATTTGAACTGTGCCTGTGGATAAAGCTAATCTGAACAGTCATTACTGGTGTATTGTTTAAACTACCTGTAGAGAGGACATTCATCTAGGACCTATGCAATAATAAAGGCTAATTTGAAGGTAATATCGTTGAACTGGGAAGAGGCAGGATGTGTTATTGGTTAGAACTCATTTTACTCAGATAGAAAGGGACATGTCTGAAGATGGCAGTGCCTTGAGCCTGGATCATTCAGTCTGCCACGTATTTGTTCACAAAGAAAGTTCCAGCTTCGTAAGTGTTCTGCTACCCCTTACTGGGAACTCGTGTATAGTACAAAGCCATATATAAATGGCTCTGGTAGAGCACTCTTGATTGCCACATATGTACAATTTAATACGAACTGCCTTTCAAATAAAACAAAGTTGTGACGCAATCAATTATCAATAAATACTATACTTTAGACAAAGACAATTAAGTCAAAAGAATGTCGACACTCACAAATCGATACCATTCCACATCTGGAGATACATCCCTCCCTAAGTCACCCACTCTGTAAAAAAAAAAAACAGTAAATAATGACAAATCGTCTTAAATAATGTATTTTCTTACCGGGACTTCCTGTGTAGACCAGCTCAAATAGCCAAACAACTGTGGGTTTCAGCCTCCACCAATCTAAACTCAAAACAAAAAAGGCACCCAAATCTGACCTTGCAACGAGATAATTGACACAAATCTGCTTTGGCACAATTTCCTCAACATGGTTTTGACCAGTTTTGTGTGGATACTAATATTTTTGAGACATACTTTAGTCAAGTGCCTTGTTCAATCAAAAAAATTATCAACAAATTTAAGAAACAAAGAAAAACTAATCTGGTTCAAAGCACTAAAGCTCATGATTTAGGGGGAAGAAGGTTGAATGCAGCAGTGTTTAGTCTCAGACTATCCAACTGTTAAACTGACAAATGGGGAGGTGAAAATAATCCATGCTGCATTAGTTTCCTTGATCAATATGAACAACACTGGCAACAGAGAACATTGGGCAGAATCTGAAAAGATTATGTTCCAAAACCTCAAATGATAACTGCTGGTCTCTGCTAACCGGCACTATGACAATTGCTTGTCATACTGTGTAGCCATTCAGACACCAACTGAAATCGTATATTTCAATGCAGTGGGGGAGTACTTACAAGAACTTCTCAAAGACACAGCACTCCTGGGTCATATTCAGCACAAAACAAAAACACTCCAAAACAGAGTGAAACAGGGAAGTACTCGTTTCCCATTACAAAACCATAAAAAAAAACGTTGCCATTGTGCCCTAATGAACATGACCCTGCTTCCCATAACCTATTCCCTATTTGGGCCATACAAGTTGTATAAAATGTTTAATGGATTTCTTTATTTTTTTAAGTGATGTGAAAAAAAGGAAAAAAAGTTGACCCTCTTGTTAAAATACAAATGCAACCATAGTTCAGGTGCTACTCTCTCTGGTCAAGCAAGTTCGCTATGTATGACTGAGGTAGGTTGTCATCATCTAAGGACAAAATTAAATGGGGGAAGTATCAAACCAATAATTTTTATGGATTTTCTGACTTAAACAATTTCAAATACTGTTAGAGCCCATTTGCTTTGTCTTCATTGTCTGAATGAATTAAACAGAAAGAAAGTTGGTGTTCAATTTCCTCATATTCCAGAAAAAACTAGTCTGTGGCTAGTCACAAATTCTTCATATAGGTTATCTTGACCTCTTACTACTGAACAGCAATGATGCTCCATGTCTCCCATTACCTGCGATCACAAAATTGGCGAAACACCAAATGCTTGTGGCTTTGAGAGCCTTAAGTTCAAGTCAAATACAAAGTACAAGGAGATGGGGGGGAAATAGTTTGAGAGGAGGTTACCATTTTAAATAGTCTCTAAGGAGGGAGGATACAGAATGTTGGGAGGGGTGGGCCACAAGTGTTAGGGAGCTGTTGTTTCCAGTGGTGTATAGATGAAGCCTAACCACTCCAGAGGTTGACAGTGCATGTATGAGCGTGTGTCTGTGTGTGAATAAACGCCAGAGAAGTGGGGGCGGGCGGGCAGGGGATGCTGTAGGTACTAATGATTTCCTGTCCTCCAATCAAGCCCAACCCTCTTGCTCAGTCTGTGGGGTCAGTCTGCCAGTCAGTAGGCAGTGACCAGGTCCTTGTCATAGTCGTATCGGCCCCTCTTGGGGGCGGGGCTGTCCTGGCTGTCCTCAGTGTCGTCGCTGTCTCCTCTAGCCCCTCCCCCCTCCTCCTCCTCCGAGTCCAGAGTCAGATCTACCACCACTCCTCCACCCGTCCCCCCCCCGCCGTGGACCCTGCTCCTGACTTTCCCGTCTGGCTGGTGCTGCTGTGGGCTGGGGAGTGGCCGTTTGCCTCAGGAACACCTGGGAGGGGGGAAACAAGTGAACACTATTACAAACCAATGCTATAAAAACACATAATCTCAAATAAATTACCTACACAGCACGGCGTCTAAATTACAGAGCATTCTGAAAGTACTCAGAAACCCTTGACTTTACCCACTTTTAAGTAACACCCTTACTCTAAAATGGATTAAATAGTATTTTCCCCATCAATCTACACACAATACCCCATAATGACGTAGCTAAAACAGGTTTAGAAATTGAAATATCAAAAATAAAAAACAGAAATATCCTTTAGGTGCCTTTTGACAAATTCCTCTTACTAAGGAGTGACTTCCGTCTGGCCTGATTGGTAGAGTGCTGCAGAGATGGGAGAACCTTCCACAAGGACAACCATCTCCACAGAGGAACTCTAGAGCTCTGTTAGTGACCATCGGGTTCTTGGTCACCTCCCTGACCAAGGCCCTTCTCCCCGATTGCTCAGTTTGGCCGGGCGGCCAGCTCTAGTAAGAGTCTTGGTGGTTCCAAACTTCTTCCATTTAAGAATGATGGAGGCCACTGTGTTCTTGGGACCTTCAATACTGCATAATTGTTTTGGTACCCTTCCCCAGATCTGTGCCGACACAATCCTGTCTGATGGCTTGGTTTTGTCTGAACGCTTATGTAAATATGTTTTTTTTTTTTTTTTCTAAATACATTTGCACTTTGTCATTATGGGGTATTGTGTGTAGTTTCCTGAGGATTATTATTTTCATTTAATCCATTTTAGAATAAGTCTGTAACAAAACGTGGAAAAAGTCTAGGGGTCTGAATACTTTCCAAAAGCACTAAGTATCAACATCAAAAACAGTCTGCAAGAACTAAAATGGAAATATTTGACATTAGGGCTGGGCGGAATACCGTATTTTACGATATACCGGTATTGATGCACGGACCGGTTTGGGTTTTTTACTTTACCTTCTATAACGTTATTTCAATGTTTGGTTTGTTAAATGTGATACGCCACCCTGCCGCATTTGACATCAGTTTTTATAGTTTACTCTGTTTGCTACTTGAGTCGTTTCTCACCCTACTCCTGCTGCACGTACATGCCAAGCCCTGACCAGTCACTCAAGGAGACCCGTTTTTTGCTTGACCAGGCACAAGCACTTGCTATACACTGTCTGCATGGTCAGATGTTTGTGACAATGATACAGCGTTACACTTTGCTTCTTAAAATATAAATCCACAAGTGTTCTAGAACTACAAACTGACAGTGTAACATACTGTCTGCAAATAGCTAGTTTGTCTTTTCTAGCTAGCTAGATAAAATGTGCTCAGTGTCAGAGCAAACGTAGCTAACTAAAACAAACGGATAGCAGTGCTGGTGTAGGCCTAGATCAGCATGTTGTTTGTGCAACGGTATCTAGCTACATGAAGTAAGAGGAACCATGTCAAGTAACATTAAATTAGGGTCCCCTGGGAAACACTGAGCATAACTTGGTTACTACCCTGTCAAAATAATTCCTCCCTGGCTTTAACATTTTTCATTGCCCACTATATTCCAACTATAGAATTAGAATAATTATTTTATGGCCATGATTCCAACAGTTCACTCAAATGTTTTGATCTAAATTGCAAAGTCAAATCGCAACATTAGGCCTTGATTTTTTTGCCAATATCATGCAGCCCTACGTGGCACAGAGTGGAAATGTAGAAATTGATGAAAATGCAGACATTGTTGGCGGTTGAAGTTAAATTAAACAGTATAAAACAAATCAGAATGGAGAAAGACCCATTGAAATCACTTAGAATGTATGTTTTTGCCACCCTAGGGTCATGGACTACTCAAATAATATTTAGAACTTTTTAAAACAAAATGCAGACATACCTTTTCTTCTACAAATATCATGAGATATTTTTCCCATACCACCCAGCCCTATTTTACATGCACTTACATATATCCACTACAGGATAGTCAGGAGTGTTGCTCCGTTCCCTCTCCCTCTCCTTTTCATCTCGAATGGGTCTCCATGAACCGTCAGTCAGATATTCAATCTCCTCAATATCCTCATGGGTCTCCTTTAAGATCTCAGATGCCAGCCTGGACACATGGAGACAAAGAGTCTGTCAAAGTACATATATCATACCCGGACACACAAGCAGGGATTGGATGTGCCCCACAACACACATCAACTCTCAAATATTAGATATACATTTTATGGAAGTTTGTGGAAATCAGCTATATATAGTTTCTATTTGTAATGGACATTATGACTCAACAAATCAAAAGCGACAGTATTAAAAGATGCTCTATTGATTGTTTCCTCGTGGCAGAGTGCACGGGGCTGACAGTTCAATGTCCCATATTTTGAGGCGAGAAATGTATATAATAGTTTAAATTAATAAGAACGGATTGAAGAGTAAAATATATTTTTTAAATCATCTGATAAACCCAATACCATGGTATTGGGACATTAAATCTGTTCCTAGCCATCTTGAATTTGATGCAGTATAGTTGTCAAACCTCTCGACTTTAAGTGGTACTGATACATTTTGCGATTTATACTAGTCATTTTTAGCCATGCACGTTTTTTGATTGGCAGACAAACAGTCATTCTTTTCTCTTTTGAGTAAATGCCTCTTCCATGTTTGTGGCAGAGCTGTGATGAGTTGCTTATACTTTTGTATTGAGTATAGATCTCCATATGTACAGCAACTCCTCAGCAGCACCAACCAGAAGGGGAAGTCAGCAGGGTCCACGGCATGGGGGACGGGGAGGATTTTGTGTAAATTATGCATGTCTATAGTGTATGTATCAATATATTTATAATTTCCAAAATTAGCTATGACCTAGCCAATGAAGACATAGCACAACTTTGGATTTCACCCCCCAATCTCGAATGGTTTTGACAGTTTGGAAGTTTACACAGAGAACTTCTCTTCTCCTCTTGCTTCAGGCATTTGCAGTGCACCTTGCAAAAGTGATTGCTGTCTTCATTATGAAATTATCAACTTTACCCTGTATATATAAAAATGACAATATAAAACATATTTTCTTTAAACTATCAAGCCTATTGCTGAACCTAAACCATCAAAAAAAATTATTGTAAGGCCTGTTTAGCAGCTATAGCCAAATGAGTTGTGTCTCCGGTATCTTACTTTTATTCCGGTAAAACACATTTTCAACAGCGGGTAGATAACATTAACATAGCAAATTACACAGGTTGTCACTCAACTAATAAAGCTCAATATCATGCAAGCCATTTTAGCATTTGAATGCTGAAGGTACCGCACAGATGTGCTAGATCAGGAACAGGCCGCCTAACTCACATTGGTTAGTGTGCAAAGTTGGGCACAGTGCGCAGTTTGACTAGGCTACTGATATGGCCTGGGGTTGTTCGGCACGCAAAATTAAAGATCAAGGACTGTCTACACAGTTGAATGGAGTTCAACACTGAAGGAGAGAGGACGCATCAGTTGTCACAAAAGAGGTATTTTCGGAAAGTAGAAATAATGTGATATGAGCAAATCATCGACTTTTCAGATACATTTTTTATTGGTTTGGGTCCGCGGACCGATGCACTTGTATCTTAACTCAAATATAAATTCCCCTGTTTAGGGGACATGCATGGTTCGGTTACCGGTTCCGACCTACATTTTTCGCTTTGACACCGTAGATTGAAATGGCTTGCATTGAGCGGTAGCTCTGATTCTCACGGACACAGGAGTATATCTCATCCGCCTATGAAGTAGGATGTAAAATCTAACACTACTTGAAGTTGGGATGTCCCTCTCACCATTTAATTTGCTCTTCTGACTGTCCAACTCCTTGCTGAACCCTACGTCACATCGTAGCGCAGAAGGAGAGTGGTTTAGTCCCTCTAGCACATTCGATTTAAAGTTCAGGAACCCAAGCTAGAGCTATGTGTGACGTTCACAGCGATAGGGCCAGACATTTTGATCAACGGTGACCTTTAGAAAATATGCACCTTCTAACACTAAACATATAAAATGTGTATTTTACAGTTATAAGGAAGGTGAACTCTTATAGTTATTTCATTTTATAATTTGATTATACCTAGAAAGCACAAGTCGTTTCAAGCCTTATTCAGTTGTTGAATAGGAAATACATTAAATATTTCATTTTTAATCACATTTGTACTGTGTACTTGAGCTTGTCCTCAAAATGACTACACCTCAGCAATGTAACTATTTTTACCAGAAAGGTGAGATTTATTACTAGTTATAGTTACAGCATTACTAGTTATAGTTTATGGCCCTCTAAATAATTACCTTTGGGGATTATGTATATTACATTTAACCAGTTAAACATTTGAATCGGGGGATTGATGCGCATTGGTGATATTACATAAAAAAATAAAAAAAGATTTAACAATTTTAACTTCTTAGGGAGCGGCAGCATAGGTGACGGTTTTGGAGAGTCTGGCGTGCCCAAAGTAAAATGCCTGCCACTCAGGCCCAGAAAATAGGATATGCACATAACGTACTATTGGATAGGAAACACGGGCGCTGGATATGAATTGAGGATAGCACCTCATATTTTCCACATTAGCATAAATTCATATCCAGCACAGGTCACAAAACCCATAGAGCTAAAAAAAGATCACTTACCTTTCAAAGAACTTCTGCGGAGGGCTTCCCAACTGTCCAACGAAGACATCCATTGGTTCTTTTGTTAGAAAAAGTAATTAATTATATCCATAAATCTACGTTTGGTTGGCACGTTATCATAAAATCCACCGTTGAGTCGCCCATTGAACCGTGAAGAGAACACGTTCAAATTATACCTATACACTTTCTACAAACAAACAATTTTTTATGTATCCTTAGGTATCCTTTTATGTATATTTACTGTAATATTTCAACCGGACGATAACGTGAACAATAGGAAAGGAAAATAAACTGGGGCGCGCTCACAATCTCGCACCCGTCAAACGTTGTTGACAAAAGTGGTCGCTTCACTACTCCCTCTTCCTATCTGTTCTGCTTAGTGCATTTTACTTTGGGCACGCCAGACTCTCCAAAACAGTCACCTCTGCTGCCGCTCCCTAAGAAGTTACGGTTCGCTTGCCGTGCGGTAGCAGAGTGAACAGTCTATGACTTGGGTGACTCAAGTCTGACAATTTTTGGGCCTTCCTCTGACACCGCCTAGTATATAGGTCCTTGATGGCAGGAAGCTTGGCCCCAGTGATGTGCTGGGCTGTTCGCACTACGCTCTGTAGCGCCTTACGGTTAGATGCCAAGCAGTTGCCATACCGGGCAGTGATGTAACCAGTCAGGATACGCTCGATGGTGCAGCTGTAGAACCTTTTGGTATCTGGGGAGGTGTTGTCATGCCCTCTTCACAACTGTCTTGGTGTGTTTGGACCAGGATAGCTTGTTGGTGATGTGGACACCAAGGAACTTGAAGCTCTCAACCTGCTCCACTACAGCCCTGTCGATGTGAATGGGGGCGTGTTCAGTCCTCCATTTCCTGTAGTCCACGATAAGCTCATTTGTCTTGCGCACATTGAGGGAGAGGTTGTTGTCCTGGCATCACACTGCCAGGTCTCTGACCTCGTCCCTACAGGCTGTTTCATCATTGTTGGTGATCAGGCCTACCACTGTTGGGTCGTCAGCAAACAATGGTGTTGGAGTTGTGCTTGGCCACGCAGTCATGGGTGAACAGGGAGTACAGGAGGGAACTAAGCACTTACCCATGATGGGCCCCCATATTGAGGATCAGCGTGGCAGATGTGTTGTTGCCTACCCTTACCACCTGGGGGCAGTCCGTCAGGAAGTCCAGGATCCAGATGCTACGGAGAGCGTGATCACACAGTCGTCTGGAACAGCTGGTGCTCTCATGCATGCTTAAGTGTTGCACGCCTCGAAGTGAGCATAAAAAGGCATTTAGCTCGTCTGGTAGGCTTGCGTCACTGGGCAGCTCGCGGCTGGGATTCCCTTTGTAGTCCGTAATAGTTTGCAAGCTCTGCCACATCCGTCGAGCGCCAGAGCCGGTGTAGTAGGATTCAATCTTAGTCCTGTATTGACGCTGTGCCTGTTTGATGGTTCGTTTGAGGGCATAGCGGGATTTCTTATAAGTTTCCGGATTAGTGTTCCACTCCTTGAAAGCGGAAGCTCTAGCCTTTAACTTGGTGCGGATGTTGCCTGTAATCTATGGCTTCTAATTGGGATATGTACGCACAGTCACTACGGGGACGATGTTGTTGATGCACTTATTGATGAAGCCAGTGACTGAGGTGGTATACTCAATGCAATTAGATGAATCCCGGAATATATTCCAATCTGTGCTAGCAAAACAGTCCTGTAGCGTAGCAGCCGTGTCATCTGACCACTTCCGTATTGAGCGAGTCACTGGTACTTCCTGCTTTAGTTTTTGCTTGTAAGCAGGAAACAGGAGGATAGAATTATGGTCAGATTTGCCAAATGGAGGGTGAGATTTGTATGAATCTCAGTGTGGGGCGTAAAGGTGGCCTAGAGTTTCCCCCCCCCCCTCCGGTTGCACATGACATGCTGGTATAAATTAGGTAAAACGGATTTAAGTTTGCCTGCATTACAGTTCCCAGCCACTAGGAGCACCGCTTCTGGATGAGCATTTTCTTGTTTGCTTATGGCCTTGTAGAGCCCATTGAGTGCAGTCTTAGTGCCAGCATCACTTTGTGGTGGTAAATAGACGGCTAAGAATAATATAAACTCTTGGTAGATCGTGTGGTCTACAGCTTATCATGAGGTACTCTACCTCAGGTGAGCAATACCTTGAGAATTCTTTAATATTAGACGACATCACACCAGCTGTTATTGACCAATTCTCACAAGGCACTCCGATCTCCTCCCTCTGTATTTCGGTCTTTTCTTGACGCGAATAACGGATTTGGGCCTGGTCTCGAGGAAGCAGTATATCTTTCACGTCAGACTAATTAAAGAAAGAAATATTTGCCAAGTTCAAGGTGAGTAGTTGCTGTTCTGATATCCAGAAGCTCTTTTCGGTCATAAGAGACGGTAGAAGCAACATTACGTACAAAATAAGTTACAAACAATGCAAAAAAAATAATTAAAATAGCGTAGTCGGTTAGGAGCCCGTAAAACTGCAGCCATCAACTCCGGCGCCATTATCGGAGTGAGCCTGAGCCATTCTCTGATAGTCCTTTAGTTGCCTTCTGGCAAACTCCAAGCGGGCTGTCATGTGTATTTTACTGAGGAGTGGCTTGCTTATGGCCACTCTACCATAAAGTCCTGATTAGTGGAGTGCTGCAGAGATGGTTGTCCTTCTTGAAGGTTCTCCTATCTCCACAGAAGAACTCTGGAGCTCCGTCTGAGTGACCATCAGGTTCTTGGTCACCTCCCTGACCATGGCCCTTCTCCCCCGATTGCTCAGTTGGGCCGGGCGACTCCAATAAAGTCATAGAAACAGGATGCACCGGAGTTCAATTTCGAGACTCATAGCAAAGGGTCTGAATGCTTACAGTACCAGTCAAAAGTTGACACACCTTCTCATTCAAGGGGTTTTATTTTATTTTTACTATTTTCTACATTGTAGAATAGTGAAGACAAACTATGAAAATACATATGGAATCATGTAGTAACCAAAAAAAGTGTTAAATCAAAATAGATGTTATATTTGAGATTATTCACAGTAGCCACCCTTTGCCTTGATGACCGCTTTGTACACTCTTGGCTTTCTCTCAACCAGCTTCACCTGGAATGCTTTTCCAACAGTCTTGAAGGAGTTCCCACATATGCCGAGTACTTGATGGCTGCTTTTCCTTCACTCTGTTGTCCAACTCATCCAAAACCATCTCAAATTGGGTTGAAGTCTGGTGATTGTGGCGGCCAAGTCATCTGATGCAGCACTCCATCACTCTCCTTCTTGGTCAAATAGCCCTTACATAGCCTGGAGGTGTGTTTTGGGCCATTGTCCTGTTGAAAAACAAATGATAGTCCCACCAGTTGGGATGGCGTATCACTGCAGAATGCTGTGGTAGCCATGCTGGTTAGGTGCACCTTGAATTCTAAATAAATCCCAGACAGTATCAAACAGCAACGCACCCCCACACCATCACGCCTCCTCCATGCTTCACGGTGAGAACCACACATCACCTACTCTGCGTCTCACAAAGACATGGCGGTTGGACTAAAAGGTCAGATTTCCACCGGTCTAATGTCCATTGCTCGTGTTTCTTAGCCCAAGCAAGTCTCTTCTTATTGGTGTCCTTTTCGACCATGAAGGCCTGATTCACGCAGTCTCCTCTGAACAGTTGATGTTGAGATGTGTCTGTTACTAGAACTCTGAAGCATTTATTTGGGCTGCAATCTGAGGCTGGTAACTAATGAACGTATCCTCTGCAGCAGAGGTAACTCTGGGTCTTCCTTTCCTGTCATCATAGCGCTTGATGGTTTTTGCAACTGCACTCGAAGAAACGTTCAAAGTTCTTGAAATGTTCCGGATTGACTGACCTTCATGTCTTAAAGTAATGATGGACTGTCGTTTCTCTTTGCTTATTTGAGATGTTCTTATAATATGGACTTGGTATTTTACCAAATAGGGCTATCTTCTATATACCACCCCTACCTTGTCAAAACACAACTGAATGGCTTTAACGCATTAAGGAGGAAATAAATTCCACAAAATAACTTAACATTGCACACCTGTTATTTGAAATACATTCGAGGTGACTACCTCATGAAGCTGGTTGAGAATGCAAAGCTGCCATCAAGGCAAAGGGTGGCTACTATCTCAAATATACAATATTTTGATTTGTTTAACACTTTTTTGGTTACTACATGACTCCATGTGTTATTTCATAGTTGAAGTTTTCACTATTATTCTACAATGTAGAAAATAGTAAAAATAAAGAAAAACCCTTGAATGACTTAAGTGTGTCCAAACTTTTGACTGGTACTGTACGTAAATAAGGTATGTTTTTATTTTAATATATTTGCAAACATTTCTGAAAACCTGTTTTCGCTTTGTCATTATGGGTATTGTGTGTACATTGAAAAAATTCAATTCATACAGTTTGTATCTTTTAGAGACTCCATCCGTAATATAGTACGCTTACCATAGTTGGGTTTTAGTCTAGAGAAACTGGAGAAATTATCCAGGTCCTCAATGAGGCCCTTCAAGGTTGAGGACTCAAGATAATTCAAGTTATCAGCATACATTGATCCTTTTGTCTCTAAATCATAAAATCCTTAATGAAAATGAATTGGAGATAGCCTTATTGAAACTGCAATAGCTTTATTGAAAATGTAGCCCATTGCAAGTTTTAGGAGTCAAAAAATTATCCAAAAATTCTAACCCATGCAAAGACCCTTAAAAGGAAGAGTGGTTCTCAAATTCCTGGAGTGAGTAGTAGTGGTGGTGCTGGTGGTAAGTGACCAGCCTCAGCATGCCTTACTTACCCATCGATGGTGAGCAGCTCAAAGGGTGCCTGTTTGTCACACACAGGGCAGGTCCACGTAGGCTTCTTCTCGTTCATTTGCAGGAAGTAGATGGCATCGAAACACTGCAAGTGGGCACAGGTGAGCACCCGACACGGCACGCCTATCCGCATCTTCACTAGCTGAGAGTAGGAAGAGGAAAGGGAGGTATGATATTAGCATTAGGCTGTAGACAAATGGTGGGTTGTAGCTTTCTTTGTTTTGGTCAGTAACAACTGAAAGGTTAGAGACTTGCTCTTTAATAAGAAATTAAAGCATGACTGGGTGGATATGGCTTGTGGTGAGAGTGCAGATCCTCACAGGACAGATGAGGGACACCCGTAGCCCCGTGGTGGCGATCTCGTTCTCGGGATCAAAGCGTAGCTTGTCCTGGACTGGACACAGCAGAAAGAAACTAGTTCAACGTCACACAGCACAGGTGTAACCATTACTAAAATGCAATAAAGCATGAAAGAGAAAAACGGTGAGGACACTTACTGCGTTCACGACAGCGTTCTGCACTCTCCACTGAGCAGTGTTTAAGTTGGCTGAAGAGCTCTGCTGATGTGAAGACCCGCACTAAATACACTGCCACCGAGTAGCGCTGCACACAGGATGAGAGGACATGAGTGAGCACTGAACAGAATGAACACACTGGAAATAGCAGCAGATATCATCTGAAACTGCCAACATTCTGACAGCTGCCAAAAACAACCACAACATTTCAAATACTTGTCATGGAAATTAATCAAAACAGCTTGCAATTACATTGTGTACATCACAGAGTTTACTTTAGATGTACAAAAGACATCACCTTTTGGCAAGGTTCTAAAATAACAGTGTAAAGTTTCAACCAGAGACTGACCTTGCCGAAGTTGCCCCATGTGACAGTGGCCCGGTTGGTGGCAGTGGAGAGGTGTAACCAGGGTGTGATGTTGACTGGGCGACAGGGACGACGCGGCTCCACACCTGGCTTATTAGATGGGTAGTAACCCTGTACAGAGCAAATATAGACATGTTTAGCAACCAAGAGGCATTTGCTTCTGGTTGGTTTGTTTGCCTGAGGGCATGGGATTCCCCAGCTTGACTACTTACTGGTACATGACAGTAAGACTGGTTGACTTTGACAGCAATATTGGGAGGGTACTGATCTTCCTGGACACCGATGGAGTCTGTATAACAGATTCTGTAAAGCATCATAGCAACAGCACAGGAGGTTATCAGTGTTAGATAGATGGCAACATATGTAATCCTCTTAAACACGGAGCCATTCTCAATGAATGGTTGTGGTGGTCAGATTTGTCATTCAATACACATAAAATGTACACTGTTTTGTTGGGACTTGATAAAAGGACACAGTAGAGGAAATAATTGCCTGTAAACTTTCCAAAATGTCGACAGAACAAAATACAATAAACGGGTGAATAATCTTTCTAATCTGTGAAATAGGCCATGTGACAAATGCAGTAGAAATGCTTTGATGCACATTTCTTTGATAGAATAACCATGTTGCAGTCAAGAAATAATACACTATATAAATACCTTTATGTGTGTATGTGGACACCCCCTTCAAATGAGTGGATTTGGCAGAGCAGCCACACAAGCCTAAAATCACCATGCGCAATGCCAAGCATCGGCTGGAGTGGTCTAAAGCTCGCCGCCATTGGTCTCTAGAGCAGTGGAAACGCGTTCTCTGGAGTGATGAATCACACTTCACCATCTGGCAGTCCGATGGACGAATCTGGGTTTGGCGGATGCCAGGAGAACGCTACCTGCCCCAATGCATAGTGCCAACTGTAAAGTTTGGTGGAGGAGGAATAATGATCTGGGGCTGTTTTTCATGGTTCGGGCTAGACCTCTTAGTTCCAGTGATGTGAAATCTTAATGTTACAGCATACAATTACATTCTAGACGATTCAGTGCTTACAACTTTGTGGCAATGCCCCCCGTGCACAAAGCGAGGTCCATACAGAAAAGGTTTGTCAAGATGGGTGTGGAAGAACTTGACTGGCCTGCAGAGCCCTGACCTCAACCCCACCGAACACCTTTTGGATGAATTGGAACACCGATTGCGAGCCAGGCCTAATTGCCCAACATCAGTGCCCGACCTCACGAATGCTCATGGCTGAATGGAACAAGTCCCTGCAGCAATTTTCCAACATCTAGTGGAAAGCCTTCCCAGAAGAGTGAAGGCTGTTATAGCAGCAAAGGGGGGACCAACTCCATATTAATGCCCATGATTTTGGAATGAGATGTTGGAAAAGCATTCACACTGCAGTGTATTAGGCGAAATATAAAAAAAAATATGAAATTCACAGGATGGTGAAAGTGCACATGAGCGTGATGCTACAGAGTGGCGCGGCGGTCTAAAACACTGCATCTCAGTGCTTGAGGCATCACTATAGACACCCTGGTTCGAATCCAGGCTGTATCGCAACTGGCCGTGATTGGAAGTCCCATTGGGTGGCACACAATTGGCCCAGCGTCATCCGGGTTTGGACGTCATTGTAAATAATTATTTGTTCTTAACTTCTTAGGGAGCGGCAGGTGAGGTGACTGTTTTGGAGAGTCTGGCGTGCCCAAAGCAAAATGCCTGCCCCTCAGGCTCAGAAAATAGGATATGCACATAATTAGTACTATTGGATAGGAAACACTGAGGTTTCTAAAGGTGTTAACATAATGTCTGTGAGTATAACAGAACTCATTTAGCAGGCGAAAACCCAATAAAGATCTATCCGGAAATCAGTTTCTGGTGACCTATTGCTCTGTTTGACACACTCCCCATTGAATCCATTTGTAACCAGGACTGAGATAGCAGTACCTATGGCTTCCACTAGACAACAGTCTATATACAAAGACTCAGAGATTGGAGTAAACAGAACGAATAGGTACAGGAAATGGTCAAGGTAGCTCGGATGTCAACAAGTTCTCGGGCGCGAGTCTGGCTGCGCGCACCCCACTTTATTTTACTTATATAAGGTATAGGTGACCATCCGAGTGAAATATTATCGCTAATATTCATAAAAGGATAGCTAAGGATGCATTTTAACTGGTATTTGATTTGTTTAGGAAAAGTTTATAGGTATATTTGAACGCGTTCTCTTCACGTTTCAATGGGCGATTCGACGTTGGATTTTCTGAACATAACGTGCCAACCAAACAGAGATTTATGGATATAATAAATGACTTTTTCTAACAAAAGAACCATTGGATGTCTTCGTTGGACACTTGGGAAGCCCTCAGCAGAATATCTTCAAAAGGTAAGGGATTTGTTTTCGCTGTGAAATGTGTTTTGTGTGAACCCGCGATGGTTTATGAATTTATGCTAATGCAGAAATATTGGAGGTGCTACCCTCAAACAATCAAATGTAGTGCTTTCGCCGTAAAGCCTTTTTGAAATCTGACAATGCTGTGATATTGCCAAGAAGCAGAGCTTTTGATGACTATGCAACACTTGTATATTGATGAATGTTTAATAATTCAACTTTTGGATTTTGAATTTGGCGCCTTGCATTTCACCGGGTAGCACCCCACCACTCCGTAAGTAGTTAACTGACTTGCCTAGCATATTCCAACTCCCCCTGAGACACCCGTAAGGAATGGGATCATGCCACAGTCACCATTGTCCACCACCCCTGGAGAAATTTGGGTTAAGTGCATTGCTCAAAGCAACGGGTTTTTCACCTTGTGGGTGCTCCGGGATTCGAACCAGCGACCTTTCAGTGACTGGTCCAATGCTCTAACCTCAAGGCTACCAAGAAGACAATTTGATGGAAAACCACTACTGCAGGTAAAATGTGCATATTTTTTGTTTGAATGTTAGAATATTCACTACTGATCTAGCATAGGCTTCAACTGTATGTACCTGAAATGACCTATGCAATTGTGGGACTGGTGTACTGTTATGTGTAGAACAGTTGAGAACTCTTGTAAACTCACCTAAGAACCACCTGGATTGCCTTCATTCCTGGTCGAAGCTCACTAAAACAACAAGGGAGGGAAAGTCATGGTACCCCTCAGTGTCCATTCAAAGTCACAAGCAGTAGAATAAGACAGTTAACTTTGAATAAAAGTGTTATACTCACGTTGAGTTTCTGACTTGGTCCGCTTGGCTCTGTGTTAATTCAAATATGCATTGACTGTCCTGCAGTTTCTCACTGTTCTGGGCAACTACAAGGACAGATGCAGAAGAAAAAAATATACATACCACAACATCACTATGTAATGTCATGTTTCTGTCATTAATATACAGTGCATTGGAATGTATTCAGACCCCTTAACTTTTTCAACATCGTGTTAGGTTACAGACATTTTTTTTCATCAATCTACACACAATACCCATAAGGACAAAGCAAATATAGTATTTTAGAAATGTTTGCTAATTTATAAAAAATAAATTACATTTACATAGGTATTCAGACCCTTTACTCAGTATTTTGTTGAAGCACCTTACAGCCTCGAGTCTTCTTGGTTATCACGCTACAAGCTTGGCACACCTTTATTTGGAGAGTTTCTCCCATTATTCTCTGCAGATCCTCTCAAACTCTGTCAGGTTGGATGGGGAGCGTTGCTGCACAGCTATTTTCAGGTCTTTCCAGAGATGTTCGATCGGGTTCAAGTCCGGGCTCTGGCTGGGCCACTCAAGGACTTTCAGAGGCTTGTCCCGAAGCCACTCCTGCGTTGTCTTGGCTGTGTGCTTAGGGTCGTTGTCCTGTTTGCAAGGTGAACCTTTGCCCCAGTCTGAGGTCCTGAGCACTCTGGAGCAGGTTCATTGAGGATCTCTGTATGCTTCTCTGTTCATCTTTCCCTCAATCCTGACTAGTCTCACATTCCCTGCCGCTGAAAACATCCCCACAGAATGCTGCTGCCACCACCATGCTTCACCATAGGGATGGTGCCAGGTTTCCTTAGAAGTGACGCTTCACATTCAGGCCAAGGAGTTCAATCTTGGTTTCATCAGAACAGAGAATCTTGTTTCTCATGGTCTGAGAGTCTTTAGGTGCTGTTTGGCAAACTCCAAGCGGGCTGTCATATGTCTTTTACTGAGGAGTGGCTTCGGGACAAGCCACTACCATTAAGGTCTGATTGGTAGAGTGCTGCAGAGATGGGAGAAACTTCCATTAGGAGACCATCTCCACAGAGGAACTCTAGAGCGCTGTCAGAGAGACCATCAGGTTCTTGGTCACCTCCCTGACCAAGGCCCTTCTTCCACGATTGCTCAGTTTGGCCAGGCGGCTAGCTCTAGTAAGAGTCTTGGTGGTTCCAAACTACTTCCATTTAAGAATGATGGAGGCCACTGTGTTCTTGGGGATCTTCAATGCTGCAGAAATGTTTTGGTACCCTTCCCCGGATCTGTGCCTCGACACAATCCTGTTCGATTGGGTTCCTTTGACCTCATGGCTTGGTTTTTGCTCTGATATGCACTGTCAACTGTGGGACCTTATATAGATAGGTGTGTCTTTCAAATCATACGCAATCAATTGAATTTACCACAGGTGGGCTCCAATCAAGTTGTAGAAACATCTCAAGGATGATCAATGGATACAGGACGCGCCGGAGCTCAATTTCGAGTCTCATAGCAAAGTGTCTGAATACATATGTAAATAAAATGTGTTTTTTATTTTTAATACATTTGCAACAATTTCAAAAAAACTGTTTTTGCTTTGTCATTATGGGGTATTGTGTGTAGATTGCTGAGGATCTTTTATTTATTCAACACATTTTAGAATAAGGCTGTAACGTAACAAAATGTGGAAAAAGTCAAAGGGTCTGAATACTTTCCAAAGGCACTATATGCGTCGGGCCAGGTTTTGTTACTGACCATAAGAGCTGACCAGGAACTTTTTGGCCTCTTTAAGGACTTGACTAGACCGAAAGCTCTCTACTTCTCAATGACAAAAATCACTCACTTAGCTCTGTTGGCGGCAACAGCGTCTCCAGAGTTTGGTAGAAGGGCAGCGACACCAGCTTGACCTCAGCCGCAGGTGTGGAGGACAGCTTGGGGATGCCGTTGAGGTAGTCTGCGCCCTGAGTGCCTGTGGGGGACGAGCTGAGGGAGGAGTAGGCCACCGGGACACCCTCCGGGCGCCGAGCAGCCAGCCAACCCGACGCCTTGGGGAAGCGTGACTCGTACAGCTGCCGCACGTTCTTCAGCAGCTCTGGGCTGTACTCTGTCTGCACCAGCCTCAGCGCCCGTCCCACCAGGTCATGCTTTAAACCGCTCTTACTGCGACCCATGGAGGCCAGCAGCGTTTGCAGGTCAGACACCCGGAAACTCTTCACCATGTTCTGAAGGGAAGACAAGAGAGTTATAGGAAGAAGAGGTGGAAGTTTTGGATTACCATCTGGATTCCTTGAGCTAGGCCAATGCCAATAACTTAAAAGGTGGCCTACACTACACAGTTACTCAACCCTGCACGTTAAGAGGCTGCTGCCCTGTGTACATGAAATAACTGATAATTTTAATAATGTTTTACTCATTTCATATGTACTGTATTCTAGTCAATGCCACCCCGACATTGCTTGTCCTAATATATTTTTTTCTTCTTAATTCCATTATTTGACTTTGAGATGTGTGTATTGTTGTGAATTGTTAAGATATTACAGCACTGTTGGAGCTAGGAACACAAGCATTTCGCTACACCCGCTAAATGTGTATGTGACCAATAACATTTGATTTGAAGAGCTGAGCACAGACTTACCTATAAAATTACCTGGTATAAAGATAATTTAACACTCAGCACGTTAACTAAAATGATTTCTGCTAAATTGAAATACACTACATGACCAAAAGTATGTAGACACCTGCTCGTCAGACATCTCATTCCAAAATCATGGGCATTAATATGGAGTTGGTCCCCCCCTTTGCTGCTATAAACAGCCTCCACTCTTCTGGGAAGGCTTTCCACTAGATGTTGGAACATTGCTGCTGCGGGCACTTGTTCCATTAAGCCACAAGAGCATTAGTGAGGTTGGGCGATTAGGCCTGGCTCACAGACGGGATTCCAATTCATCACAAAGGTGTTCGATGGGGTTGAGGTCAGGGCTCTGTGCAGGCCAGTCAAGTTCTCCACACCAATCTCAACAAACCATTTCTGTATGCACCTCACTTTGTGCATGGGGGCATTGTCATGCTGAAATAGCTGAATCCACTAATTTGAAGAGGTGTCCACATACACTATACCTACACAAAAGTATCTGTGTACTTGCTTCAAGTAATATTTCCCTCCCTACCCTCTAGAATTCAGTAGCATGACCCATGAGCCCCTTCTGTTCCTAACACCATGCAGAATATTTTTCCTGCAAACAAAACCTAGACTGGTCCCTCCTTTAAGTAGTGTAGGACACAACACCGTCAGTGCATTTGAAGACCCAGCAATGAAAGTAGCTAGCTAGTCAATATCTACACTTAACAAAAATAGATGCAACATGTAAAGTGTTGGTCCCATGTTTCATGAGCTGAAATAAGATCCCAGAAATGTTCCATACGCAGAAAATGCTTATTTCTCTCATTCTGTGCACATCCCTGTTAGTGAGCATTTCTCCTTTGCCAAGATAATCCATCCACCTGACAGGTGTGCATATCAAGAAGCTGTTTAAACAGCATGAGTACATAGGTACACCTTGTGCTGGAGGCAATTAAAGGTTTTGTCAAACACCACAGATGTCTCATGTTGAGGGAGCATGCAATTGGTATGCTGACTGCAGGAATGTCCATCCGAGCCGTTGCCAGATAATGTAATGTTTATTTCTCTGAGCGAATTTCTTTTGGCCCGCACACTGCTCTTGATAGCATCAGCGCTCTTTAATAAGCTTTACGTTTTGGCCTCAAGGCCTTCGTCAAAGCCTTTGTGATTTCTTTTATTAACACCCTTATGTAGACATAGCTCCACCCACATCCGTTCCATGCATCAAATGTGGTTTGAGTCGAGGGAAAATAAGTGTTACCAAATATAACATTGTGCATTTCGTTAAATATTCGAATAAAGGGTGTACATAAAACGTATTAAACACATCTGTAAAACCATAATGAGGACATCAACCCACCAAGCAAGTTTTCATAAATCATTGGGTACAGCGCAAGAAAAAGAGTAATCTGAAATAGGAGCATTCATTCATGTTCAAAACGGTTAGAAATAAATGACATTAATACGTGCTCCACCACCCATGTTATCTACATGATTAAATGCCCATGTGGACTGTGTTATGTAGGTAAAACTTCTCATTCTCTCAAACAGAGAATTTGTGAACATATAAATTAAAATCAGGAGAAACGACAGGGATTATGCAGTCCCAGTACATTTTAATGACCAAAAATATGACATTTCTACCTTTTGATTTTGTGGCATTGAGAAAGTCAAGTTATCAGACAGGGGGAGGTGACATAGATAATACTCTTAGCAAAAGAGAATGTTTTGGGATTTTCACCCTCCTGACATGATTTCCTAGGTGTCTTAATGCCTATGTATGTTATGTTGTAAATGTGGTCAATTAATGCCCGTCATTTCAGATTACTCTGACGTTACACTTTATTTGAAAATGTATCAAATGCACATCGCTATTTTTGGTAACGCTTACTTATTTTCCCTCGACTCTAACCCCATTTGATGTATGGAACAGATGTGGGTGGAGCCATGTCTACATAATTAAAAAAATTAAAAATGTACTCAAAAGCTCTGACAAAGTCCTTGAGGCCGATACGTAAAGCTTATTAAAGAGAAGTGATACTATCAAGAGAAGTGTGTGGGTTTCTTATTTTTTCCTCATCTTATTTAACTGTTACCATGCACCTTCAAAAAAGATAGCTCAGATGTGCGAGTGCCCTTTGAATGTTCATTTCTCTACCATAAACCGCATCCAATGGTGGTACATCTAACCTGGGTTGCTCCTTTTTCAGTTCGCTGCAGCTAGCAACTTGGACGAGCTGCAAAAAAAAAAAAAACACTCAAACTGCACCGTTTTATCTCCATCTCTTCATTCAAAGACCCAGTCATGGATACTTACTGACTTGTGGTTGCTTTGCATCATGTATTGTTGGCTCTACCTTCTTGCTTTTTGTGCTGTTGTCTGTGCCCAATAATGTTTGTACCATGGTTTGTGCTGCTGCCATGTTGTGTTGCTACCATGCTGTGTTTTCATGTGTTGCTGCCATGCTAGGTTGTTGTCTTAGGTCTCTCTCTTTATGTACTGTTGTGTGACTTGCCTAGTTAAATAAAGGTTCAATAAAAACCTTTATTTAACGGCCTCACAACCGCATACCACGTGTAACCACGCCAGCCCAGAACCTCCACATCCGGCTTCTTCACCTGCAAGATCGTCTGAGACCAGCCACCGGACAGCTGATGAAACTGTGGGTTTGCACAACCGAAGAATTTTGGCACAAATTGTCAGAAACAGTCTCAGGGAAGCTCATCTCCGTGCTTGTCGTCTTCACCAGGGTCTTGACACGACTGCATTTTGGTGTTGTAACAGACTTGTGGGCAAACGCTCACCTTCGACGGCCACTGGCACGCCGGAGAAGTATTCACTTCACGGATGAATCCAAGTTTCAACTGTACCGGGCAGATGGCAGACAGCGTGTATGGCATTGTGTGGGTGAGCGGTTTGCTGATGTCAACATTGTGAACAGAGTGCCCATGGTGGCGGTGGGGTTATGGTATGGGCTGGCATAAGATAGCCATTGATAAAACGCAATTGTTCGTTGTCTATTTGAATGCACAGAGATACCGTGATGAGATCCTGAGGCCCATTGTCGTGCAACTCATCTGCCGCCATCACCTCGTTTCAGCATGAAATGCACAAACCCATGTCGCAATGATCTGTACACAATTCCTGGAAGCTGAAAAATGTCCCAGTTTTGATGGCCTGCATACTCACCAGACATGTCACCCATTGTGCATGTTTGGGATGCTCTGAATCGACAGCGTGTTCCAGTTCCCGACAATATCCGGCAACTTCGCACAGCCATTGAAGACTAGTGGCACAACTTTCCACAGCCTAAACAACTATATGTGAAGATGTGTCGCTCTGTATGAGGCAAATTGTGGTCACACCAGACACTGACAGGTTCTGATCCACGACCCTACCTTTTTTTTAAGGTATCTGTGACTGACAGATTAATCTGTATTCCCAGCAATGTGAAATCCATGGATTAGGCCTTATGAATTAATTTAAATTGACTGACACATTATTTGTTGCATTTATATTTTTGTTCAGTGTAGTTTGAAAAGTCTTGCAAAATAATTACATCAGTCAATTTCATCAATTCAGGTTCATTTCTACAACTCGTATCAGGCTTGCAGCGTGTAGAGGTGGACAGCGGCATTGACAATTGCCTTGTCTGACAAGAAGCTAGGCTAGCGGGTAAGCTAACGTTAACTCCACTTGCTTTGTTGTCATCCCAACAGTGAAAATACGTCCATTTGACAAGTCAAAGTGCCAGTGGATGGACCCAATGTATAATGCGATCTCTCGCTTAAACATTGAATGATACAATTTCGCACTGACTCCCTGCTGGCGAATGTTTTTATGGCCTCATCATTCATTTTCCATGTCCCTGCTAGCTAACGTTAGCTAGACGCACTTAGCGGCGAAGAGAAACCAGTTTCAATAGCTCTACCAATTAATGAACCATCACTAAGTTAAACCCTGTTATACAGTATTCATGGGAAACCTTTACAGTTTCCCATACTAACCGGCCATCTCCCACGCAGCCCCTTTCCTATCAACCCGGTCGAGCGGATCTCTGCTTACCATCGCTTCCACCAGTTCGCCCGCCATCTTTGTGCAGCAGCCCCGCGAGAGGCAGAGCCGAAAGGTAGTCAGTCCTTCACCAGTGAGACGCAGACGGGTCGCTCGCTGCTCGACGCTTCTCTGCTTCCAATCACAGCGCAAACACACTGCGAGCTTCAAGGAGTACGTTGAAAGTAGGCGTGCCATCATTGTTTTAAAGTGACAGTACAACTTTTAAAAAACACTCAGAGACAGGCCTCCCATCTATGTAAGGCCTCACTTATATGAAAACATAACCAGCCACTGAGTAGCTTGAACGTTGGAGTTTGCTGAGTTCTATACTATCGAATCAAAAAGGATATGCATTGTGAAAATAATTCAAATTCAAAACAAGAGGAACGCATGACCTATTAAATGGGGAGGAGAGCATGGCCCAATCAACTCCTGTCCGGGTGAAATATTCCGCTTCGGGAAATGCAACGAACCATTGGATATCGAACAAATGCTTTTCTATTTTGAACAATAATCTAAATATTCACAGGGAGCCAAGTCAAAATGCAGTACACAGATGTAGTGCACTGAAGTCACATTGGAAGAAAGGTTATACATGGTTCTCGATTAAAAAGTGCAGTCCATTGAATAAGAGCAGTCCTGTGTTCATTTTTTTCTCCTGATTTCACACCCTCCCTTGGTAATCCATTTCTGGATTTCCAAACTTCTTGATTTGTGCTGAAGAACAAAGATTGTAAACCAAAACCATTTATGTATAAAATCAAATGACAGTATGATTTAAACTCTAATATATAATCTTAGCATGATTTGACTTTCACCTCAAGTTTGCATATTAACTGTGATAAGTAACAGATAATTGGAACAATATATATTGTCCCAGCTCTGCTCTATGTAGGCCTACTTTAATACAATTCCTGTGTGTTTTATCATAAGCTGTTTGCTTGCACACATACAAAATTGAGCAAAAATTATATTCACAAGACAGTCAGTGTCTTACAAAACCTCCAGTTCTGTAAAATATCAGATCCATATTATAATCAAACAGTGTTGGCTTAAGGTTGATATGCTACTACATGATGTTGATATTGTAAATTAAAATAGAGGTGTATGTTCTCTTGACAATGACATAATTATCTTCAGTATTTTTTATTACAGAATAATTTATATTTAATTATACATTTCACCACATGACTCATTCAGGCTACTTGGATGGTGTAGGCAGGCTGTAGTAGTAGTTCCTGAACTTTGACAGATGAGGGCAATATAGTCCACCCTGTGGTTCATTCCTCTCATTCTTGAACAGCCCCAATTCGTCTGGGCATGGACTCTAAAAGGTGTCAAAAGTGTTCCACAGGGATGCTGGTCCATGTTGACTCCAATGCTTCCCACTGTTGTGTCAAGTTGGCTGGATGTCCTTTGGCACTCACAAGAAACTGTTGAGTGTGAAAAACTCTGCAGCGTTGCAGTTCTTGACACAAACCAGAGAGCCAGGCACCTACTACCATATCCAGTTCAAAGGCACTTCAATATTTTGTCTTTCCCAGTCCCACTTTGAATGGCACACATACACAAGCTATGTCTCAATTGTCTCAAGGCTTAAAAAATATTATTTAAATACTGATTGAAGTGGATTTAACAAGTGACATCAACAAGGGATCATATCATTCACCTGGATTCACCAGGTCAGTCTATTTAATGGAAAGAGCAGGTGTTCTTAATATTTTGTATACTCAGTGTATACACATCATTGGTGTAAAACGGTTTGCATGCCCCACCTTCTATTACAGTAACTACAACCAGAGAGACAGAGGCGACAGAGGGTCTACTCCGTTCCAAATCTGTTCTAGTTAAAATAAGTGCTAAGCAGACCAAGGTGCATGTGACATTCCGGCAACTTTGAGATCATTTTTTTTATATTGGAATTGTGCCTCTTGTTCACTGTTATGTCTTGAAGATGTCATAACCACATCTTTAGTCAATTCAACAATGACGAGACGGGAGACAGGAAACAGAAATTCAGTTCAACCATTTATCTGGAACGTGCTCAACTCAATATACAGTACCAGTCAAAAGTTCAGAGAAGACTGCGTGAATTAGGCCTTCATGGTCGAATTGCTGCAAAGAAACCACTGCTAAAAGACATCAATAACAAGAAGAGACTTGCCTGGGCCAACAAACACAAGCAATGGACATTAGACCGGTGGAAATCTGTCCTTTTGGTCTGATGAGTCCAAATCGGGTTCCCACCATGAAGCATGGAAGAGGAGGTGTGATGGTGTCGGATTGCTTTGCTGGTGACACTGTCAGTGATTTATTTAGAATTCAAGGCACACTTAACCAGCATGGATACCACAGCATTCTTCAGCGATATGCCATCCCAACTGGTTTGCGCTTAGTGGGACTATCATTTGTTTTTCAACAGGACAATGACCCAACACACCTCCAAGCTGTGTAAGGGCTATTTGACCAAGGAGAGTGATGGAGTGCTGCATCAGATGACCTGGCCTCCACAATCACCCAACCTTAATAAATCTTCTTCAGGATCGGTGTCCGTCTGCGGGACGGTTGAGCTAATGTAGGCTATTGTGATTAGCATGAGGTTGTAAGAAACAAAACAAATTCCCAGGACATATACATATCTGATATGGGCAGAAAGCTTAAATTCTTGGTAATCTAACTGCACTGTCCAATTTACAGTACCTATTAGAGTGAAATAATACCATGCTATTGTTTGAGGAGAGTGCAGAATTATGAACTTGAAAATGTATGAATAAACCAATTAGCCACATTTGGGCAGAATTGATACAACATTTTAAATAGATATGCAAGATTTAACTGGATCACTCTAAAACGTTGCACATACACGGCTGCCATCTAGTAGCCAAAGTCTAAATTGAGCCTGGGCTAGAATAATTAATTATGCCCTTTCTCTTACATTTCAAAGATGATGGTACAAAAAAAATACAAAAAAAGGGTGTTTTTATCTTTGTATAATCTTATTCCAGATCTAATGTGTTATATTCTCCTACATTCCATTCACATTTTGTCACGTCCAGGCCTGAGAAGACAGGCTGGCGTGTTTTGTTTTGTTTTGGTGTAGGGTTTTTTCTGTTCTAGGTGTTGTGTTTCTATGTTGGGGTAATGGTTCCCAATTAGAGGCAGCTGTGTGTCGTTGTCTCTAATTGGGAACCATATATATGTTTGGGGTTTTCAATAGTATTTCGTGGGTTATTGTTTATGCATAGCTAAAGTGTTTTGTCTATGTTATATGTTGCGATCTTTCGTTTTCGTTCTGTTGTTTTGTCCCAGTTACGTTGATTAAATAAAGCATGTATACTGGATGCCTCGCTGCGCCTTGGTCTGTCCTTTCTGGAGATCATGACACATTTCCACAACCGTCAAAGTGTTTCCTTTCAAATGGTATCAAGAATATGCATATCCTTGTTTCAGGGCCTGAGCTACAGGCAGTTAGACTTGGGTATGTCATTTTAGACAACAATTGAAAAAAAGGGGTCGATCCTTAACCCAATTGAGATGATTTGGGATGAGTTGGACCGCAGTGTGTAGAAAAAGCAGCCTACAAGTGCTCAGCATATGTGGGAACTCCTTCAAGACTGTTAAAAAATCGTGGCTACTTTGAAGAATCTAAAATATCAAATATATTTTGATTTGTTTAACACTTTTTTGGTTACTACATGATTCCATATGTGTTATTTCATAGTTTTGGTGTCTTCACTATAATTCTACAATGTAGAAAATAGTACAAATAAAGAAAAACCCTTGAATAAGTAGTAGTGTCCAAACTTTTGACTGGTACTGTAATTTAGCCAACAAAAATGTCTCAACAAAAGGAAACAAAATACTTGTTGCATAGGCTATTTAAAGAGCTGGGTCAGATTATTAAATAGGCCTACAATAATAATAATAACAATTTACAATAATAATACTGACTAAACAATTTCTAATGAATACGAAAATAAATAAATGAAAGTTAGAAAATTGCATCAAATCTGAATAACGAGTTACACACAGTCCATTTGGCCACGACAACTTTCTTTTCATCTTTGTCCACTAAAATATTAAAACTTTTCCCAGAGGACATTCCCCTTGTCAGCTTCTTTTCACTATACTTTTTACTATGCTGTTTCTGCTCTATATTTCATCACTTAGATGAAAGTAGCCGAGGCCAAGGCTCATTTTACTCTCTCTCTCTCTTCTCAGCAGCAGGCGCACGTGAGGTAGCAGCCGGAACTAGTTTCAGCTGGACACAAGCTATACGTTTTATTAAGTTGCAATTGGCTGTCACAGATAACAAGCTCTCATAGTTCTCATCACACAAACACTAAACTAACAGAGGACAGGTCCAATCGGTTCCAGTCGGTAAATAAATTTTAATTGCACATACCCGAGACCGTGGAAATTATATCAGACCCGACTGGGTCCCGGGTTGGATCTCATAATTTTGTTTCTGTTGAAACTGTGAAAACCTCTAGTGCACGCCTATCTTTCATAAGGTAATGACAGTCAACCTAACTCTTAACAACAATGTCTTTAGACTATGGTGTTGACACAGCTGTAGGCATGTGAGTAGCCTGTAAAAAATATATAGGTAACGAAATATATATACATATATATATAATAATTAAAGAGCAGCAGTAAAATAATAGTAGCAAGGCTATATACAGGGAGTACCAGTACAGAGTTAACCTGGGGCACAGGTTAGTTGAGGTCATTGAGGTTAAAGTTAAAGTGAATATGCATAGATAATAAACAGAGAGTAACAGCAGCGTAAAAGAGGGAGGGACAATGCAAATAGCCTGTGTAGCCATTTAATTAGCTATTCAGGAGTCTTATGGCTTGGAGGTAGAAGCTGTTAAAAATACTTTTGGACCTAGACTTGGGGCTCCGGTACCGCTTGCCGTGCGGTAGCAGAGAGAACAGTCTATGACTATGGTGACTGGAGTCTTTGACAATTTTTAGGGCCTCCCTCTGACACTGCCTGGTATAGAGGTCCTGGATGGCAGGAAGCTTGGCCCAAGTGATGTACTGGGCTGTATGCACTACCCACTGTAGTGCCTTGCGGTTGGAGGCCGAGCAGTTGCCATACCAGGCAATGATGCAACCAGTCAGGATGCTCTCGATGATACAGAGGTAGAACTTTTTGAGGATCTGAGGACCCATGCCAAATCTTTTCAGTCTCCTGAGGGGGAATAGGCTTTGCCGTGCCCTCTTCACGACTGTCTTGGTGTGTTTGAACCAAAGTAGTTTGTTGGTGATGTGGACACCAAGGAACTTGAAGCTCTCAACCTGCTCCACTACAGCCCTGTTGATGAGAATGGGGGCGTGCTCCGTCCTCCTTTTCCTGTAGTCCACAATCATCTCCTTTGTCTTGATTACGTTGAGGGAGAGGTTGTTATCCTGGCACCAGCCAGCCTGGTCTCTGACCTACTCCCAACTCCCAATCTCATCGTTGGTGATCAGGCCTACCACTGTTGTGTCAGGGGCAAACTTAATGATGGTGTTGAAGTTGTGCCTGGCCATGCAGTCATGAGTGAACAGGGAGTACAGGAGGGGATTGAGAATGCACCCCTGAGGGGCCCCAGTGTTGAGGATCAGCATGGTGGATGTGTTGTTGCCTACCCTTTCCACCTGGGGGCGGCCCGTCAGGAAGTCCAGGATCCAGTTGAAGAGGGAGGTGTTTAGTCCCAGGGTACTTAGCTTAGTGATGAGCTTTGAGGGCACTATGGTGTTGAACGCTGAGCTGTAGTCAATGAACAGCATTCTCACATAGGTGTTCCTTTTGTCCAGGTGTAAAAGGGCAGTGTGGAGTGCAGTAGAGATTGAATCATCTGTGGATCTGTTGGGGAGGTATGCAAATTGGAGTAGGTCTAGGGTTTCTGGGATAATGGTGTTGATGTGAGCCATGACCAGCCTTTCAAAGCACTTCATGGCTACAGACGTGAGTGCTACGTGTCGCCAGTCATTTAGGCAGATTACCTTAGTGTTCTTGGGCAGAGGGACTATGGTGGTCTGCTTGAAACATGTTGGTCTTACAGACTTAGTCAGGGACAGGTTGAAAATGTCAGTGAAGACACTTGCCACTTGGTCAGCGCATGCTCGGAGTACACATCCTGGTAATCTGTCTTGCGAATGCTGACCTGTTTAAAGGTTTTACTCACATCCGCTACAGAGAGAGTAATCACACAGTCATCCGTAACATCTGATGCTCTCATGCATGCTTCAGTGTTGCTTGCCTCAAAGCGAGCGTAGAAGTAATTTCTATCATCTGGTACGCTTGTGTCACTGGGCAGCTCGTGGCTGTGCTTCCCTTTGTAGTCTGTAATAGTTTGCAAGCCCTGCCACATCTGACGAGCGTTGGCGCTGGTGTAGTACGATTCAATCTTAGTCCTGTATTGACCCTTTGCCTGTTTGATGGTTTGTCTGAGGGCATAGCGGGATTTATTTTAAGCTTCCGGGTTAGATTCCCGCTCCTTGAAAGCGGCTGCTCTAGCCTTTAGCTCAGTGCGGATGTTGCTTGAAATCCTTGGCTTCTGGTTGGGGTACGTACAGTCACTGTGGGGACGACGTCATCGATGATGAAGCCAGTGACTTATATGGTGTACTCCTCAATGCCATCGGAAGAATCCCTGGAACATATTCCAGTCTGTAATAGCAAAACAGCCCTGTAGCTTAGCATCTACTTCATCTGACCACTTCTTTATTGACCGAGTCACTGGTGCTTCCTGCTTTAGTTTTAGCTTGTAAGCAGGAATCAGGAGGATAGAATTATGGTCAGATTTGCCAAATGGAGGGCTAGGGAGAGCTTTGTACGCGTCTCTGTGTGTGGAGTAAAGGTGGACTATAGTTTTTTCCCTCTGGTTGCACATTTAACATGCTTCTAGAAATTAGGTAAACTGGATTTAAGTTTCCCTTCATTAAAGTCCCCCGGCCACTAGGAGTGCCGCCTCTGGATGAGCGTTTTCCTGTTTGCTTATGGCCGTATAGAGCTCATTGAGTGCAGTCTAAGTGCCAGCATCGGTTTGTGGTAGTAAATAGACAGCTACGAAGAATATAGATGAAACCTCTCTTGGTAACCTTGAGACTTCCACACTATTAGATTTTGTGCACCAGCTGTTTTTTTTTTTACACATATAGTTCATCTGTTTTGTTATCCAATGATTGTACGTTGGCTAATAGGATTGATGGTAAAGGCAGATTATCCACTGGCCATCGGATCCTTACAAGGCACCCCAACCTACGTCCCAATATCAGTCTCTTTCTCCTGAGAATGACAGGGATGAGGGTCTTGTCGGGTGTCTGAAGTAAATCCTTTGCGTTTGACTCGTTAAAGAAATAATCTTCTTCCAGTACGTGGTGAGTAATCGCTGTCCTGATATCTAGAAGCTCTTTTCAGTCATAAGAGACGGTGGCAGAAACATTATGTACAAATGAAGTTACAAGTAATGCGAAAAAACACACACAATAGCACAATTGGTTAGGAGACTGTAAAAACGGCAGCCATCTCCTCCGGCGCCATTATCATTATCAAGCCCTTGATGAGTTTGTCAAGGGTTACAACAAAAATGTGAACTGTTGGGGGTACTCGAGGACATGAGTTGGGAACCACTGCCCTAGGTTACGACTGCAGGGTCAGGGTGTCACCCAGTAACAGTTATGTACCACTCTGGTCGGTATGGCTTAACTCAACAGTAACTGATCTGTGTGCTTTTTCCAGACGACGTCCTCTGCAGTCTGGACAGTGTACAGTAGGACACAGAACCAGTCTGAGCAATGACTGTAGCAGGAACCCACTTTGGTCCTCTGAGGTAGTTCCTAGCTAAGACAGTTTCTCCAGGATTGAAAGCAATGTCCTTTGCTCTCAGTTCACAATGTTTGACTTGACTCTCCTGTCGACGTCGCACTGTCTCCTTTGGGTTCCCAAGGTTTGAGTAGGTCAAAGCGATGCAAGCGAAGCCTTGGTGGGTGAATGTGGCGTGTTCTTGTAGGATAGCAGGAAGCTGTGCAGACATTGGTGCTGTGTCCCTTGACCCTGAGATGCTTTTAAGGCATGTTTCATGGTCTGTACAAGCCTCTCCTCCAGCTTGTTGGGAGATAGGTGACACGATGCAGACCTGATGTGCTGTCTGCGTTTGACCTATAGGAACGTGGCCAATTTGTGGGACAATATCTGCGGTCTGTTGTCGCCAACAAGTTGGAGTGGAATTCATGATGGCTATGAGCATACACTACCACAAGAAACATTCTGTCTTCGAATGGACTTGTGAAGTCAACGTGTATGCGTTGCCACGCCTACTCCAGCCAATCCCGCAGATGAAGAGGTGCAAGTTGAGTTACGTTGTGAACCTTCTAACATGAGGAGGATGTTTTTGCATTCTCCTCAATGCTTCCATCCAATCCAGGCCGCTCGCTTTGTGAGATCTCCTTCATGTGAATCATTCCACAATGACCTGAGTGTAGCTGTTGCAACACTGGTTTCCTCAGCGAAGGCAGAATGATAACGCTCCTCCCCAACAGTACTGTACTGACAGCTCATTTCACTTGGAAGATAAGGTTTCAGTTCCGAAGTATCTCCTGCGACTCTACAGTACCTTTGATGATGATCTCCATTACTTCAGATAACACTGAGTCGTTTCTGGTGTTTCTCCACACTTGTGTTGAAGTGACTGGTGCATTTTCTCCTTGACTGAAGTAGGAGATGTCCACTTGGCGTGACTCTGGCTTGAACACAGGTAGTGGTAACCTGGAAACTCCATCTGCAGTTCTGACTTGCAGTACTTGATGCCGTAGGTTTGTGTCGACAACAACAAAGTCCACCTTTGCATTGTGCTTGCATCAAGTGGCCAAACAGTTATATTTTTGTTTCTCACGTGTGCAGTTGCAAACCGTAGTCTGGTATTCTTATGGTGGTTTTGGAGCAGTGGCTTCTTCCTTGATGAGCGGCCTTTCAGGTTATGTCGATATAGGACTTGTTTTACTGTGGATATAGATACTTTTGTACCTGTTTCCTCCATTATCTTCACAAGGTCCTTTGCTGTTGTACTTGGATTCATTTGCACTTTTCGCACCAAAGTACGTTTATCTCTAGGAGACAGAACGCGTCTCCTTCCTGAGCGGTATGACGGCTGCGTTGTCCCATGGTGTTTATACTTGCCTACTATTGTTTGTACAGATTAACGTGGTACCTTCAGGCGTTTGGAAATTGCTCCCAAGGATGAACCAGACTTGTGGAGGTCTGCATTTTTTTTTAGCTGATTTATTTTTATTTTCCCATGATTTCAAGCGAAGAGGCACTGAGTTTGAAGGTAGGCCTTGAAATAAATCCACAGATACACCTCCAATTGACTCAAATTATGTCAATTAGTCTATCAGAAGCTTTTAAAGCCATTTTCCAAGCTGTTTAAAGGCACAGTCAACTTCGCGTATGTAAACTTCTGACCCCCTGGAATTGTGATACAATTATAAGTGAAATAAACAGTAAACAGTTGTTGGAAAAATTACTTGTGTCATGCACAAAGTAGATGTCCTAACCGACTTGCCAAAACTATAATTTGTTAACAAGAAATTTGTGGTGGTTGAAAAACTAGTTTTAATGACTCCAACCTAAGTGTATGTAAACTTCCGACTTCAACTGTATATGTAAGGTCCCTCAGCCGAGCAGTGAATTTCAAACACAGATTCAACCACAAAAACCAAGGAGGTTTTCCACTGCCTCGCAAAGAAGGGCACCTATTGGTAGATTGGTAAAAAAGCAAACTTTGAACATTTCTTTGAGCATGGTGAAGTTATTAATTACATTTTGGATGGTGTACAAATACACCCAGTCATACAAAGATACAGGTATCCTTCCTAACTCAGTTGCCAGAGAGGAAGGAAACCGCTCAGGGATTTCACCATGAGGTCAATGGTGACTTTAAAACAGTTACAGAGTTGTGATAGGAGAAAACTGAGGATGGATCAACAAAATTGTAGTTACTCCACAATACTAACCTAATAGATGTAGTCTATCACAGTGCCATCCATTTTGTCACCAAAGCCCCATATACTACCCACCACTGCGACCTGTATGCTCTCGTTGGCTGGCCCTCGCTTCATATTCGTCACCAAACCCACTGGCTCCAGGTCATCTATAAGTCTTTGCTAGGTAAAGCCCCACCTTATCTCAGCTCACTGGTCACCATAGCAACACCCACCCATAGCAGGCACTCCATCAGGTATATTTCACTGGTCATCCCCAAAGCCAACTCCTCCTTTGGCTGCCTTTCTCCTCCTTTGGCTGCCAGTCATTGCCAGTTCTCTGCTGGCAATGACGGGAACTAATTGCAAAACTCACTGAAGCTGGAGACTTATTTCTCCGTCACTAACTTTAAGCATCTGCTGTCAGAGCAGCTTACCGATCACTGCACCTGTACACAGCCCATCTGTAAATAGCCCACACAACTACCTCATTCCCCAAATTGTTATTTATTTTTGCACTTTTGCACCACAGTATCTCTACATCATCATCTGCACATCTTTCACTCCAGTGTTAATGCTAAATTTTTATTATTTTGCCACTATAGCCTATTTATTGCCTTACCTCCCTAATCTTACTACATTTGCACATACTGTATATAGATTTTTCTATTGTGTTTTTTTTTCTATTGTGTTATTGACTGTACATTTGTTTATCCCATGTGCAACTCTATGTTGTTGTTTTTGTCGCACTGCTTTGCTTTATCTTGGCCAGGTCGCAGTTGTAAGTGAGAACTTGTTTTCAACTGGCCTACCTGGTTAAATAAAGGTGAAATAAAAAAATATAAAAAAATTGACACAGAGTGAAAAGAAGGAGGCCTGTATAGAATACAATTTTTCCAAAACATGCATCTTGTTTGCAACAAGGCATTAAAGTAATACTGGAAAAATGTGGTAAAGCAAAGTCCTGAATACAAAGTGTTATGTTTAGGGAAAATCCAATACAACATATTACTGAGTACCACTCTCGATAAGGACTGTGGAGTTTTTCAGGATGAAAAATAAAATGGACCTAAGGACAGGCAAAATCCTATGGAAAAACCTGGTTCAGTCTGCTTTCCACCAGACACTGGGAGATTAATTCACCTTTCAGCAAGACAATAACCTAAAACACAAGGCCAAATCGAAACTGGAGTTGCTTACCAAGAAGACAGTGAATGTTCCCTAGTGGCCGAGTTACTGTTTTGACTCAAATCTACTTGAAAATCTATTCCAAGATCTGAAAATGGTTGTCTGTTAATGACCAACAACCAATTTGAAAGATCTTGAAGAATAAGAAAAGAATAATGGGCAAATGTTGCACAATCCACGTCTGGAAAGCTATTAGAGACTTACCCAGAAAGACTCACAACTGTAATTGCTACCAAAGGGGTTTCTACAAAGTATTAACTCAGGGGTGTGAATATGTAAATAACATATTTATTTATTAAAGTTTTCTAAAAGCCTGTTTACTTTGTCATTATGGGTAATTGTGTGTAGATCGGTGAGAATACATTTTCATCCATTTTGAATTCAGGCTGTAAGACAACAAAATGTGGAATAAGTCAAGGGGTATAAATACTTTCTGAAGACACTGTATTTGTAGAATATTCTAACTCTGGAAAGGGTATGTGTCAACATGCTGACATATCTAAGCCTTTATACTTAGGCTTGAACGAATCCAGATCTTTTCACATAGCCGCGGGAATTAGGGGTGCTGATGGTGCTGCAGCACCCCCTGAAAAAATATGAATAACATAGGCCAGAACCCAACCCTAACCCGTTAACAGGCTATATAAAATGCCTGTAGGCTACAGTCAGAGAAGGCCAAACAATTTTTTTTGTCTGATTTAGATATGTTTCTGCTTATAATTTCCAACATTTTGAAAGGCTGTTTGTCACTCAACTTATCTATAGTTGCATATATGTAGCTTCTCTTCTGTCATTAGCCTATACAGTGCATTTGGAAACTATTCCACATTTTGTTCCGCTACATACAGCCTTATTCTAAAATGCATTAAATACATTTTTTCCTCGTCAATCTACACACAATACCCCATAATGACAAAGTGAAAACAGGTTTTTAGAAAGGTTTGCTAATTTATAACAAATAAAAAACTGAAAAACATTATTTACATAAGTATTCAGAGCAATCAGGGGAGAAGGGCCTTGGTCAGGGAGGTCACCAAGATCCCAATGGTCACTCTGACAGAGCTCCAGAGTTCCTCTGTGGAGATGGGAGAACCTTCCAGAAAGACAACCATCTCGGCAGCACACCACCAATCAGGCTTTTATGGTAGAGTGGCCAGTCGGAAGCCACTCCTCAGTAAAAGGCACATGACAGCACCTAAAGGACTCTCAGACCATGAGAAACAAGATTATCTGGTCTGATGAAAACAAGGCCTGAATGCCAAGCTTCACTTCTGTAGGAAACCTTGCCCCATCGCTAAGGTAAAGCATGGTGGTGGCAGCATCATGCTGTGGGGATGTTTTTCAGCGGCAGGGACTGGGAGACTAGTCAGGATCAAGGCAAAGATGAACAGAGCAACGTACAGAGAGATCCTTGATGAAAACCTGCTCCAGAGCGCTCAGGACCTAAGTCAGTGGCAAAGGTTCACCTTCCAACAGGACAACGACCCTAAGCACACAGACAAGACAACGCAGGAGTGCCTTTGGGATAAGTCTCTGAATGCTCTTGAGTGGCCTAGCCTGAGCCTGGACTTGAACCCAATCGAACATCTCTGGAGAGACCTGAAAATAACTGTGCAGCAACGCTCCCCATCCAACCTGACAGAGCTTGAGAGGATCTGCAGAGAAGAATGGGAGAAACTCCCCAAATACAGGTGTGTCAAGCTTGTAGCGTCATACCCTAGAAGACTTGATGCTGTAATCGCTGCCAAAGGTGCTTCAACAAAGTACTGAGTAAATACTTATGTTAAAAGTGATATTTCTGTTTTGTTTTGTAATAAATATGCAAACTTTCTAAACTATTTTTGCTTTGTCATTATGGGGTATTGTGTGTAGATTACTAAGGGGGAAAAAACTATTTAATCAATTTTAGGATAAGGTTGTAAATGTAACACAATGCCGAAAAGGTCAAGGGGTCTGAATACTTTCTGAATGCGCTGTATATATCTTTCCTGAGCTTAGATATAGGACAAACGCTTCAAAACCTTATTTCTTATGAGTTATTTTTTGACTGTCTTTGAATGTTTTATTCAATGCATTTATTAATGCTATAGTAGTAACGGGCAAATAATTGACATATATATATATATATATATATATATATATATTTGTACCTAAGGAGGTCATAAAATTCCAAATTCAATAGCTAAATGATCCAAAGAATGACCATAGTAAAACAATTCCATATGTCAGCTTACTCACAGAATGTTTCAGAGATATCAAGTTATGATTCTGCATGCTGTACTTCATAAAATGCCAGCAGTCAAACAACCAGTAATACAACCTGGACTCAGGGGTAGAGGTAACATGTAAAAGTAAATCTGGGACACCCATATTAGTATGCTATGTTGTGTCTTGTGTGGTATGTATTAATTTGTGGATGTCCATCATCCATTTTGTATAATATGTTATGAATTGCATTCGTACAGTATGTTACGAATTTGCAAAACATATGATATGTTACGAATTCCAAATTGCTGTGGCTAATGTTAGCTAGGTGGCTAGATGGCTAACGCTAATGTTCACTAATGTTCACTGGCTAACGCCTAACGTTAACGAGGCTTGGGTTAGGGTTAAGGTTGGGGTTAGAATTAGGGGAAGGGTTAGCTATCATTTAAGTAGTTGCAAAGTTGCTAATTAGCTAAAATGTTATCCGTGTTGAACACGCAACCTTTGGGTTGCTAGACGTTCACGTTATATGCCTATCCATCTCCGACCAACCACCCTACTTTAGTTTGTGCCTTAAGTAACCTTTTGTCTTATGTAACCATTGTCACAACCTGGCTCTTGGTGACAAGCAAGGGAGTCCACATGTTGGCAGTTAAGGAGTAACAAACATATTTATTAAATAACAAACAAAATATAAAACTACAGAGAAAAACTAACCTATGAAGTGTGAAAGTAGGCATGTGAGGGGTGTAATGGAAATGCATGGATGAAGGTAAAATGTGTGTTGAAGTGTTGAAGGGTGCACCTAATCAAAAACAAACTCAACCAGATCACAAAACAAAATGGTGCTTGTGGAGAGAGAGAGCCAGGACTGGGCACCAGGAATCCAGGTGCAACTTGTCACCTTAACGACCCAATCAGCTGCACCTGTCCCCAATCTGCAAATAAAAGCCCAAACACAGAAAAGGAGGCAGGGAGAGCGAGGGGGGGGCGTAACACCATACCATACCATACCATACCATACCATACCATACCATACTATACTGTACTGTACTGTACCGTACCGTACCGTACCATACGATACTATGCTATACTGTACTGTACTATACCATACCATACCATACCATACCATACCATACCATACCATACTATACTATACTGTACTGTACCGTACCATACCATACCATACTATACTATACTATACTATACTATACAAAACTAATTTGAGTGTGCCAGATGTACATTTGCTTTGTTGCGTCTAGTCTTTGATACCAGGCTGAATAATACTGTGCAACTCTGATTTATTTTCCTGTGTTTGGTCCGGACTGCATTTTCAGCTGCAGCAAGTTAAATTGGAGGAAGACACCCTTTTTGAGCAAACCACATAGTTTACTGCGCTCTTGAGTGCTGATAGAGTGTTTACACCAGTCTAAATTAACCAAACTAAGGGGGTAGACGCAGCAGAGTTAGGAAAAAGCTCCAAACCAACTCGGTATGAAAGCCCCCTATGATGTTGGACAAGTTTTTGTCTAACTTGTTGGGAAAGTGGTCAAGGTAGCTGATTTGTGTCAAAAGTCACATTTACTGTAAATGGAATGGGAGTTTTTAACAATGGGAGCTTTAGAATGTTGAAGATATCCCATTGAAGTGGATTCGTTTTTTTAAGAGGGACAGAAAGTTTAATGGTTTAAGAAGAACAAATGCTATCACAAACGTGTATACAAGCAACCTATTCCAGACCAGTCTGCACTATTTAAAGGTTGAATGTCGTTTCTAGCTCAAACGGTGTACGAAAATAGCGTTCCAAATAATAATAAGAAGAAATAAGTTATACATTATTTAAAGTGAGACGTTCAAAGTCCCAATAATTTTCATAACTTAATCCCATTGCATATTTGGTAAACAGTACAATTAAACATTTCATATTTAGTTTGGAACTTCATAGGCCTAACTGTGACAAACGTCTATGTGAGAAATAGTATAGTAATCATAGAACAATCAAGCTGAGATAGTTCTGCACTAAACATCTGCAAATGCAACTCAAATTACTTCTCTAAATCAACTCAAAGAAGGTGGTTCTACTCAGAGTTATTAGGTCTATTATTAGGTCTATAGCCTCTTGGCTATTGTCATGGTGTCTCACTGCAACTTCGAATAGATAAAAAAAGCAGTTTGATTGTAGCACATAATTTATGATAAATGTATTACTGTTTTATAACAGAATCACTTACAGTAAGATAATGTGCACTATACGGAGCATCCTCTGTCCGAAACCCATTTAAGTAGGGATAATGCTGTTTAAATGCCTTTTGGTGCTGCTGAAGCACCCTCTGAACACCATGTCCTACTAAATCAGTGTTTAATCTCCCGTAATTACAAAGATTTGCTGTGGTTTAATAAAATTAATCTGCCTTGATTAGACCCCCTACCTGTGCTTCTCCTGTCTATATTGCCCCTCACTGTGAGGGATACATTTACGGACATTTAAATAGTGGTACCATCACAACTCTGATCCATTCTGATCTCGTATTCACAAGATACATTTGAGGAAGGAAATAACACTGTATAAACTATTTTTTTTCTTTATTTTTTTCTTATTCTATCAGATCAATTTGGTAATACACGTTTGATTGTCCTTAACCTATGCAGGCTTTGGCATCACATTGAGTTGAGTTACCAAGCAATCAGGGTATATTGGGACTATCCCATTTAATTGTCCTAACTTGATCTTGTGACCAAAGAGACTGCAGTCATTAACATACTTAGCCCAAAGGACATTGAAGAGAGGCATCTTACCTGATGCACAGCAGTGTCCTAGACCAGCACTGGGAAACTGAGAAACAAAAACATCTGTGAAGAATCTGAGGATTGCCTATTGTGGTGAAAATAGGTTGTCTACATTGAAAGTGTTAGCAACTGCCTTAAAAGTCCGAGAAGGCCCATGGAGGACAGAAGCAGCCTCAACACTGGCCGGGAGCGCTTGGGACTACGCTTCACCATAGACTACCTGCTGTACAACAAGGACAGTAAGCACATGAGAGAAGAGGCAAAGAGTCCCCCAGTGGAGCAGACCCCTCATAGTCCAGTCGATGAGCGGAGGCCTAACATCCTCTCAGAGAGGGAAAGTATCAAACTTGGGAGCCCTGAGAAAAGGCCAGACGGAGACGAGGGGTCAGAGGAGGAGGATGAAGAGGAGGAGGAGGTCAAAGTAGAAGAAGATCAAGAGGCGACCACTACAGACAGTCCACGGGACAAGCCCACCCAGTCCTACATTGCCCTTATCTCTATGGCCATACTTGCTTCAGAGGAGAAGAAGCTGTTGTTGTGTGACATCTATCACTGGATCATGGATAGCTACCCCTACTTCAAGAGCAAGGTATGTCCAAGTGATTAAATTCAGGGTTCATTCCAAGTTTAATATTTTTCTGAACAAGGGTTGGGATCAGTTTCATTTCAATTCAGGAGATCATTTCCAATTCCAATTCAAGAATTGAACAGAGCGCCATTTATTTTGAAAGCAGATTCTTTTCGATTCTTGAAATTCAATTTCAATTAACTTCAAACATGGACTGAATTGAATTGGAATTGACATTGCTAACTCCCTGTATTGGCAATAGTCTGCAATCAATTTAACTGGATAACATTAGATACTCAGCAAAGCTGTTTGATCAAGAAATGACTAGTGTGTGGAAAGTTTCCAAAACCTAAAGTACTATTCTGGGACATTACACACATCCTCCACTGTAGTTAAAAGACAGCATCTTAAAATAAAGAGCGTGAAAAACGTATATCTGGCATTTTCTCTTTTCACTATATTCCCATTGTGAACTGTTGAAAAAGGGTGGTCTGGCACGGGTAGAGTTGCTGCATGCATGAACCTGGCTAGGCTGATCCTGTTGTTGCATAGAAGGTCTAACTGAGTAACCTAAAGCCTGTAGATAATTATGTTGATAGCCGCAAAGGGTTAAGAACTAAAACTAGGTCTTTAACAGGTGTAACAACAGGTTTACCTCATGGGATTGGGGGAAATAAACAAGGTGAACGTGGTGGTTTCGTCTGTCATTCAACTCAAACAACCATAACAACCATAACCAAATGTCACTATGGCCCTTTTACATGACCTGGCACCAATGAAGTAAAAGCAAGGGAACATTTTTAATATTCTCTGTACAATGTATACGGTGGATTCAGCCCTGAGGGAATACCATTATTGGTTTATAATAATTGAGTACAAGGATGATGTTGGATACTTTCTGTTCCAGGGCCACATACGACACTTAACTCATTAATCACCTTTATACTTCATGTCTCATATGTAAACATTATTGTTGTCCTATAGGATAAGAACTGGAGGAACAGCGTCAGACACAACCTGTCCCTGAACGAATGCTTTGTGAAGGCTGGTCGGAGTGACAATGGTAAAGGCCATTTCTGGGCCATCCACCCCGCTAACTTCCAAGACTTCTCCAATGGGGACTACCATCGCCGCCGGGCTCGCCGCAGGATCCGCAGGGTGACAGGACAGCTCCCCTATGCCCTGCACGCACCCTATTATCCCCTCAGCAGGCCCAGGGGGGTGCCGTGCTGGTGCTGCCACCCAGCCCACCCTCTCTCCACGGCCCACCCTCTGTCCTGCTTCTCAGCCAGGATGTATTGGAGCTGGGCCAGCCAGTATGCCAGACGACACCCATCCCTCCACGCTCCGGTTCAATAGCACCACATAGAATTGGATGCATGTTTGATGTTGAACTACTCTTTGTATGACAGGTGGCTGAGAGAGATGTATTGAGTATGATTGTGAAATATGTGGCTGGCTGGCACAAATAAGAGTTCTTAAGCACCAAGGTACTATATTGCACTATTTATTGTTTGAAACGTGATACACCAGATTTGTACTGTAATATTATGTATATTGTATTTGATGAGTACTGTATATGAAGAAATGGAATTGTAAATATATTGATGAATGTATTGCATTATTTTATATATCTTCAACAATTTCAAATAAATAAACAAAAAAACCTAACCAACCAATATGTCAATGATTTCTGTCAAACATGAGAAAATGCTTACACAGAATGAGAATATTTTAAATCTGTAAATAAAGCACTTTACAGCAAGGGTTGGAACTGGTTGACCAAAAACCGGAAACTAACAAAATGATTTGAAGAACAGAACCCTAACCAACAAAAAGTGATCTATTCTGTTCTGGAACAGAACCATTATTTTAAAAGCATGGGAACCGGTTAATAGTATTTTTTTCCAGTCCCACAAAACAAACAAAGTGCCAACAAAGCCCCTATGTAAAGCCTTCCCTTTGTTACTCAGAAACGTATTCCAGCGTCTGCCTGACAACTAGAAATCTTTGCTAGTAGGTGTGCGTGTGTGTGTAGGCTACCTACCCCTCCTCTCTGAAACATAGGTTACTGAAGCCTACTGACAACAGTACAAGCGTAATTCAGAAATTAGGGAGAGATGTTTAATTAGAGAAGAATGGGTTGACTTTTTCAATGCTAGTTAAGGATACTATAGTTATCACGTTTCACAATGGATTTATTAACTACAAAAAGGTAAGATGTGTTTTTAATTCTAGTGCTGCTCTGCACACACAAGCAGGCTAGCTAACGTTTGCTCTGTTCCAATGTTAATAAACCAACTCGGAAGTTCAGACATTCGAAGTTCCTCTACAGAAGCCGCTCCTCCGTAGGTATAATTCTGTGGGCCTCTCCTCACCTTCAAAATTTAAGTTGCAACTCGTGCCCTACACTGTGACTGGTAGCACAGTGTGTGTGTTTGTCTTTCATTATGATTAAACTATGCTGTTATGGCAAAATACAATTTGCTCTTAACGACTTTCATGTACAGATTCAATCGCTTACCCACTCTACAGCAAGCTGCTCTATCCGCACTGATTGGTGAAGAAATGTAATTTAGAGCTAAATGTAAAGAAAAGGAACAGAAAGGAGCGATAAACACCGGTTCAGAACTATATTTTGCTGGTCGGAACAGTGGAATGAAACAAAAAAAAGAATGATTCTGTTCAGAATGAAACGATTGGAAAATATTTTTGCTTCCAACCCCTGCTTTACAGTAACTTATCTGTACAGAATACTGTACCGTACAGATGACTGTACTGATATATTACTGTACAGATGACTGTACTGATATATTACTGTACAGATGACTGTACTGATATATTACTGTACAGATGACTGTACTGATATATTACTGTACAGATGACTGTTCTGAGAAGATATTTGGTACACCAGGTGGTACAGTTCGTTAACTGTGCATGTGCATGCTTGAATGCGTGCATGTGTGCTTGTACCTTTGTGTGTCTATGTGTATTTTTGTGGTTGTGTGTTCCTGTGTGTTCCTATGTGTGGTTGTGTGTGGATTCAGGGTGTTAAAAGTGAGCTCACTCCTGAAGCCCGGCCTAGTTTAGATGCTAATTAGTCAGAGATGCTGGGATGCCAAATCTTGTGCCCTAAGAGACTAAAGCAGGCTTCCCAAAGTCGACTCAAGGGATAAGCACCCGGATAATCCCAGAGATCCCAAGGAGTTTCGAAAAATAGGAAGCTTATCACACAGTGTAATCTGTTACCGTTCCTGTGGTGAGGAGACACTGCAGGAGGTGAGGGGAAGGGGAAGGGAGGGGAGGGAAGGGAAGAGGGAGGGAGGTAAAGGGAAGGAGGTGGCAGAAGGGTCGGGGGAGTGGGTGGCACAGAGAAGTGAAGGTTCAGGTGGTGGAGTGGGCGTGTAAAGGGGACCATTGTCAAAGTCTTCACTGGCAACAACAAGTACAAGATATAAAGGGACGAGTCCAATCAGAAACAACAGTTCAACTAGAAATGTGAAAGGTATATTATACAGTATACAATAATACTGATCTTTATACCGGTCTGAGAATGTATAGGGAACTGGCTCCATATTTATTTATCAAAGGGCAAAACGTGTTAAAATATGCAGTAGCATGATTATCATAAAGAAGAAAAGTCAATCATCAGCTGCCAGTTATTCCATCCATAGGAAATTCAGATGTCATTTCCAAAGGTTGCCATTTAAATTCACAATACTTGCGCATGTTTTTTGTTGTTGAGTGGATTAGGTCAGAGATTGACTTTTTATACTGCTTGTTTATGTAAATTCATGTGAGGTTTTTGTCTACCAATTATTGGAAATTTGGATAAGGCAATACATCTGAAAGGTAGATTAGAGTACATTCTAAAAAGAACATAGAATGTATTTATTTATGGGAAAATACAAAAATACAGTAGACAAACATGCCAAAACCCCATTTTCTTCTCTGTTTATTATGCGATGACAAATCCATCTAATTAATTTTTGTTCACCAAATCTCTCTGTTCATTGTGGACAAGCTAATTGGACCACTAATTTGTTTAATTCCCATGAATTGCACTCTGCATTAAATCCTCTTCAATTCACAAGCTTTAGGGCTTTAATTCTGTTGCATATGTTTTCTGCATGCTGGCAGGAAACAAGGCTTTGAACAGGTTGCATTCATCAAACAAACACACACACACTGTAAACCATGAATTTGACAGTAATATACTGGCAGCTTGGTGGCAAGTACGATTCTGTACTTAATATTACAGTACACCTACTGTAATATAAATATGGTATCAAAGCAAGTACTGTGACTGTATTGTATTGACTGTATTATACTGTAAAGGTAAATGCAACCGTAATCGGAATGAATGAATAGATTAATGAACTGTATTGAGGGGAGAGGCTTGTGTTTCACAGTATTTTTTTGTAATTATATGGGATTAGTGCAAGCAGGTTGGCTGCTACACTCAAACAATGAAGGGTTCAACAAGATCCTCAAAGTTCTTAGAAGAACCTTAGGGTTCTTGGCACTGAAAATGCCCCCAAAAAAGGTTTCCAAACAGGCAACAAAAGGTTTCCAAACAGGGAGCGACTAAAGGAGAAACAGACCAAAAAGATATGGCAGAAAGCTTAACCATTTAAGGTTTAAGACTAGCTGCCACTCCAATCTGTCCCCTATACAATTTAAATTGATGGAGCACTGTCACCACATAGGAGTTAAATTGCTAGAGCGTTCTCACTGCAACAAATATATTGCCTCTTACAAGGCACACCTCAAAATATGTCAATACGCCAGAAACAACAATACCATGCACCCACTAGTAGTCAAAATTGTTTGGGCAGTCTGGTACCGTACTGTATTCTGTGGGGTGGAATTACAGTATCATTCAAAATACACCAGTTTTCCCACAATTAATCATAATTTACAATACGATGCAGTAAAACGTTCCAGAGTTTTTTTTTACTGTTAATAATACTTAAAATTACTGTATAAATTACAGTTTTCCATTACAGCGCACGCACACACACACACACACACACACACACACACACACACACACACACACACACACACACACACACACACACACACACACACACACACACACACACACAGTTGCCCAAAATGTGTCAAGGTGTAGGCATTCCTTGTAGAGTGTAATGTATAAAATGAATAATGGGAAAACTACTGTGCTACAATATGCTGATCCACACAAACACAAGTTGACAAGTTGTTACAGTGTTAGTAATGATGTACACCCAAGCATTTCTCTCATTGTCATTCTTTCAGCTGTTTCGTAATTAATTGTGGCACACAACTAGATGCCAGACATGTTAGGAATATGTGAATGTCCATCAACATCCGATTTTTCAGTATACCAAAGAATGTCTCCATTCAACGCATGATGGCCACAAGTTATGCGTTTAAGTTGAGCAAGGCCGTCAGTGTAGCCGCAGCTTGTAGAGCCATGGCAGAGGGAGGCGTGTTAGGTTGTGTGCTTTATCTTCTTAATCTAATAGGATAGGCGGAAGGGTGCAGGGGGCCTGGGATTACTGTCCACCATTTGCCCCTGATTAGCAAATCTGAGAGTGAGGTAAGAAGATGAGTCCTGCTGTGATGATGATGAAAACTTATGGCCATGTTATGGCTACATTATAGCATTCCAAAGCTGGTTTTATTGCTCTGTTGTAGTATCTCTTGGATTGATTATGGATTGACAAGAGACAATATTGATGAATGTTGACAAAACATTGGTTGATGTCTGACTCCACAGAGCATCACAAAGGACAATCAAACTGTGGATGTGACAGATAAGACAGGAAGCACAACTTCACCACCAAAAATATAAACATATGCTTTTACTAAACGTGTAAAAACTGTAAGATTATTTGAATTAGTCAACCCTTACATTACCTAAATTTGGCCAAGGTTTAACTTGGCTGAATTATGCACGACCTAAAGAAAGAATTCTACACAGAACTAACCCATTTTGAGGACTCTTGAAAAGTTATAGACAAAAAATTACTTCAGCCTCTTATATTACAAACGTTAAAAACAAAATTATATGGCAGATGTGCCTGCAAGAACGTGGAGCTTTGGAAAAGGTCGAAACAACGTTTTGTAAAGCTGTTGAATAGATAGAAACAGGTAGATTAGACGTCAGCATTTTGCTGGAACCAGAACCTCTATCTCTATGGTGTAGGAATAATAACCCCCGCTGCCTGAGCATCAAAGGCCCCATAATAGTCAATCGATCATCATGAATGCAAGGCGCTATTCTACACATTACTGTTAACAATAATTTGCTTCCCAGTGCACCGTTGCCATCTTTGAAGCAATGTTTTATTGCCTTTCTTTTCATCTGCATCTGTCATCCCTGAGGTACACTGTTTGATCTCTCCCAACAACCCTCCCTCTCTCCCCGAGGTCGCGTTGACCTGTTGATTGGCAGCTGGGCTCAGACATATGGTAGGACGAGGCATCGACCGGCGCTCCCGGGAGACTGAGGCAGACCGAATTATTTTTTTCTGCGGGAGGAGCAGTGAGGAGAGCGGAGACTGTGAAGGACCAATTGTGGCGCGCTGCGTAAAGAGCAATACGGTATTCTGCCTCTAGATGACGCAAGACGCCAGTAAACCTCAACATTGTTTTGATCATTTGGAACAAATATTTCAGTGGGCTCCATATTCATCGCACTTAGGCTATATGGAAATCCCACACGCGCACTATTTATACTTGCATGTCATTTATTTTCTGGGTATAAAATATAAGTGACATAGCAAGACATCTTAGTAAGACAAGGAAAGAAATACTTCACAGAACAAGATCCAGAACATCAATTTTTTGTGTCTCTGGGAGAGTATCAGATTGCATGAGAGTGTCACTTCCAATCCTCATTTGATTGGAAATAGATCATGATAACGGTCACTTACTAGATGCCTTGTGTCTACTTTTCAAACTGTACGCCTAAGCGATACAACTCTCTGCTAGTCCAATGTGTGCCATAGGGGCAGCTGAAATCTCTAAAAGCAGCACAGATGTGATGGAGCCCCTGGTTGGGGGAGATGGTAGATGTTAGAGCAGAGTCCAGCGCCCTTTCCCTTTCTTCCTCCCCAGGGACAGGGTTGCTATGGTGATGGTTCTCCAGCCAGGCCAGCAGTGATCCTCTTGTTGATGACCCTTAACCTTTAGGCCATGGCCAGGGTCAAGAGGTCAGTGGTGGCCGGAGGGCAATGAGAGCGCTTCCATGATTGTCACTCTGACATGCTCACTGCCCCCTCATCTGCAGTCGTCACCTTTCTCCCAGATTTCACCTCCAATTTGGCATTTATAATGGGAACATCTGCTGCATAACATTCCATGTTTTAACATTTTTGTTTCTGTAGGTATTCTGCCCTTAAGGCAGAATACAGGCTCAATAGTGTACAATCTGCATTTGGTTCTATACATCCTCATACATATATTGCACATACTGTGTGAACAACGATGCACATATGGTATGTATTCTGTGAGTGTATTGGTAGCCTACTACCAATAGTAATGCACAATATTCAGCTCTAACCCCTGTAAGACCACATGACGAATATGACAGCAATAATGATCATCAGTATTCCCCACAGCCCCCTGTAATCCACTGTACGTGTGGATGTTTATAGACCAATGTGTGAATGTATGGAAGGGGGGATGGGTAATGCACTAGCATACTCGCAGGGAATAATTACAGAATTGTGGGTACTAAAAGTCATACGACCCTAGCCTTCTGCTCCAAAATAATTTATCCCCTGGCTGATAGCTCGTCAATATCAATTTATTAATTTAACAGCTCTGGACTGATAAAAGGTACAGCACACGGTTAGCCTGCTGAAGATGGGAATAAGGACAAATTTTACAGTGAGGCTAGAGGATGGAGGGAGGTTAGAGGTGTGAAGAGAAAGATAGCCGAGGGAGATAGAGACAGGGGATGTGGATTGATCAATGATGATGTGGAGAGAGTGATGGAGATTTGTGATGTAAAAGGGGGATATCATTGCTCATGATACAAGGCTATTGAGCAAAGCACATGAAAATGAATATGGTTATTATCACGAGATGAAAGATAAAGATGAAAGAAGACCATCATTTCATGACATTCAATGACATTAAAATGTCTGGAAGGTTCAAGCATGATACTTAAAGACACATCCTCTTTATGTAAAACAGAATGATAATAATACTTCCCAAAAAATATATAAACATTGACCCTGACCCTCTTGACCTCTGTGCACTCACTTTGAATCCGAATAAAAAAAGAGTAATAAATATGCATCCGGCAAAGTGCATATACATTCTCCTAGCTAGCACCCCCTCACCCTGCAAGCCAAACTAGTCCCAGAGCCATTACATAACATCCCTGAAGGAGGCTAAAAGGTATTTTAACAAGACCCACTGCTCGGTGACCTTTCACCTTCCTCCACTGACCGTCACCCCCTGACCCCACTTACACTGGCCAGTGACAATACTGACACCCCTCTCTCTTCCGTTGGGCAGCTGTACAGGAGAAGGATTCATTTGAATAAACAAATTTGCATTGTTTCTGGGGTAATACAGATGGATGCTGTTTTTCACTTCATCACTGGCCCTTCAATCCATCTTTTTATCATCCATCCATCTATCTGTCCATCTATCCATCCATCCATTTGCACAATAAATGAAAAAGAAGAGTGAAGGTGACAGTCATGGGAGCTGAAAGTCATTATACTTCATTTTCATCTTTTCTAATCCATATTTTTACAGAACGAATCAGCGTCTCCTAATTTTCTTTGATCTTTTTGAATTCATTATAATGTAATATCCCGGGGGGTTCTGATACAATACAGGGCCTTCGGAAAGTATTCAGACCACTTTACTTTTTCCACATTTTGTTACGTTACAGCCTTATTCTAAAATGCATTAAAATGTATTCCTCATCAATCTACACACAGTACCCCATAGGTTTCTAGAAATGTTAGCAAAAAAATTACAAATAATAGCTGAAATATCACATTTAGAAAAGTATTCAGACCCTTTACTCAGTACTTTGTTGAAGCACCTTTGGCAACTATTACAGCATTGAGTCTTCTTGGGTATGATGCTACAAACTTGACACACCTGTAATTGGGGAGTTTATGCCATTTTTCTCTGCAGATCCTCTCAAGCTCTGTCAGGTTGGAGGTGGAGCATTGCTGCACAGTTATTTTCAGGACTCTCCAGAGATGTTCGATTGGGTTTTAGTCCGGGCTCTGGCTGGGCCACTCAAGAACATTCAGAGACTTCTCCCAAAGGCACTCCTGTGTTGTCTTGGCTGTGTGCTTAGGGTCATTGTCCTGTTGGAAGGTGAACCTTCGCCACAATCTGAGGTCCTAAGCACTCTGGAGTAGGTTTTCATCAAGGATCTCTCTGTACGTTGCTCCGTTCATCTTTGCCTTGATCCTGACTAGTCTCCCAGTCCCTGCCGCTGAAAAACATCCCCACAGCATGATGCTGCATCCTTACGGTGAAGAATGGTGGCAGGTTTCCTCCAGATGTGACACTTGGCACTCAGGCCAAAGAGTTCAATCTTGGTTTCATCAGACCAGAGAACCTTGTTTCTCATGGTCTGAGAGTCTTTAGGTGCCTTTTGGCAAACTCCAAGCGGGCTGTCATGTGCCTTTTACTGAGGAGTGGCTTCCGTCTGGCCACTCTACCATAAAGGCCTGATTGGTGGAGTGCTGCAGAGATGGTTGTCCTTCTGGAAGGTTCTCCCATCTCCACAGAGGAACTCTAGAGCTCTGTCAGAGTAGCCATCGGGTTCTTGGTCACCTCCCTGACCAAGGCCCTTCTCCCCCGATTGCTCAGTTTGGCCAGGTGGTCTGGTCTAGGAAGAGTGGTTCCAAACTTCTTCCATTTAAGAATGATGGAGGCCACTGTGTTCTTGGGGACCTTCAATACTGCAAACATTTGTTGGTACCCTTCCCCAGATCTGTGCCTCGACACAATCCTGTCTCGGAGTGCTAAGGACAATTCCTTGGACCTCATGGCTTAGTGTTTGCCCTGACATGCAGTGTTAACTGTGGGACCTTATATAGACAGCTGCGTGCCTTTCCAAATCATGTCCAATCAATTGAATTTACCTCAGGTGGACTACAATCAAGTTGTAGAAACATCTGAAGGATAATCAATGGTAACAGGATGCACCTGAGCTCATGTTCGAGTCTCATAGCAAAGAGTCTTAAGGTATTTCTATATTTTATGTTTAATACATTTGCAAACATTTCTAAAAACCTGTTTTCACTTTGTTATTAAGGGGTATTGTGTGAAGATTGATGAGATTTTTATTTATTTAATCCATTTTAGAATAAGGCTGTAACGTAACAAAATGTGGAAAAAGGGGTCTGAATACTTTCCGAAGGCCCTGTACAGTTCATACCATGCACATGCTTTACTGTTCTGAACACTGTCTTTACGCTAACAACCCCTGTAGTGGACTCTCAGCCTTTGGAGAGGGCTGTACGTTGTACGGTGGTGGCAAGTGTCAATGGAGAGGCCGTGTCGGTGTGATAGATGATAGACTGGGGTTAAGAGGTGTCAACGCACAGTGAGAGGGCTTGAGGACACTTCAACTGAGCTGCTTGACACTCTCCAGGCCTCTCCTCTGATTAACTCACTAAAGACAGCCATTCAGACACACACTACACACACACATGCACACTGATCCTATGACACATACTCAGAGCCGCTCTCTCTCTCTCTCTCTCTCTCTCTCTCTCTCTCTCTCTCTCTCTCTCTCTCTCTCTCTCTCAGTTCACACACACCCTCCTGTGAGAGTCAAACACATCACACTGCAGTGGGTAGCCTGTGTGTACGGCTGACATACAGGAGGTGAGGGTGTGTTCACAGAGGCTCTCTGAAAGGTTCTTACAGACCACAATGGATTTCTCACACATCCAATGTGAGGTATATGTCCAGTGGAGTGCGAAATACAATACGCTCAATTCTACAGGGCTTTGCTCCTGTCAGACTGTGTCGAGCAACATAAAACATCTCAAACGCACACATATACACACACTCTTTTCCTCTGTTGCTCACACACACACATACAGAAGAAAATAATACACTTTAAAAGTGCTTCAATCTCATTTAACTTATTTTAGTTTTTGTATTTGAAAGTAAGTAAGACTCTTTACCAATAAGTTGTACCAAACCAATCACTTGGCCAATAAATGTACCTAAGTTGTGTGAAACTGGGCCCTCTTATATGTCCCTTTGCATATCTCTTGCGTCATTTGGGGTCTATTGCTTTCTTTTCAGGTTGCTGAGGAAACCACTCGTTATTTGTTCCTGCCTTGACCTCTGACCTCAGACACGTGTGGTTGGACTCTGCTCTGAAAAGATGATGGTAGACCTCTCTCTATGTGGTAGGCCTCTCTCCATGCTTCTACATCTGCATTGCTTGCTGTTTGGTGGTTTTAGACTGGGTTTCTGTATAAGCTCTTTGTGACATCTGCTGATGTAAAAAGGGCTTTATAAATACATTGATTTGATTCACCTTCTAGGTCGCCCTAAACAGCTGGTGAGGAGTGGGATGGAGGGAGTTAAAGAGTGGTAGAGATGGAGTGGTAGATGGAGTAGGTAAGGGTCATAGAGAATGGTCCCTGTATTCTTTTCTTGACCTGCTCTCTCAAATGTTATTTTATTAGCCCTGTCAGATTGTAATTTTCCCAACTGTAAACACACAGAACGGGCTTAATGAATTAATCAACTGTAAACACACAGAACGGGCTTAATTAATTAATCAACTGTAAACACACAGAACGGGCTTAATGAATTAATCAACTGTAAACACACAGAACGGGCTTAATTAATTAATCAACTGTAAACACACAGAACGGGCTTAATTAATTAATCAACTGTAAACACAGAACGGGCTTAATGAATTAATCAACTGTAAACACTTAGAAAGGGCTTAATGAATTAATCAACTGTAAACACACAGAACGGGCTTAATTAATTAATCAACTGTAAACACATAGAACAGGCTTAATTAATTAATCAACTGTAAACACACAGAATGGGCTTAATGAATGAATCAACTGTAAACACACAGAACGGGCTTAATGAATTAATCAACTGTAAACACACAGAACGGGCTTAATGAATTAATCAACTGTAAACACACAGAACGGGCTTAATGAATTAATCAACTGTAAACACACAGAACGGGCTTAATTAATTAATCAACTGTAAACACATAGAACGGGCTTAATTAATTAATCAACTGTAAACACACAGAACGGGCTTAATTAATTAATCAACTGTAAACACACAGAACGGGCTTAATTAATTAATCAGCTGTAAACACACAGAACAGGCTTAATTAATTAATCAACTGTAAACACACAGAATGGGCTTAATGAATTAATCAACTGTAAACACACAGAACGGGCTTAATTAATTAATCAACTGTAAACACACAGAACGGGCTTAATGAATTAATCAACTGTAAACACACAGAACAGGCTGAATGAATTAATCAACTGTAAACACACAGAACGGGCTTAATTAATTAATCAACTGTAAACACATAGAACAGGCTTAATTAATTAATCAACTGTAAACACACAGAATGGGCTTAATGAATTAATCAACTGTAAACACACAGAACGGGCTTAATTAATTAATCAACTGTAAACACACAGAACGGGCTTAATTAATTAATCAACTGTAAACACACAGAACGGGCTTAATGAATTAATCAACTGTAAACACACAGAACGGGCTTAATTAATTAATCAACTGTAAACACAGAACGGGCTTAATGAATTAATCAACTGTAAACACACAGAACGGGCTTAATTAATTAATCAACTGTAAACACACAGAACGGGCTTAATTAATTAATCAGCTGTAAACACACAGAACAGGCTGAATGAATTAATCAACTGTAAACACACAGAACGGGCTTAATTAATTAATCAACTGTAAACACATAGAACGGGCTTAATTAATTAATCAACTGTAAACACACAGAATGGGCTTAATGAATTAATCAACTGTAAACACACAGAACGGGCTTAATGAATTAATCAACTGTAAACACACAGAACGGGCTTAATTAATTAATCAACTGTAAACACACAGAACGGGCTTAATTAAGAATTTTTGAAAGGGGATACAGTAAAGTCCGGAAACATTAGGTAGATGCAACCGGGTGTCGTAAAGATTGATTGAGACAAAGGATGGAAGGACAGGGAGAAACAGTTTGTGGAAGGAGGGGGGTCAGGAGTGGTATATGATACAATGGAGGTATATTCTTGTGTTGCTCCGGGCAGGGCTCAGAAATGGGCTTGGAAAGATAGGGAGAAACGATTTTTAATGCATTAACAGCCTGCTTGTGTAGGGCAATAACAAGGACAAGATCCGAGCTAAAATGTTTGACATCCTGCACAGAGATCAATGGATCCTGGCTCTGCGCATTAACAGGGCACACACACCTAGGCCCATGTATCCGCCTCGGATACCGGTCTAGATAACACACACACATGAACCCCAACCATGAGAGGGCAAGAAACATGTGGGCGCACAGGTTTATTGTATGCAAACCTGAGGGCGAAATGGAAAAATAAGACTATATATATTTATAGGCCCTACCTGTGGATATGGATTTGGATAGACTGATGAAATTATAATGGAGAATGGAGCTGGAAACCGATCAGTCTGAACCTTCACGGCATAAATAGGCAACCAGAAATAATAATAAGCCCATCCATTGTTCCCTCTGGACCTTAAGGTTCCATTCAATACATTATTTACAGCTGCATTTTTACTGAGGTATGGGGCCTCTCTCTCAGGGAGACTTACTTATAGACCAGGGCTCTAACCACTTACCAATGCCTTACCAATGGCTCCTGTGGACCTGGGTTACCAGCTGGTCCTGTCCACCACAGCCAGTATACCCACTGAAACGGAGGAGGTAGCCTGCATGCCCCCTCAATGTAATCCATTTGTATGGTAAACATATACTCTTTCTTTCAAAATTAATTGATCATCAGTGCCCCATTTATAAAATGTTGGTGTGCCTCTGCTATCCACTCCTCCAGTGTCGGGTGTACGGTTATAGGACCTGGTCAATGTGTTCTGTGTGTGTGGAACTATTCCCTAAGTGTGTCTGTGTATCCCCTGGGGTTCCAGGCACTCTTGCACCCAGGACAGCAGTACAAATCCCTAGACTATATGTGCTTGCAGTGCTTTAAAACACTGCTGGATGGATCTGAAAGCCTTTAAAACAGAGATCCCCACACACAAGCTGCTGTGGCCTTAAAAGCCTGAATCGCTTTGTAGTAGATTCAGCTCAGATCCAAGAGACAACTTCTGGGAAGCCCAATCTGTCTGATCTCTGTTCAGACAGAGTGCATACTGGAAGGAGAGGCTTCAGCTCCGCCATTCTCCCCTCGTTTCAAACAGACTATTTGTCATCTCTGAAATAGAGCATTTAAAAAAATTCAACCTGCAGCCAGCCCCCACCCCGACTCCCTCCTATTTTCACTCTCAATTCCCCTGACTACGGCCAGCTATGATCAATAGCCTATTGATCAGCTCTCTCCATTTCCATTACACACAAGTGCCAAAAGAGCCAGCCATTCACAGCGCTAAAACATATTTGGTGAGCATTTGCCATTGTAAGGCCTGTCAAATGTTCAGTAGGCTATAATGGTACATATTTATACATGCATACATATTGTACATGTTCACTCCCTGTGCTGTTGGACGGTACAATGGAGAAAAACGTAACCAACTTAGTGGCATTACTATTGTGTTGTAATGTACAGTACCATGACGCTTCAACAGGCTAAAGTACAGCCACACAAAGGTGGGAGCATCACCAGACACAGACTAATCCTTTCCCCTTTTTTCCTGCTAGTTCATTTATCTCCCCCTCCCACTCTCCTTCTCTCTTTCTCCTCTCCCTCTCTATAGACAATGCTACGGGCAAAATCAATACTCTCCAGAAAAAAAGGCATATTTTTAGCACCTTATTATATGAGCTGTAAGACGAAAACATGTTTGTGGGAAAGGCAGAAACAGCATGTCGGCTTATAAGGGAGAGGAGGAGAGCGAGGAGAGAGACAAGAGAAGGCGAAGAAGAGGGAGAGTGATGGTGAGGATGGAAGCGATAGTCTAATGGAGATGAATCAAACGAAGGTGGAGATAACAGGATGCGACTGTGAGAAAATGGCTGATGCCCCGAGCAGAGACTTGGTTGCATGGGAGGAGGAGAGGGTGGGCTTCTGGGCCGGGCAAGCAGAAACGGTGACCATATGATACTTGATGATATTGTCAAATGTTTCCAGTAACTTGTGTGCTTTGTGATATCAATGGACTCAACAAACACATTAATTCCTATTAGATTTATCTGAATATTTTGTCAACTAGATATTGTTCTCTGACCATAGATGGCTTCTTATACAGTCGTTTCCCACTACAACTTTGCCAGTACTGCACAGGGCACTCTGTAGCTCTGTGTATTTAGCACTCACTCTATTCCATCCAGCTCAGTAACAATTCTCCTGCCAATGGCTTTCTGATTGACTCTCCCCTGGCCGTAGTAGGGTTAACCTCTATGCTGCTGTCTGTCAGTCTCCCTCCCACCTACCTCCCCATTGGCCAGGGAGCCTCTGTTGATCAAACGATAAGTCCTCCAATTGGACAGATGAGCTCCAGGGGAAGGCAGGAATTGATTTATCGGTGGTATTAGGGGATCAATTAATCCCCATTGTGTGTGCCAGCACAGATAGTCGGCCGTGTCTTATTTGGTATGGCTTGTTTTCTGCTCAGCCAAGATAAGAGTCTGCCATCACTTCCTTCTATGAACAACAAATCAAACCGAATGGAATGGTGGGATGACGCATGCAGCAGCTCCTCCCCAAGGCAGCCAATGCTTAGCTAGTCACAATATAGAAAGCCCATCAATAACAAAGACTTCCACAGAGAACAAATGCTTCCTATTCCCAGGCTGAAATGTCAGTGACACTAGGATGGAAATTACATGTACATATATATCAAGCTTGAATATTTATTTAGTATTATGCGCAAATCAGAAATCAGCAAATCACATATGACAAAGGATGATTCTCAGGAGATGTTTGATGAGTTAGGTGCTAATTTTTGGTTATATCAGATACTACATGACTGAAACTCATGATCTTTCTGTTGCTATTACTCTCTCTTTTTCTGTCACACAGACACACAAACAGCACCACAATCATTACCCACACACTGAAAGACAAACAGGGTTGGTGGGGGAGTAAGTTACATGTGGATGGGCAGAAAGAGAAAGACAGAAAAGGAGGAATGGGGTTCAGTGATGTGTTGACTACCTGGAGAGGAGGGTGAAAAGGATGGCTAAGGGGGAGTGGGATGGGAGTGAGTGCTAATTCCTACTTTTCAGTTTAAATAAAGATTGGAGCTGGATAAAAGCCATTAAGGGAGAAATCAGACAGGGCATGCTATGTAGGACAAGAGCTGACTGCAGGGAGGTGAGTGGAGAGATCAATACTCAGTCGATGCGCTCAACACCAAGCTCTGCACAGACACACATACTCTGGGGGAGATGTGCTACTGCTGGGCATGAGTAATTGCTGTGTGTGTGTGTGTGTGTGTGTGTGTGTGTGTGTGTGTGTGTGTGTGTGTGTGTGTGTGTGTGTGTGTGTGTGTGTGTGTGTGTGTGTGTGTGTGTGTGTGTGTGTGTGTGTGTGTGTGTGTGTGTGTGTGTGTGTGATAGAAAGACTGAGAGAGTATAACATTTAAAATGATAAGCTCTCTCATGAATTGGTGAATATTCAACATAGGGAGGGTGAACAGATTTTAATTTGTAGTGATAATTGTATGAAAGTGAACAAAGATTGAGAGGCGGACAGTTTTAGAGATGGATTTATTTGCCAAGGCAAGATACTGTTAAGAAAGCTATATTTTTCAAAGGATCATCTCGAAACCCACTCTGCAACTCAAAGCAGGAATGTGACTGCAATCACTCTGCATTTTGCCTTTTTCTCTTCTCCCCCTCTCCTCTTTCTCTGGGTCTCTCTCTCTCTCTCTCTCTCTCTCTCTCTCTCTCTCTCTCTCTCTCTGTAGAATTGATCGACTATGCCTTCTCAATCCATCTCTCCCTCTGTCGCTTAGCAACCAGTGCTCTATCGGGTGTGGAGGTTGGTAGATTTAGAATGGGGGGGTTAACAGCTTATTGTACATTGGTGAGCTTGTTGATATTGATGAATATTAGGATAACCTTTCCAATTTCTTTATTTCATGGAATAGCCTTATTTCTATAGTATTTTGCTTGACTGTTATGAAAGGTCTGGCCATGATGCCATGGAACTTTACACAACTGCCATAACAGTACCAAATGTAGCCTATACTGTACATTACAGGGGAACAGTAAACACATAATGAGTGACAACTTTGACAGTGTGGTTTTCTGTACATTTTATGAGACTGTGAACCAACAACAAAAATCCTCAAACTATGTCCAGTCTATGAAGTCACTGCTCTTATTAAAAAATGATACTGTTTATTTCATAAGTATTTTGGTGAAAGCAAGAAAACCCTATGGATAATATTTAGAAATAAAGTGCAAGTATGGAATCCCTTCAATCAATAATATCCAGCAAGTATTTAGGATGTGGTAAAGAAGAGAGTAATTAGTGCTCTATTCAATCCGCATTGCAGAATTTACAAAGTTAAAGGTGTTGTTCCCACTTTAGCAGTGACTGCATTCACGGTAAACACTGCATATATGTTGGCTTAATTGGAAATTACCTTTACATTTCTAACATTTCTATTGTGGTACAGATTGAATAGAGCCCTTTTAGAGCCCTTTAAGTGAAAAGCTGTGTGGTATGAGGGGGACTTAAGGATAGAGAGAATACTCTAGGGACATTCATATCAGGAGGGAGGTGCACATTATCAGCTGACTATGACTGAGATAAACATGGCAACTGTAATTACATTTGAAGTCGAATTGGTAACAAACAAAGGTCTCAGTCGTCGCTATTCCCTTGTGAGATAATAACCGTCATTATACACAACTAAAGTGTCCATTGGAAAATTGTTAGAAACTGGATGCAGCCTCCAGTTCATTTCCTTGTAAGCTTAATAATGACATTATTTTCATACAAAACCACCTACGTTTGCTGGTGATTTATAAAAAGCAAGAGGTTACAAAATAGTTTAATTTGTGAGTTATGCAGTCATTTTGAGTTTTAGTTTTAACCTGGAATATAAGATTACAGATGATGGGTTCCTCCATGGGTTAAAAAAAAACAATTACCTTCCTTAGTAAAGAATGGGACATTAATTGCACAATCCCGACAAATCCGATATCATATAAATGTAGCCTATCATGTGCAGGGAAATAGTATGTGTTGTTTTGGAACATAGCATCAACTAGATTTATTTGTTTACCCATCAGAAAAAAGGGCAAAATGAAGTTAGACCTGGGATGATTCAATCAATCCACCCAATAAGATTGATGCTGTAGGTAAGGATGTCGATGATGACATGCTACAGGCCTATCCAAACAGGGCTGTGGTTACTTAATACAAATACCAAAAGAATTACATTTTAAAAGAGTTTTCATTTAGATCAAACACAAAACCACATTTAGACAAAATGTCTGTTTTTTAAAAGTATAGTCACAAATCAATGTGCATATCCTGCATATCCCTTACAGACACAGTCCCGACTGATGGGAGTGCAATCAAAGATGCATGTTCGATGTTCAGTGGCTCAAACAGACTCAAACTCACATGCATAGTAAAAGTACCAAAAAATTCAAAAATGCTATATTTTTCTAAATCGTCTGGCATAGCTCACATAGCAGATTAAGAATATATATGTTTGTCGACAGGCATCTAAATATTGGTTACATCATCAGTCATTATAAATAGTCAGTAAACTAGTCAACAGTAAGACACAATCTGGATATCACAACTGTATATGGAAAATAACATCCATGTTCATCTTATTATAGGCTTAGCCTTCTCGTACATGCCCTTCACAAACTCGAAATAGTCAACAATCAGATTAACACACTTTGATGATTTAAAAAGTATTCCGTTCAGTCCAATTAAATCAATATATGTAGGCTATTTCTATATGCGTATTATTATTTATACTTATGTCGTATCTGCAAGATGTAATAAGCGACTCCCTTATACATTTCAGTGTTAGGCAAAATGAAAAGGAGTACACATGTTTTATTATGCTGTTATAACGCCTTATTTTAGTTATTATCAAATGAACTATATTATTATTATTATAAAAAAATGTGCCATCATATAATTTACCAATAAATACGATTTAAGGTAGGAATACAAAAAACTATGTTTCAAAATAAAATATTTTATTTCAGGTTGTGTTGTATTTGTTAATTAAGTGTAGCCCACCGTGGATGTTTATGTTTTCCCTCTAAGCAATTCATTTTAAACATGAAACCCCTCTCTGATCTGTCTGATTAATACGATGCCAATAAACATCCCTGGCATGGCTAAATATATAGATTATCGATAGATTCACAGCTGTAAAGAATAATTACTTTTCTTGTTGTTTTTGGGGCAACCGAAAACTTTTACTGCCCCACCTTACAGTACTTAGTGTGTATCTTAGGCTACATCATATAAATAAATGATGCATACATGTAAAATCCAAATTGCATAATTCGAGTAAAACCAACCATAGTGTCCCTGCATTCTAGGCCCTATACTGCCTGCCAATTGATCAGGATGCGGGATAGAGCGATATGGCACCAGTGCTATTGATCACTGTAAATCCTCTATTGCAGGACGCTTTCAAATGCAAATGTGCCTAAATAATAATCTAAGGCAACACACTAATATGTCTTAACAAACTGAACGCAAACGCTTTACAAACACTGAAATTGAGAGCAAGTGGAGCTTTCACACATGTACAAATTCAACTATTATGCAATGGTAGAAATGTAGAAAAGCTAAACATTTTCAAGATATGATCCTTTAAGCCAAATTATTTTACAAGTAAAAAACAACATTACTATAGATTATAAAACATAAGCCTATAATATTGATTACTTGAATGTCCCTGCAGAGGGACAGGCCCGTTGTTTTGAAGGTAAAACATTAGCGTTGGTACAGGCCTACGTGCGATGCGTGAAAATAATAGATTGACAAAAAATAGAAAGAGAGAGTGAGAGAGATGGAAAGAGAATGGTTATCCGGGGAATCAGTTGTCAATGTGTTTCATTTGTCGCACGTTGAGATATATGAGGACATTCCAACACAATACAGAAATGAAAACAGATAGCTAGTTTGAAATAATAGAAAATAGCCAACTAAAATAAACTAGGCCTATTATAAATTATTATGACATTTCAGAATCAGGACACATGACATAATGCTACACATACACTGAGTATAAAAAACATTGAGAACACCTCTTTCCATGACATAGACTAACCTGGTGAATCCAAGGGGAAAGCTATGATCCCTTATTGATGTCACTTGTTAAATCCACTTCAATCAGTGTAGATGAAGGAGAGAAGACAGGGAAGTCCTTTCCTGCAGTCAAATTACCTAGTGGCCTCATGGGTGGAATGTTATAAATAAAAATCATAATTTCATAATTAATAAAAAAAAAAATGTTAAACAGCTGAAAATCCAGAGTTTCTATGTCAAACAGTTTTGTTATATTTCAGTCTTCTGTGATGTATATATAGTGTAATATTGGGACGCAAACTCAACATTGAATACATTTCAACTCTATATCTGACATGGTACAGGTGTCTTCCTTTTTAAGCCCATAACCATGTGTGTGAGGTGTATACTTTTGTTTCAAAGTAGATTTGTTTATGACTACCAAGAAACACTCTGTGTGATGCTGATTTACCCCACTGCAGTAAAAGGTTAAAGAAGGATTTTTAAGCATTGAGACATGGATTGTGTATGTGTGCCATTCAGAGGGTGAATGGGCAAGACAATATTTAAGTGCCTTTGAAAGGGGTATGGCAGTAGGTGCCAGGTGCAGGACCGGCTTAATGCAGGGGTTTACCGGGGCTGAAGCCCCTGGGCCCAGGAGGCAGCAAAAATATATACAAATAAAGGAACTATATCCAGTATATAATTATATGTACAGTATATATATATATATATATATATATATATATATATATATATATATATATATATATATATATACATATACACAGTTGAAGTCGGAAGTTTACATACACCTTAGCCAAATACATTTAAACTCAGTTTTTCACAATTCCTGACATTTAATCCTAGTAAAAATGCCCTGTCTTAGGTCAGTTAGGATCACCACTTTATTTTAAGAACGTGAAACGTCAGAATAATAGTAGAGAGAATTATTTATTTCAGCTTTTATTTCTTTCATTGCATTCCCAGTGGGTCAGAAGTTTACATACACTCAATTAGTATTTGGTAGCATTGCCTTTAAATTGTTTAATGTGGGTCAAACGTTTCGGGTAGCCTTCTACAAGCTTCCCACAATGAGTTGGGTGAATTTTGGCCCATTCCTCCTGACAGAGCTGATATAACTGAGTCAGGTTTGTAGGCCTCAGGGCTTTGTGATGGCCACTTGTAGGCCTCAGGGCTTTGTGACCCCCCCCCACCAACATGATGCTGCCACCCCCATGCTTCACGGATGGGATGGTGTTCTTTGGCTTGCAAGCCTCCCCCTTTCCCCTCCAAACATAATGATGGTCATTATGGCCAAACAGTTCTATTTCTGTTTCATCAGACCAGAGGACATTTATCCAAAAAGTATGATCTTTGTCCCCATGTGCAGTTGCAAACCGTAGTCAGGCTTTTTTAATGGCTTTTTTGGAGCAGTGGCTTCTTCCTTGCTGAGCGGCCTTTCAGGTTATGTCGATATAGGACTCGTTTTACTGTGGATATAGATACTTTTGTACCTGTTTCCTCCAGCATCTTCACAAGGTCCTTTGCTGTTCTTCTGGGATTGATTTGCACTTTTCGCACCAAAGTGCATTCATCTCTAGGAGACAGAAGGTGTCTCCTTCCTTAGCGGTATGACGGCTGCGTGGTCCCATGGTGTTTATACTTGCGTACTATTGTTTGTACAGATGAACGTGGTACCTTCAGGCATTTGGAAATTGCTCCTAAGGATGAACCAGACTTGTGGAGGCCTGCAATTTCTTTTCTGAGGTCTTGGCTGATTTCTTTTGATTTTCCCATGATGTCAACCAAAGAGGCACTGAGTTTGAAGGTAGGCCTCGAAATACATCCAGAGGTGCAACTCCAATTGACTCAAATTATGTCAATTAGCCTATCAGAAGCCATGACATAATTTTCTGGAATTTTCCAAGCTGTTTAAAGGCACAGTCAACTTAGTCTATGTAAACTTCTGACCTACTGGAATTGTGATGAGGTGAATTATAAGTGAAATTATCTGTCTGTAAATAATTGTTGGAAAAATGACTTGTGTCATGCACAAAGTAGATGTCCTAACCGACTTGCCAAAACTATAGTTTGTTAACAAGAAATTTGTGGAGTGGTTGAAAAACGAGTTTTAATGACTCCAACCTAAGTGTATGTAAACTTCCGACTTCAACTGTATATACAGTGGGGAAAAAAAGTATTTAGTCAGCCACCAATTGTGCAAGTTCTCTCACTTAAAAAGATGAGAGAGGCCTGTAATTTTCATCATAGGTACACTTCAACTATGACAGACAAAATGAGGAAAAGACAATCCAGAAAATCACATTGTAGGATTTTTAATGAATTTATTTGCAAATTATGGTGGAAAATAAGTATTTGGTCACATACAAACAAGCAAGATTTCTGGCTCTCACAGACCTGTAACTTCTTCTTTAAGAGGCTCCTCTGTCCTCCACTCGTTACCTGTATTAATGGCACCTGTTTGAACTTGTTATCAGTATAAAGACACCTGTCCACAACCTCAAACAGTCACACTCCAAACTCCACTATGGCCAAGACCAAAGAGCTGTCAAAGGACACCAGAAACAAAATTGTAGACCTGCACCAGGTTGGGAAGACTGAATCTGCAATAGGTAAGCAGCTTGGTTTGAAGAAATCAACTGTGGGAGCAATTATTAGGAAATGGAAGACATACAAGACCACTGATAATCTTCCTCGATCTGGGGCTCCACGCAAGATCTCACCCCGTGGGGTCAAAATGATCACAAGAACGGTGAGCAAAAATCCCAGAACCACACAGGGAGACCTAGTGAATGACCTGCAGAGAGCTGGGACCAAAGTAACAAAGCCTACCATCAGTAACACACTACGCCGCCAGGGACTCAAATCCTGCAGTGCCAGACGTGTCCCCTGCTTAAGCCAGTACATGTTCAGGCCCGTCTGAAGTTTGCTAGAGAGCATTTGGATGATCCAGATGAGGATTGGGAGAATGTCATATGGTCAGATGAAACCAAAATAGAACTTTTTGGTAAAAACTCAACTCGTTGTGTTTGGTGGACAAAGAATGCTGAGTTGCATCCAAAGAACACCATACCTACTGTGAAGCATGGGGGTGGAAACATCATGCTTTGGGGCTGTTTTTCTGCAAAGGGACCAGGACGACTGATCCGTGTAAAGGAAAGAATGAATGGGGCCATGTATCGTGAGATTTTGAGTGAAAACCTCCTTCCATCAGCAAGGGCATTGAAGATGAAACGTGGCTGGGTCTTTCAGCATGACAATGATCCCAAACACACCGCCCGGGCAACGAAGGAGTGGCTTCGTAAGAAGCATTTCAAGGTCCTGGAGTGGCCTAGCCAGTCTCCAGATCTCAACCCCATAGAAAATCTTTGGAGGGAGTTGAAAGTCCGTGTTGCCCAGCGACAGACCCAAAACATCCCTGCTCTAGAGGAGATCTGCATGGAGGAATGGGCCAAAATACCATCAACAGTGTGTGAAAACCTTGTGAAGACTTACAGAAAACGTTTGACCTCTGTCATTGCCAACAAAGGGTATATAACAAAGTATTGAGATAAACTTTTGTTATTGACCAAATACTTAATTTCCACCATAATTTGCAAATAAATTGATTAAAAATCCTACAATGTGATTTTCTGGATTTTTTTTCCTAATTTTGTCTGTCGTAGTTGATGTGTACCTATGATGAAAATTACAGGCCTCTCTCATCTTTTTAAGTGAGAGAACTTGCACAATTGGTGGCTGACTAAATACTTTTTTTCCCCACTGTATATTGTTTTTTTTACTGCAACCACCAATGACAGGATGATTCAGGATCCCGCTCTCCTGCTGCTGCCTGCTGATTCTCTGCTAACTGCCAGATGGGGGAGTAGAGGAGATAGGGGACACACATGGGTAACTGCCTTGATTGGGTAACTATTAATATAAAAATCTAAATAAACTGCCTAATAAATACATGTGACTGGTCAATTGTGTGAGTTAGGGGCTGAGCCCAAGCCCATAAGGGGACCAAGAGGCAAACAAATTAATACTTAAAATGTTTTATCTAACCACAGAAGCCACAGGATTTTGCTCTCAATGTTCAAAATATATCAGAGAGCATAATTGAGCCACAGAGGGTCAATAGATTCCCCAGCAAATATCTGTGAATTACATTTTTATCACAAGTTCATACAGGTAACTGCCAAAATAAAGGAAATACCAACATAGTGTCTTAAAAGTGTTCTTGAACACCATGAGCTGCCAGAACAGCTTCAATGCGCCTTGGCATAGATTCCACAAGTGGACCTAAACCATGCCAGGAAAATGCATCGCACACCCTAACATATTATTTCTATCCCACATTTACTCAAGTGTTTCCTTTATTTTGGAAGTTACTGGTTGCCTACGGTCGGGAAGGCCCCAATTTGGCCAGCATGCGAGCTTGTTGCATTGTGGCCATATACATATAATCCATAGAAGGGTTTTGGAACCACTTGCCCTGGTAATTTGACTATTAAACTCATGGGCAAACTGGCTATGTCTGTCAGTCCTGATTTGAATGGAAACTGCCATTTATGGATTAGGCCTACATTTCTGTGGTTAGTTGTGGGCTTGCCTTTTGCTAATTTCAAAATACAATCACGGGAAAAACATAGTTTGCAAAGCAAATGCCTACTGCTGAAAAGAGAAGAGTAATCTGTCTGTAGAACCAATATATACAAAAGAATCTTAACAACACCCAATTTTTTAGAACAGAAACATTGTTTTTCAAAGTACCTCATCTTGAGACAGGTTATTGCCAAGACGAGCACATCGGCCATCACCATGAGTAGCCTATGGCTTCATCTTCATCATTAGGTGAGTCAGTGTGACATTGGAAATTGTATTTAGTAGCCTACTGTAGTCTATATATATACAGTACCTGTCAAAGTTTGGACACACCTACTCATTAAGGGTTTTTCTTTATTTTCTACATTGTAGAATAACAGTGAAGACAATAAACTATGAAATAACACATGTAATCATGTAGTGGAGGCCAGGTCATCTGATGCAGCACTCCATCACTCTCCTTCTTGGTCAAATAGCCCTTACACAGCCTGGAGGTTTGTTGTGTCATTGTCCTGTTGAAAAACAAATGATAGTCCCACTAAGCGCAAACCAGATGGGATGGCGTATTGCTGCAGGATAATGTGGTAGCCATGCTGTTAAAATTAAGTGTGCCTTGAATTCTAAATAAATCACAGACAGTGTCACCAGAAAAGCACCCCCACACCATCACACCTCCTCCTCCATGCTTCACGGTGGGAACCACACTTTTAAAGATCATCCATTCATCTACTCTGTGTCTCACAAAGACACGGCGGTTGTAACCAAAAATCTCAAATTTGGACTCTCAGACCAAAGGACAGATGTCCACAGGGTGGCGGGTAGCTTAGTGGGTAGAGCGTTGGGCCAGTAACCGAAAGGTTGCTGGATTGAATCCCCGAGCTGACAAGGTAAAAATATGTTGTTCTGCCCATGAACAAGGCAGTTAATCCACTGTTCCCTGGTAGGCAGTCATTGTAAATAAGAATTTGTTCTTAACTGACTTGCCTAGTTAAATAAAGGTTAACTAATATTGCTCATGTTTCTTGGCCCAAGCAAGTCTCTTCTTGTTATTAGTGTCCTTTAGTAGTGGTTTCTTCGCAGCAATTCGACCATGAAGGCCTGATTCATGCAGTCTCCTCTGAACAGTTGATGTTGAGATGTGTCTGTGACTTGAACTCTGTGAAGCATTCATTTGGGCTGCAATTTCTGAGGCTGGTAATTCTAGTGAACTTATCCTCTGCAGCAGAGGTAACTCTGGGTCTTCCATTCATGTGGTGGTCCTCATGAGAGCCAGTTTCATCATAGCACTTGATGGTTTTTGCGACTGCACTTGATGGACTGTCATTTCTCTTTGCTTATTTGAGCTGTTCTTGCCATAATATGGACTCTTTTACCCAATAAGGCTATATTCTGTATACCACCCCTACCTTGTCATAACAACACTGATTGGCTCAAATGCATTTATTAAGAAGGAAATGAATTCCACAAATGAACTTTTAACAAGGCACACCTGTTAATTGAAATGCATTCCAGGCAACTACCTCATGAAGCTGGTTGAGAGAATGCCAAGAGTGTACAAAGCTGTCATCAAGGCAAAGGGTGGCTACTTCGAAGAATCTCAAATGTAAAATATATTTTGATTTGTTTAACACTTTTTTGGTTACTACATGATTCCATATGTGTTATTTCATATTTTTGATGTCTTCACTATTATTCTACAATGTAGAAAATAGTAAAAAAAAAAAAAAAACTTGAATGAGTAGGTGTGTCCAAACTTTTGACTGGTACTGTATATATTGCCTACTAATATTGTACAATCTGTGTGTCGCTTCATTGGCCTGGCTATTGTTTGTTTGAATTCAAGACCAGATTGATCTCAGTTTGTCAGTGTCAGAGTAGCCAATTCATTTCTGTAATTTGTGTGGTATTAAAAAAAAGAATCAGCTAATGTCATATAGAATGTAATTGACGTTGAAACGCATGAAATCTGATTTTTAAAAGGCAATTGTTTTCCTGATCCTGCTAACAAATGTTCCACATGTGTGGAAATCCTATATTTCCATGTGTGGAAATATATATAAAAAAAACTAAGCCCTGGGGCCTATGATTTCTTAATCCGGCCCTGGCCATGCGCACCGGTTTGTGTCAAGAACTGCAACGCTGCTGAGTTTGTATCAAGAATGGTCCACCACCGACCACCCAAAGGATATCCAGCCAACTTGACACAACTGTGCGAAGCATTGGAGTCAACATTGGCCAGAATCCTTGTGGAACGCTTCGACACCTTGTAGAGTCCATGTACCGACGGATTGAGGCTGTTCTGAAAGGGGGGTGGGGGTAAACGGTGTTCCTAATGTTTGGTATACTCAGTGTATACGAGATCATTGATATGTGACACATATTGATGGTAGTGATACATACACACACACACACACACACACACACACCAAGTTCCATAGACACACACAGACTTACTTAAAGTAGAGCTTGTCAAACAACCGAGTTTCCGAGTTTCTCACACCCAAGGCCACCCAGCGTCTGAGTCTCTGTGGCATTGCAGAGTGCTCCATCCCGCTGACTTGCTCAGGCCTGATCAATGCGACATTACTAAACACCGGTACTTAACTATTGCCAATAGCCAGATTCAAGTAAATATACTTTAGAATACATTACCGTGATCCATCAGCGATGGAGTCTTTCAAGAAGCCATGAAAAGATTAGTCTGTCTCTATATCGAGTGATTTTTTTAAAGAGTCGAAAAAATATAGCTTGTGTGAGGACGAATTCTCTTTCACTGGTTCCCACTGACGTGAGATGAGACGACAAACAGCTAATGTGGTCAGAAATTGTATGTAGGCCTAATACAGTACAAGGAAGAAAACAAATGTTCAAATCTCTTTGAGGAAACAAAAACAAAAACCTGTTTCAATATTAATTTTGGTACTTTGTGTATAAAAACACTATATTCCAATATTTTACCCAACGACATGCAATCTTTGAAAACTAATTATTTTAACATGTTATTACAAAAACAGGTGCGCTAAATTTGTCGTTTGTGAATACAGAAATCAATCATCCCTAGTCCTTAATATAATAATAATAATAATAATAATAATAATAAGTCTATAAAATCCGTTAAAAGGTGTTCATATTAGCATTAGTGTATTAGTCTATTCCATAAATAAAACTGATGGAGATGTTAACAACAAAAACCTCGACACATTATAGTAAATTCAAAGGTCACCTAAAACGTTTTTGAAATAATATAGACTAATATTTGTCATATTTGTGAAGGTCTAACAGAGAGCCGGAGAATAAGTCCTTATATTTGTTGATAACGAAACTCGGTTGGTAAGGCTGTTCTACTTAACAACAGGTGCTACAAAAAAAACAATAGTGTAAGGCACCCTGAATATCTCACAGAAGGGGATAAAAGTTGTTTATTTCCTACCAGTCTGCGTCTGTAAGTCTGTTATTAACCGGAGTATGTAGGCGGTAGCAGCACCAGCGTGGCTGGGTAAAGTCGATGCCAGTGTGGTGCTGAAGCCACCGACCCACCCGCTGTTAATAATGTGAAATAAATGTCTGGGCCTCCGCGCATCGCCCCTCTCACACCGCAGATATCGACAACGTTAATATTTCATATTGTATTTGCCATAGGATATGCTTATTTGGACATTCGAAAACCGTCGATTAAAATACAAATTAAAACCAAGCTCTAGGCCAATACATATAGATTTGGAAGATGGGGGGGGCATCGTTTGCATGCAAATATGAACTGTGCACACAAGCTGCAGGTGCATGAAATAATTTGGCCAACATTATTTAACATTATTGAAAGTCCTTATTAAAACCAACTGTGCGTGTGTGTCCAAAAGATCATTCGATTATATTATGTTCAATAAGTTACTATTGATGGCCCAGAGCACAGTGTTTTCAACAGCTTTTGAAAATAAAACTACAGTAACAACTAAGTTTAACATCGATTTGAAACGAGAGGGTATAACGAACAAGAAACGAGATAGTGTTATTTCGACCATTAGCCTAACATCACATTTTGGTGATCAGGCAACAGATAATGACAAGGCCTAATGCATAGGCTAAGAAACCTTCTGCTACGGATCCTTCTGTACCGAAATCTGTGGCACTATAAAACTTTTAATCTTGAGTTTTGCTGTGTATTACACCCGTGTGAATTACCAGCGAAGGAGGACGAAAGTTAACATATATCACAGAGCCGACCAATAAGCTTCACTGCACGGAGCTGACGGATTCGCTGCAGGGTCGAGTAATTCATTTTCGATAAAAGTGGTTGCAGGGATCAATGGAGGGACATTAACCCACGCGAACACTGTTGTTTCCCTGATGCTACCAGTGGCATCCTCGACTGGCGAACAGCAAGGCACTATTTTACAATCAGGGGACTCATCAAGTGGGGTTAGCTAGGGATAGGCCAACCTAGCACCTAATCATAATTTACCTTAATTAGAGTACAGGCCTAACTTGGATAGAACTATAATTTGTCACAACATTTTGTACGTTCTGAGGTGTATGCAAAATAAATACATAATATCCTCACACAGTAGGCGAAATATCTGCAAAACAAGTCAAAATAGTTAAGGCGGGCCAATAGGCCTACTTATTATAACACACACACACACACACACATTTCGGGTCATATAAACGAATTTCTTAAATTTGATGGGGATTTTCTGTGTGCTGTAGACCATTTTATAAAGCCTATTACACACGACTTCACATTCCATGTGTTGTGTATATGCAGAGATGCCATCTCATGATGCTGTCCTCGATGCATGTCCTCGCTTATAGGCTATTGAAGACTATAGGACAGACCCATCCATATTTTGAATGCAATTTAGGCTACTGCAGGGCCTTAGTTTGTGGGGCAAATACAATGTAAAACAGGCCAAAACTATATATTATTTAGACTATTATAAATATAGGCCTACACATGCTGCGTTTACACAGGCAGCCAAATTCTGATATTTGTTCCACTAATTGGTATTTTCAGATCTTTTTACATCAGATATTTTCAGAGCTGATCTAATTGGTCAAAAGACCACTTACTGAAAAAAAGATCAGAATTGGGCTGCTTGTGTGAACACAGCCATGTGTACAGGAAAGGCATATAGGCACTATAAACCAGAATGGACTCGCACACATTTTACGCATGTGCAACCCTGTGTTACTTTTGTAATATCATAGTGGAGTTGATAACAACAGTATAGCGCTACAGTAAAATTGTGCGCTGCCCCTTTAAGGTTGCTCTGTTTTCAACCAGCATTTGCGCGAGTCCTTAATTATTGTATTACTCGCAGAAGTATTCATGTGGGGTGTTTTGTGAACGGTGTTTGGAGCTACTGTTTTAGTCATATGTAACTCTGTTACTAGGGGAATTGTGGATACCTGCACATCATACATCATTGCTGTTATTTAGCATTATATTGGATTACTCTAATATGGTATCCTTCCGCGCAGCAGAATACATTCCGAGTAATGATTTCAGATTAGTCCTGTACTGGGTAGTGCTGCGGCTGCGACTGACCCCTTAAATATATGCTACGCACTACTTCCAACTCTTTCTTTTCTCGGCTCATTCCAGAGAGGTTTCGGTTGGTAAGAGCTCTATGTTAGAGTGTACCCATAAGTATACCCGCAACTATTAAATAGCTTGGCAGCTAGCTAGCCTCCCCATCTGGGTGCACTACTGTCCCCCATTCGGGCTGGCCTGATCTATTTGGTTTGGGTTTGTCCCTGTTTTAATTATTTGTGATAGTGTACCAACCTGGGCTATACTCGGTTTGGTCGACCAGCATTGTGGCGCTGACGGGTTGTCTGTGTGACTTGTCTGTCCACCAGAACCCTTATTTCGCCTTCGGGCTCAGGGAACGCGCCTACCCCACAAGATCGGGAGACTGTATAGTTCTGTGTATGTTTCGCTCTGGGGACTTGCAGTTCTTTCCTGAGAGCAAGCTAGGTGACGCAAGGCGCGCCACTCTTTCATCTCTCACAGGGCACAGAAATCTTGCTTAGACTCTTGTGTGTTCCACAGTGAACGAACTATGCAAAGTGAGAGGTGACCATTGCAGGACTAAGCGCAAAGTTATGAGCACACTTTCCCCTTAAATCCTGCCTACCTGAACCCCCACGTATGAAGCAAGAAATAGCAATTAACGTGGCGTGATTTACAGGCGACCTACATGTACAAAGCAAGAAATTAGCTATTTTAACACATAGCTTATATTTAACAGAGATAGGAGTGCAATTCTCCTTCACGTTCAGGCATTACACATTCCATTTACATCTCCTTCAGACATTGTATGAGACAAAGGCTGGTACTGTAGGTCAGTAGTAACTTTACTGTTAGACAGTATTACGCAGTGTTTTGTTTTCTGTTACACTATTCTACAGTACAGACAGTAACTATATTAGTTTCATTTGGAAACACATCTCAGCTCTATTACACTGAGGGTTTCAGTGTGTCGCTGGGTTTACTATAGTTTTGTTGCACTACTTTACAGTAAAGACTATTCTGGTTTCCAGTGACTCCTAGTTTTCCTTTTCAGCTATCTTACACTGCGGTATTGCACCGTGTGCAGCTGGGTTCACTATAGATTTTCTTTTGCAATACTTTACAGTAGATAGTAACAATATTATACTGACCAAAAATATAAACGCAACATGCATCAATTTCAAATATTTTATGACTTATAGTTCATATAAGGAAATCAGTCAATTGAAAAAAATATATTAGGCCTTAATCTATGGATTTCACATGACTGGGAATACAGATATGCATCTGTTCTTCACAGATACCTTTAAAAATATGGGCCTCAGGATCTCTTCACGTTATCTCTGTACATTCAAATGTCCATATATTAAATGCAGTTGTGTTCCTTGTCCGTAGCTTATGCCTACCATACTATAACCCCACCTCCACCATGGGGCACTCTGTTCACAACGGTGACATCAGCAAACTGCTCACCCACACAATGCCATAAATGTGGTCTGCGTTTGTGAGGCCGGTTGGAAGTACTGCCAAATTCTCTAAAACGATGTTGGAGGCGACTTATGGTAAAGAAATGAACATTTCAGCTCTGGTGGACATTCCTAAAGTCAGCATTCCAATTGCACGCTCCCTCAAAACTTGAGACAGCTCTGGCATTGTGTTGTGTGACAAAACTGCACATTTTAGTGTCCTTTTATTGTCCCAAGCACAAGGTGCACCTGTGTAATGATCATGCTGTTCATCAGTTTCTTGATGTGCCACACCTTTCAGGTGGATGGATTGTCTTGGCAAAGAAGACATTCTCACTAACAGGGATTTAAACAAATTTGTGCACAACATTTTAAATAAATAAGCTTTTTGTGTGTATGGAACATTTCTGGGATCTTTTAATTTCAACTCATGAAACACTGTACATGTTGCGTTTATATTTTTGTTCAGTTTCCATTGGAAACTCACATTACAACTCTATTACACTGCTGTTTTTCACACAGTGAGTAGCTGGATTGGTGCGCAATAGTTTTTCTGTTACACTACTTTACTGTACATTCAGTCAGTGGCGACCCGTCATTCAGGGCAGGTGCCCCATTTTTAGCAAAAAATATATACAAATTAAAAATAGCTTTTTGGAGGGGGGGGGCTTGCCTATTTTGCATGTTATTTTGACATGAATACGTGTCACATATCAGTTTGCAAACAATGTAAAAAATTGCCATAGAGTTACATTAGAAGTGCCCATCCAAGAAGGCTCAAGGTCATTGGCCACAGATAAAATTACGTCAAATCACGTTATATCTACAGTAGCTTTGATTGGACTGATCATGTCAGCATCATACTTTCAAAATCTTATTTAGCAGTCATCATCATGAGTCACGTCTGACAATCTACTGGCAAATCTTTTTTTAATCCTTGTCATATGAAGAGAAATAATGGAGAGAAATTATAGATTAAACGTATCGGTGCTCATCGGCCATTGGATATAAACATTACACAACAAGTTGGAAATTGCAAATTCAACAATGAGTGGTTTGGAAGGAATCAGTGGCTAACTGCAAGCATTGCAAAGCAATCATTAGCCTGCTATTCAGTGGAAAGGCTGTGGCTGGGTGGTCCCAAGTCTAAGACTAATTAACATCTATGGGATTGGTGTCCCTAAACCGGGACGGTTGTTGCTAATGTGACTAGAATGACGTTGTAAGTAAAAGCCAACTTTCCAGGACATAGACATGTCTTATATGGGCAGAAAGTGTAAGGGCTCTGAAGGCAAGTCTTCTGGAATCAACTGCAGGAAACGAATGTAAACAAAACTCCTTTAATAAGGAAAAATAGTGAAACACACTACCACCGTAGTACACACTTGCTCAACCAACACAGAGCTTCTCATACATGAAACAATCATGGACAAAACTGAGGGGGGAACAGAGAAATTAAATAACACATACAATTTGGGTAATGTGGACCAGGTGTGTAGAATGAGAAAAGACAAACAGAAAATGAGAAATGGATCGGTGGTGGCTAGAACTCCGGTGACGTCGACCGCCGGTAGCTGCTCGACCCAGGAGAGGGACCGACTTCCGCGGAAGTCGTGACAGAAAGCTTAAATTCTTGTTAATCTAACTGCATTGTCACATTTACAGTAGCTATTACAGTGAAAAAATACCATGCTATTGTTTGAGGAGAGTGCACAACAACAAAACATTTTTATCACAGAAACTGGTTTGATACATTCACCTCTGAAGGTATAATAATGTACTTACAATCAGTAATCTTGCTCTGATTGCTATCCTGAGGGTCCTAGAGATAAAATGTAGCATAGTTTTGTTTGATCAAATCAATGTTTATATTCAAATGTAGGAACTGGGGTCTACAGTTTGACCCCACTGCTGTCTCTGGCTCCACACCCACCCCGCCCGGCCATCTAGATGTGTGAAAATGTGTGTATAAGCTAATGATCCATCATGTATGACATTTCTTGGAGTGTGTAAACTAGAATTTTTTATTACCATAGCATTTTTGTATGGTCTCTATAGTTATGTACTTGAAAATGTGTCAATTGACCAATTCGTCTCATTTGGGCAAACTTCTAACAGACTTGATACAAAATATAGTGTAGTAATGTAACGCTTCACTGAATCAGTCTGAAACTTTGCACACACACTGCTGCCATCTGGTGGCCAGAATCTAAATGGCGCCATAACTGCTACCTCATTATCTTGCCTTTCTCTTGCATTTCAAAGGTGATAATTCTTTTTAAATTATAGGCGAAAATTGAAAAAAAAGGGTCCGATCCTTAATAGGTTTTAAGGGTCTCTTTTCCTAGTATAAAACTATAAACATTCAACATTGGCCCTGCTGTTAATGAAGCATGCAAAATCTGACTTTAGGGAGTTCAATACAACCTGGAACTCGGGAAAAACGAGCTACGACTGGGAAAATACATTTTGAACTTTCATCCAATTCGTTATTGTAAATCGGCTACGACCTGAAGATCACTGACGTCATCATGATTCAACCTTTTTTTTTCAGAGTTCGCAGTTGTCTTGAAAGCAACAAAAATCCAGAGAATGGCAGACTTTGATGACAGAGTTTGATGACCAGATTTGCCCACAACGGATCGCCGCGCCTTCCTGTGCAAGTGAGCATAGCACAACAAGGTGAGTCCAAAATGTCTTGTATGCTGCTGCATAAATTAGGCAATATGCCAGGGAGATGTGTATACTGTAGCTAAGAAAGTAATACTAAGTGCATGTTGTGTAGTAATCTGTTAGCCCATGTGCCTCACCCTAATAATTTGGTCTATTTTCACCTCTTAATTTCGCCTAATGTTCTGACTTGGTGGTGCACATGTAGCCTATAATCTGTTTGTTAGAAAAGTAAATCATAGAATATTGTAAATAGTGATGCACCGATATGACATTTTTGGCCGATACCGATATCCAATATTTTCCTTGCCAAAAAAAACAATAATGATAACCGATATTAACAATTTTAGCTGCATTTTAAGCATTGTAGTACAGTTAAATAGTTAACACACACACACACATGGACGCAGTGGTCTAAGGCACTGCATCTCAGTGCAAGAGGCGTCACTACAGTCCCTGGTTCGAATCCAGGCTGTATCACATCCGGCCGTGACGGATGTGTCTCACCAGGGGTGATGGTCGGATTCGCGTTTATCATCGAAGGAATAAGCATTACACCAAGGCCTGTACTCTGGAGCGGGATCGATTTGGAGGTAGAGGGTCCGTCATGGTCTGGGGCGGTGTGTCACAGCATCATCGGACTGAGCTTGTTGTCATTGCAGGCAATCTCAACGCTGTGCATTACAGGGAAGACATCCTCCCTCATGTGGTACCCTTCCTGCAGACTCATCCTGACATGACCCTCCAGCATGACAATGCCACCAGCCATACTGCTCGTTCTGTGCGTGATTTCCTGCAAGACAGGAATGTCAGTGTTCTGCCATGGCCAGCGAAGAGCCCGGATCTCAATTCCATTGAACACGTCTGGGACCTGTTGGATCGGAGGGTGAGGGCTAGGGCCATTCCTCCCAGAAATGTCCGGGAACCAACCATGCTATTTTGTTTGTTTTTTTCCCGTTGTTCGTAACTTGCTTTGTAGATAATGTTGCTGCTACCATCTCTTACAGTTTGAATGAAAAGAGCTTCTGGACATCAGAACTGCGATTGCTCACCTCAAACTGGACAAAGAGTTCTTCTTCAATAAGTGGGACGAGAGGGATATAATACAGACACCCGACCATGCCAAGATCCCCGTTATTCACTGGAGAAGGAAACTGAGATTTTGCGGAAAGAGATCAGGGTGCATTGTGAGGATCAGGCGATGAGTGGCTAATCTGCCCTTGCCTTCCGTCCTGCTAGCTAACGTTCAATCGCTGGAAAATAAATGAGACAAACTGAAAGCATGTTCATCCTACCAATGGAACATTAAGAACTGTAATATCTTATGTTTCACAGAGTCGTGCCTGAACGACGACATTAAGAACAAACAGCTGGCGGGTTATACACTCTATCGGCAGAACAGAACAGCAGCCTCTGGTAAGACACGGGATGGGGGCCTATGCATTTATGTAAACAACAGCTGGTGCACATTAGCTAAGGAAGGATCAAGGTTTTGCTCGCCTGAGGTAGAGTGTCTCATGATAAGCTGTAGACCACACTATCTACCTAGAGAGTTTTCATCTGTATTTTTCGTAGCTGTCTACACACCACCAAAGACTGATGCTGGCACTAAAACCGCACTCAATGAGCTGTATACCGCCATAAGCAAACAGGAAAACGCTCATCCAGATGTGGCGCTCCTAGTGGCCGGGGACAATAATGCAGGGAAACTTAAATCAGTTTTACCACATTTCTATCAGCATGTTAAATGTGCAACCAGAGACCACCTTTACTCCACACACAGAGACGCATGCAAAGCTCTCCCTCGCCTTCCATTTGGCAAATCTGAACATAATTCTATCCTCCTTATTCCTGCTTACAGGCAAACATTAAAGCTGGAAGCACCAGTGACTAGATCTATAAAAAAGTGGTCAGATGAAGCAGATGCTAAACTACAGGACTGTTTTGCTTGCACAGACTGGAATATGTTCCGGCATTCTTCCGATGGCATTGAGGAGTACACCACATCAGTCACTGGATTTGTCAATAAGTGCATCGAGGATGTCGTCCCCACAGTGACTGTACATACATACCCCAACCAGAAGCCATGGATTACAGGCAAAATTCACACTGAGCTAAAGAGTAGAGCTGCCGCTTTCAAGGAGCTGGACTCTAACCTGGAAGCTTATAAGAAATCCCGCTATGCCCTCCGACGAACCATCAAACAGGCAAACCATCAATACAGGACTAAGATTGAATCGTACTACACCGGCTCCGACGCTCATTGGATGTGGCAGGGCCTGCAAACTATTACAGACTACAAGGGGAAGCACAGCCGAGAGCTGCCCAGTGATATACGAGCCTACCAGACGAGCTAAATAACTTCTATGCTCGCTTCGAGGCAAGTAACACTGAAACATGCATGAGAGCATCAGCTGTTCCGGACGACTGTGTGATCACGCTCTCCACAGCCGATATGAGTAAGACCTTTAAACAGGTCAACATGTGCCCAAGAACACTAAGATAACCTGCCTAAATGACTACTGACCAGTAGCACTCACGTCTGTAGCCATGAAATGCTTTGAAAGGCTGGTCATGGCTCACATCAACACCATTATCCCAGAAACCCTAGACCCACTCCAATTTGCATAGCGCACCAACAGATCTACAGATGATGCAATCTCTATTGCCCTCCACACTGCTCTTTCATACCTGGACAAAAGGAACACCCATGTGAGAATGCTATTCATTGCCTACAGTTCAGCGTTCATCACCATAGTACCCTCAAAGCTCATCACTAAGCTAAGGACCCTAAACACCTCCCTCTGCAACTGGATCCTGGACTTCCTGACGGGCTGCCCCCAGGTGGTAAGGGTAGGTAACAACACATCCGCCATGCTGATCCTCAACACGTGGGCCCCTCAGGGGTGCGTGCCCAGTCCCCTTCTGTACTCCCTGTTCACTCATGACTGCACGGCCAGGCACAAGTCCAACACCATCATTAAGTTTTCTGATGACACAACAGTGGTAGGCCTGATCACTGACAACGATGAGACAGCCTATAGGGAGGAGGTCAGAGACCTGACCGTGTGGTGCAAGGACAACAACCTCTCCCTCAACATGATCAAGACAAAGGAGATCATTGTGGACTACAGGAAAAGGAGGACCGAGCATGCCCCCATTCTCATCGACGGGGCTGTAGTGGAGCAGGTTGAGAGCTTCAAGTTCTTTGGTGTCCAAATCACCAACAAACTACCATGGTCCAAGCACACCAAGACAGTCGTGAAGAGGGCACGACAAAGCCTATTCCCCCTCAGGAGACTGAAAAGATTTGGCATGGGTCCTCAGATCCTCAAAAGGTTTTACAGCTGCACCATCGAGATGATCCTGACGGGTTGCATCACTGCCTGGTATGGCAACTGCTCGGCCTCCGACCGCAAGGCATTACAGAGGGTAGTGCGTACAGCCCAGTACATCACTGTGACCAAGCTTCCTCCCATCCAGGACCTCTATACCAAGCGATGTCAGAGGAAGGCCCTAAAACTGGTCAAAGACTGCAGCCACCCTAGTCATAGACTGTTCTCTCTGCTACTGCACGGCAAGCGGTACCGGAGCGCCAAGTCTAGGTCGAAGAGGCTCCTAAATCGCTTCATACCCCCAAGCCATAAGACTCCTGAACAGCTAATCAAATGACTACCCAGACTACCCACACCTAAAATGACTACCCCCCCACACCTCTGGAACACTGCTGCTACTCTCTGTTATTATCTATGCATAGTCACTTTAATAACTCTACCTACATGTACATATTACCTCAATTACCTCGACACCGGTGCCCCCGCACATTGACTATGTACCGGTACCCCCTGTATATAGCCCCGCTATTGTTATTTACCGCTGCTCTTTAATTATTTGTTATTCTTATCTCTTATTCTCTAATGTACTTGTCCTCTTGCTCAGTTGTGCACCGGGGCCTCCCACTCCTCTTTCTATTCTGGTTAGAGCCAGTTTGCGCTGTTCTGTGAAGGGAGTAGTATTGTACGAGATCTTCAGCATTGTACGAGATCTTCAGTTTCTTGGCAATTTCTTGCACGGAATAGCCTTCATTTCTCAGAACAAGAATAGACTGACGAGTTTCAGAAGAAAGTTATTTGTTTCTGGACATTTTGAGCCTGTAATCGAACCCACAAATGCTGATGCTACAGCTTTTCAACTAGCCTAAAGAAGCCCAGTTTTATTGCTTCTTTAATTATCACAGCAGTTTTCAACTGTGCTAACATAATTTCTAATGATCAATTAGCCTTTAAAAACGAAAAACTTGGATTAGCTAACACAACGTGCCATTGGAACACAAGAGTGACGGTTGCTGATAATTGGCCTCTGTACGCCTATGAAGATATTCCATAAAAAAAATCAGCCGTTTCCAGCTACAATAGTCATTTACAACATTAACAATCTCTACACTGTATTTCTGATCAATTTGATGTTATTTTAAATGGACAAAAAAGTAGGTTTTCTTTCAAAAACAAGCTTTATAAATTTTTGTTTACTATGGTCAGAGAGTTCTGGGCTAGGGCCTATCTGACCGGACACTCACATTGCATGGTGGACAATGTTACTGCAGCATTTCAGTTTTCCCGCCGGCCTTTCCTTTTGCTGTGGTGACACATTCTACTGGAGGAGTAACTTCCTTACCTGGACAATTGGCTATTCTGCCCCATCCAGGGACAGGCCACAACGCACACGAGGACCCTCTTGAACCATATTTGAGTTCTGGGCCTCACCCTAAATGAGGAGAAGAGTCACCTGGCCCGCTAAGAGAAAGGTGATCTACCTCGGGATGTCCATAGGCTCGACTCTCATGAGGACACGTCTCCCTCAGGTGAGAGTAACAAAATCCTATCCTACCTCAAGCTTTTTAGGCTCGGACGAGCCATGTCGGTGTAAGAGTGCCAACAGCTACTCGGCCTACTGACAGTGGCTTCACTGTTGGTTCTGCTGGGAATTCTCCATCAGGCCACTCCAGCTATGGTTCAACTCTCACGGCCGGCACTCAAAACAACACAGACACCGTCAACTGTCTACCGCCTTTCTGACGGGTTGGGGTACAGTGTTCAGAAGCATGGCGGCCAGCGGCTGCTGGATCCCCCCATGGATTGGTCAACACATCAATGTGCTTGAGCTCAGATTGGTTCGCCTAGCACTCCAACAGTTCCAGCCCTACCTGGTAAGACAGCATGTCCTGGTCCGATGGCTTGGGAGCTCTTGCCGTGGGCTCAGACCTGCTTGGCATCACTGTGAGCAGAACATATCCCTGGGGTCCTCAACAATGCAAGCCTACATGCCTGCTGGAGGGGATTAGAGTCTACACCCTCAGGTGGTGCTACAGCTTTGGGACAGGTTCGGGAGAGCACAGGTGGACCTGTTTACATCTCAGGAGAACACTCATTGCCCCAGCTGGTTCTTGATGTCGGACCCTACAGGCCCACAGGTCTGGACGCCCTGGCAACAACACTTTACACGTTCTCACCATTTACCCTTATCACAGCTATGCTAGACAGGGTCAGCTTGATGGGCCACCAGCTGCTCGATAGCTCCGTACTGGCCGAGACCACCATGGTTCTGCCTTGTGTTGGAACCCCATGATAGCTGCCACTCTTTCAGGCTTGGAGCAACTGTGGCATCTGGACCCGCATCGCCTCCCGCTTTGGGCTTGGCCTCTGAGAGGCATTAATGGACTAGACTAGGCCTTCAGGACAATGTGGTGAACACGTTGCGGAGCGCCATGGCTTCCTCCACAAATGCGTCATATCGAATGTGGTGGGAAATATTCTGTACCTGGTGTGAACTGTTTTCACAGTCACTGCTTGATGCGAGCCAAGCGGCTTCCACATTGAGTATGTATCTAGCCTCTATCTCGGCATGATGACGGCCAAGAGGGACCCACTGGTGGCTGCCCATTGCTCTCCAAATTTATGAAGGGACTTCAATGTCTGTGTCCAGCAATGGCCCGTTCGGTGCCAAGCTGGAACCTTGACGTGGTGCTGTCAGCGCTTGCTAAGCCGCTGTCTAACCCCTAGAGTCGATGCCTTTGAAGCACCTAGCCATTAAAGTGGCATTCTTGTTGGCTATTACCTCCACTAAGAGGGTGAGTGAACTTCATGCTATTTCAATGACCACTGAATGTTTTCTGAATGGGCCCAGACAAGAGGAGTGTCACCCTCCGTCTTAACTCCTGATTCTTGTTGAAGGTCAGACATGCATGTGAACCGGCCCTTACATTTGTCCGCATACGCCCCTCTCGCAAAAGCTAGGTGTTTTCCCCAAGTGTACTGTGCCCGGTCATGGCCATGGACACTATTGCTGCACTGCACTGTCGGAACTAGAAGCACAAGCATTTCACTACACTCGCAATAACATCTGCTAACCATGTGTATGTGACCAATAACATTTGATTTGATTTGATTAGCCTCCACTTCCCTGAGTGGGGACAGAGGGACACACAGAAACTATGACTGCCCTGAGCTCAGTCCTATGGGACTTTGCTCTCTGTCTGGCCCAGACCTAGTTCACTGATTAATCTGCTATTAATCTGATTAATCTTAGATAGGCATTTTATTTGGGGGTTTTCCTTTCCTATGGCCATAGGTTTATTTCTGAATACTTGTATTTAATTGTTTACTTGAGATTAGCAGTAATACATTTCTCTCTGAAAATACTGTTGCATATTCATTTCATTTCTGGATAAGCACCCAGCTATATTTGATTATTTACATGAATCTACAGTTACATAAATGGCGCCCAACGCAGAGCAGGGTCCTTTTTCAGAAATGAAAATGTACAATTGAGTACATCTTAAATGTTCTCTCAATATTTTAAGAGCATATACATATTCATTACTCATTTCCATTATTTCTTTAACCATTTCAATTGAGCATTGCTGTCAGTAGTAGTTCAAACCTGATTGTTCAGTCCTGTTAGGGGGAGGTGAGACCAGAAATCAACAAAGAACAGGTACAAAGGGTATTTCATTTATCTGGTGAAATCCCACAGGTCAAGTATTTGGGCAAAGGTGAAATGTTGTGTGAATTCTCAGACACAATCACAGTCAAACGGCTTGATGAAAGGCAGGATCATGAGGACGAATCATGGAAAGTCAGTCTCATTGAAGAAGAGCAGCAAGAAGTGATTCACAGCAAGAAGCTGGTACTGGGGTCAGGTCGTCAGAGGAGCTGCTTGAAGACAGTACAGGATCTCACTGAACATTTTCAGGTTCAGCTAGACTGTCTTGCTGCGGCAAACGCGGTGGAGATAAATGCATTGAGGGAACATGCAATCATGAAGCTAAGTGTGTCAGGCACCCCAGAACGAGGCAGCTTAACTGCGATTTTCCCCAAAGACTCATTCACACCAAAGTAAATCCTCCCTCCATATGCCAGGTAGGTCATCACAGACATCCACCCCTTTCCATTCCTGCTGATGTTTATAAGATGGCTGTTGAGCATGTTGAGTCGGACGTTTACATACACTTAGGTTGGAGTCATTAAAACTTGTTTTTCAACCACTCCACAAATTTCTTGTTAATAAACTATAGTTTTGGCAAGTCGGTTAGGACATCTACTTTGTGCATGACACAATACATTTTTCCAACAATTATTTACAGATTATTTCACTTATAATTCACTGTATCACAATTCCAGTGGGTCAGAAGTTTACATACACTAAGTTGACTGTGCCTTTAAACAGCTTAGAATATTCCAGAAAATGATGTCATGGCTTTAGAAGCTTCTGATAGGCTAATTGACATCATTTGAGTCAATTGGAGGTGCACCTGTGGATGTATTTCAAGGCCTACCTTCAAACGCAGTGTCTCTTTGCTTGACATCATGGGAAAATCAAAAGAAATCAGCCAAGACCTCAAAAAAACAATTGTAGACCTCTACAAGTCTGGTTCATCCTTAGGAGCAATTTCCAAATGCCTGAAGGTACCACTTTCATCTGTACAAACAATAGTACGCAAGTATAAACACCATGGGACCACGCAGCCGTCAATCCGCTCAACAAGGAGACACGTTCTGTCTCCTAGAGATTAACGTACTTTGGTGCTAAAAGTGCCAATCAATCCCAGAACAACAGCAAAGGACCTTGTGAAGATGCTGGAGGACACAGGTACAAAAGTATCTATATCCACAGTAAAACGAGTCCTATATTGACATAACCTGAAAGGCCGCTCAGCAAGGAAGAAGCCACTGCTCCAAAACCTCCATAAAAAAGCCAGACTACGGTTTGCAACTGCACATGGGGACAAAGATTGTACTTTTTGGATAAATGTCCTCGTTATGACCATCGTTATGTTTGGAGAAAAAAGGGGGAGGCTTGCAAGCCGAAGAACACCATCCCAACTGTGAAGCATGGGGGTGGCAGCATCATGTTGTGGGGGTGCTTTGCTGCAGGAGGGACTGGTGCACTTCACAGAATATATGGCATCACGAGGAAGGAAAATTATGTGGATATATTGAAGCAACATCTCAAGACATCAGTCAGGAAGCTAAATGGGTCTTCCAAATGGACAATGACCCCAAGCATACTTCCAAAGTTGTGGCAAAATGGCTTAAGGACAACAAAGTCAAGGTATTGGAGTGGCCATCACAAAGCCCTGACCTCAATCCTATAGAACATTTGTGGGCAGAACTGAAAAAGCGTGTGCGAGCAAGGAGGCCTACAAACCTGACTCAGTTACACCAGCTCTGTCAGGAGGAATGGGCCAAAATTCACCCAACTTATTGTGGGAAGCTTGTGGAAGGCTACCCAAAACGTTTGACCCAAGTTCAACAATTTAAAGGCAATGCTACTAAATACTAACTGAGTGTATGTAAACTTCTTACCCACTGGGAATGTGATGAAAGAAATAAAAGCTGAAATAAATAATTATCTCTACTATTATACTGATGTTTCACATTCTTAAAATAAAGTGGTGATCCTAACTGACCTAAGGCAGGACATTTTTACCTGAATTAAATGTCAGGAATTGTGAAAAACTGAGTTTAAATGTATTTGGCTAAGGTGTATGTAAACTTCCGACTTCAACTGTACATCACCTAGCCAGCCCCACCTCAAAGTCTTCTCTGGTGTTTCACCTAAACCTGTCATTGAAGTGACACATGCTGTGTGACGTGTGCAGGCGTGTCAAATCTAAAATCCAATCTCTCAGATAATGTAAAGAGAAGAAGACTACTAGACAGCCTGTTGCCTAATGCCCTGAACACAGCCCTGCACATCCTGTGCTGTAGAGTATTTCGAAGAATTGGAGAGAGCCTTCGGTGTGAGGATCAACACTAGAGACGAGAAGCAAGTACAAGGAGTGAACATTTAATAAACAACGGACATGAAACAGAACAGGAACAGCATCTGGACAGGAGAAAAATAACAACAGCAATGCTGACACAGGGAACAAACTGAGGAGCAGACAGATAAAGAGGGGGTAATCAACAAAGTAATGGAGTCCAGGTTAGTCCAATATTTGGCAGTTGCACGTAATGATGGTGACAGGTGTGCGTAATGAAGGGCAGCCTGGCGCCCTCGAGTGCCAGAGAAGGCGTGACAGTACCCCGCCCTCTAGGGGCATCACCCGACGTCCCACCTGGGTGAGCCTGATGGGCCGGCTGGGGACATAATACGAGTGCGCCCCTTGAAAGGCACATCAGTTGACACTGATCCTATTTTTCACTCCAGATATATGGCCTTTATCCAAATCATGCTTGGAGAAAGCATGTGGGACCTCTTCGATCAGTCTCTTAATCACACATTTGCAGAATTCAGGTGCAGCTGGTGAATCTTCAAAATGAAAGTCAGACGACTGAAAAGCTGACTGTTCGACACAGATGGGACTCTCTGGGGACTGGTCAGGACAACTTTGTACAGTTTCTCTTCCACTAATCGGTTTGACACACTCCACTGCACATATATCTGAATATGACTCTTTTTGGGGTGAGTGTAACATTATGCTCTGTCCCATTCTTCATCAGAGCATGGACACGCTGGCTGAGGCGTAGAAGCCCGTTGAGCCGGCAGAAGCGCGGGAGCCTGGCGAGCCGGCTGAGGCGTAGGAGCCTGAAAATCCGGCTGAGGCGTGGGAGCCTGAAAATCCGGCTGAGGCGTGGGAGCCTGAAAATCCGGCTGAGGCGTGGGAGCCTGACGATCCGGCTGAGGCGTGGGAGCCTGAAAATCCGGCTGAGGCGTGGGAGCCTGACGATCCCGCTGAGGCGTGGGAGCCTGACGATCCCGCTGAGGCGTGGGAGCCTGACGAACCGGCTGAGGCGTGGGAGCCTGATGGGCCAGGTGAAGCATGATGTGGGGTGGGCGCCTGCCGAGCCAACCAAAGCAAGAAGTCCTCTTGATCCAGCAAAGGTGTGGAAGCCCGACGAGCTAGCTGAGGCACCCCCGGTTCCATCGGTGACGGCACCCGGAACCGACGTCACCAACCCTCCCCCAAAAACAACTCCCTGATGCTTCCTTTAGGGGTGTCAGCATTCTGTGAGGATCAAAGCTGGAGACAAGAAGCAAGAGCAGGGAGTGAACATTTAATTAACAACGGACATGAAACAGAACAGGGACAGCGTCTGGACAGGGGACAAATTGAGGAGCAGTCAGATAAAGAGGGGTTAATCAACATAGTAATGGAGTCCAGGTGAGTCCATTATTGCGCAGCTGCGCGTAATGATGGTGACAGGTGTGTGTAATGAAGGGCAGCCTGGCGCCCTCGAGCACCAGAGAGGGAGAGCGGGAGCAGGCGTGATATTTGGAACAATTGCTGATGGTAAGGAGCTGTACAAACAGTTCTTAGAAGCCCCTCAAACAAAAGGGGAGAAATCAGATTATCTGACACGTCTCAATGCACTTCTGCAAGATGTAATTGAAAGAGGCGGAGTAGCAGGACAGAAAACGATCTAGTGCTGCTCAAACAGTTAATGAGAAGCTGCTGGGTTGAGGGATTTATTTCTAAATTGAGATTGGAGGAAAAGACCAAGAATGACAGTGACATCACTTATGGGAAAGTACTGTTCAGGGAGCGTGAACTGAAAGAGGAACAAAATAAATGTTACTTTGGATGTCCACAGACAAAGGTGAGCAGCAACTCTCATTTCATGATGCCTGAACAAACCAGTAGCACTGCAGAGGATGATTAATCTCAACTCAAGCTAAAATTTGAGCAATTTGAATATAAACTGTCAGAAATGCTAATGAAATCCAAGAAAATGGAGCAGACTAACCCAACCAAACAAATTGGGAGGGAAAGAAACAACCCTGTTGCAGCTGTCGAGGGTCAACAACTCCAATCCCCTGCAGATAGGAGGGTGTACAGCTTCTGCTACAACTGTGGTGAGGATGGCCATCACTTGGGTCAGTGCAAAAATGAAACCGTTGCTGATCCAAACAGAGGAGTTCAACAGAGGAGCTCCAGAGTAATGTCAACCAAAGTCTTTAAACATGTGAAGGCTTTCGTTGGGGGACAAACATAAGCTTTAAAAGAAAAGTCCTATGCTGCACTCACAGAACATGCAGATGGAAAGATTTAGAGGGAACACAAACCTTTCAAAATACCTGAAGGTTTGGTCAGAGAGGCATGTGAAACCAAAGTGTTTGTTGATGGAAAAGAATGTAAAAGTCTTATTGACAATGGATCACAGGTCACATGGGGTTCGGAGACCTCCCATATCACCTAAGTCACCGTAAACTGACCCTCCTGAATACATTGATTAGCATTGAAGGTGCTGCTGGGCAGAGTTTGCCATACAATGATGATATCGAAATAGCTATTCAACTACCTGAAGAGCTTTGTGAGAGAGGAAACCTTCAATATCTTAGCTCTTGTCTGTCCTGATCATCAGTACTCCATGTGAATTCCTATAATTGTAGGGACAAATTAGCTGAAGTTTGTTGCCAGGTAATGTAGAGATGTTACAGGTGACAGTGCTTTTGACTAACTCACTATTCAAGAATACTTTGCCCATGTACTGCAAGCTGTTTGTCATCTTGTCACTGCCTCTGTCATGGATGAACCAATAGGGCAATTACTAGTGAACAGCATCAAGCCTGTCACTGTTCTCAAAGGGGAAACTGTTGAAATCTCCAGTGAATTCGTCAGCAGTGTTGATGAGTTCAAGTGTGCTGTGCTAGAGGAGCCTTCAGATCCATGCTTGCCAGGAGGACTACTTATGTTTCATCAACTCGTCTCTTTCCAGGGAGAGCCTGGGAACTACAGTGTTCTGATGAAGAATGGGACAGAGCATAATGTTACACTCACCCCAAAAAGAGTCATATTCAGATGTATGTGCAGTAGAGTGTGTCAAACCGATCAGTGGAAGAGAAACTGTACAAAGTTGTCCTGACCAGTCCCCAGAGAGTCCCATCTGTGTCGAACAGTCAGCTTTTCAGTCGTCTGACTTTCATTTTGAAGATTCGCCAGCTGTACCTGAATTCTGCAAATGTGTGATTAAGAGACTGATCGAAGAGGTCCCACATGCTTTCTCCAAGCATGATTTGGATAAAGGCCATATATCTGGAGTGAAAAATAGGATCAGTGTCAACTGATGTGCCTTTCAAGGGGTGCACTCGTATTATGTCCCCAGCCGATTTCAATGATCTGGAGCAGCACCTTTATGAGCTAATTGAAGCGGACATCACTGAGGAATCTGATAGTCCCTATGCTTCTCCTATTGTGCTTGTAAGGAACAAGAATTGTGCTTTAAGGATGGTAGTAGACTATCCAAAGTTGAATTGCTTGACTGAGCGGGATGCTTATCCTCTGCCAAGAATAGAGGAGACCTTCAAATCAAATCAAATCAAATTTTATTGGTCACATACACATGGTTAGCAGATGTTAATGCGAGTGTAGCTAAATGCTTGTGCTTCTAGTTCCGACCATGCAGTAATATCTAACAAGTAATCTAACAATTTCACAACAACTACCTTATGCACACAAGTGTAAAGGAATTAATAAGAATATGTACGTATAAATATCTGGATGAGCGATGGCTGAACGGCATTCTTACATAGGTATTCCTCTTGCCCAGATGGGTTAGGGCAGTGTGCAGTGTGATTGCGATTGCGTCGTCTGTGGACCTGTTGGGGCGGTAAGCAAATTGGAGTGGGTCTCGAATGTCAGGTAGGTTGGAGGTGATATGATCCTTGATTAGTCTCTCAAAGCACTTCATGATGACGGAGGTGAGTGCTACGGGGCGATAGTCGTTTAGCTCAGTTACCTTAGCTTTCTTGGGAACAGGAACAATGGTGGTCCTCTTGAAGCATGTGGGAACAGCAGACTGGGATAAGGATTGATTGAATATGTCCGTAAACACACCAGCCAGCCTTCTTGCCGCTTCCAAATGGTTCAAATGGACTTGAAAAATGGCTACTATCAGCTTGAGATGGAGGAGGTCGACAAGCCTAAGACGGCCTTTACCACTCCTTTTGGAAATTGGCAGTTCAAGATGATGCTGCAGGGATTGACCAATGCCCCTGCTACTTTCCAGTTGATGATGGAGAAGGGGATGGCAGGGAAAAACCTGGAGGAAGTCATTGCTTTCCTTTATGACATCTTTTCTGAGATGCCGGAGGAGCATGAAGAGAGGTTAATGAAGGTTCTGTCTCATGTCTCAAAGCATGGACTCAAGCTCTCCCTCTCCAAATGCAAGTTGTACTTGGGGCATACCATTTCTGAGAGGGGGAATTGAGCCTTATGAAGACAGTGTCTGTACTCAAGACATGGCCTGTTGCAAGGATCACAAAGGAAGTGAGGTTACTGCTTGATTTTTCTGCATATTACAGAAGGTTTGTTCAGAATTATTCAAGGATTGTGAGCCCACTGAATGATATTCTAGTTGGAGATCCCTCCGTGAAAAAAAAAGGCAACTGAAGAGGCCCAAGAAGAGCCCACCCCCTCGCAGGATGATGGGATGATCATTGCCAGAGAGCTTTGAGAGGCTCACCTCTGCGCCTGTTCTTGCATTTGCAGATTGGAGGATTCCATTTGTGTTTCATGCTGATGCCAGCACTTCAGGCCTTGGTGCAGCCCTGTATCAGATGCAAGATGGACAGATGCGGGTAGTTGCATATGCCAGCAGATGACTCAGCAGAAGCGAACAGAACTATCCGGCCCATAAACTGGAGTTTCTTGCTCTCAAATGGGCAGTCACTGATAAGTTCCGGGACTACCTCTATGTCTGTTAGTTGAGAGTGATAATTGACAACATCCATTGACTTATGTCCTCACGTCAGCCAAGCTTGACTCCACTGGACATCGCTGGCTGGAAGCACTGTCATTGTTCAACATACAGTACCAGTCAAAGGTTTGGACACACCTACTCATTCAAGGGTTTTTCTTTATTTTTTACAATTTTCTACATTGTAGAATAATAGTAAAGACATCAAAACCATGAAATAACACATGGAATCATGTAGTAACCAAAAAAAGTGTTAAATAAAATATTTTCTATTTGAGATTCTTCAAAGTAGCCACCCTTTGCCTTGATGACAGCTTTGAACACTCTTGGCATTCTCTCAACCAGCTTCTTGAGGTAGTCGCCTGGAATGCATTTCAATTAACATGTGTGTCTTGTTAAAAGTTCATTTGTGGAATTAATTTCCTTCTAAATGCATTTGAGCCAATCAGTATTGTTGTGACAAGGTAGGGGGGGTATACAGAAGATAGCCTTATTGGGTAAAAGACCAAGTCAATATTATGGCAAGAACAGCTCAAATAAGCAAAAAGAAACAACAGTCCATCATTACTTTAAGACATGAAGGTCAGTCAATCTCGAAAAATTCAAGAACTTTGAACATTTCTTCAAGTGCAGTCACAAAAACCATCAAGTGCTATGATGAAACTGGCTCTCATGAGGACCACCACAGGAATGGAAGACCCAGAGTTACCTCTGCTGCAGAGGATAAGTTCATTAGAGTTAGCAGCCTCAGAAATTGCAGCCCAAATAAATGCTTCACAGAGTTCAAGAAACAGACACATCTCAACATCAACTTTTTAGAGGAGACTGAATGAATCAGGCCTTCATTGTCGAATTTCTGCATAGAAACCAGTACTAAAGGACACCAATAACAAGAAGAGACTTGCTTTGGTCAAGAAACACGAGCAATGGACATTAGACAGGTGGAAATCTGTCCTTTGGTCTGATGAGTCCAAATTTGAGATTTTTGGTTCCAACCGCCGTGTCTTTGTGAGACACAGAGTAGGTGAACGGATGATCTCTGCATGTGTGGTTCCCACCGTGAAGCATGGAGGAGGAGGTGTTATGGTGTGGGGTTCTTTGCTGGTGACACTCTCAGTGATTCAAAGCACACTTAACCAGCATAGCTACCACAGCATTCTGCAGCGATACGCCATCCCATCTGGTTTGCGCTTAGTGGTACTATAATTTGTTTTCAACAGGACAATGACCCACAAAGCTATTTGACCAAGAAGGAGAGCGATGGAGTGCTGCATCAGATGACCTGGCCTCCACAATCACCCGACCTCAACCCAATTGAGATGGTTTGGGATGAGTTGGACCGCAGAGTGAAGGAAAAGCAGCCAACAAGTGCTCAGCATATGTGGGAACTCCTTCAAGACTGTTTGAAAAGCATGCCAGGTGAAGCTGGTTGAGAGAATGCATAGTGTGCACAGCTGTCATCAAGGCAAAGGGTGGCTACTTTGAAGAATCTCAAATAGAAAATATTTTATTTAACACTTTTTTTGGTTACTACATGATTCCATGTGTTATTTCATGGTTTTGATGTCTTTACTATTATTCTACAATGTAGAAAATTGTAAAAAATAAAGAAAAACCCTTGAATGAGTAGGTGTGTCCAAACTTTTGACTGGTACTGTATGTTGAACAATGACAGTGCTTCCAGCCAGCGATGTCCAGTGGAGTCAAGCTTGGCTGACGTGAGGACATAAGTCAATGGATGTTGTCAAGAATCTCAAATATCAAATATATTTTGATTTGTTTAACACTTTTTTGGTTACTGTATGAATCCATATGTGTTGTTTCATAGTTTTGATGTCTTCACTATTATTCTACAATGTAGAATAGTAAAAATAAAGAAAAACCCTTGAATGAGTAGGTGTGTCCAAACGTTTGTCTGGTACTGTACATCCAGTATCGCTCAGGGTCTCAAAATGCTGATGCTGACAGGTTGTCCTGACGACCGCATAATTGATGTCCAGTTGAAGGTGACGAGTCCTCAGCAGAAGAGAGGAGAATAATGATACTGAAGTCAAGAGTGATGGAGTTGACTGATGCAGATACTGCACCATAGTGGACAAGGCTGTCCTGGACACAGTTTCACAGGTGCACATGGTGACAATCAATAATCAAACAAGAAGACTTGCTCTTACTTTCAAACACACATGGATGAGGAAGATGTAGATGCCAATGACACTGCCATGGTGGAGGGTATTGGATCTGGAGAAAAAGACGTCCTGATGGATTTTGAAGAACCAGAGCAGTGGCCAGGTCAACCCTCCTTGCCTGACTTAACAGCAGAAGACTGGTATAAGCTTCAGCTGGAAGACCCAGACCTCAGTGATAATATGCTGTTTTGAAGTAGGTGAGAAGCATAGTGATAAACAAAGGATGCAAGAGCCTGCCGAAAGTCAGGATAATGCTCAGAGAATGGGATAAGTTTGTTGTCAGAGAAGGCATGATGTTTCGAAACGTTTAAGAGCAGCGTGGAGAACCTTTCTTCCAAATGGTAATATCCTTAAGTCACAGGCAACATGCACTAGAAGGTATCCATAATGAAGCTGGACACCTCAGTATTGACCGAACTCTGGATCTTGCAAAGGCCCGCTTCTACTGGCCTAGAATGGCATTCGAAGTTGACAGGAAGTATAAAGAATGTCTGAGGTGCGTGTTACGCAAGGGTTGAGTGCAAAAAGCTGCAAACCTAGTGAATATCAAAACAGCTACAGTGGCAAGAAAAAATATGTGAACCCCTTGGAATTTTCTGGATTTCTGCATAAATTGGTCATACAATTTGATCTGATCTTCATCTAAGTCACAACAATAGACAAACACAGTGTGCTTAAACTAATAACACACAAATTATAGTATTTTTCTTGTCTATATGACTTCTCCAAAAGCTAATTGGAGTCAGGAGTCGGCTAACCTGGAGTCCAATCAATGAGACGAGATTGGAGATGTTGGTTAGAGCTGCCTAGCCCTATAAAAAACACTCACAAAATTTGAGTTTGCTATTCACAAGAAGCATTGCTTGATGTGAACCATGCTTTGAACAAAAGAGATCTCAGAAGACCTAAGACTAAGAATTGTTGACATGCATAAGGGTAAAGTATCTCTAAAAGCCTTGATGTCAGTCCACGGTAAGACAAATTGTCTACAAATGGAGAAAGTTCAGCACTGTTGCTACTCTCCCTAGGAGTGGCCGTAAGGGAAAGATGACTGCAAGAGCACAGCGCAGAATGCTAAATGAGGTTAAGAAGAATCCTAGAGTGTCAGCTAAAGACTTACAGAAATCTCTGGAACATGTTAACATCTCTGTTGACGAGTCTACGATACAGAAAACACTAACCAATAATGGTGTTCATAGGAGGACACTATGGAAGAAGCCACTGCTGTCCAAAAAAAACATTGCTGCACGTCTGAAGTTTGCCAAAGTGCACCTGGATTTTCCAGCACTACTGGCAAAATATGCTGTGTACAGATGAAACTACAGTTGAGTTGTTTGCAAGGAAGACACAACACTCTGTGTGGAGAAAAACATCAAAACCTCATCCCAACTGTAAAGTATGGGGGGAGGGAGCATCATGATTTGGGGCTGCTTTGCTGCCTCAGGGCCTGGACATCTTGCTATCATCGACGGAAAAATTAATTCCCAAGTTTATCAAGACATTTTGCAAGAGAATGTAAAGCTATCTGTCTGCCAATTGAAGCTCAACAGAAGTTGAGTGATGCAACAGGACAATGACACAAAACACAGAAGTAAATACGCCTTTTGAGTGGCCCAGTCAGAGTCCTGACCTCAACCTAATTGAGATGCTGTGGCATGACCTCGAGAGCAGTTCACACTAGACATCCCACGAATATTGGGATATATTAGAATATAACTGAAGCAGTTTTGTAAAGAGGAATGGTCCAAAATTCTTCCTGACCGTTGTGCAGGTCTGATCCGCAACTACAAAAACTTTGGTTGAGGTTATTGCTGCCAAAGGAGGGTCAACCAGTTATTAAATCCAAGGGTTCACATACTTTTCCCACCCTGCGCTGTGAATGTTTACAATGTGTTCAATAAAGACATGAAAACGTGTGATTGTTGGTGTGTTATTCGTTTAAACAGACTGTTTGTCCAATTTATGCAGAAATCCAGGTCATTTTAAAGGGTTCACATACTTTTTCTTGCCACTGTATGTTACTAGAACTAGTCTGTATATATTTTCTCTCACTTGAACCTGACAATTCAGACACCAGAAACATCTTAGTAATGTCAGATCATTTTACAAAGTGCTCTTTAGCTATCCCAACTAAAGGCCAAACCACCAAGACAGTAGCCAGAGCACTTTGGGAGAGTTTGATTTTACATTATGGATTTCCTCAGAGTATTCATAGTGACCAAGGAGCAAATTTTGAGTTTGAGCTGATAGTGGACATATGCTCCATTGGAAATCACAAACAACCCCTTACCACCCTTGTGGTAATCCTGTTGAGCGCTTAAATAGGACTTTATTGGACATGTTAGGCACACTTAGTGACAAGAGAAAAGAAGAGTGGAGACATTATGTGAAACCCGTAGTGCATGCAAACAATTGCACTCGCATTGACACAACAGGTGAGACTCCATTCTTTCTCATGTTTGGGCCACAAGCTTGGTTACGCATTGACCTTTGTTTTGGCCTGAGTCCTGCTGGCCACAATGCAACCATGCATCAGAACTACACTAAACAGCTAAGAGATGACTGAAGTACGCTTACGAGTTGGCTGTGAAATCTGCAGAGAAGAGTCAGATGTCCAACAAATGCAGATGTGACTCAAAAGTGATAGCATCTACAATCACTTAAGGTGACAGAGTGCTCATCAGGAAGAGCATTAGAAACACAAGTTACAGAAACACAAGTTACTGATTGCTGGGAGTCTGACGTGCACATTGTGGTGCGGAAGATATCAGATGACATCCCAGTGTTTGACGTGAGGTCCAAGAGAGCCGACGGCCCAGAAAGAACACTCCACTGTGACATGCTCAGACCCTGCGGCTTCCTGTCCCCACCTGATGATAGCCAGCAGGAAGAAGTGAACATCCTGACTCCACCTAACACCAGGCAGAGAATGCAGAAGCGTGGAGGTGATGTTTTAGAGAGATGGATAAGGATGTGGATGAAGACATCCTGGAGCCTTTCCCAAGTGGTCATGAGAGTCATGACATGGGAAAGGGTGTATCAGTGGATTTCGAAAATCTGGTAGATGATATTGCGAATGGTGAACCACAATCCTCACCATTAAGGCTTGATCTAGAAGCTGAAGAGTTATCTTTGCCCAATGGGGTGGAGTCCGTTGTTGAGACAGCGGAGGTCACCACTGCTCCAAGAAGTTTGACTCGGGAGCGCAGACCTCCGAACAGATTGAGTTATCCTATGATGCTGGAGGAAATCACACCTATGGTATCAGACCGTGAGGATCTCAAAGAGCTCTCTGACCTAGGGAGGTTCTTAGTCAATTTTGTCACAAAACAAAGTGAATTAATGCAGCATCAGTGTAAAGTCATTGAAAAGCTAATAGAACTCTTAGCTCAAACGAACAATCATTGAGAGGACACTGTGTTACTGGATTGTCGGGACAACAATGTTAAGCAGGGGAGAGTGTAACCCTGTGTTACTTTTGGATATCATAGTGCAGTTGATAGTAACAGTATAGCGCTACAGTAAAATTGTGCTTTGCCCCTTTAAAGTTCCTCGATTTTGAACCAGAGTTTGTGCAAGTCCTTAATTATTCTATGGCTGCTGCTTTATCCAGACGTGTCCTGTATTACTCGCAGAAGTATTCATGTGGGATGTTTTTTAACGTGTTTGGAGCTACTGTTTTAGTCATATGGAACTCTGTTCTTAAAATCCCATATCTGATGTTTCTCCTGATCCAAGGAAGCACCTTTGGCGTCTGTATATTTTACTACTGCACTATCGATGAATCGCACCCTGATTTATAGATCCATTGACACTGATGAATTAGGATTGACTTCAGCAGGCAGCAAGCTTTAACCTCTTAAGGATTAGCCCCCTTTTTCCATTTTTGCCTAAAGAAGGAAATCAGGCCTAAGACCAAGAATAATAGGTGAGGCACCAGTAGCCTTTTCTTAAAACCAAAGGTGCAAGTTGGATCCAAATAAGGTTCTTGAGAGTGATGCCATAGGGGAACAGCTTTAGGGTCTCTGAAGAACCAGACAAAAATACAAAACCAGAAATGTTTCGGCCCTCCAGGACCGGAATTTAATATCCCAGCGGTAGGGTTTTAAGACTTATTTGCATATTCCCCAGGGTGTCTTTGGATTGAGTTTTAAAGTTACCAGTACAACCCATGACTGTGTTTGAAATGGTTGTTGCATTAATTAAAAACCAAATCCAATCCAATTTTATTTATCATATGCACTGAATGCAACAGGTGTAGACTTTATCATGAAATGCTTGCTTACGAGCCCGTCCCAACAAAGAAAAATAATAAAATAGGAATAAAATACACAAGAATGAAGATAAATACAGGGAGTACCAGTACCAGGTCAATGTGCAGAGGTACGAGGTATTTGAGGTACATACAGTGGGGCAAAAAAGTATTTAGTCAGCCACCAATTGTGCAAGTTCTCTCACTTAAAAAGATGAGAGAGGCCTGTAATTTTCATCATAGGTACACTTCAACTATGACAGACAAAATGAGGAAAAAAAATCCAGAAAATCACATTGTAGGATTTTTAATGAATTTATTTGCAGATTATGGTGGAAAATAAGTATTTGGTCACATACAAACAAGCAAGATTTCTGGCTCTCACAGACCTGTAACTTCTTCTTTAAGAGGCTCCTCTGTCCTCCACTCGTTACCTGTATTAATGGCACCTGTTTGAACTTGTTATCAGTATAAAAGACACCTGTCCACAACCTCAAACAGTCACACTCCAAACTCCACTATGGCCAAGACCAAAGAGCTGTCAAAGGACACCAGAAACAAAATTGTAGACCTGCACCAGGTTGGGAAGACTGAATCTGCAATAGGTAAGCAGCTTGGTTTGAAGAAATCAACTGTGGGAGCAATTATTAGGAAATGGAAGACATACAAGACCACTGATAATCTTCCTCGATCTGGGGCTCCACGCAAGATCTCACCCGTGGGGTCAAAATGATCACAAGAACGGTGAGCAAAAATCCCAGAACCACACGGGGACCTAGTGAATGACCTGCAGAGAGCTGGGACCAAAGTAACAAAGCCTACCATCAGTAACACACTACGCCGCCAGGGACTCAAATCCTGCAGTGCCAGACGTGTCCCCCTGCTTAAGCCAGTACATGTTCAGGCCCGTCTGAAGTTTGCTAGAGAGCATTTGGATGATCCAGATGAGGATTGGGAGAATGTCATATGGTCAGATGAAACCAAAATAGAACTTTTTGGTAAAAACTCAACTCGTCGTGTTTGGAGGACAAAGAATGCTGAGTTGCATCCAAAGAACACCATACCTACTGTGAAGCATGGGGTGGAAACATCATGCTTTGGGGCTGTTTTTCTGCAAAGGGACCAGGACGACTGATCCGTGTAAAGGAAAGAATGAATGGGGCCATGTATCGTGAGATTTTGAGTGAAAACCTCCTTCCATCAGCAAGGGCATTGAAGATGAAACGTGGCTGGGTCTTTCAGCATGACAATGATCCCAAACACACCGCCCGGCCAACGAAGGAGTGGCTTCGTGAGAAGCATTTCAAGGTCCTGGAGTGGCCTAGCCAGTCTCCAGATCTCAACCCCATAGAAAATCTTTGGAGGGAGTTGAAAGTCCGTGTTGCCCAGCGACAGCCCCAAAACATCACTGCTCTAGAGGAGATCTGCATGGAGGAATGGGCCAAAATACCAGCAACAGTGTGTGAAAACCTTGTGAAGACTTACAGAAAACGTTTGACCTCTGTCATTGCCAACAAAGGGTATATAACAAAGTATTGAGATAAACTTTTGTTATTGACCAAATACTTATTTTCCACCATAATTTGCAAATAAATAAATTAAAAATCCTACAATGTGATTTTCTGGATTTCTTTTTCTCATTTCGTCTGTCATAGTTGAAGTGTACCTATGATGAAAATTACAGGCCTCTCTCATCTTTTTAAGTTGGAGAACTTGCACAATTGGTGGCTGACTAAATACTTTTTTGCCCCACTGTATGTACATGAAGGCAGGGTAAAGTGACAAGGCATCGGGAAAGATGATAATAATAAAGGATAAATAAAGAACATAGTAGCAACATCATATGATGAGTGTAAAAGTGTGTGTGTGTGTGTTTGAGTGTGTGTGCTCGCGTATGTAGTGTATGAGAAAGTATTTTATGTGAGAATGTCAGTGTAGTGTGTGTGAGTGAGTGTGTATATAATGTGTATACACTGAGTATGCCGAACATTAGGAACACCTTCCTAATATTGAGTTGCACCCCTTTTTGCCCTCAGAACAGCTTCAATTCGTTGGGGCATGAACTCTACAAGTTGTTGAAAGCGTTTCACAGGGATGCTGGCCCATGTTGACTCCATTGGCTTGGGTGGCTGAAGTCTTTGGCAATTGTTCCAGCCTTCCTCTGACACCGCCTGATATAGAGGTCCTGGATGGCTGGGAGCTCAGCCCCAATGATATACTGGGCCGTCCGCATCACCCTCTGTAGCGCTTTGCGGTTGAGGGCGGTACATTTACCATACCAAGTGGTGATGCAGCCAGTCAAGGTGCTCTCGATGGTGCAGCTGTAAAACATTTTGAGGATCCGAGGGCCCATGACAAGTCTTTTCAGCCTCCTAAGGGGGAAGAGGCGCTGTCGTGCCTTCTTCAAGATACCTTTTTAGTCCTGTGGCCTTCACCAAGTGAGATCCTAAATGAAAATGTTTACATTAAAATAAAAGTATTTAAGACAATACAAAAAATAATTTCATTAGGCCTTCTTTTGAGTGCCTAGTTCTACCATAATACAGTGGCCTGAAACTCATTGTTTACAGGTCACATCAGGCCTGCAAGACACACTATGCTGGCTTGCAATATGATGTGTAATTCCAATTGGAATCCAGACAGATTGTGGATATTCAACATTTGGAATTTGCATTCACCTGCATTCAGAATGACTACCAGGGTTGGGAAGACTAAGATATGAGACTACCTTAAACATCTAAACTGGAACAACCATTTCAGTAATGGGTGCAAATAGTCCAAGTAACAGATTTGAATAGTTTCGAAAATGTATGTTATTTATACTGTACTTGATTAGCGTAAGATTTATTTATCAATCAACGTACATGCAAAAACAGATATTGAAACAAACAACTCTGCTTATTAACACAAACACTGGTGTTCTTTTACACCACTGAGTGTTAATTTAACTTTTTACAGTGTTAATTTAACTCCTGAATCAACACTAGAAATGTTACATGGAACAATCAACACTCGTTAACACTGTGCTATAAAAGGGACACATCTGCAGGCTTCCATACATTTCAATAACCTTTTATAATTCTGAAGAACCGTAGATGCCATGTCAAGAACCCCACATTTAACTCAAAGGTTCTTTATCGGGCAAGAGTTCTCGAAGGAACCTTAAGAGCTGAGGAAGAACCATTTAAGAACCTTTATTTGTTTCAGTGTATAGCGTCCAACTGTTGCCACAATTACTGCATACACAGCGCATACAGCATTTATACCTGTTGCCTATACCTTTCAAGGTGAATGTATGGGTTTCTTATTTGCAAACATTTCTTTAAAAAAAACAGTTTTTGCTTTGTCATTATGGGATATTGTGTGTAGATTGATGAGGGAAATAAACATTTTAAACAATTTTAGAATAAGGCTGTAATGTAACAAAATATGGAAAAAGTGAAGGGGTCTGAATACTTTCCAAATGCACTGTAAATATTCACATCCCTGATTCAATACATATTAGAATCACATTTGGCAGCGATTACAGCTGTGAGTCTTTCTGGTTAAGGATTGTACAATATTTGCCAATTATTATTTTCAAAATTCTTCAGTGTCTGTTAAATTGGTTGTTGATCATTGCTAGACAATGATTACATATAACCATAGCATGACGCAGCCACCACTATGCTTGTCAATATGGAGAGTGGTACTCAGTAATGTGTTGTATTGGATTTATCCCAAACATATCACTTTCTATTCAGGACAAAAGTGAATTGCTTTGCCTAATTTTTCCAGTATTACTTTAGTGCCTTGTTGCTTTGTTTTGGAATATTTTTATTCTGTACATGGTTCCTTCTTTTCACTCTGTCAATTAGGTTTGTATTGTGGAGTAACTACAATGTTGTTGATCCATCCCCAGTTCTCTCCTATCACAGCCATTAAACTCTGTAACTGTTTTAAAGTTACCATTAGCCTCATGGTGAAATCTTTGAGCGCTTTCCTTCCTCTCTGTCAACTGAGTTGGGAAGGACGCCTGTATCTTTGTAGTGACTGGGTGTATTGATACACCATCCAAAGTGTAATTAATAACTTCACCATGCTCAAAGGGATATTCAATGTCTGCTTTTTTATTTGGACCCATCTATCAATAGGTGCCCTTCTTTGCGAGGCATTGGAAAACCTCCCTGGTTTTTGTGGTTGAATCTGTGTTTGAAATTCACTGCTCGACTGAAGGACCTTACATATTATTGTATGTGTGTAGAGAGATGAGGTAGTCATTCAAAAATCATGTTAAACACTATTATTGCACACAGAGGGAGTCCATGCAACTTATTATGTGACTTGTTAAGCACATTTTTACTCCTGAACTTATTTAGGTTTGCCATAACAAAGGAGTTGAATACTTGTTGACTCAAGACATTTCAGCTTTTCATTTTTCATTAATTTGTAAAAATGTCTAAAAACAAAGAAATCTCTATTTAATCAATTTTAAATTCAAGCTGTAACTCAACAAAATGTGGAAAATGTAAACGGGGTGAATAATTTGGAGGCACTGTATGTCTTTCACACAACAAAATGCATAGCATTTTTCCAATGACATATTTCCAATCCCTAAATTCCATTCTAAAAAACAAACAGCATATATCATGTGTGTGAAATAAACAATGTGTGCGTCCTCTCCTGACTGAAAACTCCAAGGTGTATAGGCTACCTTGCAATGTTATGAAGTGCAAGATTGTTTAGAAGAACATAACTTTTTATTCATGGCAGTAGCATGATGTTAAGCATGTCAATTAATATTTAACCATTGAGAAATCACATGTCCTGGTGCCAAGTAAGGCGGCTTTATCAGGCTAAACCAAAGTCTCCTATCCAGGACTCCCCAGTAGCTCAAGGTAAATGTTGCATGGCAAGGGCTTGCAGTTTTGCTCAAGATACATGTCTGTCTCTTATCTCTTTAAATGTCTAATGTAATCTTGTTGAGGAATTCCAGGTTTAGTTTACAACATGAGTAAACCTCTGTCTGACAAAGGGCTGATGATGTCAGACAGCCCCAGACTGAATCAGGGGCGGACTGGGACCAGAAATCGGCCCTGGGAGTTCTAACGCATCTGTCCATTTTTTCTGTTGTGGCCACACTAGCCAATTATTTTCCCCTCGAGACACCCACACCGGAAATTATTTTCCTTGAGGCCACCATTATTAGCCAGATAAAGATTATTTTGCCCATAAAACCCAAGTCAGATAGGGCCACTGTGATAAAAATGGAACAGCCCATCTGGCATTTACCCAAAATGACAGATGGTCAGTCCACCTCTGGACTGAATGATAACACTGTAACACAGTGCGCGCACACATGCACAGTCACGTCTTAACATTTGCGCGGGCACGTCAACATACACGCTGGAAGCACAGCCTTTGCTTTCGATAGTAGTGGTGCGCTACAACGAATGGAATAGGTTACAAACACGCAGGCACCATACCATAAGTGTGAGCAGTGGTTTGTGGCACAGCTCTGTCGCGGGCAACTGATCGCTTGAAATCATGCTGGATTGACTGAAGAGGCTATTACAATCAATAGCTTGGCTTTGAAATCGTTAAAATTCTATTGGAAAGGAGTGTGTGAGACAGAGGGAGAGAGAGAGCGAGGGAACAAGAGAGTGTGCACGAGTGAGAGGGGAGAGAGAGGTGTAAATAAAGATTATTTCAACAATGGAACTTACAATGGAAAACATTGGAAATCTGCACGGCGTATCTCATTCTCATCAAACGGGTGACTTAATGAACTCTCCGCACCACGGACGGCAGTCCTTGGCGTCGCATCGGAACTTGGTGTCGCACGGACGGTCAGCCATGGTGTCCAGTATGGCCTCAATATTAGAGGGAGCTGGGGAGTATCGCACAGACCATGCATTGTCCGGTCCCTTGCACCCCGCCATGACCATGTCCTGCGACTCCGGGATGACCATGAGCAGCACTTACACTACGCTGACACCGCTGCAGCACCTGCCTCCCATAGCCACGGTCTCGGATAAATTTCACCATCATCCTCACCCGCACGCTCACCACCATCCGGCCCATCAGCGTCTCACCGCCGGCAACGTCAGCGGCAGCTTCACGCTCATGCGGGACGACAGGAGCCTTGCCTCAATGAGCAACCTCTACGGCCACTACCCTAAAGACATGTCCGGCATGGGCCAGCCACTGTCGCCTCTCTCCAACGGCCTCGGGTCGTTGCACAACTCGCAGCAGACTCTTGGCGCCTATGGTCCGGGAGCCCACCTCTCCAACGACAAGATGCTCTCGTCGGGAGGCTTCGAGTCTCACGCAGCGATGTTGTCCCGGAGCGAGGAACACCTGGCCCGGGGATTTGGGGGCCACGGGGCCGGGATCATGTCATCCCTGAACGGTATGCATCATCACAGCCATCCGCACTCTCAGGCTAACGGATCCATGCTCTCTGACCGGGAGAGGCAGACGGCGGGGGGCGGGCAGGGAGGTGGGTCGGGGCAGGTGGAAGAAATAAACACCAAGGAGGTGGCACAACGAATAACGGCGGAACTCAAGCGCTACAGCATTCCCCAGGCCATCTTCGCCCAGCGGATCTTGTGTCGGTCCCAGGGAACCCTGTCTGACCTGCTGAGGAACCCTAAGCCCTGGAGTAAACTCAAGTCTGGCCGGGAAACCTTCCGGAGGATGTGGAAGTGGCTGCAAGAACCCGAGTTCCAGAGAATGTCGGCACTCAGACTAGCAGGTGAGTAAAGAGACGTCTAAATGTGATCTTGAAAGTCAATGTGCGAGACTATCAATCGCTACTCAAACAGAAATCACTGTAACAAGTTAGCATGGATTCTTTGAGGAGTTAACAATGGCTATTATTAACTTTCTTAAACCAGCATGTTGAATCGGTTGTTTGAAAAGATATGTAAATCCAGATTGGATTGACTGCTTCATGCTCATATAATAAAGTATGAAAGAGTAAACAGTATCTATGCTGTGGTAGTCTACTCTGCAGGTGATATTCTAATGAGCTGTTCAACTTGAAGAAAACAAATAGAAATTAACTTGTTTCAAGTTTTTGAATACTCACTAGTATGCTTCCAACGTTATACTTGTATCAATTTTACGCACGCGCGTAATGACACACACACACACACACACACACACACACACACACACACACACACACACACACACACACACACACACACACACACACACACACACACACACACACACACACACACACACACACACACACACACACACACACACACACACACACACACACACACACACACGACAAGGTGTTTCGACCACAGACAATAGGAAATCAAACAGGGAAAGACCTGCATCAAATTGATTGTGCTTCTCTGTAACTGTGTCATTTGGGCCACAATAACGTATGTAGGCCTACACTGGTGGGATTATTGACCAGAAGTTCAAAATGCACATATTCACTCTTCTTCTGTTGTTGAGTCGTTCCATTAGCCTCATGTTAAATATCGTTTTGTCAGCGTATTATGTATCAAATGGACCTGGAATTCTCGTGGGCTTTCCCTTCCCCTGTCTACTCCGCGAGGCGCAAACAAGGCACGTCTGAGATGCTAGGGCCTAGCAGCGAGTCGGGAGCGTGACCTCTTGCGAATCGATACTTCGGGTCCCCGCGTCCCTTTTCAAAGTAGAACACTGATAAATGATCGATTTGGATCTGAAAGACAGCTCAACAAACAGATGCGCCTTTCTTTGATTTTCAACATTCTGCGGCTTACACTTTCTTTATAAAGTCTCCAAGTCCTTTATTGGTGGAATAGAGACTTCGTAGTGATATATTGTGATTATCAATAAATACAAGTAAAATAAGAACTGAAAATAAGAACTGAATGGACGTGAAATAAAAAATAGGCCTAATGTCAGAATGAACTGTGAACGATGACTTTCCTTAACTACTTAAAGATGGCAAAGCAAAAAAGCTAAAGGCATTTACTTCAATAATGTTATTGGTATTAGTTGAACCCCAAACATAATCAATACTTGGTCTCAAGTTTGGAAATGTACAATGTAATTGGCAATCATTGCTATAATCACTCCACTTTGAGACTGAGATATATATTTCGAGAGATGGGATGTTTATATAGCTACGATGTAACTATTTATCCATTATTTCCAAATTTCACTCTGAATTCACAAGTTCTAACCATTTATTCATTCATCAGTTAATTTATTAATTCTGCCAGTGAGAGGTAAGAGTTTGGGAACAATGACCACCAGGCTATCCCAAGCCCTTGCGGTGAAAGCTCCAAGAAGGTAAAAAAAAATAAAGCGAAAATGGTGTTCTTGTACAAGCTATAAAGCTTAGGAGCTAATTAACGAGTTGGACGTGAGGGCCACTTTCATTGATGTTTCTGCAAAGGACTCCGTTTGGACACGCGCTTCAAAACGCCAATCAGTACTTCTCTGTCTTATTTCAGTGGACAGTTCAATTAAGCAGATATAGTGGCATATTTTAGTTCCAGTCAATGCCCTATTGAAAAGCACTTAATGGCATGTAAATTGTTCCGCATTTAGTGGGGTTCTGGTAAATAAAGATTTAAACACTCTACAATTGTCTCTTTAAGTGCCATTGCTGTTAAACCTAATTGAGCAGTGGGGTTTTAAAGCCCCACCACACACACACACACACACACAATGATACAAACTTCTCAGTGAATGGACTGAATGCCCTATACTAGAGCTATGGCACATAACTTCCCATACATGTGTATTTCTACATGCATGTAGGGCAACAGTATGCCTGTGTATGTGCATCATGCACGCACGTTCGTATGCATTCATTTTAGAATTGATACGCCTATGCTCCATTTATACCCCGATGGCTATTCTTCATACTTCAATAGTTTACAGGCTATAGGCCTAATAGGTATAGTACAAGTATCATTATTTATTATCAAGTATCAATCAATATCATTCGTAGTAGTGATATTATCGTGATTGTTATGGTTATTGTTGTTATGGTTATGACTTTGACTATGATTGTTTAATAGCTGCGCTCTTTGCGAGCGAGTGGTTATCCTCTGGCCCTGGCGTGCTGTCTGTTGTCATGTGAGCTACCTTGTGCTGTCAGGTGCTCGCAGGAAAAATGACAAATGACTGTGGTATGTAAATGGTGGGAGCTACATTTTACTTATTGCATTTCAATTCGCCATTATCCACTGTGCGCATGTGGGTTGGGAGTGGGAGTTAGGATTCTAAAAGGGAGGGTGCGGATTCTCGGTCGGCCACATCAATCAATACATTCAAATTACTATTCCAAATTCATCATAGTCCCACAAATCAATGCCGCTTCCCTGCTTAGCTAATGTGAAAATGCCAGTGTCTGCACACTCACATGACAATCTTCCCCAGAAAATTAAAACCAGAGCACGATGTAGTCAAATGAGGGGGGCTGCGTGCCCTTTATTCGCACACCATAAAACACATGGTTACAAATGTGTGGTGCGTTGTCCGCGAGTGGAGGGCAAGGTGAATCTCACCAAAGTGCAAACCTATAGTATGGCCTACAATTTAGTCCAACCTGTGCCTCGTTACGCATTACGTTGATCATGTATCAAGCCGATTGCCTTTTTAGGACAGCTAATTTACAAAAACAAGCTCACAAAGTGTATATGTTGAAATGTTGAACCAATGTAAACGAGGATGCATTATAGGTAAAAACAACAACTTGGATTGTGTCGAGAAAGACACGGCAAGGTGAGGGCTGAGAGACATTTAAAGATTGCATTTATGATCAAAACAATTCGTATTTGCATCTGCGTTGAATTCCACACTCCATCTCAATGTATTTAGTCGGGTCAATAATGCAGTGATCGATAAGGATAGCCAGTGCATCTATCAATTATTCCGCCTCAGCACTCTCTCCCATTGGACTCTCCCAGAGCGGTGGGGGTGTGTCGGGGAGCTAAAGGGGATGGAGAGACTGGAAAAAGCCCCCATTGCACACCTTTTTCTCTCTCTCTGTTGTAATCATGTTACATCTGTAGACTGGATGGCAAACTCACTCTCAAAACACCCTTTGGGGGTTGGGTTATACAATCAGCCTGGATCTGTGTAAACATGTATTCACCAACGCATTGTTCCAGACACACTCGGGAGCCAAGAGGAAGACAATAGAGACAACAAAAATTATTCGATCCTGCCAAACCACCCATGCGTAAAATACGACGCAATTAAATATTTCGCAAGAGCATCAATCTCATTTATCCAAAATGTAAAGGGGGAATATCAAAATTGTATCGTTTGTAAAAATTCGATTTTGAGGATGAGATTATTCTCTGTTCTAGTAAGAGGTAACTCTACCAAAATACAGGCAGACTATGGATAGGGAGAGAATAGCTCAATCAACTTCATCACAGGCTAGGCCTACATTCACATCAAGGGAGGTCGACCTCTCTGCTGTCCCCATACCTTTTCCTATTTCTGGGTGGAGCAATATTTAAGATGGCTATCCTACTCATGAAAAGCTAATGTAAGTAAAATGAGTATTTTATTAATCTATCATCCAACAGTTTATGCACAAGTCATCCACATGCATGCATCCTTCATATACTCGGAATAATGGCTGCCTGCCTCTAAACAGTTGGGTCTTTATCCCAATGCCATCACTGTACCTAAGCATCGATCAACCCAGCCTGTTCCACACACCACTAGCATTTCTATCCACCTCCAAGTTTATTTGCTACAGAAATGTTCACCCCCACCGACCAAAACCGTTTTCATTTGGGATCACTGCTGTCCATGGTGCTGAAGCCTTTATGAACGGTACTGTAGCCCTTTCCTGCATTCAAGTGACCTAGTGAACCAATGGGTGGAATTGTATTAATATTTGTCATAATTTCATAATTAATAAACTGTTTACGCCGAAAATCCGGTGTCAAAGGATCTTTTTTATTTCAGTCTTCAGTGAAGTATTTAAAGTGTAATATTGGGATTCAAACTCAAAATTAAATATATTTAAACTATATATCTGACATGGTACAGGTGTCTTCTTTTTTAAGCCCATTACCATGTGTGTGAGGTGTATAGTGTATAGAGCTGTGTAGTAATAAAGAGCTGTACAACAATGTATGGTTGAGGTAGGCTATGGAGATGCAGTATATTAATGTCCCAGATGAGTCAAATTCTTTATTTTGACATGTTCATATAGCCTGCGTCTATCATACTGTACGTCTTTCACCCACCATCAACATGTCAAGATCAATAATATCACACAATGTCACAATCTGATCAGTACCACCATCCTGTGTGGGCTATGTTAAGACACACAGTTCAGAGTCCACAGAATAAGGTCCATATTCTCAAATCTGGATAACACTTTTCTGGGAGATTCGTCTCAAGAATGCATCTTTTCCGGTACTTAAAAAAGCTAAAGGTTTAACCAAAAGACACTCAGCAACATGTTAATCAAAAGCTGTGATGCAAGAATGTTGTTAGTGTTCTATCCCGGAAATCCGGTTAGCGGTTTTGATTGACTAGAGCCTTTAGGCGTGATTGATTTAGAATAATCGAAAGCAGGCTTTTTCATGAAGAGACGGGTTGATGCAGGCCTGCGAAATGATCGATGCGAACTTTAATAATTGATAGGCATGGGGAACAGAAGGGGAGAGAATCATGCAGCTGCGGTTTCACAGACGCATTTTGTTAAGCACAGCAATGTGTGCTGTAAATAGGTCTACTGGGATTCACACACGCGCGCACGCACGCATGCACGCAAACGCACACACTGAAATCATGTGGCTGTTGTGGACAATGGGGGACATTTTCTCCGGGGCACTAATGAAAAGCTATTCACATTCCTAAAATCCATTCCAAATGTTTGTCAATGCAGCCAGATGACGAATTCTGATTTGTTTTTCTGCGTTTGAGGAGGAGAATTGAGTATAGTGATGGAGAACGTGCACTCACAGACACGGCTCCCCATTTTTCCAGTGTAGCCTATGTGCCTGCATGTGTGTATGTGATCGGGATACTGAGTGCGTCTGCGCCATACATTGTTAAGGACGATCTGGCGAGCTCTGAATCTGTATCGATTTCCATTCCCGGGTCTCTCCCTTCCATCGCTGGAGCTACGCCATGCAGGCATAGGCCTACTCCCGCTACCCCTTCCCCCCTCCGCTCATGTGCAACACCATTTTCCACATTAACAGCTCACCCTTCATAACGTACAACGGAATGACTATTAAACGCATGCTTTCATTGGCACGTGCATTTACACGACCAAATCCGAACTAGTTTTTCACTAATCATAGGCTATGTTGACGTTTCACTAAAATGGTGAAGCAGTATTCTAAGGATAAAGGAATAGCCTAAAATGAGATTAGGCCTATGCCCAAACAGACCTACTCTGAAAATCACAATGTCACCATTAGACAAAGTGATCAATAAATGATCAAGTAAAGCTCTGAGACAGAAGACTGTTCCGTCCCTTACACAAGAAGATGTGGGCAGTCGCACCTGCCTGCGCCCCACTCACACTGTACAGTAGCCTTGCTGCATATTAAGGGTCCAATATCGTTCAAAGGTTCATCCTGTATGCACATGCTCACACAGGCTACACACAGTACACGCGCGCACACACAGAGAGACAGGCAGAGATAGAATTCACACGGGGGCATGCAATTATAAATGCAGCACATATAGGTCTATCTAACCCGTTTGCCTCAATAGGCCTACAGTTTAGAATACCGTCTATTCTATTTTAGATGATCAATTCCTCCGCTTTTCCGTCGCCCCCTCGCCAAACCGGATCGATAGGAGAGAATGACCTTTAAATCAAATTGCTAGGAGACTGAACTGTGCGCAAGAGGCTAGCATCTAAGGGTTAAATGGCGTTGCGTCACCGATTTCAAATATAAAACAGGAAGAGAAGCCATTTGCTCAATTACAGGATCATTTCCCTGCCAGATAATATGAAATGTATTCTGTTTGTAGGCCATCATATGTTTTATTAGGCACATTGAATAGTCTATCCAAAATCACTTTGGCACCGTAAACTATGACTCCAAATATCAACACGTAAATTGGCATATGGCTGAAACAAAGGCATATCGTGTTGGGTTTCATCGATTTCCCAAAATATTTTGGTGAAGTGGAATGTGTAGCTAACATTACACATCTAGCCAACCTTCACGTTATGTTGTTTGTAGCCTAAATGGGGTATTTGTAGTGTGAAAAATTTGTGACAACCAACAATCAACCAAGCCAATGCGCGTGCATGTGATGATGGAATCTGAGCTCATGCACGTCAACTGCATCCACTTCTATCGGGTGCGTATACTGTCCAATACAGCACTTCCCGTGCGCCCTGCGTAACCGGGGCCTGGTGGTAAATCTTTGAGCAGCGGTGCTGAAATGCTCTCTCTCCTGTTAGCAGTAGACGCTTATCTGACGTCAGACAGGACATTGGTTATTAAAGGTCCGATAATTGCTTGTTTAATGCCCGATCTAAGGCGAATACTGCAACGTTCAAAGAACAAGGGAAAGACAATGTCCACGCAATTCTTTAAAGGAGAGAAAATGCACACATCCCCATTTAAGCCTGAACGAATAGGTTAATAGTAGGGCAGCATTAGCCAATAGCCAACTAATTAGGCTTCACTGATAGTTGAATGGCAACATGCAATGACAGCAGCCTCATGCATAGACCAATACTGAATTCATAGGGATTTAATAAACACAACCATGTTTGCATATTACAGGTTTGGTTGTAGACAATAGGCCTATACAAATTCTAAGGCAGTATCACGGATGATAGAAATAATGTTTTATGAGTATGCTTTTGTAAAATTGTGATTAAAACGGACTTCAGAAAAGGGTCACATTAGGCCCTTATTACCATAAAACGTGTTTGGGCACTGCATGCCAACAATCATCTGCAGACAGAATTGGCTTAATCGATTATTGTCGAAAGAGGATCATGCTTTTTAAGGGGACAGCAAAAAGATAAATAAGCAGTCGAGTGGCGTAATAAAATACGGGAGATGTTACGCCTCTTTTTTTTTTTTTTACATCATACACATTTTTTCCAACATTTAAACTTTTCATTTAACTCAGAGTTGAATAGTAGACAAGTAATTCCAAAGAGCATGCAGCTTGACTCATTGAAGACGGAAAACTGAAAGTTGTTATTACCCATCATTTCACATTAACAAATATTTTATCATATTACAGAAATATTATTGAATACATAAATCATTAAAGAGCCTGAAAAATACAAATATTTGAATCTCCAAACGGCCTAACCTGAGAGAGCCGAGCCTGCATGCGCTCAAATACACTGACTGCAACCTGGGTCGATCACCAGCCGATCGCAGAAAACCGCAGTCACACACACACAGTACCCACAGATGCAACCCGAAACTCCAGTTGGGCAAACCCACACAAATCAACAAAGGAACAAAACGACCGTGAAATCAATTGATGAAATAATCAATGCTATATTACATGCGAAATAAACAAACTGAGTGGAGTCCAATATAAGAATTTGAATTGATGTTTGAATATCAATTCAGTGAGGCTATCGTTTAGATTATTCAGGCCTATACTGAGCTGGAATCTTTAGACCCCTTTTCTACTATTGGCTACAAATGAAAAATGTTGTTGCTTATAGAAGCTATATAAATACATAAAATGCATATATCACATTCAATAATCCAATATCAAAATTAACACACTTACTACTTACTGTGTCTGTGTGCGTGTACGTGTGCGTGTATGTAAATAATTCCCATGCATGGCCTTAATTGCTGTTTATTACTATTCGTTCAGGATTTTCACAAGGCACAATAATTACACCACGGTGTATATCACAATCATATCATGCAGGCAAGCTCCGTCAGCTTATTTGTTTTGGGTCCAATGCAGATAAATATGTCTCCCAAACTAGCCACACGATTGTTGCCATTTTTGATACTTTCACGCCATAGTTTGCAGTGTTTTAGTTGTTAATGATACAGGTCTTGTCTCCAATTGCATTAACGCAACTCACACCCACATATTGTGACTTCAAGCCCAACTTTTTACCATGCTCCACTTTTGTTCGATAGACTATAGTTATATAATTGATCAAATATTGGATTAATTTTAATTCAATTTCCTCTGACTTGTTTATTCTAATAATAATAATTAATAATTATTATTATTTATATTATTATTATTAGTAGTAGTAGTAGTAGTAGTAGTAGTAGTATTTATTGATACTACAATTCTGCTTTTATTGCTTAGGCTACTATTTAGTCATATTTGCAGCCATTTGAGCTGCCTCGTTGGTTGAATAACATTTTCCATACAAGTTCTCATCTGCACTGTTTTTTCAACTGACTGCAGAATTAAATCCATAAAAATTGACCTTTGAGATGATTAGCAGGCTGCTTCAGTGATAAAAATGTTCAGACCTTCACATAAAATCACTAAAAAGAAGAAAAATACTCAGAGTGACGAAAAGTAAATCAACTTAAGGTTTAAAACAGAGGTAGGACTGGTACCCTAGGCCTAAGCAATATGTTTTATGGAGTTACAGAGCAAATTAAAGTTCTGAACATGCCAGGAACAGTATGCCTATATGAGTACGGAGGAACAAACATCACAGTGACGTTTGAACAAGCATTTCGCTACACTCGCATTAACTGCTAACCATGTGTATGTGACAAATACAAATGGATTTGAACAAGATTCCCTTACAATGTTGATATACGGGTACGCAGTGTTAATGTTGGCCACACAACTCCCTCAAACACGATATAATGCGTGGTTTCCTGTGGTAAATCATCCATACTGCCAATGAAATAACCCTGACTGTTTTGTCTTCATTTTATTTTAAAAAGTAAAACAACAATCCTCAACATAGGCTCTGTTCCAGGGTATTGGAGTTTTTCATTGTCTTTTTTATGTTGTCGTCTGTAGGTCTATATGTATCGCTTGATGGTGTATTTTTGTTAACCAACACATCTATACAGATTTGTTGCTATAAAACAACTTAATAGGATAAGCTATGCAAAAAAAAGGCATAAATACGATCACACAAGAACAGACTGCCAACCTTGACAATATCAACATAATGTAACTGCAATTAAATAATCGAAAACGATCAGGTGATGCTGTAATAATCCCTATTGCAATAAACTAAATAACAGCCCATATTAATGATTTGAAAAGCATATTGCATGTCCACCTCTTACATTGACCCAATGACTTGTTACAAGCCAGTTATTCATAGTAAGTAATTATGAACAACAGGTTGAGTCCATGGTTGACATAGTGACTGTTTCTCGCCCGCAGTAGCCCGGCCTCTGCGGGAGAGAGTCGCACCGCACCCAATTTCAGATCAGCCCCATTCAGGCCATCGATCCCAGGCAGACCGGTTGGCTGAACGGTGCGGTTAGTTATCGATTCCCCCACCATACCCCACCCCCTCTGCTCTCCCACTTCAAATCCGACAGAGCACACACCTCTAGCCTTGCTGCTGAGACAGCGTTCACACGCTCACATATTTATTTATTTCAGAAATGTGTTTATTTATTTATTTAGGCCTACCTGTTTGTTTATTTTTTTTAAGAGTAATCTGGAAGCATGAAGTGTCTTTTACTAAAATTGGGGATTAGTAACTCCGGTATAATCTACAAATAATAACAATGAGATCAAATTTGTGTAATGATGATATACATCAAATAAGTTCACAATTAATTTACAACGAATCCCATAATATCAAATCATTTATAAACTGACAATGTTGTCCACATTTGAGATACACATGTTGTTATTTAGGATTTAGATAAGAAACTCACAGACATGACAGACCTCTAGATGTAAAAATATCATCATTATTACAATTATTATTATGTAGTCTTAAGAATTGATCAAGCCAATCTCAGCGAAGTTAGTCAATGTATTAGCCTGATCCCACTCGTACAAACATGTTGCACTAGTACTTGTATTGCTGTTTCACATGAACTGTATTTCTCTAACAAAAAGAATCAGTCGGTTATTGCCTTTCTTAATCAGGGAAACACCAACATGACAGAGCGCATAATATAAAGTAATGAGGTGTCATTAAATTATAAATGTTTAATCATAAAACAAAAGTAGAGTTTATATCACTATTGCAATCTATCGATGGGCACTCCTGCGTTTCCCCTGCAGTCTGACTGCTATGTTTACTGAGCAATGCCACCATATTTCATTGTGCAACTTTCACTGACTTTTGTTGCCGACTCTATGCTATATCAATCAATTTGAGCATGACGTCTACAAGATTTGCCAAGTCACTAATTTTGTCATAGTTGACTTCAGTTAAACATTACTGGTAATAATCTGAATGTTTCCATCGATAATCTGAACACTTTGAGCACTGTTTTCAAAGTAATTCGGCAAATGTGAATGTCACAGTTGTTATCACAAGTAATGAGGTACCTACATATTGTATTATTTTGATATTCTATTATATCAGGTTCTGGGCCTGCATAGGTCATAGTATTTGTCTTAAGGTGATTAAGGAAGTGCTCACTTGACTTCTATTTAAGAGCAAATATAACAAATAAAAACGAAAAACATTTGATTGGTGAATGTTGCACACAAAGAAATCTCTTTGTCTGATGATCTCATATATAATGGTAGCCTAAAGACTGGTAAAATATTAACTATCAATAACATATTTAAAAGAAAATGTCAAATGAAAATGTACGCTACCACCGAATTTATCGTGAACTGCAGTTAGAATCCTTCTTCTTCCATCAAGTGATTTGAGCCGGGTGACTTTCAAAGTGTTATTAAAGTTGTGGGGGAATGCCTTGCAGCAGAGCAGTGTGCAAGGTAAACAAACACATTGTATCAAGTTATCAGTATATTAGCATCAACTCTGCCTCATTACATTAAGGAGTATTGAGTTGGAAGTACTTTGCATTGGGAAACCTTGGCACTGCCCTGCGGTCTGAATGGAATAAATACTGTACAAACTAGCCTTTAAAGTGCAGCCCAGTCAATACACATACTATCAATCTTTGTGCAACACAACATAAGTGAAAAACAAAAACCATGCCTTTATAATACTGCACGTCCCTATCCAAGGTCTGGAGAAAAGGTGTATCCGATTCTGTGGCATCTAGAATCCTGCAGGGGGAAATAATTGAGTTTTAGATAACACATTGATACATGCCAACTGGCAGTGCATATAAGGCACAGATAAGTGCCTGGGGTTCTTTTCTGTAAGGGCAATGGAAGCAGGACTTGAAGGTGGCTTTATAGTGAACCGCAGCCAGTAAAACTGTTTATTGGTAGATTAATTACATCAGTGGTCTAGTGCAAGAGTAGACCATACACCCTATACATTTTAACCAGAAGTCCTAAAACGGACATGTGTTTTACATTTAGGACAGTTGACATTAAATATTTAGGCATGGCTATTAGACATTATTAGACATATCGTAGGACTAGATGATCATTGCGCTACGGGGCTGGCTATTCATTCTGCATTGCCAATAACCAAAACTCATTACAAAATGTAGTTCATTCCATAGATCCAATGTGATTTCAATGTCTAAAGATTAGGCTACTTCTATCTTTTGACTCGAACTTTATTTTACACCTAGTAGGTTTCTGTTTTTCTCATACAAATAGAACAGCCGCACAAAATTGGCAACATGGCCTTTGGATAACCCAGGAACTGTAAAGCGAAGTCCTTTGAATAACAGGCTTGGTAGGCAAGTGCAATTACATAGCGGTTTATGAGAACCATTGTTTCCACAAAATTTTAGCAAATAAAACCTACAATTAACCAACTCGAGACGCTTGCTCCATGGCGCGTCACGACACGATTAGTATCTGTAGATTATTTAGCATCCGTTCCCTTTCCCTGCATGTTTTGTGTCACTGCCTGCCTCTTACCATTCTCCTTCCGATGCATATTTAATTGGACGAACTGAATTTCACACATTAATTATTCACTAATCTACCAACCGATATTGAACACCCAGGGCCTTTCCCGTAACCTCTGCAATGCTAGCAATAATAACTTCCAGAGAAAGAGGAAAGTTAATCTATTTTTTTTTGTTTTTACATAACTTTTAACTTTATATTGACTCACATTTGGATTTTACATTGGGGTTCAATACAAATGAGTTCAAGTCAGGATCCTCCCGTCTATTGTGAGATTGTTTTGAGTGACCATGACAAAAGCCGACACCCATAGGCTATATTATGGTAAACCCTATACCGACCCAAAGGTATCGATTGGTAATGATGATGATTAATTGAATAGGGTAGGCCCATACTGATGGCTACTCTGATTACCATCGCTAAAATGTGTTAAATGGCATCTTGCAGAAATGTGAGAACTTAGGCTCGTATTCTGCACAATATGTCAATACTAATAAGAGGAGTAGGTACATATAGCTTCAATCTTATATGAACACATTTCAGAGGACATTTTGTGTCTGCCAAAGCATGAGGCACAGTATTGTATCTTAATACAATACTGTTTGTAATGAGTTGTTTTTGTAACACAACTTCCCCCTAACCTTATACACATGCCAAAACGTAGGCTATAGGCGATTATCCAATACAATTCTCAAGTTTAGGACGGAAAAATATTGAATAAACAAAAAATATATAATTGTATATATTTAGCCTATGTATTTATACATTTTACTACGATGATTCCACTGCAGCCACAGCTAAGTAACGAACGGGTAGAATAATTGCCAGGGTGTTAGGCCGGAAAGAGTAGACCAACTTGAAAGCCCCAAATTAAATCCAAATATATTTATATTATGAGTCCAACGTGGGTAGTTCTTTGTGCATGAGTTTATGTCCGTCTCTGTGCCTACTGCAGTGATCGATTTTCTTCTTCTCTACGGCGCGCTTGGTTCAGTAATCAGGGCCCCCTTCCTCATCGATCGATCGCTATTGATTACTAAATCCAGCGCCTGTAGCAAGGCAGCCCAGTATGGGGCCCCGTACGGCCAGGGCACAGCGCTAGTGACACCTTCTGCCTGACTAAGAGACGATAAAACAACGGGGCCAAAAGTCTCCCACAGAGCTCTGTGTACAACTCGAACATAATGGGATGAAGGGGCTGGATGGAGAGAGGGATTAGAGTGGATAGCTGTGTTAATAATTATACACTACACACATCAATAGGCTGTTGAATCTAATGTCATCTGTTGCTCAAGCTAACTACAATGATGATAAATCCAGACTATATGAAACTATCATCATCATCATCATCATCATCATAACCACCATACATCACCACCACAACCAAATCAGCACCACTAACTGATGATCTATACATTCATGTCAATAGGATAGGCTAAACACTGTACAAGTGTGTCTATAGTACAGACCCAGTGTATAGTGTATGTGGGTACAGTAGGAGAGGCCTGTAGTGTTGATGTGAAATATGAATGTGATGGATGTGCTCGTGTGGAGGTTAGACGGCTGTAGTAAACAGATTTGACATGCAATGGCTGATCAATGGGCTCTGGACCACTGTAATTAGACACATAGCGCCAAAGCCTGGCTCCAGCCACTTCAGCACAATCACACACACACGCGCACACACACACACACACATCAGAGAAAGTGAAGAATAAAGGAATAAAGGAATATTGGAGTGAAAAAAATGTAGAAAAGGGGAGGGTAATTATGGCAACAGCAGGGGAAATAACCCACTGCCTTGAATCCTCAGGGACGAAACGCACCTCCTCCGCATCTATACCTGTCTCATGTTTTCACTGTTCATTTCACCTTTATACATAGTTCATACTTAGTTTACTGTACAGTACATATTCTGTATATTTTTATTTAGTGCCTCTAAGTATTACTAGATGTTTTCTTTTCAAATTGCTCCTCATAGAAGTCAGTACACACTCAACAATCCATTTTGTGTTGGAGGCAGTTATAAATACCACCTCAGAGCTCAATGGATAGGGCTCCAGTGGCTCTCTGTTTGATGTAGCAGACGGCAGACCTGCTGGAGGGGATTCTGACCTCAGTCCCTGTAGAGAACCCCCCAATTCCTACAGCAATGTGGGTCAATATATCCCTCTCTACCACTCCCTCTCTCATACACACATGCACACACAAGCACACACACTAAGCTCTCTTTCTCCCTTCTCTCACTCTCTGTCTCTCACTCACGCGGATGCATGCGTGCACACACACGCGCACATACACACGTACACACAGGCACACAAACGTTCACTTTTGTGTAACAGTCACTCAGTCTCCCATTGCGACCCAAACTGCATTAATATTGAATCAAACAGCAGTGTCTCCACCAGGCAGCCAGAGCAGCTCACCGCAGGCTAGCTCCCTGTCTGCACTCTGCAGGATGGAAGGAATATTCCCACTGGGCACCAAGTTTAATACATGGCAATATAAGGGAGCTCAATCTATTTGCTGCTGTTGAAACCTGTTTTTATGTATGGCTAATGACTAATTTCCCACACCTTCCCCTAATTCTCCCTCTGCATCTCTCACCGTTTCTGAAAATCTGAAATACTCCTATTCATATAGTATTACAGTACTATAACACTGCATTTATGCTACATTTATCTCTTCCCTTTTGTCTTCCCAACCCCAACTCTACCACTCCTTACAGCCTGCAAGCGCAAAGAGCAGGAGCAGCACAAAGACTGCAACATGGCGCCCAAAAAGCAGCGGCTGGTCTTCACGGACCTGCAGCGCCGCACGCTCATCGCCATCTTCAAGGAGAACAAGCGCCCGTCCAAGGAGATGCAGATCACCATCTCCCAGCAGCTGGGCTTGGAGCTCAACACCGTCAGCAACTTCTTCATGAATGCCCGGCGCCGCTGTGTGGACCGCTGGCACGACGAGCACGGCACCAGCCCCGGCCAGCCGGGCACCTCGGCCACCACCTTCTCCAAAGCCTGAGAGGCCCGGGGGGAGCCACGGGGTGGCATGGGGATGGGGAGGTAGTACCTCCTGTAGCCCACTCCGTTCTCAATAACCATGTTGATGCCTCATTCGTTCCATGCAACCACCTCTTGGTCAGTTGTAACTTTAACCACAACGACCTGAAAGTCTCACCACTGGACTGTTATGAAGCAAGTGAAACATAAAGGTAACATGTAGTCAGGTCCACACAAGGACAATCATCTGTTTTTTGATTGAATTGGGTTTCTGTTGATGGTGTCAGTCCATCTACACTACAGGCACCATGATATGTTGCTATGTTTAAACGATCTCAACATCAAGCCTCGGCCAGCCTCCCTATCCAGGTAGTTGCTGCTGAATCCCTCCCAGCTCTCCCCTTTGTGTCTGCTATGAGTCTGCTCAGCCCCATTCTCTACTCACATTTCTCAACAAAGACAAAAGAACGTCAATAAACCTGACAGCACACAGCCCTGTTATCTAACCCAGTCCTGTGCGCAAGACCATCCTAGAGAAAACAACACAACCCCATGAAAAAACAAAAGCTCGACCGGTCTTCTCCTCCCTCTCTCCACTCTTTCTTCGCCAAAGGTATTCCCTGATGGCCAGCCATTTCAGCGAGCCACTCGGATCATACGCCGGCAAACTAATGAATTGAAAAATGAATCGATGCAGACAGGGAGAGGGAGCAGGGCCTTGACCCTTCCTGAAGGTGAAACAGAAGATGCTTGGCAGTAAAGATACTCAGGTCTGCCCGGCTGCCCAGGTCTATATTTTTGCACAGATGTTGGAGGCCTGCAGGGAGACTGTCGTTGCTTTGGAGAAGCAGAAGCGTCTGTGTTTGTGACCGTCGGGGAGGCGATACGTCTGGACATGCTCTTTGTTCAGGAGGGAGCTGCTTTGCACTGATCAATACAGAAACCAAGCGACAACATGGCCAGGCAGGCGTCCAACCAACTGTATTACAGCTGCTGCAGAGAAGAATGTAAGAAGAGCACATGGGGAACTCAATGGAGGTGGCGACACAATGGCCTCACCCGCGGCAGCCGTCCAGTCTACTCTGCACTGAAGGTGCCCTAGTGCCCCCTGCTGGTTATAGGAGAAGCTGCAGACCGCAATCCTCGAGGAGAAGCTTCTCAGTGTGTTCCAGGGCTGGGGAGAGAGAGGCCATGGCACAACATTTTCAGGCCCTTGCACTTCTCTGAAGGCAGATCAATAGAGAGCCATTATCCTATTGTTGTTCCTCATCCAACAAGGACTGGTGAAGTAGGAGGAGGGGGATGGTCAACCAGCGGCCTATACTCTGAGAAAAAGAAGAGGCAGGTTTTTAGCAAACACTCCAAATACGATACCTTGATAACACTCACCAAGCAAATAGATTACCTTGTGTCACAACATACACGTCAGGTTATTGAAAAGATACACTCAGAAACACATACAGTTGATATAGAGATATCTCAGTTTAATTTAGTGGACAGAGGGGTAATGATGGATCCAGAAACATTTGAGGTGCTACGGAAATTTAGTATTACATCATCGTTTACGCAAAAATGGTGGGGAGGCTTCCTGTTTAGATGCATCATCCGTCTTTTACCAAAAATAGGGATCAGCAGATTTGGAAAAGAGCCTATCTTCCACTTGATATTCCCACCCAATGGTTATTATCTGTGGCTTGCCGCGACATACTACAGTCACAAATGCTACAAGAACTAGTGCCAATGCTAACTGCCTTAATGATAATCAGAGAATATGGCATTGCATTCACATACAGCTACAGTGTGCCCTACTCCTACTGATGGGCAGTATGTGCCATAGAAACCCACAACAAACTTTTAAGTGAATTAGAATCTGCTTTTTTAGAAAACAAAAAAATGTACCCGATTTTAAGGCATACAATATCAAACCTCAAAACTACAAAGATACCACAATATGTTACAAAGAAAATCCACTGACACATACTGGACACATTTTGAAACAGAGGAAAATCTCTCTCTCTCGCTTTCATTCTATCTTTGGTTATCTACCTCCTCTTCCCCTACCCCCTCTTTTCCCTCTCTTTCTTTCTTACACTCTATAATATTGATGCGGGTAATTAGTACCATAGACACAAAGTTTATATTTCTTGTTACTTTTGTGCTCTGTCGTGCATAAGTAAGGCACCTTGTTGATAAATAAAAAAAGACAAATGTAAGGACTTTTTAAAAGAAAAAAAGATGGATGCAAGGATCGAGACCAATGAAGGACATCTTTGTTTGCATTATATGTGAATATTGACAAGGAGGAGACATCTCCCAAGAGAAGGAGAAACCAGGGAGGTGGACAATGTATTCTTTCAAGGCGTTTCATGTCGGGCTGCGGTCCGTACATCAGCACCCCTTTAATCTGAGCCTCAAAACTGGCTGTGGAAAGGGGACACAACATGACCTCCATACGTCCTTTCTGATTATGTGTGTGTATGGGGGGAGGGGATGAAGGTTAAAGGGGAGTTGGGACATGGATGCTATCTGAATGGTCTTAAAATGCAACTGTAGCATTTCCAACAATGTAGTTAGATTAACTGTGCAGATTAGATAAGACATTGTCATGGTAAATGGTTTGATAAAACGGCTGTAAACTCACTTTGCTATAAGCAGTGAGTTTAAAGTCTCGAACGATGAGAAAAATTGATTTGTGGTACACAGTTCAGCAAGGATAGGATTCAGCTCTATGTCCGTGGCTGAAAAAATGACCTTTGTTTGTAGTGAGAACCAATGTGGCTACCTCACTAAGCTGAGTGGTTTGTGAAACCGCCACGAATACCAAAGATTACTCCAGCCTGCCAGTCCAATGCTGCCTGGGGGACACACCAAAAAGAGCCCCCCTCTGCCCCAACGCTGTTACAGACAGACACAATGACACAGACAGACACAATGACACAGTTAGACACACTGACATGCTCCATACACACACAGTGCAGTCAGGCTGCATTGTGCCACAAAGGAGGAGGTGGCTACCATGCAGATTGAGTTGAGTGCCTTTTTCCTTCAACCACGGGTGGGACTGCTCTGGACAAACACACGCACATGCACACACACTCACACTCATACATAGACATTACATTCATTATTAGACGGACAGAAAGGGGGGCCAAAGAAAGGGCGTGGGGGCGGTGTCAGCATCTTCTCTCATATTGACTTTCCATCTTGATACACTAGAATCCAAGCACTTTATCATGTAGGAAGTCTATAAAACATTTTCTATACACTATTTATTTGAGACAAAAAATATGTACTTCCGAATCCCTTCAATCGCTTTGTTACCGCACAGTAGTTGCTGTCGGAGTAGCTCAGAGCCCTAGTTTCTGTAGCCTGGTGTTCTTCTGCTCTCTGTCCCTTTACCCCTCCCAACAGAGATATTTTTATGTAACAGAAAGGGAGGAGGTTAAAGGGCTTGACAGAAGTCAGAAGTGACCAGGTTGTAGTTGTAATATCTCACCACTGCATGCCACTCTCTCTCCACACCTGGTGCCAGAACTAATGCTGCACTGGGTACTGGAACAGTCATTGACAATTATAGACTGACACAACTTCGCTCTCCCTCCACTCCACCCTGTCTACTCTTCTCACACATCAACCTCTCCCCCTGGCCAGAGCTAAGACTTGGTAGGCATGTGTTGACAATTAATTCTGAAATACCTCAAACCTTTCATGTAAAGTTTATGTAATTTAACTTAAAATAGTAATGCTAATGATAACAATGATTATGATACTACGATACTATGATAGTTAGTTTTGGAACTTGTAACTTGAAGCTTTATACTGTTACATTTTTTAATTGGTTTGCTCATTTTCTTGTCTGTTTCCTGTTTGTTTTGCTACGGCATGTACTTAATGTTTTCATAAAGGAAAGACATTGTGAATGTTTCTGTGGAAGTTAAAATGGGAAAAGAACAAGGGACAGGAGAGAAGGCTATAAGAGGAAGGAAAGAGAGAAAGAGTGCTACAAGAGCTACTTCACACAGTTAGCTCAGCTCTTTGAGAGGTGTGTTTTTTCAAAGACAAAAACCCCCGGATTTGGATCGAATTCAAAAAAGTATAATTTGAATATCAACCAAAGGAAGACCTTTTTTTACTCATCCTAAGCTTTCTTCTGCCATTTTGTTCTCTTTTCTCCAAAACAATTTCACAGTTACTTTTGAAGGTTCCTGAGTGTGTTCAAGTACTCCTGATGTTATTAAAATATAAAAAACAGCACCTCTCACTGAAAGGGGGGTGCAACCTTTTTTTCTGCATGGATATTGTATAACTGTATAGAAACCTACAGGAATGACCTGTGATTTTGTGGGAGAGGAGGAAGGAAAGACTGGGGGTGGGTGGAGGAGGGTATTTGGTAAAAGGGTGGGGTTGGGGTTTGGCGTTGGAGGGGTCTTTGTTTTTAGACTTTTTGTCACTGTTGGATTCACTGGTTGTGTGCATGTGTTGTTTCAACCCTTTCCCCCTCCCCAATGTATATAAATCCTGACAGTAGGGGGCAGTGTGCTGGGGAGATTCCACTCCTCCTCTCCAATCAATCTCATTCAATCTCATTCCTCAGCCTGGCTACTAACAAGGTCCTGTTGGTGGTTGTCCTGCTTTTCCAAGGCCGGGTTGTTTCCTTGGAGTTAATCAGAGGGACTAAGCCACAGGCCTGTGTGTAGCTGCCTATATGTACTGTATGTCTCATCCTTTTCTTTCATCTGTGTGTGTATGTGCGTGTGCATTTGAATTTATGTGAAAATTAGTTCTTTCTATGGGTTCTAATCTTTTTCATGCAAAATGTAAACATTTACCAACCAGTATGTTGGCAACTGACCCCTCCAACCAGAGATGTTCTCATCTTCTGTCAAACAGCGTATGTGCATCATTTCCCCTTGGGATGTAAAGTTGCCAGTCGGCCTGCAGTCAGACCCCGTTACCACCCCCAGTCACACTGTGCTCTCCCTCTTCTGGTACCTGTTAATCAATCAGAACCAAGTGTCTTTGTGATGGTAGAAGACAATCAGTTTCAAAACAAGGAAAAGGTAGAGAGAGGACAGGCCGGTAGGGGGGATTGGGAGGAGAAATCGGGAAAAGAGGCTCTCCGGGTCGTTTACTGCTGTAGTGCCCCAACTGACAAAATATGCCCACAACCCACTACCCACCACCCCACACTCCAATACACTCCCTATCATAAATCTCATCACAAGCCACACATACAGTAGGGTGGCAAGTAGCCTAGTGGTTAAGACTGTTGGGCCAGTAACCAAAAAGGTTACTGGTTCAAATCCCGAGCCGACTAGGTGAAAAATCTGTCAATGCGCCGTTGAACAAGGCACTTAACCATAATTGCTCTTGTATGTTGCTCTGTCTACTAAAATGTGAAATCATCCCAAACATTTAGCCCTTACCTTGAGAAACTCTTACTCTGACATCCCTTGTCTATAATAGTAACCAATTTCTGATCAAGAAGGACACAACAACATTCCCTCGGTCTCACATGCCTTCACTCACTGGCACTGCATTGTGTGGGAGAAAGACTACACAATGCAGTGCAAAACAGCTATCACTACATTTCCCATCTAACCCCTCTCCTTCTGATCTAATGTTGACAAAACCAGCCGTGAGAGATAAGAGGATCTGGCTGGTGGCTTTTGCACAGAAATCTATGCAAACACCTGACCCCCCAATCTTAGTCATTGCTGCTGGGTCAGAGTGTACAACCTTCTATCCCCCACCTACCCCTTCCATTTCATGACCCCTGCCCCCTCCCGGTTTCCCCCAGAGTGGGTCTAGCAGCTCCAGTCACTCAGGGTACTGTAGAGTGCCTGGAGAGGAGAGGCACTACAGCACTGACTCTCTAGTGGGTACCAGACTGTGTTTTTACTACATTTTAGAACGGTCCCAAACTGCCATTGACATGACATGGAGTCCATGCCCATACACGACTGGCTTAAATCATTTTCCTACATGGTCACACGTTACAATGTTGGATAGTCTCTGTTTAGGGACAAGGAAGGCCCCAATCAATCAATGCATAGACATCCAAAATGGACCATAGTTTACAAAAGTTTCAAAAGGCAAGGGTGACTTTCAGTGAACACATACTAACTCATAAAGACACACACACTCACATACATGGAATTAAAGTCTGTCATTTGAGAGCGTATGCTAAAAACCAAAGATGAAATCAGAGGTATGAAAATCTGACCACTGAACCAAGACAATGGCCAGCTCTCAAAGCTGCTCTAGTGATTCCAACACTGGCCATGTAAACATTCCTCCCTTGTCGTTAGACCACACACACACACACACACACACACACACACACACACACACACACACACACACACACACACACACGTTCGGATGTTGAAGACCCAACACACAGCCTCTGGTCTGAGAGCCTCTTTTCCCCCCTCCCACTGCAGAAGCCGGAGAGCCTGTGGATAACTTTTTGTTTAGCTCTAGCGGAGACTTTTGAGATGGAAAAAAATCAGAGTAATAGCTAACTGTTACAGAAAATAAAATGGATAATATGGGTAAATTGCGTGTTTTGAAATAAATTAACAAATAAAACAAGGATAAAACATATTTTCTGTCTCAGATTGGTTTGTTTCTTTTGAAAGGATGGAATCTTCTATGGGCAAAACCAAAACATGGTGCACACATCCTATCAGTGGAGGCCCCTCAGAGGAGGAAGGGGAGGACCATCCTCCTAAGTACATTTCATAAAAATAATAATAGTGAAACATTTAAAAACGTATCCTTTTTCGAAAAACCCCGATATAAAATACACTATATATACAAAAGTATGTGGATACCCCTTCAAATTAGTGGATTCGGCTATTTCAGCCAAACCTGTTGCTGACAGGTGTATAGAATTGAGCACACAGCCATGCAATCTCCATAGCCTAACATTGGCAGTAGAATGGCCTTACTGAAGAGCTCAGTGACTTTCAACATGGGACCGTCGTAGGATGCCACCTTTCCAAGAAGTCAGTTTATCAAATTTCTGCCCTGCTAGAGCTGCCCCGGTCAACTGTAAGTGCTGTTATTGTGAAGTGGAAACGTCTAGGAACAACAACGGCTCAGCCGAGAAGTGGTAGGCCAGACAAGCTCACAGAACGGGACCGGCGAGTGCTGAAGCATGAAGCGCCTAAAAAAATCGTCTGTCCTCGTTTGCAACACTCACTACCAAGTTCCAAACTGCCTCTGGAAGCAACGTCAGCACAAGAACTGTTCATCGGGAGCTTCTTGAAATGTGTTTCCATGGCCAAGCAGCCGCACACAACCCTAACATCACCATGCACAATGCCAAGCGTTGGCTGGAGTGGTGTAAAGCTAGCCGCTGTTGGACTCAGTGGAAACACATTCGCTGGAGTGATGAATCACGCTTCACAATCTGTCAGTCTGACAGATTAATCTTGGTTTGGCGGATTCCAGGAGAACTCTACCGGCCCCAATGCATAGTGCCAACTGTAAGGTTTGGTGGAGGAGGAATAATGGTCTGGGGCTGTTTTTCATGCTTCGGGCTAGGCCCCTTAGTTCCAGTGAAGGGAAATCTTAATGCTACATTATACAATGACATTCTAGATGATTCTGTGTTTCCAACTTTGTGGCAACAGATTGGGGAAGGCCCTTTCCTGTTTCAGCATGACAATGCCCCAGTGCACAAAGCGAGGTCCATACAGAAATGGTTTGTCCAGATCGGTGTGGAAGAACTTGACCGGCCTGCACAGAGCCCTGATCTCAACCCCATCATTTGGGATGAATTGGAACACCGACTGCAAGCCAGGCCTAATATCCCAACATTAGTGCCTGACCTCACTAATGCTCTTGTGGCTGAATGGAAGCAAGTCCCTGCAGCAATGTTCCAACATCTAGTGCAAATCCTTCCCAGAAGAGTGGAGGCTGTTATAGCAACAAAGGGGGGGACCAACTCCATATTATCGACCATGATTTTGGATTGAGATGTTCGACGAGCAGGTGTCCACATACCTTCGGTCATGGTGTAGCCGAAGGAGAGCTAGCTTCCGTCCACGTGGTACATTGACTTCAATACAAAACCTAGGAGGCTCATGGTTCTCACCCCCTTCCAAAGACTTACACAGTAATTATGACAACTTCCAGAGTACGTCCTCCAACCAATCAGTGCTCTTGCAGCATGAACTGACATGTTGTCCACCCAATCAAAGGATCAGAGAATGAATATAGTACTGAAAGCATAAGCTACAGCTAGCTAGGACTGCAGTGCATAGAATGTGGTGAGTAGTTGACTCAATGAGAGAAAGACAATCGTTGAACAAATTAATTTCTTCCAAAAATTAAGGAGGAGAGAGAGAGAGAGAGAGAGAGAGAGAGAGAGAGAGAGAGAGAGAGAGAGAGAGGGCTCTACACAGCCACACTCCAGTGCCTGGTCAGGAGAATAATTTAAGGAACACAAACCAAAATACAACATAAATTAAATATCATACATTCATATCATAATCATAACATTCAATCTGCAGCCTTAGACAACAATCAACAGTGATTGCTAATCTCCACAGAACTCTGTTGACGTCCATTCCATGAATTCTAACTACAATGGTGGCAGAGAACACTGATGCTAAGGTGCCGATAATGGCCATGGTCTAGAGCAGAGTTATAGAAAACCTCCAGGGGCATGAAGAAGAGGACCAGGGATGTGTTGAGGGCATAAAGCAGGGTGGCAGCCAGCAGCCAGGGGTTGAACAGCTCCTGTCTCTGGCAAACCTTATGGAGCCCAGACTGCCCTCTGCACTCACATCCTATAGCAGGGAGGAGGAGATCAACAACAGTATGGTAAGGGTCAGGAGTGTTTCCATGACCACATGAAGTAAAAACAAACTCTGGGCCCCTAGGACCCTACCCTAGGGGGAGGCCTTTCTCTTTTCTCTTACCTGCTCGAAAAAGCCCAGGCATTCTACTGGCACGTCGGTGTAGAAGACGTTGTACAGAAAACAGCACAGAAAATGTAGAAAACAGCACAGAAAATGGAAAAAACATTGGGGTCTGTTAAAAAAGGTTACAGTTCCATTTATGATGCAAAACCAATGAGACCAGTTGGACAATCTAACCTGGGCGCTGAAGCCATTGAAGAAGCTGAACCAGATGTGTACCAGAGCAAAGCCACTACCTACACCGCTACCTACATTACCTCTACTAACCTGTACCCCAGCTCATTGACTCGGTACCGGTACCCTCTGTATATAGCCTCGTTATTGTCATTTACATTTTTTATTTATTTTTACTTTCGTTTATTTGGTCAATATTTTCTTAACTCTTTCTTGAACTGCACTGTTGGTTAAGGGCTTGTAAGTAAGCATTTCACGGTTGTATTCGACGCAGGTGACAAATAAAGTTTGATTTGATTTGTACTGGAAGAAGACAGACAGCGATGCGGCGGTACAACCAGCTTCTGTGGACCAATAGGAGTCTCTGTAGGAAGCTGAACTGGGGCAGGGAAAAGTCAGCATTCTGCACTGTCTGACACCCCTCTACACCAGCCAAACCTACCCCTATATGAGCCGGTAGAGGAGGGAGAAGGGGGAGAGAGGGAGAGAGGGAGAGAGGGAGAGAAAACATGTTAAATACAACCTGCCTTTGAACAGACATAATTTCACTGCCAACCTCTGTCCATCACACTCATTCTTGATCAGTTTGGCATCATCTCCTATCGCCATGGTGATGGAGGTGGTCTGTTTCCCAATGAGCATGACCACATCAGCCTTCTGGCCCGAAGTGACATGACAACACAGCACTGACTGGCACAGCCCTGCCATGTCAAACTCAGGCTTGAACACTATCAAAATTACACTGCCTTTTGTGTGATGCTTTTCTTGAGAAGAAACAACAAGAGAATGCAGCCTTCAGATAAAGAGAGTGTTTACTAGACTCAGAGCAAAGAAATTATATGGCTCGTCACTAAGCTATAAGATATTCAGTCTTGTAGTCTTAAGACAAGCTCTATTAGTCTTTAACCATATGTTTACCAGTTCAGGGCCGGTGAGAACCAATGCTGATTTATCTCCAGCCATCTCTCTGTCCACACACCATAGTTATGTCTCTTTGCCCTTGGATAAAGTCCTCTCTGGATCAGGAGACTGGAGAAGACTGCCTGCAGGAGGAAACACACTAATAGATACAGTATATTGGAAAAGTATAGTCAATGTGTGTGTGTCCGTGCGTGTAGCCGTGTGCGTGTCTGTGTGTGTTGTGTAGCTGTGTGTGTGTGTGTGTGTGTGTGTGTGTGTACATATGTCTGACCTCAGTTCCTCCCCTTCTAATAGTCTGGTATCAGGATCCAGAAGTCTGCAGGAGTATCATATGTTCACCGCTGTCTCTGCAGAGAGAAAGAGAGAGACAGTGACAGTGAGACAGACAGAGTGATTGATGACTGAGAAGAACAGAACAGTGAGAGTTTTCTCCACTCAGTGACGGGTGCCTACCTTTCTAGTCCCTGGTCAGCACCCAGACTTTGAGTCCAGGCTGTCTGAGCAAGGAGATGGTCTCAGGGACCCCGTCCTGCAGCCGGTCCTCTATAGCCGTCACCCCCAGCACCTGCACAACAGGAACCAGGATGTACAGAGAGTTTATCACTATGATAGTGGATCACATTACATTTATATAAAGCTTTCATGAGTTTCCTTGATTGACATCATCCTTTGGAGCATAGTGATCATCAAATCCCATTGTATGAACATATTGTAATGCAGTGCCCTGATTATGAGGATTCCTTCACCTCTCTCCATGTCGTCAGACAGCTGTTCCAGCATGTCCTCATGGTTACGGGTTGTCAAGGCAGCTCCACTCCTCCCATTAGGCCTCAGGTACAGTATGTTCAGTATGTTCAGTATGTTTAGTATGTTTACTATGTTTACTATGTTCAGTATGTTTAGTATGTTCAGTATGTTTAGTATGTTCAGTATGTTCAGGGTTCTCAGACAGGACAGGGCAACAGCTAGAAGAAGGCAGGAATATACTTGATGAGATGTTGCATGAGATCTGCTTGTTCTGCTTACTATATGTAGTGTGTGTGTGTGTGTGTGTGTGTGTGTGCGTGTGTGTGTGTGTACGTTTGCGTCTTACATCTAAGGCTTTCTCAGTGCTCTCCAGATATGGACAGTCTTTTTGTAGTCTCTCCAAGATCACTATGTCAGCACCTTTACAGTATAACTTCAGCCCTCCCTCTGGCTCCCGCACCGCACTGCACACACAACAACATACATCAGAGGATAGAACAGATCTACACATGTCAGGAGAATACATCAAGACCAGAGACTGGGGGATAGAGAGATGAAGGGAGAGAAAGGGAAAGGTGCCAGGATATGGGAGCTGTGGGGCAGATGCATCCAGTCTCACTCAGGTAGTCACTAGATAGCCATGCTAGAAAGGACAAAAGAGGCAATTCTGTCAGATGTTTTGAGAAAGTACATAATTAGGGTATATTTGTTAGGGGTAAGCTCAGGGTTATATAGTCAGCCTTTCTAGCATGGCCAAATGGTAACGTCAGTCTCACCCAGTACAGACATGTCTGGTGAAGTCGAGTAGGGCGAGGGAGCTGGTAGTGGCGTTTGAGGCCCAGCTCACTGACTGTCAGAGAGTCCCTGGTCCTGGAGAGGAAGACCCAGCCCAGCTCCCTGCCTGCACCCACCAGGGCCTCTTCGTCTGGGGATGCAGCCTGGTACACCGGGGCCCCTGGAACAAACACCATAAAACAGAACTGGATTTCTGGATCAGGATGACATGCAGTTTCCTACTTCTTGAGAGGGTTTAGTACAATTTGTTTTACTGTATAGAAAAGTATTTACCTAGTTAAACTAACTACACAATAATTACTTGCTTGCCTTCACATTTCTTCCATTCTGGCAGTGTGCCAGTGCAGTGAGGAGCCGTCTGCTCTGTGTACACTGCTTCCCCCTCAACCTGTCCTCCACCGCTGGTCAGACAGACACAGACCCCCTCAGGAGAATAGGTTCCAGCTCAGGTCTAATGTCTGGGGGAGGCAGAGGTGGGGCAGAGAAGACAAAGGTTTGTTTGTTTACTACTTTTAATTATTTTTTATTTAACTAGGCAAGTAAGTTAAGAACAAATTCTTATTTACAATGACGGCCTACCCTGGTCAAACCCTAACCCGGATGAAGCTGGGCAAATTGTGCGCCGCCCGATTGGACTCCCAATCACGGCCGGTTGTGATACAGCCTGGAATGGAACCAGGGACTGTAGTGACACCTCTAGCACGGAGATGCAGTGCCTTAGACTTAGATGCGCCCCTTAAACACCCCCGACCCCACAGCCAGCAGTAGAGCCACCAGCAGCAAGAGCAGCACTATCTGAGATCACAGACATACATGTAGATAAACACACACTGTAACACAAAAGCACTTTTAATACACAAATATAACATGTTGAATGTTGAAGTTGAATAATTCATCATAATAAACTGAGTCAAGACAACTCAGCAGATAAAACCATCTATCTCCATAACTCTCACACTGCTTTACTTCATCATCCTCTCAGGTCTCTATCACTCACCACAATGACGACCTCGTTCAGGTCTCTATCACTCACCACAATGACGACCTCGTTCAGGTCTCTATCACTCACCACAATGACGACCTCGTTCAGGTCTCTATCACTCACCACAATGACGACCTCGTTCAGGTCTCTATCACTCACCACAATGACGACCTCGTTCAGGTCTCTATCACTCACCACAATGACGACCTCGTTCCGGTCTCTATCACTCACCACAATGACGACCTCGTTCAGGTCTCTATCACTCACCACAATGACGACCTCGTTCAGGTCTCTATCACTCACCACAATGACAACCTCGTGCAGGGCATATCACTCACCACAATGACGACCTCGTTCAGGTCTCTATCACTCACCACAATGACGACCTCGTTCAGGTCTCTATCACTCACCACAATGACGACCCCGTTCAGGTCTCCATCACTCACCACAATGACGACCCCGTTCAGGTCTCTATCACTCACCACAATGACAACCCCGTTCAGGTCTCTATCATTCACCACAATGACGACCCCGTTCAGGTCTCTATCACTCACCACAATGACGACCCCGTTCAGGGCATATCACTCACCACAATGACGACCTCGTTCAGGTCTCTATCACTCACCACAATGACGACCCCGTTCAGGGCCTTCTCAATCTGAGTCATCTTGACTCTGAGCCGACCAACATTACACAGGATCTTACTGTCTGAGCGGCAGGAAGATATGTCTCATTTCAACTTTTAATTTTCTATTTCATAGTCCTTATAATTGATCTGTTAGGGGAGGAAAAGAGGATCAATTTTAAAGTATTGGAGCAGGGCCTATGTATGTGTGCTGAGTACCGGTGTATATGAACATAGGCTGTGTCTGCATTGCAAAGGACTGTTCCTCTCAGCAGGATGTGTTCACCGTCCATAAGGTGGCGCTCTCCCCTCTAGTGGAGCTCTCCTCGGATGGTGAACGGATGACTATTGGGCCCCTCACACAACACAATGCCTTAGAGAAAGAGAGGGAGAGAGGGAGAGATATGGGTGGGGAGCGAATAAGAGAGGGACGGAATGAGGGAGAGAGTGAAAAGGAGGGAGAGAGAGGGGGCAGAAAGAAAATGATGGAGGGGTGAAAGAAAGGGCTGTTTACATGTCTAACCTGATACTGACATATAGTTATTAGGAGCTCACCATATTTTGAATACACTTTGCATTTTAACATAATTCCACTTACTTCCTAATGCTCTGGGTCTGGGTGGTGGATACCATTGAAGGCAGCTACAGTCTGCTTCAGATTTGAGGTCACCCTATTTTTTTTTTATAAACGTAGCATTTCTTCCTAATTACTGTAATGCTTTGAGTCAGGTGGTGCCTACCATTGAAGGCAGCCAGTAGTCATCTCTGTGTGGGTGGCAGCCAGGGTCTGCTCTGTGTGGGTGGCAGCCAGGGTCTGCTCTGTTGAGTCAGTGGTCATCTCTGTGTGGGTGGCAGCCAGGGTCTGCTCTGTGTGGGTGGCAGCCAGGGTCTGCTCTGTTGGGTCAGTGGTCATCTCTGTGTGGGTGGCAGCCAGGGTCTGCTCTGTGTGGGTGGCAGCCAGGGTCTGCTCTGTTGGGTCAGTGGTCATCTCTGTCTGGGTGGCAGCCAGGGTCTGCTCTGTGTGGGTGGCAGCCAGGGTCTGCTCTGTTGGGTCAGTGGTCATCTCTGTGTGGGTGGCAGCCAGGGTCTGTAGTTACTTCATGTTGGTCTCTCTGCAAAAACAACACTGCAGTGACTGCGTAATAGAAGTATTATAATAGGGATATAATATGTGTAGGAGGAAGACATACTACTGGGGAGCAGTGCTCTCATAACAATGATATCAATCTCAGAATAAAAGCCAAGTGCATTGTTAGAAGACAGATGTTCCTGTACCTTATCCATCACGGTCAGCTGTCTCCAAGTAGCACAGGCTGTGAGGCTCGGGCAGATCCGCCTGTACAAGAGATACAAAGAGAAAAACGGGAATAGAGAGGATCAAAGGTAGAAGGGGAGAAAGGGGAACAAGAGTCAGGGACAGGAGACCAGAACGCAAGAGAGACACGGGTTTTGGGTTAACATCACTTTACACAATCTGTGACTGTTCGTAAACCTGCAGGTGGTGCTGAGTAAGCTGAAGCATCAGCCTAGGCCTAGAAACTCAACGGGATCATCTGGTCTTTGTGAAGCCGCAACACATCTACCACACATACATCCTTCCACTGGGATGGGCTGAAACTGAGACTGGAGTGGAGAGAGACAGAAGGACAACGGAACTGATATTGATTTACACAGAAGTTTGAGGGTTTTACAGTACACATGGGTGTCTCAAGTTAGGTTTTTGCCCTGAGAGACAGAGCTGGCCTCTTTGTGCTCACCTCTGGGAGATGAGGACATCACAGGGTTATTAATCTGAGAGTCACTGCATCTCCTGGCCTGATGGAGAAAGAGAGGAGAAAGACAGATTGATACACATTATATATATATATATATATATATCTGAGAGAGAGAGAGAGAGAGAGAGAGAGAGAGAGAGAGACACACAAGGGAGATGTGAGAGTTTATCAATTAATGGGTTTGCGTGTTTGTGCCAGCAGTGTTGGATCACAACACAGTGTACTCTGTGACTCAAGGTATATCGGTCCCAGCGGAAACACAGAGAGAAACCCCACTAGGGGAACCTATAGTGACACAAACTGAGAGACTATCATCCATCAATAAATAATAAGTCAATGAAAAGGGTCACACAGCCTGTCACCAAGGCTGTTAAAGACCATACCTCAGTGAAGCCCTTCACCACAGAATTCTCCATGCAAAACATCATCGCTGCCTCAGGAGAGAAAGCTTGCTAGTGATAGTGAAGTTTTGTTTTTAATGCAACTCGGAAGAGCAGTTTGTCAATGAGGACAAGGAGTTAATGAGGAGAATGAGGGACAAATGTGTGTGATTGGAGGGTGAGTGATCTCACCAGGCCATTGGCCAGATCTTTGAGCCCTGCATTGACAGCACTATTAGCAAGGGGTGGTGGGGGTGTACCAGGGAATGGATGAGATTTGGAGCCCTGACCTGTTCACTGGATGTGGTACCTTGTCCCGGACCTGCTGTTTCTGACTCTCTCTCTCTCTACCGCACCTGCTGTCCCTAACTCTGAATGATTGGCTATGAAATGCCAACTGACATTTACTCCTGAGGTGCTGACCTGTTACACCCTCTACAACCGCTGTGATTATTATCATCATCATCATTATTATTATTTGACGTTTGAACATCTTGGCCATGTACCGTTATAATCTACACCCGGCACAGCCAGAAGAGGACTGGCCACCCCTCAGAGCCTTGTTCCTCTCTAGGTTTATTCTTAGGTTCCTGCCTTTCTATGGAGTTTTTCCTAGCCACCGTGCTTCTACATCTGCATTGCTTGCTGTTTGGGGTTTTAGGCTGGGTTTCTGTATTGCACTTTGTGACATCGGCTGATGTAAAAAGGGCTTTATAAATAAATTTGATTGATTGACGAGATGGCAGAGATATACCTGGAAACACACACACACACGTGTACATATGCATGAATGCGCACACACACACATATTGATCATTCATTGAATCACAAATATGAATTGCACATAAATAAGACCTGCTCACAAGAACCTGGAACACTTTAGTCAAAAACAACAAAAAATATACAAATATTACGATTCTATATCAACATACATACAGATAATTAAATTCACCAATATCAAATATTGGCTAAAAACTGAGAGTTAAAACCTAGAGTTTGACCTACATCACCACGATGAGGAGGAAGTAGTGGTTGGCTGCTCACTGGAACTGTTTGTACAGCGTGAGGGGAAGTCCTGACAACAAAACCCAGCGGACAGACACAGAAAGAAACACAGACAGACAGAGAGAGAGACACACAGAGAGAGACAGAGAGAGAGAGAGAGAGAGAGAGACAGAGAGAGAGAGAGAGAGACACAAGGGAGATGTGAGAGTTTATCAATTAATGGGTTTGCGTGTTTGTGCCAGCAGTGTTGGATCACAACACAGTGTACTCTGTGACTCAAGATATATCGGTCCCAGCGGAAACACAGAAAGGATCTCCTCTGTCGGTGTTTGTCGAAGTGGCGGCTGTTTGCTCTCACCTCCCACGTGATATCTGTTATAAACAGAAAAAGCCTCATATAACTGCAAATGTACTTTATCTATTACTAGGTCAGGTCACTCTCCATCACAGATGGAGTAGGATGAGATCATGTGTGTGTGTGTGCGTGTGACAGACTGTAGTGTGTTATTATGCCATCTCCCAGGGGGAATCTTGCAGGCCCCTATTCGCCCATACCGTGCCCGGAGAAGACAGAAATTACTTAATAGCTTCTTCTGAGGAAACCGGACCCCTTAAAACACTCCGTCATTATCAAACTAAGTCAAAGGTCATATATTGGATGCTTGATTTGACATCTAAACACTTTTCTTTGTTTCATGCAAATACGGATGGACACAAAGACTGGACTGACCGGTTTCAGGGTTGTTGGTATTATCCCCTTTTGGGCACGGTGCCATATTGACCACAGACGCTGTTCTGGAAGAGTGAAACATCAGAAAACAACAGACAACAAGTTATTTATAAAATGGACTCACATGCCAGCCTTCTGACTCATTACATTGCTGCCATGCTTACTACCTCATAGAACACACAGAGAAATTGAATTTTGACTCCTCAAATCATTGACTGTGACCTATTCTCAATAGAAAGACACAAAATCCTATGTTACTACTGGTCATTTGAGGTGACGGAGTGTCAAATCAAATGGTCCCATGGTTTAATATTTAAGATGTTTGATTAGTAGTAGACAAAATACCTACCGAACATGAGTTAACCCAGCTTGAGTTGAAAGTCTTCTTTTGGTAAGCGGTTGGTAAAAACATGTTGATCCAACAATTTGAGCATAAATCCTTTTAAGCCAGGACTCTCAACAGGTAACACAACAAGAGGTGGTGAATTCTGGTTCGGAAGTAGATATCCTTCTGTTTTCATCTGTCGTCATAACCTAAAGAGGAGTCAGGGTCATATTCAGTGGAATGAATGTCAACCCAGTTCACCTCAGATAGGCCTGAGAGAGGGGCTCCACCTCCTAGCTATAACTCTCTAATGCCTATTCTCCTTACAAAGAAAATAGATAACAGGTGTTATCTGATGACCTTCAACACAAACCCTAAAAACTAACCCTCCTTCACACTTCAGCATAACAGCACAAACCCAAATAAGCTCCCACCAGAAATAAATAAACAAATAAACAAACAAATCCATAGCTCAATGTTAAATTGTTTGTATGTCTCACACACAAACACCTGTGTAGATGATTGTTAATAACTCTCACCTGTAATCAGCGTCTCTGGAGTATCCCTCCATAGCATGTGTGTCCCATGGGTGTCACATAAGACCTGTGACCGTGGCACGCACCAACAACCTCAGCAGAGTCAGAACATTAACGCGGGGGTGACTTTCCATCCACCCTTCACAGCATTTCATAACATTCACCTGCTTGGGAGTGTTCCCTCTCTACCTTTATCTCTGTCTCTGCCCCTCTCCCTCTCCCAGGTAGCTTCACTATCAACATGTTCCACCTGTACCTGCCAGAAAGAGAGGGAGGAAGGGATGGAGGGCAGGGTCAAAGCGTGAGGAGAGAGACGGGAGAAAAACAGGCAAATATAAAGGGGGAAAGGTTATCAGTGCTTAGTTTGAGAACAGAAACACCAGTGGTCCCTCATTTCCCAGCTCATTTTCCATGTCCATTCAACACTAGACCATTGAGATATACTCATCTACACTGAAGGGCTCACTGACGTCTTTGACTGAATCTCAATAGTCTAAGGAGAACGAGAAGAGAGGTCAAGAGAAAACAAGGAAATTATTTTGAGATTCATCCTTTGTCACAATGCTAATAAGGTTAACATTGGACTAAAGGTCTGATGAGAGTATCTATGAGCAGGAAGGCCTGTGTGGAGAAACTGAAACACTACGTCTTCGTTCTGGAAATACCTGGCCAAACTCACAGTTCTGATTTTCTTTCACCATGGGTTTTATATTCTTTCCCCTCACAACACAGAGGTCTCCTTTTCTTCCCCACATCACCCACCCTCTGCCTCTTCCCTCATCTCCCTCCTTCTCTCTCTCTGAGGGAGGACAGACAGTGGGGACTGTGGATGTGTCTCTCAGCTCCAGATAATCAGCCTGTCATAAGGAGGGCCTATTCGTGCACTCTGAGTTGCAGTAGGACTGAGATGAGGACGAAGGGGCACAATGAGCTCCCTCCCAGGGGTAGCCACTAAGTCTTCATCCTTAAACGGAAGGTCATCTCTACAAAAAGAGCCCCATTTATTGACACCGGTCACACAATTACATTGTTTATGGCTGTCAGGCTCTTGTGTAGCTGGTGCATAAAGTCAGGCGCAGGAGAACAGTACTGAGTGAGCAAAAACTTTACTCAAACAAATAAACTTGCAAAACGCTAAAATACAAATAAACATGCCAAATGCAAAACGAGGCATAATAATAAATGCACCAGCCGGAAAGAAACGGCTTCACAATAAACAAACACACACAAGGACATGGGGGAAAACAGAGGGTTAAATACACAATAATGATGGATAATGCAAACCAGGTGTGTGAAAAACAAGACAAGACAAATGGAAAATGAAAAGTAGATCGGTGATGATTAGAAGACCGAATGCCGCTCGAGTGAGGAGGGGAACCGACTTCAGTCGAAGTCTTGACAATGGCATAACATTGTCCACTTGTTAGTACAATTTTTGATTTTCTGTTAAATCACTACTGCATGTGATAATCTATGATGTTTGTGAAAGAAAATATGTTACAACATTCAATGTGAATGAAATACTGTATTTAAATAGCCATTCGGGTCTAAATTCTCTTCCCATTCCTCTTGTGCATCTCAAGTTCTCAACCACATTCAGAGGACTGATGCTGACCAGAAAACCAAGGTGGCCACAACAATGGAAACTACTAAGTGGCCTGGAATCGCGATGGAACCACAGCAACTGCCAGGATTGTATATCAAAACAGTAGGTCAATTCCTTTAGGTCAAAAGGCAAATGATCACCAATATTGTTCGGAAGGCAACATGCAATGAAATATAAACTTATATAAAAGCCACAAAGATATATAGCTAAATAGCTCAAAGCATGTTTTAGGTTATGACGGCATATGTAATAAGATGCATGTATTTAGATGGATCTGTATGTAATAATACAATGTCATACAAATCCATTGCTCAGTCAGCACACCTTCTTGTGCTTTTGTCTGTTGCATTGCCATCTGGTGGTTGTAAATAATCACTGCAGCTTGATAATCCACTAAACAGTTTATTACCGGTTTCTAAACATTAAAAAAAAGATGTCATGATGTGTCATCACATGCTTATGTGTTTTACTCGTACCCTTTGTTGAATTATCCTCAAAAGGGCCACAGTCAAAACTTTGAACGCGAGTGTCTGTATGTTCATGTAGGTACATGGAAATGTGTGAAACTTACTCCACAGCCTTAAATGTCCTGCTTGTGTCGCCTCAATTGCTAGCTTTTGCAGTGACGCGATTCGCTAAGACGCTTGAAGGAGGGCTGTCACGTGTGCTAGCAAGGAGGGTCCTGAGTTCGTGACAGGTGTGGGCCGAATCGGGAGGAAGTGGTACTCGCTAAGCAAGCAGCATGACGTCCTTTTCATTCGCATCTGTGTATTTTCATCAAGGACAATCAGTCCGACCTAATTTTAAATGTGGGCTTGCAGCAGAGTGGTTTTCTTAGATGTGTTGTGGCATGGGGGTCTCAAACCTTCGCAAACAATAAGACCAGTCAGCTAGGCGTTTTCCACTACAGTTTAACTGCTGGCTATTATACCTGCTAAACCTCATATCCCTCAGCAAGCATTCACACATACACACATTTACACACATACACTTCAGTGTGAACCACCACACCATTAGAAATAGTTAAACAGGTGGAGTCCTACTTACCATATAACAGTTGGGATGGTTGCTAATTGATGTCCACACCAAAGTAACAAAGAGATGGATGGACAGATATACTGCAGTATCTTTGGTACATTTTACAGAGCGATGTCACTGTGGTGTCAAACTGGCAAATTAGCACACAACAGACAGTTGACACACAGGCCTTCTGAGAGTGGACTGGAGGCCCTTTTCACCAAACTCCATCCCACCGGGTTACTGTAGATTAAACCCAAACTCAATCCACATGAGATCAAAACCAGAGGAACACCATGACCCAAAATGAGATACTTGTACACTTGCACAAACTGTGGGGTCAAACATTGTCAAACTAGAATCTTTGTAGCCCATTATATATTACTGGATCTGTACAGTATCATCACTTGTCTATGTCTGGTCCATCTTTCCCATGAATGAGTGGATCAGTGTGGGAAAACTGTGCTTTTCTGTTGGAGGGGTCTACCAGCCAGGCTCTGACCAACCTCTGCTCTCAGTCATCCTGTCACCCAGTCACACTGCATCTGAAGCAGAAGGTTACACCCGGTGAGCTAAATGAGGCAGTGGAACTTCCTGTGAAAAGTGGTTAGCAGCTACGCTGACAGGATAGGAGTAGGAATCATGCAAAGACCATTTCAGATTTGCCTTTCAACCAAGATGGTGAATAGAAAAACATGACCTGGTTTAAAATAGAAAACACGTCTTGTCATTCACACGTCCTCTATTGTCAACATGCACACACCTCTGACAACAACAAACAGCTACAAGAACCAAGGCTTTTTCAGAAGTATTTTAGACCCTCTACTCTTTAGCCATGTAAGATGAGGAGTTATAACCTGGCAAACAATACTTGACGTGTACTGGAATACACCACAATGAGTCACTTTGTGATATACTGTATTTGAGACTGTATGTGGGCACAGCATCATGTGTACGCTAGCTGTGATGGCGTTGGGAGGGTGAACGGGTGAGATGGACGGGATTCTATTCTTGGGCCGACTCTCTTCTCTGTATACATCAATGATGTCGCTCTTGCTGCAGGGGAGTCTCTGATTCACCTCTACGCAGACGACACCATTCTGTATACTTCTGGCCCCTCTTTGGACACTGTGTTAACTACCCTCCAGACGAGCTTCAATGCCATACAACTCTCCTTCCGTGGCCTACAATTGCTCTTAAACGCAAGTAAAACTAAATGCATGCTCTTCAACCGATCGCTGCCCCGCACCTGCCCGCCCCGTCCAGCATCACTACTCTGGACGGTTCTGACTTAGATTATGTGGACAACTACAAATACCTAGGTGTCTGGTTAGACTGTAAACTCTCCTTCCAGACTCACATCAAACATCTCCGATCTAAAATTAAATCTAGAATTGGCTTCCTATTTCGCAACAAAGCTTCCTTCACTCATGCTGCCAAACATACCCTCGTAAAACTGACCATCCTACCGATCCTCGACTTCGGTGATGTCATTTACAAAATAGCCTCCAATACTCTACTCAACAAATTGGATGCAGTCTATCACAGTACCATCCGTTTTGTTACCAACGCCCCATATACCACCCACCACTGCGACCTGTACGCTCTCGTAGGCTGGCCTTCGCTTTACACTCGTCGCCATATCCATTGGCTCCAGGTCATCTACAAGTCCCTGCTAGTTAAAGTCCCGCCTTATCTCAGCTCGCTGGTCACCTTAGCAGCACAAACCTGTAGCACGCGCTCTAGCAGGTATATCTCACTGGTCACCCCCAAAGCCAATTCCTCCTTTGGCCGACTCTCCTTCCAGTTCTCTGCTGCCAATGACTGGAATGAACTACAAAAATCCCTGAAATTGGAGACACTTATCTTCCTCACTAGATTTAAGCACCAGCTGTCAGAGCAGCTCACAGACCACTGTACCTGTTTATAGCCCATCTGTTAATAGCCCAACCAACTACCTCATCCCCTACCGTATTTATTTATTTATCTTGTTCCTCTGCACCCCAGTTTTTTCTACATTGCACATTCATCTACTGCACATTTACCATTCCAGTGTTAAATTACTATATTGTAATTACTTTGCCACCATGGCCTATTTATTGTCTTACCTTCCTTATCCTACCTCATTTGCACTCTTTGTGTATAGATTTGTTTTTTTTCTACTGTATTATTGACTGTATGTTTGTTTTACTCCATGTGTAATTCTGTGTTGTTGTATGTGTCAAACTGGTTTGCTTTATCTTGGCCAGGTCGCAGTTGTAAATGAGAACTTGTTCTCAACTTGCCTTCCTGGTTACATAAAGGTGAAATAAAAAAAATATAAAAAATATTCTTCTACTTGCCTATAGATATGCTAGAGGGTCACTTTGTTGATATATGGTTGGCCTATGTAGACAGAGGAGGGGAATTCCATGCCAGCATAAAGGCAGGAAGTGGTTTTGCCACACAATGAACTGAAACCTGGGCTGCATCTCAATAGTTTAAAGTGACTTCCTCTCCTCATATCCTCCCTTCCATCTGCACTAATGTGAAAGAACTGGACAGGTGACAGAAAATACCTGAAAGGCAGTGTTCAGTGCAGGTAAATGAAGAGGAAACCACTTCAGACTATGGACATGCCACCTGGTACCTGTAATATAATGAATCCTGAAATCACTACCATGCACAAGTCTGAGCACCACAACAAGCCCTGCCACTGTCTACAAAATCTCTAAATGTATCCTTACTCCCACAGACAGTTGCTTTTTCACTTATACAGTAATGGCATAAAAGGCATACTTGTGGTAAGTGAAACCAGAAATTAATTCAGGTGAACGTCTGTGGTTTAACCCTTTCAGTTCTAGGAAATAGAGACTTTATGAGTCATCATGACCACAGAATCTGTCAGGTTGTTGAGCTTTGGCAGTTTAAAACTAAGGAAGACTTGTGGATGAGTCACAAGAGAGTGCAAGCAACATTGTTCACCACAACTTCTCCCCTTTCTCACAGGACAGTCCCACACTTACTGCCTGGACAACCCCCCACTCACCACATGCCCATTGGCCCATCCACAGATACATGATAAAGAACACAAACAAACACTGGCCCATTTCTGTGGAGAGGATGTTGTAAGGTAGGCTACGGCTATGTTGGCAATACATAGCGCAGGTCATTTAGATCCTTTCTTGATTTACTTTTTACAACATTGATCTGGATTTCACCTTTCAGAACTCCTGAAGAAACTCTGCACAACCATTTGATAATAACCATTGTTTCCGTCAACCACACAGACGAGCGCGCTTGCACAGAAATAAACACACAACATGCACAAAAGTTTCACAGCTCAGAGCGGAATATGCGCCTTGTCTCATTATCACTTCAGCACTTCACATCGTGACAGCGACAAAAAGGTAGGCCTGCTAGAGCTCGTAGCCGAACTATACTTCAAACTCCTCTTACACTTCCTAAAAACTCACTAAACATAATTTATATGTCATGGCAAAATGCATAGGATGCAGAAAACGCATGACAAAAGCCCAAAATGCCCTTCAGATTTACTTTATTTTTGTAAAAGTAAAATATCTAAATGGTCACTTGTTTACCAAAACTGTATTTAAACATAACCTTTAGCACTGTGTAGTTAATGGTTTTAGTCTTTTCCCATCAGAATTTTCAGTGTATTTTGTTGAAATTCCAGCCTTGGCTACTTTTGTATAAATATTTTGTATAAAGTCTAATATACTTTTTATAAAAATGTATGCAGCCTTTGAATTAGGCTTAGGCTGCATACCCACTATGCAACACATCACAAGTAATAAATCAGGTATGAATAATTTCTTCAAAAGCAATTTTACTATAGAGCCTTTACAGCTTCTTTGTCCTCTCATAGCCTACTGAGTGTCATGTCTACCCCACGGAGTAGCGAAAGGCCCCTGGAGGATATGTGCCAGCCCTCCTCCTCAGTGGAGAGCAGTGGTGGGGAGGAGGAGTTGTGGGACCCTGGCCTCCTCTTCCCTGTGGCCCGGCCGTCCCTTCTGGCCCACAGACAACTGAGGCTCCGGACCTGCCAGAGCCATCTGTACCCCAGCACGCGCCGCAAAAGAGAGATGACCCCTGCTGATAAGAAGGACGCCAACTACTGGGATAAGCGCCACAAGAACAACGAGTCGGCCAAGCGCTCGCAGGAGAAGAGGAGGGTGAATGACCTGATGCTGGAGGGCCAGCTGCTGGCCCTGAGTGAGGAGAATGCCCGGCTGAGGGCTGAGTTGATCACCCTGCAGCACCACATGGGCCTGGGGAAAGAGGCAGGCCCAGCCACCCTGCCTTCCCATGGCACGGTTCCACTGCACTGCCTGCTGCCCTGTCTGAGTCACTCATCAATGCCCTGGGGCTCCCTCTGCCTCCCCCAGCCTGCCCTGTGCCCCAGCCTGCCTCTCTACCTGCCACACTGGAGGAGCATGAGCGGAGGAACAAGGTCTTGGACATACACAGAAGCTTCAGGGGCAGGTTCAACAAATTGACTCAGCTCAGAAGGTACAGTTGAAGTCGGAAGTTTGCATACACCTTAGCCAAGTACATTTAAACTCAGTTTTTCACAATTCCTGACATTTAATCCTGTAGAAATGTGGTGTTTTAGGTCAGTTAGGATCACCACTTTATTTTAAGAATGTGAAATGTCAGAATAATAGTAGAGAGAATTATTTATTTCAGCTTTTAGTTCTTTCATCACAATCCCAGTGGGTCAGAAGTTTACATGCACTCAATTAGTATTTGGTAGCATTACCTTTAAATTGTTTAACTTGGGTCAAACATTTTGGGTAGGCTTCCAACAATAAGTTGGGTGAATTTTGGCCCATTCCTCCTGACAGAGCTGGTGTAACTGAGTCAGGTTTGTAGGCCTCCTTGCTCGCACACGCTTTTTCAGTTAAGCCCACAAATTTTCTATAGACCATTTTGCCACAACTTTGCGAGTATGCTTGGGGTCATTGTCCAGATGGAAGACCCATTTGCGACCAAGCTTTAGCTTTCTGACTGATGTCTTGAGATGTTGCTTCAATATATCCACATAATTTTCCTTCCTCATGATGCCATCTATTTTGTGAAATGTACCAGTCCTTTCTACAGCAAAGCACCCCCACAACATGATGCTGCCACCCCCATGCTTCACGGTTGGAATGGTGTTCTTCGGCTTGCAAGCCTCCCCCTTTTTCCTCCAAACATAACGATGGTCATTATAGCCAAACAGTTCTATTTTTGTTTCATCAGACCAGAGGACATTTCTCCAAAAAGTATGATCTTCGTCCCCATGTGCAGTTGCAAACCGTAGTCTGTCTTTTTTTATGGCGGTTCTGGAGCAGTGGCTTCTTCCTTGCTGAGCGGCCATTCCGGTTATGTCGATATAGGACTCATTTTTACTGTGGATATAGATACTTTTGTACCTGTTCCTTCCAGCATTTTCACAAGGTCCTTTGCTGTTGATTTGCACTTTTCGCACCAAAGTACGTTAATCTCTAGGAGACAGAACGCATCTCTTTCCTGAGCGGTATGATGGCTGCGTGGTCCCATGGTGTTTATACTTTCATACTATTGTTTGTACAGATGAATGTGGTACCTTCAGGCATTTGGAAATTGCTCTCAAGGATGAACCAGACTTGTGGAGGTCTAAACATTTTTGGTAGGCCTTGAAATACATCCACAGGTTCACCTCCAATTGACTCAAATGATGTTAATTAGCCTATCAGAAGCTTCTAAAGCCATGACATCATTTTCTGGAATTTTCCAAGCTGTTTAAAGGCACAGTCAACTTAGTGTATGTAAACTTCTGACCCACTGGAATTGTGATTCACAAGGTCCTTTGCTGTTGTTCTGGGATTGATTGGCACTTTTCGCACCAAAGTACGTTAATCTCTAGGAGACAGAACATGTTTCCTTGTTGAGCGGATTGACGGCTGCGTGGTCCCATGGTGTTTATACTTGCGTACTATTGTTTGTACAGATGAACGTGGTACCTTCAGGCATTTGGAAATTGCTCCTAAGGATGAACCAGACTTGTAGAGGTCTACAATTGTTTTTTTTTGAGGTCTTGGCTGATTTCTTTTGATTTTCCCATGATGTCAAGCAAAGAGGCACTGAGTTTGAAGGTAGGCCTTGAAATACATCCAACTCCAATTGACTCAAATAAGTGAAATAATCTGTCTGTAAACAATTGTTGGAAAAAATACTTGTGTCATGCACAAAGTAGATGTCCTAACCGACTTGCCAAAACTATAGTTTGTTAACAAGACATTTGTGGAGTGGTTTAAAAACAAGTTTTAATGACTCCAACCTAAGTGTATGTAAACTTCCGACTTCAACTGTATGAGTAAGTAGTCTCACCCAAGTGCACAGTCATTTCTGGGATGTTTAAAGCATTGGAAATCCTCCCTGTCCTTTGTGGTTGAATTTGTGTTTGAAATGTACTTCTCGATTGAGGGACCTTAATTGATAATTGTATATGTGGGGTACAGCGATGAGGTAGACATTCACAAATCATGTTAAACACTTATTGCACACAGAGTGAGTCCATCCAACGTATTATGTGACTTGTTAAGCAAATGTTTATTCCTGAACTTATTTTGGCTTGCCATAACAAAGGGGTTGAATACTTTTTGACTCAAGACTTTTCAGCTCCACAATATAGGACTCGTTTTACTGTGGATATAGATACTTTTGTACCTGTTTCCTCCAGCATCTTCACAAGGTCCTTTGCTGTTGTTCTGGTATTGATTTGCACTTTTCGCACCAAAGTACATTCAACTCTAGGAGACAGACGCGTCTCCTTCCTGAGCAGTATGACGACTGCGTAGTCCCATGGTGTTTATACTTGCGTACTATTGTTTGTACAGATGAACGTGGTACCTTCAGGTGTTTGTAAATTGCTCCCAAGGATGAACCAGACTTGTGGAGGTCTACAAATTGTTTTCCTGAGGTCTTGGCTGATTTCTTTAGATTTTCCCATGATGTCAAGCAAAGAGACACTGCGTTTGAAGGTAGGCCTTGAAATACATCCACAGGTGCACCTCCAATTGACTCAAATGATGTCAATTAGCCTATCAGAAGCTTCTAAAGCCATGACATCATTTTCTGGAATTTTCCAAGCTGTTTAAAGGCACAGTCAACTTAGTGTATGTAAACTTCTGACCCACTGGAATTGTGATTAAGTGAAATAATCTGTCTGTAAACAATTGTTGAAAAAATGTTTTGTGTCATGCACAAAGTAGATGTCCTAAACGACTTGCCAAAACAATAGTTTGTTAACAATAAATTTGTGGAGTGGTTGAAAAATTAGTTTTAATGACTCCAACCTAAGTGTATGTAAACTTCCGACTTCAACTGTACCTCAGTCCAGACAGCTGCTAGCTTACAGAGTGGCTTAGAACAAATCAACCCCAGATTATACATAGGGCTACTTTAATGGCATGTATTAAATGTCAGATCATGTCAAATAATACATGGACACTGTATTTATTGAATGGTTGCTAATCAACAATTGCAAATCATGGTATTTATAACAATATTTTAAACTATGTGTATTAACTACATTTTGAGAGTGAACTGGGAGTTCATTAAATTAATCTCATACTGTTACATGAGGAATATGACATCGGTATTTTCGGTGAACTTGTGGTGATTTTCTATTTAGTTGAATAGGTTATAGAAGATAATACGTAGAAGTTGGACCTCTTGCATATCTTAAAAATGAGCAGGTAGGTTTTTATATTTAGGACAACAAATAAGTAGGCTATATTCTGTGGAGCACAAGACGGGGCTCCATAGAATGCCCTCCTCTTATTCCGCTGTATATCTAATACAAGTGTTCTTTTTCTAATGACACAGCAATACAACTGGTTTAACAACTTTTACAATTACAGTGAATATTAAATTATTCAGGTGTAAAATAGACCGACTGCATTTTTCCCCAATTAAATGTTGCATTTTTAACACCAATGGAATAAAAATAAAACCTTTTTCAAAGAGCAGAAAATATTTTTCACATTCTCATTTAAGCAAGTAGGGTAGGATTGAAAGCAAGTAGGGTAGGATTGAAAGCAAGTAGGGTAGGATTGAAAGCAATCAAAGATACATTTTCAATCACTTTTAATTCAATGGCTCGCTTTGTTCTGTTAGGTGGACATTGTCCACAAAAACAATTGCTTTATTAGCCTAATGGCAAGAATTAGAAAAACTAACACGACAATCAACCTTCTAAAACACACTCTGCTACTATGGATTTGAAATGGAGATGAGCAATATTGGTTTGAATAGGAATTTTACTGTTCAAATAGCAGTTTTTCTGTGGTGTGAAGCATCGAATAAGGCTTCACTGAAACTAGGTGCTCTTTTTGGTTGGTTGGTGGGTGGTAATCCCCACGCTGTGAATTCCCGTATTGCCAACTATTGCACATTAGTTAGATATACAGTACCAGTCAAAAGTTTTAAAACACCTACTCATTCAATGTTTTTTTTTAGTTTTTTTTTACTATTTTCTACATTGTAGAATAATAGTGAAGATATCAAAACTATTAAATAACACATATGGAATCATGTAGTAACCAAAAAATTGTTAAACATGAATTTATCATAAGCCTAGTGCTTTTCTTACTACTGATTGGAACATCGGTGGCCACCCTTTGACTTGATGACAGCTTTGCATGCTCTTGGCATTCTCTCAAACAGTCTTGAAGGAGTTCTCACATTTTTTGAGCTCTTGTTGGCTGCTTTTCCTTCTCTCTGTGGTCCAACTCATCCCAAACCATCTCAATTGGGTTGAGGTCGGGTGATTGTGGAGGCCAGGTCATCTGATGCAGCAGTCCATCACTCTCCTTCTTGGTCAAATAGCCCTTACACAGCCTGGAGGTCTGTTGGGTCATTGTCCTGTTGAAAAACAAAATGATTGTCCCACTAAGCGCAAACCAGAAGGGATGGCGTATTGCTGCAGAATGCTGTGGTAGCCATGCTGGTTAAGTGTGCCTTGAATGCTAAATAAATAATTGACAGTGTCACCAGCAAAGCACCCCCACAACATCACACTTCCTCCTCCATGCTTCACGTTGGGAACCACACATGCAGAGAACATCCGTTCACCTACTCTGTGCCTCACAAAGACACGGCGGTTGGTACCCATAATCTCAAATTTGGACTCATCAGACCAAAGGACCAGTCCACTGGTCTAATGTCCATTGCTTGTGTTTCTTGGCCTTTAGTATTGGTGTCCTTTAGTAGTGTTTCTTTGCAGCAATTCGACCATAAAGGCCTGATTCACAGTCTCCTCTGAACAGTTGATGTTTAAATGTCTGTTACTTGAACTCTGTGAAGCATTTATTTGGGCTGCAGTTTCTGAGGCTGCTAACTCTAATGAACTTATCCTCTGCAGCAGAGGTAACTCTGGGTCTTTCTTCCTGTGGCGGTCCTCATGAGAGCCAGTTTCATCATAGCGCCTAATGTTTTTTGCGACTGCATTTGAAGAAACGTTCAAAGTCTTTGAATTTTTCCGGATTGACTGACCTTTAGGTCTAATGTTGTTTCTCTTTACTTATTTGAGCTGTTCTTGCCATAATATGGACTTGGTATTTAACCAAATAAGGCTATCTTCTGTACACCACCCCTACCTTGCCACAACACAACTGATTAGCTCAAATGCATTAAGGAAAGAAATTCTACAAATTAACTTTTAACAAGACACACCTGTTAATTGAAATGCATTCCGGGTGACTACCTCATGAAGCTGGTTGAGAGAATGCTAAGAGTGTGCAAAGCTGTCATTAAGGCAAAGGGTGGCTACTTAGAAGAATCTCAAATATAAAATATATTTTGATGTGTTCAACACCTTTTTGGTTACTACATGATTCCATATGTGTTATTTCATAGTTTTGATGTCTTCACTATTATTCCACAAGGTAGAAAATAGTAAAAATAAAGAAAAACCCTTGAATGAGTAATTTGTCAACTTTTGACTGGTAGGCTAATTCAATGCATTTTTGTGGAAAAGCGGACGTTTTACCAATTCACATACTGATATGCCTTAGAATAGTTGGCTGGTTACTGGCTGGCTGCAACCTGGTCTCAGAGAATTTCATATTATTCTGTAGGTAAATCCCAGACACTCCATTTAGTATATGTTACATTTCATATGGTATGTATTCATTTGTGGATGTCAATCACCAACTATTACAATTCGTATTATATGTTACGAATATGCAAAACATACAATATGTTACGAATTTGCAAAACTTATGGTATGTTAGCCACTTAGCCACCTAGCTAGAATTAGTAACGTTAGCTAGCTGGCCAACGCTAGCTAGGCTAGGGGTTAGGGTTAAGTTTAGGAGTTAGGTTAAGGTTAGGGGAAGGGTTAAAGTTAGGTAACCTTTCCCCTAACCTTAACCCTTTTTTATAAACTACGTTTAACACCTTGAAGTATGGCGATTCACAGTATACCCTTCAGTAGTTTTAACGGCACATCCAAGATGATGCCACCGATGTTCTAATCGGTAGTAAGAAAAGCTCTAGGCCTATGATAAATTCAGATTTACACACTTTTGCACATAGACCTCTCACCATCGTAAACTGTGCACTTCAGGTTCAGTATAGACTATCCAAGATAATCGCAAGTGATTCTAGAACACCAAATTCCTACAGTAGCCTACTTCTAAGTGTACAGTAGCCTACTTATTGTCAAATAACAAAATACAATACTTCTATATGAGTTATTTATACCAGCCACATGTGAACTCTATTTCATGTGGGTGAGGAGAGCTCATGAGAGGAGAGTGAAATTTGCCATGCTGCTTTGAGGTGTGAAACCAACGGTGCTGAGTGGTGACAGCATGGACACATCTGTTAACACGACGCTTTTGAGCACATCTAATTTTTGACTGAGGCCCTTCACACTCATGTGAGAACATCACTCATTCAATATGAGATATGGTTTCCTATCACCTCCTGCCTGCTATGGCAGTAAATAGTTGAATATATAACTATAACTACAATTAAAACCAAACTAAAGCCATTTAGTGCACAGTAACTACAAAACAAGTATAGTAACAGTTATAGTAACAAAACGACTACTAGTAATAGTAAGAAAACGAGATCACATTGGAGAACTAATTGGGTAACTAATGAACCCTTGAAGCATGGTCACCATTCAACGGAAAGAATATTCAGAGTTGACCAGATGTCTCCATAGGTCTCGTAATGGTTGAATTCCTCTGGCCACATTCTATGGGCTGGTTTCCCGGAACCTAGATTAAACATACTGCTGCATTGAAAAGCATGCCAATTGGATATTCTTCATTGAAAGTGCAGGATTAGGCTTGACCTGAATCAGGAAAACGCACTATTCTTCATGCATAAATCCTTACTAGGCATCCAGCAGAAGGCACTGCAGTATAGCACTGTACTGCACAACACATTATAATCTATGGCAATCAATGCAATAATGTCTACCTGCGGACTGCAGTTACTACAAGGAACGCCCGCATGAAACGCCTATTAGCATTGCCTCACTACATGCCACGCCCACTGCCATTGAGGCTGCTTGTAACAGTAGGCCTATGGCCTGCGGCCCGCAGATAGACCCTTCTCAAAAAATGCAAGACTTGTTTCTATGATAAACCACTAGATGGAGTACTGTACAACATGACATGGAATCTCAGTCATGACATGCTTGGTCAATCAAGTATTGTTTGTTAAAATCTTCCAAATCCTACAGGTTAACCCCCCTAACAAATGTGTCAAACTGCAAGAAGTAATTATGAATTAGTTGTTAACAAACTAGAAAGATCATGACAGTTGTGAACAAATGTAGCCTTACTGTTGACGCTGGATAATTAAAACGTTCGGTGACACAGTAGGACTATGCTATTTTACCATTGCACTGGAATTTACCAATTAAGCAGGATTATTCTTGACTTCAGATCTACAACATGATCCTTTATAATAAAGCTATCCAAAGTTTTCACAGGATCCCACTTTCCAGTGTTTACCCCAGTAGACAAAGAAATGTCACCCCTAGCATGACAAAGGAGACATTTTATTGAAACTTGACGTAAAATGTGGTCATATGAGGGACTTTTTGCATCTTTAGGTAAATTGACTTATCACAACAAAGAATACAGAGTGATAGGTAAGGGGCTAGAAAGAGAGAGAAAGGAAGGACCTGGTAAGCCAGGTATCTAATGGCTGACACTTTCAGCCTCCCTCTGCTCAAACACATCTCCCAGACGATGACATAGGTAAGCCACGACCACCACATTGAGGGGGACTGAGGAGGATACAGACACACAGAACAGAAGGGGTGAGCTAGGCTAGGTGGAGTGGGGGTGGGCAGACAAACAGGCAGACAGTTAATATGCTAAGAAAGAGATAAAAGGTTGAGTGTGAGGTCACACATTGTGGTGGTCTGTGATGAAGCCACTTTACCGTAGGTGATCTTCAGGTGATATACAGGGGAAGGATGAGCATACAGTTCTGTAAGTTACTGTCTGCTGCTCACAGAGACACAATGGGCGGGCGGTGGAACATTGACTGAGGTCATTGTCACATTGCGTCAGTGGTGGACTCACCGGAATATAGTTGCCAGCAGCAGAAGGTAAGGTCCTGTGTTCATTTTCATAACATTTTCACTCACCTCTGTGGTGGACAGACACTGTCTAAATTAAAGTTCCCTATACATATGACATATAGAGCTACAGAGAGTAAGGTAAATGGGTGCAATATGTTCTTTTTCGTAGCCATGCACTGGCAGTCCACTGCTTGACTTACCGCTGTCACTCTCAAGTCTCAACTTGGAGCAGTAATCAAAGAATAATACTTTCAGAATTGAAAAGTTTGTCTTAAATTACAGTATTCTGGTTCAGACTTTTGGGAGGTGTTATAATAGCAAGTCTATTTTAGACGTGGTATCTCAGATCTGGGTATATTTTAAATGAAGTGACTTCCCTATTAAAAAAAGATGACACATTTTATAAAACTTTGATACTGGATATGATCTAGTTCTTGAAACAAATGAACAACTTTCTTTAACTTGTTTAGAATACTTTTGTGCAACATACAAAAAGCAATACAATAATGCTATTTCGGGCATTTGTGTTGCATAAGTGACATCTATGAGAAATGTGAAACGTTCGTCAGCCTGTGTAGGACCTGTAAGACCTTTCCAAGTTGACATAGTAAAAGTGATTATAGCAATAACAACATGTTTTTAAGTGACCAATTATTGTTCTATATAAGAGGGTGAAAAGGTATAATTGAAAAAAAGAGACATTTCAGCAGATAATATTATCTTCAAGTAAACATTTATTTTGGTATTTTATTCCCTGTCAAACAGTACAAACTTTGCAGATTTCTAAAGGCTTAGTTAGTCTGGCTCTACATGTAGATGGTAGAACAACCAGAAAATAAATAATGGAGCTTTTTGCTGTTCTTCTGTCGACGGGCAAATTAAAAAGCGACAATAAAAGTGTTTAGTAAAGTACTTTCACAAAAAACTGTGTTCATAAAAAAGTAATTTTCCTATAGACTCTAGACACATACAATGCAAGAAAGTTGCTACAGTACATCCCTAACTAATTTCATATGTTATCTTCCAAGGAATGTATGTGTTAACTGAAAAGGCATGCTTGTGGTAAAGGCAATGTTCTCTGGAGAATTTACGAGGTACTGGACATCAATTTTTTGTTATTGCTGCCATGACAGATCGCCAAAAACATTAACAGTAAAAGTCAGGAGGTTAACCAATGGTTTCCTATTAGGTACCAGGGAGAGAGACTCAAGTACTTCACAAAGCAAGGAAGGAAACAACAGCAGACCAACTGGTGCTGCGACTTATGCTGTAAAAACGGATAGGTGTCAAAAGAAGAAGTTTAAAAGTTCCTTACTAAAAAGCAGTGTCTATAATTAGCGTGTCAATAAGCAGCAGGTGCAGTAACTCACGCAGTGAGGGACTCGTCTCTGGAGAGGACTGTTCAGGAAGCTGAGCAACACTCTGCTGCAGTCCTCTGTTGTCCTTCTCCCTACACAGCAGCACTGCTCTCCATTTGCTAGACCTCAGCCCTTGACCGTTGGGGCAAGTTTTAAACCACTCTGCCATCACGACACAGCTCTGCTCTACCCCCAGCAACTTTAGCAACCAGCAACTCTAGCACCTGGCTATAAACATGCAGCACCCCATGAAATACTTTAGCAATGTCAATGAGGTTTAAAATGGTCTGGGTATGATTGTACACTCCATAAGTAGACTGGTTGCTTGTAGTTATGAATTGATGAAGAAGAGTCATAAATAATTATGGTTTGCAATTTTTCTAGCTTGTCGTACAACAATGTAAAGAGAAGGCACAACAGCATGGGAAACCTTGAGAAGTTTGCCCACAAGCCTTGGACAGAGGCCCATCTACAGTATATTTAGTGCAGGGGATTGGGCAGACAGTACATTTTTAACCTCAAGGTGCATGTACTCTCCACCACAAGGCAGTGCTTTACTCTCTCTCACCTCAGTCTTTGGGTACATTTTGATGCCCTTCGCTCTGACTGCCACTTCAAAGAGTAAGTATAACAGCAACGCACAACAGAGTTGGTCTACTGTAAACTTTTATTTTTATCACAAAGTTGTATTTTCTGAGGTTCTCGTACTTGCAACATGCTCCTTTTCAATATTGTTAGTAATCATTATATAGAATTTTTGCTTCAGGCTATGCCAAGAACAACATAATGAATCTAATAGAAGGATAGGACAGACAGACTTCTCGCAAAGTATTAATAAAAAAGAGAACTTGCAGGACATTTCATGATAAGTCGAGGTAACATTATAAGAAGCTATAATAGCTATGTTATGTGGCAAAAAGCAAAACACGAAGCAGACTCAACTCTTTAAAAACCTGCTTTACATAAAATATTGTGTGCTATAGTTTGGAAAATGAAAACGTGACTCTGAATGACAACATAAAACTGTTTTGTTTATTTCAAATATTACAACGGTTATCCTCAAGAAAGGTAGTGTTCTTCATGTTTTAATTTGCTTACCATGATACTTCTGAGTATCATCACACTGGCAACCCTGAAAGGTAGTGCGAACATCCCTCTGACCTATAGAAATGAACAAGTCATTGTTATTTTGACCTTTGGGGAATTTTGTAAAACACACAGATGTAGTTTTTAGCTTTAAAGTACAGACCAAATATCAAAAGTGCACAGAGCGAGCCATGTTGTCATCAAACACAGGATATATTATAATCTAAATAATGATACCTGTGTGATAGCATCTGTAATCATTCTCATTTCATTAGTTATCTTCAGATGCTGTACCTGCCAGTGTAATTACACCAGTTTAGGATGGACACACTGTATTATGCACAGTTGTGATTGTGATCAGACTTTGATAAAACATACAGTTGAAGTCAGATGTTTACAAACACCTTAGCCAAATACATTTAAACTGAGTTTTTCACAATTCCTGACATTTAATCCTATTAAGAATTCCCTGTCTTAAGTCAGTTTGGATCACCACTTTATTTTAAGAATGTGAAATGTCAGAATAATAGTAGAGAGAATGATTTATTTCAGCTTTTAGTTCTTTCATCACATTCCCAGTGGGTCAGAAGTTTACTTACACTCAATTAGTATTTGGTAGCATTGCCTTTAAATTGCTTAACCTGGGTCAAATGTTTTGGGTAGCCTTCCACAAGATTCCACAATAAGTTGGGTGAATTTTGGCCCATTCCTCCTGACAGAGCTGGTGTAACTAAGTCAGGTTTGTAAGCCTCCTTGCTCGCACGCGCTTCTTTAGTTCTGACCACAATTTTTCTATGGGATTGAGGTCAGGGCTTTGTGATGGCCACTCCAAGAACTTGACTTTGTTGTCCTTAAGACATTTTGCCACAACTTTGGAAGTATGCTTGGGGTCATTGTCCATTTGGAAGACCCATTTGCGACCAAGCTTTAACTTTCTGACTGATGTCTTGAGATGTTGCTTCAATATATCCACATAATTTTCCTTCCTTGAATGGCATATATTTTGTGAAGTGCACCAGTCCCTCCTGCAGCAAAGCACCCCCAGAGCATGATGCTGCCACCCCCGTGCTTCACGGTTGGGATGGTGTTCTTCTGCTTGTAAGTCTCCCCTTTTTCCTCCAAACATAACGATGGTCATTATGGCCAAACAGTTCTATTTTTGTTTCATCAGACCAGGGGACATTTCTCCAAAACGTACGATGTATGTCCCCATGTGCAGTTGCAAACCGTAGTCTGGCTTTTTTATGGAGGTTTTGGAGCAGTGGCTTCTTCCTTGCTGAGCGGCCTTTCAGGTTATGTCAATATAGGACTCGTTTTACTGTGGATATAGATACTTTTGTACCTGTGACCTCCAGCATCTTCACAAGGTCCTTTGCTGTTGTTCTGGGATTGATTTGCACTTTTCGCACCAAAGTACGTTAATCTCTAGGAGACAGAACGTGTCTCCTTCCTGAGCGGTATGACGGCTGCGTGGTCCCATGGTGTTTATACTTGCGTACTATTGTTTGTACAGATGAATGTGGTACCTTCAGGCATTTGGAAATTGCTCCTAAGGCTGAACCAGACTTGTGGAGGTCTACAATTTCTTTTCTGAGGTCTTGGCTGATTTCTTTTGATTTTCCCATGATGTTAAGCAAAGAGGCACTGAGTTTGAAGTTAGGCCTTGAAATATATCCACCTCCAATTGACCCAAATAAGTTAAATAATCTGTCCGTAAACAATTGTTGGAAAAAATACTTGTGTCATGCACAAAGTAGATGTCCTAACCGACTTGCCAAAACTATAATTTGTTAACAAGACATTTGTGGAGTGGTTGAAAAATGAGTTTTAACAACCTAAGTGTATGTAAACTTCCGACTTCAACTGTATGAGTTAGTAGTCTCACCCAAGTGCACAGTCATTTCTGGGATGTTTAAAGCATTGGAAATCCTCCCTGATGTTTGTGGTTGAATTTGTGTTTGAAATGTAGTTCTCGATTGAGGGACCTTAATGATAATTGTATATGTGGGGTACAGCGATGAGGTAGACATTCACAAATCATGTTAAACACTATTATTGCACACAGAGTGAGTCCATCCAACTTATTATGTGACTTGTTAAGCAAATGTTTATTCCTGAACTTATTTTGGCTTGCCATAACAAAGGGGTTGAATACTTTTTGACTCAAGACTTTTCAGCTTTTCATTCTAAATTAAATTGTAACAACTTCAAAAAAAAATCAGGCTGTAACACAACCACATTTAGAAAAAGTTGTGTGTATACTTTCTGAAGGCACTGTACGTGTGTGTTGGAGTGTCAGTGTAGTATGTGTGAGTGTGTGAGTAAAGTCCAGTGAGTGTGTGAGTAAAGTCCAGTGAGTGTGTGAGTAAAGTCCAGTGAGTGTGTGAGTAAAGTCCAGTGAGTGTGTGAGTAAAGTCCAGTGAGTGTGCATACAGCCAGCGCAAGAGAGTTAGTGCAAAAAAAAGGGGATCAATGCAAATTGTCCGGGTAGCCATTTGATTAACTGTTCAGCAGTTGTAAGGCTTGCGGGTAGAAGCTGTTCAGGTTCCCTTTGGTCTCAGACTTGGAGTCTTTGACGGTTTTTAGGGCCCTGACACTAACTTGTATAGAGGTCCTGGATGGCAGGGAGCTCAGCCCCAGTGTTATACTGGGCCATACGCATTACCCTCTGTAGCGCCTTGCGGTCGGAGGCCAAGCAGTTGCCATACCAAGCGGTGATGCAGCCAGTGGTGCAATGGTGCAGCTGTAGAACTTTTTGAGGATCTGAGAGCCCATGCTAAATCTTTTCAGCCTCCTGAGGGGACTCTGTTGCTGTGTTTGGACCATGATAGGTTCTCAGTGCTGTGGACACCGAGGAACTTGAAGCTCTCGACCCGATCCACTACAGCCCTGTCGATGTGAATGTGAGCGTGCTCGGCCATCTGTTTCCTGTAGTCTACGATCAGCTCCTTTGTCTTGCTGACGTTGAGGGAGAGGTTGTTGTACTGGCACTACCATGTCAGGTCTCTGACTTCCTCCCTGTAGGCTGTCTCATTGTCGTGGGTGATCAGGCCTACCACCGCTGTGTTGTCGGCAAACTTAATGAAGGTGTTGGAGTCGTGGGTGAATAGGGAGTACAGGAAGGGACTAAACATGCACCCCCGAGAGTCCCTGTGTTGAGGGTTAGGGTGGTGGATGTGTTGTTGCCTACCCTCACTTCCTGGGGGCAGCCCGTCAGGAAATCCATGATAGAGTTGCAGAGGAAGGTGTTTAATCCTAGTGTCCTCAAAGCAAATTAAATGTTATTTGTCACATGCGCCGAATACAACTGGTGTAGACTTTACCGGGTCCTTAGCTTAGTCCTGAGCTTGGAGGGCACTATGGTGTTGAACGCTGAGCTGCAGTCAATGAACAGCATTCTCACATACTGTAGGTGTTCCTTTTGTCCGTGTGGGAAAGGGCAGTGAGGAGTGCAATAGAGATTGCGTCATCTGTGTGAACCTGTAGTGTAAATATCTAGTGTATTTTTGTCTATGTCACACATTATCCCAATTGCAACACACCACTATAGAACCTTAGCTATAACTGTCTAGGAGTTATTATGTAGCTCTGGTGGCTATGCCTCTGGCATCATGGGGCTGACACCTGGTACAGAATGGTCTCAGCTCTCTCTGCTGTAGGGAAACATGGTGGACAAACAACATCAATCAGTAGCCAACATTGAAATCCAAACCAATCAATCAAACTATTGAGCTGCACAACACTGACATCCAGACAGATCAGAGTTCACATTGGGACATGGTGCTCTCATTAACAAGCATGTAATGGTTCAGAAGTGGATTTACACTGGCTAAAAAGAGTATTTGATTAACAAGAATAATAACTTGATAACATGTAACTGTAGGAATTCTGTTTCAGATGTTCCCAGATTGATTAAGAATATATCAGTCTGATGTTTCTGCATACGTGTGTGAGAGAGTGCATCTGTGTATTCACTTAACACACTACACACACAGGCCGCGTAGTCTCATAGCTGTGGTTAAGCAAATCTAACATAGCTTTGTTCCTCCTGCACAGCTTCCCACCAAACCCACCCACTCACCCACCCACTCACTCACTCTCCCCTGCAATGAAACAGATGAGCAGGACTCCATTGTAGTGCTTTTTCATCTTAGGGTTTCTATGTTCCTGTTTGTATATATTGTCCTGTGGCTAGGGCACATGCAGTCTCACTCCTAACTGACCCCCTCTCATCTGCATGTAAGGAGCGAGGGCCAGAAAATGAAAGGGAGGTAGAAGATATTGAGCAAGAGGTGGGCACATTGCAGGCAATCAGTAGCTGGGGGTGGACAAGTGAGTACACCATCAAAGATGACTGTGAGAGTGGATGTGAGAGAGAGAGAAAAACAGAGAGAGAGAGAGTGTGAGAGCGAGAGAGCAGCATTGTGAAAACAAAACCTTCCTTGTTTCTAAAACGAGCATGCTCTGCATCGAGCAGATTGAGTGTGTTTGAAACTCTCAATCACTTGACTTGTCCGCTCTATCAGCCAGAATTATTCACGCCACGAGTCAGTATGTCACAAATGACATGTAGCTCATATCTTAACTTTTAATAATTTTCAAAGTGCACAAAAACAGCTATTTTCTCAACTATATGTATTCAGTGTCTAAGCTAGGAGAAGAATATGAGTTGATTAGTCAAGTTGAAAGAAGAGGCAGGTCCAGAGAAGTTCCTGTGTCAAATCTAGAAATTGTTTGTGTGAATGACATAAGAGCTGGTAGAGCAGAGACTAGCCACGTAATACCTTATCATACCAACTGTCCAACATTTTAACTTGCATCGTACATATTATATTAATATTATATTAATCACCAATTCAATTTACTTGAACACTCCGGAAGTCTTTCAGACATTAAGATTATTTTAGTCACACTAGAGGGGCTGGTTGCACCTCAGACAACTCCTCCTCTCTGTCTTTCCATCCTCTTCACCACTGTTTAATTCATCTTGTCTAGACATGGAGGTGTCTGGTCTCAAAGACAGACTGAGGGCTGGGCAGTGAGCTGACAGTGGGATAGGAGTGGGCTTTGTTGCTCTATAACAGCATTTCATTCAAAGCACAGAAACACAGAAATCAATAAATGTTCTGATCTGTGACCCAGGCACTTAGACATACTGTATAGCAGACATTTGGAAATATATAGCCTATACATAAGATTTGACAAATACTTTACTAATAATAAACCTGCCCTTCACAGGTGACATCCTAGAAAACCAACTTGAAAAAAGTGCATGAGAAGTTCTTATCTTCCTTTTACCTGCCCAACAAAGAAACAGCCATCCCACTTTCTATATTGAGACCAGATGGAACCCATGTCGCTATCTCCAAATGGGAGCATCGAGGAAATGGAGGACGGTCACATAGCCTACCTAGAGGGGGAGCTGGCACCCAAGGGCCTGCGGCGCAAGAGAGAGTTTATCCCAAATGAGAAGAAGGACGCCACCTACTGGGAGAAGCGTCGCAAGAACAACGAGGCGGCCAAGCGGTCGCGGGAGAAGAGGAGGGTGAACGATTATGTGCTGGAGAGCCGCCTGGTGGCCATGAGTGAAGAGAATTCCCGATTGAACACAGAACTGCTGGCCCTCAAACTCCACTTTGGCCTGGTGAGCCCTGCGGCCTACACTGCCCACCAGAACAGCCTGCTAAGGCTCCGCTATGCGAACACCTACAGCCCCCAGTCCCCGCCACCCAGCAGCTCAACCCAGTCCCTGGACAGGGATGTCTACTGGGGCAGGAGGCCCAGCTACAGAGACCTCTCCACGCTGCCCACTTACCACCACCGACCCTCCGTCCTGACTGGGCAACCTGCCCCTGCCCTGATCCATCCACATGCTCTACCAACCAGAAGGGGATATCCATACATCTTAGACATGCCCAGTGTCCTCCACCCTGCAAACTCATCCTCCCTTCTCCTGCCCCCGCTTCTCCCCCCTGCCCTATCGTCGTGGCCGGGGGTTCCCCTGCTGAGGCCCACCCCTAAGAGAGGGTGTTCAGACGAGGAGGGGGAACAGCAGGTCCCAGCAGCCGCCTCCAGTGCTGCATTACCGCACAAGCTGAGGCTGAAAACCCCCAGAGCTTCTACTGTCCTTAGGGATGTCAGAGATAGGGCCTCCCCCCCGCTCCCACTTTATGTGTCTGACTGACTGACTGATTGATTGACCACACTGCAAAGGAGCACAGAGTAGACCAACCACAGCACTGTAACATTGACACCAAAGTTACAGCAAAGACGTTATGTACAACTTAAAACAGACATTTGTTTAAAAAAAAAATGTTTTTGCTTCTCTGCCATGCTTCTTTAGTGTCCAAGTTAACTGGATATAATCTATTATAGCATAGCATTGAGAGACCTCAGTTCACTTACAGTATGTGTGTAAAACTCAATATGGGCAGCCAATATACATAATTGTTTTTAACTTTTTGGAATGGATGGAATTTATCTTTTCAAATTAATAAATTCTTCTAATTGTTCACTCTTTACTGATTAGCACACAAACAGTGTGTGTGTGTGTGTGTGTGTGTGTGTGTGTGTGTGTGTAATGTGTAGACTACTGTGTGGGTAATGTTTATGTTATGTTGGCTGCCTGGTAGAGAAAGCACTGTGGTATTAAAGTTGAGATGAAAGGAAAATACCAGACATGACATGAAAGGAGATGAATTTCAACATAACTAGAGACATAGTCTGTGTATAATATAGGTGTGAGAACTTAGTGGTTAGTCACTTGTACCTGCTATAACCACCACAAATGCACTTAACGGAATGGGGTATCTATGATGCAAATTACGAACAGTGACGAGCAGTCTCAGACCAATTTATTTGTCTCGGACCAATTTAGTTGTATTTTAAGACCCTCGAAATCAACCTTATAAATCTGATTTATGTAGTTGTTTTTGTCCCAATGCATGTTTTTGTCCCAAAATCATGTTAAACACTATTATTGCAACTAGAGTGCATGTCAGTAGCTGCATCGTCATCACTCACCTTCTGTTTTTGTGTTGACATGAACTCTGAGTCACTGTCTGACTTGTTGAATATTCACCTTTGTGAAATGACAAAGAAACTTCCTCTCTAGCCCGCTGAGCAACTATTGTGGGGAAGCGTACTCCCTGATCGAACAGGGTGACAGCTCACCATCTCACACAACCCAACACCTTCTCCACACGTCTCAATTTACTACGATCAAGTGCCCGACAATGGCAAAAAACAGCCAAGCCGTCCGTTCATCAGTTTCCGCGAATTCACAACACTTTACGGTATCACGTGTTTTCAGGTAGCGCAACTGAGTTGGAGGCAGAGTATGTGAGCGGAGCGGAGCTGGAGAAGAGCGAGGAGCAGAGCATGCCCAATTTGTCTGGAGCATGGAGCGAGATTCCCAAAGGCTGAAGCGTCGCCTTCTCGCTCACTTCACGAGCTCAGGGCAGGCCTCCTCCAGCATGCATTTGTAGTCTACTTGTGTGCTGCTAATAGCCCCTTGCTTTAGATACTATGGAGTTCACTAAATATTTTCATAAATAAACGGATAGAACACATAGGTGCTGAATCAAGGTGGCTTACAAAGATGAGGACCAAGAGCAAGAGAGGGAGTGTGGTGAGAATTATTGTGGAATCTGAAAAGACACTTATCCCAAAAGTATGATGGTGTACTTACTACCTGCACATGCTAAAATAAAGGAAAGAGGTGGGTAGATAACTAAGTGTGTCATTGTATCAAAGTATTTATAAACTTAAAATCAGATCTCTTAAGCGTTTCCTTCATTTTCGTTCTATTATATATACAGTAGGCCATGTTTGGCCCGATAGGCCTGGCATATAATTATATATTTGTTTTATCTGCATCTCTGCCCAGTCTGGCAAGAGTGGCCAAATGGGTGTTTAGCATCCCCACTGGCTTTGCAAGTGTGGTGAGAATGTTCTCCGCTGCTGGTGGCTCATCAGGCACCATACATGAGCCTGAAGCCATAGACTGGACAAACTCGTGTTTTTAAAAATGAATTCTAAAAATGAATTCAAAGGCACTAACATTCGTTTTTCATTGAATTTGTATTTAATTCTAAGTCAGTCACAGCCGATATGCGCAATTTATAGACTATAATGATTTAATACAACAAAATGTTGTTTAAATGCTTCACAATGCACTTTGTAGGCTATAGCTTTGAAATAATATAGCCTGAATAATTAATTGCATGAGCGATGAGCGGGATTTCCAAACGCTCAACTCCGCTCAATGCTCTGGTTGGAGGAACTCTCATGCACAGAAAGACAGGTTGGTTGTTTAGCAACAAAACCGACGTAAGCGCAACTATAGCCAAAACAGACAGGGTTTGCTTAGATTGTTGACATGTAAACCAGTCATCACCGACCTTTGAGCCACGATCACTTTTGATAGCATTTTCCACCTCTGGTACCAGAAAGGTACAAGGTCAACATCAGATATGTTTGATGGTGACACGTTGCTATCGTTTCAGCAAATCCAACAAAAATGGGCTATCTACAAGTATGACATTTCATTGAATCCAAGGTGTTCCCCCCACAGATTCCAGTACGAACCCCAGTGGACGATCTCCTGTTGAAAGCTGAAAGACCTAAACACTATCTCTTCATTTAATGCTGCCATACACTCTAATGTTGAAAGAAACCCAAGTGCACTGATTAGGGTATGGGAAACGGAGATGGTGAGAGGCCCAGAAAATGTAAAATTGGACAAAGGCAAAGCTCGAAGCAAGACAACTGTCCATCTGCAACAAGGTGCAAGAGATGCAATGTAAGATTATGCAAAGGGTTCATACGACTCCCATTATATGTAATAAAATGAAAGCATAATTCGCTGATACCTGTTGTAAGTGTATGAAGGGAAAAAGGCACTCATGGCCAGCTCTTTTGGAATTTCTGTAAAAATGTCAAAATGGAGTTTGTTCACATGTCATATTAGAATGGACCCATAGCTATTTGTACAAGGTGTCATTGGGAACAGGCCTTCACTTACCTAAGCACAGCTCAATCTTCTTTAAAAATGACTGTGTGGGCTACAAATGCATTTCCCTTAACTGGATAAAAGACCAGCCACCAACAATAAATCGGTGGTATTTTGTGATCTTTAAAGTGTTACCTCTGGAGAAAATTAGTATTATATTTAGGAACAAGATTTCGATTCAATAAGGGAACCCTTTTTGCTATCTTATCCCCCTAATCTTGCAGATACCCTAAGAAGTGTCAATATAAAGATTATATGAATTTATGGGTCAACCGGACCCTGGTTGCTTTCTTGTAGAAAATAAATATATTGTTGTATAGGCCTCTATACTCTGTTAGGGGTATACTACACACTATAGCCAGACATTTGGTGACAGTGGTAAGTAAGGACAATTTTAAAGAATTATGTAAAAAAAAATGAAGTAATGAAACATTTATAGCAGAGAACTGAAAGGAAATGTATAATTCGTATTGTTTTTGTTGGTTGTTATAAGTTACCTTGTTTCCTTTTGGAATTCAAATAGATATCTACAATTTGTTTATGATGTTGACCTGAAACAAAGAAAATTATATATTAAAAAAATATTTAAGATAGTGGCAAGAAAAAGTATGTGAACCCTTTGGAAATACGTGGATTTCTGCATAAATTGGTAATACACTTTAATCTGATCTTCATCTAGTTCACAACAATAGACAAACACAGTATTAAACTAATAACAAACAATTACACGTTTTCATGTCTTTATTGAACACACTGTAAACATTCACAGTGCAGGGTGAGAAAAGTATGTGAACCCTTGGATTTAATAACTGGTTGACCCTCTGGCAGCAATAACCTCAACCAAATGCTTTCTGTAGTTGCGAATCAGACCTGCACAACGGTCAGCAGGAATTGTGGACAATTCATCTTTACAAAACTGCTTTAGTTCAGCAATATTCTTGGGATGTCTGGTGTGAACTGCTCTCGAGGTCATGCCACAGCATCTCAATCGGGTTGAGGTCAGGACTCAGACTGGGCCACTCCAGAAGGCGTATTTTCTTCTGTTGAAGCCATTCTGTTGTTGATTTACTTATGTGTTTTGGGTCATTGTCCTGTTGCGTCACCCAACTTCTGTCTCACACAGTGGCGCTGTGTGACATCCAGGTGCACTTTTGCAAACTTCAGACGTGCAGCAATGTTTTGTTTGGACAGCAGTGGCTTCTGCCGTGGTGTCCTCCTATGAACACCATTCCTGTTTAGTGATGTACGTATCATAGACTCGTCAAACAGAGATGTTAGCATGTTCTAGAGATTTCTGTAAGTCTTTAGCTGACACTCTAGGATTCTTCTTAACCTCATTGAGCATTCTGTGCTGTGCTCTTGCAGTCATCTTTGCAGGACGACCACTCCTAGGGAGAGTAGCGACAGTGCTGAACTTTCTCCATTTATAGACAATTTGTCTTACCGTGGATTGATGAACATCAATGCTTTTAGAGATACTTTTGTAACCCTTTCCAGCTTTATGCATGTCAACAGTTCTTAATATTGGGTCTCCTGAGATCTTTTTTGTTCAAGGCATGGTTCACATCAGGCAATGCTTCTTATGAATGGAAAACTCACATTTTATTTTTGTGTTTTTATTATAGGGCAATGCAGCTCTAACCAACATCTCCAGTCTCATCTCATTGATTGGACTCAGGTTAGCTGACTCATGACTTCAACTAGCTTTTGGAGAAGTCATTAGCCTAGGGGTTCACATACTTTTTCCAACCTACACTGTAAATGCTTAAATTATGTATTCAATATAGACAAGAAAAATACAATAATGTGTGTGTTATTAGTTTAAGCACACTATGTTTGTCTATTGTTGTGACTTAAATTAAGATCAGATCAAATTGTATGACAAATTTATGCAGAAATCCAGGTAATTCCAAAGGGTTTTCTTGTCATTATATATCCCCCCGAAAAACATCACTTTTGCAGCCAAAAAGCAAGCCGAGAACTACCCCTCCATTTTTTTTAAAACAATACTTTATTTTTTTGCTCGGGATGAGGTTTGTGCAGTAGACATTATCACAGCATATTGTCTATATTCCTGGCCTGCCGATATTGTTCTTCTCAGACCATATTATATTTCATAACTCGAGCTTTGATAACAAAACAGATCAGATGGTGTAGCACTTGCGAGGCACAGCTGAGCCTAAATTGAAATAATTTGCAAATAATTCGCTTTTTTATTTTACTGGACAGATGTTACTTACCTGCGTCTGATGGTCATGGTGCTTTCAAGACAACTGGGAACTCTGAAAAAAAAGTCATGACGTCAGTGAACTTCAGGTCGGAAAGTAGGAGCTCTAGAAACATACCCGAGTTTCCGAGTTGGATTACAGTTCAACGCGATTTTCGCTGTCGGATCTCGTTTCTTCCGAGTTCCCAGTTTGTTGAACGCACTGAAGTCAGTGATTTCCAAATTTGCAGTTCCCAGTTGTTTTGAACACGGCATTAGTGTCAGTGTAGGGAGGGAAGAGAGCAGCAGAGGGTCCGCGTCTCACGATACCTGCTCCCTCCTTCCTTTCTTCCGGTGAGACTGACCAGAGAGAGGGGACACAGTCTTCCACCTGATGGCGAAACTCGACTCGCACCGCATCTGCAGGCACAAATTCATGTTGTTCCTATGACCCAGAGAAAGTGAAATACTCCTCGATATTAAAATATACACGAGCTGTTAATAATAATAAAAACACAGGGCTATCGATACACTCTGCTACTCATTCATTGCAGCTGCAGCGCGAGTACAAGTAGAGAGAAGCGCGTTTATGTTTTGTAATAGTGTTTCATAAAAAAAACAGTGTTGAACAAAACTTAGATATTAACTCACTCATAAAAACAACAGCTCTTTGCTGTATTCTTTGACAGTCACTCGCTGGTTTTAAAAGTTATGAAATCTCACATAGACTACTATCAAACTTAGCTGTGGCCAGGGTCATGGAAACTGTTCTATGTAGGCATGGGTGATTTGAGCTACACTGTAAAAAATGATTTGTTGAATCTACTTAAAATATTAGGCAACAAAATTACACATAATATTATTGAGTAGATATTTTCGCTTGTTTTTATGAGTAGATAAACTGGAGTAAGATGTTTGGATGTGGTCAAATAAACTGAGTGAAGATGATATAAATACAAATATTATATTAAGTTGATTGAAGTCAAATAGATTTATGAAATTGTGTTATTTTAACTGAATGATTAATCATATTATATACTCATTGTTACATTATATATTAATTTAGACCAACTCATAATGGTTCACATTTGTACTTTGGATTTACTCAATCAGATCACTTAAGAGAAAAGGTATCAGGACACAAGGAATCCTTGAAAACCATTTATTTAAACATCAACGGTTTGCAAAACTGTTCTTATTAAACAGTACAAAAGCAGTACAAAAACAGCAGCAATGATTCTCAAATTATTAGTTGACAAATTATTTCAATCAATAATTGCAATCAACATTTCAGGTATGTCCTGATTGCTGCAGGTAGGCAAAAGCGTAGCATTAGGAACTAGAACACTAGCAATAATAGGATCTGTGATGGCAGAACCATCGAATTAGAAGAGATAGAATGTAACTCCACAGACTTCATAAGGACCAACATATTCTCATAACAACCATGGCTAACTACAAAAATGGGGGCTCATGGAGGCTCAAATAGCTCATGTTTGCACTGTGAGGTATTTTTCAAACTAAAATGTTGCCTACAAGGCAAAAAGAATGAAAGAAAAAGAGATGACAACATGATTATTGGGGTTATATAAACACTTTTACTAGTTTCTTCCTATAACATTTCTCTATTCACAAACGCTGCCGATGGATGCCACCTATATTACTTTTGTAATATTTTTTTTAAACCATAAATTATCTAGTTTAGAGGCTTTTTTCAAAAGTTCCCATAAAAGTTCCCAATAGAAGTCCGTTAAAAATGAACTACAATGCTTTGCAGGTAGATTTCAGTGATGCAGGTAGAATTGTGATGTTATAAGAACCATATCGTGTAGACCATGAAACTCCAGTCCTCTGGGGCCTGATTGGTGTCACACTTTTTCTCCATCCCTAGCAAACACAGCTGATTAATCAAACTGAAGATCATGATTAGGTGATTATTGGAGTCAGGTGTGTTAGTTATGGCTGAGGCAAAACTGTGACACCAATCAGGCCCTCGGGGTCTGGAATTGCCCACCCCTGGTGTAGACAGACCCTGGTAGATTTTTCAAAATACCTGTGGTAAAATGATGGTACCTTGATGAAATCTCAAAATTGTAAAACTGATTCAAATGTCAGTATTTCAAACATCAACCGTATGGGAACAAAATTGACATGACATTTTACAATGATATCCTTAGTTAAAAACACCTATTTTGTGTCTTTGTATACAAAACACAACTTAAATACTTTGGCAGTGAACCTTTAAATCACACTTTGATGAATAAATGTGTCTTCCTTAACCTCTAACTTATTTAGCCTAAATCATTGCAGAGGACAGATCGGGGACAGGGTCCCAGACCGCAATGTGCTAGTTATGTGTTAGTTATGGCTGGGGCAAAACTGTGACACCAATCAGGCCCTCGAGGACTGGAATTGCCCACCCCTGGTGTAGACAGACCCTGGTAGATTTTTCAAAATACCTGTGGTAAAATGATGGTACCTTGATGAAATCTCAAAATTGTAAAACTGATTCAAATGTCAGTATTTCAAACATCAACCGTATGGGAACAAAATTGACATGACATTTTACAATGATATCCTTAGTTAAAAACACCTATTTTGTGTCTTTGTTAACAAAACACAACTTAAATACTTTGGCAGTGAACCTTTAAATCACACTTTGAAGAATACATGTGTCTTCCTTAACCTTTAACTTATTTAGCCTAGATCATTGCAGAGGACAGATCGGGGACAGGGTCCCAGACCGCAATGTGCTCGAGCCCCGCCTCTCGGTGATTTATCCCCCGGTAGGCAGAGGCTGGTCCCAGCACAGATTCTGTTCCCCAGGCGGCTTCAACAACAACAAGAGGCAGACCTGTGGTAGAGGACACTGTTCCTGACCTACTACCAGAACAAATTAAGGGGAGTTTCAAAGGCTTCTCAGTGTTTAACTACGGTGTTACAAAGTAACCCTGACATTCAGTCTATGACAATTGTCCTCTGGGCTGTCATTCTGCTTAAGACAGTAATTTGTTCTTGAGGGCTATCATCTTGACTGTGAGCTTTGAGCAGTCCAGCTCCACAAACAGTTTCTGGAATGCCTCGAATGTGTACTTCAGCCTTTTGGGGTAGCTGAGATTCAGAGCATATGTCATGCCAAGAAGAATAGCACAAGCCTGTGCGACACTGCCCAGACTGGTGATCACTTGGACACCCTCTAGGACGATGCCTATCTCCTACCATCACTCGCCATGGCACCCTCCTTCTTGATCACATAGATTTTCATTAGATGTTGTGTCACCCCCTTCCGCTTCCTGTAAAAAAAAAAAATCAACAAAAATACAGACACATTCTTTCAATGTTGGGATCAAATTTTACATGCAAATTTAAATCAAGCTGTATTACGAGATGCCCTTATTTTTTATCATAATCTCTCTCTCTCTCTCTCTCTCTCTCTCTCTCTCTCTCTCTCTCTCTCTCTCTCTCTCTCTCTCTCTCTCTCTCTCTCATATTCAACAAACCACATACGATTAATTGCTAATTTCTCAGTTAAACAAAATCCTCACTGAACTCATCATGACACTGATACAGAATAAAATAACTGTTCTCATACTTTACTTGGAGTAGGACATGCAGCATGTGTCACGTCCTGGCCAAAGATAGCCCTTTTTGGCTGCTCTATGGTGGTTTTGGTCAGGACGTGATCAGGGGTGTGTTTTGGTTCTATGTTGTATTTCTATGTTGGTTTGGTTTGGGTTCTCAATTAGTGGCAGCTGTTAGTCGTTGTCTCTAATTGGGAATCCTATTTAGGTTGTTCAGTCCCCCCACCTGTGTTGTGGGATATTTAGGTTTGTAGTTGTGTGTACCTGTGTGTGTGCGTGTGCGCGCGTCATACCTGCGTTACGGTCGTTGTGTTCTTTCTTTTGTTTTGGTGAGTTCAACAAATAAATATGTTTCACTCAACCCTGCACGCTGCGCCTTGGTCCAATTCTATACAAGATCGTGACAGAATATCCCACCACACCAGGACCAAGCAGCGTGCAACCGTGCAGGAACCCTGGAGCCAGGAGGGGGAGTATTGCCGTCCCAGGGAGGAGTTGGAGGCAGCGATGGCAGAGCGGCTCTTTTATGAGACGAAGTACGAGGGAACACGGCTGGCGAGGAAGCCCGAGCAGCAGCCCCAAAAATTCTTTGGGGGGGGGGGCACACTGGGAGGTTGGCTGAGCCAGGTTGGAGACCTGGGCCAACTCCCCGTGCTTACCAGAGGGAGCGTCGCACTGGTAAGGCACCGTGTGAGGCGGTGAAGCGCACGGTGTCACCAGTGCGCGTTCACAGCCCGGTGCGCGACATGCCAGCTTCCCGCATCTGTCAAGCTAGGGGGAGTGTGCAGCCTGGAAGGAGGGTGTCGGCTCAGCGCTCCTGGTCTCTGGTGCGCCTCCTTGGACCAGGATATCCTGCGCCGGCTCTGCGCACTGTATCTCCGGTGCGTCTCCACAGCCCAGTACGGCCTGTCCCTGCTCCACGCACCAGGCTCCCTGTGCGTCTTCAGAGCCCGGCACGTCCTGTCCCTGCTCCACGCACCAGGTCCCCTGTGCGCCTTCAGAGCCCGGCACGGCCTGTCCCTGCTCCACGCACCAGGCTCCCTGTGCGCATCGAGAGCCCGGGACGACCTGTTCACGCACCAGGTCCCCTGTGCGTCTTCAGAGCCCGGCACGTCCTGTCCCTGCTCCACGCACCAGGTCCCCTGAGCGCCTTCAGAGCCCGGCACGGCCTGTCCCTGCTCCACGCACCAGGCTCCCTGTGCGTCTTCAGAGCCCGGCACGACCTGTTCCTGCTCCACGTACCAGGCTCCCTGTGCGTCTTCAGAGCCCAGCACGGCCTGTTCCCGCTCCACGCATCAGGCCCCCTGTGCTCCTTCAGAGCCCGGCACGGCCTGTTCCTGCTCCACGCATCAGGTCCCCTGTGCGCATCAGGTCCCCTCTGCGCACTGTATCTCCGGTGCGTCTCCACAGCCCAGTACGGCCTGTCCCTGCTCCACGCACCAGGCTCCCTGTGCGTCTTCAGAGCCCGGCACGTCCTGTCCCTGCTCCACACATCAGGTCCCCTGTGCGCATCGAGAGCCCGGCACATCCTGTCCCTGCTCCACGCATCAGGTCCCCAGCGCATCGAGAGCCTGGCACGTCCTGTCCCTGCTCCAAGCATCAGGTCCCCAGCGCATCGAGAGCCCAGCACGTCCTGTCCCTGCTCCACGCACCAGGCCCCCTGAGCGCATCGAGAGCCCGGCACGACCTGTCCCTGCTCCAAGTACCAGGCTCCCTGTGCGCCTTCAGAGCCCGGCACGTCCTGTCCCTGCTCCACGCACCAGGCTCCCTGTGCGTCTTCAGAGCCCGGCACGGCCTGTTCCCGCTCCACGCATCAGGCCCCCTGTCCGCCTTCAGAGCCTGGAAGGAGGGTGTCGGCTCAGCGCTCCTGGTCTCTGGTGCGCCTCCTTGGACCAGGATATCCTGCGCCGGCTCTGCGCACTGTATCTCCGGTGCGTCTCCACAGCCCAGTACGGCCTGTCCCTGCTCCACGCACCAGGCTCCCTGTGCGTCTTCAGAGCCCGGCACGTCCTGTCCCTGCTCCACGCACCAGGTCCCCTGTGCGCCTTCAGAGCCCGGCACGGCCTGTCCCTGCTCCACGCACCAGGCTCCCTGTGCGCATCGAGAGCCCGGGACGACCTGTTCACGCACCAGGTCCCCTGTGCGTCTTCAGAGCCCGGCACGTCCTGTCCCTGCTCCACGCACCAGGTCCCCTGTGTGCCTTCAGAGCCCGGCACGGCCTGTCCCTGCTCCACGCACCAGGCTCCCTGTGCGTCTTCAGAGCCCGGCACGACCTGTTCCTGCTCCACGTACCAGGCTCCCTGTGCGTCTTCAGAGCCCAGCACGGCCTGTTCCCGCTCCACGCATCAGGCCCCCTGTGCTCCTTCAGAGCCCGGCACGGCCTGTTCCTGCTCCACGCATCAGGTCCCCTCTGCGCATCGAGAGCCCGGCACGTCCTGTCCCTGCTCCACACATCAGGTCCCCTGTGCGCATCGAGAGCCCGGCACATCCTGTCCCTGCTCCACGCATCAGGTCCCCTGTGCGCATCGAGAGCCTGGCACGTCCTGTCCCTGCTCCAAGCATCAGGTCCCCTGAGCGCATCGAGAGCCCAGCACGTCCTGTCCCTGCTCCACGCACCAGGCCCCCTGAGCGCATCGAGAGCCCGGCACGACCTGTCCCTGCTCCAAGCACCAGGCTCCCTGTGCGCCTTCAGAGCCCGGCACGTCCTGTCCCTGCTCCACGCACCAGGTCCCCTGTCCGCCTTCAGAGCCCGGCACGGCCTGTCCCTGCTCCACGCACCAGGCTCCCTGTGCGTCTTCAGAGCCCGGCACGACCTGTTCCTGCTCCACGTACCAGGCTCCCATCAAGAGCCCGGCACGTCCTGTCCCTGCTCCGCGCACCAGGCCCCCCGTGCGCACGCTGCGCCTTGGTCCAATTCTGTAGAAGATCGTGACAGCATGACCTGCAATCTGTGTCCAAGTGCTCCTCCCTGGGAAAGGAACAAGGAAAGCAGCTTAGTGGTGTACTGGTCCAGCATGGCCATAAACCTTGGCTGAAGATTCTTTGTGGTGATCCTCTGATCTTCTTAATTTATCTGAAAGACAAATACTGAAATATCGTCAAGCAAGGCTCATAAGAGGTTTGTGATAGTGAAGATATTTCATTTGGTATTGTATTTTGACTGCTAACCCATTTAAGAGGCTTCAAACAGAGCAGGCCATCTGTCTTTAACACGGACACTGGTTGATGACTCCCTGTCTTCGGTGTGCAAATGCCTTGGTCATCTTTTCATTGATCACCCTTGCGTTGTCCTTCCTTTTTGCCTGTTACTATTTCTATTCTCTCTTGTTCCAGACTGTCTGCGTTCTCTCCAGCTCGGTAAAGGGGGAGGTAGGTCACTTCTGCTCTTCTTGGCTTTTTCTTTTTTTTGCTGGCATATTACATTCAACTTCAGGCACACCAAAGCCTCTAAACTTAGTCTGGTAATTACCCATCTTGTACTTTGCTTGACTGCCAGGTATAGAAGCGGGAGAAGGAGCCAGGTTCCTTGAGACAAGTAGGGGTGATTTTAGCATGTACATCTTGGTGGGGCAAACTCTCCAAAAATGTTTTAGATGCATGCCAGCAAAGCCACAACACAACACTAAACAATACATGAATTGCACTATAATGGTGACAAACGGTGCTGACAAACTGTTAGGGCCTACATAAAGCTGTCCCAACAGCAGAGTCCCAACACCTTACCACTGCTACACCTGACTATCAGCGGAGCCTTGTCTGGCAGCGAAACAGATTATTCAGCCTTATTTACTGCCTTTAAAAAACACATAGGTGATATGGCTGACAAATGTGGTTTCTACTGACAATTGAGATGTACAAACGATGGCATAGGGGAACGATGAGCGGAGAAGAGGCAATTGGTAATTTCGATTAAGACATTAATGAGTGAGCTAGGACGGATGTAGTCAGTATAACTATTTGTTCAGCACTTTTGAAATGTACAGCAAAAGAATTCAGAACTTGGGTCGTTCTTACAGTATTCTTGATGTACACCAAGTCAGAACCGTAGAATAAATCAAGGGGGCATATACGCAGAAAATGAAAGCTCTTACTGAAAGATTACTGGAATCTGTGTAGGTAGCTGGACAGGTAGAATGACTGACAGTAAAGGTGAACAGGTGGTCACGGGTCAGGTGACAGAAGAATGGATGAGACTGAGGCAAGAATCCCTTTAACCATAACGGGGTATATTTACTGGGTAGTCTGTGCTGCATAACTAAGGAAACAGAATAATATGTATCCAATCAAATTCATAATCAAAAATCAAATCATAACAATCATTAATAATTAACATAATTAGGTAATTCAGCAATTCAGTTCAAATGAGAAGTCAATAGGAATCCTCCTTAAGTCCTTTCGCTTGTAACTATTTATCATAATCATGAGGAGAATAATACAAATAGTTCAATCAGTGATCGGTTATTCAATCTATAATCCCCATCAGTTTGATATCAGAGTTGATGAGTTCAGCATACAATTATGTTTCATATTTCACACTTTCAAGTTTGTCTTCATATGTACATGTAATTTCATTACATATTAACCATATATCAATGGCATAATTGGCCTGTGCTGATCTGTAGGTCTGTGAACATCGATCATTTACATTATACAATAGGTTTGAAGTGTGCGCTCCAAGCCGCGCTCCGCAATAACAACTATAAACAATAACTGATGGCCCGCTCTCCCGATCGCAACAGATAGTTCAGATGAAAGGTAACAGATTTGGTGGACCTACGTGGACTCATGGACGCACAGAACTTCTGGATTAGACGGAGTTATGGAAGAGAAAGCAGCGAGATCGGGCGATGGCAATTTCCGACTTTTAATGAGTGGAGCTGTCTGACATTTCCACCTGACCTAATTAAAGCGCCCCTGGCCCAGCTGAGCAAGTGGCCATGAATTAAAGGATTCTTCCACCAGCTCCATGGGCCTTTTCTACAGCCACCCTGGAAATGTGTTAAATTCCACACTCCTCAAAAAGGCTCATTGCTCCCAGTTGTCTGTCATCTCAGGGAGAGGAATTAGTCGGGCAACTGGCCGGATATACAGTGGGGCAAAAAAGTATTTAGTCAGCCACCAATTGTGCAAGTTCTCTCACTTAAAAAGATGAGAGAGGCCTGTAATTTTCATCATAGGTACACTTCAACTATGACAGACAAAATGAGGAAAGAAAATCAAGAAAATCACATTGTAGGATTTTTAATGAATTTATTTGCAAATTATGGTGGAAAATAAGTATTTGGTCACATACAAACAAGCAAGATTTCTGGCTCTCACAGACCTGTAACTTCTTCTTTAAGAGGCTCCTCTGTCCTCCACTCGTTACCTGTATTAATGGCACCTGTTTGAACTTGTTATCAGTATAAAAGACACCTGTCCACAACCTCAAACAGTCACACTCCAAACTCCACTATGGCCAAGACCAAAGAGCTGTCAAAGGACACCAGAAACAAAATTGTAGACCTGCACCAGGTTGGGAAGACTGAATCTGCAATAGGTAAGCAGCTTGGTTTGAAGAAATCAACTGTGAGAGCAATTATTAGGAAATGGAAGACATACAAGACCACTGATAATCTTCCTCGATCTGGGGCTCCACGCAAGATCTCACCCGTGGGGTCAAAATGATCACAAGAACGGTGAGCAAAAATCCCAGAACCACACGGGGACCTAGTGAATGACCTGCAGAGAGCTGGGACCAAAGTAACAAAGCCTACCATCAGTAACACACTACGCCGCCAGGACTCAAATCCTGTAGTGCCAGACGTGTCCCCTGCTTAAGCCAGTACATGTTCAGGCCCGTCTGAAGTTTGCTAGAGAGCATTTGGATGATCCAGATGAGGATTGGGAGAATGTCATATGGTCAGATGAAACCAAAATAGAACTTTTTGGTAAAAACTCAACTCGTTGTGTTTGGAGGACAAAGAATGCTGAGTTGCATCCAAAGAACACCATACCTACTGTGAAGCATGGGGGTGGAAACATCATGCTTTGGGGCTGTTTTTCTGCAAAGGGACCAGGACGACTGATCCGTGTAAAGGAAAGAATGCATGGGGCCATGTATCGTGAGATTTTGAGTGAAAACCTCCTTCCATCAGCAAGGGCATTGAAGATGAAACGTGGTTGGGTCTTTCAGCATGACAATGATCCCAAACACACAGCCCGGGCAACGAAGGAGTGGCTTCGTAAGAAGCATTTCAAGGTCCTGGAGTGGCCTAGCCAGTCTCCAGATCTCAACCCCATAGAAAATCTTTGGAGGGAGTTGAAAGTCCGTGTTGCCCAGCGACAGCCCCAAAACATCACTGCTCTAGAGGAGATCTGCATGGAGGAATGGGCCAAAATACCAGCAACAGTGTGTGAAAACCTTGTGAAGACTTACAGAAAACGTTTGACCTCTGTCATTGCCAACAAAGGGTATATAACAAAGTATTGAGATAAACTTTTGTTATTGACCAAATACTTATTTTTCACCATAATTTGCAAATAAATAAATTAAAAATCCTACGATGTGATTTTCTGGATTTCTTTTTCTCATTTCGTCTGTCATAGTTGAAGTGTACCTATGATGAAAATTACAGGCCTCTCTCATCTTTTTAAGTTGGAGAACTTGCACAATTGGTGGCTGACTAAATACTTTTGTGCCCCACTGTATGTCCGGTTCTTTACCTGGATCTCCACTGATCTAACACGACCATCGGTCCCAGGCATGGTCTTAGTGATATGGCTTATAGATTGAATAACCGATCACTGATTGATCTATTTGTATTATTCTCCTCATGATTATGATAAATAGTCACAAGCTAACGGACTTAAGGATGATTCCTTTTGACTTCTCATTTGAACTGAATTGCTGAATTACCTAATTATGTTAATGATTGTTATGATTTGATTTTTGATTATGAATTTGATTGGATACATATTATTCTGTTTCCTTTGTTGTGCAGCACAGACTACCCAGTAAATATACCCCGTTATGGTTAAAGGGATTCTTGCCTCAGTCTCATCCATTCTTCTGTCACCTGACCCGTGACCACCTGTTCACCTTTACTGTCAGTCATTCTACCTGTCCAGCTACCTACACAGATTCCAGTAATCTTTCAATGGTCCTTCGAACCGGATGATGACTGAACCAAAGACGGGTGTAAAGGAAATGGAGGAGAAAGAAGAATTGTCTCCACCGGAAGGAAGGAGAGTGGAGGAAAGAGCAGCTGAGGAAAAGGTCTTGGGACGAATAAAAGATCCAGGAGCTAAGAAGAAGGCTTCCTCCTCAACCACCAACAGCACCAGGAGAACCAGGCAAGCACCTGGTTATCTTAAGGATTATGTGGTCGAGTTTCCCACACCAAAAGGCAAGCCCACCAGAGCTCGAAGTGGGGATGGAGTAACTGTACATATCAGCCATCAACCCTCCACTCCGAGCCAAGGACCGGAAACTGCTTTGGGACGGGAAAGTGGTCTACAGGAAGAACCCATGGAGGAGGTAACTCCCACCGCACAGGTTGACCAGCTTCCTGAGGCAGGCTCCACTCACCCCTTAACTAAAGGGAAATTGTCGAGGCACTCTAGACGGAGTGAGAGTTCGTCCAGTGGATACCCCTTTGGAAGCGGCCATGGCAGCCGCCATTCACTAGCCCTCAGCGATTCAGAGGCCGCTGTCCTATGAGAGAGGATGAAACTACTAGCATTGGAGGAAATTGAGCGTCAGATTGAGGAGGAAAGACAGGCTGACGAACAATGTCACCTATTGGATGTGCAGGCCCGTAGAGCTCTACAGGAGCGGGAAATCATTGCCAAGGACCTGGCACAGCAGCGACGACACCGTCAAGCACGAAGGGAATTGGAGGTGGCACGGATGGTCTCATCCTTCCTGGAGAGGAACGAACAGGGAGTTGACCTGACCACCCCTCCACATGGACCTGACCTGTCTGCCTTTCTTTCCCAATCTGCTCCTCTGGTACAGCATGGCACACAGTCGCCGGAGGCTCCGAGGTCAACAGCCAACACCGAGCACGGGGGACATGCCGCTCCACCAACGCCCTCTATGCCAGTGACACAAGTTAGCATTCCTCCTTCATCTAGACAAAGCACCACTCCTTCGCCTTTCCGCCAATTACCAGCCACGGCAAATCGTTCCTCTCGTCCAGGGCCTGGGCCAGGCCAGTCATCAACCATCAGGTGGGAGGACTCTCACCCAATTCAGGCTGCCACCAATGGAGGGTCTGGGACAGTAGGGGACAGGCCCAATGAGGCCACAATAAGCTCATCAGCAGTCCCGGGTTTATCCTTCACGCAACCAGAAGAGGGAGCCAACATTATGCAACTGCTAGTAGCCTCAGCCTATGGAATTCCCTGACCAACTTGCCCTCCAAATACACCTCTGCTGTTTTCAATCAGGATCTCAGTGACCACTGCCTCATTGCCTGCATCCGCTATGGGCCCGCGGTCAAACGACCACCCCTTATCACTGTCAAACGCTCCTAAAACACTTCTGCGAGCAGGCCTTTCTAATCGACCTGGCCCGGGTATCCTGGCAGGATATTGACCTCATTCCGTCAGTCGAGGATGCCTGGTCGTTCTTTAAAAGCAACTTCCTCACCATCTTAAATAAGCATGTCCCTTTAAAAAAATGTAGAACTAAGAACAGATACAGCCCTTGGTTCACTCCAGACCTGACTGCCCTTGACCAGCACAAGAACATCCTGTGGCGGACTGCTATAGCATCGAATAGTCACCGCGATATGCAACTGTTCAGGGAAGTCAGGAACCAATACACGCAGTCAGTCAGGAAAGCAAAGGCTAGCTTTTTCAAACAGAAATTTTCATCCTGTAGCTCTAACTCCAAAAGGTTTTGGGATACTGTCAAGTCCATGGAGAACAATAGCACCTCCTCCCAGCTGGTTAGGTAACACGGTCACCACCGATAAATCCATGATAATCGACAAGCATTTCTCTACAGCTGGCTATGCTTTCCTCCTGGCTACCCCAACCCTGGCCAACAGCTCCGCAGCTACTTGTCCTAGCCTCCCCAACTTTTCCTTCACCCAAATCCAGATAGCAGAAGTTCTGAAAGAGCTGCAAAACCTGGACCCGTACAAATCAGCTGGGCTAGACAATCTGGACCCTCTCTTTCTAAAACTATCCGCCGCCATTGTTGCAACTCCTATTACCAGTCTGCTCAACCTCTCTTTCGTGTCGTTCGAGATCCCTAAAGATTGGAAAGCTGCCGCGGTCACACTCTAGACCCAAATTGCTATAGACCTATATCCATCCTGCCCTGCCTCTCTAAAGTCTTCGAAAGCCTAGTTAATAAACAGATCATTGACCACTTCGAATCCCACCGTACCTTCTCCGCTGTGCAATCCGGTTTCCGAGCTGGTCACGGGTGCACCTCAGCCACGCTCAAGGTACTAAACGATATCATAACCGCCATCGATAAAAGACAGTACTGTACAGCCGTCTTCATTGACCTGGCCAAGGCTTTCGACTCTGTCAATCATCGTATTCTTATCGGCAGACTCAATAGCCTTGGTTTCTCAGATGACTGCTTCGCCTGGTTCACCAACTACTTTGCAGACAGAGTTGTCCGGACCTCTGGCAGTCTCTATGGGTGTTCCACAGGGTTCAATTCTCGGGCCGACTCTTTTCTCAGTATATATCAAGCATGTCGCTCTTGCTGCGGGTGATTCCCTGATCCACCTCTATGCAGACGACACCATTCTGTATACTTCTGGCCCTTCCTTGGACACTGTGTTAAGTAACCTCCAAACGAGCTTCAATGCCATACAACACTCCTTCCGTGGCCTTAAACGCTAGTAAAACCAAATGCTAACCTGGACGGCTCTGACCTACCCTGGACGGCTCTGACCTAGAATATGTGGACAACTACAAATACCTAGTTGTCTGGCTAGACTGTAAACTAATTTTCCAGACTCACATTAAACATCTCCAATCCAAAATCAAATCTAGAATCGGCTTTCTATTTTGCAACAACGCCTCCTTCACTCACACCGCCAAACTTGCACTAGTAAAACTGACTATCCTACCGATCCTCGACTTCGGCAATGTCATCTACAAAACAGCTTCCAATACTCTACTCAGCAAACTGGATGCAGTCTATCACAGTGCCATCCTCTTTGTCACCAAAGCCCCTTATGCCACCCACCACTGCGACCTGTATGCTCTAGTCGGCTGGCCCTCGCTACCTACTCGTCACCAGACCCACTGGCTCCAGGTCATCTACAAGTCCCTGCTAGGTAAAGCCCCGCCTTATCTCAGCTCACTGGTAACCATAGCAGCACCCACCTGTAGCACGCGCTCCAGCAGGTATATCTCACTGGTCACCCCCAAAGCCAATTCCTCCTTTGGCCGCCTTTCCTTCCAGTTCTCTGCTGCCAATGACTGGAACGAACTACAAAATTCATTGAAACTGGAGACACTTATCTCCCTCACTAGCTTTAAGCACCAGCTATCAGAGCAGCTCACAGATCACTGCACCTGTACATAGCCCAGCTGTTAATAGCCCAACCAACTACCTCATCCCCTACCGTATTCATTTATTTATCTTGCTCCTTTGCACCCCAGTATTTTTACTTTGCATATTCATCTACTGCACATCTACCATTCCAGTGTTAAATTGCTATATTGTAATTACTTCGCCACCATGGCCTATTTATTGCCTTACGTTCCTTATCTTACCTAATTTGCACACATTGTATATAGATTTTTTTTGGTTTATGTTTGTTTACTCCAATGTGTAACTATGTGTTGTTGTATATGTCGAACTGCTTTGCTTTATCTTGGCCAGGTCGCAGTTGTAAATGAGAACTTGTTCTCAACTTGCCTACCTGGTTAAATAAAGGTGAAATAAAAATAAAATAAAAAAACAGTATAGCTTCCGTCCCTCTCCTCGCCTCGAACCAGGGACCCTCTGCACACATCAACAACAGCCACCCTCGAAGCATCGTTATCCATCACGCCACAAAAGCCACAGCCCTTGCAGAGCAAGGGGAACAACTACTTCAAGGTCTCAGAGCTAGTAACGTCACCGATTGAAACGCTGTTAGCGCGCACCCCGCTAGCTAACTAGCCATTTCACACCGGTTATACCCGCACTGAAGCCTGTGTGCTCAGTTGTGGAGTACGTGATTTTGAAAGGGTTTTCCTGCTTGGAATTGTGTACACATGGATTTAGACTATTGCTATAATTTCTAAAACCTCTCTCCTCCACGATCGAAAATGGCTGGAAATCGGTGGCAATGCAATATCAATTTGGCCTTGTTTTGCTACAGACATAGACTTTGGCATAAACTGGTCCATAGAAGACTGCATTGCTGTGGGTCGTGGAGTAGGCCTACTTGACTGAGTGGATACATCTTCACGTGTGGAGGTGCTGGCTCCACCACTATCACTAGCAGACCCGCTAGTGTCTCGAAGCTCCGCTACAGCTAGCTTCACAGTTGGGTGCCAGCTAGCTTCACAGTTGGGTGCACAGTTCGCATATGCTGGTGTAGGTTGTGCGTAGAACCGGCTTTATATGAGATTTTGTTTTGGCAAATTCTACACTGTGCTCTAACATTGTCTACATTATTAAAATGCATCCAAATGCTACTGTGCTTCCGACTCATTTTCCAGCTGTTGTTTTCACAGCTGTCCTTCCTCTCTCTCCTCGGCTGCTAAGTGTGGGACTGTGAGTGAGTTGGCTCGGCCCTCCCTCACACATCTTTGGTTCATTGGTTGACACTGCGTGTCTGATTGACAGGAACAACAGGTGAGGCTGTTAGTCTGAGCAGACAGTCAGAACGAATGTGTGTGCGCTTGGGCATTTAGGCCAATTTTATTTTATACTTTTTTTCGTTCTTTGAATTAGTTAATTCTATTCATTTAAATCTTTTGATTATTCATATCTTAATTTTTATAATTTTTTTATAAAGATTCTGCTCTTCTGATATGCGAGCCGTCTCCCAACGTTCACCTACAAGAGCCGGCTCAGAGCCGACTCGTTCGCGTACGACCCATCATTACTGTCAGCGTATTCAAATGCTAAAATTATGGGTGATTGTTGATGGCTGACAGGCAGTACAATGAACAGAAATCAATCTAATTTGCCAACAAAAATAACAGCTAACGACTGTGTGAAACACTTTCCAAATGTTTTTGGAAACTAGAAAAGTCAACAATCAACAGTCACTTCGAATCAGCAAAGAATATGAGAATGTCAGAACAGAACAGAACAGCAGCGGCAGATCACCATGACTGAAGTGTTAACAGGGAAGACTGTGGCAAGCGCTGAAAGAATCAAGGGGAAGGGTGTTTTACTCAAACTTTTACTCCGCTAACCTTGGCTTTAGTAGGGTGGTTGGCACTCTGCTCTCCCCAATTTGTCAGCTTTGCCGTTTTAAACTCTCTGTAAAACTTTATACGGATCACGAAAGCACAATTTTTCAGATTTTTTTTTTAATGGAAAAGCACATATCAACCACAACTCTATTTTTAGGTTTTCTGTTCTTTATCTCCCTAACAACCCTTTCAGAAAAAAATCACAATCTCAAGTATTTTGAAGACATCTTATGAGAAAGAAATATCGATCCTCAAATTGAAAGCAATTGATCAGCTATGAATCTATTTGGGGGTGGGTGGGGGGGCTCGTGTTGATAGCAAAGCCCAAGCCTGATGGAGAGGATAGGTATGTGTGAGTGAATGTGTGAGTGGATTATGACAGAGCTGTTTGTTCAGGGAAATAAACAAAATTGGGCACTTTAGATGTTTCTAATTCTTTTGTATTATGAATTCTGCTTAAAATCGTCCTAAAACTGAGCACATATGAATTTTTATTGCTTTACATGAAATTAACGTGGAAAAAAAAACATCGCAAAATGTACTGCAGAGTTTCACAAAAGCTGCCACAAAATCAAGCATTTTTGGTAGCATAAATCACAAAAGAATGTTTTGAAATCCTGGAGGGACTGTAAAAGGCTATATAGCAACATGAACTGTAAAGCTATCAGTCACAAGTGGAAACATTTACAACTGCAATCAAGTTACATTATATATTTTTTATGTATTTTACATCAGATGATCTGCTAGTAAGGTTGCTAGCTAGCACTCCTAGCAGCTTATAATAACTAGTTAGCTGGCTAGTATTTACTGCTAGTGAAGTTGCTAGCTAGTAAGTTAGCATAAACTAGTGCTAAGTGGGCTAGTCATTGTCTAAATCAAATCAAATCAAATTTTATTTGTCACATACACATGGTTAGCAGATGTTAATGCGAGTGTAGCGAAATGCTTGTGCTTCTAGTTCCGACCATGCAGTAGTATCTAACAAGTAATCTAACAAATTCACAACAACTACCTTATACACACAAGAGTAAAGGAATGAATACGAGTATGTACATATAAATATATGGATGAGCGATGGCTGACCGGCATAGGCAAGATGCAGTAGATGGTATGGAGTACAGTATATACACATCAAATCAAATCAAATCAAATTTTATTTGTCACATACACATGGTTAGCAGATGTTAATGCGAGTGTAGCGAAATGCTTGTGCTTCTAGTTCCGACCATGCAGTAGTATATATATATATATATATATATATGAGATGAGTAATGTAGGATATGTAAACATTATATAAATGGCATTGTTTAAAGTGGCTAGTGATACATTATTTCATCCAATTATAATTATTAAAGTGGCTAGAGATTTGAGTCGATGGCCGAACGGCATAGGCAAGTATCAGTAGATGGTTTAGAATACAGTGTATACATTTGATATGAGTATGTCGGATACGTAAACATTATATACAAAATTGTTTAAAGTGGCTAGTGATACATTGTTACATCCAATTCCTATGTTTAAAGTGGCTAGAGATTTAAGTCAGTATGTTGGTAGCAGCCACTCAATGTTAGTGATGGCTGTTTAACAGTCTGATGGCCTTGAGGTAAAAGCTGTTTTTCAGTCTCTCGGTCCCAGCTTTGATGCACCTGTACTGACCTCGCCTTCTGGATGATAGCGGGGTGAACAGGCAGTGGCTCGGGTGGTTGTTGTCCTTGATGATCTTTTTGGCCTTCCTGTGACATCGGGTGGTGTAGGTGTCCTGAAGGGCAGGTAGTTTACCCCCGGTGATGCGTTGTGCAGTCCTCACTACCCTCTGGAGAGCCTTACGGTCAGCCCGACAGGATGCTCTCGATTGTGCATCTGTAGAAGTTTGTGAGTGTTTTTGGTGACAAGCCGAATTTCTTCAGCCTCCTGAGGTTGAAGAGGCGCTGTTGCGCCTTCTTCACCACGCTGTCTGTGTGGGTGGACCAATTCAGTTTGTCCGTGATGTGTACACCGAGGAACTTAAAACTTTCCACCTTCTCCACTACTGTCCCCTCGATGTGGATAGGGGGGTGCTCCCTCTCCTGTTTCCTGAAGTCCACGATCATCTCCTTTGTTTTGTTGACATTGAGTGAGAGGTTATTTTCCTGACACCACACTCCGAGGGCCCTCACCTCCTCAATGTAGGCCGTCTCGTCGTTGTTGGTAATCAAGCATACCACTGTAGTGTCGTCAGCAAACTTGATGATTGAGTTGGATGCGTGCTTGGCCACGCAGTCATGGGTAAACAGGGAGTACAGGAGAGGGCTGAGAACGCACCCTTGTGGGGCCCCAGTGTTGAGGATCAGCGGGGTGGAGATGTTGTTTCCTACCCTCACCACCTGGGGCCGGCCCGTCAGGAAGTCCAGGACCCAGTTGCACAGGGCTGGGTCGAGACCCAGGGTCTTGAGCTTAATGACGAGCTTGGAGGGAACTATGGTGTTAAATGCTGAGCTGTAGTCGATGACCAGCATTCTTACATAAGTATTCCTCTTGTCCAGATGGGTTAGGGCAGTATGCAGTGTGATTGCGACTGCGTCGTCTGTGGACCTATTGGGACAGTAAGCAAATTGGAGTCGGTCCAGGGTGTCTGGCAGGATGGAGGTGATATGATCCTTGACTAATCTCTCAAAGCACTTCATGATGACGGAAGTGAGTGCTACGGGGCGATAGTCATTTAGCTCAGTTACCTTAGCTTTCTTGGGAACAGGAACAATGGTGGCCCTCTTGAAGCATGTGGGAACAGCAGACTGGGATAGGGACTGATTGAATATGTCCGTAAACACACCAGCCAGCTGGTCTGCGCATGCTCTGAGGACACGGCCAGGGATGCCATCTGGGCCGGCAGCCTTGCGAGGGTTAACACATTTAAATGTTTTTCTCACATTGGCTGCGGTGAAGGAGAGCCCGCAGGTTTTAGTAGCAGGCTGTGTCGGTGGCACTGTATTGTCCTCAAAGCGAGCAAAGAAGTTGTTTAGTTTGTCTGGGAGCAGTCATGGTCCGCAACGGGGCTGGTTTTCTTTTTGTAGTCCGTGATTGACTGTAGACCCTGCCACATTCCTCTTGTGTCTGAGCCGTTGTAGAAACACATTCATAACCATAAAGGGGTAACTAGCCCCCAGGGGCCAGTTACCCCTAGTAAGGGGTGGGCGAGTTGCCCCCAACACACTAACACATTACTACTTTACTCTAAAAGAATCTAAATTTTTCTCTCTAAACAAGTGGATTGTTTATCTCAAGGCTTTCCTACTTGTATATTTAAAAAAATAATTATAGATCTAACTTCATTAGAATATATTTAAACATTTCAAAACAATAGATAAACTTACCACAAAATCGTTTTGTTGAAATATTTCCAAAAGTTGTGATGACACAGAGCAAGTGCAGTGGCATCCAGGGAAAGTGTTGGGGAAATAATTTGGTGACATCTTGTGGTCTTAATGTGAATTACGGGGAGGGAGAGGGGGGTTCAAATACAGTTACCCCGGTACATAAAAAAATACCACTTTTCTAAAAACAACATTTAATGAAATAACTCAAAAAGTGTCAACTGTAGCCATTTATTTCCCTTTACAGTTTATTCACCTAAGAATAACCTTCAACACATACCATTTTCTTTCTCCAAACGTTGCTTTTTTGTGTCAGCAATTAGACATTGTTCTTAGGGGGGCTAGTTACCCCCTAGTACCCTATTGATTACCCATTTATTTGTTTCTTCCTGCAAATCGTCCTCCTAAAAGTTAGGCTGTATCCTATAGGCCTATGCAAATCGTAGCAAGTGTCTCTGTCATCATTCTTGCTTCTTCAAGTTCAGTAGCCATATATGGGGGGTCAGGTGAGTGTGTGGTCTCAATTAAATAGTGTAGGCTATAGCTTATGCATGGGCGCAGAAGCACGAGGCAGTTATTTTGCCAATGAAATGTACTTCCTAAATACTTTACTACATTGACTAAAAATAGGCCTAAATATTGATCACCCATGTTTCTCTGTCTGAAAATCCACTCCTAAAAGGTAGGCTATAAAAATAGCTCAAGAAAAAGTGCACGTCTCACCTACTCTGCTCTCTTCAAACTACATCTAGTATATTGGCAGATATAGCTTAATATAAGGGCCATGTGAGAATCTCTGGTAATTTCTTAAGTTATTTTTGCGCATTTGATATTGCCTGTAGGGTGCAAAATGGCTGGGTCCATGGCTGACAAGTGAACTGCGTCACATACGCCTAAAATAACATTGCGGGATTGTCTGTAATATTAAAGCTGATCTACCCCACACATTTTCTTTTACAAAAAATAGATAATAGGTTACATGTCAGTTACAATACTAGCTCAGCACTGCGAATAAATACTAGTTTAGTTTTTTTATGTTACGTTAAACAGCAGTTACCTTGCCAGCTACATCAGTCAACTAAAGAGTAGCCAGTTTCTGCTATGCTTTCTTTTACAACTCAGTGAAAGAGCTCAACACATACACACTAAACTATGCTCAACTCTCCCGTGCTGGTCCAGCCAGCTTTGCCTTCACACAGGCTGCCGGCTGAACACTCCAAACAGCCTACCCGACAACTCGGAGGCGTCCGCATGATCCTAAAGCACACCGTTGTCGATTTTTGTATCACATTGCAATTATAACACTAGGGGGAACAAAATATACAATTTCAGAATGTGGGGGGGACAACCCCCCGTCCCCAGTGAAAGTTGCACCCCTGGATTTCACAAAATATTTGTTTATCCAAACGTTTCGTTATTGTATAAGGATCTAAATGCTGGCTGTACAATACAGTTAGCTAGACAAACTGAAATAGGTAAGGTCTGTAAGGTCTACACCTGTTGTATTCGGCGCATGTGACAAATACATTTTGATTTGATTTGTAGTCTTGCATGATGTCTACTTGAATGCTAATTAGCATTTTCAAATCTGAGAGTAGATAGGTGTAACGCCCAGGTCCGAGATTACAGGCTGGAGCGTTTTGGTTTTGTCTTGGTGTAGGGTTTGTTTGTTCTAGGTGTCATAGTTCTATGTTGGGTAATGGTTCCCAATTAGAGGCAGCTGTGTGTCGTTGTCTCTAATTGGGAACCATATTTAGGTAGGTAGGTTTCACTCTGGGTTCGTGGGTTATTGTGAGTTCATAGCTGTTTTGTCATGTCAGTTATGTTCTTCGTTACGTTCATTGTTTTGTTCCGTCTTGTTCCCGTGTTATCATTAAATATGTATTCTGGCAACGTCGCTGCGTCTTGGTCTGTCCCTCCGGAAGATAATCGTGACAATAGGGCTGAATTTATTGATAAATGTCACCTTGTCTGAGAGTGATTTTTATGGTTATCAAAACTTCACACCAGGGAAAGCCTACATGAAACACAGACCTTGTTTGAAGTGGAACCATTTCCCTGTTTGGAACCATTTCCGTGTTTGACCGTTTGGTTTTATGGGTATTTGATGACAACACTGTGGCACTCTATCAATGACTGTATATATGAATGTACAAAGCCATCGATCACGTGACACTATTCATTCCTATGTGAAGACTTAATAGAGTGGTGAGGAGGAGGAGTCTACTGTGTCCGGAAGTGAATTCACCATTCATTTTCTGTACTCAGGGTTCACTCATACATAATTTGTTTTTCTGTTGACAGTTACAACTGATTTTTAAATTGTGTACTGATTTGCTCTCCTTAAATTTAAGTAATCTGATTCATTCGTTTTAGTCTCTGAATTGTTCAATCAAACGTTTTGCAGCCGGCTCCTGATATCAGGACATAAAAACTACAATCTGTCTCCTGAATTAGCCTGACATGCGCACTAGGCCCAAACTCATTTTCCTCGGTTTTCCTTGGCTAAACTAGCTGGCTAGCTGAACTATGCTAGTTTTTGTCTTCATTGCCAAACATCATGCACTCCCAACTTCAAAACTATTCGCTGGAAAGAAACTTGATAATTCTGTATTGTTCGGTTGAATATTTCTTTTTTTACCTTTATTTAACTAAGCAAGTCAGTTAAGAACAAATTCTTATTTACAAAGGCCTGCCTGCTCAAAGACCTCTCCACAGTGTCGCCCTCCCAGAGTGCAAAGAACCTTGGCGTGACCCTGGACTACACTCTGTTGTTTGCTGCAAACAACAAAGCAGTGACCTGCTCCTGCCAGTTCATGCTCTACAACATCCGTAGAGTACGACCCTCCCTCACACAGGAAGCAGTGCAGGTCTTAATCCAGGCGCTTGTCCTCTTCGGTCTGGACTACTGCAACTTGCTATTGGCTGGGCTCCCTGCTTGTGCCATCAAATCCCTGCAACTTATCCAGAACGCAGCAGCCCGCCTGGTTTTCAACCTTCCCAAGTTCTCTCATGTCACCCGCTCCTCCGCACACTCTCCTGGCTTCCAGTTGAAGCTTGCATCCACTACAAGACCATGGTGCTTACCTATGGAACAGCAAGAGGAACTGCCCCTCCCTACCTTCAGGCTATACTAAAACATTACACCCTAACCCAAACACTCCGTTCTGCCACCTCAGGTCTCTTGGCCCTGCCACCCTGATGGGAGGGAAGCTCCCGCTCAGCCCAGTCCAAGCTCTTCTCTGTCCTGGCACCCCAATGGTGGAACCAGCTTCCCCCTGAAGCTAGGACAGCAGAGTCTCTCTGAAACCCTACCTCTTCAAACAGTATCTTAAATAATCTCCCTCATCTCGACCCCTCTCCCTTCCAAAAATATATTTAAAAAAATAATAATAAAAAAACACATAACCAGCACTTGCACTTGACCCCATACCCCCAATAGCTCTGACTCTACTGTACTATTTTTGAGGAAAAATGTACTTTCTATGACTGTGATGTGGTTGTCCCACCCACTGGCGGTTTTGGACCCCCTTGTGGCCCCCCTAAATGTGGAGTATGAAATAATTTTTGGATAACTAATTTTTGCTATCGTTCTTTTTTTACATCTGTTATTAGACAGTGGCAACGTGGAACACTAATTAAACCCACACATTTACTAGAGGGACATGGTCTTTTGCCTACTAATGCCTGCAATGAAGTGAAGAAAACGATATGACAACAATAACGTCTAATGTAACTGGCCCCTCTAACAGTACAACTGGCCCCAGCTTGGCCCCCCCAGTTGAAAGGGTCTAGAACCTCCACTGGTCCCACCTAGCTATCTAAGAGGATTTCACTTACTGTAAGTCGCACTGGATAAGCGCGTCTGCTAAATTACTCAAATGTAAAAATTGTACCCTGATGTACCCTTCAGAAACAGACACCTCAAAAGTCCTCAACTGGCTGCTTCGTTAAATAGTACCCGCAAAACACCAGTCTCAACGTCAACAGTGAAGAGGCAACTGCCTTCTAGGCAGAGTTGCAAAGAAAAAGCCATATCTCAGACTGGCCAATAAAAAGAAAAGATTAAGATGTGCAAAAGAACAGACAGTGGACAGAGGAACTCTGCCTAGATGGCCAGCATCCCGGAGTCGCCTCTTCACTGTTGACATTGAGACTGGTGTTTTACGGGTGCTATTTAGCAAAGCTGCCAGTTGAGGTATTGTGAGGACTTGCTTCTCAAACTAGACACTCTAATGTACTTGTCCTCTTGCACAGTTGTGCACCGGGGCCTCCCACTCCTCTTTCTGTTCTTGTTAGAGACAGTTTGCGCTGTTCTGTGAAGGGAGTAGTACACAACGTTTTACGAGATCTTCAGTTTCTTGGCAATTTCTCGCATGGAATAGCTTACATTTCTAAGAACAAGAATAGACTGACGAGTTTCGGAAGAAACTTATTTGTTTCTAGCCATTTTGAGCCTGTAAATCGAACCCAGAAATGCTGATGCTCCAGATACTCAACTAGTCTAAAGTATACCAATTGTATTGCTTCTTTAATCAGAACAGCAGTTTACAGCTGTGCTAACATAATTGCAAAAGGGGTTTTCTAATGATCAATTAGCCATTTATAATGATAAACTTGGATTAGCTAACACAACATGCCATTGGAACACAGGAGTGATGGATGCTGATAATGGGCCTCTGTATGCCTATGTAGATGTTCCATAAATCAGCCGTTTCCAGCTACAATAGTCATTTACAACATTAACAATGTCTACACTGTATTTCTGATCAATTTGATGTTATTTTAATGGACAAAAAAAATAGCTTTTCTTTCAAAAACAAGGACATTTCTAAGTGACCCCAAACTTTTGAACGGTAGTGTACATACAGAACAAAAATACTTAATAAATCGTCTTCAGGATTGGTGGGTCACCCTCGGGACGGTTGAGCTAACGTAGGCTAATGTGATTAGCATGAGGTTATAAGTAACAAGAACATTTTCCAGGACATAGCCATATCTGATATTGACAGAAAGCTTAAATTCTTGTTAATCTAACTGCACTGTCCAATTTACAGTGACTATTACAGTGAAAGAATACCATGCTATTGTTTGAGGAGAGTGCACAGTTATGAACTTTAACAATTATTAATAAACCAATTAGGCACATTTGGGCAGTCTTGATACAACATTTTGAACAGAAATGCAATGGTTCATTAGATCAGTCTAAAACTTTGCACATACACTGCTTCCATCTAGTGGACAAAATATAAATTGCACCTGGGATGGAATAATACATGAATGATTTTCAAAGACGATGGTATCTTTTACCAGATCTAATGTGTTATTTAAATTCTCCTACATTCATTTCATATTTCCACAAACTTCAGATGATATCAAGAATATGCATATCCTTGCTTCAGGCCCTGAGCTGCAGGCAGTTAGATTTGGGTATGTCATTTTAGCCCAAAATTTTTAAAAAGAGGCGGATGCTTAAGAGGTTTTAACAACTGGGTCACGTCTCTGGCAACTGAACGGATACCAACGAATGACCAGCGGCTTGGGTAGCAACCTTAGATTTGTATCGGGACTGTATCTCGTGGAAGGATGAAATAGTGTGAATAAATGTATCTAAATAAAGTTTTTGATGAAAATATGTCATTATTTGAATATGTTGGTAATCCAGGGGTGCAACTTTGGTTTTAGAAGTGGGGGCGGACATATTATATTATATATATTTTATCCAGTCGGACAAAAATGCTATTTCAGAATGTGGAGGGGATCCCCGTCCCGAGTGAAAGTTGTGCCCCAGTAGTAATCCGTTGTATAAAAGTGATAATGCCCTAACAACACCTGTGCCAATATATCCTCCAAACATCAGCTTCTCGGGCATTATCACTTAAAAACAAGCCTCCTACAATTCCCCCCATGGCAGCTTCTTGTCTCTGTATACATCAATAATGTCGCTCTTGCTGCTGGTGATTCTCTGATCCACCTCTACGCAGATGACACCATTCTGTATATATCTGGCCCTTCTTTGGACACTGTTAACAAACCGATCCCTGACTTCGGCGGTGTCATTTACAAAATAGCCTCCAACACTCTATGCAGGAAACTGGATGTAGTCTATCACAGTGCCATCCGTTTTATCACCAAAGCCCCATATACTACCCACCACTGCGGCCTGTATGCTCTCGTTGGCTGGCCCTCACTACATATTCGTTGCCAAACCCACTGGCTCCAGGTCATCTATAAGTCTTTGCTAGGTAAAGCCCCGCCTTATCTTAAGGTCACAGTGAAATCTTAGGACACTAAAGAGGCCTTTCTATTGACTCTGAAAAACACTAAAAGAAAGATGCCCAGGGTCATCTGCGTGAATGTGTCTTAGGCATGCTGCAAGGAGGCATGAGGACTGTAGATGTGCTAGGGAAATAAATTGCAATGTCCGTATTGTGAGACGCCTAAGACAGCACTACAGAGAGACAGGACGGACAGCTGATCGTCCTTGCAGTGGCAGACCACGTGTAACAACACCTGCACAGGATCGGTACATCCGTACATCACACCTGCGGGACAGGAACGGGATGGCAAAAACAACTTCCCGAGTTACACCAGGAATGCACAATCCCTCCATCAGTGCTCAGACTGTCCGCAAATAGGCTGAGAGAGGCTGGACTGAGGGCTTGTAGGCCTATTGTAAGGCAAGTCCTCACCAGACATCACCGGCAACAACGTCACCTATGGGCACAAACCCACCATCGGTGGAACAGACAGGACTGGCAAAAAGTGCTCTTCACTGACAAGTTGCGGTTTTGTCTCACCAGGGGTGATGGTCGGATTCGTCGAAAGAATGAGCGTTACACCAAGGCCTGTACTCTGGAGCGGGAACGATTTGGAGGTGGAGGGTCCGTCATGGTCTTGGGCTGTGTGTCACAGCATCATCGGACTGAGCTTGTTGTCAATGCAGGCAATCTCAACGCTGTGCGTTACAGGGAAGACATCCTCCTCCCTCATGTGATACCCTTCCTGCAGGCTCATCCTGACATGACCCTCCAGCATTACAATGGCACCAGCTATACTGCTCGTTCTGTGCGTGCTTTCCTGCAAAACAGGAATGTCAGTGTTCTGCCATGGCCAGCGAAGAGCACGTCTGTGACCTGTTGGGTCGGAGGGTGAGGGCTAAGGCCATTCCCCTCAGAAATGTCCGGGAACTTGCAGGTGCCTTGGTGGAAGAGTGGGGTAACATCTCACAGCAAGAACGGGCAAATCTGGTGCAGTCCATGTCGAGGAGACACACTGCAGTACTTAATGCAGCTGGTGGCTGCATTTGACCCCCTTTGTTCAGGGACACATTATTCCATTTATGTTAGTCACATGTCTGTGGAAATTGTTCAGTTTACATCTCAGTTGTTGAATCTTATGTTCATACAAATATTTACACATGTTAAGTTTGCTGAAAATAAAAAGAGTTGACAGTGAGAGGACGTTTCTTTTTTTTGCTGAGTTATACAGTGAGGGAAAAAAGTATTTGATCCCCTGATGATTTTGTACGTTTGCCCACTGACAAAGAAATGATCAGTCTATAATTTTAATGGTAGGTTTATTTGAACAGTGAGAGACAGAAAAACAAAACAAAAATCCAGAAAATGCATGTGAAAAATTGTATAAATTGATTTGCATTTTAATGAGGGAAATAAGTATTTGACCCCTCTGCAAAACATGACTTAGTACTTGGTGGCAAAACCCTTGTTGGCAATCACAGAGGTCAGACGTTTCTTGTAGTTGGCCACCAGGAATACCCATCCATGACCCATTTTCAATGCCCTGGCTGAAAGAAGGAGGTTCTCACCCAAGATTTGACGGTACATGGCCCCGTCCATCTGAATTTTTACTAGGATTAAATGTCAGGAATTGCGAAAAACTGAGTTTAAATGTATTTGGCTAAGGTGTATGTAAACTTCCGAATTCAACTGTATATTTAAAACAAACAGTACAATACAAAATGTCTGAAACTTCTCTCAAGTGACAATGCTGTAGATTCCTATGCTTCCACCAGAGGGCAGCAAAGGTAAGCTATTTGGGACTGTTGGCAGTGGTGCATTGAGTGAGGGAACAATCTGTGGCGCCAATGACAGCCAAACTAAAGCTAGAAAGAGAGGCTTGATGTTGATAGAAATTAGAATTAAAAAAAATTATGTTACCTTCATTTAACTAGGTAAGTCAGTTAAGAACAAATTCTTATTTACAATGGCGGCCTACAACCCGGACTACGCTGGGCCAATTGTGCGCCGGCCTGTGGGAGTCCCAATCATGGCTGGTTGTGATACAGCCTGGAATCGAACCAGGGTGTCTGTAGTGATGCCTCAAGCACTGTGATGCAGCGCCTTAGACTGCGCCACTCGGGATCCCCAAATCATCATGTCACTGTTCATACAGCCTAGCTATACTGGAAATATAGAAACACAACATTACATTTTTATACAAAGTGCATTCATTTCATTAACTGGTAAATGTAATTTCAATTAAATTAAATTTAAAATAATGAATATTTTTACAATTCTAAGTCAATTTGAATTCAAATTTACATTTCAATTAAATTCCAATTCCATAATTTGAAGATTTTTTGAAATTCAAATTGAATTCATTGTAAATTCTCCACTTCATGAGTGAATTCAATATTTTAATTGGAATTTTAAATTAAACCAAACCATGGTTAGCACCCCAAATCAAAATATATATTAGGAAATACACCAAGCGTACATAAACTGACCAGGTGAATCCAGGTGAAAGCTATGATCCCATATTGATGTCAATTGTTAAATCCACTTCAATCAGTGTAGATGAAGGAGCAACTCAATATTAGGAAGGTGTTGCTGTTTTGTTCTCTCAGTGTATTTTGGGAATTTAAATGCATTTTCTCCTGTGCTGCGGATAGAGAATAATAATTATGTGCCAGGCACCTGCACAAAGTGCAAAGAAGGATAATGATTAAACCGTTTTGCCTAGCGCAAGTTTACAAAACCTTAGCAATAACTGCTCTTCCAAAATATACATGTACTACTGTCATAATCAAATTCAATATTTTAAGAACAGCGTGATCTTCACTTAGTTTATGATCCTAGTCTAATTTATCTGCAGAAAGCAAATGATGTCAGCCCTTGTGATTTGGGCAATGAAAGCACAGCCTGGCTCTGTTCCATTGTGACCTCTCTTCTAGCATCCAAGGTCTCTGTTACATTAGCATTTTCCTGCATAACTGAGACTTGGGTCCTGATGAGAAACACTGTCACTGCTGGTCACCAGGCTTCCCACTGCTTCCACAAAATAGGAAACTGATCTGATACTCTACACACTTGTCCTTCATTAGTTGTTTGGAAAGCACAGAAAGGGCGAATCTCTGCGGCAGGCAATATATGTTGGCTATGAATTTAATTACTGGGTATTACCAGTTAGGATAATTAGACTTAGAATAATCCACATAAAATCTGGCACAATATGAACAACCACAATAGCTTTTAAGATCACAAAATGTATGACATCTGATGTATCTGTCTATCAATCGATACAGTATGAACACTTGTCTTTGGATGAAGCCATCAGACAATGACGAATTAACAAAGATTATATAGCAATTATTCTGAAAATGAGACAACAAATCTGTACACCCAACAACAACAACCATACAGTATATACAAAACATTTTGTACACCTTTTCAGATGTCAGAGGGGGTGCAGTCTGAGGGCAGGTGTATACTATTTACTGAATACACCAGAACGAGGATATCTGAACCCATAGGAAATTGTGTCTGGTTTTTCACTCACCTGTGCACAAGGTTTCTATATTTTTCACTTAGTCATTCATGGTACTTTACATAACAAATCCATAAATAATAAATGATACTAGTCAAATGTGTAGCAGCATTTCATGCTTTTCAATGACAGATGAGTTTGGAATGTAGTTTGCATTAGAAGTCATTCTGTACGGTGCCCATGGTTATAGCTTGGCAGTGTAGTATACAGTATAGACTACTGTTGAGTATCAATGTCAGCTATCTACTGTATGCAAGACCTCTACCTGTGTGGTATCGTGGTAGCTGGATCTCAAATCCGCTATAGTGGGAGTATAGACTCAAATTATATAAATTACAAGTCCTCCTATGGGAAAACAAATAATATCATCTGTTTAAATGAGTTTTGGCATTCAGCGAGCAGCCTGTGATTATGTATTCATGAGTGAGGATGGAGGGTGCACAGCAGAGAGACCAGTGGAGCTGTGCAGGGGTCATGTCAATAGGATTTTGGGACATCTTTAACTATCATCCAGACTCTTCTGCACAATACACAAATAGCAAATGAGAAAAATTGGTCTGTATCAAATCCATTAACTTTTTTGTTGTTGATACAGCCATTTCCAGATAAAAAAACAAAGTCTTAGTAATCTGTCTTGGATGAACCTAGTGAGTTGATTTCTGAACTGACAAGGATCAGTATCAAAAAGTCTGAAGTTATTCTGTCCCGATGTCTACAAGTAAACAGAGCGGCCCGTTTTCTGTCTCAAATCATCTTCATGTTGAACTTACGGGCCCCTCCCTGTCCGCCACTGGCAGCAGGGCCATCCACCTTTCGGAAGGAGTACTCTACTGAGAAGTTATTCTTGTGCTGCCCCCGGCCCCCGGCTCCATGCAAACAGCATCAGGAAACAGAAGACCACCACCCCAAGGAACAAGCAACACCCCATGGCTGTGGATATCAGGATTGTCTTGAGGTCCAAGGTGAACTTGAGGAAGACCTTGGTGTCGTTCAGATTGGTCTCGTTGAGGTCACCTGTGTAGTATGTGCGGTTGGCCATGAGCGCTGCGTCCAGAGGCAGCGCGCTCACGGTCAGCGTGGCAAAGTAGGTGGCATTACCCCCCGGCATTGCTGGCGATGCAGATGTAGGTGCCGCTGTCGGTCACTTGGGCATAGCGGATCTCCAGCGTTCCTTCAGGTAGGACGATGACACGTCCAGTGCTCTTGGTAGTGATCCGACGGCGCTGGGGAGATACCCAGAAGATGATAGGTGTGGGCTCTCCCTCCGCCCGGCACACAAAGGACACTACCTGGCCCTCCCTGGCAGTCACCGGCTGCAGCTTCCTGTTGCGTATCTTGGGCTTCTGGCAGGTAAAGTGGTCGAAGAGGGCAGAGTCTGAAAAGGCGCTGAGGGCCCTGCCCTGCACCTCCATGGGTCCCGCACACACTGGGGACTTCCCTTCAAAGTTGAGGGTCTTCCTGCGCTGGAGGATCCAAAGCAGGCGGCAGTCACAGGACAGAGGGTTCCCATCTACACGCAGCGTCTCCAGGGTGTTGACGGACTGGAAGGCGCCCTCCTCCAGGGTTACCAGGGCATTAGTGGACAGGTTAAGCAGGCGGATCTGCCGAAGGCCACCAAGGGCGTACGGCTGCACCGTCATCAGGTTGGTGTTGACCAGGTGTAGCTCCTTCAACCGGACCAGGTCCCTAAGGGCCCAGGACTCCAGCACTGAGATGGGATTGTAGGAGAGATTGAGGCTGGTGAGGTGGGACAGGCTGCGTAGGGCGGCTGTGGGCACAGAGGTGATGTTAGTGTTGGTGATGGACAGCCAAGACAGGTTGAGGCCCTGGAGGCTGTGGGGGGAGATGTGTTCCAGGAAGGGCCAATGGTCGATCTCCAGACCCCGCAGCCCGCCCAGCTTACGGAAGTTCTGGTCATCCAGGGAGGAGATGCTGAGGTAGCGCAGGCGCAGAGTGACCAGGCTGCGGAGGTAGGAGAGAGACTGGCTGGAGATGGAGGTCAGGTTGCACCTCTCAATGGTGAGCTCCCTTAGCCCCACCAGGCCCAGGAATGCCTTGTTGGAGATGTAGACCAGGTCGTTGTCACCAACCTCCAGGTTCCTCAGGCTCCTTAGGTCCTGGAAGGTGAAGTCCAACAGAATGACGATCTTGTTCCCACTCAGGTCTAGTGTGGTAAGGTTGGTGAGGCGTGAGAAGGCGCCCATGGGGACCAGTTTGAGCTGGTTCCCCCTCAGCGACAGCACCCTCAGGTTCTGCAAGCTGGAGAAGGCGTTGGGCTCCAGGACACTGATGATGTTCTCACTCAGGTCTAGCTCCTCCAGCCGAGGGTAGGAGAGGAGGTCGCCATGCTCCACCCAGCGAAGCATGTTCCCACTCATGTCCAGCAGGCGTGTGTCCGAGGAGATGCTGTCGGGGAGGGCAGTCAGGCGCTTGCCTTGGCAGGCCACAGACTTGAGCTTGGCCATGCACTCACAGCGCTGGGGACAGCCTTGGCTCTGAGTGGAGGCCACAGTAGTCATCAGCATCAGGAGCAGGCCAGGCCACCCCAGGCCTGGACCGACCGCCATGCACCCACTCTACCTCCGCACCACTGTGGCTGGATCAGTGCACCAGACACCTGTCGACAGGGAGAGAGAAAGAGAGAGGGGAGAGAGAGACATATACAAATGAGTGCATCTCTATTCCCTCCAACAGCTGTGATCAGACACTGTAAATGAGTATTACTATTGCAGACTTTAATTACCTCTTTAATTAGCTAGTGCTCTGAGCCAGAGTCTCAGAGGATGACACACCATGGGAAACCTGGCCTAAGTTTCCAGTAAATAATTTTTCTGTTTCGAGGAACGACCCCAGAAGATAATGAGTGAGAAGTTAATTTACTCATCATGAGTAGGTGAGAAACTGGCGTGATCTAAACATGAGTCTGTCTCACCGACTCATATTGTACCCTGTTTGTCATTCTCCAACATCAACCACACCGCTTGTGGTTCTAGTGTTCAATCCAGGAGTGACAAATGACTCTTTAGTGTAGCTCTCAGGCAAGATCACACATCATACAAGGCTATAACCCAGCGTACAACACTATAATACTTCCATTACATCTCCATATTGTCTCTCTGAGGCTTGAGAGAACTCTGCCTGGATCTCATATAACAGCGTTAATCCTTTCCTAAACATCCTTTTCTCCGATTTACCAGGACAATACCTGTGACATGAAACATCCCAAGAATAACTATTGTTATTTACTGCTGCTCTTTAATCATTTGTTATTCTTATCTCTTACTTTTTTATAGGTATTTTCTTAAAACTGCATTGTTGGTTAAGGGCTTGTAAGTAAGCATTTCACTGTAAGGTCTACACCTGTTGTATTTGGTGCATGTGGCAAATAACATTTGATTTGATTTGATAACGTGTTCCATAACATCATATTCATTAAATGTTGGGCTTACAGAAGAGTAAATGTATTAAAAACCCTTGAGACCTGTCAATCCCATTAGTTTATGCATGAGGAAGTCCCAGAGCCATGTGCTGTGTGTCACCTGAGCACACAGATACTCTACTTACTACAAGCGATAAATGAACACAGTGAAATAATGAACCGAGTAACAGATGTATGCCCTAGTATGTTTAAACATAGCAACACCCATGAAATATGCACTCAACGCACTGTGCTATAAATGTATGAATCAATTATAGACTGAACTGTTTCTACAGTTCCAGTGTAATGTAATGTCCTTTGGGGGGGTTATTAGTAAGAATTCAGTGAACTCTAACACTGATTTAGAGTCTCCTCACCTCTGACACAATATAATATGCACTCACCCAACCCCCTCACACCATCACACACACCACAGGGAGAAGATCAGAGAGGACCAATGACACCGAGAGGAAACAAAAAATGTCTGATGATTTTTAACTCCCACAAGCTGCTGTTTCAGATTACTTAATCATTCTTTTAATGTTCCTAAGATTTACACGCTCTAATTTCAAATTATCTCAAGACGTAGAGAATAAGTATACCCATTAGTCAACATGTCAGCCTAAAACTGATAATTTATTCTGATCGGTTTAAAGGGATAAATGTGTTTGTACAGTAGACTATAGCTTTGAAGAGACAGATTAGAGTTTCAGATTAGAGTAATCCTCAGAAGCATGTGAACAAAACAAGTATAGTAGGACATATTTAGGGCAGCAGTTTGCAAATGCTATCTTGCCAGGCGTAATTATTTTTGGCAGGCCCTTTGATTTTCTTTCCTCGGCAACAGGATGTAGCGGCACATCGCTGCCCAAACCAAGTCATCCCAACAAAGCGCTCGGACTCACCTCAGGTTCAAAATAATCAAAATAATAATAATGTTATTGTCATTTCAGCTGAGTAAGAGTACTCCCACCTATAGAGCCCCTCCACTGAGCACCCCTCCCAAAAGTCAAGAGTAAATAAACTCACAGGTCACATGATCATACCTCCTTTGACCTCATATCTGGTGGCACTAACAAGCCCCCACCGACCAGCACATGGACCAGCGCTGTACTGTAGTTCTGTAGCGGGTGGTGAGTGTGGGTTCTTACAGGACAATTAGCTCCAACACAGGAGGACTGAGCTGGGAGAGTCAGCTGGTGTGTCCGTCAGGGATGGTCCTTGCAAGTGTCTCTTACAGAGCAGGTGTCAATTGTTAGAGTGAGGGGGAGTTGTTAGTGCTGCCTTGGGACGTGATTAATGGACTGACTATAACTTCTCCAACTGTCCACACAACACATACCAATTGCCATTTAGATGTTACTGCCTCGTCTTGGGAAGCCTATACACTATGTGTAATTGTGAATTAATACATTAATGAGGTCCTTTTCAGCAAAAGAAGATGATGGTGTACTTGTCTTGTTAACATATCTTTCTGTGTGTATTTACATGGTCCAAGAACATGTGTTTTGCTCTGTGAGCAGAACCTTTGAAGTTTTCAAATTTAAGCTGCACTGGTATGAACAATGGGAGTCTAATATCATATGTCAATCCTCCAAACGTGGGCTGATGTAAAAACTAATGAATAATATATGAAATCATTGCACTTATAGGGGGGACACGGCCAAGACTGATAGTTCTCCCATTTCTCCTACAGGGACCATACAATACAGTGCCAGCCAGATAAACACAGACAGACAGACAGTGGAGTGGGTGGACACAGTGACCCTGAACTCATCACTTCTCTGACCGGAGCCCAATTACCCAGCAGCCACTGGAAACACCCAGAGAGACTCCAGCAAAGTGTGACTTCTCAGCTCCAAAGTACCGAGCACAGGTTAGCAACAGAGACAGATTTAGAATATGGAGTGGGTTGTGTAGCGTAGGGGCAAGGCCCACTGTGACTGTGATGTTGCCTCCCAACACCGTTCCCACCTCAGCCTCAGTTCTTTGCTTCTCCTTGTTTACCTGTGTTTGCGTAACGGCTATTAGTGGACAAAATGGAGGGCAAATTAAGCAAATGTGCTGATTAGACGAGCTGTTTACCAAACAATGTCTGTCCGTCCTTTCTGATACCAATTCATAGTTATGGAGTTTGAAGCCTTCACATTTTGAAACATGACAGATATTAAGAGAGGATCCGAGAGAGGGGGCACTGTGTAAGCTCTGCCAAATCAAGCACATTACTCACCATGGGTCAGTGAGTCCACTGTAACATAATGTAATGTAATGCATGCAGCAACAAACCTCTTCACAGGAGAACTGAGGTAGTTGTTGATGTTACTATGGACTCTCATCCTTGACTCCAGTAGGTGTTCCCGAAAAATAACAGGAAATGATTTCTGAAAGAAAATTCAACCCACTCAATATCTCACACCTAACATAACAGGGTTTAATGGGATCAATGTAGTTCAATCCCTGAAACAAAGTCATTTCTCTGAATATCTCTCTCAAACATCAGCAACTGTGCCACTGGGTTGAATTGACTGGGTGTGTATAACACGGGAAGTTGCCGGAGTGGTGATGATGATAATGTGTGGGCTGCTTAGCGGTAGCTAGGGAGAGGTGTGGGTGTGTGTAGCGTTCTTCAGTAGGCAGCACATCATCATCTAATCTCTTCAGTGTTTCCACTGCAAGTGATGGACTTGCATTGATTTCAGCTCCACCACCATGAACACTCACACTTTACATAAGCATGTCCTCCTCAGTCTGAAACAGCAGTCATCTATGAAGTACCATCAGTAGCAGTAATACCAAAGATATTTATAACTAACCCAAGATAGTTCATCTGTGTCGTTTACAGTTGGAGCAAATTAAGCATAGTGGGCAGAACAAAGCCAAGCACGAGCTAGAGACATCATATTGATGCATTGTGACATATTTCCGTTAGGGAACGCCTTCTCTGTGAAGTGCGCATGTGCACAAACTCAAGTCGACCTTGCACTCCGAAACATCGCAATTTTTTGAACATTTAGCAAAGCGTAACAGATTCTAGTTTTGGGAACAGAAAATGTATTGAGATTAAATGTTTAATTGATGAGAAATTAGCAGAATGTCGGCCCAGTTACACTTAGGACAATCCTCTCCCACTACCCGTGACTTGACTTCCTCTCACTACCATATTTGGTGGTGAGAAAACATTCCAAATGGATGCTTCAGCTTTATAGCGACTGTGACGTGTCTGGGTTACCCCTTCTGTCTGTGGTAATACCCAGCCAGCATGGGGAAGCCCTGGGGCACCTGGCATAGTAGGCCAGCCTGAAGATTGATTCTCCGGGTGGGCTCTATTCCCCAGAATGCCACCTCGTAGCCCCATGATGGATCACTTCTGCACAACCACAGCAGGCAAGGACACCCATCCACCACTGGAGGACAGAAAGCCAGGGGCGGTCTGGGGGCCCAATGTGGACAGTATGGTGACATGGCAGGTCGGGGGAAGAGGGTTTGTGGAGGTAAATGGCAAAAACACATGAGGGTGTTTTTGTCCACAGGCGATATGCAAAGTAGTGTTACTGAAGTCTGCTCTCTCATGGATGTCATCTCATTATGTTCATGTGTCTTCAGGCTTTATAGAGGTACAGGTTTCTATTAAAATCATCAGGGATGACTTTCAATCATGTGGAGAAACCCAATGGCACACAGAGGACAGAGGTAAGACTTTGTCCAACATGCATATTTGATGACGAAGAAATGGTGGGGGCTTATACGTGAGGGGTTCTCAAAACAGCTGCTGAATAATTGAAAAAAAATGTCACTTTCCAGTCATGACCCACTGACACAGAGACCTTACCTGGCTCATTAGACCCCCATAGACCCCCACTACTACCACCGCTGACACACAATAGATTATAGATGGGTGGATATGGATACTGTATGGATACTAGATCCATAGACAAGACAATGGTCCAGACCAGCCCCTTCACCAGCAACCAGGTGTTGGCTTTCCAATAAGGCCTGGGTCTGAGGTTAGATCATAGTGCCATATGGATTTTCTTATCAGTCTTTTCCTCCATTTCAATGTTATTTACAAACAGAATATTGTGTAGACAATGATGTTTACATTGACTATAAAGGGGTATAGTTGCAGTAGGCCTACCTCATTGTTGGGTGGCAAAGGGTAAGCTGACATTTTGAATGGGCAGCATTGACAGCATTTCGCTCTGAGGTAAAACTGGGATAACGTGAGGTCCTTGACAAACACTTCCAAAACAATCTATCCCTCTAAGCAAAGTCAGTTTGAGCTAACACCACAGAGTTGTTGCTCAAAAGAACATTATGTTACAGTAAATGTCACTCTCCAATGACCCACACTCCATCACCGTAATGCAACATGACATATCCTCTCGAGTCACAAAAAAACTCCAAAATGACTCAAAACAATAAACATTCTCTCATGCAATAAAGGGTGTGTTCGTAAATTGCATTGATAGTGTCAGAGGGTGCTCTGGGCCATTTATAAATTCAGAGGGTTGAGACACTTGTGGCTGTGCTCTCCAGATGTGGGTGTAGGCAGGCGGGGTGAGTAGCGTGGCAGTCAGTGAGAGAGGGTCGAATAGAGACAGAGGACTGGGCTTTGGTACAGTAAATAAGTCAGCCATGTGTGGCACCCGAGGCATGTGGGCGCCGCTGCCGGCAGTAGGACTCTAAAATAAACATCCTCTCCTTACACAACATCAACACAGATACAGAGATGGAGGGAGGACAACGTACTGATAGCGCAACCCTACATCTTCATCAAAGAAAAACAAGTAGTAGACTATACGAAATAATGGGGATATAGGTGTGTGTGTAGGTACTGTATATAGTGCACAGTTGTCTGGGAAACTTGTAGTATTAAAGCAGATAAAATTGAATTTCCTCTTGTAGCCTCTGATTGCTATTAAGTTATAGTAGAACATCATTTGGAAAGTACTCTGTCATTGAAAAGCACTTTCATCAAGTACCAAATGTAATGACTTGGAAACGTCCATAACTCCATGGCCCTTTATGATCATAGCAAGTGGCTTTTTGTCAAGTGCTCTGATTGTTTAAGTATTCATGGCACCCGTTCAACCACGCTGAAATACCTTCATTCTATTTCCATTTACTGTCGAGGAATTCTAAACTAAAATGAATTTAATCGCTTATTACGTGTGGCAGAATAATTGATAATAATTACAGGTAGCTAAATCTTTAGTCAGAAAAAGACATGATGACATTGAGGATGAAGGAGCTTTATAACTGCATAAGGCTGTCCATTGATTTCTATCAGGGGGCCAGAGTGCACTATACAGTGCAGGACTGTATAGATTGCTTGGAGGCAGGATGGTGAAGTGGCTGCCACAGAGTGAAGGTGAGTGTGAGCTGCCATCTTGCTTGGCATTCACCCTTCCTTGGCTGGCCTCACTGACCTGTCAAGATCCATCCCTTCACCCGGGTCGGGCATTGCCTGTGGGATTCACTTGGCGTAGATGCAGAGATGGGGCATACGAGGCCACTCTAACACTTGATTACACACATTCACAGACTATCAGTCCCATCAACACTCGCACTCACACTCATGCACAAATGCACAGTCACTCACACTCGTACGCACCCTTATGACACACACACACACACACACACACACACACACACACACACACACACACAGTATTTCCCTATGCCTCCATCTCCCATGACTGTGACTGTTCCCTCTAAAGGTCAGTGTCTGTACGCAGAGAGAGAACACACAGGGTCACAGGAAGAGTCCTTATTTGCAAACACATCCATGTTGTGCTAATGAAGGTGGGTTTCTGGAATCCCAGAATGCCACAGAACACTCGCTCTGTTTTTCCTGTGCACTGATTGGTGCAACAGACAGTGCAGTGACACGTAACAGGCTGTGTAATCCGGATGGGACCCACAGGCGTTCTGTGTCCTTCTCATCACCTACATTAGGGTTTCTCTGACTCTCCGTCCTTCAGTCTATTGCTTTCACTGCTAGCAAATCAACCAGGGCAATTAAGCACAATTTACAGGAGTCAATGAGCATCAGAGAAGGTTACATATGGTTCTTCCTTTAGCTTCTGTCAGTCAAGTGAGAACTGTGAGTCAGATGGTAAGGAGTCAAACAGAGAGTCAGTAACATGAGCTAGTAGCTACATGCACATTTCTCAAACGTCTATGATGATTGGCAGGCTAGTGTTTCAGGCCATCCAATACTGCATTCAAAATCAAAACTCCTTGAGGAAGTGCTCTGCCAGATGGACCGGTGTGTAAATTAAAAGTAATCCCTTTCCTCTTTCCCGGGCCAAATGGATTCAAACTCATTCATCATTCAGAAGCAGTGGGAAAGTTTAACAGGCCATGACATCTCCAGAAGAGAAGGTCCAATTAGATGTTGAAGTGAGAATAGAGAGAATGCTGAGGTAGGTAGTTACAATGAGACAAGGAGACAGCTAAGAAAGACAGTGTAGAAATATGTCTGCTGCTCATCCATTAGCTTTATCAAGCTCAGCCATCCGTGCTGTGTAGGAGAAGACTACCTAACAGAGCAGACTGGTCTCATAGACTAGACATAGCATAGTAAATGTAAATCTGGGACACTCAAATTACACTGAAAAAAATATAAATGCAACATGTAAAGTGTTGGTCCCATGTTTCCTGAGCTGAAATAAAAGATCCAACCACCTGCCTGCGTGCAATTGGCATGCTGACTGCAGGAATGTCCACCAGAGCTGTTGCCAGAGAATGTAATGTTAATTATAAACCGCCTCCAACTTAGTTTTAGAGAATTTGGCAGTTCGTCCAACTGGCCTCACAACTACAGACTACCTGTAACCACACCAGCCCAGGACCTCCACATCTGGCTTCTTCATCTGCAGGATCGTTTGAGAAAAGCCTGACAGCTGATGAAACTGTGGGTTTGCACAACTGAATCATTTCTGCACAAACTGTCAATCCTTGTCCTTGATTGATCAATTAAGGTCACTAATTAGTAAAGAACCCTCACCTGGTTGTCTAGGTCTTAAATGGAAGGAAAAAAACGAACTCGCAGACACTAGGCCATCCATGGAATGAGTTTGACAAACTTGTCTTAAAGCTGACATTAGCCAGCTACCTAACGTAAGCCACCTAGCCAAAGTTAGCCACCTAGTCTACGTTAGGCACAACTATCTGTTTCGGGTAGTCTTCCACAAGATTCCACAATAAGTTGGGTGAATTTTGGCCCATTCCTCCTGACAGAGCTGGTGTAACTAAGTCAGGTTTGTAAGCCTCCTTGCTCACACATGCTTTTTCAGTTCTGCCCACAAATTTTCTATGGGATTGAGGTCAGGGATTTGTGATGGCCACTTCAATACCTTGACTTTGTTGTCCTTAAGCCATTTTGCCACAACTTTGGAAGTATGCTTGGGGTCATTGTCCATTTGGAAGACCCATTTGCGACCAAGCATTAACTTCCTGACTGATGTCTTGAGATGTTGCTTCAATATATCCACATAATTTTCCTTCCTCATGATACCATCTATTTTGTGAAGTGCACCAGTCCCTCCTGCAGCAAAGCACCCCCATAACATGATGCTGCCACCCCCCGTGCTTCCCGGTTGGGATGGTGTTCTTTGGCTTGCAAGCCTCCCACTTTTTCCTCCAAACATAACAATGGTCATTATGGCCAAACAGTTCTATTTTTGTCGATATAGGACTCGTTTTACTGTGGATATAGATACTTTTGTACCTGTTTCCTCCAGCATCTTCACAAGGTCCTTTGCTGTTGTTCTGGGATTGATTTGTACTTTTCGCACCAAGATACGTTCACCTCTAGGAGACAGATGAACGTGGTACCTTCAGGCGTTTGGAAATTGCTCCCAAGGATGAACCAGACTTTTTTTTTTTCTGAGGTCTTGGGTGATCTCTTTTGATTTTCCCATGATGTCAAGCAAAGAGGCACTGAGTTTGAAGGTAGGCCTTGAAATACATCCACAGGTACACCTCTAATTGACTCAAATGATGTCAATTAGCCTATCAGAAGCTGTTTAAAGCCACATTCAACTTGGAATTGGAATTGTGATACAGTGAATTATGAAATAATCTGTCTGTAAACAATTGTTGGAAAAAGTTATTGTGTCATGCACAAAGTAGATGTCCTAACCGACTTGCCAAAACTATAGTTTGTTAATTAACAATACATTTTTGGAGTGATTGAAAAATGAGTTTTAAATGACTCCAACCTAAGTTTATGTAAACTTCCGACTTCAACTGTATATGAAGTCCAATTATCAAACTTAAGCTTAACTGAGCTCTGAGGGATAATGATTTACTTTCAGTAAGATCTGTATTCCAGTGCTACTTGTACATACAATGCGTTCCAGCCTATTATAAGAGGAGTGATTTTGTCCAAATAATGAAGCCTCAAGGAAACCGACAAGAAAAAGCTAACCTGGCATTGACTATGGTAACCCAATCTGATCAGGCTGGCTCTCAGAGTATGAAATCCAAATAATTTCTGTGAAATATGACTGATGATGCGTTTCCCACTGAAGTGACACAGGATTTCACTCAGATGAATTTAACACAGAATCCACAAACTCATGGCACATAAGGGAAATATATACTGTAACACTTCAAAATAAACAATATACAATACGATCTCACTCACAACAGCCTTCCACATAGATTCTTATATATCTCTACTGAATTAAAAAGCCATTAATTGAGAAAATAGAAGTACCCTTGAAGTTAATGGTCTTACACTGCTCTATTTCCAACTGGCAGAGAGGTTTAGTCTCCGTAGAGGACCAGATGTCTGATTGGTATCAAGGTCAATTCAAAACAATTTCAAGCAAACTATGTCAAAAACAGACTTTCTACAGAAAACCGAAGTGAAGTGAAATCAACATCTTGTCCACTGACGGCACATCTTGGGGAGGTGACTTTGGTTGTCAAGATTGAGTGGTTTGTGGGATACAGTGGTCCTGCAGCAGACTGGCCACCTGCAGCCCTGACCTTGGGTGAGTAGGGTGGGAGGAGGGGAGAGGAGGAAGGGGTAGAAGGTGGCAGAAGGGCAGAGTGGAGGAGTAAAGGGCAACAGTAGGGACGGGAGTGAGGGAGTAGAGGCCAACAGGAGGTGGACATGGCCAGAGGGGGCACCGGTGGTCACCACTGCAACAGAGGGGCTTACAGACTGAGGCTAAGCCTGGGCTCTCATTACCAACAACATAGAGAACACCTGATACTCCAGCCCTCAACCACCTGAAAAGGTCTCTCACAAGCTGCTGGTGCAGTAAGGCTCAAAAAGCAAAGCAGAATAGGTCACCTGATTCCTCTCATGCAGTAGCCTAATGCTTGTTAGCTCAATGACAGGGCAACAGCATGAGATACAGAATGCTATTTTAGTATATATTAGATTTTTGTTTGTTATTTCTTTTGCACAACAATGATTCCTTATGGAGGATGTCATGGACGTACATCATCTTTTTTTAGCTTTGTCTTTGCTCTTCAGATAAAAATCGGCTCCATAGAAACATATATTTTTTTAAATAGTGCATTTCAGACAATAACAACTACTACCACTGACCAATTTTAAAAAATGAACACACACAAATCTGAGGCATACTGAGAAGGATTATAATATACTGTTATTGTGATGGAACATAGGACTGTGTTGTCCATATTTCAGCCTGGGCATGTTTGCCTGGTTTACTTCAGTGTGCTCTGTCTAGTCCTGTGGTGTTCTGGCCGCCCAGCCCACTCTGCCTTCTACACCCCTGGTAATCTCACCGCTTTCAAGACAGACGGCTGTTGGGGACAGCTGGCAGCCTCGCACGCTCTCTAGGAAATTGAGACCACACAGAAAACTGTCTAAACACCGGGAACACAAGGTTAAACATCCCAAATTGTTTCCCTGCTATGCTGTCTGCAGCCTCCACCACAAGGTTTTAGTGACAGGACAGTGGGAGAATTAAGTTGGAGGCAAAAAAATGTATCCCTCGGGGAGGGAACTCACCTGACCCAATCACAAGAGACATGTAGCACTGTGAGCATAGTATGCGGACAGATAGGTGTCTGATGTAAACTGTTTGAACTGGGTGGAGCCAAGGGCACGTTTGGACTGCTGCTCCGACATTGCTCGTCCATATATTTATACATTCTTAATTGTACTTAGATTTGTGTGTATTGTGTGTATTGTTGTGAAATTGTTTGATTTTACTGCACTGTTGGAGCTAGAAACACAAGAATTTCGCTACACACACAATAACATCTGCTAAACACGTGTATGTGACCAATAAAGTTTGACACGTCCAGTCCAACAGGCAATTATTGTGATACAGTTGTAATAAAAATAGCATTTAGCTTTTTGTTTGTTCACCAGAAAAAGAAGAAGAGGGTCCACTTCACAGACCAGCATTGATGTTATATTTTGCTATGAGGTCTAGTTGTTGAGTAATTTGTTTGTTTAGTGAGCTATTCTCTGAGTGTTAATAATGTCTATTTCTTGATAAAGCCAAATAATGAGGTTTTCATGCCAATGCTATTTGGCAAGATTACGCTAATTACACGAATTGCTAATGCAATTAAGAGCCACAGAAAACATTGGCAATCTTTTTCACGGCGCATAGGGAGGAAAATCTCTTATCACATCATAGATAATGAACTGGTAATACATCTGCAGATATAATTACTACCCCAATTGCACTGTATCTATAACATTCTTAGCCAAATACACAAACGAGGGGAGACGATATTCCAGAGGAGAACCCATCTGGTAAAAGGGCTTTGGAAGAGTGAATTCAAATGAAGTATTTTATTTATTTATTTAACCTATATTTAACTAGGCAAGTCAGTGAAGAACAAATTCTTATATACAATGACAGCCTACCAAAAGGCAAAAGGCTTCCTGAGGGGACCGAGGCTGGGATTAAAAAATATAAATATAATATAGGACAAAACACACATCACGACAAGAGAGACACCACAACACTACATAAAGAAGAGACAAAAACATAGCGTGGCAGCAACACATGACAACACAGCATGGTAGCAACACAGCATGGCAGCAGCACAACATAGTTGCAGCACAAAACATGCTACAAACATTATTGGGCACATACAACAGCACAAAGGGCAAGAAGGTAGAGACAACAATACATCACGCGAAGCAGACACAACTGTCAGTAAGGGTGTCCATGATTGAGTCTTTGTCCAGTTTGAGTGTTTTTTGCAGCTCATTCCAGTCGCTAGCTGCAGCGAATTGAAAAGAGGAGCGACACAGGGATGTGTGTGCTTTGGGGACCTTTAACAGAATGTGACTGGCGGGTGTTGTATGTGGAGGATGAGGGCTGCAGTAGGTATCTCCGATAGGGGGGAGTGAGGCCTATGAGTTTTTATAAATAAGCATCAACCAGTGGGTCTTGCGACGGGTATAGAGATGACCAGTTTACAGAGGAGTATAGTGCAGTGATGTGTCCTATAAGTGCATTTGTGGCAAGCCTGGTGGCCAAACAGTAAAGCACATGTAGCCGCTCAAGAGCACCTTCCCCTGCCAATCTATAAATTACGTCTCCGTAATCTAGCATGGGTAGGATGGTCATCTGAATAAGGGTTAGTTTGGCAGCTGGGGTGAAAGAGTAGCGATTACGATAGAGCAAACCAAATCTAGATTTAACCTTAGCCTGCAGCTATGATATGTGCTGAGAGAAGGACAGTGTACCGTCTAGTCATACTTCCAAGTAGCTCTAAACCCTCAGAGGTAGTAATCAAACCTGTGGGAAGAGGGGCATTCTTCTTACCAAACCACATTACCTTTTTTTAAGGGCAGAGAAAGCTTGTTGGACACTAAGAAAGCTTTGTTGCAGAGCGTTTAACACAACATCCGGGGAGGGGCCAGCTGAGTATAAGACTATCATCTGCATATAAATGGACAAAAGAGCTTCCTACTGCCTGAGCTATGTTTTTTATGTAAATTGAGAAGAATGTGGGGCCTAGGATTGAGCCTTGGGGTACTCCCTTGGTGACTGGCAGTGGCTGAAACAGTAGATGTTATTACTTTATATACTGAAATCTTTGAGAGAGGTAATTAGCAAACCAGGCCAAAGACCCCTCAGAGACACCAATACTCCTTAGCCGGCCCACAAGAATGAAATGGTCTACCGTATCAAACATTTTGGCCAAGTCAATAAAAATAGCAGCACAACATTGCTTAGAATCAAGGGCAATGGTGACATCATTTAGGACCTTGCAGTGACAAATCCATAACCTGAGCAGAAAACAGATTGCATACCAGAGAGAATACTATAGACATCAAGAAAGCCAGTCAGTTGATTCATTTTATTTGTATTTATTTATTTCACCTTTATTTAACCAGGTAGGCCAGTTGAGAACAAGTTCTCATTTACAACTGCGACCTGGCCAAGCTAAAGCAAAGCAGTGCGACAAAAACAACAACACAGAGTTACACGAACAAACGTACAGTCAATAACACAAAAGAAAAATAGAAAAATCTATGTACAGTGTGTGCAAATGTAGAAGAGTAGGGAGGTAGGCAATAAATAGGCCATAGAGGCGAAAATAATTACAATTTAGCATTAATACTGGAGTGATAGATGTGCAGATGATGATGTGCAAGTAGAGATACTGGGGTGCAAAAGAGCAAGAGGGTAAGAAATAATATGGGGATGAGGTAGTTGGGTGTGCCATTTACAGATTGGCTGTGTACAGGTACAGTGATAGGTAAGCTGCTCTGACAGCTGATGCTTAAAGTTAGAGAGGAAGATATAAGACTCCAGCTTCAGGGATTTTTGCAATTCGTTCCAGTCATTGGGAGCAGAGAACTGAAAGGAAAGGCGGCCAAAGGAAGTGTTGGCTTTGGGGATGACCAGTAAAATATACTGGAGAGCATTCTATGGGTGGGTGCTGCTATGGTGACCAGTGAGCTGAGATAAGGCGGGGCTTTACTTAGCAAAGACTTATAGATGACCTGGAGCCAGTGGGTTTGGCGACGGATATGTAGTGAGGGCCAGCCAACGAGAGCATACAGGCCGCAGTGGTGGGTAGTATATGGGGCTTTGGTGATAAAACGGATGGCACTGTGATAGACTACATCCAGTTTGTTGAGTAGAGTGTTGGGGGCTATTTTGTAAATGACATCGCCGAAGTCAAGGATCGGTAGGATAGTCAGTTTTACTAGGGTATGTTTGGCAGCATGAGTGAAGGAGGCTTTGTTGCGAAATAGGAAGCCGATTCTAGATTTAATTTTGGATTGGAGATGCTTAATGTGAGTCTAGAAGGAGAGTTTACAGTCTAACCAGACTCCTAGGTATTTGTAGTTGTCCACATATTCTAGGTCAGAACCATCCAGAGTAGTGATGCTAGTTGGGCGGGAGGGCGCGGGCAGCAATCGGTTGAAGAGCATGCACTTAGTTTACTAGCATTTAAAAGCAGTTGGAGGCCATGGAAGGAGTATTGTATGGCGTTGAAGCTCGTTTGGAGGTTTGTTAGCACAGTGTCCAAAGAAGGGCCAGAAGTATACAGAATGGTGTCGTCTGCGTGGAGGTGGATCAGAGAATCACCAGCAGCAAGAGCGACATCATTGATATATACAGAGAAGTTTCTGCAAGAGGTGCTAAGATGTTGGCCGTGGTAGGGGTAGCCAGGTGGAAAGCATGGCCAGCCGTGGAAAAATGCTTATTGAAATGATCGATTATCGTAGATTTATCGGTGGTGACCGTGTTTACAATCGTCAGTGCAGTGGGCAGCTGGGAGGAGGTGCTCTTATTCTCCATGGACTTTACAGTGTCCCAAAACGTTTTGGAATTAGTGCTACAGGAAGCAAATTTCTGTTTGAAAAAGCTAGCCTTAGCTTTCCTAACTGATTGAGTGCATTGGTTCCTGTCTTCCCTGAAATTTGCATATCTATTCGATGCTAATGCAGAACGCCACAGGATGTTTTTGTGCTGGTCAAGGGCAGTCAAGTCAGGGGTGAACAAAGGGCTATATATGTTCTTAGTTCTACATTTTTTGAATGGGGCATGCTTATTTAAGATGGAGAGGAAAGCACTTTTGAAGAGCAACCAGGCATCCTCTACTGACGTGATGAGGTCAATATCCTTCCAGGATACCTAGGCCAGGTCGATTAGAAAGGCCTGCTCGCTGAAGTGTTTTAGGAAGCGTTTGACAGTGATGGGGGTGGTTGTTTGACCGCAGATCCATTACACACGCAGGCAATGAGGCAGTGATCGCTGAGATCCTGGTTGAAGACAGCAGAGGTGTATTTAGAGGGAAGGTTGGTCTGGATGATACCTAAGAGGGTGCCCATGGTTACGGATTTAGGGTTGTACCTGGTAGGTTCCTTGATAATTTGTGTGAGATAGAGGGCATCTAGGTTAGATTGTAGGACGGCCGGGGTGTTAAGCAAGTCCCAGTTTAGGTCACCTAACAGTACGAACTCTGAAGATAGATGGCGGGCGATCAATTCACATATGGTGTCCAGGGCACAGCTGGGGGATGAAGGGGGTCTATAACAAGCGGCAACAGTGAGAGACTTGTTTCTGGAAAGGTGGATTTTTAAAAGTAGAAGCTCTAATTGTTTGGGCAGAGACCTGGATAGTATGACAGAACTTTGCAAGCTATCTCTGCAGTAGATTGCAACTCCACCCCCTTTGGCAGTTCTATCTTGTCGGAAAATGTTATAGTTAGGGATGGAAATGTCAGGATTTTTGGTGGCCTTCCTAAGCCAGGATTCAGACACGGGTAGGACATACGGGTTGGCGGAGTGTGCTAATGCAGTGAATAAAACAAACTTAGGGAGGAGGCTTCTAATGTTAACATGCATCAATTGAGAGCGCCTGGTGAATGGGAGTGATGCTGGGGGCTGCAGGGCCTGGGTTAAGCTCTACATCACCAGAGGAACAGAGGAGGAGTAGAATAAGAGTACGGCTAAAGGCTAAAAGAACTGGTCGTCTAGTGCGTTCGGAACAGAAAGGTTTCTGGGCGCAGAAGAATAGATTCAAGGCATAATGTACAGACAAGGGTATGGTAGGATGTGAGTACAGTGGAGGTAAGCCTAGGCATTGAGTGACGATAAGAGAGGTTTTGTCTCTAGAGGCACCATTTAAGCCAGGTGCGGTCACCGCATGTGTGGGGGTAGAACAAAAGGGCAAGCTAAGACATATTGAGCAAGGCTGGAGGCTCTACAGTGAAATAAGACAAAAATGACTAACCAAAACAGCAATAGACAAGGCATATTGACATTAGGGAGAGGCATGTGTAGCCGATTATTGACAAGTTTTTCCAACCCTTTTGATAAACAGGGCAAAATAGAAATTGGCCTTTAACAGTTACAATCAGCTTTAAATAAAGGATGAACCGGGGCTGCCTTCCAAGCAATGGGAACCTCGCCAGAGAGGAGAGACATGTAAAAAATGTCAGAGATAGGCTTGGCGATGTGGGGCGTCAACCTTAAAGAAGAAAGGGTCTAAACCATCTGACCCAGATTGTTTTAAGTGGTCAAGTTTAAAGAGCTCCTTTAGCACCTCTGACTCAGTGACCACCTGCATGGAGAAACTTTGTAGCGGGGCCGGGGGAAAAGAGGGAGGAGCATCGGGGCTAGTCGTATTAGAAGGGGTGGGAGATGAGGAAATGTTGGACGGACAAGGAGGCATGGCTGAGTCAAAGAGGAATTCTGACTTTATGAAGTGGTGATTAAAGAGCTTAGCCATGTGCTCCTTGTCAGTGACAACCACATCATCAACATTAAAGGACATGGGCAGCTGTGAGGAGGAGGGTTTATTCTCCAGGTATTTAACAATTTTCCCAGAGAGAGAACTGCTCCTTAAAGTAACTAACTTTGACCTTCCGGATAGCCTAAGTGCACTTATTTCTCATTTGCCTGAACGAGAGCCAGTCAAGCTGAGTATGCCGAGCCTTTCGCCAAATGGAATTCTTGAGGTGGAGTAACTCTGTCAGATCATGGTCGAACCAGGGGCTGAACCTGTTTTTAATTCTCATTTTCTTTATGGGGCGTGTTTGTTAACAATACCACTGAAAATATTAAAAAAAGAAGGTCCAAGCATCTTCAACAGAGGGGATAAAGCTGCTTCTATACCAATTTATAGAGGCCAGTTCATGAAGGAAGGCTTGCTCATTCAAGTGTTTTAGCAAGCGTCTATGAATCAGGACAGGTCGTTTCACTGAGCAGCCATTACAAACATAGGCTGTAAAACTGTGATCACTAAGGTCATTTCAGAAAACACCTGACTGATATCTATCAGGATTGTTTGTGAGGATAACATTAACATTAGCCTTTTCTGGGTGTTTGGAGTCATACCTTGTGAGATTGGTAATAATCTGAGAAAGATTTAGGGAGTCACATTGCTTTAGGACTTGGTCAGGTGGTTTAAGCATGTCCCAGTTTAGGTCACCTAGCAACCAAGCACTGAAGGTGTTCCTTGCCACTCCACCACCTTTGGAAGATCTGTCTAGCCGAAAGGTTAAAACCAGAAAGGTTAACATCAGTGTTCAAAACACTCTTTCTTAACCACGTCTCAGTAATGACCAACACATCTGGATTGGAGCTGTGAACCGACACTTTCAATTGATCCATTTTAGGTAATAAGCTTCTAGTGTTAACGTGCAGAAAACCAAGGCTTTTATGAGGGCAGAAATCAGTGAAGCAGATATCAGAGTCAGAATTGGGGCTAGCAACAGTAGATGGGCCAGGGTGTACATGCACATTTCTAGATATCAGCAGCAGTAATACAATCAGGGCACGGCAGAGGACAGGGAGAGCTGTCCTCATTTGAATGTGCATTAGATGGCAACAAGATCATATTGTACAGCAATTTCATCAGGTAACATGAATACAAAGCCGGAGAGAGGTGGTTAGAATAGGATGGGAGGCCAAGAGTCCGTGTAACCAATAGAGAGTCAGAGTCCCGAGTGTGGGAACAAACATAGTCTGTCCCACGGTTGGGTAAACAAGCAAGTTAATAGTCAATAAAGCACGCAGGAGTCATGAGGCAAATGGCATAAAGCACAATAAAAATATATAACGACTTGGGGCTAGCCATTGTAACTTCAGAGTCAGTGCAGCAGACAAAGGGAGTAGGTGTCACACACACTTGGGAGAAACTTTTTTTGGGACAAGCTACAGAGCCACGTCTACAGAGAAATCAATCTAACACGATCTGATACAGCCTCTTGTTACAGAGGGAGAGAGAGGGAAGAAAATAGAGTTGTGGAGAGACCGAGTGACCATGAAGAGTAAACAGTTGATGAAGGAAAGTCGAAAGGAGGGGAGAATAATTTAAACTACAGTTAAGGAAAAAGAGAAGCCTGCAGGATGATATGGCAGAAAATACAAATTGATGGAGAGGAAGCGAGAAACATTATTTCCTGAAGAAAAAAACGAATCACAAGAAACAGAGTAAAGGAGAGAGAGGGTTTAAGGGAAGGTGATGAGGGATTATACAATTTGACAGAACCAGGGAAAGAGAGAGAGCAGAAAAAAGGGTTTTGCCGAAGTTGAGGCGCTGCGGAGAGTGCAGAAGTGTGTGATTGGATGGGTATTTGACAGGTGCTCTCTCCTGTCTCTCCGGTGTAAATCTCAGCGTTAGAGAAATTATACCCCACTGTGCAGTGGCCTTGCTAAAGTCTGCCTAATGCTCCAGGGAGAGTTCACGCTGAACTGTGGCAAATGACAGAGGTTCTGAGTTCTCCCTGATGAAAGCTTAGAAGGAAAAAAGAGAGGGGAGGAATGTGGAAGGATTGGAGAGGAGGGAAAGATAGCAGGAGACTCAGCTGCTCTCTTTTAGAGCTTATAGGAGAAAGGGAAGGAGAGAGGGATGAAGAGGGATTTAAGAGGAGGAGAAGGAGGACTCAGCTGCTTGCTCTCTCTCCTAGTATTTGATTCCTACCCCTGCAAGCTGGTCCGGCCTCCCAACAGGAATAGTACTATCTAAGATGTATCATACGTTTTTACAATCATATGTAATTTGAATCTACAATATTGATAATGAATTATTGATTATTTGCCTTATAGAAAATGCCACCAAAAGGCCAACAATTGAGTCTCAAATTACAATGGCGACAGTCCGTAGCATGTCTAGCGTAATGATAATCAACATAATTGAGTCTAAACCTGTCAATTGAAATCAGAATTAATTGCAATTTTACTGACCCTGGATTGGGACAGATGCTAACATATTCATGGGACCTCCATGTTCATAGCTTCCCACAGGCTTGGGTAGGCAGCATGCCATGGTCTGCTCTGTACAATGAGGTCCCTGGGTAATTGGGTGCTGCACATCAAATGCAGATCTCTTCTGACACCACACAGGAACTCACTGGCTTCACTGGAGCTGGGATAAAACAGCATGCTGTATAAAACGCACGCAGACAGTTAGTCTCAAAGAAATAGCACAGCCAAGCACACAAACAAACAACAAACTCCTGGCCGACACACAGATAATAGACCCCTTAGACAATGTTAACCCAAACACATCCACCAATCGGCCTTCACCACACCATGAAGGAAGAAAGGCCGCTCTTCATCTGAGGGACGAGAGATCGATTGGTCTAAGATGAGAGCGAGCAATGAGACAGGAAGAGGGGCAGGGGAAGACATGCTAGATAGAGGATTGGAGAGGGAGATGGGATAGGTTCTGACAGTTTACTGCCATACAACTGGCCAATCTGTCAATCTGTGATGGTTGTGTATTTATTTCTAAGAAAGCTGAATAATTCATTTCAGCCAAATACATGCTGGAGTGGAGAGAGGCATCAATGCTGCTGCATCCGTTTTAACTCCCATGATGAATTCATGAACCAAAGGCGCTCCATCCTCTTAACCTTAAGAGTGTGGCAACCCAGTGCAGATAGATGAGTATACTTGTCAAATAGAGAGAACTGTGAATGCCATCCAGAAACACATCCACAATGCAAACCAAATGTTCTTCAGCCCTGCTCGAAAAGGCTCTGAGAGAGGCGACACATACACACACATATGCACACACAGTCACAAACAAAGTATTCCCCTCACTCTGTCTGTATATGGCAGTTAAGCTAGCAGTTAAGTGTGTTGGGCCAGTGATCAAAAGGTTGCTGGTTTGAATATCTAGGTGAGAAATATGCCGATGTGCCCTTGAGCAAGGCACTTAAAACTATTTGCTCCTATAAGTTGCTCTGGATAAGAGTGTGCTAAATGACAATAAAGCTAATGTATAAGCAGCCAGTGAACTCAAATTCTCATGTGAGTTGACATAAATATGCAGTGTGTGCACAGCATATCTTAGATTCCAGTGCAGGCCTAAAAAAAAATCCTAACCATATCTTTCAAGTAGTTCAAAGCCTGGATTCTCAGCACTGTATTTCTGATCAAACTCGCTCTGACAGTGAAGCTGAAAGATCTCACCATCAATTGTCACCAACATGTACAGACATTCAATATCTTCGTTCCAAATATCCAGAGAAAAATGGAATAGGTCCCTTCCCCCTGCTTAAAGGCGTCCCTATAACATGGCAGAGACAGAGTAGCAAATGACCTAAAAATACACTCCAACTCCTGGGATGCTTTGGGAGAGGAGGAGGCCTTTCTTCTCTTCCTCTTGCCTTCGGCTCTTCACATCACATATACATTAACCCTGCATAATGAAGGAAACAACTGGGTTTACAGTTTTCATCATTAGCTCCCCTCGCTGCCACACTTTGCCACAGCCCTCAGAAATAAAATGTAATTTACCCGACACCCTGCTGCTGGATCGCAGTGTCTGCTCTGCTCTCCTTCTGCTGCTGTATCCTCTGCCTCCTCATAAGATGATTTGATGAACTGACTCATTATTATTTAATTCTGAACAGCTAAAATATAGCATGCTTCTGAACTGATACCATGATCCCCTGCAATAGACAGAGAGGCTGATTGAGGAGAGTGCTGATGGCTGACTGAGCTTCAGCACAATGTGACTGATCACCCATCTTCACCTGTCACTCACTCCCCTGCTGAACGTTGCCAGTAGCAAGCTCAGTCGGCCCTGTAAACTATTCACTAACATGCGTTAAATGCTCCATGTGAAAACCGATTGATCAATCTAATGTTAAATACTCCCATTTGCACAAAGCAGCAATCGGTTTAAGGCTGGTTACACAAGACAATAGGGTTCTATTATGACTTATAGCCAGGGTTGGGGCTGTGTGTGGGAACATTTATACAATACAACAGCTATTTTGGGCAAACACTTATAAATCAATCAAATTAAAGCCACCTGCTGGCAAGTGGTGGGCAGACCCTGGGCGGGGTAATCAAACACCTGTGGACTCACATCAATCATATTATGGCACATTGGTACAACCAGCTTGTGGCTTTGTTTGATGACTAGATTATTATTAATCTAATTGCATAATTAAAGAGCTGGCCCAAACAATAGGTCCACACAGAGAGAGAGAGAGGAACCTGAGCCATCGTCCCCAAAGGCCCAAGCAAATAGGTGTGATAAAACAGGAATGCCAGAGAGGCTATGGCCTATGAGTGATACAGCTACTGTAGTATAGAGCCTGTATAACTCACCCTGCTGCCCCCACAATCCACTCATGTACCATACTGGAGAGAGATCTGTTTTATGGCCAGAAAGTCATACTATTTCAAGTGGAGCTGCCAGGCCAAGAAAATACATCAAATCAAATGAGGTGGAGACTGACAAGTATATAAACTCACAGCCCCCTCCTCGTAAAACTGCCCACTAGGTGATTTAGCGGCCACACTCAGTTACACCTAAAGTTTTATGTTTTTAACTGCAAGCCTCTTACGCTTCCATACCTCTATCTTCTGCCATTTTGTTGACCTTCTGAAAGTAAGGCTGTTTGGGAAGTGGACGATGTGAAAAAATACTTGAGTGCCTTTTAGAAAACCATAGCAAATATATTGTTGATCAACATCCCTGAAATGTGATGGAATACCAACAACTAAAAACATTAACAAAATGACTTGTTCACTCCTAAATAGATTCCAGGCTGTAGCAGATCACATTGACCATGCTACAGAAATAGCATATAGAAATGATAACCAGCTACAGCACACAAATCTAATTTGTTAGATTACTTGTTAGATACTACTGCATGGTCGGAACTAGAAGCACAAGCATTTCGCTACACTCGCATTAACATCTGCTAACCATGTGTATGTGACAAAAACAATTTGATTTGATTTGATTTGACATACCGCTACTAATGAGAGTGCTCTCTCTCAGCACCCTTGTATAGACATGACTTGTTCATTCTCTTTCATGCCGAAACCCAAAAGACATACAAAAGTAATACAAATCCCTGTTTCCGCCTCTCCTCTGTTCTGCCCTGCTATTTTAGTATCTGCGCTGGCAGATGCTCTGGGTGCTACAAAGGGGATACAGGCCAACTCATTAGCTCAGATGCCAAATGTTACTACATGGCGGGTTCAAGGGCTCCGCTCAACAAGGGGACCGGGGAAACAGAGGAAATGCATTAGGGTTGGTGGAAGTGACAATTGGATAGGTGTGATATGATGATAGGATTGATGATAGGTCCACCTCTGATTGAACTGAGGAATAATGCCTATTATTGCAGAATAACCTCCCTTATTAGCTTTGGTCACCAGCAGGTAGACATCGTAGTACAATACTGAATCAAGTTACATAATGGTGCTAATTCCAATCACTACACCTCTATTGTACGTATTACACATTCATAACAAGGCAATGTAGTAAATGAAAACCCTCACACATAAAAGTATAAGACAGGCTCTTTCCAATGTTGTCAATCTGTCTCTTCAATTACTTCTATAAGCTGTGATCCAGGTTTGATGTTCCTAAGGTACGATTGATGTTGCCGAGGGACAGCGCTGCAGTTTGGCAAGGACAGGTCATATATTTCAAGAGTAAACTGTCCAGCTGGACACTGTGGCCACTGACATGCCACTAGTAGTCCTTGGGTTGTCCTCTACCACACCTCTACTCGTTCCCTCATTCTCTACTGCAGACTGTGATAGTAGAGGTGCAAGCCTGATGACAGGGGGATGCATGGGTTTTACTGGCCTCGTAAAGCCATGATGGAACACAATGAAGCTCGGCACTGCCAGTGCTGAGGAGACGTAATGTCACATTTGAGCACAGTGGACAGCTTTATATGCAACAGCAGGAGATGGCAAAGGACCGTAGGCGTAATGGATACATTGCACTCTGAGGCATTCTGGATGCCATAACCATTCATTAGGACATTTCGTTATGGATGGAAAGGGTTATACTGTGGCTAGGTGCTGTTAAACACAATTGACATAGCTGTATAAGTCCAATAGCTACCCGGTGCCCTTCTGTTTCTGAAGAACCAATATCCCATCCAATATCCCATCCAATATCCCATAATAGACAAAGTATAATCTCATCTCATCTTATCTCTCACGTAAAAAACATCAGGAAAATCAATAAAGACAGGCATCATCAGAAACAACTCCAGGCATATAGGCAGGCGAGTTGGATAGGAGAACTGAACTGAGTTCCACCAGCAGTTATTGTTTCGCTTGTCTGCCTGTCTGCCTGCCTGTCTCTCTCTCGGTCTGCCTGTCTAGGGAGGCTGGAAGTCCTAGAGGAGCTCCACAGTCAGTCAGTCACAGTCAGTCAGTCCCACTAAGCCAGTCAGACTGTGGCAGGACAGGGAGTCAGACAACACGTCCCCCTCACCGTGATACTCCTGCAGGATCGATCCTGGGGTGCAACCCTCTCTTACCATGTCCAGGTAATTAAGATCTAATTGTGTGAGGACAAGCAAAGACACAGGCCGAGCGGGGCGGCACGGAGGAAGCAAACAGAGAAGACACGTTTTAGGGACAAGGAGAGAATACCCACCTACAGAGATAACAAGATCAGATGTCTGTTTTCAAAAGAGCTAGATAATCTATTGCTATCATTAGCCGGCTTCCACTCGGTTACTCAACCTTGCACCTTAGAGGCTGCTGCCCTGTACACATAGACTTGGAATCACTAGCCACTTTAATAATGGAACACTAGTCCCTTTCATAATGTTGACATACTGCTTTTCTCATCTCATATGTATATACTGTATTCTATTCTACTGTATTTTAGTCAATGCCACTGACATTGCTCGATCTAATATTTATATATATTTCTTAATTCCATTCTTTTACTTTTAGATTTGTGTGTATTGTTGTGAACTACTCCACTGTTGGAGCTAGGAACACAAGCATTTCGCTAGACCCGCAATAACATCTGCTAAATATGTGTATGTGACCAGTAAAATTGGATTTGATTTGATTATCTGTTATGACTGCATAACCCCCAACCCTAATTTGACCTGAGGCTGATGGAGAAACAACAAACAGAGCCTCTGAGAGAAATAACATAAGGGTTTGGAGGACACTGATGTGATAGGAAACGGCACAAAAGTCCACAAGGCAGGGAGTCAAAACAGGATGAAGAGACAGTATCCATTCACGCATCTATGACCTAATCTGTGATTTGAGAACCTAATTAAATAATGCTTTTACGCCTTCAGTTAATTACAGGTGGGTGTCAGTGTCGGAGTACCCATTCCTAGTTCTCTCTGTATGGTGTCTACACTGGGTGCATGCCTGTGTGTGTGCGGCTTGTGTATCAGAGGAAGTTGGCTTACCCAGGACTGGAACTTGACTGGTGGTCCATCCACATTCGCAAACCTGTTCCTCGCTCGGCGTGTATGTGTCTGTGCGTCTCTGGTTCTGCGGTCTGTCCGTCCGGAGAGTGTGTGTGTGTGCTGTACTGTGATGTTGCTACTCCAGCTTCCTATAGCAGTCAGTGAGCCTCCAGCTTGTAGCATCATCAGCTGAGCTTGACTGCAAATCACTTCGTTCCCCCTCTCCCCCCGCGCTACATCCCTATCTATAGAGCATCTACTAACTCCCTCTTCCTCTGCAGATAAAAAGGCAACTGAAGACTCTCTCCTCTCTCTGTTCTTTGTGTTCCAGACCCAGCCCCTGGATCCCAGTAGGCACAGGGCTTTGTGTCTAGGGGAGGATGGAGCTCTGCCACAGTGAAAGCCTGGACTGGTGGCAGTGTGCTCTTTCACTACAGGAGCATGCAAGTAAATGTGTGTGTAAGGGAGAGAGATAGCCCTGCAAGTAAATGTGTGTGCAAGGGCGAGTTACTGCTGCTACGGCTGCTGCTGTTCAGTGGAACTCATTATGCACTGTTGCTGCCGCTCCACTACACTGGCTGTTTAGCTTCACAACTTACTCTGATGGTCAATAAACTGCTTAGGGATCCTCTCAAAAGTCTAGAAAACAGGAGTCGAGGGTTTAGCTCACCCCCCCATTAAGCTCTGAAGCTGAGAATGTGGAGATAACCTTTGCTTTACCTCCAGGCATTTCAAACAGATATTTTATACTTAAGCCATGCTGTTTAATCACAGAGTAAATTGGAGCCTGAGGCAGGAGTGTCATATTCAGGTGAACACAGACTGTACCCAATTTCACCCTCTACTGCTGGCTGACTTACTGTCCCTTTATTGTCACTTAGAGACAGCGCTTCATGTGCACTGATGGAGAATCTCTATGCAAAATGTAGAAAATGCAAACACAGTTATATTATGTAAGGAATCACCCAGTGATAATATGGAAGGGGTGATATTGTTTTTCTGTTTTTCTGTACTAGCACCACTCCTACTTACAGGTTGGCAACTACATTCCAATACTTTATGTTCATAATCATATTTCAGCCTACATTATAATATTATCATCTTTTTATCTGTTAAAATCTCCTATATTGTTCTGCTGTTTTATGGACTGAGGATTTACATCTGATCCCTAACATAGTTTAAATTTCGCACTCCAGTCTCCTTATTTCACCTGGGGGTGGGGGCTTTCCTCTTTTGTCCTGTACATGCTTCTCAATAGAGTGGTGAGGAGGTGTCTACCTTGTCTGGAAGCGAATTCACCACACGTGTTCTGTATTCAGGGTTCACTCAAACATTGTTTTAAGCTTTGTTTTACTATTGATTGCTGATTTCTGGATTGTATATCGATTTTCTGTCCTTAAATATAAGTAATCTGATTTATTCGTTTCAGTCTGTGAATTTTTCAATCAAACTTTTCACCGGCAGCTACTGATATCAGGGCATAAAAACTACAATCCGACTCCTGAATTACCCAGCTGGCACACATGAGCACTAGATCCGAGCTCATTTTCCACGGTTTACCCTGGCTAAACTAACTGGCTAGCTGAACTATGCTAGTTTTCGTCCTCATTGCCCAACTTCATAAGTACTGCACCTTCAACTTCAAAACTCGTTTGCTAATAATACAATCATGTAACTAAGAAATTTGCTGTAAAGAAACTTCAAAATGATGTATTGTTTTGTTGAATAGGTTCAAGATATCTGTCGTAAGATGACGGTGGAGAAGGATATCATTGCTAACGCAGATCTAGGTTTAGTTTTCAGATCCACCGACATCATTGACGTAGGGTTAGCTGGGCGTTTCTGACTGGTCTTTGAACTGTGACAATGGGCAGCCTCTCCCCGCTTGGCTCGATGGGATACTGTATGTAGGGATTTTTAACTTTTTTTTACTGACTATCATATTTGTTGATTAAATCTGACTATTAATATGATGAGTAATCCAGGAATGTCACAAGTTAATTGACACGAGAAAACTCGAGAAAATAGCAACTCTACAGATCACAATGAATGAGGTACAGTGGGGAAAAAAAGTATTTAGTCAGCCACCAATTGTGCAAGTTCTCTCACTTAAAAAGATGAGAGAGGCCTGTAATTTTCATCATAGGTACACTTCAACTATGACAGACAAAATGAGGAAAAGAAATCCAGAAAATCACATTGTAGGATTTTTTATGAATTTATTTGCAAATTATGGTGGAAAATAAGTATTTGGTCAATAACAAAAGTTTATCTCAATACTTTGTTATATACCCTTTGTTGGCAATGACAGAGGTAAAACGTTTTCTGTAAGTTTTCACAAGGTTTTCACACACTGTTGCTGGTATTTTGGCCCATTCCTCCATGCAGATCTCCTCTAGAGCAGTGATGTTTTGGGGCTGTCGCTGGGCAACACGGACTTTCAAAGATTTTCTATGGGGTTGAGATCTGGAGACTGGCTAGGCCACTTCAGGACCTTGAAATGCTTCTTACGAAGCCACTCCTTCTTTGCCCGTGCGGTGTGTTTGGGATCATTGTCATGCTGAAAGACCCAGCCACGTTTCATCTTCAATGCCCTTGCTGATGGAAGGAGGTTTTCACTCAAAATCTCACGATACATGGCCCCATTCATTCTTTCCTTTACACGGATCAGTCGTCCTGGTCCCTTTGCAGAAACACAGCCCCAAAGCATGATGTTTCCACCCCCATGCTTCACAGTAGGTATGGTGTTCTTTGGATGCAACTCAGCATTCTTTGTCCTCCAAACACGACGAGTTGAGTTTTTACCAAAAAGTTCTATTTTGGTTTCATCTGACATTCTCCCAATCCTCATCTGGATCATCCAAATGCTCTCTAGCAAACTTTAGACGGGCCTGAACATGTACTGGCTTAAGCAGGGGACACGTCTGGCACTGCAGGATTTGAGTCCCTGGCGGCGTAGTGTGTTACTGATGGTAGGCTTTGTTACTTTGGTCCCAGCTCTCTGCAGGTCATTCACTAGGTCCCCCGTGTGGTTCTGGGATTTTTGCTCACCGTTCTTGTGATCATTTTGACCCCACGGGGTGAGATCTTGCGTGGAGCCCCAGATCGAGGAAGATTATCAGTGGTCTTGTATGTCTTCCATTTCCTAATAATTGCTCCCACAGTTGATTTCTTCAAACCAAGCTGCTTACCTATTGCAGATTCAGTCTTCCCAACCTGGTGCAGGTCTACAATTTTGTTTCTGGTGTCCTTTGACAGCTCTTTGGTCTTGGCCATAGTGGAGTTTGGAGTGTGACTGTTTGAGGTTGTGGACAGGTGTCTTTTATACTGATAACAAGTTCAAACAGGTGCCATTAATACAGGTAATGAGTGGAGGACAGAGGAGCCTCTTAAAGAAGAAGTTACAGGTCTGTGAGAGCCAGAAATCTTGCTTGTTTGTATGTGACCAAATACTTATTTTCCACCATAATTTGCAAATAAATTCATTAAAAATCCTACAATGTGATTTTCTGGATTTGTTTTCCTCATTTTGTCTGTCATAGTTGAAGTGTACCTATGATGAAAATTACAGGCCTCTCTCATCTTTTTAAGTGAGAGAACTTGCACAATTGGTGGCTGACTAAATACTTTTTTTCCCCACTGTATGAGATAATATTTTCTTTGTTTAGAATATCAGCTCAAGTTCAGCAATTGCACTCTTCTCATACCACTCTGAAGCTACTGACCAAGCTTCCTCCAGGAGGAAGCTTTGAATTGGTCAGCAGACTACAGAGTAGTATGAGAAGAGTGCAATTGCTGAACTTGAGCTGATATTCTAAACAAAGTGTTTTGATAACTTTCAAGTGTAAGTTTCATGTAGAATAAACCATCCTTCACATAATACTGTAGAAGCAGTGTTCTGCTAATATAACAATGTGCAAATATGACACTTGTCTTTCATCTTCTATTGTCATTCACATCCGATATAGATACTGTAGCTATCAGCATTTTGTCTGAGGGTACATGTTAGTTGTCATATGGTGTCCCATATAAGACAGTCCCCGGCCCCCTACCATTCAATAATAACAAAAGACAATGAAAAGTAATATAATTTTAAAGCTGAGTGCAAGGTCTCGCTCAGTTCAGACATTTGTATCAGCCTGTCTTTTAGTCCGGGGACTCCATGACAAACCATCCCTCCTGTCCTCCATCTGTATCAGCCTGTCTTTTAGTCCAGGGATTCCTTGACAAACCATCTCTCCTGTCCTCCATCTGTAGAAAAACAGGGTAGAGTTGATACACACAGCACTGATTACATTATCAGTGGTTGTTAGGTGAATTCCAGGACAGACAAGTGATAGTATTTTGACCTATGACGAGATCAAATCCGAACAACCTGAAGTAGTTATCGAGATCAAGTGCTAACCCAAACAACATGCCTGTTCTCAAAAAAGTAGCTAGCTACCTACCTTGCAAATCTGGTTTAGTTAACAATATCTTTGTCCGAGTTGAAATGAAATTGGCTAGCTAGCGATAGCTAGAATAGGGATCTTCTCAGCAAGCTGGCTAAAGTGACATACTATCAAACCTTATCGTCAGGTGCAACGTTAGCTATGCAAATCTCCCTCTCTATGACATTACACATTAGGGAGAGGCTATGTATTTAGCTAGTTACATCACAGTATCATAGCTAGCTAGCAAGCTAGCTACTCACCATATCCTAGTCACAGCCATCATGTTATACGTTTGTTGTATGCATTAGAACTTTGCACCAACTTCATGGAAGCCCATTTTCACTCCTATACCAAGCAAGTGTACGCAGTAGCAGTGTGTGGGTATAATCACCCGGGGAAGCCAATCCAGAAAAAGGCATATTATAACCTGTTAGTTCATATGCCTTGACATATAGGCCTAAGGCCGAGATAATAAGATACACAGTGGCAGAATAAATTCAACCACACATTTGTTTCATTACAAAGCCAGGGAGAAACATCTGTCCGGTGAAGTCCACAAAGCATCTTGCCTGTAACAAATAGTTACATGACCTACAGCATGGTCAAGGAAGGTAATGTTTCCGACATTTTCTGACTACTAAACAACTATTGATTTAGAACCACAGAGAGTTATCGCAAGTCGCAAAGAAAACAGGAGCTGCCTCCACTATTCCAGCACCATTTCAACTTCAACATCATCTGATCACCTATGCTTAGTCTAACAACTAAAAGATACCAACAACTATTTAGTCCAATTAACATAAGTTAAATATAATGTGCCTGTCCATGGTACTGATTTGTGTGTGTGTGTGTGCAAAAAACATGTTGCCTCACCCTATTTGTAGAGAAACACTAATGCCATCCTACTCTTTTATATTGCCTAAACAGTCTATGACTCTGTCATACAGTACACACTTTTAGTTTTTGTTGTCCTAGGCTACCTGACTAAAATACTTGCTCGCTAGCCTATCTTCCTTTCATGTGCAATGATGCTCCATGCCAGCTAGTTAAGATTAGCATACCAGATCTATCTACATGTTAAACTTCCATCCTCTCAGGCCAGAGGCACAATGTATGAATTTATGGTTGTATCAGAATCACAAATTTGGCTTGTGATATGATTGGTCTGAAGCCAAATACAAACTGGCATCCTTGAAACTTTTTTTTGGTGTGCCAGGACCATTCACAGCTGAGCTCACTCAGTTTAGCTCAATGCTGATTGGCTATTATTTATTATTTTTTTATCAAGGGAGGCCAAATGCTTGCTAGCTTCCCTTGCATTCAATACTATGGGCAGCAACAATGTCATACTCTTTATGACCATACAGCATCAGATACAGTACATTCAGCCTTGTGCAAATTGAAGGAAATTTATGAAACACAGACATGAAGTATACATGTACTTTTTATGTTCTTTTGTAAATTTTTGGGAGAAGCCTCTTGGCATCCTTGAATACACGCCACTGAGTTGCAAAAATAGCTCTTTGGCCACGCACACCAGTGGAGGGTTTGGCGTCGAAAAACGGAAGCATATGCAAGACATACCTTAACTACGGTAAATATGGCAATGCATCTTTGATGTTATGGGGCTATTTTGCTTCCACTGGTCCTGTGACTCTTTTTAAGGTCAGTGGTATCATAAACTTTATCAAGAACCATGACATTTTAGCCAAAAACCTGGTTGCATCTGGCAGGAGGCTGACAGGTATTTTATTTGACACTGGCAATGGCCAGTCTCCGGACTTGAAACCCATTGACAACCTGTGGTTTGAATTGAAGAGGGCAGTCCATAAGCACAGACAAAGGATATCAACGATCTGGAAAGATACGGTTTGGAGGAATGGTCTATGATCCCTCCCAATGTGTTCTTCAATTTCATAAAACATTTAAGAAAAAGGCTTAGTGTGGTTATCCTCGCAAGGGTAGGATGCTGGAGTACTGAAAACAGAGGTGCCAATAATTTTGAACCTTATCCTTACGCTACATCTCTTTCTCTGCATTGTTATAAAATAATACTTTCAATTTTGGGGGGGCATACAATACAGCTCAGTATTTGTATAATTTATTTTAAACAGTCCTTTTTGCACATCTTTATCAAGGGTGCCAATAATTATGGGCATACAAGCACATTTCACCTCGAGTGAAGGTTTCTAATCAATTCAGTCAACAAGCACATACAGATGCTTGCGGTATGCTCATGCTCACCCACTCATTATTTTGTAATAGTCTATCTACTGGCCTTGAGCAACTTTAAGAACACTCACAAACATCCTCCCACACCAAATACAAAAGACTGAGAGAAAAATATGAGAGACAGAGAGACTGGTGTGAGAGGAGTGTTTAATAAACTGAGAAAACTCCTGGGACTGTATAAGACAGATAGACATAGTGCACAAAAAACATCAGAAATAGCCTAAATAGAAATTCTGCTAACCAGACTTCAAAAGTGGTGGGTATGAATGATGGTGGATTACACCCAGATGCCCCTGTAATCACAGATAAGTGCAGCTTTTATAGTAAGATGCACTGGACTTCGTACGTGCCCGTGTGTGCGTGAGCACGTTAGCCAAAACAGTGAGACTGCTGTGATCATCTGTATGTCTACCCTAGGGAGGGTGCTGCTGTGCTGGGATGGTAAACCGCTTTTGTGGCCTCACTGCAGCTGTGAAAGGGGCTGAGAAATCCTGCTGCTCTCTCACGCCAATCTGCAGACCACGCCAATTTGCAGTGGCACACAGCAACACACTCACAGGACTGGGGAGCTGGGTGAATGCTGTTATCCACTAGTGTTTACGTGATAGTCCAAACACTGCCACGTCAGGCAGTGTTGGAGGAGGTGATTCTCACTATGAGAAAGAAGGTCATTATCAGGTCAGAGAAACATATGTCTGATCAAATGTATGCCAAGACAACCATTCAAATGTTTGGAGCAGAGAGGTGCAGTATTCCACACCTGTGAATTGCCGTTGTCCCCTGCCTCATGCATGAACTCATATTATACTGAACACATTTGTGTCTGCTCAACCACAAACCTCCCCTGTAGGTGCTCTGGACCTGGTGATGAATGATGAGGACTTATGATTAAATGCATTTCTATAGCTCCTTGACTCTCAAATGCTCCCAGTTCCCACATCTGTGAGTTCCTCTGCTGCACCTCTGCTGCAGAATACTGCATGACATCACCATGGAGAGTGGTGTGCAGAGTCATGGTGACAAACATGCCAGTGGAGGGTGAGTGTGTGTGCGTCACATGGTGGTGATGTATGAAAGAGAGGGCTCCAGAGCCTCCTGTGCCCGGACATGGAGGTTGTGACTCACACTGGCCGGAGATGATGCTGGAGACCCTGTTGTTTGTGAGGGGGGAAGGGAGAATGAGGGAGTGAAGAGTGGGTGTACCCTGTAGCCTCCACAGAGACTAGGAGAGAGAGATGATATATGAGGGAAAGTGGAAAGAGGAAAATATATGGAGAGTGGGAGGTGGATCGAGAGCTGAATGAAGTGAGCGCTGGAAGAGAGAGAAGATAGAGAGGATAGTCTGTGGGGAGATAGTGGAGTCTATGCACCCTGCAGCATCCATAGAGACTGGTAGCCTGCAGAGAGAATGGAAGGGAGGTCTGTGGGCCCTGTACTGGCAGAGCAGGCAGTGCTGTGGAGGGAGACAGACAACGCTAGCTAGATATACCCGCAGGCCTGCACGCTGAAGGAGGGCACTATGTGGGCGGGGGCCATGTTTACTGGTGTAAATACAGATCCCTACTGGGAGACCGTCTCTCTGTGTGTGGATGTGATTGCACACACCGTTTACCAACAGCAAAGCCCTATCATTACTGAATAATAACTGGAGCACAGGGAGGATGAATGGCTGCAGGTTATACTAACTATGTTCTTATATTCATAATGAGGGGTTGCATGCAATTAGATGCTATTTTGTTGTAGCGCGATAAGTTTGGACTTATATTTTAATTGGAGTTTCAAATTTGTGATGTCAGTGAGAGCAGAATATACTGTTCAACCCCTCTATACTTTCAGATAGGCTATTCATACACAGGCATTTAACCATAACTCTCTGCCAGCAGTCCACATGTAGCAGCTGCAGATCAATACTCCTTCAGTCCTCTACTCTGTGTGTATGACACTGGGATAACGTCAAGCTTGCTCTTGTGAGACAGTCCCTAGCCTGGAATTGAGGGTCTAAGGCATGCACAAATGGCCCAACCTTATGACAGCAGCATTACGCCCCCATAGCAAGGACACATGGCACACACATTTTAGATTATGTAAAGTGACTGTGGAAGAGATGAACAAATGATTGCGGTCTATCAATAATGACAAACCACCTGGTACTGACAACTTGGATGGAAAATTACTGAGGATGGTAGCGGACTATATTGCCACACCTGTTTGCCATCTCTTCAGTCTAAGCCTACAGGAAAGGTGTGTGCCCTCAGGCCTGGGTGAAGCAAAAGTCATTCTGCTACCCAGAAATAGCAAAGCACCCTTTACTGGTTCAAACAGCAGACCAATCAGCCTGCTACTGATCCTTAGTAAACTTAGAGATATTTTATTTGACCAGATACAATGCTATTTCACAGTAAACAAATTAACAACTGACTTTCAGCACTCTTATAGGGAAGGGCACTCAACATGTATGGCAATGACACAAATGACTGATGATTGACTAAGAGAAAGTGATAAGATTGTGGGAGCTGTTTTGTTAGACTTCAGTGCAGCTTTTGACATTATTGATTATAATCTGCTGATGAAAAAACTGATGTATTATGGCTTTACATCCTCTGCCATATCAATCCACAGAGCTACCTAACTAACAGAACACAGAAGGTTTTTCTTTAATGGAAGCCTCTCTAATGTAAACCGGGTAGATGTGGTATACCTCAAGGCAGCTGTCTTGGTCCTTTACGGTTTTCTATTTTTACTAATGCCAGGTTAAAGCCGGTGTGTCTATGGCAGATAAAAAAATAGATAAAACAACACCCCATGGAAAACATTGACTGTGAAGACACACACACACTAAAACAGACAGTACACACATGATAATATTGTATTATACATTTGTAATATTGGAGCAATGTACATTTGTAAATTTCACAATGTCTTGTATGATGTATTATTTTATTTATGACGTAGTGTTATAGATTTTATGTTTTGATGACTAAATGTTTGTACTTAATACTAAGAACATTCCATTCTGAAAATGTATGCAATAGAGATAGGGTTACAAGACAAATGGTAGTCCAATTAATGTGTGTGTGTCTAGATATTAACTTTGTGTGGAACAAGCTGGTATGACTTCATTTAGGGGGGTGTCTGGGAGAACAAAGAATTATTTGATTCTACCAGACACATGCGAGAGGCCCCTGCCCTTGAAGACAGGAGAGATAGTTAACAGAACCGCCCAAGTTTGACTTATGTGCAAAGATTGTGATAAGGAATGAATGGGTACTGTGGGAAGACACTATTTTCTTGGAGAGGGTGGGGGGAAGTGGTGGGAATTTTGTATCTTTGTATTTCAACATTGTACCATATAAAAGACTGTGTACACCTTTTGGAGCTCAGAGCTCTCCCATGAATAAATAATCCACATTTGACCATTATAGATTGGGCCTCTGTTTGTCTCATTTCAACCAGTATCTTACAAATACTGGGTAACAGACAGAGTTTGTTTAATTGAAGTTCAGTTTATGAACATTGAGAACAAAATTTCTATAACACGTAGTCTATTGTTTAATTAGGATGTATTGCTTTATTCCTGTTTGGACCCCAGGAAGAGTAGCAGTTGCCTTGGCAGCAGCTAATGGGGATCCTAATAAATACAAAATACTCCCAATGGAGGAGTCACAAAACTTTCACACCTTGGGAAACTTAACAGGTAAAAGATGTGGTTGATGCTTCAGAGGGGGTGGTGTGTATGTGTTGCCTTCCACAGAGCCTTATAAGCTTCGCTGAAGCACGTTTGGTACTCGTTGTACCTACTACCAAATTAAAAGGGAGGGTTGTGATTCCCCATTCATGTGTAAATGTAGGCTACTGTACACCAGTTTTTTCCATTGAGTAAGTGTATTAAAGTCTGAGTGGTTGGCAACTGCATGGAGGCACCATGTGGACTCATCAATCATCTCATAGCTTGATAAGTAAATTATTTCTCATTTAGAGATGATTTCCCTGCAAGGGCACATAATTAAGTCATGCCAATTAATTAGAAAATACCCTAACGTCCGTATGATTTGGTAACGAGGGTATGTGTAGACATGCTCATGCAGTACATACATGTCTGTGATTTATTGTGGAGTAAACAGGGAGAGAGAGAAAAAAAGGGATTTTCCCCGCATTTCAATTTTGACATGGATATCCTCACTGCAGACATATATATTATTTTGTTTCAATTATGTATCTAAAACATGACTGCAGCTATACATTCACACATTAGCATGAAACATCCATCACCTACAATTTTAGCGGGAAATGGCTGACCCAGCAAATTAAGGTGGAGGTGAATTTCAGTCAGTAGCGCGTGCCCCGATAATGCTGAAGTTTACAAAAAAGGAAGAGGAAGGCGAGGGGCTGGAAAATGAATTGCAGCAAATAATACAAACACAGAGACCACCAAGAGAAATAGCCTTGATACCTGGCTGTATCTGTATTCAACAAGCTGTATCTTTATTCAACAAGGCTACATAGTAACTACCACGCAAGACAACCACTGGCATAAAGACCACATGGGAAATAGGTTGCACTGTTTTGGTCTTTGGTTCTCCAGTCCCTGTGGGTGTCAGTAAGAGGTTGGGTTGTGGCTGGAGCTTACTGGGTCAGTAACACCATCATCACACTTGCCCCAGTCAGATACTGCCTGTCCCTTATCCCTGGCTTAAACACAGCTAAACTTGGCTCATAATGAATGAAAAGCTGAAATGTCCTGACTCAATAAGTATTCAACCCCTTTGTTATGGCAAGCTTAAATAAGTTGAGAGAATGCCAAGAGTGTGCAAAGCGGTCATCGAGGCAAAGGGTGGCTGTTTGAAGTTTCTCAAAATAAAAATATATTATTTGGTTACTACATGATTCCATATGTGTTGTTTCATAGTTTTGATGTAGTCACTATTATTCTACAATGTAGAAAATAGTAAAAATGAAGAAAAACCCTTGAATGAGTAGGTGTTCTAAAACTTTTGACCGGTAGTGTATGTGTGGGAAGCATTGGAGTCAACATGGGCCAGCATCCCTGTGGAATGCTTTCGACACCTTCTAGAGTCCATGCCCCAATGAATTTGAGGCTGTTCTGATGGAAAAGGGGGTGCAACTAAATATTAGGAATGTGTTCTTAATGTCTTGTTCCCTTTAGTGTATATTTGTAGACTAGAAACACAATAAAGCCATATTGTCTTGCCCAAGGTTTTATTATGTATAGCAATGCCCACTAATACCAAAGCAGCCATTGAAAAGTGATTTAGTTGTGCTGTTGGGTGACATGAGAACGGTGTGGACCTGAGCCAGCAACCTTCTGCTTAACGCCACACCACCTCATCTGTTCTCATGGCTTGGCTGCAGCACTAACAGGCTTACATGAAATGTAGCAGTGGATGGGGGATCAATGTGCAAATATTGTACAATACAGGTTTGCAAAGCTCTTAGAGACTTACAGAGAAAGACTCACAGCTATAATAACTGCCAAAGGTGATTCTAACATGTATTGACTCAGGGGTGTGACTATTTATGCAAATGTGATATTTCTGTATTTAATTTTCAATACATTTACAAACACATGTTTTCACTTTGTCATTATGGGGTATTGTGTGTAGATGGGTGAGAAAATAATTATACTGTATTTAATCTATTTTGAATTCAGGCTGTAACACAACAGAATGTGGAGTAAGTCAAGGGGTATGAATACTTTCTGAAGGCACTGCATTTGCCAACTGTACACAAAGTGTGCAATTCTAGACAATTCACATTCACACACAGCAATTCTCAATTGAAACTCTATTGAAATGTATTTGAATTAAAAAGGTCATTAAAGCTCTGTAGTAAAGACCAGGTGTTGTGGGTAGTGTGTTACATTTGTAGCACCGACAAGGAACAATGGCATAAAGAAATTGATTGTAATTAAATTAGGGAAAAACAGTCGCCTTTAATTGGTTGTTTGTTTGATTTGCGAATTTGCAGCATGTGTATGGCAGAATGATTATTGGGCCCCTGGCAGCAGAAAACCGCAGCATTATTAAAACAAACAAGCTTGACATTCAGCTCTATGGGAACGTTTCACCCCTTTCTCATTCCCTGCAGTTCTGCAACAGCAGTTCATTAAAACCTAAATGGGAACAGCGATATCTGGGCAGGCTGGGGAGCACAGGCATGGCACAGTCAACATGAATTAAACTCCACTTACATTAACATAGGAGAAAAGGATGAGGACCTCGCCATCGTTGCCAGGGCCCAGCTCACGCTGTCAACGCATGTTGTGATTGATTTGAGAAAAATATGTTGGTTGTACTGTCCTCAGAACTATTCAGATGTTTTGATTTTTTTTCGGTGGAATTTAAATATTTTCCCTCAGCTTCTCCATTTTTATGGCTGATTATGTGCTACTGTAGTCTACACATCATCCCTTCAGCAATGTACTTATGACAGGGTTTCCCAAACTCAGTCCTGGGACCACGTTTAGTTTTTTCCCCCTAGCGCTACACAGCTGATTCAAATAATCAAATCTTGATGATTAGTTGATTATTTGAATCAGCTGTGTAGTGCTAGGGCAAAAACCCAAAATGTGCCCCCAGGGGGGTCCCAAAGCTGAGTTTGGAAAACCTGTACTACGAGATAGGTGTTAAACCTGCTCATTGTCTCCTCCATGAACTAGGCTGCTGTGCTGAATGATCATGCAAATTAATAATACTCCTCTAGCTAGTTTATAGTCCTCATCAGAGGCAGGTGAATCCAACAGGTTCAGGTAGGCTAATGAGTGAGGAAGCTCTCACTCAAGTTAATGAGTGAGGAAGCTCTCACTCCAGAGGATTTCCTCTTGACAGCTGTGCTGCCTGTCTCTGTTTGCAGCCTGCCTTAGAGTTGGCCTGTGTGCCACTAATTTTATTTTACATTTTATTTAACTAGGCAAGTCAGTTAATAACAAATTCTTATTTTCAATGACAGCCTAAGAACAGTGGGTTAACTGCCTTGTTCAGGGGCAGAACAACAGATTTTTACCTTGTCAGCTCAGGGATTCAATCTTGCAACCTTTCGGTTACTAGTCCAACGCTCTAACCACTGGGCTACCTGCCGCCCCTTTAAATGAGCAAAGACAAACACGCTGCCCACTACCACATGCTAGAGCAGGCCTCAGGCCAGCGCTCACAAACTGTCTGTCACAACCACCCAGTTTACGCTCCACCAACTGGCCACGGCTGTGTATACATTGTGTCATCCCATTAAGCAAGAGTGAGTGTGTATTTGTGTGTGTTTAGGATGTATACAGTCGTGGCCAAAAGTTTTGAGAATGACACAAATATGAATTTCCACAAAGTTTGCTGCTTCAGTGTCTTTAGATATTTTTGTCAGATGTTACTATGGAATACTTAATAATTACAAGCATTTCATAAGTGTCAAAGGCTTTTATTGACAATTGCATGAAGTTGATGCAAAGAGTCAATATTTGACCCTTCTTTTTCAAGACCTCTGCAATCCGCCCTGGCATGCTGTCAATTAACTTCTGAGCCACATCCTGACTGATGGCAGCCCATTCTGGGGAGTTTCCTGGCCTTGGACCCAAAATATCAATGTTTTGTTCCCCGAGCCACTTAGTTATCACTTTTGCCTTATGGCAAGGTGCTCCATCATGCTGGAAAAGGCATTGTTCATCACCAAACTGTTCCTGGATGGTTGGGAGAAGTTGCTCTCGGAGGACGTGTTGGTACCATTCTTTATTCATGGCTGTTGTGAGTTGTGAGTGAGCCCACTCCCTTGGCTGAGAAGCAACCCCACACATGAATGGTCTCAGGATGCTTTACTGTTGGCATGACACAGGACAGATGGTAGCGCTCACCTTGTCTTCTCCGGACAAGCTTTTTTCCGGATGCCCCAAACAATCGGAAAGGGGATTCATCAGAGAAAATGACTTCACCCCAGTCCTCAGCAGTCCAATCCCTGTACCTTTTGCAGAATATCAGTCTGTTCCTGACGTTTTTCCTGGAGAGAAGTGGCTTCTTTGCTGCCCTTCTTAACACCAGGCCATCCTCCAAAAGTCTTCGCCTCACTGTGCGTGCAGATGCACTCACACCTGCGTCCTGCCATTCCTGAGCAAGCTCTGTACTGGTGGTGCCCCGATCCCGCAGCTGAATCAAATTTAGGAGACGGTCCTGGTGCTTGCTGGACTTTCTTGGGCGCCCTGAAGCCTTCTTCACAACAATTGAACCGCTCTCCTTGAAGTTCTTGATGATCCGATAAATGGTTGATTTAGGTGCAATCTTACTGGCAGCAATATCCTTGCCTGTGAAGCCCTTTTTGTGCAAAGCAATGATGACGGCACGTGTTTCCTTGCAGGTAACCATGGTTGACCGAGGAAGAACAATGATTCCAAGAACCACCCTCCTTTTGAAGCTTCCAGTCTGTTATTCGAACTCAATCAGCATGACAGAGTGATCTCCAGCCTTGTCCTCGTCAACACTCATGCCTGTGTTAACGAGAGAATCACTGACGATGATGTCAGCTGGTCCTTTTGTGGCAGGGCTGAAATGCAGTGGAAATGTTTTTGGGGGATTCAGTTCATTTGCATGGCAAAGATGGACTTTGCAATTAATTGCAATTCATCTGATCACTCTTCATGACATTCTGGAGTATATGCAAATTGCCATAATACAAACTGAGGCAGCAGACTTTGTGAAAATTAATATTTGTGTCATTCTCAAAACTTTTGGCCACGACTGTACACTGGGCTATAGTATAGTGTTTGTTCCCATAGACACTTCGGAACTCCTGGCATAAATCTGAGCCTGGCATAAATCTGCCACTGTTTACACCAGGGGTGGGCAATTCCAGTCCCCGAGGGCCTGACTGGTGTCACAGTTTTGCCTCAGCCCCAGCTAACACACCTGACTCCAATAATCACCTAAGCATGATCTTCAGTTTAGAATGCAATTTGATTAATCAGCTGTGTTTGCCAGGGATGGAGAAAATGTGTGACACCAATCAGGCCCTCAAGGACTGGAGTTGCCCACCCCTGGTTTACACTTTAAACCAACTGTTCCACTAACACCACCAGTGATAGAGGAGTGGCAGGACAAATGGCCCTGGCTCTTCCCAGACACAGGTTCTCTTCCTCTTTACCTGTTATTAAGGACAAGACTGGTTGTAGCCTTCTGAAAGAGAAATAAACCAGCGCAGTGGAGGTGTGTTTCATTCCATGTGTTTCATTCCATTCCATCTACTCCATTCCAGCCATTACTATGAGCCATCCTCCCCTCACCAGCCCCCACCGCACCACCGGTGACTAATCCACCCCCACTGCTCCACCAACACCGCAGTCCTCCATCTTAACAGATGAAGTGTTCTCCAAAGACAGCGAGAGGGAGAACAGAGAGGCATTCGGGTCAGATATTGATAGGGCCCTCAAGGTACATAGGCAAACAGCCAGGAAGGGAGAATGCGAAAATGTGACTTCTGTGTGTTCGGGAAGAGAGCTTAAAGATTGAAGGTGGGGATGAGGGATGGTGTGTAACATGTGATTACAGTTTCAATTTGGAGCTGTCAGGAGTAAATAAGGAGTGCATGGGTAGAAGGAGATAGAGGGTGGGATTAGTGAACCCCGCCTTGCCTTCCGAGGCAGTTCATTCCTCCCATGACTATCAAAGGAAGATAGCCTTAAAACTGCTTGGAAATGGAAAAAGATAAACACAATACAGATTTTAAAGGCAAATGTCCAAATGATGGAATTGTATGAGCCAAGTGTGGATTTATGGAAGAAACATATTTCATGAGGACTGTATTGCATAAAGGCACTCTGCTCAGTCCAGATATAAAGCACTCTCTCTTATTATCAGAACTATAGGGCAAACAATTAATGTGTTGTGAAATCTGTCGATGTCTTGTAATGTTTTTAAAATTGTATAACGCCCTTCATTTTGCTGTACCCAAGGAAGAGTAGCTGCTGCATTGGCAGCACCTAATGGCGACCCTTAATAAATACAAATAGCCTGCAATCAGCTTCTCAATTATACCATTCCCCTCATTCCCAAGAACATCTGTAGTCTGTAAAGAATCCAAAAAATTCTGGTCTAAAATATTACAGCAGCAGATGTGTCATAGAGGATTATACTCAGCAGGAAGGTAAAGTCATACAGGAGCTTAGAGAAAAGGGAGATGGGCTATTCCCAGCAACAGTTTTCTAAAGAGCCGAAAATATATGGCTCTGTTTTTTCCGTAATACAAACTTCCTCTCAGCAACATGTGTATCCTTTATTTGAAAATGTTAGGTCAAGCGTCATACTGCATGTTACGGATACAGGTATCCTGTGTGTGTGTTTGTTTTCTCTCCTTCTGCCCTACTCACAGGTGTCACTCATCAGCCGTCATCAATCCCCAATCAGTCCCAATCAGAAGACACACCTGCTCCTTTTCCCTTACCCAATCACATCCCCTTTCCCTTGGTTTAAAACCCCAGTCAGTTATCTCTCTCTCTCTAGCTTGTTCTTGGTATGTAGCACTCTTGCTTTGTAACTGACTTTTGTGTATGCATTGCGCTCTATTGTTGTTTAGTAGTTGGCTTATTTTGTAGCTACAGAGCTTTAGCTCGGTGTAGTATCTGGGTGAAGCCTAGTTGATGTTGGTTTGGTTGTGTGCGCTATCGCTTTTGTGTAGGTGCCAACATCTCACATTAACTGTGAGTTTGTATAGTTGTGTTGTATTACTGTTTGTTGGTGGAAAAGGGGATAACCAGACAAGTCGCCCTTGGGCATACATTACCCGTAGGAAACCCTGTGTTAAATACATTAGTTAGAACTGGGCGGACCACCCACTGTATTTACTTAGTTAGTTAGCTAGCTGTTCGTGACGCAGGTAGATTAGCTTAGGGTTTTTGAATATATATTATTTCTTTCCTTGGGTCCAGCTCAGCCCCTTTTCCCCAAACCACTTTACCGTGTGTTTAAAATAAACCTTTGTGTTTGACGGTAGATTTAAGTTGTCTGTGTTTTTGTTCTCACTGTTCCCTTCTCACCATAGTAATTTGCACAAGATATGTTGCGGGTCTCTATTCCATTCCCCCTAGACCACGGGGTAAAAGGGATTCGTAACATAAGTGGGGGCTCATCCGGGATCTGTCTTCACTGACACCCATGCCACTTGTGCAAAATTATTGTGGTGGTCTAGTTCAGTGTTGAGCTTCATAGCTGATGTAGCATTAGTGTTTGCTATTTCTTGGCTCTTGTGTTTGGGAGGTAGTTCAATATGGCTACTTTTGATTTAAAATCATTTTTGGATAACCCTACGTGGGAGGTTTTTGACAAATGTCGTCGAGTTGATTTACTGACCTTGGCTGACCATTATTCTGTATCTGTGTTGCAGAGTTTAGTAAAAGCTGAGGTTAAACAGGTGGTGCTAGATGTTTTGTTGGAAGAGCAGGTGCTTGTGTTACCGCTGCCTGAGCCTACTACCCCTGTAGGGGATGTTGCTTCTCCTATAAGCCCGACGGTGTCTGAGACCGAGGGCGAGGCTAAAGTTCCAGCCACTTTGCCCGTTTTGATCCACTCTCCCCACTGTCACCCCACGGTGAGGCGCTGGGGGATGTCCGTTCGATACAACTCCAACTGGAGGCGGAAGAGAGGGCCCAAATTAGGCGAGACACTCTCCAGTTGGAAATGTGTAAAATTGAGGCAGAAAGAGAACAGCGGCAGTGTGAAAAGAAAGAGAACAGCGCCAGTTGGAGATGTGTAAAATTGAGGCAGAAAGAGAACAGCGGCAATTGGAGTTCAAAATGCGCCTGATGGAACTGGAGGCAGAGACAGCGAGGCTAGCCTCCATTCCTGCTGTGCCTGTTAGTGAGATGTCCTCACTAGCTGTGTCTTCAAACACTTTTGACATTAGTAGGCAGATTGCCTTAGTACCTTTGTTCAGGGAGTCAGAGGTTGACTCCTATTTTTGTGTTTTTGAACGAATAGCTGTCGCTTTGAAATGGCCTGAAGAGGTATGGTGCCTATTACTTCAGTGTAAACTGACTGGTAAAGCCCAAGAGGTTTTGTCAGCGCTACCTCTTGAAGACAGTCTGAATTATGAGGTGGTCAAAGCTACGGTTCTTCGCGCCTATGAGCTTGTGCCTGAGGCATACCGACAGAGATTTAGGTCTCATAGAAAGTCTGCTGGTAAGACTTATGTGGAATTTGCTAGAGATAAGGGAAATCTGTTTGATAAATGGCATGCTGCTAGCAAGGTAACTGATTTCAACTCTCTCCGGGAGTTAATCTTGTTGGAAGAGTTTAAAAATTGCTTACCCGAACGCATTGTAGTTTACCTAAATGAACAGAAAGTATCCTCTTTGTCAGAAGCGTCTGTGTTGGCAGACGAGTTTGTGTTGACGCACAAGAGCGTGTTTACGGCTCATACTGAGAGTAGAGCCACTGAATTGCCTACTTTTAGCCCTACTCGGCAAGCAGTACATCATGCACGCCAGAAAAATGAGCGTCCCTGTTTCTATTGTCATAAGGTGGGACACATGATTAATGATTGCTTCCTGCTAAAACGTAAACAAGGGATGCCTCTTCGTGCCAAGCCGCCAACAGGTGTTGGGCTAATTCGTACGGTTGTGAGGTCTGAAACGAAACAGGTACCTCAGGGTAAATGTAATTTGAAAGTTCCAGTCCACGACCGCAGTTATGAACCGTTCATTTTCGAGGGGTTTGTGTCCCTAACGAATGACGAAGCGTCTCAGCGTCCGGTTAAAATCCTTAGAGATACTGGTGCGGCGCAGTCGTTTATATTGTCTGATGTGTTGCCCTTATCCGACGATACATACTGTGGTTCCAGTGTGTTAGTTCAGGGTATTGAAATGGGTTTTGTCCCAGTGCCATTGCACTTTGTGAATGTACACTCTGAGTTAATCAGTGGAATATTCAGAGTGGGGTACGCCCTATGTTGCCAGTAAAAGGTGTGACCTTTATAATGGGTAACGATATTGCCGGAGGAAAGGTAGTACCGTATTGGAAGTAATGGATAAAAGTGACCACTCTCTCTCCAATGAACTGGCACAGAATTATCCACATGTGTTCCCGCTTGTGCTGTCACTCGTGCTCAGGCACAACAAATGGGTGACGTGATAGATTTGTCGAACACTGTTTTGTTCAAAGAGTTTGATCAAGAGGATGGGTTGTGTGCTACCTCTGGGAAGCTGTTGCCCTCTGACAAACAGCCCAGGGAAGAATTGAAGGATAGTGAACTTATTGCTGAGGCAATACAGTTACCAGTCACTCGTGAGCAGCTGATTGCTAACCAGAAGGTTGACAAGAGGCTTGCTAAATGTTTTTCTAGTGTTGTCTCATTGGAAGAGGTAAAGAAGAAGAACGTGGCTTACTTCATTGATGGTAATCTCCTCATGCGTAAATGGACATCCCATGTTGACGCGGACGGAGATTGGAATGCTGTTTACCAAATAGTGGTTCCTACAGCCTTTCGACAAAATGTGCTATCCCTTGCTCATGATCACCAGTGGTCCGGTCATTTAGGAATCACCAAGACTTATGATCGGGTCCTTCGACATTTCTTTTGGCCAGGTTTAAAACAAGATGTGGCTCGGTTCTGTCGAACATGCCACACATGTCAGATAACAGGAAAACCAAATCAGGTTATTCCTCCTGCTCCTCTTTGTCCAATACCTGTTATAGGTGAACCATTTGAACATGTGGTGGTTGATTGTGTTGGACCGTTACCTAAGACAAAATCAGGTAACCAGTTTCTATTAACGATTATGTGTATGGCAACAGATACCCCGAAGCCATTCCTCTGCGAAGGATTACTGCTCGGTGGTGAGTAAAGCCTTAATTAAATTCTTCTCGACATTTGGGTTACCTAAGGTGGTACAAACTGATCAAGGTACCAATTTCCTATCAAAGCTCTTCAAGCAGGTGTTAAAATCCTTGTCAGTTAAGCACCGTGTGTCAAGCGCCTATCACCCAGAGTCGCAGGGTGCTCTGGAACGTTGGCATCAGACACTGAAGTCTATGCTCCGTAAATATTGTTTGGAATCTGAGAAAGATTGGGATGAGGGAGTTCCTCTCGTTTTGTTTGCTGCTCGTGAAACTGTACAGGAGTCCCTAGGGTTCAGCCCAGCTGAACTAGTGTTTGGTCACACAGTGAGAGGACCAATGAAAGTCCTTAAAGAACAGTTTTTGTCCCAAGAGTTGTGTACGGGAGATGAGAATGTGTTGGACTACGTTAGTCGCTTTGTGAGCGCCTACACCAAGCATGTGCTCTCGCAAAGGAAGCTCTGTCTTCCTCACAGAGGAGTATGAAAAGACACTATGATAAACAGGCTGTTTCTCGTCCACTACAGCCAGGTGACCAAGTTCTTGTGTTATTGCCTGTTCCAGGATCTTCACTGTCAGCTCGTTTCTCAGGTCCTTATTTAATTGAAAAGAAATTAAGTGAAACTGATTATGTGCTTGAACTCCTGATAGGAAACGCCAATCTCGTGTGTGCCACATTAACATGTTGAAAGCATACCAAACCCGACCCATCACCCAGGTAGATAGTTCAGACACAGCGGTAGGTACTGCTGTCTCATCTGTTTCTGCTGCCATGATAGTAGACTGTCCTGTTAAGGATGTTGATGGAGATGGATTAGAGTTGCGCAATACTCAGCAACAGTGCGTTAGATTGCCCAACTCAGAAATGCTACTGTCTCTCCAGTCAAGTCTGGTTCATTTAACGGATGGACAGGCAGATGATATTGTGAGGCTACTACACGGTTTTCCATGTCTCTTTAATGACGTTCCTACTCGCACAAACGTGTTGGAACATGACATTAATGTTGGAAATGCTGCCCCTATCAAGCAACACCCATATCGTGTCAACGCTTCTAAGAGGAAGGATGAGGTGAAATATTTGTTGGAGAATGACCTGGCTACGCCAAGTTCAAGCCCTTGGGGTTCTCCTTGTATTCTGGTTCCTAAACCTGATGGTACGTCCAGGTTATGTACGGATTATCGTAAGGTAAATTCTGTCACAATGCCAGATTCGTTTCCGTTACCCAGACTGGACGATTGTATCGACACTGTTGGTGCTGCTACTTATGTAACTAAATTAGATCTTTGAAAGGTTACTGGCAGGTTCCGTTAACCTCACGTGCTTCTGAGATTTCTGCATTTGTGACCCCAGACAACTTTCTACAATACTCAGTTATGGCTTTTGGGATGCGGAATGCACCAGCCACTTTCCAGCGCCTGGTTAACTCAGTGTTAGCTGACGTTCCCAATTGTAGTGCCTACCTTGATGATCTAGTGATTTATTCGTCTGAATGGTCAGATCATGTTAACACTCTAAGGGAAGTATGTGAACGTTTGGCAGCTGCTTCTCTAACCCTAAACTTGGCAAAGTGCGAGTTTGGGAAGGCCACTGTTACCTATCTTGGCAAAAAGGTCGGACATGGACAGGTGCGCCCTGTTGATGCCCAGGTCTTGGCTATAACTGCATTCCCAGCACCTACCACCAGACGAGAGCTACGCCGCTTTTTAGGGATGGTTGGCTACTACCGTAGTTTCTGTAAAAATTTCTCTGCGGTAGCGGCTCCATTGACCGATTTGCTCAGTCCGCTAGATCGTTTGTGTGGTCTCCTGATTGTCAGGTAGCTTTTGATACCGCTAAAGCACTCTTATGTACTACCCCTGTACTTGCTGCTCCGGATTTTGAGCGACCGTTTAAACTTGAGGTAGATGCTAGTGCCAGAGGTGCTGGTGCTGTTCTACTGCAGCAGGACAAGAGTGGAGTGGACCATCCTGTTTGTTATTTTTCTCGAAAGTTTAGCAAATGTCAGGCTAATTATGCAACCATTGAACAAGAAGCTCTAGCTTTGTTGTTAGCTCTACAATACTTTGAGGTATATATTGGTTCCAGTGCCCTACCAGTGATTGTGTATACTGATCATAACCCGTTAGTGTTTCTCCACCGTATGTACAACCAGAACCAGCGCCTTATGCGTTGGGCACTTATTGTGCAGAATTATAATTTGGAGATCCGCCACAAAAAGGGTTCTGAAAATGTATTGGCAGATGCTTTGTCATGTATTTAAAAAAAAAAAAAAAAAAAATGAATGATCTTTTCTTGTTGAACTTGCTGGTATTCATTGTAAATACTTTGGTCGCAATCCTTATAGGTTTGCTCTTTTAAGGGTGGGAGTGTTACGGATACAGGTATCCTGTGTGTTTGTTTTCTCTCCTTCTGCCCTACTCACAGGTGTCACTCATCAGCCGTCATCAATCCCCAATCAGTCCCAATCAGAAGACACACCTGCTCCTTTTCCCTTACCCAATCACATCCCCTTTCCCTTGGTTTAAAACCCCAGTCAGTTATCTCTCTCTCTCTAGCTTGTTCTTGGTATGTAGCACTCTTGCTTTGTAACTGACTTTTGTGTATGCATTGCGCTCTATTGTTGTTTAGTAGTTGGCTTATTTTGTAGCTACAGAGCTTTAGCTCGGTGTAGTATCTGGGTGAAGCCTAGTTGATGTTGGTTTGGTTGTGTGCGCTATCGCTTTTGTGTAGGTGCCAACATCTCACATTAACTGTGAGTTTGTATAGTTGTGTTGTATTACTGTTTGTTGGTGGAAAAGGGGATAACCAGACAAGTCGCCCTTGGGCATACATTACCCGTAGGAAACCCTGTGTTAAATACATTAGTTAGAACTGGGCGGACCACACACTGTATTTACTTAGTTAGTTAGCTAGCTGTTCGTGACGCAGGTAGATTAGCTTAGGGGTTTTTGAATATATATTATTTCTTTCCTTGGGTCCAGCTCAGCCCCTTTTCCCCAAACCACTTTACCGTGTGTTTAAAATAAACCTTTTGTGTTTGACGGTAGATTTAAGTTGTCTGTGTTTTTGTTCTCACTGTTCCCTTCTCACCATAGTAATTTGCACAAGATATGTTGCGGGTCTCTATTCCATTCCCCCCTAGACCACGGGGTAAAAGGGATTCGTAACACTGCAGCTACAGTACGAGATGCAACTGGAGGGTAACAATTTCTCATGCTGCCCACTCCTCCTGGGTTTATTTCAGTTGTTAGAATGCTAATATCAATAAGCCTATTATGTTTAAAAACTACCTTTATTTAACTAGGCAAGTTAGTTAAGAACAAATTCTTATTTACAATGATGACCTAGGAACAGTGGGTTAACTGCCTTGTTCAGGGGCAGAATATCCGATTTTTACCTTGTCAGCTTTATCTAGCAACCTTTTGGATACTGGCCCAAAGCTCTAACCACTAGGCTACCTGCCCTAAACAGCAACGGCGTCTAACCAACATCAGCCCATGGCGGTGTGAGTGCCTCAGAACATGTAAACAGCAACAACATAAAGAATTGTGCTCAATGTGCTCGGGAAATTAATCATTTGAAATTCCAATGTGCTCTTAGAACAATATACCACAGGCTATCTATATGTACTGCATCAGAGAGGCTAAGGCTATGACATTTAAGGCTAAATATGCATGTTCTCTGTTCTGTAAAAGCTGTAATAGAAATGTATCGCCTTGATTATGGCTCCTAGTGTGTGTGTGTGTGTGTGTGTGTGTGTGTGTGTGTGTGTATCTACCTGAGAGTAATGTAACGATTCACATGGATCAGGGAGGCCACACAATGGCCACCCACACAGTATGCAGATTGAGGCAGAGCCGAGACAAGAGGATGGTGGGTGGATTAGAAAGCGTCGGTGAGGTTCTAATTTCTCTGCGTTTTACAGGAGGATTTCACACGAGGACAGGAATTCACATGATTTCACATGATAGTACTACCAAATGAATGAGGCCGATACAATCAGATGGACACTAAGAAGACACGCTCTACAATCTGCATTTACTACAGAAATGGTATCACCGGGTGTACATCGCTGAAATTGGTTTTTAGATTACATTATTAAGTAGGCTTCATGAGAATGAGAAACCATCTCACTTACAGAATGATTACTTTCTCTCTATGGATATACGCTGATACACACACCCATGCATATACCGTGCACTTGTCCTCACACACATGCACTCACACATGTGCACTCACATGCAAGGCATGAATATCCCTGATGGCTTTTTTGCTTGTTTGTGAGAGAATGTGCACTGTAGAGTGTGCTGACCACTGCTACATTTCATTTAAGCCTGTTAGTGCTGCAGCCAAGCCATGAGAACAGATGAGGTGGTGTGGCGTTAAGCAGAGGGTTGCTGGCTCAAGTCCACACCGTTCTCATGTCACCCAACAGCACAACTAAATCACTTTTCAATGGCTGCTTTGGTATTAGTGGGCATTGCTATACATAATAAAACCTTGGGCAAGACAATATGGCTTTATTGTGTTTCTAGTTCACAGTTGAAGTCATACGTTTACATATACACTTTGGTTGGAGTCATTAAAACTTGTTTTTCAACCACTCCACACATTTCTTGTTAACAAACTATAGCTTTGGCAAGTCGGTTAGGACATCTATTTTGTGCATGACAAGTAATTTTTCCAACAATTGTTTACAGACAGATTATTTCACTTATAATTCACTGTATCACAATTCCAGTGGGTCAGAAGTTGACATACACTAAGTTGACTGTGCCTTTAAACATCTTGGAAAATTCCAGAAAATTATGTCAAGGCTTCAGAAGCTTCTGATAGGCTAATTGACATCATTTGAGTCAATTGGAGGTGTACCTGTGGATGTATTTCAAGGCTTACCTTCAAACTCAGTGCCTCTTTGCTTGACATCATGGGAAAATCAAAATGAATCAGCCAAGACCTCAGAAAAAAGTCTGGTTCATCTTTGGGAGCAATTTCCAAACGCCTGAAGGTACCACGTTCATCTGTACAAACAATAGTAAGCAAGTATAAACACCATAGGACCACGCAGCCGTTATACCACTCAGGAAGGAGACACGTTCTGTCTCCTAGAGATGAACGTACTTTGGTGCGAAAACGGCAAATCATTCCCAGAACAACAGCAAAGAACCTTGTGAAGATGCTGGAGGAAAGAACAGGTACAAAAGTATCTATATCCACAGTAAAACGAGTCCTATATCGACATAACCTGAAAGGCCGCTCTGCAAGGAAGAAGCCACTGCTCCAAAAACCGCCATAAAAAAGCCAGACTACAGTTTTCAAACACACATGGGAACAAGATCATACATTTTGAAGAAATGGCCATATGGCCATAATGGCCATAATGACCATCGATATGTTTGGAGAAAAAAGGGGGATGCTTGCAAGCCGAAGAACACCATCCCAACCGTGAAGCATGGGGGGGGCAGCATCATGTTGTGGGGTGCATTGCTGCAGCAGGGACTGGTGCACTTCACAAAATAGATGGCATCATGAGGAAAGAAAATTATGTGGATATATTGAAGCAACATCTCAAGACATCAGTCAGGAAGTTAAAGCTTGGTCGCAAATGGGTCTTCCAAATAGACAATGATCTCAAGCATACTTCCAAAGTTGTGGCAAAATGGCTTAAGAACAACAAAGTCAAGGTATTGGAGTGGCCATCACAAAGCCCTGACTTCAATCCCGTAGAACATTTGTGGGCAGAACTGAAAAAGCATGTGCGAACAAGGAGGCCTACAAACCTGATTCAGTTACACCAGCTCTGTCAGGAGGAATGGGACAAGATTCACCCAACTTATTGTGGGAAGCTTGTGGAAGATTACCCGAAACGTTAGATAAATCATTCTCTCTACTATTATTCTGACATTTCACATTCTTAAAATTAAGTGGTGATCCTAACTGACCTACTAGGACTAAATGTCAGGAATTGTGAAAAGTTTAAATGTATTTGGCTAAGGTGTATGTAAACTTCCGACTTCAACTGTATATACACAGTGTACAAGACATTAAGATCACATTCCTAATATTGAGTTGCACCACCCCCCACAATCCATGTCTCAATTGTCTCAAGGCTTTAGAATCCTTCTTTAACCTGTCTCCTCCCCTTCATCTGAATTGAAGTGGATTTAATAAGGGACCATAGCTTTCACGTGGATTCACCTGGTCAATCTATGTCATGGAAAGAGCATTCTTTATGTTTTGTACACTCAGTGTATATCAGCTATTGTATTGTCAGAGCACAGTGCTCTGAATGACACCAACCTCATTAAACTGTACATTTCATAGAATAAAAAGAAAAAAACATGAAAATAGCTGCCATTACGAAACCTCTAATTTCAACATTATTTCCCTTATTTGCAGCTTATGGTTTGTTTTGTTGTGAGTGAAGGTAGTTGGACTCGTTTTCATGACTAGTGGTTCAACAGTCCTGCTCGGAGCCCACTGCTTCTTACGTAAGGACCCTGGCTGCAGTTGCCAAGTTCTGTTGGAGTCAGAGCACAGAAAAAGCCAATCAGATGCCTCACAAACTCCTCCTCCTGTCGCTCTATTGGCTATGGTGATTCAAAAACACACTGCTACACTCACCCTGATAGGTCCCTGGTTCTGAAGTCTGTAGTTTAAGTCTTAGTATCTATCATAATTTCCCCATTCCAAACCAAATAGCATGACTGGCAGAGCATTAATTCTATTCAAGATTTCAAATACCAATATTGGGAGCCCACAAGCATAGAAGTAACATAGATTGTCTTGGCCTTCCAGAGTATATATCCATCACGCTTTTAGGGAGCCATAAATTCTCTTGGCTGCACAATGAAATAAATAGCTGTTATTATGTCAACTCTAGCCAAGGCAGGGCAGGATGAAAACTTAATAAACACAAAAGGGTATTTTTGTGAACAAATTATCAAAGGAGATCAAAGCTACAAAACAATAAGGCTGTGGGATATTTTATTTTCCGATGGCATAGGCCTACGTTCTTTGAAATGATTGTCAGAAACAGAAGTTGTTTCTGCTTGATTCACAGAGAAGCATCCTCACATAAATCTCACATCATCCAAGTTTAATTTCCTGTTGGCAGACCAATCAGAAATCTCATCTCCAGACCCTAGGGCAGTGAAAACGAGCTCGCGATGAGGTTATTGAAACATGAGTGTAACACTCCACTCCTCCACATGCTCTCCCCCAGCTCCATCAGATAAAACTAAGGCGATGCTCTCATCTCAAACAAAACTTTGGGCTGTCACTGTGTGTACTTTGTGTGTACAGGGCCACAGGGGAAATCCATATTTGTCATGAGTTGAATCATTTATCGATTGTCTCCCAGCATCACTCAGGCAACTGGGAAATGGCCAGTTCTACCACCTGTGCACAGACATAACAGGGGTTTCAAGTTTCATTAATCGTATGGGATACACATGGTAAACACCATCCAACTAAATGCTTACTGGCAGGTTCCAACAACAATAAGAAATAATAAAATATAAGAATACGAACATAAAGTAAATGGCTCAGTAGAATACAATTAATATTTTAGCATAAGTCTAATACAGGAAGGAACAATTTATAGTGCAATATTTATACATGTTTTGGTAAGGGGGATTGGGGGCTAGTTGCATAGTACTTAGCAATCATAATAGGAGTCTGGTAGCAGCAGTTGTGTGTATGCGTGTGTTGTAAGGTGCAGAGAATCAGAGCAGGTGGTCAGTCCAGTTCAAGTGTTCAGCAGTCTGATGGCTTGTAGATAGAAACTGTTCCGGAGCCTGTCTGCCCGACGGTAAGGAAGAGAGCAGCTTGTGGCTGGAGTGTGTGGGGTCCTTGATGATGCTGACAGCCTTAGTCAGGCACCGTTTCGAGTCCCAGGCTGTAGTCTTCACCTGCTTCAAGGAGACCACCATCATCCCAGTGCCCAAGAAAAACAATGTGACATGCCCAAATGACTATCGCCCCATCGCACTCACCCTGGTGAGAGGCTGGCCATGGCCCACATCAAGGCCAACATGCCAGGCACACTGGACCCACTCCAATTTTCCTACCGCTCCATCAGATCCAAGGAAGATTCCATATCCATCTCTATTCACCCGGCCGTAACAGATCTGGACAAGAGGAGCACCTATATGAGAATGCTGTTCATTGACTACAGTTCAGCATTCAACCCTATTGTTCCCTCCAAGCTCGACACCAAGCTCAGAGCCCTTGGTCTGGACACCACCCTCTGCAACTGGATCCTGGACATCCTGATGGGCAGACCACAGGCTGAGAGGGTTGGCAACATCACATCCTCCACACTGACTCTTAGCACAGGGGCCCCTCAGGTGTGCTCCCCGTTCACCCACGACTGCGAGGCTTTGCACGACACCAACTCTATCATCAAGTTTGCTGACGACACCACGGTTGTAGGCCTGATAATCAACAACGACAAGTCAGCCTATAGGGAGGAGGTAAGTGAACTGGCATTGTGGTGCCGGGACAACAACCTCTCCCTCAATGTCAGCAAAACAAAGTAGTTGATTGTTGACTTCAGGAAGACTAAAGGGGAAGGTTAAACACTCACTCCGCATCCTTAGTGTACATGCTGTCAGGCAGAGATCATCTTAGGGCTGTAGGGGATGATGAACACAAACACAACCCTCACTAGAGCCCTATACTATGTACGTGCACCAAAGACTGCATGTAATAAAATAAAGACAGCACTAAAGCCTATTTCACACCATAGCCTTCTGAATTTGCAAGATAACTTCCATTTCAATTTCGACACAAATTAAAAAGGGGCATTGACTCACCCATGGATTGATGTTTCAGCATTGTCTCAATGAAGAGTTCAGCGTTCGACTAGCCACGTGTGACATGCACACGCAGTTACAAGCCTGCTAGAGTTAGTGGCAGGCGGACAAGCAATATCCACCATTGTAGTACGGCTGAAGCCTGAGCTGGAATGTGAAGCCAACAGAAGCTGTCTAGCCTTAGAAAACCCTGAGTAGATCTGGCTTCAGTTCTAGAATACCCCACAGGCATTTTATTACCTTTGTTTATATTGCATAGACTGAGGAATAGGGCACTTCATGACAAATGGTCATGAACGGACAGGCTATCGACATCATTACTAGCATCCTACACCGGGCTGTCACATTGCACAACAATTAATCATATTCTATTAGTGGAGAGAAAAAAATTTAAGTGAGGGAATGAGATCTTCTGGATGATGTATCTCTACCCAGCGCTGGCCTCCTTGCCATCCCAGCTCTCCATTCATCTTTCTGCAAAACATTCTGGAGCGACAAGCACCTTAAAAACACTCATCCATAAGTAAGGGGCATATACAGTATGAAATGGTAATCTAGTAACTAATTGGACAATTGGATTGCATTGCACTCTCTGTGGTGCTGTGTATGTTAATGATAATCAGTGTAATCACAGGAAAGCCGGTCTAAACGCAGTTTTAAAATGGCTGTAATTGGCTGTCAGATTAATAGGAGCTATTTTGGTGTTTGGATCCAGAGGCCAGAAGTTGTGAGCTACAAGCAAATGAGGTTTCGGTACATTATCCATGGTGAAAGTTGCAAAAGCATGAAACATAAAGTATTGTTTTTAAAGAGGTACCATTTTTACACCAATTTTAATATACAATGGATAAAAATATGTAAAAACAGCAACATGTCATAAGTTGTCCTCTCAATTATCTTGTAATAAAATCAGCATGATGTAATCAAAGTGACACGTAACTGTAGGTGTTGTGGGCATACTGAATCAAAGAGTCTGTCCTCTACTCAAGAAAATGACAATCAGAACAGGCCATCTTCCCCTAATTGGGAAATATAGGGACTTAACAAGCTGTCAATGCTCTCAAACTGTGAGCCTCTGAGTGTGTGCTACTGCTCAGCTCTTTGATACACCGACAGTTTAGACATTATCCATGCATTCATACTTCACTCATTAACAACTTGAAAGAATCTCAAGTCTGGAATGTATGCAGCAGGTGCACAGTGTCCTCTTATGATCACTGAGTCAGGCTGAGGGGGGAAAGGTGTTACTGACTACATTGGACGAGCTACTTTCAGGACTGAAAGTACAGCTAGACCTTTCATTCCTGTATGAAGATATGATAGACACTAGGAGCACGTGGCTAAGCCAAACCCAGACATTCTAATGGCCTTCAGTGCATCCAGATTATTTTGAACCCAGTTTCTCTAGCTGGTTAAAGGGAGACTGGGATTAAATCAAGGACAACGCCATCTTTGGTGGCCTGATTGTGAGTGACAGGGCCCTTAGGTAACCGTGCTAGTCATCTCTCAAGGGTCCTATCACTCAAGTGCACTTAAATCAACATTGATGGCCAAAAATGTGAATTCTCTGCATTTGTCCCGGTCCTTTTTACCCAGCCAGTGCCATTCCTAGCCTCTGGCCTCTGTGTGCTTAGGGAGGACTGTCTCTCACGGGTCTCTCTGTCCCTCCTTACACACACCCACTAAAGCATTCACACAGATGATGGATGGCTACTTAAATCCAAGGGGACTACTGGTCATTAGGGGGAGGTGAAGCACTGTGTGTGTGGTGTGGTGTTAGAGGGGCATAGGGAAAGAGAAGATCAAAATAGTGAGACAGGGAGAGTAAGTACCAGGACCTTTTTGTGGCCTAACATTAGAGAGTCACATTGTAATCCAGCAGATAATAGCCTGCATGTCAGATGGCATGGGGAGCAGGCAGCCCCTGCGGTCATTCAGTCAAGGTGACAATGTGCAGATGGCTGCAGTGTGCTGTGCCAAGTTACAGGGGGCCTGAACAGTGCCTCTACATTAAGCATCCTGTATGGAGGTTAGTGTCAGCATCTGGATCATGTAAGACATAACACCAGTGCAAACACACAGCATGTAAACTGACTACCTTGACACGTCACACTGTGTCATTCAGTCAGGGACAAAGTGTCACAAAAGCACACTAGAATAATTGCCCACGTTACCTTGCACAGCTGAAACTACACATGGACTTTTTTTCCCCCACACATGACCCTTCCCAGTGCTGTTTCAAAGCACATTGCTGTTGAAAGGCAGGGTGAGAAAGTGCTGGTTGTGTAAAGCCATGCAGACTCCATAGCTGAGTATAAACTTAGGTGGAGCCCCTGACCGAGCAGGCTCTCTTTCAAACAACCAGAGAGCCAAGGGAATCCCCAGGGACCATCAACGTCAGCTTTGTGTTTAACCCCCCACCCACATCCCAAAACACCCAGCTTTTAATTCATTCCAATTCTCTTTAAGGGCTTCTGTAAGGTCATGTCTAACTCTATTCTGAAGATCACTGGGGAAAAGCCTAAAATACAGTAAGGCAATCAAGGTTTCCTGACAGACATCTGTTCAACCTACAGTATACATTTCCACAACTATTTAAGTTCAATACAAATTTGGTTCTCGGTTTCATATAAAGAAACGTGTCTACTGCATGTTAAGTGTGCACTCACAGCTCATGTTTGATTAGACATACCATGTAGAGTGAAGACTGACCCACTGTATTCGGCAAGTGGATGGAAATGAGCGAGCACCGGGAATACATTGAAGGGGCTTCAAGTGCTCTCCACCACCTCCTACCCCGCTTGCATTGAGCACAGTTCTCTTCAGCCTAGAGCTTGGCACCCTGGATGGGCATGTGCCCTTTGCTGACCCCCTCGGTCCTGTCAGACAAGTACCACAGAGCCATGTGGCTTTCCTCTGAGCCACACGAGAGTCTGGGATACTTCTTCAATTAAACAAGTTTGTATTTTAGCAGGAACACAAAGCAGTTTAGATCCTTATGTTTTGCATCATGTATATTCATAAGGTGACGGGAGAAGGTATGCGGCATGGTAGATTGTCAAAGTAGAAGTCAGCATAATGAGTGGATCCTTTAGCCAGTGGGTGGTAGTGGCATCATTGCATGCACTGAACAGCTGACTCCAACCTAGAAACAAGCCACAGGACTTGGCAATTATATTTCCATTGGAAATTTAAACTTATTGAGATCAAGCTACAAATTCACCAAGTACAGCCATTTGTTTTAATATGCATGCATAATGGATTGAACTGGTCTATGTACAAGTCATTCCTGCAGCTCAACTGGCATGCTACATAACTGAGACTTGGGGGGGTCAAGCAGCAACTCACTGTACTGGTGTTACACATGAACCTCTTATGTTCCCATACATATGGTGAAGGTCCCATCAACTGCCAGCTTATCCACACTGATAGATGTTTCAGGCTAAAAGACTCCAGTATTGCCATCTCCTGGTCAATTATTACACTGCATGTCTGAAGCTATTAAGTACAAACCTGCACATAAAGATGAATATTTTTATTTAGTAAAGTTGTAGAAATGTACATACATGCATAAAGTGAATACTGGCACTGGAGGCTTACAGGTGGTGATAAAACTGAAGGCAGAGCACCTATGAAGGACCAATAAAAAATACTGATGTCAATTTACAGGATTGGGCATAAACATCAATAAACAGTCCAAACATCATACCAGGATTACAAAGAATAGGTTGACCCTCATGTCTGTCAAAGAATCATGTTGCACCTGAAATGCCACATTCCACTATGCCGTTTCAGGAACATCCTGCAAACAAGGCAAAAAGACAACTTTAGAGTCAAAGCCAATCTCCTATAGTCAGAGTACTTGCAGAATGATGAAAGGCCATCCCAAAGAGACTCACTCTGTACCGTTTTAAGGTCTTTGATCACAACTATGCCCTTCTCTGAAACATCAAGGTCACTTTCTGTGTCATTGTGAGAGTTAAACTCCTCACTGTCAGTATCCACTGCACTCGGCTGTCAAAAAAGAAAGGTCTGGATTATTCAAGTAGACAAGTGTCAAATCAATTCTGAGGGCCATGGGAAATTGTTAAGAAATTAGTTTAATGCTTGCAGGCATTTTAGAGACAATATACTACCCATGTGAGACAAACTAGGGTTAGTCCCATTCAAAGGAAACCATGACAGGAGAACCCACCTCATAGTCAGGATCAACAGAAGGGTCCTCATCCTCTAGTTCCTGAGAGAGGGCCTCAACCCAGGTCTGCTGCTCCTCGTCATCAATGTCATCCTGCTTCCTCTTGTTGCCTTTCCCATAGGGCTTAGTGGGGGAGCCACGCACCTCTGAAAAACAAGCCAAATGAATAGGAGAATTCCCCCATACCATTTCAAGCACATATCTCAATGTAGTATATAGAAACCATGACTATACATGCCTGGGGATACAGCACAGCCGATGCTGGTGCACACAGGGTAGCCCAGGGCGCTCTGCAGACGGCGAGGCAGGATAGCCAACAGTATGCGTGTGGCTCGACGCAGACGCTTGCGGCCTGCTAGACAGTGGCGGGCTGGACTAGGACGGTCATCCTCTTCTGGAACAAAAGCCTTCTCATCTGAAGGGGAGAAACCCAACAGCCACCAAAACCCACGGAGAGCACGCATCTACAGACAGGAAAATAGGAAGTTAAAAATCACTGAATTTTAAAAGCCTTAACTCACATATCCAAGACAGACGCAAAGTGAGGACAGGTGCTTGTGGGACTATTGAAGTAACACATTTATGGAGGCCAATTATGGGCACTGGAACTATTGATCCGCAACCATCCTATTTCCAACATGTCAAATTCAAACTAACCAGTGAAGATAAATGAAGCTAGGGGCACATGCTTACCGCTAATCTGACTGGCCAAAACTGTGACAGGCGACAGAGTACAGTGGTTAACACACTGTCTCTCTTCACCACAACTTTGTCCTGTGAAAGTAAAACTAGTCAAGTCAGTGTTAGTTAATCAAATCCTAAATAAATATAATCTAGCCACAAAGTAGACATAAAATGTCAAGGTGTGCAGCCAGTAGGCTAACTAGCTAGCGCATTGATAAAACAATTCACGCAACTTCGATATGAAAGTCAACTTCATAGCAGGCTAGGAAAATTAACGTAGGTTAGGATGCAGGTTAAGAAATAAGTTAACGAAAACGCTTTCCTAACCTGCTACGAAAGTCACTTCATGTCGAGAAAAGGTGTGACAGTTGCAACAGAAGCTAGTAAGCGTTCAAAGTTTCCCGCCGCAAAGAGTCCAAGATGTTGGCAAGTTAAAGACAACTTCAACAATAAAAGTTGCAGTCAAGATCATCGGAGTACAAACATAATTTGCCCATATTACCTCAACACCGTCGTTGTCCTGTTCGATGGTGAGGCTACATTCAGAGGTCATACTGATCAGTGTGGAGATAGATTGGAAGGAAGTTGATGACAGCGTATGTGATCGGTGTTCATATGAACCCCGGAATAGCAGTAGATGAGCCAATCACCTCACACAAACAATTACGCTAACTGTGACCAATTATCGAATTACTAATTAGCGAAATAATGAAGTATGACAGCATCTGTAGAAAGGTATGGGCCAACATCAGATAGGCCGTCAATAGCCTGTCACATACAGTAGGCAAAATATGCCTCGTTCATATGCTAGTCGGAACTAAACTCAGAAATGTCAGACTTGCTAACTCGTTGAATGCGGCATGTGTATAACTAGGTAACCAGTTAGCAAGTCGGACATTTCAGAGTTCCGACTAGCACGTGAACACAGCATTACACAGGCGAGCCAGCCCAGTTCTAATATTTTGCTCAATTAGTGGGAAAATAATTGATCTGTCTGGTCAAAAGAACAATTAGTGGAATAATAATCAGAATTGGGCTGTCTGTGTAAACACAGCCTAATGTTATTGAAAGTGAGTATTGAATAAACAGAATAAACTGAACGAAAATGACAACTACTAATCATAACATTTACAAGGGAAAGGATTGCTTTGTTTTGTAGTATCTCACAGACTGAAGCAGCGCCAAAGGAGGAGAACCCTCTCCTCAGGCTCATCCTCCACCTCCTCATTGAAACATTTGTATGGATATGAAAGCTGATCCTGAATTCATCATTTTGTTGAAATGCCTTGAAGAAGCCTTTCATAAACATTCTCCTCTCAAGACAGGTCAATATCTCATGAAATCCAGAATACTATACTGTAGATCCCCACTATGGCTAGCCTTACATTTGTATGTTTTACTCTCAACTGAATTTAGGAGAAATCCTAATCCACCATACACTATCATTAACAACCTGTATAATACCTGAATATATTCAATGGTTTATTACACTCTTCAGATGACAATTTAGTTACATATCATAAAAGGATGATGTATTTCAGCAACTCAATTTGTTCCAGATGAGATATTGTGTGGGCCACATGTCCAACAGTCTGTAAAACTGAAGTGTATGTTGTTCAATGTGTGCTGATGCAACATCTGCTGTATGTGAGGTAGGGAGACCCTGTTCTCTGTGGCTCTTAGCATATGAAGGGGCTCTTAAGAGAAAGGACACTCTAGGGCCTAATGATGTTTACTCTGCAACCTTCTACTGATACTCATTATGCCTCCTCTCTCAGAGGAATTGTGCCTCACTGTGGGATAAAGACGAAAGATGAAACTTACTTCTAAAAACAGATCACAAAACCCCTTTGTCTGAAGAGCACTTGACCTAATATACAGTGGGGAAAAAAAGTATTTAGTCAGCCACCAATTGTGCAAGTTCTCTCACTTAAAAAGATGAGAGAGGCCTGTAATTTTTCATCATAGGTACACTTCAACTATGACAGACAAAATGAGGGAAAAAAATCCAGGAAATCACATTGTAGGATTTTTTATGAATTTATTTGCAAATTATGGTGGAAAATAAGTATTTGGTCACATACAAACAAGCAAGATTTCTGGCTCTCACAGACCTGTAACTTCTTCTTTAAGAGGCTCCTCTGTCCTCCACTCATTACCTGTATTAATGGCACCTGTTTGAACTTGTTATCAGTATAAAAGACACCTGTACACAACCTCAAACAGTCACACTCCAAACTCCACTATGGCCAAGACCAAAGAGCTGTCAAAGGACACCAGAAACAAAATTGTAGACCTGCACCAGGTTGGGAAGACTGAATCTGCAATAGGTAAGCAGCTTGGTTTGAAGAAATCAACTGTGGGAGCAATTATTAGGAAATGGAAGACATACAAGACCACTGATAATCTTCCTCGATCTGGGGCTCCACGCAAGATCTCACCCCGTGGGGTCAAAATGATCACAAGAACGGTGAGCAAAAATCCCAGAACCACACGGGGACCTAGTGAATGACCTGCAGAGAGCTGGGACCAAAGTAACAAAGCCTACCATCAGTAACACACTACGCCGCCAGGGACTCAAATCCTGCAGTGCCAGACGTGTCCCCCTGCTTAAGCCAGTACATGTTCAGGCCCGTCTAAAGTTTGCTAGAGAGCATTTGGATGATCCAGATGAGGATTGGGAGAATGTCAGATGAAACCAAAATAGAACTTTTTGGTAAAAACTCAACTCGTCGTGTTTGGAGGACAAAGAATGCTGAGTTGCATCCAAAGAACACCATACCTACTGTGAAGCATGGGGTGGAAACATCATGCTTTGGGGCTGTTTTTCTGCAAAGGGACCAGGACGACTGATCCGTGTAAAGGAAAGAATGAATGGGGCCATGTATCGTGAGATTTTGAGTGAAAACCTCCTTCCATCAGCAAGGGCATTGAAGATGAAACGTGGCTGGGTCTTTCAGCATGACAATGATCCCAAACACACCGCCCCGGCAATCTAAGGAGTGGCTTCAGAAGAAGCATTTCAAGGTCCTGGAGTGGCCTAGCCAGTCTCCAGATCTCAACCCCATAGAAAATCTTTGGAGGGAGTTGAAAGTCCGTGTTGCCCAGCGACAGCCCCAAAACATCACTGCTCTAGAGGAGATCTGCATGGAGGAATGGGCCAAAATACCAGCAACAGTGTGTGAAAACCTTGTGAAGACTTACAGAAAACATTTGACCTCTGTCATTGCCAACAAAGGGTATATAACCTTTCATTGACATCATTTCCGGTCACAACTAGTAGACTTGTTTACGTGCTGCTGTGCGTTTTGTTGCTAACCTAACTTTGCTACCTGACAGTTTTACGGTTTTTACTTTGTAATTACCGCTATTTTTTTCATTCAACTTTTTCACTCCGGACGCTTTATCTGGACGTGTTTCGTCAGGACCTCCACCAACCGAAGCTAAGTAGTAACATTAACATCATGCCTTCTAATTGCAGTCGCTGTACTCATAACATACAGGAGAACGGTCGGCTTAAGGCGAGGATAGCTGTGCTGCAAGCCCAGCTTCAGACGCAATCGTTAGGCAAGGGAAATGTAAGTGTAGGAAAGGATGAAACAGCGTCTGTGCCACTAGTAAGTACAGATAGTCGTAGAAATCCTCGCACAGTCCCCGCAGCCGGACAATTTTCTCACGGCTTCTGGAAGGAAATGCTGGAGCAATGCTCAACCGTGTCGCTCATTCAGCCGACAGAAACTTTCAACCGGTTTTCCCCATTAAGCAGCGGGTCGGAGTCAGAGGCCGAGCCTTCTCTGGTCTCTACTCCTCCCGTTCACGGGTCTGAGATGCCGAGGCCTCCCACCATTAGCACTGACAAATTGAAAACTCTAGTCATTGGCGACTCCATTACTCGCAGTATTAGACTTGAAGCGAATCACCCAGCGATCATACACTGTTTACCAGGGGCAGGGCTACCGGCGTTAAGGCTAACCTGAAGATGGTGCTGGCTAAGGCTAAATCTGGCGAGTGTAGAGAGTATAGAGATATTGTTATCCACGTCGGCACCAACGATGTTAGGATGAAACAGTCAGAGGTCACCAAGCGCAACATAGCTTCAGCGTGTAAATCAGCTAGAAAGATGTGTCGGCATCGAGTAATTGTCTCTGGCCCCCTCCCAGTTAGGGGGAGTGATGAGCTCTACAGCAGAGTCTCACAACTCAATCGCTGGTTGAAAACTGTTTTCTGCCCCACACAAAAGATAGAATTTGTAGATAATTGGCCCTCTTTCTGGGACTCACCCACAAACAGGACCAAGCCTGGCCTGTTGAGGAGTGACGGACTCCATCCTAGCTGGAGGGGTGCTCTCATCTTATCGACGAACATAGACAGGGCTCTAACTCCTCTAGCTTCACAATGAGATAGGGTGCAGGCCAGGCAGCAGGCTGTTAGCCAGCCTGCCAGCTTAGTGGAGTCTGCCACTAGCACAGTTAGTGTAGTCAGCTCAGCTATCTCTATTGAGACTGTGTCTGTGCCTCGACCTAGGTTGGGCAAAACTAAACATGGCGGTGTTCGCCTTAGCAATCTCACTAGAATAAAGACCTCCTCCATTGCTGCCATTATTGAAAGAGATTGTGATACCTCACATCTCAAAATGGGGCTACTCAATGTTAGATCCCTCACTTCCAAGGCAGTTCTAGTCAATGAACTAATCACTGATCATAATCTTGATGTGATTGGCCTGACTGAAACATGGCTTAAGCCTGATGAATTTATTGTGTTAAATGAGGCCTCACCTCCTGGTTACACTAGTGACCATATCCCCAGCAAGCATCCCGCAAAGGCGGAGGTGTTGCTAACATTTACAATAGCAAATTTCTATTTACAAAACAAAAAACGACGCGTTTTCGTCTTTTGAGCTTCTAGTCATGAAATCTATGCAGCCTACTCAATCACTTTTTATAGCTACTGTTTACAGGCCTCCTGGGCCATATACAACATTCCTCACTGAGTTCCCTGAATTCCTATCGGACCTTGTAGTCATGGCAGACAATATTCTAATTTTTGGTGACTTTAACATTCACATGGAAAAGTCCACAGACCCACTCCAAAAGGCTTTTGGAGCCATCATCGACTCTGTCGGTTTTGTTCAACATGTCTCCGGACCTACTCACTGCCACAGTCATACTCTGGACCTAGTTTTGTCCCGTGGAATAAATGTTGTGGATCTTAATGTTTTTCCTCATAATCCTGGACTATCGGACCACCATTTTATTACGTTTGAAATCGCAACAGATAATCTGCTCAGACCCCAACCAAGGATCATCAAAAGTCGTGCTATAAATTCTCAGACATCCCAAAGATTCCTAGATGCCCTTCCAGAATCCTTCCACCTACCCAAGGACGTCAGAGTACAAAAAATCAGTTAACCACCTAACTGAGGAACTCAATGTAACCTTGCGCAATACCCTAGATGCAGTTGCACCCTAAAAACAAAAACATTTGCCAAAAAACTAGCTCCCTGGTATACAGAAAATACCCGAGCTCTGAAGCAAGTTACCAGAAAATTGGAACGGAAATGGCGCCACACCAAACTGGAAGTCTTCCGACTAGCTTGGAAAGACAGTACCGTGCAGTATCGAAGAGCCCTCACTGCTGCTCGATCATCCTATTTTTCCAAGTTAATTGAGGAAAATAAGAATAATCCAAAGTTTCTTTTTGATACTGTCACAAAGCTAACTAAAAAGCAGCATTCCCCAAGAGAGGATGGCTTTCACTTTAGCAGTGATTCATTCATGAACTTCTTTGAGGAAAAGATCATGATCATTAGAAAGCAAATTACGGACTCCTCTTTAAATCTGCGTATTCCTCCAAAGCTCAGTTGTCCTGAGTCCACACAACTTTGCCAGGACATAAAATCAAGAGAGACACTCAAGTTTTTAGTACCATATCTCTTGACACATTGATGAAAATAATCATGGCCTCTAAACCTTCAAGCTGCATACTGGACCCTATTCCAACTAAACTACTGAAAGAGCTGCTTCCTGTGCTTGGCCCTCCTATGTTGAACATAATAAACAGCTCTCTATCTACCGGATGTGTACCAAACTCACTAAAAGTGGCAGTAATAAAGCCTCTCTTAAAAAGCCAAACCTTGACCCAGAAAATATAAAAACTATCGGCCTATATCGAATCTTCCATTCCTCTCAAAAATTTTAGAAAAAGCTGTTGCGCAGCAACTCACTGCCTTCCTGAAGACAAACAATGTATACGAAACGCTTCAGTCTGGTTTTAGACCCCATCATAGCACTGAGACTGCACTTGTGAAGGTGGTAAATGACCTTTTAATGGCGTCAGACCGAGGCTCTGCAACTGTACTCATGCTCCTAGACCTTAGTGCTGCTTTTGATACCATCGATCACCACATTCTTTTGGAGAGATTGGAAACCCAAATTGGTCTACATGGACAAGTTTTGGCCTGGTTTAGATCTTATCTGTCGGAAAGATATCAGTTTGTCTCTGTGGATGGTTTGTCCTCTGACAAATCAACTGTAAATTTAGGTGTTCCTCAAGGCTCTGTTTTGGGACCACTATTGTTTTCACTATATATTTTACCACTTGGTGATGTCATTCGGAAACATAATGTTAACTTTCACTGCTATGCGGATGACACACAGCTGTACATTTCGATGAAACATGGTGAAGCCCCAAAATTGCCCTCCCTTGAAGCCTGTGTTTCAGACATAAGGAAGTGGATGGCAGAAAATGTTCTACTTTTAAACTCTGATAAAACAGAGATGCTAGTCCTAGGTCCCAAGAAACAAAGAGATCTTCTGTTGAATCTGACAATTAATCTTGATGGTTGTACAGTCGTCTCAAATAAAACTGTGAAGGACCTCGGCGTTACTCTGGACCCTGATCTCTCTTTTGACGAACATATCAAGACTGTTTCAAGGACAGCTTTTTTCCATTTACGTAACATTGTAAAATTAGAAACTTTCTGTCCAAAAATGATGCAGAAAAGTTAATCCATGCATTTGTAACTTCTAGGTTAGACTACTGCAATGCTTTATTTTCCGGCTATCCGGATAAAGCACTAAATAAACTTCAGTTAGTGCTTAACACGGCTGCTAGAATCTTGACTAGAACCCCAAAATTTGATCATATTACTCCAGTACTAGCCTCTCTACACTGGCTTCCTGTTAAGGCAAGGGCTGATTTCAAGGTTTTACTGCTAACCTACAAAGCATTACATGGGCTTGCTCCTACCTATCTTTCTGATTTGGTCCTGCCGTACATACCTACACGTGACGCTACGGTCACAAGACGCAGGCCTCCTTACTGTCCCTAAAATTTCTAAGCAAACAGCTGGAGGCAGGGCTTTTTCCTATAGAGCTCCATTTTTATGGAATAGTCTGCCTATCCATGTGAGAGACGCAGACTCGGTCTCAACCTTTAAGTCTTTATTGAAGACTCATCTCTTCAGTAGGTCTTATGACTGAGTGTAGTCTGGCCCAGGAGTGTGAAGGTGAACGGAAAGGCACTGGAGCAACGAACCACCCTTGCTGTCTTTTGCCTGGCCGGTTCCCTCCACTGGGATTCTCTGCCTCTAACCCTATTACAGGGGCTGAGTCACTGGCTTCTGGTGCCGTGGCGGAGATCTTGTGGGCTATACTCGGCCTTGTCTCAGGATGGTAAGTTGGTGGTTGAAGATATCCCTCTAGTGGTGTGGGGGCTGTGCTTCGCAGAGTGGGTGGGGTTATATCCTGCCTGTTTGGCCCTGTCCGGGGTTTCGTCGGACGGGCCACAGTGTCTCCCGACCCCTCCTGTCTCAGCCCCCAGTATTTATGCTGCAGTAGTTTATGTGTCGGGGTGCTAGGGTCCGTCTGTTATATCTGGAGTATTTCTTCTCTTATCTGGTGTCCTGTGCGAATTTAAGTATGCTCGCTCTAATTATCTCTCTTTCTTTTTTTCTTCTTCTCTCTCTCTCTCTCTTGGAGGACCTGAGCATTAGGACCATTCCTCAAGGCCTACCCGGATGTCCCGAGTCCACCTGGCCGTGCTGCTTCTCCAGTTTCAACTGTTCTGCCTGTTTTATGAACATTTTAAAATCTTGTCCATGTTCTGTTATAATCTGCACCCGGCACAGCCAGAAGAGGACTGGCCACCCCTCACAGCCTGGTTCCTCTCTAGGTTTCTTCCTAGGTTTTGGCCTTCTAGGGAGTTTTTCCTAGCCACCGTGCTTTTACACCTGCATTGCTTGCTGTTTGGGGTTTTAGGCTGGGTTTCTGTACAGCACTCTGTGACATCAGCTGATGTAAGGGGGGCTTTATAAATAAATTTGATTTGATAACAAAGTATTGAGATAAACTTTTTGTTATTGACCAAATACTTATTTTCCACCATAATTTGCAAATAAATTCATAAAAATCCTACAATGTGATTTTCTGGATTTCTTTTCCTCATTTTGTCTGTCATAGTTGAAGTGTACCTATGATGAAAATTACAGGCCTCTCTCATCTTTTTAAGTGAGAGAACTTGCACAATTGGTGGCTGACTAAATACTTTTTTTCCCCACTGCATTTCAATAATATAATGGAACAAGATATTCATTTTCAGAATAATGCTTACTGCAAAGTAAGAAAGTATGGTAGCTGATAGCCTAGCGGTTAAGAGCGTTGGGCAAGTAACTGAAAGGTTGCTGGTTGGAATCCCTGAACTGACTGGGTGAAAAATCTGTCAATGTACCCTTGAGCATGGCACTTAACCCTAATTGCTCCTGTAAGTCGATCTGGATAAGAGCGTCTACGTAAATGTATGAACTTACAGGCTTTACTGTTTAAATATATTCATGCTAACCAATAGGTCTGCAGTGTGCTATTATTATAACTGTGTGATTTCTAATCCCTCTCTGCACTACAACAACCTTCCACGTCCCAAAGACTGAATATCCAAGTAGGGTTTAACGCTTCCTCTCCTACTCAGCCTCGGGTTTGGGCAAGTATATGTAAAGGTTGCTGGTTCGAATCCCCGAGCTAACTAGGTGAAAAATATGCCGATGTTCCCTTGAGCAAAGCACTTAACCCTAATTGCTCTGATAAGAGAATCTGCTAAATGACTAAAATGTACAAATGTACTCGCCTTACCTGCTGCATTGCTACTTGGATCCCACACAGCGATCTTTTCCCCGACATCTGCCCTGGCTTGCCACCGCCACACTCCCCCCTCTCTCCAGAGCTTTTGTTTGCCTCCAGTGCACATACACACACACTGTAGACTTTGGACTGATCATAATTGTATGTAGGCAAATTAACTTGTGATGCTTATTATGTGAGCTTACTCAGAAACACTTTAATTAACTACTATAGGCCTACTATTTTTTTATTTTATCTCAGACTTTTATAGCCTACTGGACTCATAGGGAGCTACTCTCAGGTTATCTTGTTGGGGCGAATGACTCTTTGAACTTACAATGGATTGTGCCAAGCTGTAAATCTTAAAAAAAAAAAAAATGCTATTTGCCCCATGACTCCTGTGTGCTTTGTTGACTATGAACTTGATCGTTTACCCAACCATGGGACTGAATTTTTTGTCCCCCACACTCGCGACTCAGACTATTGGTTACATGAACTCTTGGCCTCCCATCCTATTCTAACCACCTCTCGCCGGCATTGTATTCTTGTTATCTGATGAAATTGCTGTACAATAGGATCTTGTTGCCATCTGATGCACATTGAAATGTCATAAAAAATCAACACTGCAGAGCTCTCCCTGTCCTCTGCCGTGCCCTGATTGTGTTACTGCTGATGATATCTGGAAATATGCATGTATGCATGTTTTCTGCACGTTAACACTAGAAGGTTATTACCTAAAATGTATCAATTGAACGTGTGAATAAACCCTCCTCACAGCTGCCTATGTCCCTTAATGTTGATGATGAGGTTGCTACTGACAAGAAGCGTATGTCTGAGCTCTTTAATCACCACTTCAGTCAGGATTCCTATTTGACTCAGCCATGCCTCCTTGCCAGTCCAACATTTTCTCATGCTCCTCCCTTTTTTTCCCCTGCCCCGCTACAAAGTTTCTCCCTGCAGGCAGTCACTGAGCTTGAGGTGCTAAAGGAGCTCCTTAAACTTGACCCCCAAAAAACATCTGGGTTCATCATGTATTGTTGTCTCTGCCTTTTTCCCTTTGTCTGTGCCCAACATTGGTTGTACCATTTTTGTGCTGCTACCATGTTGTGCTGCTGCCATGTTGTGTCTCTACTGTATTGTTGTCATGTTGTATTGCTACCATGCTGTGTTGTCAAGTGTTGCTGCCATGCTGTGTTGTTGTCGTCTCTCTTTATGTAGTGTTGTTGTGTCTCTCTTGTCGTGATGTGTGTTTTGTCCTACTTTCTTTTTTTTATCCCCGTCCCCGAAGGAGGCATTTTGCCTCTTGGTACGCCGTCATTGTAAATAATAGTTTGTTCTTAACTGACTTTCCTAGTTAAGTAAAGGTTAGATGGACTGTACTGATGTTTGTCAAATATAATTATTAATAGGCCTAAAAGTACCCACAAAATTAGAGTGATCATGATGACAAACCTGATAAATGGAAAGTAATTGTATGAAACATGGGTCTCTGCCAAGAGTCTGTCTCTCACTCATTCTATTAATCAGAGACGGCTACTTCAGGGCTGCTCACTCAGCCTCAAGCATACACTCTGGGCTGCACGACCACGCATAGGGGCCTTGTGCGTATGAGCCTCTATCACAGACCTATGCAGAGGCTCACTCACTCATAAACATTATGCATTAAGTGTCTCATGATAATGAACACACACACGTTGAATATCAGGGTAATTACAATAAGACAGTTGTAGGGTTGACAAAACACAGATCATAAACTTCATTATTCTTAATTGTTGTTTTTACTATGTGCTGCAAATTGAATTGCCTCCCGGGGATAAAAAAGACTCTACAACATGCATTCACACATGTTTGACCAAGAAGATGCATCATAAAGCAATTGGGGGCTAGCACATTGAAGAAGAAAAATGTGATTTGAGATCCAATCCATAAGAGACAAAGTACCAGGGAGGCAGAGACCAAGTGTGTGATGGATCTGACTTAAAAGGAAAGTGAGAGAAAAAAGAGTGTGTGAAGTCTTTTTGGTGTTCTTCCTCATTTTGTAGTTGAGGTTACTGCATAAGTACTGATATGCCCTCACACAGGCACTACTTTTCCGGTACCAACCTCAGACTGCAAAGATCAGAACAGCAGATAATTACATTCTCACAAGAAAGAGAGAAAGAGATAGACAGACAGACAGACAGACAGACAGACAGTAAGAGAGAGAGAGAGAGTGAGCGAGCAAGAGAGAGAGGGAGAGAGGATATTAACGTGAACCTGAGCAATAATATTAGAGACCTCAAGTTCCATTTGAGTTTGACAGACTGCTATTCTGTGTGAGAGACACTGTAACCAGGCAATGGATTGTGCAGCGATGGATTGTTTAACTCAGGGAGCAGAGAGACAGAGTGGACCCCCAGTGTTGCCTATCAAACAGCGCAGGTAAGACAAAAACATACAGTACAGAAGCTGCATAGGACTCAGATAGACTCTATGCAGCGTCTTGACACTCTGAACCTTTAAATGTGAGCTTCATCAGAAAAACTATCAAGACACTGCATAGAGTCTATCTTAGTGCTATGCAGCTTCTGTACTGTATGCACTTATTTTAGGTAATTAGTTAAAAGGACAGCAGATCAATTAATGAATCTGATTGTGTGTGTGTGTGTGTGTGTGTGTGTGTGTGTGTGTGTGTGTGTGTGTGTGTGTGTGTGTGTGTGTGTGTGTGTGTGTGTGTGTGTGTGTGTGTGTGTGTGTGTGTGTGTGTGTGTGTGTGTGTGTGTGTGTGTGTGTGTGTGTGTGTGTGTGTGTGTGTGTGTGCGTGCTCAGGAGTCTCTACTCGCAAGGCTCTAGTATGGGTTCCAGTGTGGACCTGGAGTTGGATGGGAGTGTCTCTAGCCCATTGGGACCCCATCAGCACCAGGGCTCTACCTGTACAGATGTGTTCTCTGCAGCCACTGATTGCCATGCACTCCAGTGTCCCATACACCAGCGCTATGGTGAGTACAACACACATCTAACTTTATCAGACACTGTAGTATTATATTATCCAGTTGATTTCAATTCTAAAATGGATAAGGATATAAGTTCTTTAGGCATTTGCTTTTTCCCAGCTTAAATGTTAAATAAAAAGCACTTGTATTTTACCCTCTCATTTTCATTCCATGTCCTCTCTTGCCCTGCTTCCCTTTTCTTATGTGAATTGAATGGGAGGAAGTGACACCTGAAACCAGGCCTATGCTGATAGAGACCCAACATAGCCACAACATTTATGTGTCCACATGTCTGTCACAAGCTCAGCTAAATACAGCAGCTCCCGTTAACAGTTTGAGATAAACATCGTCTGAAATATTATTTTTTTGCAGAGTTTAGTATTACTATTCTATAACTTCTACCTACCTACCTTATTCTAATTAAGTTCTTGATAATCAAAGAGAGTCAAAGCGTGGAACTAGGCAATGACTTCTCTGGAACGTCTATGACATGTCCTGTATTTCCCTTTATCTTTCAGACCCCTCTTATTGTCATCAAGAGAGGTTTTTCTCAGATAGCACCACCCCGCCACCAGTGCCCAAGAAGAGGCTGGCTCGAACCCTTTCCCTACCAGGGGTCTATCTGTGTCCCCTTTCCCCACTACCCTGCAGTCACCAAAACTATGACAACCCTCTCTACATGCTGGTCCCCATCGCAGGCACTCAGCCCCATATAGAGAGAGACGAAGAAAGACAAGTCCAGAAGAGCCCTCTCCACTTGCAGCCCCTTTCTCAACTGGACTTTGATACACCTGACGAACAGCTTACCTACTTCTTCAGCAGTTTCTACAACCAGGGGGACATTTCTCAAGGTATTCAGCATCGCCACCTACTGTTCCTGAGGAGTATGGAACAGCGCATGGAGGCTGGGGTTCTCCTGATGAGAGTGTCCGGTGAAGGCATTGTTACATTTCAGCCCCAAGATTTCCTACTGTGTGAAAACTACCAGCCCAAGCAGATTGCAGGTTCACTGTACTACAGCCTGCATAGCCTAAAGTTTCCAGGGAGGATAATCGCAGCTAAGGTAAGGTTATGCTCATAATCTCAGGGCATTAGCGACTTAAGAGGCCGCTAGGGGGCCCTCGACCCAAATTATTTTAAATATTTTTAGGAATTCTGTTGAGTGTTAGAATAGTAGAATACACAAGGTGCAGTTTCACAATTTTGTTGTTCATTAGATTGTAAGTTAGTCTGGCCAGTTATCTAAACTTGTAGCTAGTAATCATGGTTTAATTACTGACGGGGAACGAGCCCAGGGAACCTGACCACCAATGGGCCCCCGTTGATTTTGTTAGTCACTCTCACTCAGATATCATCAGTCATGGCAAAAGGTGTAGAATTGCAGAAAATTAGAAAAATCTCTCTCCACCCTATGGTAACATTTGTAGAATTGCAGGAAATTCGCTGTAAAACTGCACATTTGTCTTTCTGCCCCATGGACCAATTTGTAGAATTGCATAAAATTTGTTATAAAATTGCTAAATCGTCTCTCCACCCCATGGAAAATTGTATAGAGATTAACTACAGCAAATTAACTACAGCAAAAACTCTCTGCCATCAAGAGGGGGCACTTACGGTTGAAGTCGGAAGTTTACATACACCTTAGCCAAATACATTTAAACTCAGTTTTTCACAATTCCTGACATTTAATCCTAGTAACAATTCCCTGTCTTAGGTCAGTAAGGATCACCACTTTATTTTAAGAATGTGAAATGTCAGAATAATAGCTGAGAGAATTATTTATTTCAGCGTTTATTTCATTCATCACATTCCTGGTGGGTCAGAAGTTTACATACACTCAATTAGTATTTGGTAGCATTGCCTTTAAATTGTTTAACTTGGGTCAAACGTTTCGTGTAGCCTTCCACAAGCTTTCCACAATAAGTTGGGTGAATTCTGGCCCATTCCTCGTGACAGAGCTGGTGTAACTGAGTCAGGTTTTTAGGCCTCCTTGCTCGCACACACTTTTTCAGTTCTGCCCACAAATTTTCTATAGGATTGAGGTCAAGGCTTTGTGATGGCCCCTCCAATACCTTGACTTTGTTGTCCTTAAGCCACTTTGCCACAACTTTGGAAGTATGCTTGGGATGATTGTCCATTTGGAAGACCCATTTGATCCAAGCTTTAATTTCCTGAATGATGTCTTGAGATGTTGCTTCAATATATCCACATAATTTTCCTTCCTCATGATGCCATCTATTTTGTGAAGTGCACCTGTCCCTCCTGCAGCAAAGCACCCCCACAACATGATGCTGCCACCCACATGCTTCACGGTTGGGATGGTGTTCTTTGGCTTGCAAGCCTCCCCCTTTTTCCTCCAAACATAACGATGGTCATTATGGCCAAACAGTTCTATTTTTGTTTCTCCAAAAAGTACGATCTTTGTCCCCATGTGCAGTTGCAAACCGTAGTCTGGCTTTTTTTATGGAGGTTTTGGAGCAGTGGCTTCTTCCTTGATGAGCGACCTTTCAGGTTATATCGATATAGGACTTGTTTTACTGTGGATATAGATACTTTTGTGCCTGTTTCCTCCAGCATCTTCACAAGGTCCTTTGCTGTTGTTCTGGGATTGATTTGCACTTTTAGCACCAAAGTACGTTTATCTCTAGGATACAGAACGCATCTCCTTCCTGAGCGGTATGATGGCTGAGTTGTCCCATAGTGTTTATACTTGCGTACTATTGTTTATACAGATGAACGTGGTACCTTCAGGCGTTTGGAAATTGCTCCCAAGGATGAACCAGACTTGTGGAGGTCTACAATTTTTTTTCTGAGGTCTTGGCTGATTTCTTTTGAGTTCCCCATGATGTCAAGCAAAGAGGCACTGAGTTTGAAGGTAGGCCTTGAAATACATCCACAGGTACACCTCCAATTGACTCAAATTATGTCAATTAGCTTATCAGAAGCTTCTAAAGCCATGACATAATTTTCTGTAATTTTACAACCTGTTTAAAGGCACAGTCAACTTAGTGTATGTAAACTTCTGACCCACTGGAATTGTGATACAGTGAATTATAAGTGAAATAATCTGTCTGTAAGCAATTGTTGGAAAAATTACTTGTGTCATGCACAAAGTAGATGTCCTAACCGACTTGCCAAAACTGTAGTTTGTTAACAAGAAATGTGTGGAGTGGTTGAAAAACAAATTTTAATGACTCCAACCTAAGTGTATGTAAACTTTCAACTTCAACCCTATATGTTTTACCCCTGCCCCCAAAAGGCAAGGGCCAGCCTACTCTATGTGTAAACCAGTTTGTGGATCATGCTCAAGCTTTATTCATACTTGAGTTATGTGCACAATGCAAAAGTCAAGCAGGATGTAAACACAGCTGCACCAAATGTAAAAAGCCACGATAAGGCCAAAAGCCAAAGATAAGAGATAATCAAAAAAAGGGCGCATTTCTAAGCTCTACCTCAAGCAACAGTCATGTTCCTTACATAGCAAGTTTGGCAACCCCCGACTCCAGTGACACATTTCCTCTGAACTGTCATCAGGTGTTGAGAAACCCAACAGACTGTACAGACAACAGCAAACATCCATGGTTTAGAAAGGCATTAGGAAGAGCATTAGCATTAGGAAGAGTAGCTTGTGTTTTAGCACGAGCTAATGGGAATCCTATTTTTAGATTAGGGATCTTTTGTAAGACTTTGAATGAATCGGATATGACTGTACAATAGAGGAGCAAACCAACTTTTAATGTTACTAAGCCTTGTTGAGGAAGTGAAAGTTTTTGGATGTTCTAATTTCCTCCCTGGTTTCATTCCCAGGTTAGCAGTGAAGTTGGCCCCTTGTTTCAACCTACCTCAGTGCCGCCCCATGTCAACATCCAGCAGGTCATTGTATCTTTCCCATCATGCCCAGCACTGGAGAAAGAACCAGGAACCAAAAACACAGCCACTTCAGACTCCTCACAGTCTGATCAGACAGGGACAGAATCACCAGATGAGAGCAGAATTGAGGCGGAGCGGAGCCAAGGGGAGTCTGAGGGGAGCAGTGGGCCTACAGTAGCTTCACTATTGCTCAAGGGATATGCAGTGACTATTGAGAGAGACTTACCACAGGCTACTTTGGAAGACTTTGTACAAGAGGGAAGGTTCCTGCAGAGCTTTAAATCATTAGTGTATGAAAGGCAACTGAGTATTCTGCTGCTACAGTTAGCCTTGGGGTTACAACACCTGTGCAGTAATGCAGCAACCTGCACTGAGCTGAAGGCGCAAGGCATCTTGCTGGTATGGCCAAGGGAGAGAGGGGGAAGAGGCAGACAAAGCAGAAGAAAGTGGAAGAAGTGAAGAAATTGAGTTATTGGAGAATGAAAAAGAGAAGATAAAGGGAAAGATTCAAGAGCTATGGAGAAAGTGGGGAACCCCTCGTGTGGTGTTGACCAATCACCCCAGTCACAGTGACCCCAGTCTCTTTCAGCCTGCTCATGCTGCTCCTTCCATACAGTCTCAGTTCGGAGTGTTGCTAGAGTACTGCCTGTACCTCTCTGACAATACTCCCTCTCAACATACACAGAGTTCAGAAAGCGCCATCCAGAGCTCCCCATATCTACCAGGGCTTCTCCAGCTAGCCTCTTGGCTTCAGGAGGGCGGTAGTGGGCTACAGATAGCAGACGTAGTGGGGGTCCTGCAGGCTCTGCTCTGGGGTCCACGTGCTGAGCTCTTCAGGGTAAATCCCAACGTGCCTTCCACTCTGCACAACTGGCTGTCAGTCAAGCAGGCCCTTCTGATGCTGAAGCTGGCAGAGAGAGGGCTGATCCAGGACCTGCCCAGTCTGGACTGGGAGCACTGCCTGTGTCTACAGTACCTCTCTTTCACTGACTCTGAAACTGTGATGAGGACCACAGCACGACTAGGATTCCACAACACCATGGACAGGAAGTTGTGATTACTCATGTCTGTTTCATTTCTGTTCATTGAAGTCCACTGCTTGAATTAATGATCCTCTAATCAAGGGTTTCCCAAACTTGGTCCTGAGCCCCCCAGGGTGCATGTTTTTTTTGTTGCCCTAGAAATACACAGCTGATTAAACTAACTACTCATCGTCAAGCTTTGATTATTTGAATCAGATGTGTAGTGCTAGGGTAAGACTAAATGTTCACCCAGGTGGGGTCCCAGGACAGGCTTAGAGAAATCCTGCTTTAATCTAATGTAAAATGTGGATGATTTGAAACATTCATGTCAAAATCTATCTTGAACATCTGGAATGCATAAAAGGTTTGCTTTTTTATTAAATATTTTTCCACAGCATTGCTTTCCACCAAGGATATTGAGCAAATGATATATCAGCTCCAAATCAAAATGTATATGCACTGTGTTCTGTAATTAACTTCATGGATCCAAGGAGCCCCATTAGATCACAGTAAAGATTTTAAAATATCAACTTAAAGTGCATTAGGTTAAATTCAACACATACTGATTGAGTTTAAACAGATGCTTCTACAACTCTGGTACACGCCCCCAAAAAACTTAAAGTGCATTAAAAAAACATAAATCATTACACATATTTCAACGCCCTTTCCCCAATCCCTACATACAACCATAAGGAAAAATCCACTTGTTAAGGTGAGCACTTTTATTCGCGCACTTGTTACAGCATACAGAGTTCAGTCAAGTGGATCAAAACTAGAAATCAAAGTTCATGCACACATTAAAATCAAATCAATATAAAACGTGAAAATCAACTTGAAATAGCCAAGAAAACATAATATGAATATGCAGCATGGACATTTTCACCATAAATTGAACATCCTAGAGATGATCATTGTAGTGGATGGGGAAGGGGGAAATCAGTACTACACATGGAAATTAGTACAGTGGTGAGGAAACATTTCCCAGAATTTATAAGGATACATTCTTGGTTTAACATTACACACTAGTTCAAAGGTCACGTCAAAGGAAATAAAGTATTTCACAGGAAACCTTGACCTTAGAGTTTTGATCATATTTATTTTCCCTAAGTGGTGAAGTGGGATGGGTAGGTAAAAGCTAACGCGCGTGTGTGTGTGTATGTATGCATGTATGTATGTATGCATGTATGTATGTATATATATGCATGTGGCATGTGTGTGATCCATTATTCATTGTCGAAGGAGTCTCGTTCGATGCTATAAGCCATGAAGAAAGCATCGGGGCGGGTAGGGACGAGTGGATGACCCGGTCTCACAATCTCAAAGCCCAGGAAGCTGAAGGTACGCAGCAGAGATGCTGGAGAGAGAAAAGGACAGTGAGAGGACTGCCTCATAACAAAGCACATAAAGTATTAACAGAGGAGTTTGACTGGAAGCAGACACACGCACAGTGACTTACCTCTGTCGTCCCGGTTCTTGTGGAAGCAGATGAAGACATGGTCAACCTGTAGCTTCTCTTCTGCACATTCCAGCAAGAGAGCGAAACTGGAGAGATTAAGTAAGTCAATGAGTTATGAAGGTAGGGCATTGCAGTCAGCAAGCAATAGAAACTAAGTCCATCTACCATGAAACAACCTCAAACTAGTTGAAGGCGCAATATGTATCTTTGTGCGCGACCTGACCAAATTCACATAGAAATGTGAGTTATAGAGCTGTCATTCTCATTGTAAGCAAGTCTGATAAGCGGTAGATCCATTCTGTGCTAACTATTTCTATGCTTCCGGTCCCAAAATGTCATTTTTTTTTGGCATCTTTTTAATTTCGGTTTTGTACCCCAGCTTCAAACCACTGGATATACTATATTTTTGGATAATGAAAAGATTTCACAGCAGATGGTACAATGACTCTCCACACTAGTTGTCACCTGAAATTTGGCAAACATTTTAGAATTTTACACACCGGCAATGGCGGAGTGATTTCTGCATATTGCGCCTACAAAAGACAAGAAAAACAGTCTAAAGTAAAACCAGAGGACAACGAGAGGTTGTACTTGCATTGGATCACTGACCTGTCTTTGCTGCCCTCGGGTAGAGCTCCAGGGGGGATCTCAATGTAGATGTTCCCCCCTTTCAGCACCCCCCTCCAGACACAGTGCTTGCCCTCTGAGCAACGGGGCTCAAAGAGCAGGAAACGCACTCTGCCATTGGCGGGGGGTGGCTCCTCAAGAACCAGCAACCGAGCATCCTGCAGGAGAATAGAGCAATTAGCAGGTATGAATAGAGGTTTGATACAGGTAGCTTAACACCAGAGGATGTGAAGGAGAAAGATAAGAGTGGACTCACTGAGTAGAATAGCTTAGCTGAAAGATTGCGATCCCGCTGGTCATTCCCTCGCCCACCTGGGATCTTTAGGGGTGGGTGAGGGGCATCAGGAACACCACAGAGGCCCCGGACACGGGTTACTGCAACAGCGGGAACACAGCCTCGGACTGGAGGACACAGAAGAACGGAGCCATTATTACTCAAGGATTCACTGACTGAGCTAGTCTAACTGGAGACCAGGGAAAACAGCCCTTTGGATGTCAATGTACTGTCATTCTAGTCCATGGAACTCACATGACTAATATGGTAAAACATTGTCAATTGAATATGTACCCTAACCAGGACAAAGGATGGAAGTTCAAACTGTTACGCTGACTAAATCTTTACATGTCTGAATGGAACACTTTGCTTGAGGCTAAATAAGTAACAGGCAGGAGACATTTTATTTGCTTTTTTGGCAACAAAGCACATTGGGTAACAGGATGTCCCAATGAGTTATGACAAACAAAATGACTGCCTTCACTCAGGTTGATTGCTACCTTTGTAATTGATTCCCAGTTGACATTGATTAATAAGAGAGAACTGTCACAGTAGGAGTAGCCTATGGGGGAGAGACAACTGCTACTTGTGGCAAAATAGGTGGTGACAATATCAATGGAAAAATACTGAGAACAATTTCAACTAAAAATGAGGGTGGTAAAAATAGTGTGTCGTTTTTGGCCTAATTCAAGTCTGCACTAAGGACAAAAATACCAACCTCTTACGTCACTGAGACATGTGCCAGATTACCCACTCCACCGATCAGCCATTTTGCTTAAGCCACAACGTGAGTGTGTGTTCTAGTTTAGATTCAGAATAAGCTTTTGTGTGGGGGTTGCGCTAGCAGAGGTGAGTATGCCAATTCTCAGAGGTAAAAAAGTGAACAACCCCCATTAGGGGTGGCATACTGCTCACGGATGCGCTCTTACGCAAACACCACTCCAGCGTTATATGTGGAGCAGACATGTGAAAGCAAAGTAAGAAGCATTGTGTCAACCTTGGAGCTAAACCTCTGAGTAACAGTGATATACCTCAACCATCGTCAAGATGGCGTCATAGGCTCATCATTTGTGCGGCATATTGACTGGAATCCCTAATAAGTGGTTCTAGTGAGTAAGGTTCCTTTGGAAACTGCGTGACCAGATTGCAAATAATATCCAACTAGCATCCTTATGTCAAATCCCTGTCTGTTCGCATTCCACCTGCACGTTGTTCCCGAAGATTCAACAGCACTGCTATTCTATGCCAAGTTAAGCCTCTTCACAATACTCCTTAAAATCCCCATTATACTCTGCTACACAGTAGGCAATATTCATGAAGAGGCTTAACTTGACAGCTGGCTTAGTCAGGTGGGAGATGAGTCTTCACCACTTGCGTAACAGCCATTAACAGTTGAATGAATCTGATGTGGAAAAATACTTGCTTGCAGAAAAATACACTAGAGGCCAAAGGGGAATAATTGAGGCATTTATGGCCACCTAAACTCTACTCAAATCACTTAAAATGGTGGGGAATAAGCTTCAAGAGGCCTCTTCATCTAGTGAGCAGACTGCTGCTCAATGCCCCACCAACATAACAGACCATAAATAACACAGCATTTTACACCCATTGGAAACAAACTTGACCAAAACAAAATGTGCAAATAGCTAGGTTGTTTTTAGTTAAATTACCTACTTCTAAAGACTGTACATCCTGTGCTTTGGGTTTTAGGCACAGGTACAGACTAGGAACTGACCAATAGGTTAGTTAGCTTGCTGTCACTCATGTTATTCTTAAACTAGGATAACAGTCAGTCAAGCCATCAAGGCTTTTAATTGGCCAAACAAATATTGGTTAATAAATCACATTGAGTGAACATATATGATCTTGATACCGGCAGGTGAGCAGCTAACAAGTGTTGAAGGGTTGCAAGTTAAATATTTGCTGCAATGGTTAGTAACAGTAGGTAGCTAACGTTAGTATCCTTTTCATATACAGACAATCTGTATTTAGTGAGTCTGCTCGATCATTAAGTGGGTGAATTGGACAATTTTCCTGTCCTGCTTTCAAAATTTAACGAGTACTTTTGGGTGTCATGGAAAATGTATGGAGTAAAAAGATTTTTAAAAAAATATTTAGGAAACATTGCCTTATTTTTTTTTTACTGGTAACATACCACATCTTGTCTGAAATGGCTATAGACAACTAACGTTACATGGCTGTGTGCCTATTGCTTTAAAACCACTAGCCAGCTGGCTAACTAGTTAACGAACGTCTCCAAGAACATTCGACGAAATAAAATGGGTCAGTCCATTTATTCCATCATTATTGAGAAACATATTGCCGTAGTTCGTTTGTTTCTTAATCTCACATATGAGGCAAGTAAACAGTACATTGTCGACAAAGCCAGTGAGCTGGCTAGCTAGCATTAGCTGGTAAACTGGCTAGCTAGTTCTCAGAATACTAAATGACAAATTGTTCGAAATAAACCGCAGCCAACTTTAATAACCACAATTATACAGACTTCGATCAAAGTTAAATATAGTTATTCAACTTTAAGATAAATATCGAAAGTCAGTTTAGCACAGTTTCACGGACTCGTTATTAGATACATAGATAATATCCCCTGTAAAAAGAGTAAACAAGTGGCATGTATATGCTAACGTTAGCTGCGTAGGCCTCTGTGGCTAATGAATTAGCATAGCCCTTCTGGAGTTAGCTAGCTATAAATTACTAGTTACACTATCATAACTCACCTTTCACTTTCTGGGTTATTACTGGGCAGTTCGATAACTGGCATTGTTGATATGGTTTTCTCTTTTTCTCTGACAAAACAGTGGCTATTTAATATCGTCTTGCGTTTGGATTTAACCATAAGGCCAACGTCCAAGCCAGCAGATCCCTCTTGATTCTCTCCTCCCCAACTGATTTTACGTAGGCTCAGGCTGCCAGAGCACAAGGGGAGGGAGAGACAGCAGTCCCAAAGGAGAGGGAGTGTCCCAAATACATGACGTTTGATGAACTAAAGGTCCAATGCAGCCGTTTTTATCTTAATATCAAATAATTTCTTGGTAACAATGAAATACCTTACTCTGATTGTTTTCAATTAAAATGGTCAAAAATAAACAAAAATAGCTTCTTAGCAAAGAGCAATTTCTTGAGCAAGAATGTTGCTAGGACTATCTGGGAGTAGTCTGAGTGGGTAGGGGAAAACTGAAAACTAGCTGTTATTGGCAGAGAGATTTGGAACTCTATTTCTTATTGGTCTGTTAATGGTAGCCTAGGTACATAAAGCATCCTCCATTAAGGCTGCAACAGCATTATTTCCATTCTTAATAAAAGAATGGACGACCTGACCAGAGAGGTCCAGGACCTGAAAAACAGTTTGCAGTTCTCCCAGGGTCAGGTCAATGAGTTGAAACAGGAGACCGGCAAGATGACAGCTATCTGTAAGTCATTGAGAGAGGACATGAGTTCTGTGTGTGAATCCATGATAACAATGACAGAGAAATCAGATTATCTTGGGGGGCAATCAAGGTGGAACAACATTGTTGTTAATGGAATTGCAGAATCTCCACATGAGACCTAGGCCGAGTCTGAGTGAGGGGAATGATCACTGAGAAATTGAAGATGGACCACAGGAAGACTTGAGAGGAACGTTTATCTTCCTCAACGAGGACTATCCTGAAGCTGTGCGCCAGAACAGGAAAGAACTTATCCCAACCATGAAATCTGCCAGAGCACGTGGGGGCATTGCTTACATCTGCTATGACAGGCTCATTGCCCCCTCCTCCCAGAAGCCCGGCAGGGATGAGAGCACCAAGTCTATGGGTTCATAGCTTCAACCCCACAGCACACACACCAATTGATTAATGGACTGCTGAATGTATAAATTTTTCTCTTGCTTTGTTTGCTCTTTTCCATATTATGTCTATCTCTGATAAGCTACCCATGAAAGGGTTGAAATTAACCCATATTAATATACAGTACCTTCGGAAAGGGATCAGAGGTGCGGGGGGCTGCCTAGTCAGTTGTCCAACTGAATGCATTCAACTGTAATGTGTCTTCTGCATTTAACCCAACCCCTCTGAATCAAAGAGGTGCAGGGGGCTGTCTTAATCGACATCTACGTCTTCAGCGCCCAGGGGCAGAATTACAGATTTTTACCTTGTCAGATTGGGGATTCGATCCAGCAACCTTCCGGTTACTGGCCCAACACTCTAACCTTCAGACCCCTTGACTTTTTCCAAATATTGTTACATTACAGTCTTATTCTAAAATGGATTCAATAAAACTTTTTCCGCAGCAATCTACACACAATACCCCTTAAAGACAAAGTGAAAACAGGTTTTTAGAAATTTGTGCAAATTTATTTAAATTATAAATAACAGAAATACCTTATTTACATAAGTATTCAGACACTTTGCTATGAGACTCAAAATTGAGCTCAGGTGCATTCTGTTTCCATTGATCATCCTTGAAATGTTTCTACAACTTGATTTCGGTTCACCTGTGGTAAATTCAATTAATTGGACATGATTTGGAAAGGCACACAACTGTCTATATAAGGTCCCACAGTGCATGTCAGAGCAAAAACCAAGCCATGAGGTCGAGCAAATTGTCCGTAGAGCTTTGAGACAGGATTGTGTCAAGGCACAGATCTAGGGAAGAGTACCAAAACATTTCTGCAGCATTGAAGGACCCCAAGAACACAGCGGCCTCCATCATTCTTAAATGGAAGAAGTTTGGAACCACCAAGACTCTTCCTTGAGCTGGCCGCCCAGCCAAACCGAGCAATCGGGGGAGAAGGACCTTGGTCAGGGAGGTGACCAAGAACCCAATGGTCACTCTGACAGAGCTCTAGAGTTCCTCTGTGGAGATGGGAGAACCTTCCAGAAGGACAACCGTCTTTGCAGCACTCCACCAATCAGGCCTTTATGGTAGAGTGGCCAAACAGAAGCCACTCCTCAGTAAAAGGCACATGACAGCCCGCTTGGAGTTTGCCAAATGGCACCTAAAGACTCTCAGAACCATGAGAAACAAGATTCTCTGGTCTGATGAAACCAAGATTGAACTCTTTGGCCTGAATGCCAAGCATCACGTCCGGAGGAAACCTTGCACTATTCTTACGATGAAGCATGGTGGTGGCAGAATCATGCTGTGGGGATGTTTTTAAGTGGCAGGGACTAGGAGACTAGTCAGGATTGAGGCAAAGATGAACGGAGCAAAGTACAGAGAGATCCTTGATTAAAAGACTGCTTCAGAGCGCTCAGAACCTCAGACTGGGGCAATGGTTCACCTTCCAAAAGGACAACAAACCTAAGCACACAGCCAAGACAACGCAGGAGTGGCTTTGGGACAAGTCTCTGAATGTACTTGAGTACAGCCCAGACTTGAACCCGATCTAACACCACTGGAGAGACCTGAAAAAAGCTGTGCAGCAACGCTCCCCATCCAACCTGACAGTGTTTGAGAGGATCTGCAGAGAAGAATGGGAGAAACTCCCTAAATAAAGATGTGCCAAGCTTGTAGTCTCATACCCAAGAAGACTCGAGGCTGTAGTAGCTGCAAAAAGGTGCTTCACCAAAGTACTGAGTAAAGGGTCTGAATACCTATGTAAATGTGATATTTCAGTTTTAAAATATATATAAATTACCAAATATTTCTAAAAACTTGTTTTTGCTTTGTCATTTTGGGTTATTGTGTGTAGATTGATGAGGGTGGAAAAACTACTTAATACATTTTTTGAATAAGGAAATGCTTATGGGGGAGGTGTTGCTGTATATATTCACAGCCATATCCCTGTAATACTTATATTAAATATTATGGCAAGTGTTAATGAAGTGTTGTAGTTGCAAGTTCATTTGTCACATCTAAAGCCTTTCTTTTGGGGTGTTGATGTAGGCCACCAAGTGCTAACAGTCAGTATCTAAATAATATGTGTGAAATGCTTGATAGTGTATGTGATGGAAACAGAAACATCTACTTTCTTGGGGACCTGAATATTGACTGGATTTCATCAAGCTGTTCGCTCAAGAGGAAGCTTCTCACTGTAACCAGTGCCTGCAATCTGGTTCAGGTTATTCATCAACCTACCAGGGTGTTTACAAACACTACAGGTACAAGATCATCCACATGTATCGATCACATTTTCACTAATACTGTAGAACTTTGTTCTAAAGCTGTATCCGTACCCGTTGGATGCAGTGATCACAATATAATGGCTATATCCAGGAAAGCTAAAGTTACAAAAGCTGGGCCTAAAATTTTTGATAAGAGATCATACAAAAGATTTTGCAGTGCCTCTTATGTGGATGATGTTAAAAAAATATTTGTTGGTCTGATGTGATTAATAAGGAGCATCCAGACGCTGCACTTGATTAATTTATGAAATTGCTTCTTCCAGTTATTGATAAACATGCACCTGTTAAGAAACGGACTGTTAGAACTGTTAAGGCTCCATGGATTGATGAGGAATTGAAAAACTGTATGGTAGAAAGATATGGGGCAAAATGAGTGGCTAATGAGTCTGGCTGCACATCTGACTGGCTGACTTACTGCAAATTGAGAAATTATGTGACTAAACTCAACAAAAAGAAGAGGAAACTGTATTTTGAAGCCAAGATCAATGATATACTTTAAATGAAAGTATGGGCAGAAAGACTAATTCAACTCCATCTTTCATCAAATCAGATGGCTTATTCATCTTCATTTTTATGACTACTTCATTGGCAAAGTGGGCAAACCTAGGCAGGAAATGCCAACAACGACCAATGAGCAATCGTATTTATGCATAAAAAAACTAATAATTAAAGAAAAGCATTGCAAGTTAGAATTTTGTAAAGTTAGTGTGGGAGAGCTGGACAAATTATTGTTATCGATCAATAATGGCAAACCTCCTGGCATTGACAACTTAGATGAAAAGCTACTGAGGATGGTAGCTGACTCTAGCCACTCATATCTGTCATATCTTTAATCTGAGCCTAGAGGAAAGTCTTTATCCTAAGGCCTGGAGGGGAGCCAAAGTAAATCCACTACCCAAGAATGGTAAAGCGGCCTTTATTGGTTCTAACAGCAGACCTATCAGCTTGCTGCCAGCTCTTAGCAAACTGTTGGAAAAAAAGGTGTTTGACCAATTATACTGCTATTTATCTGTAAACAAATGTGTTATGGCTTTTCAACATCAGCCATATTGTGGATTCAGAGCTATCTAGCTAATAGAACTCAAAGGATTTTCTTGAATGGAAGCTTCTCTAATGTCAAACATGTAAAGTGTGGTGTACTGCAGGGCAGCTCTCTAGGCCCTCTACTCTTTTCTATTTTTACCAATGACCTACCACTGGTATTAAACAAAGCATGTGTGTCCATGTATGCTGGTGATTCAACCATATACGCATCAGCAACCACAGCTACTGAAGTCAGTGAAACCCTTAACAAAGAGTTGCAGTCTGTTTTGGAATGGGTGGTTGGGAATAAACTGGTCCTGAACATCTCTAAAACTAAGAGTATTGTATTTGTTACAAATCATTCCCTAAGTTCTAGACCACCGCTGAATCTGGTAATGAATGGTGTGGCTGTTGAACAAGTTGAAGAGACTCAATTACTTGGTGTTACCTTAGATTGTAAACTGTCATGGTCAAAACATATAGATTCAATGGTTGTAACGATGGGGAGTAGTCTGTCCGTAATAAAGAGATGCACTGCTTTTTTGACACCACACTCCAAAAAGCAAGTCCCGCAAGCTTTATCTTGATTCTTGTCCAGTCGTGTGGTCGAGTGCTGCAAGGAAATACCTAGTTAAGCTGCAGCTGGTCCAGAACAGTGCGCCACGTCTTGCTCTTCATTGTAAATACTATGCATGCTAGTCTCTCTTGGCTAAGAGTTGAGTAGAGACTGACTGCATCACTTCTTCTTTTTATAAGAAACAATAATGTGAAGAAAATCCCAAATTGTTTGCATAGTCAATTTACACACAGCTCTGACACACACACTTAGCCCACCAGTCATGCCACCAGGTCTTTTCACAGTCCCCAAATCTATAACAAATTCAAGAAAGCATACAGTATTAAATAGAGCCATTATTGCATGGAATTCCGTTCCATCTCATATTGCTCAAATGAACAGCAAATCCGGTTTTAAAAAACAGACAAAGCAACACCTCATGGCACAACGCCTCTCCCTTATTTGACCTAGATAGTGTGTGTGTATGTATTGATATGTAGGCTACGTGTGCCTTTAATTTTTTTTTATGTAGTTCTGTCCTTGAGCTGTTCTTGTCAATTAATGTCATGTTTCATGTTTTGCCTTTTCAGCTTGAATGGAGGATGCTTTATGTACAAGCCCGTCCACGGTAATGCACATCAAGCCTAGACAGATCTAGCGCTCCCTAGGTTATATTAAAGGTAGACTCCGTGATATGACGTAGAAAATAAACAGCATAGTGGATTAATTTCCACAACTACTAGTGTTGAAGCGTGAGGCTCAACTTCTCCACTGTTTTTTTATTTAACTAGTCAATTCAGTTAAGAACAAATTCTTATTTACAATGACGGCCTACACCGGCCAAACCCAGATGACGCTGGACCAATTGTGCGCCACCTTAAGGGACTCCCAATCACAGCCAGTTGTGATACAGCCTGGATTCAAACCCGAATCTATAGTGACGCCTCTAGCACTAAGATGTAGTGCATTAGCTCGCTGCGCCACTTGCAGATACTGTGTGTGACTGTGTGAGTGAAATATCTTGCATCAAGCTCATCTCAATATCTGCAGTACTCGTGGCATCGTCACTTCGATGAGTCTTTAACTAATTTACCGCCTGGTGATGTCACCAGACAGGCCAAAATTCCATCCCACCAAACCAGGCAGAAATTTCAGGGAGTCTTTTCAAACAGCTCTTACACCAAAAGGGCATTCTCAACATTTTACAGTATTATTCCAACCTCAACATGTGTAAATAGATATATAAAGCACAGAACAATCACGTGTTTGACTGCACTAGGCCTTTAAACGAACTGTACTACTCCTCTAGGCCACATGCCGTGGTCATGTTTTCAATTAAACTGTATAGCTTAGACATGTGGATGATGATAATGTTTTAGATTGTGGCTATATCTAATGGTTGGAGAATACTTTGTTGTTATTATTAACACATTGCAGATATTATCATAGGCTACTGCCTTAGCTGCAGTTTGTACACCAGACATGTGATAACTATGTTTTCATTACTGGGCGTTACAGGTTAGCTTATGCAAAACGCAGCTATAGATTTTTCAACTAACCTGCTCTTGGTGATACTGTCTTCGTTCTTGGTTCGGGGAAAAGGCTATCTTATAAATGTCAGTTTCCAGTTGCAGGAGGTTCTACAAAAAACAAAGAAAACCTAGAATTATTAAATTAATGTTTTGCACTACGCAAAGAGGTTCCTTGTGTAACAGGGTTGGTTATGTTTCCACTCGCCACTGCAGACATGTGTATTCAAAGTTGATGTATTCCTGGTCGTTAACATTTACATATCAATAAAGTGTTATGTCATTGGTTACGCTTGCAGTTACGGGGAGATTGCGAACATCAATTCTTCCCAGTCTGATAATTCATGGTGTGTCACGTTCTGAAATAGTGAATTCTATTTACGTCTTTACAATGTGTACGAGTTCACTATGTACATGTCCTGATGTATATATACACTCAGTGGACAGTTTATTAGGTACCGGGTTGGACCCCCCCTTTGCCTACAGAACAGCCTGAATTCTTTGGGGTTAGTACCATTGACACCAAGCAGGATGGGGTATTGGTGATTGCATGCCCACTGGAGCCGCTTCTTGTTTTTAGCTGATAGGAGTGGAACCCGGTGTGGTCACCTGCTGCAATAGCCCATGTACTGTGTGGTTATTTGCCTGTTTGTGGGCCGCCTGTTCGCTTGCATGAATCTTGCCATTCTCTTTCAACCTCTCTAATCAACGAACTGTTTTTCGCCCACAGGACTGCCACTGACTGGATATCTTTTGTTTGTCACACCATTCTCGGTAAACCCTAGACACTGTCGTGCGTAAAAAGCCAAGGATGCTGGCCGTGTCTGAGACACTGGAACCGGCGACCATACCACACTCAAAGTCGCTTAGGTCGCTTGTTTTGCCTAATCTAACATTCAATCGAACAGTAACTGAATGCCTCGATGCATTTCTGCCTGCTTTATATAACAAGCCACGGTCACCAACCATTTTGGTGAACGGGGTGGTGTACTTAATAAACTGGCCACTGTGTACGGTACTTGTTAGATATTGGGGGCATCCTGGGATGTGCTTTTGTATGTTATTGCTGTAAGAGATAGCTAGCATGCTCTAATTGTAATGGTCGCGTTTGCTAACTGCTAATTCAGTTATTTCCATGCTAACAGACAAATCACGAATCTACAGCCATCAGCATACTGTTGTCCTGCACATCTAATGTACTTCCGTGTCTATCATCAGGTACTTACATTTCTTGTATTTTGTACTATTTTTGTCGTTGTTATGATGATTTAATTACAAAATACCTAGTCTGATAATTCATGCAAGCGACATGTAATGCCCTTTAATGGAAACGTAGTTTTCACATCTCTGGCATACAAACTGTAGCTATACTGCCTATTTCACCTCACCATAACCTACAATGACACACTTCAAAGATAGGGATCATATCAAAATGGCATGGTGTTTATGAGGGTGGCCAGGCCATAGCATACAGGGTGTATAGCATCTATAGTCTGTAGCAGCAATCCCTCCAGTGATGTATTTTTATTTTTGTCATAAGCTCTCAGCTGTGCCTGCCTGTCAGGGACCATGTCATCTGAAGCAGGGCATGCTATAAGACACTCTCCGACACCAGTGAAGGGAAATCAATTGCTTTCTATAGGAGAAATAGGTCAACCCAGGTAAGACTCAATGTGTCATGTATGAGTTTTTAAAGGTTTGCATTATAATCTAGTTTGGGAATAGTTTATTTGACAAAGACTATCTATCTGTATATTACTCTTCCTCTGTTGATTCAGCAAGATGTCTATTTCTAGCAATGTTACATGGTCTATGCCACATATGCTTTAAATCGGACTGAACATGTCCACTGCCTCAGCATAAACATGCAATGTAACCCAATGTATGTGTGTACTCAGCTCTATCCTTGTAGCCTATGTGGTTTTGGAGTGAATTTTCAGTTGAGAATTAGAGATTTAGTCATAACCATTACTGGGATGCTGAATACACAATGTGCTAGTAGTTTCCTCTTTAAATATCTTGCAGTAGCAAAACCTCAATATTACCTGACTTTACAGGACGTAGCAGACCCAGAAAATTATCATCGGAGAGCCTCGGCAGTAATACAATCATTTTCCAATACATTTCAATTTCTACATTCAGTAATAGTATATTTTGTCCCATGTTGACTTACTACTCTCTCTGTTTACCTCTAGTGTCATATGAACGCATTTTGTCCATCCAAAGTTTGAGTGAGGTTGAGAACCCATGGAAAAGCATTACTCTGAACCGTTGCATAGTGTTGGCCATCATCATTGTGCTTGTGAGCTCAGGCGTGAATGAAGTACATGGTGAGTGTTGAAACATTGTAAAACATTTGTCAATTTCTCATAACCTCAATGCACACAGACTAGCTCATGCACTATCTGTTGTGGTTTAGATGCTCTGGCTGTATTTCTAGAGGAGAATGATCTTACTCAGATGTTACTTGGAGGCACAGGTCTACAACCAGACGGCATAGCTCAGGTATTGGGGCTTATAGCTTCTTATAGTGTCCCTCTTATAACTAACACAGTGAATAACAAATCATTACGTGCTCGGCTTTGGAACCTTATGTTGTGACCCTGGGTGTTTCCTGTTCTCTCCCTGCAGCCTGCAGCCTCTCTGTGGGACAGTTTGCTGAGTTGGGGATCAGACGATGGAAGAAAAGGAAATCCAAAGAGAAGAGGGGGAATCTTGAGGATCAGAAATAGAGATGTGTCTGACAAAGAGCTGTTAAAGGAATGATAGAGAGATAACATTATGGAGAATGGTAAAGGAGGGGAAAGAGAGTACAACAAAATAGGCAAACATTTTCTGAAGGAATAATCAAGGTGTGTTTATTATATTGAAATATTGTAGTTAAAAAAACATTACTACTGTAAAAAAAAGATTTACTGAACATACAGTACATCACAAGTGGTATGATCTTAAATGCACCATACAGTCTTATCTGAACATGCATAATCTGTTTGCATAAATGTTCTTCATATTTAAAGGGTATACAGAAATCAATACAAATTAATAAGATTAGCTGGTTCCTATCTCGTATTTGATGATCAATATATTATTTTAGCCTTCAATATGATCATGTGGTGCAAATTGATAATGCACAAATTGTATTTGAAAGATCCAATATGTGCACCGTGCCAATGAGTTTTCTATTTACATAGCTGAGTGACAAAATGTGTATTAAATCAGCTAATATTTGGCAGAACATGATTGAGCATACGTGGAGAACTAGATGTGATAATGTATTTACAATAAACACAATAAATGCACTCGATGACATAAAACATGCAATTATACATGACTTTTATTGAGTAATGGTGCATCAATGCAGGTGCCCTGGCCCTTTAATACCAATCATTGCACCACATGGAGGAGTCAGCGGCATCCACACTCCTTGGCCACCATGTTTGGTTTGTAGCAGATATTGGTTCCATGCTCATCCAACTCCACCACCTTGAGGTCCTCATAGTCCACAGGCACACAGCAGAGGGAGCGCTCCAGGGCCAGGCCACTCTGGACCTGGCTGTTAAGCAGGATGGCATGGTTATTACCGTTGGTCAGGGGAAAGCTGCAGACTCCCTGGCAGTTGTAGATGGTGGCCTCAGGAGGAGACAGCAGGTATTTCTCCAGGGACACGGTGAGACTGTGCAGCCGACAAAGGTGCCGGTTCCCCGGGCCCTTCTGGCCTGCTCTGGTGGCCCGCTGCCCCCTCTCCACATCCCAGGCTCCCACTACTGTCTGCAGAGCCTTCAGCAGAAGCAGGGCTCGGTACTGCGTCTCACTGGGGCTACCAACACCTAAAGTTGAAGTCGGAAGTTTACATACACTTAGGTTGGAGTCATTAAAACTCGTTTTTCAACCACTCCACACATTTCTTGTTAACAAACTATACCTTTGGCAAGTCTGTTAGGACATCTACTTTGTGCATGACAAAAGTAATTTTTCCAACAATTGTTTAGACAGACAGATTATTTCACTGTATCACAATTCCAGTGGGTCAGAAGTTTACATACACTAAGTTGACTGTGTCTTTAAACATCTTGGAAAATTCCAGAAAATGATGTCATGGCTTTAGAAGCTTCTGATAGGCTAATTGACATCATTTGAGTCAATTGGCGGTGTATCCTGTGGATGTATTTCAAGGCCTACCTTTAAACTCAGTGCCTCTTTGCTTGACATCATGGGAAAATCAAAATGAATCAGCCAAGACCTCAGAAAACAAATTGTAGATCTCCACAAGTCTGGTTCATCCTTGGGAGCAATTTCCAAACGCCTGAAGGTACCACGTTCATCTGTACAAATAATAGTACTCAAGTATAAACACCATGGGACCACGCAGCCGTCATACCACTCAGGAAGGTGACATGTTCTATCTCCTAGAGATGAACGTACTTTGGTGCGAAAAGTGCAAATCAATCCCAGAACAACAGCAAAGGACCTTGTGAAGATGCTGGAGGAAACAGGTACAAAAGTATCTATATCCACAGTAAAACGAGTCCTATAATGACATAACCTGAAAGGCCACTCAGCAAGGAAGAAGCCTCTGCTACAAAACCGCCATAAAAAAAGCCAGACTACGTTTTGCAACTGCACATGGGGACAAAGATCGTACTTTTTGGAGAAATGTCCTCTGGTCTGATGAAACAAAAATAGAACTGTTTGGACAAAATGACCATCGTTATGTTTGGAGGAAAAAGGGGGAGGCTTGCAAGCCAAAGAACACCATCCCAACCCACGGGGGTGGCAGCATCATGTTGTGGGGGTGCTTTGCTGCAGGAGAGACAGGTGCACTTCACAAAATAGATGGCATCATGAGGAAGGAAAATTATGTGGATATATTGAAGCAACATCTCAAGACATCAGTCAGGAAATTAAAGCTTGGTCGCAAATGGGTCTTCCAAATGGACAATGACCCCAAGCATACTTCCAAAGTTGTGGCAAAATGGCTTAAGGACAATAAAGTCAAGGTATTGGAGGGGCCATCACAAAGCCTTGACCTCAATCCTATATAAAATTTGTGGGCAGAACTGAAAAAGTGTGTGCGAGCAAGGAGGCCTAAAAACCTGACTCAGTTACACCAGCTCCGTCAGGAGGAATGGGCCAAAATTCACCCAACTTATTGTGGGAAGTTTGTGGAAGGCTACCCGAAACGTTTGACCCAAGTTAAACAATTTAAAGGCAATGCTACCAAATACTAATTGAGGGTATGTAAACTTCTGACCCACTGGGAATGTGATGAAAAACTGAAATAAATCACTCTCTACTATTATTCTGACATTTCACATTCTTAAAATAAAGTGGTGATCCTTACTGACCTAAGACAGGGAATTGTTAATAGGATTAAATGTCAGGAATTGTGAAATACTGAGTTTAAATGTATTTGGCTAAGGTGTATGTAAACTTCAGACTTCAACTGTACGTGAGTGAGTGATATATATATTTTTTTAAATGACTTAGCAATTCAACTAATGCCCAGACATTTATCATGAATTTACAGCAGACCTGCTCACCTTCTGGTGCTTCCTCGCCCTCTTTAGGAAGGACACTGAGTTCCTGGAGTCTCCTCAGTCTGTCCATCCCTGCTTTGCCCACCTCCTCCGCCCTCATCTGGACCAGAACCTCCTCCAGCCTCTGCCTGAGCACCTCCAGTAGGGCAGGCTGCAGGGACAGCTCCCCGCGATGCCCCTGGAGCACAGAGCCCTGTGTGGGGAAAGAGAACAGGGTGGGAGCTGAGGAGTTGAGCAGCCTGGCAAGGAGGGTCTCACTGGACGACACCCCAAGGGACAGGGGGGGAAGAGAGTCCAGAGAGTACAGAGGGACCGAAGCAGCCCATGGTTGTGACTGGGTCTGTGGTGGCATGACGTCACTGAGGAACTTCTGCAGCTCACACAGAAACGTGTAGGTCCCAGAGGGAGCAGGGGAGGGACTCTGATTTTCTGTCACTCTGAGGAAGACAATTACACAAATTTAAGAATCTCTATGGCTTTAATCACTTAAAGAAAAAGAACAGTAATAGGTGCCGCATTTGAAAAAAGACAAATCTAACTGACCTTTCATCAGTTCCTCTATCCATTGAGAAAAGCACAAGGGGAATGACACTGACATCACTTCTTGTTCCGTCACCAATCAGGATACCTCGTAGTTCAGACAGCTTTTGACCTGCCGAAGGTGAATAATCTTGAGACATGCTGATGGAAGGAAAGCATATTAACTTGAACATGATAAGCTGTACAAGATGTTCTTACCGGTCTCTGGTGTTTTTGTGTCAACATTGAATCTCCATTTCAGTTTACTTTTGCCCTCGGTTTGCTTTCCTGTTAGGATGAGGAACTGTGTTCCCTCTGAAATACATACTGTCTGGGTGAAGTGGGAAAAGGAGTCAGATAATAGCGGAACATCAAAAACTAAAGAAGCAAAGCGTCACCGGCCACATTATCATGATGAGAAATACATCATCATGATGATGTGGCCAGTGACACTTTGCTTCTTGAAAGCACAATATCTTGAAAACTTGACTGCTGACATACAAAACATTTGGGACTGTATCAATAGGGGACTAATCTAAAAGATCGTTTTTGAGTGGAGTTTTCCTTTAATGGTCTATGAACATCATGGTAAGACAAGACTTGTAAAATGTGAGAGACAAGTAAGAAGTTCAGGAATGTTGTTCTTCAAACCTGTTTGTAAGGCTGCAGAGAGTGACTGGTGAAAGTGATGGCACCAAGCGCTCCTGTTCTGGGGTTTCTAAAGGCAAGGAGCAGTATGGGCTTGATATTGGAGAGGGGAGGCCGGGGGAGGTGGAGGGTCAACACAAGACCCCCTCCCTCCACTTCAGCCTCCATGAGCTCTGATAGACAAGACATAACATCCCATTTCAGTACATTCAGAATCAGATCTGTGCCATACTTTCAAAGCTGAAATCTGGAAAGAGACAGAAATGTACCTTTGGTTGGGTACCAAACATGTAGCCCATGTTTCTCTTTTTTGGCTTCTTCAGCTAGTGTGGATAAGGCAGGTATTGGAGCACTATCAGAGTGTGAGCAGACGCCAAATCGAGTCAAATCCTCCTTTCTCAGGTCGCTTTCCTGGTCCCAACCTTCACGAAGTGCTGAAAACATATCCTCAATAACCTCTCCATGAGACGGTATCCTTCCGAAACATGGAGTGTCCCCAGGTAGGTTTGGAGGAGCGCTGGGATGGGAGTTTATGGTCTCCTTCACTGTTAAGGCATTCTCTCCCAAACCTTTTCCAACCTCCATTGAACTTTTGTCTCCTTGGATGAAAGAACAGACTAAATGTAGTCACAGAAGGCTGTATTCCTATAACAATATGTGGACTCATTTATAATTTGATGGCCAAAAGAAGATGATCTTATTCAGAGATGATATTGCATCATTCACAATTTGCAAAATTAAGTTACAGAAAATTCTAATAAGCAGTTAGTTAATGCAATTAACAAATAGAGCACAAAGTACAAACTGTACATTACAATGCATACAATATTTTCTTACAAATGCTAATTAATCCATGTTCGGTCACAGCTATGGCCAGGTCCCAGGCATACACATTCATTTCAATGCAACAAGTTCCAAACAGCAATACTGACAGTGTAATTGGGATGGTGAATAGTGTGACTGACCTGGCCCTGTTCCTGGGTGGTCTGGCGTGGGATCCTCCTGACACCGGCCTAGCAGGCTGTCACTCAGTCTGCCCTGGTGTGGCAGAGTGACCATTGTGCTGGGCAGCAGCAGTATCAAGCAGAATATGCACCATAGCCTCATGGTAACCCTGTCTGTCCAGTCACGTCTGGATCGAACACTTGTTTTGGGTCAGGTCAGCGAGGGAGATGGGTTTTATGTAGTACACCGCCCCTCTCTCAGCTAAGGGGGACAGGCTGCCAAATACACAGCTCATACTATGTGATGTGTCCTTGAGAAACTATCCTATGTTGTAAGATGTGGAAGAACAGTGAATGCTGCGAATACTACGGTGGGCTGAGATAAGGCGAGGGAAAGGAAGCACAAGACAGACAATGGAGTGTTTTGTGTGTGGCAGACAGACACCTGCCCTCCCTGTGGGTGAGAAAAGACTGGAGATTGAAGCACCTCAAAAAAGGAAGGGAGGATGTCTGAAGGAGACAGAAAAACCATGCGTGTAATAACATTTCTATAAAGGCCTTTCATAGGTAACGTCTGGTCTATTACAGTACATCAACACTATCTTATTGCTTCTGTCTCCTGCCATTTCTTATATACAGTTCTTCTTCAGGGATTGTCAACTAGATTCAGCGGCGAGCAATTTTTCTTTTCTTGAGCCTGTCAGGGGGCCAGAACATACACTAATTACAAATAATTTGTAGACTGCAAATTGACTGCAAGAAGGCCAAACAGGTATATTTGACTAAAACAATCATTTCACACCTTGCGTAGGAATACTTTACAGATTTCCAAAATAATAAATAAAAGAAAATGCTTAGGAAACTTGGGGGGCCAAATTCAGCCCACCAGTTAATTTTTTTTTCAATACACAAACAGATATTGGAATGTTCCTCATAAAAGTAGCCATTTGTGATGCAATTCTAAGGATGCGATTGCAAATTGACGATTGATTACAGACACGTTGGCTTTAAAAAGTTCTCTCAGCAGATATTGGACTAAGTACAGTGGATGGAATATGGATGTGCTGCATGCCAGATAGATACAGAAGAAGTGTTGGCTAAATAAGAGCTATTGACGGATTAAAGGATCTATGGACAGACTATGAGATGCTGCTGTTGAGACTTCTCGGGTTGAAAAGTGCCTCACGGCCTTGGATTCATGGAGAAATCCAACAGCTGCAGCTTTGTTTTGCACACGATCAAGGTCGTTCAGTTCAGTCTGTCCTGCTTGGTGGACAACAGCGCCAAGTGATAAAGTCAAGGATTCACAAATCATCCACTAAAAATTACAAGAATTGTTTATCATTTCTAATGGCTTGAAAACATGCACGTAACATTGCAGAACACTATTTCAGAGAGTAACGTTATTCATAAAGATGACATTGAATGTTGAATTATTCTCCAATAGTGGACATTTTGGACTTAAAATGTGTATTCCCCACTAAAGACAGAACTGAAGAACAATTCTCAAAACACTACTGTCCATCTTTGGTCAAAACCATGATAAGCCTAGCTTTGGTACAGAATGTACCAGAACCACTATAATGATCGTAGAAAAATGACACTCATCCCACCCCTACATAGTCTGACTCCTTCACTGAAAACAAACTAAAATATCATGCACCAAATACAAATTCTACAATTTTTTAAATAAAAAGCATAAATACAACCACCTTTTCAACATGCAAAATATCACCAATAAGCAGAGATGCCAATGAAATACTTTAAGAAACCATTTTATTAATAATTATCATAAAAGGCAAAAAAAAACAAAAATAATTCAATTTGTCATTAAACATCTAAAATAGCACCAACACCAAACAACAAGAGTTCCCATGACAGCCCAGGGCGTTTTGGAAAGTAGGTTTGCTGTTATTGCACCTCAAACCTGCCCTTAGCTTTCCTGATCCACATACGGAGTTAAAATTCAGTCCAACTACACAGCGTTCTCCCTATGTAGGGATCACAACACTTAAAAAAAAGGACATTAATTCCTTTTCAGAGAGAGGGAGTGAGAGAGATTGAGACGAGGCATTTGTGAGAGTGTAAGAGGATTTTCTACGACATTGTCAGACCAGTCGAACACAAAGCTGCAATCTTTTGCTGGATGTGTGCGACAGTGAGAAATTGAGGAGACAAACATACATCTTCGAGGAAGTTTGTCAACTCCAAGCACCAATATGAATTTTCAAGTTACATCAAAATATAAGAGGAGGTCCCTGGTCCTGAGTTAGGGAAAGAAATAATGAAATAACAGTTTAGTTTATAGATAAGTGTGACGTATACAGTAGTGTTATATCATTTCAAGATATCTGATAAGTTCCTGAGTTAGACATTTGGCAGGATTCAGTCTTGTTATGTGAAACAGTCTTAACTGTAAAGTTAATAGAGCAGTATACTGCACTATGGTATTAAATATGTATCCAAATTTGCTAGAGATCGTGTGTACTTCTTCAGGGGACATATTTAAAATGGGGTACGTTGAACTGTTCAAACCTGAAGTAACAATATTCACTACACAATATTATTCTCTCTCCCACACACATTGCCTCTCCAATCAACTAGGAAGTATATTTTCAGATGGGACATTAATAATAAGTCAACAAGCGAGCTTGTGTTGAAGTTTATTATAACCTTTCCCTCCTCTAGCACAACAGGAGAGGAAGTATATTAATCAATAGCTGCATTTTCCTTGTTTTAAGTGTAGGAGAGCACCGTACTGTTTGTCTAAGAGTATTCCAATTTGATCTGAATCTTATGTCATAATAAAAGCATCATTGATACCAACAGATTATATCAAACAATAAAAAAAAAACAAATGAAAACATCAACAATAACAGTTATTACAAAAGACCTGTCAGTGCTGTTAACAGGGGACTAGCTTCTCTGGTCATGACCGACATGAGCAAATCATTGTCCTCATTCCTGATTACAAAGCACTGTTGTCTACTGGACAACATTGTGACTATAAAGCTGTGATGTCTTATTTCTCCTTAAGGACACAGATGAAACGAACAAAACAATGAAGATAAATTAATATCCTGCTTCACGTCCTCAATTAGTAAGGACTGACAAATGACAATCAGATCAAAATGGATCCTGGTTGTTGCAAACCCACGTAACGCATACTAGTTATTCTACTACCAGTTATATTGGAACAATTAACTTGTAATTACAACAGATGTATGATGCTCATTCTATGGGAAGGAGGTGGCTTTAAGACATATCCCAGGACAGGCAGAAGTGAAAGATGAGATTTGGCTTTTGGATGCACCCAGAACCCTATCTGAAATCAGTTTGTATGGTTGAAACAGCACCTTTTCTTTTCTAGTTTAAAATATTGTTTTTACAATGACTGAAAGGCATGTCGTTTCACAGAGTAGAAGTTTCTCTTTAAAAAGCATGAAGTAAATCTGACACAATCCAGAAGAAATCAAGATAGACAGTCTAGTTGCAGCACAAATCTCTCCCTCTGTGTGTTAACCACATAATAGTACAAGCATTGAGTTTCTCTCTGTGTATATCAGAGGAGACGGTGCCATGTGACTGGCATGCCCTCATTGACACTGAACAGTCATGGTGTTTCACTCACTCTATTAAGGCCCTGGTTTAACAACAACAGCACTGCTGTTTCCCTTGGGTCCAAGACCAACCTGTTTGACAGGCTGTAGATGTGGGTCACACATCAGCACCAAAGAATTAAAAACATTACAAATATAATACCCCAAATCAATATAGGCATTTCTTATTCACCTACACACCATTCTTAACACAAACATATCTGTACAAAACACAGGGTCACATGCATTTACAAATAGTCCTGAACAATTTGCAAGTTTCTGAAAGCAAAAGGGTGTTAACGCAGTATGCCAAAAATACTGTGAAAAATTACATCTAATGAGAGCGTTACCTGTTTTCATAACTCTGAGTCAGCCGTAGGTTTAAGATAGCTTTATCAAATCGTGCAGTGTCTACAGTTGTACACTAGGCTTAAAACAATTCAATTGGATAATTACATTTTAAATACGAGAAAGAATGCCAGAAAATAGCATTTAAAATGTCCCTGTGAACAAGCACCGAGAATGGACAGTTATTGATGTTCTTAATATTGTATAAATAATATTAGGCACAGTCCAGAGTTATACAGATTGTAGCACCATTGTTTTCAGACTGAGTCAAGTACACACTTAAACCTATTGCATTCTACACGTCTCAGAAGAACAAAAACAAAACTATACAAAATGGAGAAACTTTACAGCATAAATATAATAATCTAAATTATACACAATTATACAGTCAGAGAATGTCTCTTATTCACAGTACAATATTGTTTACAAAAATGAAATAGAAAATCCAATCAAAAGGTGTGAAAATGGTCCAGTAGTTTATGTTATTCATGCATTTCCCAGTGTGTGAGCGACGTGTGTATATCAGTGTGTGAGCGACGTGTGTATATCAGTGTGTGAGCGACGTGTGTATATCAGTGTGTGAGCGACGTGTGTATATCAGTGTGTGAGCGACGTGTGTATATCAGTGTGTGAGAGACGTGTGTATATCAGTGTGTGAGCGACGTGTGTATATCAGTGTGTGAGAGACGTGTGTATATCAGTGTGTGAGAGACGTGTGTATATCAGTGTGTGAGCGACGTGTGTATATCAGTGTGTGAGAGACGTGTGTATATCAGTGTGTGAGAGACGTGTGTATATCAGTGTGTGAGCGACGCGTGTATATCAGTGTGTGAGCGATGCGTGTATATCAGTGTGTGAGCGATGTGTGTATATCAGTGTGTGAGCGATGTGTGTATATCAGTGTGTGAGCGATGTGTGTATATCAGTGTGTGAGCGATGCGTGTATATCAGTGTGTGAGCGATGCGTGTATATCAGTGTGTGAGCGATGTGTGTATATCAGTGTGTGAGCGATGCGTGTATATCAGTGTGTGAGCGATGTGTGTATATCAGTGTGTGCAGGTTGAAGTGGCTGCAGAAAGCACCACTACATTGTTAGTGGACAAAAGGTGACACGTACAGACAGCATTTCTACCCAACCCTGTGAACTCAGTGAGATATGATTCCAGAGACTTGCCTGAATACAACACAAACAACATTTGAGTCCCAATATTACACCTGCATTTTCATCATATCAGTGTTTCGGCAGGGATATAAAAAAACATAACAAAGAAGCTTAGATTAAGAGTAGTTGAGATTCCTACTTTTGAAGAATGCACATTGCGTTGCGGGTCCCTACGCCCTAAGCACTCCAGCTGGCTCTATAAGTAGTGATTATAAAGGGACTGTCTCAGTAACTGAATCCTGTTTCCTCTTTATATCCTCCAGTCTTTCTGCCGTTCACATCATACATGCGTTGACGCAGCTCAGCCGGCAGCACTTAAGTGAATGAGAACCTCGGGGCCTACTATTTCATTTCCAGACACTAACGTTATTCACATAAATGATCCTTTGACTTGACACAGACCATGATTACACCAATATAACTAATAACGTTTTACTCTGGGCTGACAGCTGACTATAGTGCTGTCCCTGCACCAGGGACATTGTCACAGGGTACACAGATATGTTTCCCAGTGCATTTGAACCAACAGCTTCCCCCTGTTTTATACTGTAGCCAAAAGCTAATGTATTCAAATCATATTTCATTCACTGAACAAATGATCAGGGTTCAAGGTTAGGTAGCAGGGCGCTAGAGATGCAGTGAGGCACAGCTGCATGGTCCCTATTCCTGATCAGAGCTGGGTTAGACTGGTTTGTCTAGCGTGTGTGTGATGGTGTGCGTGGAGGGTGAGGTCTAACATAGCACCCAGTGGTCAGATAATGACATAACAAAGAGGATTGTGCTGTCTACTAGGATGATAGACCCGAATCTCCCACTATACACACTGTCTGCCTTTACTAATATAACGGCATCAGTGATATGTAAAACTATACTGCTAACTGACTTCTTCTGTAGTCAAATGTGTGAATTGAGTCTTTAAAAAATAGCTATGTAAATTTAGTAAGTCTTATTAGCACCACGTTACATGGTGACAGTGATGTACCTTTACAAGTTACTGCCATGGAAACAGTGCATTTCATGTGTCACTATAATGTTAAGAGTAGGCAGCATACCAATTCATTAAGGATGGGATGTACACAACCCAGTGATTACTATCAGCCTCAACCCACAACACAAACCCCCCCGTGACCGCTCAACTCTGCTCAGGACGCCATGCTGCGAGTGTATCAGCGTGAGTTGCCGAAGCAGTGTGTGTATGTGTGCTCAGCTCTGTGTGTGTGTGTGTGTGTTGAGTCCCAGTACAGTGGCGGTTTAGCAGGCTTAGGAGCACCAGTGAGATAGTAGAGTCCATTGGTCCACACCTGTCCATTTGCATAGGTTACATTGGGTTGAGGTAGATATTCTTCAGTTTCCTGCCAGGGAGAGGAAAGAGCCAGGGTCAGAAAACCGGACAAAATTCAACCAAAACCAAATGCTGGCAATTAGCATATATAAAAGCAAGACACAAGACTGCTCCTGAAGAATGGATTTGACACGAGTTAAAAAGCACCAAAAACAAGTGTAGATTTGAACAGGTTTCGTTATGATTTATTCACAAACCTACAATAATAATAAATGCCATTTAGCAGACGCCTTTATCCAAAGCTACTTTTAGCCAAAGCGTCATGCATCATACATTTTTCATATGGGTGGCCCCAGCAGGAAAGAGGAGTATAACTTACCTTGTTAGAACTGAATAGCAGCTTTGGAAGCACAGGAAAACCAGGTTGTCTGTGTGTCTTTCCCTACCAGTCTCTCCCTCTCATCCCTCTGATTGACCCACACCCCCTCTACCACATCCCCCACCCGCCCCTTACCCCATATCCCTATCTAGGCCGGGAGCCGGGGTGCTGAGAGGACGACGTGTAGGAAGCAGGCAAGCCCAGAGTCCTCCACATGCTGACCCCACCTCCTGAGCTACTGGCCTGGGTTGGAGGGGGCAGATGAGGGGGGTAGTGCACTGTGAAGCTACGAGAGGAAAGTGAAGAAGAGGGGGAGACAGAAGCAGAAGAGGAGGAGACCGAGCGAGAGAAGGAGGAGGAGGACTGTGCTCTCTGTTGCTGGAGGGAAGAGGGGAGGGCCTCAGAGCGAGACGAGGGACTGGGGTCAGAGGAGGAGACTGAAGAGGAGGAGACGTTTAGATATGGTGGTGGAGGGGGCAGGGAGAGCGTGGGGGGTGGAGGGTTGTGCAGCACTGTCTGGGTGCGGCTGTGCTGGGAATGGGAGAGGGGGAGGGAGGAGGATACGGAGGCCAGGAAGGAGGAGCCTGACTGGGGGGCGGGGTGTTGGTGCTGCTGGGAGGAGGAGAGACTGAGCAGAGAGCTGAGGCCTCCTGAGGCTGGCAGTGCAGCCCCAAACTGATGGGAGGACACTGAGGGCACCATGTGGTGAAACATGCCTGTGGATTAAACAGCGAGAGATGGAGAGATGGGGGAGGACACAAAGAGAGAGAGGATTTGCATAGCGCCAAGCGAGTCTTACAGACAGGCACACAGAAAGCAGACAGAGACATGTCACTATAAAAGGGTCGACTGAATCAGCTGTTATAGACCAAAGGCCATTCCTCTGAAATTAACTAAATGTTTGTGCAAAAAAAACAAGTCTAATCATAGTGAAATGTCTCTGAATTACACACATGACCAGCAACATTAACACCAACACCCAAAGAAAATGCTGATGAAGTATCTTTAATTAATTACTAATCACAGTAATTTGTAAATGCTTCAGAGTATTACAGTATAGCTAACCAACACAGACAATTGTAGGCTCCATCACAGTATACAGATTGAAGGGCATTATCCATGCCCGTGGCCATGATTGCATTGACCAAGTATATCATTCTTAGGATCTGCTCTCTTCAAAATGTTAGGCATTTTCCAAGGGTGTCCAACTCAGCATCTGTACAGCCAGTCCATGGCAAAGCAAAGCGGCGAGGGCGTTCAGACAGGCAGCAGGACAGGGCTCCCACTTACCTGTGTCCATCAGTAGGCCTCTCCGATTGACTTCCTCTGTACCACTGTCTAACACACACAATCTGAGGACTCTGATCTCACTCTACCCCAAACCATACCCAATGGTGCTGCTGAATGGAAGGAGACTGGTTAGAGTGGGTGTGTCAGTGGGCCTCACCTGCCAGCCCAGCGCTGGAGAAGCTCCCCAGGGAAGAGTGTCCGTTGACCAGGCGCGGGGCCCCGCTCACCGTGGTTCCGGGCGTCTGGGCTCCGAACAGGGACTGGAGGACAGAGGCGCCCCCAAGGGGGAACTGGGCCCCCAGGTACTGTCCCACAGAGGCCCCTGAGGCTGAAGGTACAGGGCTGCCCCCCACCTTGCCGCTCAGGATACCCCCGCTGACGGCTGCAGAGATGAAGAGGTTCTGACTGTTGCCCATGCTGCTGGATGTCTTCAGCTCCCACTCACCCTGGGGCTTCTGTTTGGGCATGGCCTGCCTCTCAGAGCTGCTTCCTCCCTGGGCCCCTGCCCCCGGCCGGCCCCCAGACTCCTGGCTGAGGAAGGGGTTAAGGGGGATGTCCTGAAACCCTGAGGCCTCACCCCCGGCCCCCTCGCCCCCCCTCCTCTGCTTCTGCGGTTTGTGATCAGAGTCTGAGTCCGTAGCCGTGCCCAGGCCCCGTGGCTCTCTCCCCGTGCCAAAGGGGGAGCCCCCCTGCCTCACCTCGGACAGGGGCTGCTTGAGGTCGGAGATGGGGGAGAAGGTGGATTTCCACTTGCTGTTGGATGAGGAGGAAGATGAAGAGGAGACCTCACTTCCTGTGCTGTTACCGCTGCTGCCTCCTGACTTCCTTCCTGTTAACCCAATAGAGATTTTTTTTTTAAAGAGCAAAAGAAAAAGCACAGTAGATAGCTGACAGTGATATCATGTTAATTATGCAGGCTTCAGCAGTCACATTTTTGGACGTTCCTTACCGCGCTCCCTGTCCCCTGATCTGCCTGGTCCATCTCGGCTCTCCAAGGAAATAGTGGCAATCTTCCTTTCAATTCTAAAACAAGACAAATTCAAGAAAATTCAACTTCAAAACATACTCTTCTGTAGAAATGAGTCAGCTGCCACGTTTTTTTTTTGCTTCACCGTTTACTATACCTTGAGCTGGAGCTGTCAGCGGGGTAGCCAGAGTCGTCGTCAGAACTGGGTGCGGAGGAGTAGCGTCCTGAGCCATTCATCTCCAGAGGGCGTTCTCTCTTCAGTACGGGGGGCTGGTCCATGTCTGGCCCACAGGGGCTACATCCAGACTGCTCCGGGGAAGAGATGGCAGCAATCTCCAGAGGCTGGTTAATGTTGTTCACCTGACACAACAAAAACACAAAACAGGGTTAGCCCTAACTCAGGGTTTCCCAAACTCAGTCCTCGGGACCCCAAGGGGTGCACGTTTTGGTTTTTACCCTATCACTACACAGCTGATTAAAATAATCAACTAATCATCAAGCTTTGATCATTTGAATCAGCTGTGTGTTAGGGCAAAAAACAAAACGCGCACCCATTGGAGTCCAAGGACCGAGTTTGAGAAACCCTGCCCTAAACCTAAAGCTACAATAAGTAACTTTTTGGTCGACCTGAGAAAATTCACAAAGAAATATGAGTTATAGATCTGTCATTCTCAAAGAAAGCAAGCCTAAGAAGCGGTAGATCTGTGCGCTACTTCTATGCTTCCGTTTTTAAGTTTAGTTTTTGCTACTTACTTTCGGTTTTGTACACCAGCTTCAAAAAGCTGAAAATACCATATTTTTGTTTATGGAAATTAGATTTCACAGCGGTTTAGACGGTACAATGATTGTATACTCTATACTTCCTTGTTTTGTCACAAACTGAAATTAGGTGAACTATTAGAATTTTAGAAAGCAAGAATTGGTGGAGAGATTTCTACATTGTGCATCTTTAGCCTACAGTTAAAATATGTATTCAGTAGGGCCTAGATATTAAGGAATCAAACATATAACTCTTGTAGCAAGTACTGCGCTGCAACCAACTTAGCCATTGTAGCTGTGTACCACGTTTTAAAGAACATGGAAGCAACCTGAATGTAGCTTAACTCACCATGGAGTTGATGTTGAGTGGGGATCCTGAGGGGTGATTGGTGGAGCTGAGCCCAGGAAGGGACTTCCTCTTTGGGGAGCCACTGGCAGGTTGAGCCCCTGTTGAGCTGCGCTTCCTCCTCCCACGCTTGCGTTCCTCCTGAGACCCATGGCCGTGAGAGTTTGTGTGCTGGGAGCCCGGCGAGTGGTGGTGGTTGTTGTGGTTACTGTGGCTACCTAGGTGATGCTGGCTCTGTCTGGCCGAGCCGAGGCGGAGGCGAGACGTGGCGCCCCCAGAGGAGGAGGAAGACGACGAAGAGGAAGAAGAGAAGAACATGCGGCGTCTGGACTCGCTGTCCTGGGGCTCAGAGTCAGACTCGCCCTGACGCTCGGCCCCGTCCTCAGGGAGGATTCTGGGGGTGCCGTCAGCATACTGGAGGACCCCTCCGGTTCTGGGGGGGGGGCTGTGGCCTTGTGTTGGTCCCATTGGAGGGGCACCGTGAGGGGGAAGGGAGGGGGCAACCCCGCTCTGGTCCTCAGAGTGAGAGCCTCCGTTCATCAGCCCTGAGCTAGAGAAGTACCCTGAGGAAGGACAGAGGGGGTTGGATACTGGTCAATCATGATATGTGTCAACACATGCAGGATTCAATGGATGAGATCAATACGGTATACAAGGTAATAGAGTGTACTTGGGACTGCTTACCGTTGGATTGGCCTGTCTGGGACACAGGACTCGGTGTGCTCCTCTACAAAAACAAACACGGAGCGCTTGAGTCAACACAGTGGTTTATTACAGCAAACATGACCTTACTACTCCGTCGGAAATCCACCTTTAGCCCTGCCATTCTCTAAGCCAGTGGTTCCCAAAGTCAGTTGGCCTTTCAACTTACTCTGGAAAGTTGTAATAGTAGAATGCACAAGGAGCAACTTCAAAATTGGATTGTGAATCAACAGTTCTCCTCGTGTCATGCCAGTCATTGCAGACCTTCGTGAGCTACAGTATTTATAACTTGTCAGAAATATCCAGATCAACTGTCCAGAGTGAAAAGGTTTGGGAACCACTGCTCTAAGCCAGAGTTATAGGAGCCATATGTGCGTACCAGTCTCTCTGCTCGGCTGGGCAGCACCACACTGGCCAGGGGGATGCTTACGGGGAGCTTGCTGGGGTGCACTGTGCTGAGGGGGATACTGATGGGCAGGCTGGTGATGGCGTCCCCTTGACCCCCTGCTGGACTCTTCTCCTTACCCCCCTGGACATAACACACACACGGGAGGACCAGTCAGACAGACTGAATACATACTGTGTGTGAGTCAACAGGGTAGGCTCTGTGTCAGTGTGTGGACAGAGAGGACAGACAGTTACCCTCTCAGCACTCCTGGGTGTGTTGTTCTGCTGACTGTCTGATGAGTTGGGAGAAAGGCAGCTCAGTTTAGCGCCTAGTGGAGAGGTGATGGCGCCCATATCTCCCCTGCAGGAGTAGAAAAACAGTCAGGAATACAGTCCACAACATACATGGAACACATCTCCATGTTTTCAGGACAATCTACTATGTCAGTCTGTTGATAACTAACCTGAGACTAGAGTCCTGCATCGGGTCGGATACCCACGGTTCCTCGCGGTTGATCCGAGAATTTAAAAAAAAAAAAAAAATCAGCTGGCGGGTGGAATGAAAACATTCTTTCAACCAGCGGGTCGGCTCGCGATTCAGAACAATTATATTGCGTTTAACGTTTTAAATCAAGATAATATTTTTGGGGAGCTTGTTGTGTTGAATTGTGTTTTGCTAATTCAATTAGGCTATGTGAGTGGTGAGGCAGACATTGCCTAGGCTACCAGCCATGCAGCGAGAGAGTGGAGCAGGAACTGTCCATTTCTTGTGTGGTGCTGAAACGTTCCTAATTTGTCCACGTGCAGAGCTTATGTTCCCTTCTGCCACACAACAATGCATTGGCACGTATATTTTCCCGGACTCCTAGCTCACGGGAAAATGGTTAACGTAACAGGAGAATTAAAAAGGTTATGATGAATACACCATCATGGAAACAGGTGCTGCACGAGTGAAAGGCTTTTGGAGTCATTGTGGACAAGGAGGACAACAACCCAATTGATTGATGCACAGCCTGAAAAAGTGCAAGCAGGTGTTTGTTAACAATAATTCAGTTAATCATTACATTAATTCAGGCTTTCGTGCATTTAGACCATACGCAAGAAATGTTACACCTGTGCGGCTGGTAAAAGTTTGAGTAGCCAATAGCCTACTAAATAAATTTAGCCTACTGGATTCTGGAAAATGTTTAAGTTTCAAAGCAACTACTTGATTATCGAAACAATATTGAACGTTGAGGTATTGTTTTTTTGTGTCGGCTATAGGCTTACATTAGTTATAGGCTTACATTAGTTAAAGCTATTTTTCAAAGCGATTTGAGTTGTCAATGTGCCGCATCGCATTGTGCATGTTTCCTTTTATAATTTTTTAAAATAGACATAGACACAAATTAATTAATACAGGGAATGGGAATAGTCTACAACTCTGTTAGTTGTAGATGTTATTTTGGAGGGTCACAGATCGGTTCTCAGAACAATTCTACGCGGATGGGTCAGTTTGCGGAGAAAAATCTGTCCTGATGTCGGATATCGGGTGAGGCTCCCGAATTGATGTGGCCAGCGCGGGGCGGGTGCGGCTCCAAAAAACGGACCCGTGCAGGACTCTACCTGAGACCAGTGAAGCCCAAGCCTCTGAAGTGTGCAGTACTAGAGTCCTGGTTCAGGTGTCTGCGCAGGGCGATCTTGGCTGGGGAGAAGCGGGTGTAGTCAGGGAGGGGGTGACCCAGCTGCCTGTGCCGGGCGTCCGGGGTGGGGGGCACGATCTCGTGGTCAGGCGAGATGGGCAGGTAGCGGGAGAGGAGCTCTCCCTTGGTGCCCCTCCTGTCGAAGCAGGGAGAGGCGGTGCCGTTGATGGACAGCTCGGGGCTGAGGCTGGCTACGACCAGGCTCAGTTTGGGGGTGTCGTGGTCCAGGGGAGGGCGAGGGAGGCCCTTGTAGTAGGGGGGAACCCTCACAGGGACTGTAGGACTTGAGCTGGAGCAGCTCCTGTTGCCTCTGACTCTTCTCCAGCTCCACGATGCTGATCTGAGAACCAACACCAGGGGGAGCCGTTACACAAGGTAAGGAATAGGAAATTACTTTTAATTTGCTAACAAAAACTATGCTTCACAACAACAGTAGATGACCGATTCCTCCACTATTTCTAAGTTTGTCGGTAGAGATAGGTGGAAGAGAGAGAAAGGGGTACAGAGAGGTGTGTACCTGTAGCTCGAGACAGTGCCGCTGTTTTTCGGAGATCTGTCTGCGTAGGGCCTGCTTCTCCTTCAGCAGGCTCTCAAGACACAGAGAGCTCCAGTCCAGCTTTAACTCTTCACACCGGGACTTCAACTGAAACAGACCGTTATAGTTAGTGAGTTACAAGTCTCTGGCTATATGTCCGACAGAATGCCAACACGCAGATCAACCCCAATGTGAAAAGGGACAGAGAGATGGCACCCAGGAGACGAGAGGTTGTCTCACCAGGAGCAGGCTGTGGTCCCTCAGCTCGATCATGTCTCTCTCCAGCTGCTTGGTCTGCTCCTTCAGCTGATGGTTGTGGGCTGAGATCTCCTTCTGGGCCTGCAGCAGGTCCTCCACAGTTAGGGCCTTCACTCCCAGCTGAGGGGAACACAGACCTAGGGTAAGACGTTTGGCGATCGAGTACTCTCTAACATTGGCTTCTCATTACCAGCTGGTTTCATTAGACATTCACCACGTTATCTGCCTACCTCATCCAGTTTGGTGTGGAAGAGGCCTTTGATCTTTTCTTTGTGGGTCTGACACACAGTCTGCAGCTGCTCTGCCTGCCCAGAGAGCTCTCTGTGTTTTAGCTGCAGAGGTGGAGGAGAGATGGAGGAAGAGGGAAGGAGGAACACAAGAGAAAAGGGAAAGGTTAGGAGGTTGAGGCCAAATCAGAGGCAACATTCCCAGGGGGTTAGTCTCCTTCAACATGACTGGTAAAAAGGAGGGTTGAGAGTTCAAGTATGAGCCTGAGGGAGTGAATCTGAATGCAGTAATTTATGATATCATCCATTAGTCTTTAACGAGGTGGCGATACTGTAGTCACATGGACTATTCACATTTACAAGATGGATTGAGTGATTTGGACATTCTATTTACCTTCTCCTGCTCCAGGACTTGCTGCAGGTGATTGCGGTACTGAGGTGTCTTCATGTAGGTCATGAACTGGAGGTACTGGACTTTAATGTTGTCTGTGGGGGGAGAGAAACAGAGAGGACTGGCCTTCAGCTCTGCTGGCTGTGACTAATAGACAGGTCTGTGTGATAAGTAAGGGTGGGGTCAGGGTAGCGGGGCTCACCTAGAAGCTGTTGTAGGCCAGGAGGAGTGGGGCCCAGCAGCAGTTGCCCAGACGCATAGTGCTGAACTTTGGGAGGTAGCTGGTAGAAGGGACTTTGAGGTGACCTGTATGCATCTGTAGAAACAACAAGGAAAGTCAACTAAACAAACATGGACCAAAATGAAGAGTTTAAGGCTAAAAAAACACAAATGCACAAGGGTATATGGACTCAGCCCTGGGTAGGAGTGTGTGTGTGTGTGTGAGCAGGTGGCTCACCCTGAGGGGGTGCTGCAGAGATGGTCTTGGCATGCAGCAGCTCCAGGGCACTCTGGCTCTTCTTGCTCTTGCGTTCGGCTGCGGTCACGGCAGCCTTCTTGGGACGCCCGCGCTTCCGAGCACTCAGCTTGCGGCCTTTGCTGAGGAGTTTGGCGCGGCGGGGTTTGGGTGACGCCTTCACGACTGCCAATTGCCCCGGTTGCTCATCCTCCCCGCAGGAATCCTGAGACACACACAAGGAGAGGCCAGAGTGAAAACACACCAAGATAGAGTGGATGATCTGAGCATAGAGACGTGAAAGATTGCTAAGCCACTCATGGACAAAGGGACTTACCTTGTACTCCTTTGCCTTGGTTGGGGTGATGGTTTTACTGTCTTTACTATTCTTTTCTTGTCGACGCCTAGCTGCTTCTTGCTCCTCCTAAAACACATAGGAACATCTTAGTGTTGTTTATCATGTGAATAGTTCAGAAGGGCATATAAACTGGGTGCAACTGCAAAGACAAACCGAAAGTAACTAAGATTGTCATTACACGCAACATAAAATACAGTGACCAAAGGAACAAAATGGAGCTTACCCTGAGTTTAGGATTTTTGAGACTATGAAAATAGTTTTCAAGCTGAAAAAGAAAAGAAAGTATCAAGTACTGCACATGGACACAGAGGCATAGACAGCAGAGGTCACACTCTCCACTCTCTCTCTTTAGTGCAGCAGTCACCTTGTGTGACACTATCCATAAGCCCTCCAACACGTGCATGTGAGTGGGGGGATACAGAAACAATGCAGCGATGACCTCACCGTTTCCACTGCCTCAAGTGAATGGATACATTCCAGTTGTTTCACTTGCGCAGAACCGTCTCAGTGCTTGAACGCGCAAGTGAAACAACTGGCTAAGTTTTTAAGCAGACTGTTATGGACCGGTATAGACAAGTATCAAAACGAAACATAATCAAACAGAGAGAATATTCTAGGTTATATTTGCAAAATATGCCCCCCACGACAGGCAGAAAATGTTAGATTTTCTGCTTGCAGTTAGGCTAACTGTTTGCAAAAAAAGTAAGTCTTGTTTTCAGTGTTTCTAAACAAGTTGAAAACACTCATGGTACAACATGTAGTAGGAATGCTGGTTGCTCCATCACCTGTCGCTGTACCACATCTCCTCTGTCCACTGCAGGGCTATACCAGCAGTTGCAGTTGTTTCCTGCAGGGATATGGCTGACTAAACATGTTCTGAGTACTGCTACCGTACGCATTGTCAGAAAATATCACGTGGGTTTGTTATTTACCATGGTATTTGATACACATATAGAATAAGGACAGATGAACTGATGGAGACCTTTAAAGCGTGGGCCATTCCTTCAGTTCAAGGTTACCCTTCTTTAAATGGAGCAACTGCCATTGCAACATTGTGTGTGAGACAGAGAAGATGTTTTGTGAGTATAAAAGAGAAGAGCAGGACTCACTATGGTGCGGTCTATTGTATGCAGGTAGTAGGAAACTGGCTTCCCTGTCCAGGACACTGAACCCCTCAACGGAGACAGCTCAACGACTCTCATTATTGTGCCAATGTCTATAGGGAGAAACAAAGGAAATCAACAAAATGTTTTAGTTCATTGAAATACACACTAGGATATGATGTCCAAGGGCCACCCACCAAAAAAGGTCTCAGAAAATGTGTTTTCTGTCCCAGGTAGGAAGCGGAAATGCAAAATGTCAACATCATTTGTTAACAGTTTATTTGGACAGTCCATCTGTAGATGCTCTACATCTTCAGACTATCAGGAGCCTCTTCCGAGTCCCCAACAACTGGATGGTTTGGTTCTCATGGGAAATGGAACGAGACATTAACAAAGCCACACTGCATCTTAACTCTTCCATATTTACTGAATTGGTTAAACGGTGCAGAAGAAAACCTCCCCAGAAGGTCTTTTCTTCTTATGGTCAAGACCAGTATGTAGGGGATTTACACAGAACAAAAATATAAAACGCAACATGCAACAATTTCAACGATTTGACTGAGTTAGTTCATATTAGGAAATCAGTCAATTGAAATTAATTCGTTAGGCCCTAATCTATGGATTTCACATGACTGGGAATACAGATACGCATCGGTAGGTCACAGATACCTTAAAAAAAAAAAAGGTAGAGGCGTGGATCAGAAAACCAGTCAGTATCTGATGTGACCACCATTTGCCTTACGCAGCCCGACAGAGTTGATCAGGCTGTTGATTATGGCCTGTGGAATGTTGTCCAACTCCTATTCAATGGCACAAATATACATTTTTCACAAAGTCTGCTGCCTCAGTTTGTATGATGGCAATTTGCATATACTCCAGAATGTCATGAAGAGTGATCAGATGAATTGCAATTAATTGCAAAGTCCATCTTTGCCATGCAAATGAACTGAATCCCCCAAAAACATGTCCACTGCATTTCAGCCCTGCCACAAAAGGACCAGCTGACACCAGCTGACATCATCGTCAGTGATTCTCTCGTTAACACAGGCGTGAGTGTTGACGAGGACAAGGCTGGAGATCACTCTGTCATGCTGATTGAGTTCAAATAACAGACTGGAAGCTTCAAAAGGAGGGTGGTGCTTGGAATCATTGTTCTTCCTCGGTCAACCATGGTTACCTGCAAGGAAACACGTGCCGTCATCATTGCTTTGCACAAAAAGGGCTTCACAGGCAAGGATATTGGCATCAGTAAGATTGCACCTAAATCAACCATTTATCGGATCATCAAGAACTTCAAGGAGAGCGGTTCATGATGGAGCACCTTGCCATAAGGCAAAAGTGATAACTAAGTGGCTCGGGGAACAAAACATTGATATTTTGGGTCCATTGCCAGGAAACTCCCCAGACCTTAATCCCATTGAGAATTTGTGGTCAATCCTCAAGAGGCAGGTGGACAAACAAAAACCCACAAATTCTGACAAACTCCAAGCATTGATTATGCAAGAATGGGCTGCCATCAGTCAGGATGTGGCCCAGAAGTTAATTGACAGCATGCCAGGGCGGATTGCAGAGGTCTTGAAAAAGAAGGGTCAACACTGCAAATATTGACTCTTTCCATCAGCTTCATGTAATTGTAAATAAAAGCCTTTGACACTTATGAAATGTTTGTAATTCTACTTCAGTATTCCATAGTAACATCTGACAAAAATATTTAATATTTAAAGCAGCAAACTTTGTGAAAATTAATATGTGTCATTCTCAAAACTTTTGGCCACGACTGTACATGGTTAAAACATTCATTATACATACTTTCACAGCCATACAATCTCCATAGACAAACATTGGCAGTAGAATGGCCTTACTGAAGAGCTCAGTGGTTTTCAAAGTGGCACCGTCATAGGATGCCACCTTTCCAACAAGTCAGTTCCTCAAATTTCTGCCCTACTAGAGGTGACACGGTCAACTTTAAGTGCTGTTAGTGTGAAGTGGAAACGTCTAGGAGCAACAACGGCTCATCCACAAAGTGGTAGGCCACACAAGCTTACAGAACGGGACAGCAGAGTGCTGAAGCGCGTAAACATTGTCCTCGGTTGCAACACTCACTAACGAGTTCCAAACTGACTGCGGAAGCAACGTCAGCACAATCACTGGTCGTCAGGAGGTTAATGAAATGGGTTTCCATGGCCGAGTAGCCGCACACAAGCCTAAGATCACCGTGTGCAATGCCAAGCGAGTGGTATAAAAAAGACTGGAGGCTGTTATAGCAGCAAAAGGGGGACCAACTCCATATTAAAGCCCATGATTTTGGAATGAGATGTTCGACGAGCAGGTGTCCACATACTTTTTTTTTCTTCATGTAGTGCATTTCCTCATTTTGGGGTTCATCTCGATCAGTGAAGGTAACGTCTTATTCAAGCTGGTGAAACGACAAACACCGGTGTGCAACAAATGTAACCAAGGTTAAACATAGCAACGTCGGAACGTTGCAAGGGAAACGACCCAAGAAGAAAAAATGTATGTGCAACTTCTAGTTTTGAATAAGACAGTGTTCATGTTAATAACATTATCTACATAATGCTGTTGACATTTCTGCAGTTCCAGTGTCTGCCCAGGACATAAACTTGTTCCATGATGAAGACTTACCACTCAAGTTTCGACTGTTGATTCTAAAATTTAGAGGTGCAAAAGGTTTTGATGATACAATTTTCGCACCTAAGAGAGAGAAACAAAGATTAACTTTTCATGAAGGCACTTCACAAAAGGTTGTTTGAAATTGACGATTAAAAGTAAACGATACAAACACTGATCTATAATGACTCCCAGATCAAACCATTGATCTGTGTGTGTGTCTGCTATACATTATCAATGGTAGCATAGATCATCCTCTCATATCTGTCTTTTAAAAGACGGGGTCATGTGGAGGTGAGGTCACACAGCTGAGGGGTCAGAGGTCAAGTGTGTGGAGTTGACACAGCTGCCATTAGCTACAGCATGTTACCCTCTCTCTTGTTATCAATAATGAAAGCAGCTGAATCAATAACAAATTGAAATGATCCCAGGTTCTTCATTTGCTGTAACAACAATATGGTAGGGTGTCCTTGACACTGGGTAACAAAAGGGCTATTTTCTACCTACCTTCCTTCATGTTAGCAAAGCGCTCCTTCAGCTGGTGATCCACTTCTGGACCAAAGGCAAAGTTGTTCACGAAAATAACACTGCTAGACAAACGGGGAACAGGAGAGAAGGGGGAAGAGGAAGAAAAAGATTTAGAGTTGAAGCTGTGTTGATGTTTCTCTTCATGTTCAGACGTGTGTAAATACACAGTGGCATCTCAGTGAGAGTGGCACCGTCCAGTGTATATAGAGGTAATGCACCTTGTGTTGGCAATCCTGTCCTTCCACACCTCAGACAGGAAATCCCCCCTCTCCAGCTTTAAAATAAAATAAAGAGGAACACGAGTTGCACATCGATTACTCAGGGACAATTTCTGAGTGACACACGTCTGTCATGACAACAGAATACCACGTACCGTGTAGTCCCCGTGTTTCTTCCCATACCACTTCATCCACCTCTTAAATTCTTTATCCATAGACTGAAAGGCAAACCGCAAACATTACAGTCATTCTAAAATCTGTTCCTTCTCCGTTGACTGACAATCATCAAGATAACCAAGACTCTTAAGCTAGATGTGGGAACTTACCTCAGCATAAGTGGCTGGAATGTCTGCCTTCTCCACACCAAAGTAGTGTTTACAGTTCGTTGCTGCGGCAACCTGCAGCACCACTTGTCCCACCCCTGCAATTACAGATGATAGCGAGTCAAAAATAGCACCAACCTGCTCATTTAGACACATCCCACATTAACACAGAGACACACATATTAAGACTGCTTATCTCATTCAGAAGTAAACATTGACGTCGTAAACAAACACAGACCGCTGCCGAGGTCTACGAAGGTGTCATCCTCCATCATCTCCATTTCGTTGATGATCTGGGCCACCAGGTCGAAGGAGGTCTCGCCGTACACCTCGGGGGAGAAGGGCTCATAGTTGTTGAGTTTCTCGGGGTCCGTGACCGAGTGGTTGTACACCTGCTGCAGGATGTGTCTGAGCAGCCCATTGGACGGCCGCTTGTTCAACTTCAGGGGCGGAGTTGTGCCTTTCCACTGTGACAAACATACGGTACAAGAGGTTTAGAATGAGTATATTACACAGCTAGGATATAAACACATTGCTGGGCTCAAGTTAACTAGGTTTTACCCACGGTGACAAAAGGTCTACAAGAAAGAAGTCTGTTTGAATTAATGTGTGCACAAATAAGCTTTCGACGTAACTCATCTAGAGATATTCCAACTCACCAGCTGGTGGATGCTGTCGATGGCTCTGTTGTATTTGTCACAAAGTCTCTGCATACTCTCGAAGCTGTAACAACAACACACATAGAAATAAAGAAATAACGTCAACATCGTATGATAACAAACCAACAGCCCATGACTTTGTTTGGGCTGATGTTTGTGAGTTTGTCCAGCACCCTGGACACAGGAATGCTAATTGCATATCAGTATGCCATCCCTCTACGAGACTCCTTCTCATCTCTTTTGGGCTGCTGCCACGGGAAACAAAAATATTCCTAAATTAGCATCGCTGCCATTAATATCTTTATTACCTTCTGGGAATAATTATCCTTCAGATGTCTAAGTGTTATGTTACTATGGTATTTGACCGTGAATACAGGTGCTCTGCTAGACTGTGCTTCAGAGCAGCATCATAGTCCTTGTTCCTCATCGTCTGACACTCGGCTCACCTCTTGGTGTCGTAGTCGATGAGGACATAGTTCTCCATGGCCAGCTTAAGGTCTGGGATCTCCTCACACACCCACCTGAGAACAATGGTCAATACATGGTGAGTTTATTTAGATCTAGTCTAACTCAGTCAAGAAGTGTAGTCACTCACTGCACCATGCTTTTGAGATTGATAGGAGAAAGGTGGTAGTTACTTACCGAATGGTCTCAATGATTTCATGAGCAGCATCATGGTGTTTGTCCTGGAGACAGAAAGTGAACACAGGAGAGAAGAGAGATTGAGTAAACTCTCAGTACGATTTGTTAGTGGAAAAAGCATTTCTTGACAGCCAATAAAAAGACAGACTTACTACAGTATATAACAGACTGGCAGTAACCAAAAGCTAAATACGGATAACCCAAAAATGTACACAAATATGCTAACAGCTACCAACACGAGTTCAGACAGCCGGGTCAGATAAGGCCAGCAGCACTCAATGACTTAATAATCCACACACAGTGCAAACCATAGTAGTTAGTGTGACGCACTCAGTATGACTGCCAGCATAACAATTCAGGAGACCCCACTGAGTGTATCACTGTTATAAAGCTGACATTCTCTAACTGGATGTGGTCTGGGAGACTGTGAGCATGTGAAGCACTCTGTCACTTAGGTTAGCTAGGTTTTGTCAGAGCACTGCTGCAGCATGGGAGGAACTGCAGCATTTCAGTCACACTGGCTGATGGCAGCCTGAGCTGACCCAGTGACCCACTTTCTGTGTTCTGCTCCAGCTCGGGGCCTGGGAGGGGCTCGGAGGGAGGGAAGGAGGTTGGGAGTGAGGGAAGAAGATAGAGAGCGACCTCCAGCCAGCCAGGCCCAGCTGCTTTCAGCTGGACTGGTTTTGGCACAGTAGCAGCCTCCAGTTACTAGGCTCAGCGCTTCCCGCTTAATAGCGGCCCAACTCCCGCCATGGTACCGCTGCCAATAATACCAGGCCTGAGATTATAGCACCACAGAGGGTATGAAATAAAATCTCCCGCCACAAGGGAAGCAAAGTATTTCACAAGAGGAGCAAACGCTGTTATGAATAGCCTAGTAATGCAACCATCACAGAATACATGCAGACAAAATGAAGGTTAACGCGCTAGTCCCAGACTGACAGCAGTGTGTGCGTGAGTGTGCGGAGGCGGCGAGAGGGGGGTGTTCCTGCCGCTCACACAGACTGCACGCAGCAACACCCACGGTGGTGCTAAAAATAAACTCTGGCTGAGAGAAAGGGAGCGTGTGGCACGTGAGCTAGAAGCTCTCAGCCAATCCCACACTCTCTCTTCTCTTCCGCTCCTCCTGACCCCCTGCTGTGGGCACAGCGACGGAACTGACGCACCCACCCACTCCTTCCCTCCTTCTCCCTCTCTTTTACGCTCTCGTCATCTCACCATGACACACAGCCGGCCGGGGCATAACGGCCGCTCCACTACGCATTACGAACGGCCAATAAACAAATAACTAACCGTGTGCAACAGTGATATCATTACCACAGAGAAAGATAACTGACTCCATCAAACACTTTTCTTCAAAGCGCTGCCTGTCCTAGAGCATGGTGACAGGCTTCTATAGCTTTGGACTATGGCCCAGTGACTTGTCGTCCTTATCAGTATCCGTTTCCACCCGCATACTGTCTGCTTTATCCTCTTCACTAATAACACAGGTCACAAGGTTTGTCCAAGGAGTGCTTGGCTTGTTACAAAGTTGAACTTCAAACACACTTGAAAGGAACATATGAACACCATTAGCTAGGCTATCGACAACACAAACTAGGCAAGATGACATTGATTCAAATAGTGTCTTGTTTAAAATGCATTCTGGCTTTAGTTTTTTATTTTTATTAACAAAGGCCTCTGCAGCAGAAGAGGTGTACTTCATATGGAAGCAGTTACGGATGATTTAAATCTGCAGATGGTGACTGTGTGTGTGAGAGAAAGAGTATTCAAGCATGTGGTGGTAACAGCTTCGACGTGGGGAGACACGCAGGCAGCATATATTACAACTCTGTTGTTGTTCACTGCACAACACAAGAGCACAGTGTGCGTTGTTTATCTGTGGGTGAATGGGGCGATTTGGGTTACACTTCGGGAGTCAGAAGTATAGGAAAATGTGTGATGTATCTTTGGTGGTGGAGAGCAGTGGGCGGCATTATTAATACAACTTAATCGGAATAGTGACATATTGCACAGTAACATACTCATGGAAATTAAATAGTCTGCTCAAGCGTCATTACAGTCAGACAGTCCTCTTCCATAGATCAAACTGTGCAAAAACAGCCACAATGAAACATCAAAGGCATGTGATTTGCAGACGCAAGTAGAATCAAGTGTTTTGTAATCCTAGTCTTATTTAACGCCTCTCCATGTCCTCAAAGTGCATATCGAGGAAAAGTCTAGGAGGTCCTTATTGAAAACAGTGCTGGGACCCCACACACACAGATAATGAGCACTGGCTGCCTCGTTACTCAGTGCAGAACATGCCTATGATATTGAAGTCTATATTTATGATATCAAGACATCAACTTCGACAGAATAACTGAGGCACCAGCAGCTCTAAACAGTTAGCAAATGCCTTTTCCTGAGAAAAGGCCAGTCATGCAACAGTGCTCTTATCGGTCTCTGGCGTAATGGAGTGAAGTCAGCCGAGTCCAACTGTGGAGGATTGCGTCAGCAGCAGCACTGCCTAGTTCCTGTACTCTGACGTAAAGGAGCATTACCCAGTCGTGACACTACAGGCCCCAAACAGACAACACTCCGCCGTGCTGTTCTGAGAAATTCTGTTACAGGTTATTTTATTTTTTTAGCACAGTCTAACCACAATTTACTATAAAATTAGAAATACACCTGAAACACACTTGAAGCCACCAGAGAAACCACAACCATTTAATCTGCTTCCATTTCTGTTCTCGCTTGTACAATCACTAAACTTTAGCATTCAGCTAAAGGATATGCTCAAGGCATGCTGCACATGCAAGGTCTAAACACACTCAAATCTGCCAACAAATGTGTTGTTGGAGTTGTACTAGGGCCCTAACTAAGATAGAACATATGTTGAAAATATTTATCTAGTAAGTTTGAAATAGGTTAAAATATTACAGCAGCACGTTGTGCATGCAAAGAAAAATACTATATGGATGTAAAATCTAAAGAGGCTTGGTATACACTCTTGTGTGTATAAGGTAGTTGTTGTGAATTTGTTAGATTACTTGTTAGATACTACTGCATGGTCGGAACTAGAAGCACAAGCATTTCGCTACACTCGCATTAACATCTGCTAACCATGTGTATGTGACAAATAAAATTTGATTTGATTTGTAATGGTCCTAGGGCTGGGTGATATGGCCAAAATCCCACATTACGGTATAAAAAAACATTTGACGGTATGATGGTATTTCACAGTATTTTATGTTTTTGAATAATAAAAGTTCTACATTTGCTTTATGAGTAGTTCATAGCCCTAGGGTGGCAACACATACATTCTAAGTGATTTCAATGGGTCTTTTTCCATTCTGATTGTTTAATACTGTTCAATTCAACTAAAATTTATTTTCAGAATTGTCATACATTTCTGCATTTCCTGCACTCATTTGAGATCATTTCCACACTGCTACCTAGGGCTGCATGATATGGGAAAACAATATAGGTCTTATTTTTAAACAAATGTTGTTTACTTGCAAATTAGAGCAAAAAACTTGGGTGAACTGTTGGAATCATGGAAATAGAATGATTATTCAAATGATATAGCTCGGATATAATAGTGGGCACTTTGAAAACAGTGTTGTTTGACATGACAACTAATGAAAATGCCAGGGAGGAATTATTGTGACAGGGTAGGAACCAAAGTGTTGATAAGTGTTTCCTAGGGGACCCTATAATCTTTGGCTACATTTAATGTTCTCTTCGCTACTTAATGCAGCTAACATTCATGCTTAACATATTCCTCTTTGATTAAAAAGATACTGTTGCACAAGCAAAATACTGATTTAGGTTTACACCATCACTGGTATTATCAGACTGTATAGCTAATTACGTTTGCTCTAATTACGTTTGACTCAAGTAGCGAACTATAAAAATACAAGTTACATCACATTTAACAAACCAAACATTAAAATACCATTATAGAAGGTAAAGTAAAAACCCAAACCGGTCCGTGTATCAATACCGGTATATCATAAAATACAGTATACCAACCAACCCTACATGGTGCTAACGTCATAAAGAACACTCAGCATTGATTCATTGTTTTTAATCAACTGTTTTTAAATCTACCCAGGTTCACCAGTCTGCAAAAGCTTTCAAAAACCCATGGAATGCAATAGACTATTGTCCACATTCAACCTACCCTACAGGTTTATTCACTGGCATTTGCATCCAACAACCCAAACGTAGCCTAGTCCTCCACATATTCTTCAAGCTATATAGGCTATCTTCTGGATTCCAAAAGAGTTGTAATTAGTATTCAGTCTAACACGCCCTTCCTGCTGGCTGTTAGTAGTCGCCTCTGCACTAAAACATGTTTGAGTAGACTAAACTTCGTTAGCAATATTGTATTGGATGTTCACGTTTATGTTCGTGACTAGGTTCCAAGTTCAACTCTTTCAGCTAATTCCCTGAATTTGCTGCACTGGTTTCAAAATTGGGATGGATATATGTGATCAAACCATTTGAGACACACGTGGGAGTGACATGGGATGGTATATCCCTAATTTATTGTTTTCTTGTGACCCAGTGAAAAACCTAAACATATCTATAGTGACAGTGCAGACTTTTGCCATCAGCAAGAAGGTGCTTTGTCTCATGAGTGCAGGGGTGTAATAATTCATCCAAACAAGTTGCAAAACGGTTCAAGCCCAGTCGCCAGCTATCCCCTAGAATCCCAAAGAATGTGCAACAATCTTTCTATGCAATAACAGGAACAGTAGACGTCATTAAGGTAGTGACCACCAGGCAGAGGCATTTGGATTCCAGCTAGCTGACTAAATTCAACTCCATGGTGAAGGAAGTTTCTAATAAACTTTGTGGAATTCAGCTCCGACTACATCTATTTGCCCAAGGTCAATACTTTAAATAAATTATATTATGAAATGCATGCCCTATGCCTAAGTTTGTCCTCTGTAGTTGTGTGCCTTTGTTAGCTGGAATTCATTATTTTGAATAAAATGTTAATCAAATACAGCCACTAAATGTTTCCTTGTTGAGATTCAATTGGCACATTTACATTCATGCTGAGTTGCTGCCCCCTTAGAGCAGCAGCAATGATGAAACAGTAGGTGGTTGTATTTGATTAACATTTTATAAAAAAGTATGATTTCAGCAAACAAAGATAGGCACGCAAATACAGAGGACCAACAAGTAAAAGGTAATACGTTTGACCTTGTAGTCAGAGCTGAATTCCACAAAGCCTGGTCTCATATCAACTCTGTTGATGGAGTTCATCAGAAACTTCCTTCACCTTTGTGTTTAGTTGAGTCAGCTATAGTCCAGCTAGCTACTACAGTGGCTGTAATTTTTCTGCACGATATTTTGCTAAACAAATTCCCTTTTTTTGTATAGCAAACGTTACATTGCTGAAAGTTTTGGCAAAATTAACTGCATGCATGAGTTGAATTCCACATATTGCAAATGAGAGGGGGGATTCCAGTAGTTGAAAAAGTACCCAATTGTCAAACTTAAAAAGTAAAAGTAAAGATACCTTCATAGAAAATGACTCAAGTAAACGTGAGTCACCCAGTAAAATACTTGAGTAAAAGTCTAAAAGTATTTCATTTTAAATATACTTAACTATCAAAAGTTAATGTAATTTCAAAAATATACTTAAATATAAAAAGTATAAACCATTTCAAATATAAACCATTTCACCACTTCATTAAGTCAGGATTCCTATTTGACTCAGCCATGCCTCCTTGCCCGTCCAACATCTCCCACCCCTTCTAATGAGACTATCCCCGATGCTTCTCCCTCTTTTTCCCCTGCCCCGCTACAAAGTTTCTCCCTGCAGGCAGTCACTGAGTCCAAGGTGCTAAAGGAGCTCCTGAAACTTGACCCCCAAAAAACATCTGGGTCAGATGGTTTAGACCCTTTCTTCTTTAAGGTTGCTGCCCCTATCATCACCAAGCCTATATCCAACATGTTTTACCGGTCTCTCCTCTCTGGGGAGGTTCCCATTGCTTGGAAGGCTGCCAAGGTTCGTAATTTATTTAAAGGGGGAGATGAAGCTGATCCTAACTGTTACAGGCCTATTTCTATTTTGCCCTGTTTATCAAAAGTCGTGGGAAAACTTGTCAATAATCAACTGACTGGCTTTCTTGATGTCTATAGTATTCTCTCTGGTATGCAATCTGGTTTCCGCTCAGGTTATGGATGTGTCACTGCAACCTAAAAGGTCCTAAATTATGTCACCATTGCCCTTCATTCTAAGCAATGTTGTCCTGCTATTTTTATTGACTTGGTCAAAGCTTTTGATACGGTAGTCCATTCCATTCTTGTGGGCCGGCGAAAGAGTATTGGTGTCTCTGAGGGGTCTGGTTGGCTAACTACCTCTCTCAAAGAGTGCAGTGTATAAAGTCAGAAAATCTATCTGCTGTCTCAGCCACTGCCTGTCACCAAGGAAGTACCCCAAGGCTCGATCCTAGGCCCCACGCTCTTCTCAATTTACATCAACATAGCTCAGGCAGATGATGCATTCTTATGCGGAGCTGGCCCCTCCCTGGATTTTGTGTTAAATGCTTTGCAACAAAGCTTCCTTAATGTCCAACAAGCTTTCTCTATCCTTAACTTTGTTCTGAACACCTCCAAAACAAAAGGTCATGTGGTTTGGTAAGAAGAATGCCCTTCTCCCCACAGGTGTGATTACTACTTCTGAGGGTTTAGAGCTTGAGGTAGTCTACATATTTCATTCAAGTACTTGGGAGTATGGCTAGACGGTACACTGTCCTTCTCTCAGCCCATATCAAAGCTGCAGGCTAAAGTTAGATGAAACCAAGTATAGATTTATCGTAATCGCTACACTTTCACCCCAGCTGGCAAACTAACCCCGATTCAGATGACCATCCTACCAATGTTAGATTACGGAGACAAAATGTATAGATTAGCAGGTAAGGGTGTTCTCGAGCGGCTAGATGTTCTTTACCATTCGGCCATCAGATTTGCAATCAACGCTCCTTATAGGACACATCACTGCACTCTATTCTCCTCTGTAAACTGGTCATCTCTGTATACCCGTCGCAAGACCCACTAGTTGATGCTTATTTATAAAACCCTCTTAGGCCTCACTCCCCCCTATCTGAGATATCTACTGCAGCCCTCTACATTCAACACCCGTTCTGCCAGTCACATTCTGTTAAAGGTCCCCAAAGCACACACATCCCTGGGTCGCTCCTCTTTTCAGTTTGCTGCAGCTAGCGACTGGAGCGAGCTGCAACAAACACTCAAACTGGACAGTTTTACCTCAATCTCTTCATTCAAAGACTCAATTATGGACACTCTTACTGACAGTTGTGGCTGCTTTGCATGATGTATTGTTGGCTCTACCTTTTTGCTCTTTGTGATGTTGTCTGTGCCCAATAATGTTTTGTGCTGCTACCATGTTGTGTTGCTACCACGTTGTTGTCATGTTATGTTGCTGCCTTGCTATGTTGTTGTATTAGGTCTCTCTTTATGTAGTTGTGTTGACTCTTGTCGTGGATGTGTGTTTTGTCCTATATTTAAATATAAAAAATTATCCCAGCCCCCGTCCCTGCAGGAGGCCTTTTGCCAGGCTGTCATTGTAAATAAGAATTTGTTCTTAACTGACTTGCCTAGTTAAATAAAGGTTAAATCAAAAAAGATTCCTTATATTAGAGAAACCAGACGGCACGATTTTCTTTTTATTTATGGATAGTTAGTTAGGAATTTATGGATAGTTAGGGGCACACTCCAACACTGAGACATAATTTACAAATGAAGCAATTGTGTTTAGTGAGTCCGCCAAATCAGAAGCAGTAGGGATGAGCAGGGATGTTTTCTTGATAAGTGTGTGAATTGGACCATTTTCCTGTCCTGTTAAGCATTTAACCCCTTAGGGATCCGATCCCGTTAGCGGGCTCGTTTTCGGAGCAAACCAAGCGCGGCAAATTCTAAATTAAAATTCGTAATATTTAACATTCATCAATATACAAGTGTTGCATAGCCATCAAAAGCTCTGCTTCTTGGCAATATCAGATTTCAAAAAGGCTTTATGGCAAAAGCACAACATTTGATTGTTTGAGGATAGCATCCCACATATTTTCCACATTAGCATAAATTCATATCCAGCGCGGGTCTCACAAAACCCATATCAGAGCTAAAATAAATCGCTTACCTTTCGAAGAACGTCTGCTGAGGGCTTCCCAAGTGTCCAAATAAGAGAATCCATGGTTCTTTTGTTAGAAAAAGTCATTTATTATATCCATAAATCTCTGTTTGGTTGGCACATTATGTTCAGCTACTCCACCAAGCATTTCCAGTCTACTCGCCCGTTGTACAGTGAAGAGAATGCGTTCAAATTATACCTCTCAACTTTTCCCAAACAAATCAAAGATCATTAATAATGCATCCTTAGGTATCCTTTTATGAATAATAGCGATAATATTTTACACGGATGGTAACCGAAACGTTATAAAAGGAAAAGAAAGTGGGGCGCGCTCACGTTCTCGTGACCGGGCAATCTTGTTTACATTTTCTACTTCCTGCAGTGTTTCTTCTTCTGTATGGTTCTGCTCAGGGCTAGAGCCTCCAGACACTGTCCAGAGACTGTTGACATCCAGTGGAAGCCATAGGTACTGCAACCTGTGTCCTATCAGACATTCAAATTGAGCAAAGGTCAAAAGAAAAATGATTTCCGGACAGAAATTTCTCAGGTTTTTGCCTGCTATATCAGTTATGTTATACCCACAGACATTATCTTAACGGTTTTAGAAACTTCAGTGTTTCCTATCCAATAGTACTAATTATGTGCATATCCTAGTTTTTGGGCCCGAGTGGCAGGCATTTTACTTTGGGCCCATCAGACAGGCGAAAATTCTGAAAATGGGACCTTAGCCCTAACAAGTTAAGTACTTTTCAAGTACTTTTGGGTGTCAGGGAAAATGTATTGAGTAAAAAGTACATTATTTTCTTTAGAAATGTAACATTAGTGGAGTAAAATTAAAAGTTGTCAAAAATATAAATAGTAAAGTAAAGTACAGATACCCCAAAAACCACTTAAGTAAAAATACTTTAAAGTACTACTTAAGTACTTTAACATTACACCACTTTGGGTCCTGCTAAAAACATCCCACAGAGTCTGACCCACACGTAAAAAAAAGATTACTTGCTAGCTAACATAAATACATGGCTAGTAGTTAGCAAAGAAACTTACTGGTAACCAACCCATTGTTATGCATGTGCTAGCTAATGTTAGTTAAATGTTTAACGTTACATGCTGACCACACCGCTCGTGTTGCGTGCGTGAGCATTGCAAAATAAATATACACATACATGTTATTCAATCTTTGCACCCACACTGCGTCACCAGCCGCTAAAATAGAACTTGGTTCTATTTGTGACACTGCAAGTCCCGCCTCTCCCATCTCCGCATTGGTTTTTAGGAGCATATACCTACATAGGTGATTGAAAGAAGAATTGAGGTACACACTCCAGTCAGTAGTGGTAATGCAACTTAAAGTTGGTTACCAACTGCAAATAAAGTCATTAGACGAATAAGCAGCAGCTGCTTGAAGGAGGAGAGATTACTAGAAACTAACTCGGTTTACCTTTTATCTGTGGATTAATTGTCGGAGTAGAGGACCTTGTCCATTTCAGGTAAAATAACAAACCAATGTGTACATCCCTGGACAAATTTCCTAGCAATAGCAAGCTAGCTAAATTGTCAAATATGCAATGCTTTTTGACCTGTCCCCAAATTAATATAGTTGGTTCAGAGTTCGTTTTGATATTTCAACCTGCGTGTCCAGATGCGTCTGCGGGTGGACAAAATCAACATGCGGGTGGACAAAATCAACATGCGCGCGCGATGGCGCACGCGCGGTCTGGTCAGCATGTTAGAATTATAACGCGAATCAAATAAAACTGTTAAAGCTAACTTAATGACCTTAATGAGTGTCAGCTAGACTTATGAAAAGGAGGAACCGATGTAGTTAGCGAAGTGTGCAATGTTTCTCGTGTGATTTGTGAAATCCTAACGATTTGTGTACACTACTACAGTAACGTTAGTTAGCCTTAGTTTCAGGTTCAGTCTGTAGCCACATTAGGTGCCTATCCCACTTAGTGGATGGATAACGTTATACCGTAATGCAATATCTACTTTAATCACTCCACCTGCCCATTTGTCGCTTCTGGATATCTCCGAAATGTATTATCTATACTGTATGCTAACTGAGTGGTGGTACACTGGTGGGCCGTCTGTCTGACCTGCATGGCTTGCCTTGGCTTAGTAAGTAACCTTCGCTAGCAAGCGGATCATTAGCTAGTAGCTACCGTTAGCGAATTAACGTTAGCTAGCAACATTACATAGATTAATAAATCCAGTACTGACTTGGTTGCTCAAGTTATACGTTAGCTGGCAAATTGTTTGGTCTGATTAAATACTTACGTATACTGGTAACGGCCACGGATAGCCAGCAGCTTCGGCTCCAACCGGCGACTTCAGCTTGAGTTCTAGCTTTTCTCCCATTCTACACTTTCTCCTGGGTTTGCTACGGTGGTAGGCTGGCGATGCTAGCTAGTTAGTGAGCTAGCTACTACAATGTGATCATTTTGTCAGAAAAAAAATCTTAACACAATATAAAAAAAAAATCGAATATTGTAATGGAGTGAATTAGTGCACGCCCCTTGTAGTCCGATGTTCAAATATTTCCGTTTGATTTTAATCAATTTATTTTCCATAAATAAATGTTCATGCCGAGCGGCTACTACACCTCGTCCTCGGCAGTACAGCCGCCATCTTGCTCCGCTCGGCGTGAAAAAAAGGCAAAGCGGCCTCTACCAAAGTGACAAAACATCAGGGAGGGGGACTCAGATCATGGGAAGTATACGGTTATCGGGAGTGTACAACCGGATTGTTACATTTCGAACGGTGACCATGACGAAAACAACGAGTCATTATCTTCTGTAAGACAGTTTGAATTGGGATTTCCCGGGAGCAATAACGGCCAACTGGCGGGAAATACAATTTTACTTGATTACTCACTGTGACAGTGAATTACGAATGTAATGTTTTTGTTGTTATGGAGCAGAGGGGCAGACCTCGAAGTAGTTTGCGTTCCTTATTTAATGTTCAGGTGGTGATGGATCTTGTACAAGAGACACACTCAATGGGGTGCTATCCCACTTCTAACACCAGTGTAGCAAATTCAGGGTGTGTGGTGGTGGTGGGGAAGGCTCAACCATGGTCCCTGTCACCAAAGATTATACTGTATCTATGCTGTCACTGAAAATTATGCCAAGAGGTCCAAACCTCTTGATGCCGCTTGACTTTAGGCTTTGTAAGGTTCTACACAAATGCCTATAGGCATCCCTCTGCTGCCACCAGTGTAGCCAACCGATGTAGAGAGAGGGAATGCTGTAGTTCAGGGACCCCCAGGGGTTCCCCAGGCACCCCCCACACACACATGTTGTTGTTGGGGAAAACAGCTAACTTATTACAATTCTACATATTTTGCCATTGGGCAAAGAGAAACATTTGCAGTTTTATAGCTGCATAAACAAGGATGTCAATCTTTCTTGACTTCTTTTCAACTTGAGCTGTGCTGTTTACCACCATTGTTATTTTGTTTAACCTTTATTCTTTTCAATATGAGCCCTGTATAGCACCACAATACGTCAAAATACAATAGACACATTGAACTACACATTCGCATACACGTTATTATACAATACACAAAAAGCAAAACAATCTTCGGTAAAAAGGTCCCCTAACAACTGTCTGAAATGCCCTAGAGGCACCGATTCCTCCAATTTTAAAGTGCATTTTAGATCATTCTCAAGGAAACCAAAGGCTGATCTACCTAACTCTCGAGACATCAAAAGAGTCTCCAGAGTTAACCAACCCTGTGAATGAGTTTGATAACTTGTCCTTTTTAATTTTAACAGTGATGTTATGTAAGTCTGAGGTTTGTGTAGCAGTAAACAAAAAGAGCGCAGGTATTCGTTCGATTATAGAACCATCCGATAGTGCAGATGTAATCCATCTGAGACAATCTTACGAGAACTTGAATACAACATGTATTTATACTGAACAAAAGTATAAACGCAACATGTTTCATGAGCTGAAATAAAAGATCCCAGAAGTGTTCCATACAGACAAATAGATTATTTCTCAATTTTGTGCACAAATTTGTTTACATCCCAGTCAGGGAGCATTTCTCCTTTGCCAAGAGAATCCATGCATCTGACAGGTGTAGCATATAAAGAAGCTGATTAAACAGCATGATCATTACACAGGTGCACATCATTACACAGGTGCACCTGGGGACAATCAATAAATCAATCAAATGTAGTTATAAAGCCCTTTTTACATCAGCCAATGTCAAAGTGCTATACAGAAACCCAGTCTAAAACCCCAAACAGCAAGCAATGCAGATGTAGAAGTACGGTGGCTAGGAAAAACTCCCAAGAAAGGAAGGAACCTAGGAAGAAACCTAGAGAGGAACCAGGCTCTGAGGGGTGGCCAGTCCTCCTCTGGCTGTATCGAGTGGAGATTATAACAGTACATGTCCATTACGGCCAGATTGTTCTTCGTGATGACCAGCAGGGTCAAATAATAATCACAGTGGTTGTAGAGGGTGCAACAGGTCAGTACCTCGAGTAAATGTCAGTTGGCTTTTCATAGCCAAGCAATCGAAGGTCGAGACCGCAGGTGCGGTAGAGAGAGTGTCAGAAACAGCAGGTCCGGGACAAGGTAGCACATCCAGTGAACAGGTCAGTGTTCCATAGCCGCAGGTAGAACAGCTGAAACTGTAACAGCAGCACGACCAGGTGGACTGGGGACAGCCAGAAGTCATCAGGCCAGGTAGTCCTGAGGCATGGTCTTAGGGCTCAGGTCCTCCGGGAGGGGAGGGAGAGATGGAGCATTCTTAAATTCACACAAGGCACACCAGATAAAACAGTAGAATTACACCAGATATAAGACTGACCCTAGCCCCCCAGCACATAGACTAATGCAGCATAGATACTGGAGGCTGAGAAGGAAAGGTCGGGGGACACTGGCCACGTCCGACGATACCGCCGTGCAGGGCCAACCAGGCATGATATAACCCCACCCACAGCCACCACACCACTAGAGGGATATCAACAGACCACCAACTTACTACCCCGAGACAAGGCTGAGTAAAGCCCACGACGATCTCTTCCAACGCATGACCCTGAGGGGCGCAAAACCGGACAGGAAGATCACGTCAGTGACTCAACCCACTCAAGTGACGCACCCCTCCTAGCGACAGCATAGAAGAGCACAAGTAAGCCAGTTACTCAGCCCCGTAATAGGGTCAGATGCAGAGAATCCCAGTGAAGAGAAGGGAACCGGCCAGGCAGAGACAGAAAGGGCTGTTTGTCGCTCAAGTGCCTTGCCGTTCATCTTCGCACCCCTGGGCCAGACTACACTCAATTATAGGACCTACTGAAGAGATGAGTCTTCAGCAAAGACTTAAAGGTAGAGACCGAGTCTGCGTCTCTCACATGGATAGGCAGGCCATTCCATAAAAATTGAGCTCTATAGGAGAAAGAACTGCCTCCAGCTGTTTGCTTCAAAATTTTAGGGACAATAAGGAGGCCTGCATCTTTTGACCGTAGCGTACGTGTAGGTATGTATGGCAGGACCAAATCGGAGAGATAGGTAGGAGCAAGCCCATGTAATGCCTTGTAGGTTGAAGTGGCAAAAGCATGGATTATCTTTTCTGCATAATTGTGGGACAAAAAGTTTCCGATTTTTGCAATGTTATGAAGATGGAAAAAAGCTGTCCTTGAAATATTCTTTATGTTTGTCAAAAGAGAGATCAGGGTCCAGAGTAAAGCTGAGGTCCTTAACAGTTTTATTTGAGACTACTGTACAACCATCAAGATTGTCATCCAACCGCACATCTTTGTTCCCTGGGACCTAGAACTAGCATCTCTGTTTTGTCCGAGTTTAAAAGTAAAAAAATTGCCGCCATTCACTTCCTATAGTCTGAAACACAGGCTTCCAGGGTAGGCAATTTTGGGGCCGCATCCGCATAGCAGTGAATGTTGACATTGTGTTTCCGAATGACATCACCAAGAGGTAGTATATACACTACCGTTCAAAAGTTTGGGGTCGCTTAGAAATTCTTATTTTTGAAAGAAAAGCAATTTTTTTTGCCCATTTTAAAATAACATCAAATTGATTCGAAATACAGTGTAGACATTGTGAATCTTGTAGCTGGAAAATGACTTGTAGCTGGAAATGGCTTTATTATTATTATTATTTTATTTTAATGGAATATCTACATAGGCGTACAGAGGCGCATTATCAGCAACCATCACTCCTGTGTTCCAACGGCATGTCGTTTTAGCTAATCCAAGTTTATAATTTTAAAAGGCTAATTGATCATTAAATCCTTTTGCAATTATGTTAGCACAGCTGAAAACTGTTGTTCTGATTAAAGAAGCAATAAAACTGGCCTTTAGGCTAGTGGAGTATCTGGAGCATCGGTGGGTTCGATTACAGGCTCAAAATGTCCAGAAACAAAGAACTTTCTTCTGAAACTCGTCAGTCTATTCTTGTTCTGAGAAATGAAGGCTATTCCATGCGAGAAATTGCCAAGAAACTGAAGATCTCGTAAAACGCTGTGCACTACAGAACAGCGTAGACTGGCTCGAACCAGAATAGAATGAGGAGTGGGAGGCCCCGGTGCACAATTGAGCAAGAGGACACATACATTAGAGTGTCTAGTTTGAGAAACAGATGCCTCAGTCCTCAACTGGCAGCTTCATTAAATAGTACCCGCAAAACACCAGTCTCAACGTCAACAGTGAAGAGGCGGCTCCGGGATGCTGGCCTTCTAGGCAGAATTGCAAAGAAAAACCCATATCTCAGACTGGCCAATAAAAAGAAAAGATTAAGATGGGAAAAAGAACACAGACAGTGGACAGAGGAACTCTGCCTAGAAGGCCAGCATCCCGGAGTCACCTCTTCACTGTTGACGTTGAGACGGCTGTTTTGTGGGTACTATGTTCAACATTGGAGGGCCAAGCACAGGAGTTTAGTAGTTTAGTTGGAATAGGGTCCAGTATGCAGCTTGAAGGTTTAGAGGCCATAACTATTTTCATGAATGTGTCGAGATGCAGGATAACAAAAACTTGACTGTCTCCATTGATCCTAGGATCTGGCAGTTTTGTGCAGACTCAGGACAACTGAGCTTTGGAGAAACACGCAGACTCAAAGAGGAGTCTGTAATTTTCTTTCTAATGATCATGATCTTTTAAATCAAAGTTCATGAATTCATCACTGCTGAAGTGAAAGCCATCCTCTCTTGGGGAATTCTGCTTTTTAGTTAGCTTTCCGACAGTATCAAAAATACATTTAGGATTGTTCTTATTCTCAATTAGGTTGGAAAAATAGGATGATCGAGCAACAGTGAGGACTCTTCGATATCGCATAGTACTGTCTTTCCAAGCTAGTCGGAAGACTTCCAGTTTGGTGGAGCTCCATTTCTGTTCCAATTTTACTGGAAGCTTGCTTCAGAGCTCTGATATTTTCTGTATACTAGGGAGCTAATTTCTTGTCAAATGCTTTTGTTTTTAGGGTTGTTTTAGGGGGTGCGACTGCATCTATGGTATTACCAGTGGCGACCCATCATTTTGAGCCCCACATTCTTTGCAAAAAATGCTTGCCTGATTTGCATGTTATTTTGGCATTAATGTGTCACATTTCAGTTTGCAAAAAATAAACATGGTCTCGTTTTTGTTTTCTTGAGAAAGGCAGCTCCAAAATGCAGGTGTTTCAGCCTAGCTCAGTCCTTTCTGTGGTGGTGGGGCAAGCCAGCAGAAAATACGGAGCGTTGCGCCGTGGTTGGCTCAGTGTTCTGTCACTCATGGGGACACTACGTCACCGCCAAGTGCTGCCTAGCCCCTTGGGTGCTGCCATAGAGTTACATTAGAAGTGCCCATCCAAGAAGGCTCGAGGTCATTGTTCACAGATGACGTCATATCACGTTATATCTACAGTAGCTTTGATTGGACTGATCATGTCAGCAGTCATCATCATGAGTCACGTCCGACAATCTACTGGCAAATCTTTTTTAATCCTTGTCATATGAAGAGAAATTGATCAAATGTATCGGTGCTCATAGGCCATTGGACATAGACATTACACAACTTGGAAATCACAAATTCTACTTTGAATGGTTTAGAAGGAATCAGTGACGGTGGCTAACTGCAAGCATTGCAAAACAATCACTAGCCTGCTATTCAGTGGAGTGAGTGGCTGTGTGGTCCCAAATCTGGGATTAAGGGGCTGTTTTCCAAGTTTCAAATTATAAACATTCAACATTGGCCATGGCTGTCAATGAAGCGTGATTTGTGCCGCGCTCAAAACAACAACTCAGAACTGCAAAATCTGACTCGCAGACAACTAGGAAGTCAGGAGTAAATGAGCTCTGACTGGGAAAATGTGTTTTGAACGCTCATCCAATTGTAAATCTGGCCTCTTTCTAGAGCTGCGACCTGAAGATCAATGACATCATCATGATTCCATGTTCCCAGTTGTTTTGCCCACAAAGGATCTCCACGCCTCCTTCCTGTTCAAGTGAGCAAAGCACAAGGTGAATCCAAAAATGTATTGTATGCTACTGCATAAATGATGTAATATGCCAGGGAGATGTATACTGTAGCTAAGAAAGTAATACTAAGTGTATGTTGTGTGGTAAGATGTTGGTAGCCCATGTGCCTCACCCTAAAAATGTGGTCTATTTACCCCTCTTAATTTTTCCTACTGTTCTGACTTGGTGGCGCACATGTAGCCTATAACCTGTTTTAGAGAAATGTAATCATTGAATATTTTAAGAGCTTTCATTGTCTGCTTATATGCCCCCTTTATTTATCTTACAGTTCTGACTTGGTGTACAGGGAGAACACTGTAAGACCAGCCCATGTTCTGAATTCTGTCGCTGTACATTTCAAAAGTGCTAAACAAATAGTTATATTGACTACGTCCATCCTAGCTCGCCCATTGTCTTAATCGAAATTACGGATTGCCTCTTATCCACTTGTCGTCCCCTTATGCCATAGTTTGTACTTCGAAATTGTCAGTAGAAACCACATTTGTTTAAACAAGTCAGCCATGTTTTTTAAAAAGACAGTAAATGAGACTAAATTAACTGTTTCACTGCCAGACAAGGCTCTGCTGTTAGCCAGGTGTAGCAGTGGTAACATGTTGGGACAGCTTTATGTAGGCCCTAACAGTTTGTGGGTACCGTTTGTCACCGTTATAGTGCAATTAATGTATTGTTTAGTGTTGTGTAGTAGCTTTGCTGGCAAAGCCCACCAAGATTTACATGCTAAAAATCACTGCTGGATATTATGCAAGGTTAAATTTAGATCTTCAGTCAGGTGGTTAAACAATGTTTGTACTGGAAGGGCATCTAGGAATCTTTGGGTCGTCTGAGAATTTCTAGTATGGCTTTTGACGATCCTTGATTGGGGTCTGAGCAGATTTCTTTGCGATTTCAAATGTAATAAAATGGTGGTCCGATAGTCCAGGATGAGGAAAAACTATAGGATCCACAATATTTATTCCACGGGACAAAACTAGATCCAGGGTATGACTGTGGCAATAAATAGGTCCGGAGACATGTTCGACAAAACCCAAAGTCGATGGCTCCGAAAGCCTTTGAATGGGTCTGTGGACTTTTCCATATGACTATTGAAGTCACCAGAAATGTGTATTATCTGCCATAACTAAACTCATCAAAAAAAAAGAAACGTCCCTTTTATAAAGACCCTGTCTTTTGAAGATAAAAGGATTTTTACGAATTAACTTCACAGATCTTCATTGTAAAGGGTGTAAACTCTGTTTCCCATGCTTGTTCAATGAACCATAAACAATTAATTAACACCTCTGGAAGGGTCGTTAAGACACTTAGCGCTTACAGACTGTAGGCAATTAAGGTCACAGTTCTGAAAACTTAGGACACTAAAGAGGCCTTTCTACTGACTCTGAAAAACACCAAAAGAAAGATGCCCAGGGTCCCTGCTCATCTGCGTGAACGTGCCTTAGGCATGCTGCAAGGAAGCATGAGGACTGCAGATGTGGCCAGGGCAATAAATTGCAATGTCCGTACTGTGAGACGCTTTTAAGACAGCGCTACAGGGAGACAGGACGGACAGCTGATCATCCTCGCAGTGGCAGACCACGTGTAACAACACCTGCACAGGATCGGTACATCCGAACATCACACATGCGGGACAGGTGCAGGGTGGCAACATCTGCCCGAGTTACACCAGGAACGCACAATCCTTCCATCAGTGCTCAGACTGTCCGCAATAGGCTGAGAGAGGCTGGACTGAGGGCTTGTAGGCCTGTTGTAAGGCAGGTCCTCACCAGACATCACCGGCAACAACGTCACCTATGGGCACAAACCCACCGTCGCTGGACCAGACAGGACTGGCAAAAAGTGCTCTTCACTGACGAGTCGCGGTTTTGTCTCACCAGGGGTGATGGTCGGATTCGTGTTTATCGTCAAAGGAATGAGCGTTACACCGAGGCCTGTACTCTGGAGCGGGATCGATTTGGAGGTGGAGGGTCCATCGTGGTATGGGGTGGTGTGCCACAGCATCATCGGACTGAGCTTGTTATTGCAGGCAATCTCAACGCTGTGCGTTACAGGGAAGTCATCCTCCTCCCTCATGTGGTACCCTTCCCCTGCAGGCTCATCCTGACATGACAGTATGACAATGCCACCAGCCATACTGCTCGTTCTGTGTGTGATTTCCTGCAGGACAGGAATGTCAGTGTTCTGCCATGGTTAGCGAAGAGCCTGGATCTCAATCCCATTGAGCACGTCTGGGACCTGTTGGATCGGAGGGTGAGGGCTAGGGCCATTCCCCCCAGAAATGTCCGGGAACTTGCAGGTGCCTAGGTGGAAGAGTGGGATAACATCTTACAAAAACTGGCACATCTGGTGCAGTCCATGAGGAGGAGATGCAATGCAGTACTTAATGCAGCTGGTGGCCACACCAGATACTGACTGTTACTTTTGTTTGTTCAGGGACACATTATTCCATTTCTGTTAGTCACATGGACTGTGGAACTTGTTCAGTTTATGTCTCAGTTGAATCTTATGTTCATACAAATATTTACACGTTAGGTTTGCTGAAAATAAATTCAGTTGACAGTGAGATGACATTTCTTTTTTTTGCTGAGTTTACAAGGTCCGATGGGAACTCAGTGAGGAACACTGTATACGGCCCAGGATGCCTGTAAACAGTAGCTATACAAAATGATTGAGTAGGCTGCATAGATTATGACTAGAAGCTCAAAGGACAGTCATTTTATTTTTTGTACATTTTAATTTGCTGTCGTAAATGTTAGCAACACATCCGCCTTTGCGGCGGGATGCTTGGGGATATGGTCACTGGTGTAAACAGGAGGAGAGGCCTCATTTAACGCAGTAAATTCATCAGGCTTGAGCCATGTTTCAGTCAAGCCAATCATCAATAATATGATCCGTGATTAGTTTGACTATGACTGCCTCACAATCTCTTTCAATAATGGCAGGAATGGAGGAGGTCTTTAGTCCAGTGAGATTGCTAAGGCGAACACCGCCATGTTTTAGTTTTGCCCAACCTAGATCGAGGCACAGACACGGTCTCAATGGGGATAGCTGAGCTGACTACACTGGCTGTGTTAATGGAGTCTACCACTAAGCTGGCAGGCTGGCTAACAGCCTGCTGCCTGGCCTGCACCTTATCTCATTGTGTAGTTAGAGCCCTGTCTATGTCGATAGATAAGATGAGAGCACCCCTCCAGCTAGGATGGAGTCCGTCAATCCTTAGCAGGCCATGTTTGACGGTTCCAGAAAGAGCACCAATTATCTAAAAATATCTATCTTTTGGGAGGGGCAGAAAACAGTTTAACCAGCGATTGAGTTGTGAGACTCTGCTGTAGAGCTCATCACTCCCCCTAACTGGGAGGGGGTCAGAGACAATTACTTGATGCCGACACATCTTTCTAGCTGATTTACTATGCTATGTTGCGCATGGTGACCTATGACTATCATCCTAACATTGTTGGTGCCAACGTGGATAACAATATCCCTATACTCTCTACCCTTGCCAGTTTCAGCCTTAGCCAGCACCCTCTTCAGATTAACCTTTACGTCAGTTGCACTGCCCCCAGGTAAACAGTGTATGATCGCTGGATGATTATTTAAGTCTTATATTGTGGGTAATGGAGTCACCAATGACTAGGGTTTTCAATTTGTCAGAGCTAATGGTGGGAGGCTTCAGTGGGTCAGACCCCGGAACGGGTGAAGGAGAGACCTGAGAAGGCTCGGCCTCTGACTCCTTGCTTAATGGGGACAACCAGTTGAAAGTTTCTGTCGGAAGAATGACCAACATCGGTTGAGCATGCTGACAAGTATTTCTTTCCAGAAGCCTTGAGAAAATTGTCCGGCTGCGGGTACTATGCAGGGGGATTTATACTACTATCTGTACTTACTGGTGGCACAGACGCTGTTTCATTCTTTCCTGCACTTGCCTAACGATTGCATCTGAAGGTCACTCTAAAATGTGCAGTTTTGTCACACAACACAATGCCACAGATGTCTCAAGTTTTGAGGGAACGTGCAATTGGCATGCTGACTACAGGAATGTCCACCAGAGCTGTTGCCACAGAATGTAATATTAATTTCTCTACCATAAGCCGCCTCCCTTTTAGAGAATTTGGCAGTACATCCAAACAGCCTCACAACCGCAGACCACGTGTAACCACGCCATCCCAGGACCTCCACATCCGGCTTCTTCAGTTGTTGGACCCGGACAGCTGATGAAACTGTGGGGTTGCAGAACCAAATAATTTCTTCACAACCTGTAGGAAACCGTCTCAGGAAAGCTCATCTGCATGCTCGTCGTCCTCACCAGGGTCTTGACCTGACTGAAGTTTGGCATCGTAACCGACTTCAGTTGGCAAATGCTCACCTTTGATGGCCGCTGGAGAAGTGTGCTCTTCACAGATTAATCCCGGTTTCAACTGTACTGGGCAGATGGCAGACAGCATGTATGGGTGAGCGGTTTGCTGATGTTAATGTTGTGAACAGAGTGCCCCATGGTGGCGGTGGGGTTACGGTATGGGGAGGCATAAGCTACGGACAACAAACACAATTGCATTTTATCGACAGCAATTTGAATGCAGAGATACCGTGACAAGATCCAGAGGCCCATTGTCATGCCATTTATCCGCCGCCATCACCTCATGTTTCAGCATGATAATGCACAGCTCTTGTCCCAAGGATCTGTACACAATTCCTGGAAGTTGAACATGTCCCAGTTCTTCCATGTCCTGCATGCTCACCAGACATGTCACCCATTGAGGATGTTTGGGATGCTCTTGATCAACGTGTACGACAGCGTGTTCCAGTTCCCGCCAATATCCAGCAACTTTGCACAGCCATTGAAGAGGAGTGGGACAGCATTCCACAGGCCACTATCAGCCTAAACAAACCCTATGCAAAGGAGATGTTCCGCTGCATGAGGCAAATGGTGGTCACACCAGATACAGACTGTTCTGATCCACTCCCCTACCCTTTCTTTTAAGGTATCTGTGACCAACAGATGCATATCTGTATTCCCAGTCCAGAAATCCATAGATTATGGCCTAACAAATTCATTTAAATTGACTGATTTCCTGTAACTCTATGAAAAATCTTTGAAATTGTTGCATGTTTATTTTTGTTCAGTGTAGTTTTGCCCGTATTAAGTACGAGTTTTAAATCAGTAAGGGCTTCTTGCACAACTGCAAAATCGGACTGTAGCCTTGTCACAGCCAGGTCAGCAGTCGGGGCGTGAGTACATAAGTATGATAAAAAAATATATAATAATTATTATATGTGTAACAGATTGACCAATAGCATTTTATAAATAGTGAAAAGAGCAGGTCCTAGTATAGACCCCATGCAGAACACCTTTATGTACTTCAAGAAATTCTGACTTAAACCCATCAATCACAATGGCCTGTCACTAAGATAATCAGGAAACCATGAACAGGTGTCAGAGTTCAGGCCTATCGAGGACAACTTATATAATAAAATGGCATGATCAACAGTACTGTAGGCCTACAGTATTCACTATGGGACATTCAGAGACCATTTCTTCTTTCAACCTTTTTGACAGCCTCTGCTTAAAAGACTCTCTGAACTTCCCTTACTTTGGCAAACCTTTCACCCATACCTTAAGGATTTTGTTTAATGTTCTCTGCCACAGTTACAACACATTGCTCCTTGTCTATTCTCTTCTGCTAAACAGTCTTCATCATCATGATCTTTCCCACAGCTTGGCTTCTCCCATGTGCAGACACTCGGTACATGTCCAAACATTTTACAGGGGTTACATTGTAAAGGCCTGGATATAATGGCTCCCACAGGATAGTACACATATCCCAGCTCCACTCAGGTAGGAAGACAATCCACATAAAAAAAAAGAACACAAACAGAAAAAATTAGAATACTCAGGACATTGGTGTCACTGAGGAATCAGAAATTCCACATCATTGTAGTGCCACAACAAGAACCGCACACGACAAATGTGACCTAGGTATACAGGACAAAAGGATAGTGAGAATCCGAGAGTCACTGTGAAACTAGAACCTCAAAAGGAAGACGTGGAACTTTCAACAAATGCAGCAGGACAAAATGAGAGAGTAAAAGAGTGAGAAATGGTCACTGTAGTACCACTAAAACTATAACCAGAAATGGAAGACATGGAACTCCAAAGATGTGCACAACAAAATTAGAATGATCATCTGGGAGAGAAATTCTTTACATTATGCAGAGATCACAGTAGCAATAGAAAATGCTACTGTAAAACATTTAAATCCTGCTTATGGGCTATTTAGAACACACCCTTAGATTCCTTGTCAAAAAGTGGATGTTCTTTTGCATTATGTCCTGTAGGATCATCCGCAGATACATAGTGGAGAGATGCCATACGAGTGCTGTGTCACAACAGCTGCATTAGAAATTCTGACCTCATCAAGCACAGACTGGTCCACTTTGACCAACGACCATACTCCTGCCCCATCTGTGGCAAAATATTCAAGCTGCAAGGTGATGTTAACAAGCATCAGGTGGTGCATGAAGACATTCTTTCTTCCCTTCGTCTGTGCCCAGTGTGATAAAGGCTTCAAGCGGGCAGCCTGCCTGACAAAGCATCAGAAATTCCACAGAATATCCCTTCGGGTGCACCATCTGTGGGTGCAACTTTAACTCGGAGGTGTCACTAAAGGACCATTTGCAGGTCCACAAGGGAGGGATGACCTTTGTCTGCCCAGAGGAGTGCTGTGGAGGGAGCTTCAGCCATCGCTCAACCTACCTGCAGCACTGTCGTACACACAAGAAGTATGAGGAGTACTCCTGCCAGTTCTGCAGCTGTGTCTGCAGTGCTGAAGCATGAACGCACATACACTCAACAGCACAGGTACAAAATCTAGTCTGGCTGATACCAAACTCAAGTCTTCCTGACTTGTAGGCACAATGCGTCTAATGAAGAGGGCTGTGCTTTTTTACTGATTGGCTCACTTGTTCTCTTGTGTCTTTCTCACTCAAGCACCCACATGGACAGCCACACATTTTTATATTTTTATTCTTTGCTTTCAGGCCCACAGGGAAGGGGTGGATTTCTCAAGTGGTGGTTGCGAGGGAAGGGTGGTGGGTGGTTGGATGGAGACATGTTGGATGGGTGGGGGAATGGAATGGGAGGCTCGGGATGGAAGCTCATTTTTGTTTCCAAATTAAAAGGATCAACACTTTGTACTTCAGTACTCTCCTCCTCCAACAGTGTTGAGTCTGTAGATATGCATGGACCCATTGTGTAATGATCAAATATGGAGGTGTGTAGATGTAATTTAAGTCAGCCAGTTACACCCAAACATTACCTACTTTCCCAAATTAGGGTGGTGATCTGTACTTCTAGTCTACAGAATATATCTCAGGCCTATCTTTAGGACTGAGACAAATGAGTGGATTGTGCCTTCTTGACAGACCAATGAACACACAGGCAAAGCCCTTAATCTCTGGTGTGGTTATAAACATGTCAGGGGCTCTGTAGAGAGGCTGAATAGTGTGTGGTGGTGTTTGTTGAGGGGAGGGAGGGGCAAGCCTGGAGTCCACCAGGAGCAGGGCAAGCTGCCAAACTGAACTCGCTGACACCCCTCCAAGCTGCCTGAGCTTAGGCCAACATTCGGACGGGAGCCAAAGGTAGCTTAGCCTGGCCAACTGGATAAATGTATGGATTTCTGAGATCTTTCACACAGTGCGTCAGATTGCTGCCCTCCTGTTAGCCACACAGAGCGGTCTTCTGCCCACACAGCCACGCCAATGCCTTGGATCCAAATTTCAAGTGTGTCAGGCAGGAAAACAGTAAACATTCCTGTGGGATATAATGAAGCTCAACAGAACCATAAATACACAGCATACATACAGCCTATGGAATGGTATTCTGATAAGTACATGATTGTGCTTTGCCAACACCTGATATTGAAGACCCCGGATATTGAAGAGACAGATTGTGGCAACAGAACCTCTCACATTAATGTAGCTTCAGTGTTAGCTCCAAGGCCAAATAGTATTGTTGCTGCACATATAAGCTCTCTCCTGATTGATATTCATGGACACAAACTGCAATCTATAAACAAAGTACTGCTGCCCCCAAGAGGATTGAGAGGCAATATATCCAGTTTCACTGTAGACGTCAATACTGTACTGTCTCAATATCTCTACATGCCATGATATTGCTACTTTACATTGGTATTCATATTAATCAAGGACAGGTGAGACAAGATACAATGGAGCTGAACAAATTTAGATACTATTGTTTTGTCAATAGAAAAATCAAATGCCACAATTTCTCATCAGGCTCCAATGATTCATGTCCACCGGGCTAAACGTAGGCTTCCTGGCAAATTATCATGGGGAAATCATATTTAGAAATGGGGCAGGAAACACTACAATTATCAGTAAAGCAACTGACGACCCTGGGCAATTAAAGTACCAGGAAGAATAATTTAGAACCAAAAGGAACAGCTATAAAAAGCGACTCTTTTCCCGTATTCAATAAAATCTCAGGTCACAACTGAAAAGGGTTAAGGAAAATCATGATCACTAATGTTTAGCATTTGACGGTTGTAATATTTAACAAATCGTCCCTCAAACTCAATGTGTGGATTGTGTGTTTCAAATGCTATACAATACAGTGCAACAACTGCCTCAGAATATGACCCAAGGATTTGAAAGAATTTTATTCAAATATGTCAATTTCAGTCCTAATCCCTTACGGTTTCAAAAAGCGTGCTTTGGGTTTAAGCGCCAACATCCCAGACTCTCCTCCAAAGCCATTTCTTTGCTAAAACAGCACCATTTGTAGTCATATGAAAACCTATACAACAGGTCATTTGGCACATTCAACTCATACCATAGTGTTCTGTACTGGCAATTCATTCTTAAAACACAACTTAGCTCCATATCTGAGCAAATAAATGCCTTTACCATCTTTATTGATGAACGGCATCAGAATTGATTTGACTGCAAGATAAATGTATACAGTAAACCTATCAGAATGTCTCTATAAAACAAGTCACTCTGAGATGAAAAGTCACATATTTAAAGGGTTCCACGGTACTGGGGGATGCTGAGAATTGATTCTGGTCACAAAACATTAAATCCAGAGGCAATCTCAAATCAGCCCCAATAATCAGCATTGTGATAAATTAATCTCTGAACGTTGGCCGTGTTTGGATTTCATGAGGTGATGATACATTACATTGAAACATTTGAGCGCATGGATATCCCATTTGACGTGAATAGGAGCCCTCTCACGTCGTAACCAAAGACTTGAAATTTCATAGGGCAAAAACTAATTAAAACGATAACATTTTGTTTTAGTATTAATGCTGGTCAGAAATAGTTTCCATATTGAGGTTTTCAGGCCTTTGCTTGGATTTGTATTTCCTTAGGAAGCTGTTTTAAGTAAAGATACAAATACTGGTCATTGTAACATTCATAAAGCACGCACTGATGGACAAAGGGAAACGTCTCATTTGGACAAAACCCAGGTAAGAGTAACAAGTAAGATTAACGATTTTTCATATTCACATAGAAAGGTCAATCAGAAAGGCATTAGTTGACTACATAGAAAGGTTGATCAGAAAGGCATTAGTTGACTAGACCAACATTTACTGAACAGTGATTTCGGGAGAGCTCAGTGACAGATTCCAAAAACATTACAGCGTTCCTGTTCATTTCATGGGTTCAGGACACAAAGATCTGGAATACTTTAGCCTGGCAGATATACAAAGAATTCATCCACTCCATTTGGAAGATAGGTGAGGCTGGTCTTGGGTTAACAGTCTTGACAATCATGTAGATGAACAAGTACTAGATATAGGAAATAAAACCCTTGTTTAAGAGCAAATTGTTCACATGAATTAGAGGGAAATTATACTACCAATATACTTTAAAACAGTTGCAAAGGGAAAAGTTAATGGTAAAAGCTGCTGCATGGGTATTTTAATACTGTATCTTCCAACTTGTGATTAACAGACTACATTAGGTCAAAGCGCCAATTACTTAATCTGCTCTGTATGCATTAGTTGATCAAATACAAGGATCCAAATTTGACTCGTGTACATGGCAGTGGGTCTGGCAAATTGAGTCTGACAACACAGCTGCATAGGGAAAAGAACCTTGCCCCATAGCATACATGCATAGCCAAGTACCATCACCGTAACCATACGACATACAAATCAGAGCTTGCCACGACTGGTGGTAAAAAAACACTTTCCCAGCTTGTGTTAAACCCTTTTAAATTCAGTAAGCTCCCATCACCTGAGGCTGCTCTTACATGATGTCCTGGTTAAGACATTTGAACAATATGTAAGAAAAGCCAAGCAGAGGCACCTATGCCTGACTTTTTATAGCATTGTCTTTATTAAATCGATGGGGATAGGTGTACCTCTAAAAAGGAAGAAAAAAAAATGAACTGCAACAGATGGACAATTTGATTGCCAAGGCAGTTTTTGCATAAAATACTGACTAACATTCAAGATGTGAAGAAAACAAAAAACAAACAAGAGACACTGCTTTGTAGTACTGATAGAGTAAAATAACAGAACTTGTTACTCCTATGGAAGAACAAAAATAAAATAATAAATAAAAAAAAAAAAACAGTAAAATAGAGTTTAGAACCTTCCATTTCAATATATGGGGGAAAATGTGATACCATATAATTCATTACATTTTATCTGTTCTCAAACAAACTATTTGCATTTGGCATAAGATCTGCCGACTCCATTTCAGTGTCGCCACCACCGCCCAGTCTACAAACCAGGAAAGGCTGTTTGGAGATCTCCAAAGAATGTGCTTTTTACATTTCCAGAGATCTCTTTGCACTTAGTGGGACAGAGTATGAGAAACACCACGCAAAACTTTTCCAGATGCAGTGTAGCTACACAGATCTGGCCAAACATGCCAGTGTCACATCTTCGAAATAAAAAAACAAAAAGTGGTCTGCTTTGTCCTCACTAGTGCTTTTGGCCCCAATGAGGGGAATCATCCCTCCCTTCATGGCATCTTTAATAAGTTATTTTAGAGCAAACAGAATCCAGAGTTTCTCTTTCTTCAGTTTGCAGAGAAAAGAGAAACTGTCAACCAGTCCAGTTTTGAAGTTGCTGTTGATCATACTTCGCTATAAGTTTCTTTATATGTGCCAGTTTGCTGTGTAGATATTCACAGCGGTTCTTCTCTTGGCTATAGTTTGGATTCGTCTGTAAGGGAAAGTAAAACAAAATCAGTATTTGTTGAAAAATGACCTGAGCAGCTTTATGAGAAACAAAATTGTCAGATGCAAAGATTACCTTTTTTATTTTACGATACTCTTGGAGTATCTGATTGTGGATTGTCTAAAAGAAAAGACAAAATGACAAAACAATTAATAAACGTGTCAATCAGTGATTTCAGAACATTAACTACAATTGAATCCTGAAGTTGAACATTGGAATAATAAAACCATATTGAATCATGAACATTGGAACAATAACACCACCATATTGCAGCTTAGGTAGAACCGTAGACAGTATGCGCCAGTGGGCCAAAGGGGTCGTACCTTGTACTTGTCTGTGCCTTGTTGGAGCTGCTTAAGCTCAGTGTCGAGCACAGTGAACTGCCGGGTGATGCCCTCTATCCGAGCGTGCAGGCCCCGGTACTCACTATACTCAGTATTAAAGTAATTCTTGTATGTTTGACGCTGCTCAGAAGAGCCAATCACAGTATACTCCCTGTTTGGAAAGAGGAAAACAGAACTAAGAGTGGAGTACTTCAATAAAATAGCTTTCAATTGCACACTTTCCATGTCATCAGAATCTGTTGCGGGAAACAAAATGGTAATTTCCTAATACACGTATTGTGGTTTTATAAGAGGTAGGAAGTGCTTACGATAAATAGTCTGCCATCTCAGTCGATGAAGAAGGAACACTGGTGTTGTTGCACATTCCATTGAGATCTGAAAGGAAGCACTTAGTTTAAGTTTAACAATATATATAAAAAAAAAAAACGATTTTATGACTCCAAACACTTTTTTTGCTAGGTAGTTATATTAGCTACAGCTAGTCTACTGTACCTGCGGCAAAACCTAGGTATTTCTCCAATAGCTTGTCCTCAAATATTTTTTAAATGGTGAGCCAACATGTTTCCAGCATTTTTATTTCCACTGATCAAAACTCGTTTTATTATGGCCCGCTTGATCCTCTGCAGCCGACAGTTAGCAATATATTAGGAATATCAAATCGTGATAAAATTGCAGAATCAAATTGCGATACATATCATATCTGCGCCTAAGTATCGTGATAATATATTGTGAGGTCCCTCGCAATTCCCAGCCCTACTTTCTTAATTGAAGCCGATAAACTCACTGATCAATTAGGGCTTCTATTCACAAGAATGCAGACTGCAGTAATATACAGTACCAGTCAAAAGTATGGACACTTACTCATTCAAGGGTTCTTTATTTTTACTATTTTCTACATCGTAGAATAACAGTGAATACATCTAAAAACGATGAAATCATGTAGTAACCCAAAGTGTTAAATCAAAATATTTTTTATTTGAGATTATTCAAAAGAAGCCACCCTTTGCCTTGATGACAGCTTTGCACACACTTGGAATTCTCTCCACCAGCTTCACCTGGAATGCTTGTCCAACAGTCTTGATGGAGTTCCCACATATTCAGAGTACCAATTGGCTGCGTTTCCTTCACTTTGCGGTCCAACTCATCCCAAACCATCTCAATTGGGTTGAGGTCGAGTGATTGTGGAGGCCAGGTCATCTGATGCAGCACTCCATCACTCTCCTTCTTGGTCAAATAGCCCTTACACAGCCTGGAGGTGTGTTGGGTCATTGTCCTGTTGAAAAACAAATGATAGTCCCACTAAGCGCAAACCAGATGGGTGGCGTATCGCTGCAGAATTCTGTGGTAGCTATGCTGGTTAAGAGTGCCCTTAATCTAAATAAAATCACCAGCAAAGGACCCCCGCAGTCACACCACCTCCTTCATGCTTCACCGTGGGAACCACACGCAGAGATCATCCGTTCACCTACTCTGCGTCTCACAAAGACACAGCGGTTAGAACCAAAAATCTCAGATTTGGACTCATCAGACCAAAGGACAGATTTCCACCGGTCTAATGTCCATAACTCTTATTTCTTGGCCCAAGCAAGTCTTCTTATTGGTGTCCTTCAGTAATGGTTTCTTTGCAGAAATTGGACCACGAAGGCCTGATTCATGCAGTCTCCATGCAACAGAGGTAACTATGGGTCTTCCTTCCGTGTGGCGGTCCTCATGAGCCAGTGTCATCATAGCGCTTGATGGTTTTTGCAACTGCACGTGAAGAAACTTTCAAAATTGTAAAAATGTTCTAGATTGACAGACCTTCATGTTTTAAAGTCATTTCTCTTTGTTTATTTGAGCTGTTCTTGCCATATGGACTTTGTATTTTACCAAATAGGCCTATCTTCTGTACACCTGTTAATTGAAATGCATTCCAGGTGACTACCTCATGAAGCTGGTTAAGAGAATGCCAAGAGTGTGCAAAGCTGTCATCAAGGCAAAGGGTGGATACTTTTAAGAATCTCAAATATATTGGTTTGTTTAACTTGTTAGGGAGCATCAGCTGAGGGGTCGGTTTTGGAGAGTCTGGCGTGCCCAAAGTAAAATGCTTGCCACTCAGGCTCAGAAAATTGGATATGGACATAATTAGTACTATTGGATAGGAAACACTGAGGTTTCCAAAAGTGTTATCATTTTGTCTGTGAGTGTAACAGAAGTCATTTGGCAGCCAAAACCAGAGAAGTTTCCATCCGGAAATCTCTCTGTGTGGCTTATAGCTCACTTTGAGACAGTGCCTATTGAAAAGTATTTATACCAGGACACTGAATGTAGTACCTATTGCTTCCACTGGATGTCAGCAGTGTATAGGCAAAGTTTAATGGAAATCGGAAACTAATGTGTTCTATTAGGAGTAGTTTTAGTCGAGGGACCTCCTTTTCAGTTGCACGTTATTGGGCGCACGTTATGCTGAGCGGTCCACTTTGACTTATAACGTATAGGTGACCATCCAAGTGAAAGATTATCACTTTTATTCATAAAAGATAAGCTAAGGAAGCATTTTAATTGGTTTTTGTTTTGTTGAACGCGTTCTCGTCACATTGGATATTCTGAACACAAGGTGCCAACCAAACGGAGATTTAAGGATATAATAAATTACTTTTTTTAACCAAATACCCATGGATTGTCTTCGTTAGGAAGCCCTCTGCAGACGTTCTACAAAAGGTAAGGCACAGGTTTTTCCTGTGAAATGCATTTTATATCGACCGCGCTGGCTAAAGATTTCATGGTTATGGAAAATATGTGAGGTGCTAGCCTCAAACAATCAAATGTAGTGCTTTCGCCGTAAAGCCTTTTTGAAATCCGACAACGCTGTGATATTGCCAGGAAGCAGAGCTTTTGATGAGTATGAAACACTTGTATATTGGTGCATTTTTAATAATTCAATTTTGGAATTTTGTCTTGCATTTCACCTGGTAGTGTCGGGAGCAGCCCGCTAGCGCCCCAGTGATCCTTGAGAAGTTAACTTTTTTGGTTACTACATGATTCCATATGTGTTATTTCATAGTTTTGAAATCTTCACTATTATTCTACATGTAGAAAACCGAGAAAGAATAATGAGTAGGTGTCCAAACTTGACTGGTACTGTAGGTATAGGATTCATTCATCCATTTTATCAATTAATTTAAAATTGGGACGGATATGTTGAGGACATAATGTCATCTTTCCATTTTGCAAAATGTCTCATTAAATCACCAAGGTTGAAATTCATGAGATGGAATCATGCTTAACAGATCTCTCTTCTGCCAATCATTCATCTAAATTGTACAATGACACAGGCTTTTCTCTGTAAATTTATAGAGAGGTTGAGATCCACACTATAGCTTGTACACGTCTCACCTGTGCTGCTATGTGGAATACTACTGCTCTTCAGGTTCTCAGGGCTGGAGGTGATGTCACAGGCTTTTCTTGGCTCAGGAACATGCTCCTCTGCTCCTTTCCTCTCCTTCTCTTTCACTCTCCCCCATTCCCTCTCTTTGGACTTTTCCTTGTCTTTGTGTTTTTTGGACTTCTTCTTGGACTTGCAGTGCAGGGAGGGCAAGGTGCCCTGGGGCCCATCGAGGCCCGTGTGTCCGAGGGACGAGAGGCCTAGGGTTGGTACGGACAGAGCTGCGGGCCCAGAGAAGACTGGTGGCTGGCTCAGTCTCTCAGCTACGGCGGCCTCCTGGCCCTCACAGTCCCGGCCATTGTGGCTGGAGTCGTCACTAACGTCGGAGAGTGGGTCGAAGGGCCGGTGGATGTCAAGTAGGGGGAGCTGGGAGCTGGACGTCACAGCTTCAACCGCTGGCGCCGCAATCACGTCCCCACTCCCCTCCTTTCCATTGGAAGAACTCTGCTTGCCATTTATTGGCACCGCTGCCTTGTTGGCCATGTGTGATATCCTGGGCTTTTTGTTGGCCAGAGGATCGATGAAATCCGCAGCAGGTCGTTTCTGGCATAAACAGAGTTAGAATTAAAAACGGGAATATGGACTCATTTCAACTAAGGATTCTGAGAAAAAATATGAGCAGATAACTATTACTGACAGATTGAGATAAAGAATATCTACAAAAATCCTGAGTATTAACTTTAAGCTTGTGCTGTGCTGGTGTGAAGCAGAGAAGGTCAGAGTGAAAGGTCTCTCAGCCACATTGGGAATTTGACGACTAGGGATGGGCATTTCACTATTCAAATAATATCAATGACATTTCTTTCCAGATAGTTCCCCCCCAAACAAATGCTTTTCTCTTGACCAGAATGACAAATGCATATGTCAGAGAAACAGCAGACAGGCTGCTTTTCTCTGGAGTTTTTCAGTAAAAGAAGTCTGGTTTTCACCATGACTGAACTGATTCAGGTCACAAAAAAAGGTGTTTTGCAATGATCTGTGTCAGGTCTTGTGGAAACTGTTAGGTGTGTGCCTTTACCATTTGAAGTGGGGAAAATAGAATACCAATGTCAGGGCAGACTGGACTAGAGGGCTAAACGTGCAGCAGGAGCTCAACACAGTTATAAAAACTACATTCAAAAGTTTGCTATATTAGATTAAGTATTTCAAATTTCATGGTATATCCTTGTGGGTAATATCACAAGGATAACGTAATTTAATTTATAACAAAGCTTTTTCATTGTCAAAATAGGCCTTAAAAGAAAAAGTTCTGCAAAAATGAACACCCTCTCAAGTAATAGAATACTAACGTCTGTTCGGATATCTGGATAACCGTGCCCATCACCAAGGATGACCATCCCCTTTCCACACAATGCATGGTACTGTATTACTAACAGACTACATTTGACCCAACCTACACTAACTTTGGAAGTGGCTGACCTAATCACAGTGGAGCAGAAACTTCTTGGTTCTGAATTAACACTGGGTACAGTTTGGAGCCCTGTGGACCTTCACGGCTCCATAACCTGTTTAGTTTGGTAGAACTCCTCAAACTTCTCTAACCAAACCCAGACTGGCCACAGCAAGTGTTCCAAAACACCCTATTTTCAATGAACACCAGAACCAACTGTGTGTGTGTGTGTGTACAGAGGGTGTGTATTTGCTAACGCGTAAGAAGGGAGGAAACAAAGGTAAAGGACATAAGGTGTCTCAGGAAAACTCAGAGGGGAAGGAGAAAACAAAATCTACAGTAACTCCTCTTAATGGGACCACAAACAGTGGAAGGCCCTATGAGGACACTCTGTAAGGAGTGGGAAGTAAGTGGTTAAAAAGGGGAGGAGCATGGAGAAAAGTAGAAGCTGAAGAAGAGACGGCTCACCTGCGATGGGGAGCTGCTAGCCAGCTCTTTGGGGGGGCTCACTGGGAGTGGGACCTCAGCTGGAGGAGCCACTGTGGTGGTGGTGCTCAGAGTCTGACTCTGGGCCTGACACATTTTTCTAAAACAAAACAAGTCAGAAGCTGAGTCATTGCAGACATAAATAATACATTGCTGTGAGCCCAATTCAGACATTCATTATTTTGGAAAAAGTTCTTGAGTTCAGGTTAAATCTAGTGCACAAGTACATTGAGTTGGCAAGTCTGCCATGTAACTAGTGCCGAGTCAGTGTGTTCATTCAAAGCACCAACTCAAAAAGGTAAATTCTTATTTTTTTCCCCATTACTTTAGATGTGTGTGCATGGTTGTGAAATTGTTAGACATTACTTGTTAGATACTACTGCACTGTTAAAGCTAGAAACACAAGCATTTCGCTACACCTGCAACATCTGCTAAACACGTGTATGTGACCAATACAATTTGATTTGACTCCCAGTTCCAATGGACCTGTGACATTGGCACATGACCATATTATTGTGGCCTTGCTCTACATTCTGTTATTTTCCTCGTCTCAGACAGAAATACAAATAAAACTGACCTGGTTAAACAAGTCAGACGACATAAACAGATATCTGGCAAAGCCTTGGGTGAGATGCTAAGTACCAGCTGCTAAATAAAGAAACGAGGTTGTGTGATAAGTACATAAATAGAATATTATTTGCGTATGTTGGTAGAGTGTTGACAGTAGGGGGCAGTGGGATACAGCGGGGAATTATCCAAGTCCCGCCCCTACAGAGGGAGAATAAAAAAAAAGAGAAAGAAACGCTAGAGGGGTGGGGAAAACAGCCTAGGGAAGAGGCTAGCTCCTGTGCAGTGGTTATGTCACAGCTGAAGCCTAAGGAGCCGACTCAAGCATCAAGCCTGGACCTTGAACCAGTGCCACCTCACACATGGAACAGGGTTGTGCTGGAACAGGGTTGCATCACAGGTCTCCCAATCATTTATCTGCACTACACTTGCGTGACCATAGCTGGTGTTCGAACATTGTGGGAGGGTGTTCAGCTGATAAGCTAGCCAAGGCTCAAAGTGCAGTCCAAAAAGACATACGGTAGGAATCTCTTGCTTTCTGATGAATTCCACAGAAACATTTAATCATTGAGAATGTGAAATATTCCCTGCTATATTGAGTCCACTCCGTAAACCCAACTAAGCACGCTGCAATGCCTGTTCTAAATTTAGCTGCATTTCCTTACTGCCCCAGATCTTGAGAAACCAGATTTTTTTCACTGATCCCACCAGTAAAAAAGCCAGTTAGGCCTGTCAAGAACACAGGGCAGAGAGAAAACCACACATGGTGAGCAGTGCCTGGTTTCAGACTTGAGTCTGTTCTATTCCTGAGGATATCTGGAACTAGGCCCAGTACACCTGGGATTCTATGGAAATGTGTTTAAACGAACACACAAAGCTGAGGTGATAAAGTACACAAACCAAAGTGAGGGGGATTCCATTATTGCTGGTTCATGCCACTGGCAGTTATTGACATGTGGAACTGCACACAAAAGCACTGGTTTTAATATGGCATGCAATATAGTAACATAGCGCCACCTAGCACATACCGAACAAGGATCCTCTTCAGAAGTTGCTGGTCTCCCTCAGTGTAGCCTGGCCAGTCTTTCTGAATGTCCTTGAACAAAGAGTCCTTCAATGTGAAGGTGTTGTCTCTCACATTTAGGTTAGCCACCTATAGACAGCAATCAATATATGACATTAATGCCATGACAGTATTCTGGAGGAATGCATTTTATAAACCTATCCCCATTAGTACCCTGCAACACTGGCAGTGAGTTGTTTGCAGTGGGCTGGAGGGCTGGCCTGTAACCACAGGCTAAGCCCCTGGCTCTAAGGGACTTGTAGTAGGAGGTTTGGGTCCTGTGACTAACTTATCTATTGAGGACTGGGCTCAGAAGGGCCATGGGTGTGCCAAGGCCCAGTACAACTAACCTGTTGTGAAAGGCACCGTACCCTAGGAGCATGACTGACTTAACTAACCTGTTGCAGGAGGCTGTCCAGAGAGTCCTTGTCGAAGGGCAAGAGGCCATCCTTCTGCAGGCGCAGGATGAGCTCAGGCTTCCTGTAGGGCTTGAGGGCCAACAGGTGGGTGAGGCGCTCCCTCAGGGGCCTCTGCTGCGCCGTGCTCTTCTTCACCGCACTGCTAGAGATGATGACAGGCCGTGACGTCCGCCGCGACGGAGCGATGTCAGACAGCCCAGGTGGCGGTTTCCGGATCTGCACCTTCTTACCTGATTAGAACAGAGACATGGCTGTGTGTCAGACAGGTTGGGCCTGTGTGACGTGACATAATGCGAGGTTGGCTTTGTAATGAGAAGTTGTACTGTAGGTTGATTACAAACTTCTTCAAAAAGGCACTTGACAGCCATCAAAATGTTCTCTTCAACAGAGTAAAGTACACATCTAGCAGTACCTGTTATAATATCAGGGTGAGCTTCATAAATGAACCCAACTTGTCTATAAAGTCACCACAGTACAAATAGTTGAACAAGCTGCTTTCTGGCCAAACAGCTACATTAAACATATCTGTGAACCTATGATGGCGTTTCTGTGGCGACTGGGCAGTAGGCAATTGGTTTGGTGCTGAGTCACAGGCGTGACATTGTGAAGCTCTGAGCTCCTAAACGTCCTGCGAAGTCAGCCCCTTGGGCCCCACACAGCGAACCATGAGCCTGCAATTACACATACACTGTGAGCTCAGCCACTTTTCACCAGAATTAAGGTCATGTGGAGATAAGGCAGCTTGGGACTCGACAGAAATGACACCACACCGTTCTAACGTCCTCTCCAACAAGTAAATTGCAGTGTATCCTACAAGCTTAATCAAAAACAGCAATGCATAATAGAGATTATACGGTCTGATTTCTAGGTACATTTCTTTGTTTCTGTTCAGGGCTGCTATGGCCTTTACTGAACTGCAGCAGAACCAGCTTCAGTATGCAGCTCTCCTGAGACTAGTAAAAAGCCCACACAGTATGTTTGATGTTCACTTGAAGCAGCCCTGCGTGTGTGTTTTCAGTGTGGAAATGGCATCTCTACCCTGGAGGAGGCTGGATAAGAGTCTAAAATCTCTCCCACTGGACAGGGCCACACTAGGAGGTCAGAGCTCTTGACTGATGTGGAAATAACCCACATCATGTTCAATAAGAGCCTGACTGATGAGCCTGCTACTGCTCTGACTGCCTGGCGTGCTCCACAAACCTTACCACACCCTGATATGAGACAGCTTACCGGGGAGCAGCATTTTTATGAAAATGTCCCTCCCACTGAGTCAGCACTCACTCACCCTGGATGTAAACAGACGTGAGGGAACATTTCTCAAAACAAAAACTCCTTAGCTTATTTCTAATAACATTGAAAAACATTAATCTTGTATGCATCCAGCCATCCTAGACTAGGTCTAAATTAGTAGCCCATGTTTTTGTTAGTAGCCCGTTCTCAGTGTAGACAATGTCTAAGGACCTTACCCACGTATCTCCCCCCAGGCTTGATGACGATAGCACCCCTGCTGCGGGTCTCCTCCTCTGCCTGAGCCATGCTTTGCCTGGCCTTCTGGTAAGAGTCGTCCGTGGCACACACCGTGATCTTGTCCTGGATTCCACCCAGGCAGTCCAGCTGAATGCTCCCCTCACTAAGACAACACATAGGAGAATGGGTTAAACAGACAGAGACCAACAAGCCTAAGTGACCCCCTAACCTTACCACCACTGCTGGACAAAAAAAATAAAAATCACATTCATGACATCTCACTGCCTTGAGGGCATTATATTTTGATTCTCTATTCAACTGTGGATTCCCACATTAACAAACACACGTTGCATTAAATCCTAATTTTCTGTTTTTTTACTTTGTTTCCTCCTTTAATTCTTTCTAACTTTGATGATGGTTTGGCAGAGGATGAAATAGAGTTGGCAGCCCTCAGGTGACTCTCTGCCTCTGGTTTATATTGGAATTAGGGTCTCATAAGCATCCAGGGTGATGGGTGAACTCCAGCCAAACACATCTTATTAGAAATGGTTGAGGACATGATAGGTGTTAAAACACTACAGTCAGAGCCGGGACTTAGTTCCTCTCCTTACACGTCAATACGCAAACATCTGGCCCAATTCAATACATTTGCACAACATTAGTCTTCGATAAGACTCCTGAGGCAAATAGGCTGAAGAGAGCAGTAGAGCAGATAGGAGAGCACCAAAAGATTTCAGAATTCTCCTAATCCATGTTAACTTCTCCACATGGGGCCATGGTACAGAAGCTTCAATCCAAAACAGAACTTTAAAAGGGTGTTTAAATGTATATATAATGTATGACATGCACATGTGCAAGTGCATGTGTTATGTCAGAGGGGATGAGGCCAGCCTATGTCCAGTGCCTCGGTGGTCCCTCACCTGGTGATGTACTGCTGGATGCAGTCAAAGCTGCCCTGTGGGTTGTCTCTACCCACATTGGACAAGTAGAAAGTAAACGTTCGCAGTTCATTCGGATTTTCCGACCACGGTATTGAGATTTTCTGTGGACAGAGAAAATAAATCAAATGGTTAACATTCTTCCCTGAGAGTGCATTTAATGATAAATATTGGAAAGGTCATCCATAATCTGTTACAATCAATACATCCACCAGCTTATGTGACAGGTTTAGAGAATAAAGTACTGCAGTGCATCTCCTCCTCATGGACTGCACCAGATTTGCCAGTTCTTGCTGCGAGATGTTACCCCACCCTTCCACCAAGGCACCTGCAAGTTCACTGACATTTCTGGGGGGGGGAATGACACACCGCCCCAGACCATGACGGACCCTCCACCTCGATCCCGCTCCAGAGTACAGGCCTCGGTGTAACGCTAATTCCTTCAACAATAAACGCAAATCCGACCATCACCCCCTGGTGAGACAAAACCGTGACTCGTCAGTGAAGAGCACTTTTTGCCAGTCCTGTCTGGTCCAGCGACGGTGGGTTTGTGCCCATAGGTGACGTTGTTGCCGGTGATGTCTGGTGAGGACCTGCCTTACAACAGGCCTACAAGCCCTCAGTCCAGCCTCTCTCAGCCTATTGCAGACAGTCTGAGCACTGCTGGAGGGATTGTGCGTTCCTGGTGTAACTCAGGTAGTTGTTGCCATCCTGTACCTGTCCCACAGGTGTGACGTTTGAATGTACTGATCCTGTGCAGGTGTTACACGTGGTCTGCCACTGCGAGGATGATCAGCTGTCCGTCCTGTTGCGCTCTCTTAGGCGTCTCCCAGTACGGACATTGCAATTTATTGCCCTGGCCACATCTGCAGTCCTCATGCCTCCTTGCAGCATGCCTAATGCATGTTCACACAGATGAGCAGGGACACTGGGCATCTTTCTTTTGGTGTTTTTCAGAGTCAGTAGAAAGGCCTCTTTAGTGTCCTAAGTTTTCATAACTGTGACCTTAATTGCCTACCGTCTGTAAGCTGTTGGTGTCTTAACGACCGTTCCACAGGTGCATGTTCATTCATTGTTTATGGTTCATTGAACAAGCATGGGAAACAGGTGTTTAACCTCACCGGCTCCAGCAGCAGAGGTGACTGTTTTGGAGAGCCTGGCGTGCCCAAAGTAAAATGCCTCCCATTTAGGCCCAGAAAATGGGATATGCATATATTTAGTACCATTGGATAGGAAACACTCTGAATTTTCCAAAACTGTTAACCATTTGTCTGTGGGTCAATCAGAACGCATTTGGCAGGCAAAACCCTGAGGAATCTCTGTCCTGAAAAAAGTCATTTTGACATTGCTCATTTTTGAGCCCCTCCCTATCCAAAATGACCATATATAGGCATGTGAACGCAGTGCACGTCGCTTCCTTATGATGTCATCAACCACGAGACGGTGTTTTACTCCATCTTGGAGGAATTTCGACCATTGAAAAACAGCATGGCAATGAGGACCCCTCTTCTGAAAACTCTTCACATTGCGTGCATGAGAAGGCGCTGTGCCTTATTTATCGTTTTTAGCGTTCAGTTTATATTCCGGCTGATTTATAATAGTACATATACGTAAAAGGGTTCCTAAGGATAGTTTTAAATGTATGTTTGATTGTTTTTGGACAAGTTTATAGGTATAATTTTAACGAGTCGGCGCCGAGTTTCAAAGGAGTAATGGAGGCTGTCGTTTCTGATTATAACGCATGAACCAAATGGAGGATTTATGGATAAAAGACGTTACTTTTTCTAACAAAAGAACCATGGATTGTCTTCGTTGGACACTTAGGAAGACCTCAGCAGAAGTTCTTCAACTGGTAATTACTTTGTTTTCGCTGTGAAATGTGTTGTGTGTGCCATGATTGCTAATCGATACATGGCTATTGGAAAATATGTGAGGTGCTACCCTCAAACAAATGAATGTGCTGCTTTCGCCGTAAAGCCTTTTTGAAATCTGACAACGCTGTGATATTGCCTAGAAACAGAGCTTTTGATGAGTATGGAACACTTGTATATAGCTGGATGTTTAATAATTCAATTTTCGGATTTTAAATCTGGCGCTACAGGTTTTCGCTAGTAGTGTCGGGATGATCCCGCTAGCGACCCACTGGTATTTGAGTCGTTAACCTGTTAGGACTAGGGGGCAGCGTTCGGAAGTTTGGAGAGTATGGCGTGCCCAAAGTAAACTGCCTGTTACTCAGGACCAGTAGCTAGGATATGCATATAATTGGTAGATTTGAATAGAAAACACGCTGAAGTTTCTAAAACAGAACTGATATAGCAGGTGAAAACCTGAGGAAAATCCATCCAGGAAATTGCTTTTTTCAGCTCCCTGACTTTTCCCATGCTTTGCTATAGAACATTGAAAGGAATAGCTCTGAGATTGCAGTACCTATGGCTTCCACTAGATGTCAGTCTTTAGACAAGGTCATTTTTCAAAAAACAAGCCTGAAACCAAGAAGTAGTAGTTTTTCCATGGGGTACTTCCTGGGGTCTGTATTCCTGTGGAGTGTGTGACAGAGCGCGCTCTTCGTTATTTATTGAACATGTTTCAGACGGAATGTACTTTTATCGTTTATTTACATACTAGGGTACCTGAGGATTGATTAGAAACGTTGTTTGACTTGTTTTGACAAACTATCGGTACTTTTGGGATTTATTTGTCTGCGTGCTTGAACGCCTTTGAACAGGTGGATTACTGAACAAAACGTGCCAACCAAACTGAGTTTTTGGGATATAAAAAGAGGGACTTTATTGAACAAAACTACCATTTATTGTGTAGCTGGGACCCTTGGGATTGCCATCAGAGGAAGATCTTCAGAGGTAAGTGATTTATTTTATCGTTATTTTTGAGTTGTGACACCTGTGCTTATGAAATTATGTTAATTGAGGAAGTATGCGGGGCGCTGTCCTCAGACAATCAAATTGAAATCTGACAAAGCGTTAGATAACCAAGATTCGAAGCTTTTGAATCATGTATGACACTTGTATTTCCATGAATGTTTAATATGATTTTTTATTTTGAATTTGGCTCTCTGCAATTTTACTGGATGTTGTCACAGGCGCTAGCGCCCCACCGATCCCTAAGAAGTTAAACCCTTTACAATAAAGTTATTTGGATTTTTATGAATTATCTTTGAAAGACAGGGTCCTGAAAAAAGGACGTTTCTTTTTTTGCTGAGTGTATACACACACACACACACACACACACACACACACACACATACAAATAAATAAATAACAAAAAAAATATATTTTGAATCCGGTTTCATTTTGCGTGTCAATTCATAGACCATGTGTCAAGGAATCTGTACATCGAAAATCTAAACTATTTTGCAATTTATATGGCACAGCTGTCAATTTGTTGGTCCTTAAATGAAACTGGTATATTTTCATATCAGTTCTCTTTAACCATTTTTGGTCTTTAATGCAGGGCCGACAGTCAAGCTCCTTACATTTCCTCCCCTTCTACTGGACTCTTACATTTTTGTGGTAATGCTGCAATCAGTTGGTTGTAATTTTGGGTAGACCAGACATTTCCATAAGTCTGTGTTAGCTGCATGTGTGACATAACTCCACCAGTCCTATTTATGACATAATTTGATATAAATAGTTTAACCACTATTTCTTGTATTATTTGTTAAATTTTCAGGTGGATTAAACTGAAATTGCAAACCAACTTTATATGGCTTGTTTAAAAAAAAAAAAAAATGGATAGTTTGGAGATGATTTGGTTTTCAAATAACCGGTTGTAATATGAAAAAAGTGAAAAAGGCCATTCTTGAACATGGGCTGAGACATTCTTACTAATTTACTAGAGAACCACTTTGGATTTAAGTATAACTTCTGTATGACTGATGCCTTTAGTGAGAGGTCTATTGTTTTTTTTATTAACATTAAGATAATCATTCTGATCAGTTGCATCAGCCTCATTGCTTTTTAAAGTTTGTTCGTGATTGGTTGTATTAATTTGGGATCTATCGCATCGCGTCCCAGCGTATGTTTGGAATATACAAGGACATATCGGTCAACTTTTGTACTATGGGGGAGAGTAGATCGACAGACTAGCGCTTTTGCCGTTTGTTAGGCTTACTCATCTTGTTGGCTGACTAAAAGTAGGCCAAATGTTGACAGTTTTAACATATTCAATACAAGCCTGGGAATTCGATGTGTCAGCCTTCACTTGTAGCCTACTTCTTAGCTATGAGAAGGACCCAGATCACGTGACGGGCATTTGCTAATAAGAATAGAGATATCTGAGAGAGCCAAGTGAGTCAGAGGTGCTTCAGAACACGGCAGCCGGGAATTATAATTATATCCAGCCCAAGGGCACAACGGCCACAAAAGGCATGGATAAAAAAAATAAAAAGGGGGCATTACGGCCACACAAGGGGGATGCTGTGGGAAAATGTGAGGCCTGCTGAGAATATTATGAAGTGCTTGTCAAATTGTGAACAAGAGAGACTGATGAAGTGTGCGCAGCCTGCACAAGAAATCAGAGCTCATGCCTCTTACGCAAAAACTGATTGGTCACATCATGACACACACCTCACTACAAATAGCCCAATGTTGGCATAAATAACACTAAATTAAGCATATAAAACTACCTGTTTCTTTGTTAACCACAACACAATAGCCGCATGTGCGCACTTAGAAATCGTTTGGAAAAAATATCCTTTCTATTGTATTCAGCCATCTTCAATTGTATTCTTCATACTATAAAATAATGCCACAGAATTCTAAGCCAATCTTGTCTGCTAAATGAACTAGTGTAGCCCACAGCCATATAGAATATCAGGGCCTAACATAAGGACAACTCTATATGCTATTCTGTTCTTCTAAAATAGACATTTTCTTCATACCGGTCTAAAATAAAATATACATTTATTGTGATGTGTAAGCTATATTAAATGGATGTAGACTTTTTAAAATAGATGTTCCAAAAGGTCTGCATCAGTGGCTTGTAGGCTGTGTGTGGAAGCCAGGAGATGCTAAAAGTGTTAAACGGTCAATTACCATGAGACCGGCAAGTTATTTGCTTGACAATCACCGGCTGACAATTTTATGACCACCAGAGCCCTAGGTCAGCCCTAGTTAAATCCACTTCAAATCAGTGTAGATGAAGGGAAGGAGACCGGTTAAAGAAGGATTTTTAATCCTTGAGAAATGGATTGTGTACCATTCAGAGGGTGAATTGGCAAGACAAAAGACTTAAGTGCCTTTGAATGGGGTATGGTAGTAGGTGCCAGGCGCACCGGTTTGAGTGTATCAAGAACTGCAATGCCGCAGGGTTTTTCCACGCTCAATTTCCCCTGTGTATCAAGAATGGTCCATCACCCAAAGAACATCCAGCCAATGGCAGGTCAGTGGTCGAAAACAGGTCATTAATGAAAGAGGACAGAATGCTGACACGAATTGTGCAGCGCAATAGATGGGCTACAGTCAACTGACAGTCCAGTACAACATTGGTGCCCAAGACCCATAAAAGAACGCATAACTCATGGTACCTTGACATGAATTGGGTATGGCGCCCGACAACCTTAAGAGTTCCACTTCTTTCAGTAAAAAACAAGAAACTGCGGTTGCAGTGGGCTAAGGAATGAAAACACTGGACACTGGAGAATTGGAAAGACATTGCCTGGTCTGATGAATACCGGTTCCTTCTGTTTCACGCTGATGGGAAGACTAGGGAATGGAGAAATCCATGAGTACATGCATCCATCATGCCGTGTGTCAACGTCGTAGGCTGGTGGTGGTGTTAGATGTGTTTTCATGGCACACATTGGGCACTTTGATAAGTGGAGCAATGTTAGCGTGCCACAGGATATCTGAACATCATTGCCAATCAGGTGCATCCCTTCATGGCAGCAGTGTATCCATCTGGGAATATAATTTTTTTTTCAGCAGGGTAACTCCCCATACCACAAGGTTAGGATTGTCCAGGAATGGTTCCATGAACATGACAGGGAATTCAGCTTACTGCAGTAGCCTGCCCAGTAACCAGATCCCAATCCAATCGAGCATCTGTGGGATGAGATGGAACAAGCTATTTGGAGTAGAGATCCACAACCAGCCAACTTGACAACTGGGGAAACATTGGAGTCAACGTGGGCCAGTATGTGGAACGGTTCAAATCAAATTTTATTTGTCACATACACATGTTTAGCAGATGTTAATGCGAGTGTAGCGACATGCTTGTGCTTCTAGTTCCGACCATGCATTAGTATCTAACAAGTAATCTAACAATTTCACAACAACTACCATATACACACACAAGTGTAAAGGAATGAATACGAGTAGGTACATATAAATATATGGATGAGCGATGGCTGACCAGCATAGGCAAGATGCAGTAGATGGTATAGAGTACAGTGTATACATTTGATATGAGTAATGGTCGGATATGTAAACATACACAAAATTGTTTAAAGTGGCTAGTGAAATTTGTTACATCCAATTCCTATTATTTAAAGTGGCTAGAGATTTACGTCAGTATGTTGGCAGCAGCCACTCAATGTTAGTGATGGCTGTTTAACAGTCTGATGGCCTTGAGATAGAAGCTGTTTCTCAGTCTCTCGGTCCCAGCTTTGATGCACCTGTCCTGACCTCGCCTTCTGGATGATAGCGGGGTGAACAGGCAGTGGCTCGGGTAGTTGTTGTCCTTGATGATCTTTTTGGCCTTCCTGTGACATCAGGTGGTGTAGGTGTCCTGGAGGGCAGGTAGTTTACCCCTGGTGATGCGTTGTGCAGTCCTCACTACAATCTGGAGAGCCTTACGGTTGTGGGCGGAGCAGTTGCCGTATCAAGCGGTGATACAGCCCGACAGGATGCTCTCGATTGTGCATCTGTGAAAGTTTGTGTTTTTGGTGACAAGCCAAAATTCTTCAGCCTCCTGAGGTTGAAGAGGCGCTGTTGCGCCTTCTTCACCACGCTGTCTGTGTGGGTGGACCAATTCAGTTTGTCCGTGACGTGTACGCCGAGGAACTTAAAACATTCCACGGTTGACACCCTGACAAATTGAGGCTGTTCTGAGTAAAAGGGGGTTTAACTCAATATTAGGAAGGTGTTAATGTTTTGTACACTGTGTATATTTAAAGTAGGTGCTTCCACAAGTGTGGTTCCTAAGTTTATTAAGCAACTAACATCTCATAATTCTTATGGTCATGTTTAATAATTCCCAGTTGCCCATTATTTTGGCTGCCACGGCTAGAAGAGATCTGTGACTTCGAAAGAGGGGTTTCAAAGGAGCATAGCGGATTTAAAGTGTGTGTGTGTGTGTCACCAGATCACAACCCAATTGAACACTTATGGGATACTCTGGAGCAGTGCCTGAGACAGCGTTTTCCACCATCAACAAGACACCAAATGATAACATTTCTCATGGAAAAATTGTGTTGTATCCCTCTAAGAGCGCCAGACACTTGTAGAATCTGTGCTATTATTTTGGAAGTTGCCTGTATGTGTACTATACAAAACGAATGTACAGTATAGGCATGCGTGTCATTCAGGCCTGTATGGTGGCAGTGTGGGATGATGAGTAACAGGGTGAGGCTTCAAGCTAATACAGGGGTGCATAGCAGAGCTAGGTTAGCCCACAAGTCCCCACTGTTCTGTAACATTCTTAGTAAATGAAAATACACAGCCAGCTAGACACAACCCATAGGTATTTCTGTAGTAGTCCCCCCCCCACACTTAGACATAATTGCTCTGCTCCTTCCACATTACAGGTGTTACTTCTTGGAAATGACTACTGCCCAGCGCTGAGGCATCTAATGACAGGGGCCGCAGACTGTTTTTTTAAAGAGGGAAAATTATTTGTAAAATGCAAGCAGCAATAAGAAAATTCCAATATCCATTTAGACAGGTGTTGCTGAGCTGTCAGAGTTCAGTATCTAGGACACAAACACCACAATCTTAGAGAAACAGTGAGTAGGCTAAACTGGCATTATCGTATAGAGTCCACGCCCCCATGGAAATCTAATTAGCATAAGCAAATACCCGTTTAAGCTAGAGATATGTTTTTTGCATGGACAGTGTCTCAAAATCGACCGCATCCGATGTCGACCTTCCGCATCTTCAGTGGAAGGTGGCAGAGCTACAGTGGTGTCAGACCAAGAGACATCCCGAAAATTGGGTTGTCACGAAAATGTTCTTTAGCTTCTGAACGGTTTAGCCGACAAACTAATATGACTCAAACACTACGAACTCCACAAGCGTCACAGGTCTCATCAGAAGTTGGTACCACCACCAACTTTGGTCTGTAGCTTCCTAACAGTTTGGGCTACACACTAATATGACGCCACCATCGAAAGGTAAGATTCTCAAACACGTTTGTCTCTAGGACACCCACAAGCCTCGTCTGAAGGTAGCTCGGTACCAGTTAAAACAAATAATGGAAGTACTAGTGTAAAAAAAAATCCCTCTGATATAGGACAGACCCTTCAAAACATACTTCCTTTTTTATTGATATTTTGACCATCTGTTTTGCCATGTATGAATATGCTTTTCTATGGGCTAATAACAGTAAGGCCAAATTTGTATACTCAAATAGGTAAATTATCCTTGGAATGACCATCTTAAAACAATTCCATGTGTTAGTTAGGGTGGGTTCGTAAATTCAATCTGGAGTGCCAGAGTGTGCTCAGAGTGCGCTCTGGGCGTTCGTAAATTCAGAGCGTAGGGTTGATCTGAGCTTTCTGACCCCACAACGGCAGTCAAGTACCCAAGCCAACTGGCTAACGTTTACAAGCTTGCTAGCTACTCCCAGACACAAAATGAGAGAACACCTCACTGGCCATTTTACTTGCCCTAGCAGAGCTGGTTAGGCTGTTTCATGTTATCCAGATTGTTGGTGACCAACTGTGCGGCTGTTGTTTACTGACACCGGCCATTTTCAATGGGTGCTGAGCGTTCGTAAATTAACCAGTTATTCTGCGAATTTACAAACGCACCCTTAGTAGAAATCCAGTCCCTTAGACCTTAGGGGTGAATGAACAGACATAAGCATCCCTCTCTTCCTACATAGGAACAGATAAATCAACAAATTTCCTAAATTTGATCCTGGACCTATGTCTGCTGGTGTAGAGGGTAGCTGGGTATGTGAACTAGTCTGTCTTGTCTAACAGGAGAGGAGTGAGACAGGGCAAGCGCTGTGTTGGGGTAGTTGGCTAGCTGACAGACCCCTGGCGGCTCCCTGTAGTGTTGGAGAGCAGTGATTCACTGTTTACCCAAGGTCCCAACACATGTGAAGCCTGCAGGTGGCCATCTATAAATAAAACACTGTGTCCCCGCCTTTCTGGGAGCCAAGGGCTCCGTTACGTGAAATGCTGAGCCTCAGCTCCAGTACAACCCTGCCTTACATGCTCCACATGAAGAGATCTAGCCTTCCACAGTGCCGAGTTATCAACGGATTGCCTTGTATGTTTATATGAAACTCAATGGGATTAGCCCCATTTACTTAATGTCCAGTTGAGGTAGCCTGGATATTACATTAATCTTACTTCACAAGAACAAAACACAGGAAAACAGTCATGCTTCCTCACTCAAAAGGTTCCGCTGAATGTTATCAACATTCACCGCTTCCTGTTAACTGAGGTGACTCTGCATATGTGCACACCAGACACGTTGAAATCTTCCTCAGCTGTAGGAGCTTGATACCCTCACACACACAATGTATAATGAGTGTGTGTGTGTGTAAAAATTATGCATTACCAAAACATGGAGCAAGTGTTCAAATGAAAAAAAGGGAGCATGGAAAGAGGTGAAGTTCATCCTCAACAAAAAGCTGAATGAACAGCACACTCCAGTGTACCCTCTGCCCCAGACAGACACAGTCCCCCACCCTACTCCCGCTACCATTTGAAAAGCAAGTGGATTTTAAAAGCCATTTTCAACCCCCTTCTCCCCTCTTATTTTGCACGGTGTCCTGCAAACAAAGCGTCTTTTCAGGCCGGGGGGTCTCGAGAGAACTGGCCCTTCACAGCAGCTCCTCTGGTCTCATCCTCAGCGCTATAATTAATGAAACAGAGGCTGTGTAAAGGAGAGGCTGTGTAAATCAGGGGGCCATCACCGCTGGCACATACCAGTCCTCGACAAATACAGCCAGACACCCAGCCTGAGGAACACTGACACAAACAAACAGGATGTTTACCTTTCCTGGCTGTTCTTCGAGCTGGTTCTATTATGCCACCTTGACCCTGGAAGTGGCTGTGAATGAAAGCTCTGCCAATATGAATGAATGTTAATGTTATGGGTCTCACGGAGCAGCCAACATCATTTAGCAGCTTTCCCCCTCATTCCCCTCTCTCATTAGCGTTCCAGTGAACTCTGAAAAGGTTCACACGCAGCCCAGCCATAATTCATCACGGAAAAACACTATCTTTTCTAACCCTCTGATCTCTAAAGTTGATAGGACCAATTACTGATTCCTCCTCTCCCACTACAAGCATCTGAAATGAGAATGAGTCAGGGAGGAAAGATGCAGGCATCTGATGGAGATATACCACAATAAGAAATCAGCTGCTCCTTCAATAAGACATTCAAGAGACAAAAGTTAAAAAGAACAATCCAATGGCTACAAACCTTTCTATAACCACTCACTGGATTGCTAGAACCCACCTTCCTTCTCTACATGCTACTGTTCAGGCAGCCTTCCTAGCTTTAGCTTATCTAGTCCTAAACAGTACTGATTAGACATAAGGACTACTTGGCTTATCCAAACAATAAATTAGACATGTTAGCAAGATCTGTCGCACCGCTCCAGTTTAAGTTCTGGAAACCTCGGAGATAACAAATACATGAATCTACACAGTAAACACCACATGGTAAAAGGCAAGAAATGAAAACTGTTACCTCTGACATTGAGGCTGCTCCACAGTGACCGACATTAGTGAGCTTTCGATTGGTGGAGAAACATTGGACCAGCATAGCTAAATGTCTGGAATGCATACAGTGCTGCTCGTAATGAGAATGCAACAACGCTAGTCTTAGTTTTTTATTGTAATGCTCCTGCAGAATGTATGGGTGAATTGTACAGGCTATTGCTGCTAGAACTAGGAGAGATGGGCTGGTCTGGGTCCTTCTCTCAGATAGGAAAGGAAAGTATATTTCTGTCCACCCTGGGAGGGGAACCACTCGTCCAGGGCTGAGAGTACAGCCATGCTCTTTCTGCTCAGCCATGCAAAAATTACAGGAAAATCTAATCCTGCCAGTCACCTGCAGACAACAAATACAGCTCACTGCAGCAACAGAGGCAATTTAGTCAGTGCCTGGTTATACACACAGGACCCAGTCACTGAGTTAATCATTCTTTACTGATAGAAAAATGAAGTCGGTGGTGCAAACTCAACACATAATATGCAGGCAGTGATCCCAATTTCACTCAGACAAATACAAAATTAAAAGGTTTATAAAAACTACGAATGCACTTACCCCTTGGCTTCCAGTAAATCGGATCAGCGGTTGTGAAGACAGGCCCTGAGAGAGATGGACAAGGACAAATTAATGGTCACATTGAAAAATGTGATCACACTGAACAAGTACATTTAGTGGGTGAAACTTCATAGAACCCTCGGTAAGGAAATGTAGTGGACTGTTCAGTAAGGCCCATTCAAGTGACAGGCACACTGAACAAAGCACTGTGCAATAGAGAAATCAAACCATATCAAAATTACCCCTGTTATGAACCTTCAAATAGTCTAGGCATACAAAAAGAGTAATCTTGATAATCTAGTTAATGTCCTTTGAACATTATGATAGAACTAATACGTCAAGCAGCAACTGGTGAGGAAGTAGTCCCTTTATGTCCCATGTGCATACTAACTCACAGTGGATCACAGTTAAAAATGTCATTTGGATGAGGGGTAACAGTCTGTTTTTCACATCAAGCACTCAGATTATAGTTTATTTTTGGACCTGCCCGCATGCAGTGGAAATTGCCTCGCAAATGCCGCTCCAAACTATCTTTAAATGTTGAGGCCTTGCTATCTCTCAACCCATTAAACCATCCCTTTAGAGGGTGACAGGATTGAAATGCAAAGCAAGCAGCAGGCTATCATCTTCAATCAGCAGAGCTTCCTTCCTCCTTTTCATATGCGTGTTCACCTACATAGACACACGAGCAGACAGATACACAGGCATATTCAGCAGATCATCTGTACGCATAAAAAGCAGCATGCCAGTTGCTGGGCAGTCATTTGTTTTTCATCACACAGGCTATTCATTACAACAGCCAGTCAATCAGTATAGTGTTCAAGGTGCTGACATTTTTTCAGCTGTTAACAGCCCCCAGATGAGGCTGATAAATGAAGTTACGGGGTACAAACACTGTCAATAAATCCTCTAGACGTTCGCAAAAGCACACCCATAAAATCAGATGAGCAATGAGAATAGCCTGATGACAATAGGCTTGGGCAGTATACCGGGGTATTTGGAAAAAGCCACGGGATGGTTTTAAAATACCGTCAAAACCTTAAGTTTTTTTTAAAATCCATTTGAATTTTGTAGCTACTTTAAGTAAACACCTGACGTCAACTTGTGCAATACATTAGGAGATAAAGAACATTGCGTTCTTCATTTCATCTGTCACATTATGTACAGTAGCCCCCAGTCAGTGTTTGTTTACAAGCACACAATGACAAGATGCCGGTGCCTTGTGAGTCACTCACTGTCGTGCAGCATGCGCCAGGTGATCTAACTACAGTATGGAATTCACAACTAAAATGTTGGCCAGCTAGATCTCTTATAAATATTACGTTTACGTTCGAAAATGCTCTACAGTTATGCATTTGGTTTGATAACTAGCTACTAAATTATCTAGCTAAGTGGGTTTCTTCTTCCAAACTGAAGCATTCGCTTGCAAACAGCAGAGAATCCCCCCTCCTGGAGAAAGAGCCTTGCTGGTTATGTAGCATTTGAGTAAAATGGTATCGTTTAGGTCAAAAACGTACAAAATGTTGGCAATGCGCTCATTAGCATTTAGTTAGCTTTGTCTAATGATTCTTTAGTACAGGTATTCCCAAAGTGGGGTACGCGCAATGCTGTTTGAGTGAGAATTAAGACGACTTGAGTAGTAAGACATCATTTGGCTGACGACACAACAGTGGTAGGCCTGATCACCGACAACGATGACACGACCTATAGGGCAGAGGTCAGAGAACTGGCAGTGTGGTGCAAGGACAACAACCTCTGCCTCAATGTGAGTATGACAACAGGAGCTGATCGTGGACTACAGGAAAAGGCGGGCCGAACAGGCCCCCATTAACATCGACGGGGCTGTAGTGGAGCGTCCTGACCGGTTGCATCACCGCCTGGTATGGCAACTGCTCGGCATCTGACCGTAAGGCGCTACAGAGGGTAGTGCGAACGGCCCAATACATCACTGGGACCAAGCTTCCTGCCATCCAGGACCTATATAAATAGGCGGTGTCGGGGGAAAAGCATATAAAATTGTCAGCCAAGTTAAACTGTTTTCTCTCGCACGGAAAGTGGTACTGAAGTCAAGACCAAAAGGCTCCTCAACAGCTTCTACCCCCAAGCCATTAGACTGCTGAACAATTCAATTCAAATCACCACCAGACAATTTACATTAACACCCTCCCTCCCCTTGTACACTGCTGCTACTCGCTGTTTGGTTGTTTCCTATGCGTAGTCACTTCTCCCCCACCTACATGTACAGATTACCTCAACTAAGCTGTACCCCTGCACATTGACTCTGTACCGGTGCCCCCTGTATATAGCCTCGTTGTTGTTAGTGTTACTTGGTAAATATGTTCTTGAACTGCACTGTTGGTTAAGTAAGCATTTAACGGTAAAGTCTACACTTGTAGTATTCAGCACGTGGCAAATAAAGTTTGATTTGATAAAAGCAACATACTATAATAAGAAGGAGCTAGAAGAGTCTTATATGGTGAGCTACCAAGTGGCAAGTACAGGCAAGCCCCATACTATTGTGGAGGACTTAATTCTTCCTGCTGCCACAGATATGGCTGGGACAATCTTGGGGGGAAAAGGCAAAAAAAATAATAAACACGGAGACAATGCCTTTATCAAACACTGTTTCACGACGCATCAGTGACAAGAAAGGAGATGTTTTGAACCAATTACCGCGTCTCATACAAGCCAGTGAATTCTATGCGTTACTGCTGGATGAGTCAGACGCGGTGGGCCTGGTACAACTCTTGGTATATGTCCGTTACGTTTATGGGGGCAATTAACCAGGGGGCAGTGCTAGGGGGCAGGCTAGGGGGCAGTGTTCGGAAATACGGAGAGTGACGTGCCCAAAGAAAACTGCCTGTTACTCAGGCCCAGAAGCTAGGATATGCATATAATTGGATAGAAAACAGATGTTTCTAAAACTTTAAATAATGTCGGTGAGTATAACAGAACTGATATGGCAGGAAATCGAAGTTCTTCCAAGTGGCTCAAGAAAAGGACACTACTGTTTTGCGCGTGCTCCTCGTTATTCCTCTTTCCTATTGAACAGACTATTTTCCGTCTGAAATATTGTTTATTTAGTGATTTGACAACCTGAGGATTAATTCGAAACATCATTTTACTTGTTTGGACGAACTTTACCGGTACTTTTGGGATTTCTTTGTCTGCATGTTGAACGACTGGATTGCAGAACTCCATGGCGCCAACTAAACAGACCTTTTGGGATATAGGACTTTATCGAACAAAAACAACCATTCCTTGTGTTCCTGGGACCCGTGGGATTGCAAACAGAGGAAGCTCTTCAAAAGGCAAGTGATTTATTTTATCGCTATTTAAAATTTTGTAACGCTTGTGCTGGTTTGAATAATATGTTGTGGAGCGCTGTCCTCAGACCATTGAATGTTCTACTTTCGCCGTAAAGCCCATTGTAAATCCGTTCGATTACCAAGACTAAGCTTTTGAATGGTGTACAACACTTGTATTTTCATGAATGTTTAATATGACTATTTTTGTCATTTGAATTTGGCGCTCTGCATTTCACTGGATGTTGTCGTAGGTGGTAGCGTCCCACCGATCCCTTAAAAACTTCTAAGGAAGACATCCTCTTATGCAAACCAGGACAACAGGAGAATATATTTTTTAAGTACTGGACAGCTTTGTGACATCAAATGCACTTGTGGTCAATATGTGATGGTATCTGTACTGATGGAACAAAAGCCATGACAGGGAGGCATAGTGGAGCGGTAACGCGTGTGCAAGCAGTTGCTCCTGACGCCACTTGGGTACACTGCAGCATCCACCAAGAGGCTCTTGCTGCCAAGGCAATGCCTGACAGCTTGAAAGACATTTTGGACAGTAACAAAGTTAACAATTTTCACAGTAAAGCAAGACCACTGAACTCTTGTGTATTTTCTGCACTATGCAATGAAATGGGCAGCGACCATGTAACGCTTTTACAACATACAGAAGTGAGCTGGTTATCAAGAGGTAAAGTATTGACATGTTTTTTTTTTATTGAGAGACTAGCTTAAAGTTTTTACTGACCATAATTTACAATTGTCTGACCGCTTGCATGATGACGAGTTTCTCACACGACTGGCCTATCTGGGTGATGTTTGTCGTCGTCTGATCTGAATCTAGGATTACAGGGACTCTCCACAACTATATTCAACGTGCGGGACAAAATTTATGATTAAGAAGTTGGAACTCTTTTCTGTCTGCATTTACAAGGACAACACACAGGTCTTTCCATCATTGTATGATTTGTGTGCAAATGAGCTCAAGCTTACGGACAATGTCAAATGTGATATAGCGAAGCACCTGCGTGAGTTAGATGTGCAATTACGCAAGTACTTTCCTGAAACGGATGACAGTCAGATTTCTGGATTGAGCTGTGCTCATTGTATCCTGCATTAGCATATCGCGCTATTACGACACTGATGCCATTTGCAACCACGCACCTATGTGAGAGTGGATTCTCTGCCCTCACTAGCATGAAAACTAAATACAGGCACAGACTGTGTGTGGTAAATGATTTAAGACAGACGCTCTCCAATACAACATTGCAGAGTTATGTGCATCCTTTCAAGCACACCCTTCTCATTAACCTGTGGTAGTTATTCACCATTTTCAATAAACAAATAAGGTTTTATATGTAAGATGGTTAAATAAAGAGCAAAATTATTATTTGTGCCCTGGTCCTATAAGAACCCTTCACTTCCCACGAGCAGGATTCTGACAAAACCTCACACTCACTCATTCATTCTTATGTTCAATAAATGGATCGTATAGTGTTTTTGGCAAGCTTACAATCAAATAAATAAAAAAACATTTGAGTGTGCTGACCCTGGTGCTAGAAAGGGTACGCAGCTGGAGGTTGAATGTTTGCTGAAAGGGTACGGGACTATAAAAAGTTTGGGAACCACTGCCTTCATACTTGTTAGCATTTTGGTAAGTGACATTTTTGGGGGATTTGAATATTATTTTTATAAAATTCCTGCAGTCAAATTATGCACTAGGTAATAAATAATGCAGAACACGTTCCTGAGAGGTTAAGTTAATATGTGCCAAATACATTCTCTTCAGCTGGGTTTTTCTAAACTTTAGCTAAGGGGCTAATGTTAACTTGCAAAATAAAAGCTTCTTGGTAACAGCAGCAGAGACAATCCCCTCCTGGATTAAGATCCCTGCTGTCTAATATTTGTTTTGTGGGTGTGCTGCAAACTGCATTTTGAGATACTTGCATAACTTTGAGCTGAGTTGCCTGTCCTAGTAGTAAATGATTGCATGTGTTCGTTAGCATCCGCTATGAGAATTCCTTAGTACTTGTTAGCATTTTGTTAGCATTCTGGTAAGTGACGTTTGACTTTTTTTGCGTTGTAAAAATATTTGATTTTTGTACAATAGCGCCCCTTGTGTGCACTAGCGGTAAAACCGTGTATCCCGGAATGGCACCGGCACGGTATGAACACCTGGATACCACCAAACCCTAGATCATAATGTACCCAACAGCACAGCCAAATTATATTGAATGCATCATGACATATGCAGACCAAAGAAACCGAACTCAGTTGTGTGAATAGGCATGAGAAATACTTAATCAAAAGCCTAATAGAACAATAAACAAAATAAGTTGTGATCAAATTCTTTAATGTTATGAGCAAAATAACTTTGGTAAACAAGTTGTACACAAACTTCCATCCATAGCATGTGGGGTTTTGGAGCCCCATCAGTGTAATTACCCGTTCAACCTACAACAAAGCCTGACCATGTCTAGGAGAAAAATAAGATTGTTTAAGAACAAGTGCCCCCATTCACCTTAGGTAAAGCTTTAAACCTATTACACAATAGTGTACACTGCTAAATAAGCCATGGTAGCGGCACAGCAGACAGCTGGGCACATGTCAGTGTATAGCCTACTCTCAAAGTCAAGCAGACCTAGACATAAACACACCACTACTGAGGAAACTTTTGGTTGCATGATAGGAGACTTAATGATTTTCCTGATGGGAGACAAAGCACAAAAAAGAATTCCACTAAGCAGTGCCAAGCTTCAATAAGTTAGCCTAGCTTGCCTATGTAACGAACAAAGGAAAAATATTTGGAGAAAAAATTGACAAGCAAGAGGAAGTCCATCTGGTTTCCTTCCTCATTGACACGTCTGGAGCTCACGTGAACCATAAAGCAAGGCTAGCCTGCCCAGAACAGCCCTTAGAAAGAGCATGGTCCCGCTGCCACTGAGGGGATGCTGGCACTGCAGAACACCCAACCACTGACAGAGCCCTACAAAATGTGTTTTATTACGAGTCTGTCCTATATCTGAGAGATATGATCAGGAAACAATTTTTACATGCATTTATGCCCTTATTTTAGGCACTAATCTTTATCTATGCTTAAATGTTAAACTGGTACCGGGAACCTTCAGACGAGTCTTGAGGCTTGTGGAAGCCCTAGGGCAAAACAGAGAACACCATCGTGTTCATGAGAATCTCATCTTTCAATAGTTTGTAGGCCATACCGTTTGGACGATACTTAACTTCTTAGGGATCGGCGCACGAGGTGACCGTTTGAGAGCTTGGCGTGCCCAAAGTAAAATGCCTCCCATTCAGGCCCAGAAAATAGGATATGCACATGTTTAGTACCATTGGATAGGAAACACTGAATTTTGTGAGTAAAACAGAACGCATATGGCAGGCGAAACCCAGAGGAACTTCTGTCCTGGAAAAAGTGGTTTTGACACATTGCTCATTTGGAACCCCTCCCTCATGAAAATGCCCATATAAGGGCATATGAATGCAGTACCCATCGCTTCCTCTGGATGTCAGTCTCGAGACAGTGTTCATTTTGGATGAATTAGACCAGAGAAGAAGAGGAAACCAGGAAGTGTCTTATTTATGTCAACACAAGGGAATGCGCGCTCCCGACAAGGCGCGCTGTGTGTTTACCGTCTTTATCGATCGGTTTATATTCCGGTTGATTTATAATAGTAAATATACGTAAGTGTTCCTAAGGATACATTTAAAACTGTTTGTTCTTGGACAAGTTTATAGGTATAAGATGAACGAGTTTGCGTCACGTTTCAATGGAGTAGTGGAAGCTGTCGTTTCTGATTATAATGCGAACCAAATGGAGATTTATGGATAAAATACCTTACTTTTTCTAACAAAAGAACCATGGATTGTCTTCGTTGGACACTTAGAATGACCTCAGCAAAAGTTATTCAACAGGTAATTGATTTGTTTTCGCTGTGAAATGTGTTGTGTGTGCCGTGATGGATTATGAAATTATAGTAATGGGAAAAATATGTGAGGTGCTACCCTCAAACAATCAAATGTGCTGCTTTCGCCGTAAAGCCTTTTTGAAATCTGACAACGCTGTGATATTGCCAAGAAACAGAGCTTTTGATGAGTATGGAACACTTGTATATTGGTGGATGTTTAATAATTCAACTTTTGGATTTTGAATTTGGCGCCTTGCATTTCACCTGGTAGTGTCGGGATTGGGGCGCTAGCGCCCCCAGCAATCCCCAAGAAGTTAAGATTTTTGGGATGTCTCATGGTTTAAAACTAATTAGGGGAGTGGCGGCAGTGTTGAGAGTTTGAGAGTCTGGTGTGCCCAAAGTAAAATGCCTGCCACTCAGGCCCAGAAACTAGGATATGCACATAATTAGTACTATTGGATAGAAAACACTGACGTTTCTAAAACTGTTAAAATATTGTCTGTGAGTATAACAGAAATGATATGGCATGCGAAAAACCGAGCAAAATCCATCCAGATTTTTTTTTGTGACATGCCTTCTTTTCCAATGGTTGTCTATGGGATCTGCTGAAAACCAGGACCCAGGTTGCAGTACCTATGGCTTCCACTAGATGTCAACAGTCTTTAGACAAGGTTTCAAGAGTTTACCTTGAAAAACAGCCAAATAGAAGATTATGTAAGTGGAGAGAAGAAGTGATTTCTGTCTGTGGCGCGAGGGACCTGGGAGCGTGCACCTCGGTATTTTACTTTACTATCGTTCAGGATATTATCCGTGTGAAATATAAGTCCTACTAAGTTCCATACATTATTTTATATTGTCAAATTCCTTTTTAATGTCTGGATTCCGTGATTGCATCCACATTCTCCGCAATGCGGATTTTATAGGGTCCTACTGAACACAGCCACAGAGCTCACTCACACAGGCAGCTGAGAACATATCACTTCGAACAGGGTAGCCCCTGGCATGCGTACTTTCCCATCAGTCATATAGTTATGTTTTTTAGTGTTCTCAAATCATGGGTGACTTGACACATCAAAAGGTAATATGTATGTGTTCAGGTTCATCCTTTGCCACATCCTTATGAGAATGAGGTGCTAACTTGAACACACTATGTGGTGAATGTAGATTCAGAGCAAATTGGGCATAAAGACAACGCACAAGAAATGTATTAAAACCAAAACCCGTTGTCAGATTTGAGTGAATGATGTGGAATGTGTGATGCAAAGTGAGAATTTAAATTTCACAAGTACCTCTGAACACCAAACACAGTCATTGAAACATGCACGTCAAATTCTACAGAATAAAGATCTTCTCCCAGATGTTCTCCAATATAACCCCTCCCTTTCCTGGAAAGAGATCCCCTCTGGTTTTACCTAGACATGTGCTCAGTCCAACTAGCCAGCCAGACCTTTAATGGAGCCTGCACATTCAGTCCCCCCACCCCTGCAATGTAAAACAGAGCACCTAATTTAGCTCCCCCATCCCCCTCCACTGACAGAGTGCAACACTCAGCCTGTTCATTTGAATGGGCTGCTGACATGTCACTATTCTCTGGGACTTGTGCCCAGAATGTTCTACAGAGCTAACCTTAGGACAGAATGTGGCCCCTGACTAGGTCCAGGACGATAGCAGTATTGCAATACTTGTTAGTGTTGCGGCAAGGAAACAAAAAAAGGAAGCAGATTGAATTTAGGAAAACAGCCTTAATGCTAGAAACAAAGATTGTCGTCTAGTCACGTGCTTTCCAAGCTACAGCACACAATATTTTACATACAGCAGGTTTAAAGGACCAAAGAGTTGTCTGCTTTGTGTTTTAATTTTTGCCATGGAAAAAATATCAAGTCACAGCCCTAATTCTGACCATGACTCAATGACAGGGCCATGAAAATTCACAACACCAGAGAACAGCCACCAGCTGGTGTCATGCAACAAAGTAAGATAATTCTGATTGAGTCTAGGCCGAAGATTTCTACTCTCAGGAAAGTACCTTTGTAAGACAAAGACTGATAAGAAGAGGCTAGAATATAGAGTTGAGCAATGGTGATCCGTAAACATTCACCGGTTGTTGGCAGTTTAATGAGTGGTTTGGACACTGGGAAGTTATTGACCTACAGACTAGTTGGCAAAGTGGCAGCTGTCTGAGTCTTGTGTTACCTGCATGCGAAGAGAAGACATATGCACAGACCCATTCCTGCCAAAGCAAAATCAATGTTTTCACTTGTGCTTTCCCCTTTTAACGTTAGGGCTACATTCTATTTGGATTACAGTCCTGCAATAGAAGAGACCAGAATAGTTAGTCTTAATCCCCATCCACATGAACCTGCCGGTAACAAGACTAGCCTATGACTAGAATGTCACGTGTCAGGGTCGGTAGGAGGGCTACTCCTAAAACATTGCAGGCCTCAATGTTCACCAAATAAACATCCCTATAGATAACAGTGCAGTGGTGCATTTCCCTCATCTCTCTGGGGAGATATTTGCACTTCTATAAAACACTGGTTTAAAGTTTAAACTCAATGTAACATAAATCCTCACAAATCAATGAGGGTCATTGTGTTGGCTTATTTGGAAACCTGTCAAAGGGGTCTAAACAGTTCTTTGAAATAAAAATGTGCTAAGTTACATAAAACCGCTTAATGTATTAAACCACATAGGCCTAAAACAGCTTAAATGAACGATCGACAGAAGGCTGTTTCCACATGGATATATATATTTTTTAAATATAAATTCTCATGTACCAGTGACGTTTGAAAATAGTGATGACGTAACACCATTGTTCCACTCTTTTGAAAACAAAATCAAAACACTACGAGGTTAGGCTAGTTGGCAACAGCTGTCTGTAGAGGAACTGAGCAATCGAAAGAAGAATTCAGTCAGAAAGTGAAGGTGACATTTCTATGAAGCTTCTACAAACAGAAGAAATTGGAACTTGAGATACTAGAACTTAGAAAAATCTCAATGCATTAAAAAGGAACTCTTCGACGGGAGTTCCAGTTGTAGGTTGAAGTGGGGGAAGACTATTCAAGATGTGACAGACAGCACCACAGAGGACACATTAAGGCAGGATTCTGCGTTTTTCAGGCAGAAAAGGACAGAAAACACAGATCTAAAATTATTCTTGTTGAGCAGTATTTCCAATGTCAGTCCGGGTTTGCTCCAAATCATAAATGTAAAGGACTAATTTTGGGTTAGATAAATCTTTGCTTTCATCTTGACCAATCAAATTCCACCATTCACGAACAGGCTTTGATCACCATACAGCCTCCGACTGAGGTGTACACTTTTCTCTGGTAGATTTTTTTCCGGTGTTTCTCTCTGGTAGCAAGTTAAACTCATCGTTAAACTCTCTTATACAGTGCAATGACTAGACACGAGACGTAGCAAGAACGCAGGTTAGGTCTGCTCTGTACACATTGACACCAGGCTGTCCAGTGGGACTAGCCCACAGGAGTCATATGGCTGTGGTTATGGTCTTGCTAGTGCCCCATTCGTTCTGTTCCAACTGGACAGTCAGCATTCCTTAAATATCCATGGCGCAGGGCCTGCACGAAGCAACAAAATCCAGACCAGTCGCTGTTACTTCCCACAGGGTCAGAAACCTGCCCTGTATCATCCCAGATAGCATGACAAAAACTATTAGTGCGTTTTGCCAAATAAGAAAATGACGAGTTTCAGACAACGCAAAATATGGACTACTGTTTTACAAATGGGCAACAAGCAGTAAGAATGTACATTCTATTTTGGCTTATTTAAACTGATGGATTGCACGATTGGGTGGAAATTATGTATTCCAGCCTCATAAAGACATGTTTCCAGTGACAGCCAATTGAAGGACTTCAGGGGCAACAAACATGCATACTTAGTGAGGCGGCAGGTAGCCTAGTGGGTAGAGCGTTGGGCCAGTAACCGAAAAGTTGCTGGATCGAATCCCCGAGCTGACAAGGTAAAAATCTGTCGTTCTGCCCCTGAACAATGCAGTTAACCCACTGTTCCCCGGTAGGCAGTCACTGTAAATAAGAATTTGTTCTTAACTGACTTGCCTAGTTAAATTAAAAAAAATGTAAAGTAGGATAGAGGACAGCTCATTAAAGCTCAATCAGTCCCTTGTCTCTAATGTCAAGGGGAAAAGTCAACCCAGAGAATTAACATCTCTCCTTGCACCCGCCAGCAAACTAAAAGTGCTGAAAAGGCTCTCCAATGACAGGATATGAGGCGTGTCTCCTTTGCTAGTTTGTGAAGCTACTTGTAGCAAACATCTCGAAGCCTACGAGCAAGACTGGATCACACGTGAGAAACAAAATAATGGTAAAATGTTTTTACTTAGCTTATCAAATGAAAAACTGATTAGAAATTATTAACTTCTCTTCATCCTTTTATCATACATAGAGCTCAATGCTCTGGTATCCTGCTGACTTCAGGGGTGATGTAGGCCTACTGTGTAAGGAACATAATTTACAAATTCATACTGCCTGCACAGAAGCCAAGAATAACCTGGCCATTACCTCACCCATTGAAACCAAAAGGTTTTGGGCCAAAACAGTGTCAATCATCCCACAGAGGGACACCAAAAGTTCAACTCGTTTTCTATCCATTTTGCTGAAATAGCCTATTGTAGGTACCATGTTGAAGGTTTTGGCATGATTTCATACACTGGTTGCTTTTCTAAAAAAAGGTTACTCCTGAAGTAACTGGAGGCAAAATATACTTTGATGAAAACCAGCAGCCGGTAGAATAAACACTGCCTATCAAAAAACAAAAGACGGTACAGCAATAGAATGTTCTGAAAAGGTCTTGGACGGTATTCAATTCTTTACAACCTGCGCTTGTCTGACAATTGGGGGACATGTAGGGTAGAGGACGACTGCATCAAAAAAGGCCACGTTTTAACACTTTGCAGTACATTTATATCAAAGCTTCAAAGGATAAAATATCACATTAGGCCTTATTTTTCCTTGTGTGTTAGTCTCCAGATTGGCAATCCCCAGAATGGAGCTCCAGTTCACTCTGTACTTCCGCTCAGATGTACAAGCAGAGGAACGGGCTGACGTTGGCACTGCTCATGTCAGAAATGGATAACAGTCTGCCATGCTACCTGAGGACTATTGTACAATGCACTTAGAAAGCACAATGCTCTAAATGCTGTATAATAGGATTGTGAGGTATACCGTATTCCCGGGGTATTTGGAAAATACCACAGGTTTTTCAATACCGTTTAAACTATTAGCTTTTTTGTATTATAAAATTGAATATTTGTATCTACTTTAACTTCTTAGGCAGCAGCGCACGAGGTGACCGTTGGAGACCCTGGCGTGCCCAAAGTAAAATGCCTCCCATTCAGGCCCAGAAAAGAGGATATGCACATATTTAGTACCATTGGATAGGAAACACTGAATTTTCTAAAAGTGTTAACCATTTGTCTGTGAGTAAAACAGAACGCATATGGCAGGCGAAACCCCGAGGAATTTCTGTCATGGAAAAAGTGGTTGACACATTGCTCATTGGGAACCCCTCCCTTATGAAAATGCCCATAAGGGCATATGAATGCAGTACCTATCGCTTCCTCTGGATGTCAACAGTCTCGAGACAGTGTTCAGATTTTTTTCAGAGCAGAGAAGAAGAGGAATCAGGAAGTGTCCCCAGAGATGTCAATAGAAGAGGATGCGCGCTCTCGCCATGCGCGCTCTGTGGTTTTTTGCTTTATCGCCCAGTTTATATTCCAGTTGAATTATAGTAAATATACATAAGTGTTCCTAAGGATACATTAAAAAGGATGTTTGATTGTTCTTGGACAAGTTTATAGGTATAAGTTGAACGAATTCTCTTCACGTTTCAATGGACGATTGGAGGCTGTATTTTCTCATTCTAACGCGCCAACCAAACGGAGATTTATGGACATAATAGATTACTTTTTCTAACAAAAGAACCATGGATTGTCTTCGTTGGACACTTGGGAAGCCCTCAGCAGAAGTTTTTCAACAGGTAATTGAGTTGTTTTCGCTGTGACATGTGTTTTGTGTGAACCGTGAAGGCTAATGAATTCATGGTAATGGAAAAATAGTGAAGGTGCTACCCTCAAACAATCAAATGTGGTGCTTTCGCCGTAAAGCCTTTTTTGAAATCTGACAATGCTGTGATATTGCCAAGAAGCAGAGCTTTTGATGACTATGAAACACTTGTATATTGGTGCATGTTTAATAATTCAACTTTTGGATTTTTAATTTGGCGCCTTGCATTTCACCTGGTAGTGTTAAGTAAATACCTGCAGTCAACTTGTGCAATACGTTAGGAGATAAAGATCACATTCCTCACTTCATCGGTCACTACTTTTCTTTATGAAGCTTACCGGTAGTCCAGAGTCACGTGGTGTTTGTTTACAAGCACACAACGACGAGAGGTGACCTAGTACGGAATTCAAAATATTTGCCAGCTTTGCCAAACCGTGAGCCCTAAGTTTAACTTGCAAGTACATGGCCAAATGAATAAGGTGATGGGGCATAATATGTTAGCTTTCTGCCGTGTGAGAAGTCCTCCTTCTCTCTCGGCATGTTTTCTCCGTACAGAGCAGGCAGGCCCGTTGCCCTAGCAACACCGGACTCCACACAGACAGCGTGAAGCCTACACATTCTGTTCCAGAGCCAGTACTGTTCTTCCTTCAGACAAGCATTAATCAACTGTTCATTTGCACAATGTTTCTCATTCGCATTGCTTGTCAATGTCCCAGCTCACTAAAAACAACAGTATCATTGCCTGTCTTATTTAGCTAGCAGCATCCATTGAAAATGCAATAATACTTGTGCTAATTTTGTTAGCATTCTGGTTATAAGGTCATTTTTTGTTATCGAATATCCTGGTATGGCACAAGGTTGGTATGAAGGTATGACCATCTGGATACCACCCAATCCTACTGTATAATACCATTCTCTGAGGAGGACTTGACATATATAAATAAATGATTTCCTTGTCTAAGTGAACTGGCAGTGCTTAACTCTGTATTCCATCTACAACAATCATTTAATTTCACAAAGCAAGAAGCAATAAAAGATTAGTCATTCTGCTGTGTGTTTGGAATAGACAATTAAGGTCACAGTTATGAAAACTTAGGACACTAAAGAAGTCTTTCTACGGACTCTGAAAAAAACCAAGAGAAAGATGCCCAGGGTCCCTGCTCATCTGCGTGAATGTGCCTTAGGCATGCTGCAAGGAGGCATGAGGACTGCAGATGTGTCCAGGGCAATAAATTGCAATGTCCGTACTGTGAGACGCCTAAGACCGCGCAACAGGGAGACAGGACGGACAGCTGATCGTCCTCGCAGTGGCAGACCGCGTGTAACAACAGGATCGAAACATCCAAACATCACACCTGCGGGACAGGTACAGAATGGCAACAACTGCCCGAGTTACACCAAGAACGCACAATCCCTCCATCAGTGCTCAGACTGTCCGCAATAGGCTGAGAGAGGCTGGACTGAGGGCTTGTAGGCCTGTTGTAAGGAAGGTCCGCACCAGACATCACCGGCAACGTCGTCGCCTATGGGCACAAACCAGTCTCTGGACCAGATAGGAGTGGCAAAAAGTGCTCTTCAACGACGAATCACAGTTTGTCTCACCAGGGGTGATGGTCGGATTTGCGTTCATCGTCGAGGGAATGAGCGTTACACCGAGGCCATTACTCTGGAGCGGGATCGATTTGGAGGTGGTGGGTCCGTCATTGTCTGGGGCGGTGTGTCACAGCATCATCGAACTGAGCTTGTCGTCATTGCAGGCAATCTCAACGCTGTGCGTTACAGGGAAGACATCCTCCTCCCTCATATAATACCCTTCCTGCAGGCTCATCCAGACATGACCCTCCAGCATGACAATGCCACCAGCCATACTGCTCGTTCTATGCGTGATGTCAGTGTCCTGCCATGGCCAGCGAAGAGCCCAGATCTCAATCCCATTGAGCACGTCTGGGACCTGTTGGATTTGAGGGTGAAGGCTAGTGCCATTCCCCCCAGAAATGTCTGGGAACTTGCAGGTGCCTTTGTGAAAGAGTGGGGTAACATCTCACAGCAAGAACTGACAGTCCACAAGGAGGAGATGGACTGCAGTACTTGATGCAGCTGGTGGCCACACCAGACACGGACTTACTTTTGATTTTGACCCCCCCTTGGTTCAGGGACACATTATTCAATTTCTGTTAGTCACATGTCTGTGTAACTTGTTCAGTTTATGGCTCAGTTGTTGAATCTTATGTTTAAACAAATATTTACACATTTAAGTTTGCTGAAAATAAACGCAGTTGACAGTGAGAGGACGTTTCTTTTTTTTGCTGAGTTTAGTATAGTGTGTCTATTTTGAGACACTGTAGCCAAGAGTCAGAAATAATCTAAGATGACAAGAAATCTGTCATTAATTGAAGTTTTTGCCAAACTGTCATCAAAATGACAAATAATATACACAAACGCTTCCGAACTGTTTCGGCTGGGAAGCATAAGGACGCCTTTGTGGTGTAATCTTAAATACCAGTGAATATAGGATGAGGTTTATACTATTACATTCTGACATATCTTAAAAGGATAGTTCACCCAAACTAAACAGTAATCCATGCTTTGGTTTCCCTGGCAGCTTTTACAAAAGCATTTGCCCAAATCCTATTGAAGTCATGACACCGATATTAGCATTTCTCACATGTTCAAATCTATAAGTGACTGTTGAGACTGAAAATGTTGAACAATTTCAGATGATTTGGACAATGCTAATATCGGTCCCATGATTTAAATTGGATGTGAAACAAATGCTAGCATTTGGAAAAAGTGCAAGGGAAATAAAACCAAAGCATGGATTGCTTTCATACCTTGTACAAAGACTGCTTACAGGATAAGGAAACCACCCAAAATACACAATGACATAATGAATATCCCTTTAAGGGATTACTCGACATGTCTGTACGGGAGGACTTGTAGGTGCCTTGAGAATTTTCACCTAGTGGGCTCTGGGATTTGAGCAAGCAACCTTTGGGTTAATAGCCCAACGCTCTTAACCTCTTACAGCTAGGGGGCAGAATTCCTAGTTTCCGCCTGTGACGTGCCCAAAGTGAACGGGCTGTCACTCAGGCCCAGAAGCTAGGATATGCATATCATTTAGTAGCTTTGGATAGAAAATACTTTTCCAACACCGTTAAAATTATGTCTGTGGCTATAACAGAACTGATTTGGCAGGCGAAAACCCGAAGGAAATCCAACCAGAAAAAAAAAAAATGTATACTCCCATGCTCTTATTTTGAAAAGCATTGGCCATCCACCATTTTCCTATTCCTATGGCTTCCCCTATATGGTAACAGTCTGCTATTGATGGCTTTGGGCTTGTATTTTGAAAAATGAATATGTTTCTTCACGTGAAGGAAAGCGTGCACCGGAAGAAAAATAGTGTTTGGGCGAGTTCTGGGGAGAGCACTCGAGGGAATTTGCCTTGTCTATTGAACATAGTCATTTCCGCGTGAAGTTATCGTTTTATAACATTTTAGACAACCTAAGGATTATATAGGGTCTTTGTTTGACAAAAATATACAAAGTTTACCGGGAGCAATTTTGACTTTTCTGTCGTCGTTTTGACAGAGGTGTTTCCTGTGGATTTCTGAAATCAATGGCGCCGTCTAAGCGGCGTTTTTCGGATATAAATATGTACTTTATCGAACAAAACGAATAGCGGTTTTGTAGCTGGAACCCTCCTGGTTGAAAACATCAGAAGATCTTAAGTAGGTGAGTTTTTATATCTTTAATTTGTGATTGTGTCGCCAGTGCTGGTTAAAAAAGCTATTTTTGTGAAGGTGCTGACCTCAGATAATCAAAATGTTTTGCTTTCGCCGTAAAGCCTTTTTGAAATCTGACAACAGATTTAGATTACCAAGACGCTAAGCTTTGTTACCATGTGCAACACTTGTATTTCCATGAAGGTTAAATATTACGAATTCTTATTTTGAATTTGGTGTGCTTTGTTTTTATCGAAAATAATCCCGCTCACGGGATCCGTGGGGCAAGAAGTTAACCTCTACGAGATACATTTCAAAACATAATTCCCTCAGCAGTGAAAAATGGAGCCTAGGGATGAAAGGCATAAAAGGCAAAAAAAGTGCCACTATTCATCAACTAAAAGGCTGCATTCTCTGAAATCAGCGCCAACCTCAGGCAGGGCAATAAAGAGACAAGCTATCCCGCATTGCCACAGATCACAGCGTGCCAATCCCTCCAGTTTAACTTCCACACATTTCTACCAGCATGTTAAAAATGTGCAACCAGATGGAAAAACTCTAGACCAACTTTACTCGACAGAGACGTGTACAAAAGCTCTCCCTCCGTTAGGCAATTCTGACCATAATTATTCCTGCTTAGAAGCAAAAATTAAAGCAGGAAGCACCAGGTGGTCAGATGAAGCAGCTAAGCTACAGGATTGTTTTGCTAGTGGACTGGAATATGTTCCAGGATTCTTCGATACACCACATCAGTCACTGGCTTCATCAATAAGGGCATTGATGACATCGTCCCCAGTGACTATACGTACATACCCCAACCAGAAACCATGGATTACAGGCTACATCCACACTGAGCTAAAGGCTAGAGCTGCCGCTTTCAAGGAGTGGGACTCTAACCCAGAAGCTTGTAAGAAATCCCGCTACGCCCTCCGACGAACCACCAAACAGGCAATGCGTCAATACAGGACTAGGATTGAATCCTACTACACTGGCTACGACGCTCGTCGGATGTGGCAGGGCTTGCAAACTATCACAGACTAAAGGGAAGCACAGCCGCAAGCTGCCCAGTGACACAAGCTAAATTACTTCTATGCTCACATCGAGGCAAGTAACACTGAAACATGCATAAGCGCACCAGCTGTTCCGGACGACTGTGTGATCACGCCGATGTGATTAAGACCTTTAAACAGGTCAGCATTCACAAGGCCGCATGGCCAGACGGATTACCAGGACGTGTAGTCCGAGCATTCGCTGACCAACTGGCAAGTGTCTTCACTGACATGTCCTTGACGGAGTCTGAAATACCAACATGTTTCAAGCAGACCACCATATAGTCCCTGTGCCCAAGAACACTAAGGTAACCTCCTAAATGACTACTGACCAGTAGCACTCACGTCTGTAGCCATGAAATGCTTTGAAAGGCTGGTCATGGCTCACATCAACACCATTATCCCAGAAACCCTAGACCCCTGCCAATTTGCATATCTCCATTACACCCTTCACTGCCCTTTCCCACCTGGACAAAAGGAACACCTATGTGAGAATGCTGTTCATTGACTACAGCTCAGCATTCAACACCATAGTGCCCTCAAATCTCATCAATAAACTAAGGACCCTGGGACTAAACACCTCCCTCTGCAACTGGATCCTGGACTTCCTGACGCGCCGTCCCCAGGTGATAAGGGTAGGTAACAACACATCCGCTACGCTGATCCTCAACATGGGGGCTCCTCAGGGGTGCGTGCTCAGTCCCCTCCTGTACTCCCTGTTCACTCGTGACTGCATGGCCAGGCACTACTCTAACACCATCATTAAGTTTGTCGATGACACAACAGTGGTAGGCCTGATCACCGACAACGATGAAACAGCCTATAGGGAGGAGGTCAGAGAACTGACCATGTGGTGCTAGGACAACAGCCTCTCCCTCAATGTGATCAAGACAAAGGAGACGATTTTGGACTACAGGAGGAACGAGCATGCCCCCATTCTCAACGACGAGGCTGTAATGGAGCAGGTTGAGAGCTTCAAGTTCCTTGGTGTCCACATCACCAACAAACTATCATGGTCAAAACACACTAAGACAGTCGTGAAGAAGGCACGACAAACACCTATTTCCCCTCAGGAGACTGAAAAGATTTGGCATGGGTCCTCAGATCCTCAAAAAGGTTCTACAGCTGCACCATCACTGCCTTGTATGGCAACTGCTCGTACGGCCCAGTACATCACTGGGGGCAAGCTGCCTGCCATCCAGGACCTTTTTACTAGGCGGTGTCAGAGGAAAGCCCTAAAAACTACTCTAGTCAGAGGTACTGGAGCGCCAAGTCTAGGTCCAAAAGGCTTCTAAAACAGCTTCTACCCCCAAGCCATAAGACTTCTGAACAGCTAATCAAAGGGCTACCCAGACTATTTGCAATGTACTCCTAACAATGTAGCCTTTAAATTAATGTCTGTTTAGTGGGCAAGAAAATGCAACAGCATTATGATACTAATAGGCAATATGCTTCAAAGACAAGCACAGCAGGATATCATCCATGTTCTTATTACCTATATCAAGGACACTGTTTAGTGTTACCAGGGTAGGTAGCCGATGTTCGTTCCCTTTGTGTCTCAAATATCACTGGCAATGTTGGGCACTTCCTCTTCCCTAACTTAATTTAAAGACAATCATAAAACCGCTTGCCATACTACCTATAAAAAATGGTTTGTTACTGTAGCTAGCTTGCATGACCAGGCTTTTCTCAGTCAAATATAGCATGAGCCAGCCAGCCAGCTCCCCAAGTAGAATCAAGCAAGGGAGGGGACCTTTTATATTGCTAGCTAACGTAACTCTCCAAGTCCATGACTGACTAACATCACCACAACAATAACTTTGTTATTTACTAACTTTAAAAAAATGTTACCGTCACTAATGGAAATCACAGTAAATGGGAGAAGGGTAAACTTTGAAAAAAACTGCAAGATCGAGCAGGCAATTTGGGCTACTGATGGCTAGCCTCCAAGCTCACTTTTCAGGACTGCAAGAAGCAACAGAAGCAAAGAGACTTAACCTAAGTTTTTTTTATTGCACTTTACTTGTGGATTACAATTCATGCATAGCTGGCTATGTAGGTAGCCGATGACATTGCTCGCCAGAGTTTAGTGTTAACTCTGCAAACGTAGGTAACTACTAAACTTTCCCAAATGTCATTGATTGGCCAAGTTAGCTGTTCAACACCACTAGCTAAAATTAGCTGTCTAGTTAGCTAAAAATATAGTTAACTATATACAATATATGGTTGTTGTTATAACGTACGCCCCTAGCTCCATTACAGACCCCGAATCAAAGGTTTAACAGCAAATCTAGGTAACACGTTAGTTAGTTAATGTTGGCTAGCTTACTTTGCTACCTAGCTAGTTAATGAAGTTGACCGTTAACTAATCGATTCCAACTAGTGGTGGTAACGACAAAAACTAGATAGCTGAATTCCTACCTATGCTGACAAGAGCACTTGTTATGGGAGTTAGCGAGCCTTCGGGATAAAGCTAGCTAGTGTTTTATCTTAAACTCATTGGCAGCTACCAGCCTCGTTTGCCACTACGTTAAGGTTTAAAAAAAAAAAAAAAAAAACTACATAATATATTTTTTTAAAGAAATTATAGCCAACTTAGTTACCTAGCTTAAAAGGACGAACTTTGCTGGTGAGTAATAAGCTAGCATCGAACTGTAAATAAAATAACTAAACGTTGGTTAAGTGACAATCGAGCCAATTAAGCTTGCTGGCTAGTTCTAGTTGAGCTGGCATGGTTTGGCCGCGAAGTAACGTTACCATATCCACTGCTAGCGGCTAGCTCTGTCAGCCACCCAGCAAAATAGACCCAACGTGTAGTTAAATAACAATGTACTTGAGTTGGTAACTTACCTTGCTGCTTTGATAACCTTCAAATGCTTTCAGGGCGCTGTCAGTGAGTTTTACGTGAAAGACGGAGACATTACTGCCATTGCTCACTCGTCCACAGGACAATCCGTAGCACTGCTCCTCTTTCAACGCCGCCATCTTGCTACCATTTCCTCCACGCTCACGCACGAACAGCACTCTGTCGTAATCGCACAAATCATTAGCTTTACAATGAATATTCATGTTACGTGCATTGCGTGATGAAGTCACAAGTTAAATTGAAACATGATAAATAATATATATCCACATATCCACGTGACATGTCGATACATTTATAAGGATTAATCATACTGTTTATTTACTTCAATATAATGAGGCATTGAGAATAGAATGTGAATCATTAAAAACACGAGACATGTCTGGTAAGTGGCTACCAGGGTAAACCAGATACACACCAGAGATCTGAAAGGGAAGAGGGGAAACACTAGGTCACTGGACTACGTCAACGAGACGTCAATGTCTGACTGAATCCATTAGTTGGGAATGTCCAGTCAATAACAAATTGGTACACAAAAATAGGCCGAGAGGAAATGCTCTAGTTTGCTAGCTTTATAGCCAACCAGCAAAATAGACCCAAACTCATTCCATGGAAGGTCACTCCATTGTAATTGATGAGTTAAGGTCACTGATTAGTTAGGAATTCCCCTCACCTGGCTGTATAGCTCTTAATTTGACAAATTGAAAGGAAAAACACTGCCCTCAACAGAATGAATTTGACACCCATGCTCTAAGCAAATGAGTACCTGTCTTCAGACAGATTATGTTGAAAAGGAGCATAGTGTCAAATATAAAATAGACAGTGTTTTCTACCTCCTGTAGTGCTATAAATCCATTTACTTTCTTTGACAGTAACAGTGGCAAGCTCTCATTTGACTTAAGTGTCTAGGTGTAGAGTCTATGTACTGTAATAACAGGAGGTGATGAAGTGCTCCCAACCTGTCAGAGATTGACAGTTGTACGGGTGACAAGACAACTTAAAGATTAGATTCCAAAAGGTTGATTATACAACAAACAAAAAAATAGTTGGCTCATAGTAACAGAATTGACAAACTTTTATTGAAATAAATACAAAATTAACAAATAAAGGAATGTGAGAAATTCAAACGCAACCAATGTCTGCAACACTTGACTGCCTTTTTACATATGGTCGATTGTAGAGGAAACATGATATTTCTCATTTTGTGACAACAAAATGACAGAAAATCAAATAAGCAAGTTAAACTGACCTAACCTAAAATTGGTATTAGAAGGTTCACCCTTCAAAGTTTGGTCTCAGAATTATCAAAAGTGAGGTATTCTCCATTGACTTAGAGTTTCTTCTTTCTGCCATTCAAAGGAATGTGACAGTTTCTGTTCACCTAGACTGTGTGTGGATCACAGGGCCAGATAATACAGCATCTAGATTAATCTCATACCCATCATCGGCACTGTCCCAGTAAAAGAGCAAAAGCAGAATACAAAGAAAAATGATCAGCAATAAAATAATTGCACAATCATATGCTTTAAAAATATAGGACCACATCACATAAGCACATTTTAAATAACTTTATAGAATTCTCATTTCATAGTGCTCAATCAATCAATTTATATTTAGAATCATTACCATATAGGAGCTCAAGACATCAGCAGCAATTAACAATTTGTCTCTGGCAATAAATGGACATATGCACATTTAAAAACTGTGGTAAGTACTTTTCATATACAAATGTTTATTGTATAGTATTTTTCATATAATTATCCCAAGCAGTGACAGAACAGTGTGAGAAACTTAAGGACCGTCACACTAAAGGATGTGGCAGATAAATCCATTTCTGTCCCCTTTTTTTTTTTTTTTTTTACCAGTTCCAACAGGCGCTGCCAGATGTCCAGTTGCTTTTTGTGGGGACCCACTTTGGAGGGTGCAGGCAATCACAAGAAAAAGTATTGGTCTCATCTAATTTCTGGCAGCTATGACAACTGACAAGGCGACACCTCCAATGGCTACAGCCGTGGCACCGAACAGCCATTTCCAGCTGACACCCTGGGGACAAAAGAAAACAAAAATGTGAGGCTTTATGTTGACTTGGAAGAATGTTTCATCACGTTGACATACATTCAAAAAAGGTAAGACATCCATGTACACCTCCAAAACATATTTCTGATCCCCAGCTGGGTTCAAATTAAATTTTATGCTAGCATCAGTTTGTTTGAGGACTGTCTCACCCATGATGACTTGGCCTGGTGTTTCTGCATGCCAACGCTGCCTGGGTTGCCTAGCATCTTCTTGTACATGGCCTGCTCGGCGCCTTTCTGCTCCGAGTGTTTCTTCACCAGCTTGGAGAGTTCTGCATGGATGGTCTACCCCAGGAGACAGCAAAGTGTGAGAATAAGCTGCAGGCGTACTACTCTACCCCCTTCCCACAATCACAGCCTGTGTATATAAAAACACATTCCCAATGCCTCTTGGCATCATTTATGCACCATAATAGTCATATGTTCTGTTAACTGCAGGTGGCTTGATTGTTGGCAATGGATGCTACTGTGAAATTAATATGCGTGCCAATACAAATCCAGCCAACAAAAGTAAAGAGTAGTATCACTATGCAGCTTCCCTGCATGAGCAAGTCCCTTCATATCAAGTCTTAGTCATTCGTCTCAAGGGTTTGTGAGTGGGCAATTTAGGACATTTTCACAGTACTGGCCAAAATGTCCATTACAGCTTCCAAGGAACGACTTACAGGCACTGTGTTGTGGACAGAGGAGGGTAGAGTTTGGGTAAGTCTCTGCTCTTAGGGTCTCATCTTCCACTGCTGCTAAGATTAAATGGGTGCGTCACAATATCAGGTTTCTACAGGGCCCCCCTTGGCATTCCCATGTTCAAATCAGCCGATACTTCTGGTCATGTACACAACAGTAATGTTTGAGGAAAGAAATTACATAACTGCTGCAGTTCTTGTCATCTTTCCCCATCTTACAAAAACGTTTGTATTGAGAAGATAACGGCAAATTGTGTTAATTCAATTAACATCCATCAAAAATAAAAAAGTAGGGAGTGGACCACAATTTTTGCATCTAAATATGCAATCTTCTAATCAAGACCATTGAGATTCTACTTGTAATGGTTTACTGCTCCTAATCTAAAACACTTCAGCAAAAACACCATAAACATTCCCAGGCAGCCACACTTGAGATGATGTAACCAACTCGGTGGTGCACCCTGCAGCCCAGTTCAGAATGCAAGAGCTTGTCTAATGCTAATAGAAAAGGTCAACATATGAACAACTACAAGCCCAACACACACTCATGCACTACATTAGTGTCCAAGAAGAAGAAAACTGTATGGGACAATTGTGCAAGGCATTCTGTCAGAGCATGATTTCACATTGGTGTGTGGGACTGAAAAAATACAGACAGCAGGAGTGGGGGGTTGGGGTTGGGCATGAGTGGTAAGTATTAACATGCAGCTGGTCCAAGTAGCTGTGGTTCGCTCTGTCAGATTTCCCTGTGCAGGGAGCAACATGTCTAAGCAATGCTTAGATATCACCTGGGCATCGATAAACCAACCTATTTACAGCAACAACACGAAATCAGATCCACCAAAATGATGAGTCTGCAGTCCACCTGGTTTCCTTCATCACCAATATTAGAGAATGTGGCACCACCTGGTGGATGTCAGAAAGAACTGCAAAAACATGTGGTCCTGAGAATTTGTTTTCATTCCACATCCTTCTAAATAATGATTTTGTGAATGTTGAGTGCAGTACCTTGTTGCTTGGTTCCAACTTCAGGGCCATCTTCAAATTCATTATAGCATCAGCATATTCTCCTTGCAAGGCCAATACCTACAGATACAGAAGTCCATGGTGATGCTTTCAGACATGCACACAAATACACACATTCAGTTGTGCGATACCTACCTTGCCTTTGCGGAATAGGGCTTTGATGTTGTCTGGCTGGTGGGCCAGTACTGAAACACAGGATCGTAGTGCTGCTTCGTAGTGATCCAACTTGAGCTGGGCAGCTGCCATGTTGTTTAGACACTTCACCTTAATGTCCATCAGCTCCTCCTCTTCCTCCGGGCTAATGTCCACTGAAACAGCAGTCACACACACCATCAGTAAACTACAGAGAGTCTTGTGCCCAGGCCCATCCAAAAACAGTGCTATCGCAAATAACAAAAAATGTCACCACGGTCACCTTTAGAGCTGGACTCTGTGATCTGCAGGGCAAAGCCATAAGAGTTCACAGCGAAGGCGTAGTCTCCTCTCTGGTAGTAGACATTCCCCCTCTCCCTCTTCTGCCCAGCCAGGGCGAACCTCTCCTGGGGGGAGAGGAGCTCAAGGTCGGGGGCCTCAGTGGCATCCAGCAGCTGTACCTCCAGGGCCAGATCAGCATTGGGAAGCACCTCAGGGGCAAGGCTGCCAGTGGAGACAGTGGTGAAGGCCAGAACAGGGAGCACACAATCAGAGCACAAAGTCAGGTCATGTACTATAAGCAGTGAGCTCAAGACAGCACCATTCCACTCACTGCTCTTTCTAAGAAAGGGAAGAGTGCTGAGGAGTTTAGCTCTCATTAAGAGGAGCACAAGTTAACCCTTGTGTTGTCTTAAGTGTAAAAACTGACCCACCACTATGTTTAACAGAGAAAACCCCCTAAATGATATTTCTTCAACTTGAAATTTGATTACTTTTCCTAGAGTGACCCCAACATTAGAAAAAGTGAAATGTCACCTCTGTACAGATTTCATGGAAATATGAACACCACCAGGGTACAAAGATTGTCTTATGGTTATAAATCATTTACACACCACAAAAAAACACACAGAAAATTAGTAGCACACAGACAAAACTAAAACCTTCTTGTGCAGCATCTCCCCTCCACATGACTTAAGTTCACAGACAAAAAAAACAACATTGTTTACTAATGTGGAATGTCAGAGGCTATAAAGGTGCTGCAGATGACAGCCCCCCCAGTTCTCTCTTTGCTGAAGCCATGAGTGCACGTTTCAGTGCCCAACAGATTGTGGATCAGATTTTTTCATATGTCCAGGAGGAACAAGAGAACAATGATTTAGAAGATGAAGCGGTATCTGAAGAAGATGGGGAATAATACAACCCAGAGCACGATGCATCATCTTCAGATGAAGAAATTCCCCAAGCTGAAGGAGACATTTTTGTCAAAGAATAGCAAAATAACATGGTCATAGTCACCATTTGACAACCAGGGCAGGATGCCATTGAAAGTCTTTCACACTTTCTCAAGAATGGTACGTTTTGATAACCGTGAGTCAAGACCTGCAAGACGTGGGAGACAAACTGGCAGCCATAAGAGAGGTCTGGGAGAAGTTGGGGGAGCGTCTGCCATACCTCTACAACCCTGGGCCTGAAGTAACAGTGGATGAGCAACTGGTTCCATTCAGAGGTACATTTTTATTTTCATATCTGTAATCTAAGTGATATTCACTGTTAATTGTATTGCTATAATATTGATTTATGTGATTAGTATCAGTGTCACAGAAAACAATCTCTTTTGTATAAAGCTCGCTGTCCTTTCCGGCAGTATATGCCCAGCAAGCCAGCAAAGTACGGCATCAAGATATGGGTGACCTGTGACTCACAATCCAGGTACGCTTGGAAGACGCAAGTCTACACAGAGAAGCCAACCAGTGGAGGCCCGGAGAAGAACCAGGGGATGCGGGATGTGCTTGATGTGACAGATGGACTGAGGGGGCACAATGTCAAGTGTGACAATTTCATCACCTTATGAACTCAGCCAGCAGCTCCTGAAGAGGAAGATCACCATGGTTGGCACAGTTAGAAAGAACAAGCCTGAGCTCCCATCTGCACTCCTCACAACAAGGGGGAGGGAGGCATTCTCATCAAAGTTTGCCTTCACCCCCACGCTAGTTTCTTACCTCCCAAAGAATAACAATAATGTGGTCCTCCTGAGCACACTGCACAAAACGGCTGAGATCAGTGATCGTGAGGACAGGAAGCCAGCCATCATCTTGGACTACAACCACAACAAAAGAGGCGTGGACAAGGTAATTGGAACTTATAGCTGCAGGAGGATGACGACTAGGGGCCAGCGGGCAATCTTCTATAACATCATTGATGTGTCCTCATACAATGCCTTCATGATATGGAAGATCAACCCTACCTGGATGCCTGATAAGCGGAACAAGAGGGTGTTGTTATTGGAGCAGCTGGGAAAGACACTTGTAACCCCACACATTCAAAGAAGGGAGCGCCTCCCTCGCACGCAGCGCTTTTGAAAGCTGTTCAGGGGGCTGAATATTGTCCTGAACCACCTGAGGCTGCAGCAGGCAAGAGGAGATGCCAATTCTGCCCTCCAAAGAAGGACTGTAAAAGCAAATACTATGTGCTGCACATGTGAGAAATACATCTGCAAAGTCCATGCACACACACTTGCATACTGTCCTACATGTGCTAATTAGAGTTGATTGATTTATGTTCTTCACATTTTTGTTGTATCTATTACCTTATTTATTGTTGTTGTTTATACACCTTGTGGGTGGGGGCAATGGTTCCAAAAATGGGAGAAGACTAGTATTTTGTAGTTGAATTCCTCATTGTACAGTATATAAGAATATATCACTATGTTGCCAAAAAAGATTCTTTGTTTCCCTTCAATAAAATGCATTAAAAACTACTTTATGCACATTTCTGCTACTTTCTTAGGCTATACAAGTGCTATCTCTTGCACAAAAAAATAAAAACTGACAGGTGTGTTGTAATAAAAACTAGTGGTGTCCACTGATTAAATGCAGTCTTTCTGCGTTGAGAAGAGGGAAAACCCAGATATTCACAAAGTTTGTGATGAATGACAGGTTGTTTCTTCATGCAAAATAGATTTGGGGTTTAAAATTCAATTAAGCTGCTTTATTTTATGGGTTTAGTGAAGGCGGGTCATTTGTTACCCTTAGGACAAGGGGAGTATACAGAATGTTAAGACTACACAAGGGTTAATGATGTCTACTCTGACGTCATGAAGCATAGAAAGCATTTCAGAGTTATCTTTATAGGTAATTACAATCTCAGAATAGATGGCTTGTTTGGGTAACAACGAGACAAGCGAGTGAAACCACAAGGAACCAGCAAGATTAAGAAACCCTCCATACCTCCCCAGGGCACCATATGCATATTTAGCGTCGGCATGGACGAGGGCCTTCTCCCCCATTTGCATGAGCTGCACCGTGAGATCCAGAGCCTGCGAGAAAGCACACCAGAGTTAAAGCCTGAAAGTTATACTTCTCATCTTAAATCAAAGACCAAAGTTGGAGGCATTGCTGGTGGATAAAATCAACACTGAACTGTAAACATACATGTGTTCCATTTACATTTCTCGTATCTACTCACATCACTACATTGAATGGAAGATAGTCTTTTAAGTGAAGGCAAATCCGATCTAAGTAGAATGTACCTGGATGACATCACCATCTCCCAGAGTGAAAGACAGCTCAGGTTGCACTTCTATAAGAGTCCCATCAGCCAGTGAAGTCTTCAGGTGAATCACGACATTCTGTCCTTTTGTGGGCCTGCTGTCTGGCCCATTCCCTGCCCGCAGAATTTTTTTCCTTAGCTGGCCATTACCTGCAAATAGATAAGTGAGAATAAGCTTAACCAAATGGTGATGACTGTCAATAAGTGATCATTGTCCTTTTTCTTTGACCTATAGTAAATATAAGGGTCATTTTGTTACCTAGTATATCCATCCACTCATCTACTTCAGATGAAGGGCTAACATCTTGGTCCTCTGCAGGCTCTGTTTTAGTCTTCTTCCCACCCCCAGCATCTTCCAAAGGAGGAGGGTCATCATCAATTCCATCATCATCCAACATCTCAAAGTCTTCCCCACTATCAAGCAGCAAGGCTTTCCCTGACTTCTTCCCTGTTAGAATCATCTCTGGGTTATCACCTGCACCAGTCACCTCCTCTTTGTCAGTCATCTGTTGAAATGTCAATGTGATTTAGAAATACAGCAGAGAAAAGGACAATCATGTTTTGGTAAACAGCATAAACTGTGTCTTTCCAATAAAAGTAGTGTTATTGGCTATACACACTGGAATTATACAGTGCATGTTGTTTGGAAAGAATGGATTGCTGTGGTTTGACCAGATTCATCCATATTCTGGGTCTGGTAACGTTAGCTAGTTACCATTACAGTGAAGACGCACTGCGTTTCTTAGAGCGAAACGTTCGAAAACAGCCAGTTAGCTAGCTTGCTACAGTAGCTAGTTTAGTTAGTTAGCAAGAAATGTAGCTAGCTGACACTGTGCATAACTATAGCCAATTACTAGTAGCTAGCCAGCACATTTCATAAACAAGTTAACATGAGCTATATAGCTAACTCAAATTACAAACTAGTATCAGTTATTTTAAATAATGTTGGTGATAATAATGTTCAGGATTTCAGTGGGTGTTTCGAGAAGTTTGAGAAGTTTGTTGTTGTGAGTTAGCTAGCGACCTAGCTTGCCTGCTAGAAGGCTAGCTAGTTAGTTGCTATCTTAAACAAAATTACCCCTGTGTAATTGTGTCCTTCATGTTTATTTGAACGATGCTACAGTGAGTACCCTTACCTTATGATATGCTTGGTAAAGGGACTGAATGCCTGATCGAAGAAGAGTGTGTGATGATAGCTAGCTTTGCTTGATGCTTCTGTCATGCGACGGCAGGCTCTTCCTGAGTTCACCGTAGGCCTAAACCAATAACCTAATTTAGCAGGCGTAGAGACTTGGCCTGACATCGTTCCTTTATTTCTATTGGCTCATCCTCTGTAAGCGATCACGCGATTGGTAGATCCAGATGACAGTCAAACAGATTAACTGTCTGTTCAAACCAATGATATAAACCCCGTATTGCTGATGCTCTGCATTGGCAAATGAGAGGCTTTGAAGCCACCAGTCACCATATTGTCCGTAAAACCTAGCGGTCAAACAGGGAAATTGTTCCATTCATTTTTCCCATAGGGGATTTTAGAAACACTTAAATTAAGGGCTGTGTTTCACGTAGGCTTACTCTGGGTTTGATAACCATATAAATCGCTTTCGGACGAGGTGACTTTTATCAATATATTTGGCTCTATTTAATCTGATTCGAAAATATTAATTAGCATCAAAGTAGACATCACGCAAAACTACAAATCCATGCAAGCTCCTGCACATCAAGACACCTTTGCTAACAGGTATTGAAGTGTGTCAATTAAAGACTTGCACAAGACTGTTCACAAAATTGTCCATTGCCAATTTACTCATTACTATGTTTAGCTAGCATTAGATAGTTAATCCAGAGATTTTATCTCGATTCAGCAGTCTCGTCCAGATCAGCATGGCATTTGTAGTTCTTTATGATAGCCACATCAGCAGCTATTTACATATATTATATAAAATATTTATTTAACCTTTATTTATCTAGGGAAGTCAGTTAAGAACAAATTTACAATGACAGTTTACAGTGGTAGGCTTTTTCAGGGGCAGAACGAGACTTTTACCTTGTCAGCTCAGGGATTAGATCAAGCAACCTTTCATTTACTGGCCCAAAGCTCTGACCACTAGGCTACCTGCCGCATTTCATTTTTTGGGGGGGTAAATACAGGTGAATATATTGATAAAAAGTTACCTTGTCCTAGAGAGATTTAACAGTTATCAAAACGTCACAACAGTTTCAGCCAACACGAAGAAGCAGTCCTCCATAGGAATGAATGGAATTCAACAGTATTTTAAATAAATGTTTCAAGGACGAAATGACATGTATTTAATCATGTTTGGTGTAGTGGGGACAATAACATTCGTATTTAAGTAACATTTTATTATAGAACTATATAATTTCAAAATATGCATAAAGGTGTCTGTAATAGAATAAATGTGGCCAAAACAAAGGTAGACATTAATAAATGCATTTATAAACTGGGTGGTTTGAGCCCTGAGTGCTGATTGGCTGAGAGCCGTTGTATATCAGACCGTATACCACAGGTATGACAAAACATTTTTACTGCTCTAATTACATTGGTAACCAGTTTATAATAGCAATAAGGCACCTCAGGTGTTGTGATATATGGCCAATATACCACAGCTAAGGGTTGTGTCCAGGCACTCCGCTGTGCATAAGAACAGCCCTTAGCTGTGGTATATTGGCCATATACCACACCTCCTCGGGCCTTATTGCTTATAGCGTCCCCAAAAATGTTACATTCGTGGGGGAGTGCCAAAATGGAGGCACCGAGGCTTCAAAACAGCACCCAGTTAGTCATCTAGTGTATATATAAATATACATTGGTTAAAAAAATAAAATGATTGAATGAATTCATAGGGTTGCCAAAAACAATTGAAATAGGTTCAAACCACACATTTATTTATAATTTAGTAAATTATTATTACTGTCTCACAGGCTTTGAGATAATGGGGTAGAAAATACTTTGGGAGATGAATCACTTTTTATTTTTTATTCTCTTAATGGCTACATTATTCTCAAATGAGCTGTCATATTTTATGATGTCCTTGCAAAAGTTTGAAAAGCATCAGGCTCTGTGTGAAGTGTCAATTAATAAAATAAATATAATACACACTGGCGATCAGAGGTGCACAGAAGAAAAAAAAAAAAGACTCAAACAACGAGGAAAAATCAAATTACATTTATTGATGCAGTTTCTTTTTTGATAAGCAAATTATCTGTTTTTCTTTCAGTCTAAAGAAACTTTACAATATAAAGAAACATACAAAGGACATATTTATTACCTACACAGGACACCTAACTCCCTAAGACAAGATCTTAACTATCCTACCATGAAATACAAAGCAAACCCAAGGGACAGACTGCTTCATATAGAATACTGCCATGTCATCAGAAAGGACAATGAACGGTACAGGATAATATTTATATCCCCTCCCCTTGACCCCTGCCCCACACAACCATCCCATCACCCGCAAATCTCCTAATGTTACAGTATTATACATCACAATAGAAGTACAGAGATGGCCAACAATTGCTTTACACAGAGGACTGAGAGAGGATCAGTGAGAATCAATATATACAACGCTATTTCATCAGGAGTGAATAGCAAGGACACAGTTTTTCCGCATAAGCATTACTTTTGATCTATTCTTTAATTTAAAATGACATTAAGTTCTTAAATTGATAAAAATCCTTCATATTAAAAACTGTAATAATAGGTGGTCACATGTTTTAATGAGACGATGGCCTTTGAGTAGGCAATAACCATTCTTAGAAACCATTTGAGATTATTTCTATTGGTAATAGAAGACAAGGACAGAGTGAGAACGCTCCAATTGCAAGAATAAACCGCATCATTGACATCATACATCCCCTTCACCGCCCTCTCTGTCCTTACAAGATAATAAAACAACGTCTCAAACCCAGCTAAATGGATGACAGTTTATTTTCACATATGTATCCCGACCAGAAATAAGAGTGTTTAGGGTGCAGTTACTGTATGTTCAAGTAAATTTACATGCATATTTCATTTTTACCACAATTTTGTTTTGGCCAATCAAATGTCCAGCACATCGTCTCTTTATTATGAAAACATGGACAGTTAATTTATAATTTACTTTCAGCTGTATTCATTGGTAGTGACTGACATATCAAAACATGTCAATGATATCAAAATGCATTATACAGTATTTACAAAAAGGAAATTAAAGGAAAGGAGGGCTCAAGAGTGTGAGGATGGGGCTGTAGGGGGCGGGTGGGGGACAGAGGGCTGTGTGCCAGTCAGTCTGCTAGAGGAACACTGGAGCTAGTCGTTCCTCAAAACAACTTACCCAGAAGATGTCCCTGTTCAGCTCTGAATCCAAGCTACTCCATAAAGTATCTGCCAACACTATAGCAAGGTCACTGGCAAAAGACCAATCACAGACAGAGGCCAGAATGATATTAAATAAGAACAGAAATATGTAGCTTGTTGAAAAATGACTTTTTGAAATAAACGTTATCTGCCGCTTAACTGTTCAGAGAAGCACAACACATAAGCAATTCATATGAAAGTTTGAGGAACAGCCTTGGGTCAATTCATTCCTTAGGTGTACATATTCTAAGGCCTTTTTTTGCACACAATTTCTTGAATAGACTTCATAGAAATTAAACAAAATAAAACAAAAAAAATTGAATAAAATACATAGTTTGACTCACAATTTAGTCCAACCAGGTGGAATTCTCTAATTTCTCAAAGTACATATTCAAGTGTGAGTATGTGGACTAAAAGCTACTCGGTTCTATAGAGCACTCCTTTCTTGTAGCGGGAGAGTGAATTAAGCCACACCGTGCAGTCACCAGTCGTTTCACACTCCCATCACCAGTGGTGCTACAGCTTCCCCATACCCAGGATCTAGCAGCCCATGGACAGGCCCAGACCCACAGAGGGAACAGGTGGATGGGAGCTCTGGAGTTGGCCCCTCTCTAAACTATGGTTGCATGTGAGAGGGGTCAGACACCGGATCATAAGGATCTGTGAGGTCAACCCTAACTGGAAGGAAGCAGCTAGAGGTTTGTACACCAACAACAACGACATGGAAACCGATAGCAAGTGGCCTGTATGACGTAATCAGTAAATAAAGATTGAGCCTCGAGATTGTATGCAGGGTAACAGTGAAAGCAATGCAGGAGGAGAAGGATCCACTTTCAGGATTCACAGACAAGTTGTATATCAAAACAACAAATAAACAACCACAATACAAGCTAAATATGTTGTATTTACAGGCAAGAGCAGATCCATAGAAGAGCATAGAGGGTCTGTAAAACCCTTTCTGTCTTTACTGAATTGGAAGGACACAGGTTGCAAGACAGAATAAAACATGTTCAAAGCCACCTGAACTGAAAGTAGAATTAGCAATTGTCCAAATTACATTTAAATCAATCCATCTTTGCACAGTAATGCAACAAGCCTGAACAAACAATTATATACACTGACTCAACATTTTGGGAGGGGTACGTGTGACCAGACATGTAGAAGACTGACAGAATAGAGTACCAAAGGATAAAGAAGTTTCTGATATCGCCTCCATTTTCACATTCACGTTTTGGGGAACTCCAGTGCTAACATGGATGGGAGTCTTAGGAAGGATCATTCCTAGATGAGTGATTTCAAGCAGGTGAACAGCTATTCTTGTATTCCTACCACACTCTGCTTGAGTGTTTACATTTTGGTGCCATGGTTTTCTGGTAGTAAAGACATTGGCTACAAGTTCTGCGAAGAACAGAACAGAGAGGTATGCGTAGGGCGTTGAGACAAAAAACAAACATGAAACATCAAATACCTAAAATCATGTAAACAGAAGTGTCATTGTGCATTTTTTGAGTGTGTGCTTATTCTGTTGTCGATGTTGTTGAGATACAATGTGCCCTTAACAGGAAATGATAACTACATCATTATAACAATATCAATTATGAAAATTATATCATTGTTATTATTAATAAAATACAAACATATAATAAACTGTTCTTGCCCTAATACATCACCAGTTAAGCTTTTCATTTCAAAACAAGAACACATTAACTGAATGAAGGTGAGCCTCAAACCTCAACTGCTGCATGCAAAAACAACATTTGAATAAACAAATAATAACATGATAAAGTAGAGTGGAGCCACCAGCCTTGATGCTGAGAGAACTGTTGCTGAGGAGGGTTCCTGCAGACAAGACAGCCAGAGTCCCCCACTCTCACTGTCCTGGGCCTGTGAGGAAACCAGGCAGACAGCGAGAGTCACTGAGCTGACTCTTCCTGTGGCTCTGAGACGGTTTCCTGCTCAGAAGCCCCACTTTGCACACACTGGGATGGGTGATCTTGATGGGAGTCCTGCGCTCCAGTGACATCCCGGGGGGCTGCAAAACACAGCACGCCATCCGGGGAGGGGGCAATGCAAGATTCAGTGGGTTGGGAGGGTAAGGGGGAGAGATAAAAAGAAACAAAATAAAATAGAATAAAAGATAAAATAAAAAATAAATCACACACTCATCGTCATGTTGGGTGAATACTGCAAAGAGAGAAGAAGGGAAGGGGGAAATAGATGAGCCAACGCTATATTACACTGTCCATATGATGCTAATTCAACATGCAAGCAACAAGCAACTTCACTCAATGTAATTACGATTTAGTCAACGTAAAAATGTGTTTACAAGCAGACTGCTTTATGAGACAGCCAGGTAATTAGGAATTTTCTACGTTGGCATTATAAAACAAATCTAATTTCGACAACGTGAAGTAAAGACCGAAGGGAAAGTGTTTAGGATATAGGAATCAAGTCAGCAGTGAGATGAGAATTTGTTCACAGAATCACGCTGTCTGATGGTTGCAGGTTAGTGAAGAGAACCACTGTGGAGTACTCACACTTTCACTTTGGAATGGGTTTAAAAAGTTGCCTGCCATCTCCCCGTCATCCCGCGGAGTTCCCGGGGGGTTGTTCATGCCTGCCATGTTGTTGGGAGAATTCTACACAAACAGAGGAAGAAACAAATCAAGATTTACCAAGACAGACCTTTACACTCTCATCAGCCATTTCTAGTGACTGGATGTCATCATAAAGTGCCATTATTGAATTTCTGGCAGCTTTGGGCCCAAACCAAATCATCAGTATTATAAGTTCTTTGGATAAACTTTAGCTGATGAAATTGAAAAGAATGTAAGATAAGTCTATCTAATATAGTATTTTATAGAGGCTCACCTTTGGCAACCCATCCATGTCACCAGAGCCTGAAAACAACGAGAGAGAGAGAGATTGACATGAGTGAAAAGCTCATCACTGTAAAGCTATAATCAACTGCTCTGGCTGGGGATCACATTCAACACTTAACACAGCTAATGTGCTTTAATTAAGCCATTTGTTTCAAATACAGATGAGACCCAACTTCATTGGCTTCATCGATCATGTCTCACCTGTCTACATAATCAATGTGCCCGTGTGCTGCCCACGTAATCTGCTTCCACTTCAAATCAATACTACTATGAAGGGAGCATTCCCTCTACCGTCCACAAGAGGGTAGTGTCACAATAGGAAAGTGCTACATCTCACAGAACTCAGCTACCGATTTTCAACAATTTAAAGTAGATGACCACATCAATATTCTACGGTAGTTCTAAATTACTGCCTAATATTGACACGCAATTTTCTGAAATTAAAATGTTCTTGTTCATCACAATGGTAAAACAAATTCCAGGCAACAGTTCCACATGCTGACAGAGAAGAATATTAGAAATTATTGAGCAGCTGATCGCTGCTGTTGGAACTCACCTAGCGATCCGTTCATATGGTGTGGCTCCATGCTTCCCATTCCACCCATTGGGCCATCGGGGCCCGGCCCCATCGGGAACTGTAAAAAAGTTACAACTTACTGATCTTTGTCATTATCATATTCAATTGTATAATGATCACCTCTACCCACTTGAAAACAGGAACCCCATGAAAAACAAAGAGCCAGCTTACATTAGGTCTGTTACCACCAGGACCAATAGGATTCATCATTGTGTAGATGTTTTCACTGGAATTTGTGGAGTCTGGTGAGAAGGAAACAGTTAGTCCAGCCTACAGTAACTCTGAGCACAACTGCACAGTGTTGTTCTGTATTTCTTTCAGGCACATGCATGGACAGCTTTGAGATTGAACTCTACAAAACCACCAAACATGACAATGCTCCATACAGACACATGCAGGTTAGAATTCATCTAGCCACATGGATTGGGAAAGCCTAATGTCTCACACTTTTCACATCTCATGTTTCCATGAACTTAGGGTTAAATCCTGATGACTACAGAGAGCCAGTGGAAAGTAAACAGGACCAGCACATCATGTTGCTCTCCTTGTGTCTCCATCTTGAATAGAATATGAAAAAAGAGGTGACCTTGAGCTGACATTGCAGTGTGGTGAGAGTAGGAGATATGTATATAACAAATTAAGGGATAGATAAGAGAGAACGAGTGAAAGAGAGAGAGGGAAAAAGAGGAGCAAGCGAGAGAGCAAGAGAAAGGGAGAAAAATAAAGAGTGTGGGGTTTGATGCCTGTTTGTGGCCCTGGGTGTAGGTTGTGCAGTCGTGACTGAGGGTGTGGCGGAGCGCGGGGGCTTGGCGACTGCAGTGGAAAACTGTGTTCCAGCTCTACGTGTAAGGAGCGCTGTGCACAGGTTGCCCAGGCAACGCATCACAATAGAAGTATGTATATAAATAATAAATAGTGGACACAAAAAGAAACCGCTTCACACCAGAACAAAAACTGCACATCCACAGGATGTTAGACCAGAGCAGTTTGTTCTGTCTGTGCTGTCCTCAACAGGAACATCAGACTGATGCAGCATCGCTGAGAACATCAGATGATCACAGCTCAATACTCTGCGAATTTACACAGGTTCAGTATAGACGACACGTAAATAGCTACTGTTGTTTAACATACAAATCACTCAATATGTCAGTTTGGCTGTGCCCACAAAGTAAATGAGCACTGGGAGGTTCATTAGAGTGGGTTGAGTGAGGAGTCACATGGAGACAAATAAGTATGACGAACCTCCTGGGCTAGGCATGATGGGGGTTCCTGGTGGGCCTCCACCCCCTGGAGGACCCTGGGATAAAGACGAGAGGAGGAGAGAGAGATTTAGAGGAATGATATTCCCAAAAAATCTGGACATATAAAGTAGCAGTCAGCTATGGCCAACAATACTAGTCAGTGTTTAGGCTTGAGACTTACCACATAGTTTCCAGGAGATGAGGAGGAATAGGCTATCTATATATATATATATATATAGAGAGAGAGAGAGATAGAGAGAGAAGAGAACAGAAAGGGGACACAATCAGTAAACTTGTGACATTCACAACAAAGAAATGGCTCTAAAACCAATGAGGCATTAGAGTGATTGAGAAGGTGAGAGAGCAGGACTTACTGAGTTTGCGTTGGGATTGGGCCAACCTCGACCTCCAGGACCCCTGACACAGACAGATGGGAGGAGAAGAGTTTGTGTGAGAGAGGCTCACTGCAGAACAAATTAGAGCTTGTATTCCCTCAAATTGTTGCTTGTCAAACATTCTTACGTCCCATCAGTGCTATTAATAGAAATTGTAATAGTACTTCAGATATTTGGACAAAATAAAACATCATAGTAAGTAGATGGAGGTGATGAAATGCCTTTGGAGAATGACTGTACTCACATGTTCATCCCTGGCATTCCAGGCCCCATCGAGTTGGGAGGAGGCCTCATTCCACCACCATAGTTCTACACAGAGAGAGGAACACACAGCATCAACCTTTCGTACTACCGAGGAGAATACATGCCAGGGATCACACTCTCATTTGTTCTGTTTAAGCCAGGCTCTGAGATTTTAATGACTTGATCCTGATTAGTAATGTATGTGTATAACGATAACAGGGGCGGACTTGTGTGTGTCTAAGTTGTGATGTGATGGCTGCACAGTGGGGGCTTGGCAGGACGGCAGCGTGGGGCAGGACACCGAGCAGCTCCACTCAGAGGTAGAGTTTTGTTCAGCAGACGATTACACTTGTCGAGCAGATGCCGCACCAGCTGCTGAATTGTTGACTGCCAAAGTCACACAGTAAGGGAGGTAGGGAGAAGGGCAGCGGGGCACAGGGGGCCACGATGCTCAAACTGACTGACTTGGTGATTGGAAACTAGCGGAATTAAAAACTCAACGAGGAGAGAGTGGTACTTGAGAGGTGTTATGTCAGGCTTGCTTTGAGACCGATAGAAAAAGGTTGAGACTAAATTCATGGAATAAAGTAGAGCTGAATAAAACCTTGTGTGTTCAGTGTGTTGTGCTGTAAAGGGACATGGGGTTCATGGACAGAGGTGTGGAGCAGCAGACTTTAGGGGAGAGGGATGGTGCCTGGCTGTACCTGTGGGCCCATGCCGCCCATCCCTCTGGGGGGGTTCATCCGCATCGGGCCGCCCATGTTTGGATGTCCTGGAGGAGGAACGATTGAGAGGAAGTTGTCAGCATGGGACAATTTCAGACCAAATACATTCTACAAGCACATATCCTTAAGTTATACCTTGTGGTCTGGTGGGGTCCAGACTATTTGGCAAGAGTGGTTGTGACCCTGGGACTCCCACAGGTGGCTGAAGGAAGAAGGGAGAGAGAGAGAATTATTAGCACAGAGCATTAAACTCCCTGAAAATGTACACCTCAGAGATATATACCTTACCTGATTTGGCATGCGAAGTGAGGGGCGAGGTCCACCTGGGTACCGTGGCGACATGAAAGGCTGTGGGGAGGAGGACAGAGTTAATGTTAGTCTATCCATCATGCTACTGTGTTACTTGCAGCTGTCAGCAGGGGGAGCCATTGTGCTGGAGAAAAAGCTCAGAGTTTGAAGGAGCTTTGTTGTCATTCTACACAAGGCAAATGTTGTGTCAGTTCTGAAGACCAGTCCTCCGATGCTGAAAACAAATAGAACATACACACACAGAGAGACAGATATATAGCGGAGGGTGAACATGGTTGTGGGTGACGCAGCATGTTGAATGAGGGAACAGTAGAGGATGAGGGTACAGTTAAAAAATGTTTTACCTTTATTTAACTAGGCAAGTCAGTTAAGAACAAATTCTTATTCGCAATGACTGCATAGGAACAGTGGGTTAACTGCCTTGTTCAGGGGCAGAACGACAGATTTTTTCCTTGTCAGGTCGGGGATTTGAACCTGCAACCTTTCAGTTGCTAGTCCAACACTAAACCCCTAGGCTACCTGCCGATTGGTGGTGGATGTGGCTGGGAGGGTGTGCAGGAGGGTAGTGAAGAATACACACACCTACATCTGTTTTTCCATATGCATCCACACACTGTACTGACCATCGTACCACAGAGAGCTACAATAAAAATTTCTACAGTGTGATGCAACCACAGAAAACAGCTCAACGTATCTAACGAAACAAAACAATTCGGAAAATAATTTAATCCATCAAGGGACAACAAACTTAAATATAATATAATCATCAAGAGCGCAACTAACCAGTGTGATTGACAGTAAATCATACAAACACATTATCACTTTATAAGAAATGCGTACAGGCAGGCGAAACATGCACCCATGACAACAAAGAAACAGGCTTTCAGAGCCAATTAAAAGCAAGCTACTAGTTGGGCGAGGGGAAACGAGGCCAGCTGGAGGACAGCTTATATAATGACCAGGCCCTGAAGGGAAAGACTGCAGTTTCCCCTCCACCCCTCTCTCTCCCCTTAAGTCCCTCCCTGTCTCTCTCCCCCAATCTCCATCTCTCTCCCTCTGCCTTTGTCTTAGCCAAGTTGTGGTGAGTTTGTGTGCGAGCGCTCCACAGTGTCAGGCACTGCTGCAATATTAATGGGATATTGATGGGAGATGGGATAGTGAGTGCTGGGCTTAGGAAGAGGAGAGAGCCGGCCTGCTCCTCCTCTCCTTCCTACAGCTGGGCCAACACAGCTGAATTATTTATCCTATCTACAGCGTCATGGCCACTGTCTGTCTGTCCACAACTAGGTAGCAGGGCAGTTTGTATAGACATATGTGGTGAGTGGGAGCCAGGTTAGGAGTGGGGGTGGGGGGAGAGGGGGTGTGGGTAAGTGAGCGAGTGAGACAAAGAGAGAGAGAGAGACCGATAAGGAGTGAGTGGGTGCAGAAGAGGAAGAGAGAGGGAGGAAGAGAACAGAGGCCTCTCAGTGTGAGTGGATAGGCAGAGGGAGATAGTGATTAAGTGAGAAAGTGGAAGAGTGACTGCCTGCCTGTGTGAGAAACACTCTTTTCACGCCACAAGTTACTTTTTCCATAGCAGGTTAGGAGAAATTACGCACCAAGTAGGGAGAATGAATGCGGCAGATTAGGAGAATTAGGTTAGGAAAGGGGTTAGGGTTAGCGAAAATGCTCTTCTAACCTGCTAAGAAAATCCCTTCCGGGCATATCTGTATCGACGTGGCGTGAAAAGGAGTGTGTCCCTGCCTGTGCAGCAAGAGGCGAGGGAGAGGGGGCAGAGTGTGTGTGAGAGAGTCTTACCTGGCCGTGAGGTCCCATCATGGGGTTGTTGGGGTTGTGTGGGGGTGGCTGTGCGTGGGGTGACGGCTGGGAGCCGGGAGGTCCCTTTAAGAGAGAAGAGGGAGAGAGATGAGTGACACAGTGATGCTTGGAGGACCATGGACTGGACCTGGCTGTTGCTGCTCCGTCTACCTCTACCACACAATACCGTAGACCACTACCACAACACGAACGCATGTATGGATCTCCAATACAGTTATGTAAACGCATCATACATCTGTGTTGAATAATATGTCCAATGAAATATAATTAACACAATGAATCTCTTAAACTTACATTTCTAACCAATAGAACATCTCTCTCAGTGTAAAAAAGATGATCATATACAGTAACTATGTAAACATATTACATATGGAACAACTGATACCTTCAAACCAGGACCTGTTCTAACTTTAACAAGCCATGTGTAAACCCAGAGCCATACAGTGTACAGAGAGGAGACCACACACATTCCCAGTGTTACCAACCAGTCTGTGAGCCTCTGTGATACCTGAAGCTCTCAGGTAACCATGCAGCCGCAACTCACTCACTCACTCACTACCCTTGAAGCCTTCAGGTAATGTTGCAGACTGGTAATCCTGCCCTTTCAAATCTGCAATATCAGACACACACCTGTATGAGTACCAAGCCCTTCCACACACACATACGTCCCCATTTCACCTGAATGTCTTTCCACGGGAGCAGAGAGACACTGATCTTTTGCAGTTCTCTGCACCTGGCCAGGAGACAATTCTACTTTTTAACGTCACCTCACTAAGAAGATCCGACCTGTCTGATGAAACCTAATTCTCAGTAAATCAAACAAGCTCTCTTCAGTTCCAACAGACCTAGCAGCTGCACAGATACCAGCAGTGTCTTCTCATCCTCACCCACCATGAGAAGCTCTGGCACGGGGGAGATGGTGGTGCACTGACAGAGGAGATCAGTGGAAAGCCGTGGGCACTGCTCGAGCAGAATAAACAAAGGAACAAAACCTCGACTCTAATGCATTCAAATATTATTTTATAAAAGATTCATTACCGATGCAGTACAGAAATGCTTCAGACCGAGAAGTCAAGCAGCAAGTCAAACCTGGGTGGTTGAGAGGTGTACAGGGTAAATGGGGTAGGCAGTCAGGCATTGTCCTCCTCAGCCACCTCACGTACAGGCTTCTCCATGTGAGAGCCGTGTTGATAAAGGCACATAGCTGTGGATCTATGAGGAGCTCTTGAGATGAAGTGTTTGCAGCGTAGTGTATTGAATCCACATAAATTGTTGCCCAATAGAGCGTTTCACATGAAGTCTTCACAAGTGTGTGTTTTGTATATAAAACCCACTTACTATAGTGGCCTGCTGCTTTCATTCCCAATTCTTACCAATATTGAGTGGAGACAAATATTACATTTTTAAATGGTAACAAATGTGGCTGCATCTATAGAGTGGAAGATCTGACATACTGTAAGTGTTCTAGAAATGACTGATGTGGGTCCTGAGCAGCATTTTGGGTTGTGGTTAACACCAGCTGCGCTAGCTGGCCTCAGCAGGTTAGCGTGGAGGGCTAGCGCTGCAGTGTTATTATTGTTGGGGAGTCTGTCGTAGCAGTGTGTCCAACATGCCCCCCCTGCAGAGCCAGGCAACACTAGCCCAGCTGCTGTAACCTGCAGCCCCCTGATCCTCCTCTCTTTCTGGCCCTCTATAATACCTTAGAATGGAGTTCCCCTCGCTACTCTGGCCTCCCTCAGTCTCCATGCTATTAGGACTGAATGGGGAAGCATATGGCATTCATGAGGTTTGCGGTCCCTTCGATGTGTGCCTGCAGAGAGAGAAAGGGACTAGGCTAATCCGCGTCTGAAAAACAACACGGCTGGACTGCGTGTGGGTGTCTGTGTTTGTAAGAGTTTGTGAGAGAGAGTGAGAGAGAGTGAGAGAGAGAAAGAGAGAGGGGGTAAATGAAGCAATTAATACAATCATTTTCTACCCAGCTAAGGAGATAACAGCTTGGCAGCGTACCACAAACCCATCAACAAAAGCGCCCCCAACGTACTCCCAGACTCCCCCTCCTCAGATATGCATTAGGAAGAACACAACACCTCTGCTGCTGCTATCCCTGAAGGGGTAGTAACACTGAACACAGAACGGATGGCTATACTGAGCCAGTCATGTGTATGTATGTACCGTATATACAATACCGCCCACCAACACAAGAGGGCAGTGTGGAACTACTGAGAGAGGCAGCACAAAGCCAAACTGAAACACAACAAACAAAGCCTGGATGAACAACAGCACAATGCACACTCATTGTCATTCCTTTCTTACATTCCAGCGGGCAGAGGCAGCAGCTCTACATGCTCATGGCATGGCATGGCAACATGTCAGCTCGGTGGGGAGAGACAAGTGTTTTTTCCCCGAGGAGACTGGAGAACAGTGCGCTGACAGTCGTTTAGCATGTTACTGTGAGTCACTGCCGTGTATCTATGATTCCTGCCTCAGCGGTCAGGAATGTCAGTCGATATGCTACTTCCAGACTAGGTTACAGACAGACAGTTGACAGAGTGAACAACAGAGTGCTTGGTAGTGGAGAGAAAGGGTTGGCCCAGGAATGCCAACATTCCTTCTCCAGTGGTCCCATTCACTCATCACTTCTTCTTCTACTAAGCATTTTCAAACTTTGACCTCTAGGATCCAGTCTAACCTAAAATAGAGAACAAACCATCTCTAAACACAATGGGTGGTCCAACTCAGAGTTCAGCACCTGATTCTCAACAAGAGAGTAGCTACTATACCTAAGCTAGACAAGTCTACCTATCTGTACCTCGACTCAGACACATTCAACTGACCCCAAACTCAGTTAGGTCTTGATTTAGAGTTTACACCCGGGCTACAGAACTACGATACGTTCAATTGTGATCCAACTTCAATGACAGTTAGCGACTATGGAGAGACATGTAACAGTACATATAGACTAGAAACCAGCTCTGTTCCATTTATGACCACCGTTTACTCTTTCAGCGTTTGTAATACCAATGGATTGCCATTGTTTTATTCTATCCCCACTGGGCCAACATGCTGTTAGTGTGTGCCGGCAGTTTCTCCTTGTCCTCTTCTAGTGTGAGTTGGGCCTGCCCTCCCCAGAGGGGCTGCTGCAGTGGAGTTTTGGCGTGAGGATTATTAAGCGGGCTGACCCCTGCTATACCAGGGAGAATTGCAGATCCGGGCCAGACGCCAACATGCAGGCTTTGTGGTCCTCCCTCCTTCCACAGTTCTTTCTCTCCTCTCCTGCAGGAGCCTGATCTGAGTCCTGGCCTGCAAGGTACAGATTAGGGGAGTCTGCGGGCCCCCCGCCTCGACCCCCAGCCCAGTCCTCGCTCTCTGGGCTTCTGCTACCACGGCAGTCCTGGGGTCACCTATGTTAATTACCGCTCTCCTCTGCATCTGGGACACACTGCCATGCACAATCATACTGTATGCAGTACTGTACACCCACTGCCATGCACAATCATACTGTATGCAGTACTGTACACCCACTGCCATGCACAATCATACTGTATGCAGTACTGTACACCCACTGCCATGCACAATCATACTGTATGCAGTACTGTACACCCACTGCCATGCACAATCATACTGTATGCAGTACTGTACACCCTAGCAAGCACCTTCTGAACCGCTCTGATTTATGCACTACTTTTGAATACTTTTTCATGACTTCCCTCCCTAACAGAAAGAGACAGTCAGACAGGTCAGGAGACATGAGGAGAGACAGTCAGTCAGACAGGTCAGGAGACATGAGGAGAGACAGTCAGACAGACAGGTCAGGAGACATGAGGAGAGACAGTCAGACAGACAGGTCAGGAGACATGAGGAGAGACAGTCAGACAGACAGGTCAGGAGACATGAGGAGAGACAGTCAGACAGGTCAGGAGACATGAGGAGAGACAGTCAGACAGGTCAGGAGACATGAGGAGAGAGAAGCAGGATGTGGAAGATTGAGGAATGGCTGGTAATGGTGAAAAAATAGAGGAAGGTAGCTGAATCCTGCAAAAAGGAGAGGTTAGCAGAAGAAAGAGGGGGCAGAGACAGGGGTTTGTGTGTGAGTGAGTGAGTGAGTGAGTGAGTGAGTGAGTGAGTGAGTGAGTGAGTGAGTGAGAGCAAGCAAAAGAGAGAGACAGCAGGCACATGGAGGGAGGAGAGGAGGAAGGTCATTAGTAGACAGAAGACAGCGCTTGTCCATAACAGTGAAGTGTTTATCATTTTTCACTGGGAGCTTTCAGAACACACCACAACTCCTCTACAGAGGACCAGGCTTAGATAATAAATATAGTAGTACAAACAGAAGTAACACATGATTAGCAAAATCTTAGTGTGCATAGGCAACATGACTGGGAGGGGCAGTCTGTCAGAGAGCTTTGTGTGTGTGTGTGTGTGTCAGTATATCAGTGTAAAATGATGCCAAGGGAATAACTGGTGTCATCTTTGCTTCATACTATACTACTACACACTGATCCACAGCATTGTTCCGGCCTCAGTGTCCACTTGCTGGGGGAATTTGATAGCACACATATGAAGCTCTGGAGGGAGCAGTGTGTGTGTGTGTGTGTGTGTGTTGCAGGCTCTCGTTTCACACTCCTTGCCTCCTCTCTCTTTTGCCTGACTGGCCGCTGAGCAGGGAGGGAATTGCTGCAGTGGAGAACACTGGAGCAAGACTTCCTCTCCCTCCCTCCCTCCCCTTATCTGTCTCTCTCCATCTCAGCCTCCTCTCTCCCTGTCTGTCTCTCTGCCCCCCTCCCCTCTCTCTGTCCCTCTCTCCCTCCAATGCACGCAGCAGACTATTTATGGAAAGCAATGTCACTCACGCAACACCATCAGATAGCAGCTCCCTGCTCTGATCACTCCACATACATCATTAACATTGCCTACGACCCCAGCACGCACACACTGTTCTCTCGCTCTCCCTCCCTCTCTCTCTCCAAAACCCCCACACCGAGACAACCTGGAAACCATATTTGCTTCATGACATTTACAAGTGTTATTTTCAGGATATTTTTTTAGCTATGGTGTGTGTGTGTTCATGTGCGTACGCGCAGTCAGATAGGGTTTGTGCCCCCATCATCAGGTGATCTCCCTAGCCTCCCAGACAGTCATCAGAGAGCAGTGATGACAGGAGGAATTAGACGAGCAACACAACCCAGAGAAACATCTCCCTCCCATCCAAACCTCCCTGGCCAGACAGACTGATGGAAGGAGTGGACACAAGGACATATGGGAAAGAAAGAAAAAGACTGAGTGATAGAGACCGAGAGAGAGCCAGACAGATAGAGTGAGACAGCAGAGAGAGAGCGAGCGAGACAGCAGAGAGAGAGCCAGAGAGAGAGCCAGAGAGAGAGAGCCAGAGCGAGAGAGAGAGAGCCAGAGCGAGAGAGAGAGAGCCAGAGCGAGAGAGAGAGAGCCAGAGAGAGCCAGAGCGAGAGAGCCAGAGAGAGCCAGAGCGAGAGAGCCAGAGCGAGAGAGAGAGCGCCAGAGCGAGAGAGAGAGCGCCAGAGCGAGAGAGAGAGCGCCAGAGCGAGAGAGAGAGCGCCAGAGAGAGCGAGAGATCGCCAGAGAGAGCGAGAGATCGCCAGAGAGAGCGAGAGCCAGAGAGAGAGCCAGAGAGAGAGCCAGAGAGAGCCAGAGAGAGAGCCAGAGATCGCAAGAGAGCGCCAGAGAGAGAGAGCGCCAGAGAGAGAGAGAGCGCCAGAGAGAGCCAGAAGCGCCAGAAGAAACCGAGCGCCTAGAGAAGCGCCAGAAGGCGCCAGAGAGAGAGAGCGCCAGAGCGCCAGAGAGAGGCGCCAGAAAGCCAGAGAGAGAGCCAGAGCCAGAAGGCATGAGAGCCAAGAGCGCCAGAGAGAGCCAGAGAGAGAGCGCCGAGAGAAACCAGAAGCGCCAGAGAGAGAGAGAGGCGACAGAGAGAGAGCGCCAGAGAGCCAGAGAGAGAGGCCAGAGAGAGAGCGCCAGAGAGAGCGCCAGAAAGAAGAGCCAGAGAGAGCCAGAGAGAGCGCCATAGAGCCAGAGAGCGCCAGAGAGAGCGCCAGAGAGCCAGAGAGCGCCAGAGAGAGAGCCAGAGAGCGACAGAGAGAGAGCCAGAGAGCGACAGAGAGAGAGCCAGAGAGCGACAGAGAGAGAGCCAGAGAGCGACAGAGAGAGAGCCAGAGAGCGACAGAGAGAGCGCCAGAGAGCGACAGAGAGAGCGCCAGAGAGAGAGCCAGAGAGCCAGAGAGAGAGCGCCAGAGAGAGAGAGAGAGAGAGAGAGAGAGAGAGAGAGACAGAGCGAGCGCCAGAGAGAGAGAGAGACAGAGCGAGCGCCAGAGAGAGAGAGAGAGAGAGAGCCAGAGAGCGAGCGCCAGAGAGAGAGAGAGAGAGCCAGAGAGAGGAAGGCCAGGCGAGAGCCAAGCCGAGAAGAGAGAGAGCCAGAGCCAGAGAGAGAGAGCGCCAGAGAGAGCCAGAGAGAGAGAGAGAGCGCCAGAGAAAGCCAGAGAGAGAGCGAGCCAGAGAGAGAGAGAGCCAGAGAGAGAGCGCCAGAGAGAGCCAGAGAGAGAGCGCCAGAGAGAGAGAGAGAGCCAGAGAGAGAGCCAGAGAGAGAGAGAGAGAGAGAGCCAGAGAGAGAGCCAGAGAGAGAGAGAGCCAGAGAGAGAGAGAGACAGAGAGAGAGAGAGAGAGAAGCCAGAGAGAGAGCCAGGAGCCAGAGAGAGAGAGAGAGCCAGAGCCAGAGAGAGAGAGCCAGAGAGAGAGAGAGAGAGCCAGAGAGAGAGCCAGAGGAGAGAGCCAGAGAGAGAGAGATGTTTCTACAGAGCCAGAGAGAGAGAGAGAGAGAGAGAGAGAGAGAGAGAGAGAGCCAGAGCAGAGCTGTATTTCAGAGCCTGCAGAGAGTCAGAGCAGAGAGAGAGCTCAGAGAGAGAGAGAGAGCCAGAGAGAGAGAGGAGCCAGAGAGAGAGAGAGTCTCAGAGAGAGAGAGAGTTCAGAGAGAGAGCTCAGAGAGAGAGAGAGCCAGAGAGAGAGCTTAAGAGCAGAGAGAGAGCTAAGTTTGTATATATATTTAGAGAGTTTGTGAGAGAGAGAGAGTTTCAGAGAGAGAGATATATATATTCTATATATATATATTTCACATATATAAGTTCAACTGAATTGAACTGACTGGCCTCACACACTACACACAAGGCCCACACACACACAAGGTCATGCACACAAGGCCTCACACACTGGCCTCACTGGCTGGCCCTCACACATGGCCTCATGGCTGCCTCTGGCTGGCCCCATGGCTCCAAGGCCTCACACACACTACTGCCTGGCTGGCTCACCTCTGGCCTGCCACAAGGCTCACTGGCACACTGGCCCCTGCTGCCTGCACATGCTGGCCTGCCCTCACACACATTGCCACCTCACACACATGCCTGCTGGCTACATGGCCCTGGCTGCTCACAAGGCCCCCACGGCCTCACTGGCTGGCCCTGGCACACATGTTGGCTGGCCTGCCCACACATACACAAGCCCACAAGGCCCTCACACACCTCACACACACCCACACACACATGGCCTCACATACACACAGGTCACACATGGTCTCATGCTCACACATGGCCCGCACACACACACTGGCTCCCCAAGCACACACACACACTGGTCTCACACACACACACACACATACCCTACACACACACATGCCTCTGGCCCCCGCACACATGGCCCCAGACATGCTCCACACTGTCTCTACACATGGCTCATACACACACACACATGGCTGGTCTCACACAGCACACCCCACACACATGCACACACACACATACGCCCACACACATTATTATTGTCTCACACATAATTACACATACCTCACACATACACACATATATTCCTATTTGCTATTCTGCCTGCTACATATTCTGCTGGCCTGGCCTCTAAGGCCTCAAGGCCCCTGCCCCTGGCTGGCCCTCTGCCTCATGGCATGGCCCCTGCCTCACATGCCTGCCTGCACACATGGCCTGCTCACACACAGTCTCTGGCCTGCCTCACATACACTGCCTCACACATATACACATACACACACATACTCATACATATTCATATATATATACTCTCATATGAGATATATATATACATACTCATATACATGGCTCATATACATATATGTCTCATGAGCTAAGTATACATATTCTGGTTTGCATATATATTCTATTTACATATATATTCTCTGTTTCATATATATTCTCATATTTTACATATATTCTATATATATATATATGGTTCTCAGATATATATATTATTATTCACATATGCCTGCAGTATATATATATATTCTCTGGCATACATATGCCCATGACATGGTCTCTCACATGGTCCCATACATATATGCCTGACATGCCTGCACATATGCTGGCCCTACACACATATGACACTCCTGCATGGCCTCTGCTCCCAGCATACATGGCTCGCACATGCCTCGGCACCGCACATGGCCCCGCACATGCCTCAAGTGCTCTCACACACATACATAGCCTGCTGCCTGGCTCCATCGCATCTCACATGGCAAGTGGCCTACACATGGCTCTCACATATGCCCCCACACACATGCCTCACACATGGCTCCCACACACACACATAGTCTCACATACACACATATTCACACACACATATACCCCACATATCTATTCGCACATTGCCTGGCTCACTAAGGCCTCGCTAGCCCCACAGCTCACAGCCCTCACATGGCCCACATTATTGGCCTCATACACATACCCTAGCATATTACACTACATATTGGCTCTACATATACATACTGGCCTGCATACATGGCACCAAACCTGAAACCTGAAACCGACATGCCTTCACACACATACTGGCCCCCATTACATACATACACACACATGGCCTCACATATTGGCTGGGCCACACTGCTGCTGGCCTACATGGCCTCACTGGCTGGGTCATGGCCCTGGCTGGCCCCACACTGGCCCGCACTGGCCTCACAGGCACACACACACCCCCACAGCCTGCTCACTGGCTCACATGGCCTCAGCACACATGCCCCATACACTACACATGCTGGCCTGCTCTCGCACATGGCAGCTGGCCCCCACACACATGTCTCACACATGGCCTCTGCTTTTCCTCACACACACTGGCTCGCATATTCCCACATGGCTCAGCATACACATGGCTGGCCTGCCTCACATAAGGCCTCTGGCATAGCCTCATGGCCTCACATTGCTGCTGGCCTCATACACATGTCCCCCACATACATATTGGCCCCACACACACATTGGTTCTGCTCACACATACATGGTCTCACACACACATGCTCCACATACATACATATCTCACACATACACATACACATGCCTCGCACATACATGCCTCTGCCCCATATTGGGCCCCCACATAAGCCCCCACACATTGGCCTCACACATGGCTGCCTCCACACACACACATACACACACATGGCACAGCCTCACACACACATACATACACACATATTGGCCCTGGCACACACACATGGCCCCACACACATGGCTACACATGGCCCCCACACATGGCATACATGCTGCTGGCCCTGCCTGGTCGCCTGCACTGGCCCTGCCATTGCCTGCTGGCCCCTGGCTGGCCCCATGCTGGCCCCTGGCCCTCACACTGCCCTGGCCCGGCCACTGGCCCTGCTCACATGGCCTGCCTCACACATGCCCGGCCCGGCATACACCGCTGGCCTGGCCCCACACACATGGCCCCAGCACACACACACACTGCCACAGGCCCCCACACACACATGGCCCCACACACATGGCCACACATGGCTGCTGGCCTCACACACACACAGCACATACACACACCACACACACACCCCATGCCACACATACATGCCTCACTCACATGGCCTCGGCTGGCTCACACACACTCACCTCACACACACATGGCTCTGCCCAGCACTGGCCTGGCTCACACATGGCCCCCACCACATGGCCCTACATGGCTCCAGCACACACACATGGCCCCCACATACATGTGGCCTCACACACATAGCTCCTCACATAAGGCACACTGGCCTCGCATACATGGCCTCACATACATACACATGGCTCCTACACACATATTCACATATTACATATATTCCACATATACACATATTGGCTCCCATATATATTCTACATATATGTTCACATACATATTCTTGGTTATTCGAGAGAGAGCGAGAGCCAGAGAGAGAGCGAGAGCCAGAGAGAGAGCGAGAGCCAGAGAGAGAGCAGAGAGAGAGAGAGAGCCAGAGAGAGAGAGAGAGAGAGAGAGAGAGAGAGAGAGAGAGAGAGCCAGAGAGAGAGAGAGCCAGAGAGAGAAAGCAAATTGAATTGAATTGAGAGAGAGAGAGAGAGAGAGAGAGAGAGAGCCAGAGAGAGAGAGAGAGAGAGAGAGAGAGAGCCAGAGAGAGAGAGAGAGAGAGAGAGAGAGAGCCAGAGAGAGAGAGAGAGCCAGAGAGAGAGAGAGAGCCAGAGAGAGAGAGCCATTTTATATTATTATATGTTATTGTTTCTAATTTTATTACAATGTATATTGTATACATTGTTGCTTTGGCAATATTGACACAATGTTTTTCATGCCAATAAAGCAGCTTGAATTTGAATTTGAGAGAGAGAGAGAGCCAGAGAGAGAGAGCCAGAGAGAGAGCCAGAGAGAGAGAGCCAGAGAGCCAGAGAGCCAGAGAGCCAGAGAGAGAGAGCCAGAGAGAGAGAGCCAGAGAGCCATCTGGACAGGGATTAGGTCAGCTAAAGAGACTAAAAAAAGGAGGTGGAGAGGGGGAGAGGGGCTTAGCATGTTGTGGGTTTGAGGGGAAGGACAAAGAGAGAGAGAAATAAAGGTTTTACTTGAAAGAAACCCGGGGGCATGGGGCCGCCAGGCATGCCATCGTTGGGGGGCATGTTGCCCATCACCGGACTGGGGGCAGCGGCTGCACTCTGTAAAACACAAACACACACACTTAGTACTCTGAAACACACACACACACACAACTCAGAAACACAGATTCACATATAGTGGTGGTTCCCACATATAGTACCAGTCAAAAGACACACCTACTCATTCAAGGGTTTTTCATAATTTTTTTATATTTTCAACGTTGTAGAATAGTGAAAACATGAAAACTATGAAATAACACATGGAATCATGTAGTAACCAAAAAAAGTGTCTCTCAAAATATATTTCTTCTTCAAAGTAGCCACCCTTTGCCTTGATGACAGCTTTGCACACTCTTGGCATTCTCTCAACCAGTTTCATGAGATCACCTGAAATGCATTTGTGACAAGGTAGGGGTGGTCAGGGAAGATGGCCCTATTTGGTAAAAGACCAAGTCCATATTATGACAAGAACAGCTCAAATAAGCAAAGAGAAACGACAGTCCATCATGCCTTGAAGACATGAAGGTCAGTCAATTCGGAAAATTTCAAGAACTTTGAGAGTTTCTTCAAGTGCAGTCGCAAAAACCATCAAACGCTGTGATGAAACTGGCTCTTGAGGACCGCCACAGGAAAGGAAGACCCAGAGTTACCTCTGCTGCAGAAGATGAATTCATTCGAGTTACCAGCGTCAGAAATTGCAGCCCAAATAAATGCTTCACAGAGTTCAAGTAAAAGATCAACTGTTCAGAGAAGACTGAGTGAATCAGGCCTTCATGGTCAAATTGCTGCAAAGAAACCACTACTAAAGGACAACAATAAGAAGAGACTTGCTTGGGCCAAGAAACACGAGTAATGGACATTAGACCGGTGGAAAGTCCAAATTTGAGATTTTCGGTTCCAACCACAGTGTCTTTGTGAGACGGAGAGTAGGAGAATAGATGATATCTGCGTGAAGCATGGAAGAGGTGTGATGGTGCTTTGCTGGTGACACTGTCAACTGTCAGTGATTTATTTAGAATTCAAGGCACACTTGACCAGAATGGCTGCCACAGCATTCTGCATCGATACACCATCCCCAAGCGTGTGCAAAGCAGTCATTAAGGCAAAGGGTGGCTACTTTGAGGAATCTCAAATATGTTTAATGTGTTATTTCATAGTTTATGTATTCACTATTATTCTACAATGTAGAAAATAGTAAAAATAAAGAAAAACCCTGGAATGAGTAGGTGTCCAAACTTTTGACTGGTACTGTACGTCATACACACTTCACTACTCTGAACACATATGTCATACAACATATACTGTACGTCATACTCCACACAAAGGTATTTATAGAAGTCTAGGCTTTCACCACAAGAGTCTGATGTGGCCTAGTCGCCACTGCTTGGTGGGGGTTTTCAACATGAGGAAGGACATTAGCGAGACATTGATTGTTTTGGGTGGTTTTGGCGTTTTCAGACAGCGGCAGGAATTGGCGGAGAATAACGACGCAGTTACAGCGTTTATCTGGAACATGAATGTCTGGTTCAGATTGCTTCTCCATCGCCGCATTAAGACGATATTAAATAAGACAAGCATCCGTCTGTCTATGAATCTGTGAACATTTATGCTGAGAAGAAATAAAAAATACAGGGCATGGATGGAGTATGTGTGTCTGGCTAGCTCTGGTGAAATCTCTTCTAATCAGTTAAATGGGGTTTGGGTTTGGAGCCCCCTCCCCCAATGTATGTACTGTATGTAAGGCAGTGGCTGGGTCTGTTGTGTGTTTCCCAGGCTGTCTATTCACCAGGCAGCACCCAGTGAAGGGGATTACACAGCTGCCCAGAGCCCCCCCACTGTAACCAGATCCTCCCCCAGCCAGCCGCAGAGCAAACAGACCCTCCATCCCTGACCACCCTCGGCCCGGGAACTCACTAACGGGCCCTGTGACCACAGGGCAGGGCGCATGCACAAGCACACACACACAATGGTTGCTACCCCTGGTGTGAGGGTGTGAAGCCGTAAGCCCCACGGGCACCGTCCGGGACTGAGAGCAGAACACACCCAGAGGGGCCAGCCCATGACACCCAAACAAACACACTCACACAGCTTCTCCTCCTTAGTGTATATAAAAGGCGTGTGATGAGATTGCAAGATAATGGTAGTAAGAAGGTGTTTTCATTACATACAGTTGAACCAGGTGCCAGTGAACAGAGGCTGTATACATACTGCTTTATTCCGCAGGCAAAAGAAAATAGTGACTGTATAAATGGTGGATTATAATCATCTCTGCAGCTTCAACAACAACAAAAAGAGAAGTGGGAGAAGGAAAGAGAGGAGAGAGGGGGAAGTGAGTGGGAGAGCAGAGTGAAAGGAGAGAGGGCAGAAGGGAGGGGTGAGTGAGCGAGCGGAGGTGGTTAACGGAGTTTGTCAGCACGTATTTACTCAATGGCAGTGGTTAGTCCAGTACAGTGGAGCCATCATGTTGGCTGATTGGCCTCGTGTGCCATTTACACACTACTGCCATCGTGTTAAGGCTAGACACCCATCAGAAACAAACACGGCAGCTCTCAGCATGTTAAACATGTCAGGGCCAAGCCAGTGGAAGAGCCATGGAGACACAGACTGGATTGAACCAAAAATGGGTACGATGGCGGCACATGGGAACTGTCATTGCAGACTACGGTCTCATCCAGACTCCAGGTAGGTCTGTCACATAGGGCTCTGACGGTCATGACATTTTGGATGACAGTTATTGTTCAACCAAAACACGTACCAAAATAATAGAAATCCTTGAGTATATATGAGGGATAAAAGATTGAAAGCTGTTGCCTTCACACAGGTGTGGTTCCTGTTGAAAAACAAATTATATCCCATCTGGTTTGCGCTTAGTGGGACTGGCGTATCGCTGCAGAATGCTGTGGTAGCCATGCTGGTTAAGTGTGCCTTGAATTCTAAATAATCACAGACACTGTCACCAGCAAAGCACCACCACACCACCTCCTCCATGCTTCACGGTGGGAACCACACATGCAGAGATCACACTATTGGGATCAGCTGGACCGCAGAGTGAAGGAAAAGCAGCCAACAGCCAGCATTCTGCAGCGATACGCCATTCCATCTGGTTTGCGCTTAGTGGGACTATCATTTGTTTTTCAACAGGACAATGACCCACCACAACTCCAGGCTATGTAAGGGCTATTTGACCAGGAAGGAGAGTGATGGAGTGCTGCATAATCACCTGACCTCAACCCAATTGAAATGGTTTGGGATGAGTTGGACCACAGAGTGAAAAAAAAGCAGCCAACAAGTGCTCAGCATATGTGGGGACTCTTTCAAGACTGTTGGAAAAGCATTCCAGATGAAGCTGGTTGAGAGAATTCCAAGAGTGTGCAAAGCTGGCAAGGCAAAGGGTGGCTACTTCGAATAATCTCAAATATAACATATATTTTGATTTGTTTAACACTTTTTTGGTTACTCCATGATTCCATGTGTTATTTCATAGTTTTGATGTCTTCACTAATATTCCACAATATAGAAAATAGTAAAAATAAAAACCCTTGAATGAGTAGGTTTGTCCACACTTAGATACATACAGAGCTAAAACATACAGACGCACACAAATGGAGAGACAAAGACAGAGGTCTGTCTGAGCAGAGAGAATTACAGGTGGCCTCATCTGCAGTGTGATCAGTGGCATGCTGGGTAGCTGAGCCGAGCGCAGGCGACCGGTTGGTCAGTAGAAGCTGACATGGACGGCAGGCTGGGCTTCTCAGGGTGGGGAGGAGAGATGGGGAGGAGTGAGGAGGGAGCCTGTTTCTGAAGCACACAGCCAGCCAGCCAGCGAGGCTCCACTGCACTCTCAGGTAATGCAGCGAAAGGCCTGTTCTCCTTGTTGCCATGACAACTCCGACCTCAGCTCTTGCTCTCTAGTGCCCATTAAAACCCTCAGGCCGTCAATCATCAGCCTGGCCAGGGAGCAAGAAAGAGAGGGAGGGAAAGAGAGAGAGAGAAGCAGAGAGAGAGAGGGAGAGAGATGGAGTTTAAAGGAGCCTGTGGCTTTTGATAGCTGGCCTGTTTGCCACCGCTAGCTCCCTCTCTCTCATGCACACAAACACATGCGCAGATGCACAATACCCCCACAGTATTTAACCCTTTACACACACACACACACACACACACACCATTGTCTCTGTTCATTCTCTCTCCTGTATTTCTGCAGCACTGCGTCCTGCTTACTCTCCCTTCCCTCCCCTCTATCCATAAATAATACAGTCAATGATGGTTCCTTCCAGTGGGTCTGTATTTATATCTCCTCCTAAGAACACACAACCAACCCAAACCCATTGATTGTTCTGTGAGCACTCTGAAGTAATTAGCTACCGCTGTTTAATTATCAGTATCCATCCGGCTGCCTAGCTGGACATGAGACAGTGAGTGAGCGTTGCAATCTGCCCCATTGATCTGGACCTGGGTTCCAGGGGGTAATAGATCCAGTCTTATCTGCTCCGAGACAAGCAGGGAAACACAGATCACTTGCTGGCTGGCCACAACACACACAGACAGAGAGAGAGAGACAGAGAGCGAGACAGAGAGACAGCGAGCGAGACAGCGAGCGAGACAGCGAGCGAGACAGAGAGCGAGACAGAGAGCGAGACAGAGAGCGAGACAGAGAGCGAGACAGAGAGCGAGACAGAGCGAGACAGAGCGAGACAGAGCGAGACAGAGACAGAGCGAGACAGAGACAGAGCGAGACAGAGAGAGAGCGAGACAGAGAGAGAGCGAGACAGAGAGAGAGAGAGAGAGAGAGACCGCTCGACTCCTGCTGACACTACTGCTATAAACACAGTCCAGGAGTGGGTTTAGCCACTGTATTAAACCTACATTATTCACCAATGTTACAGCTGTTCTCTTTGTGCTACAGGAACAATATGAATATCAGAGCTGGAGATGAACAGCAGACTGGCTGAGTTCATTAGCTGTAAAACTAAGAAGTCCTGGTTCAGGTTTTTGGAAGATGAGAGGATTTAGAAGAAAGAAATCTGTAGTTGATGAGTAGGTGTGAGAGACTCCAGACAGATTGGAATACAATCACTTCAGATAGAGGGTGCTGTGTGTGTGTGTGTGTGTGTGTGTGTGTGTGTGTGTGTGTGTGTGTGTGTGTGTGTGTGTGGGGGGGTACAGCCATACACTGGGCCAGTGGTGAGACCGTGGTAGCAGTCAGTAGAACAGAGTGTAGCTGGCAGACAGAATGCTTGGCTGTGCATCTGCATGGGCTGGGACCTGAAAGCCTCAGTCAATCTCCATGACCAACCACTGAATTCATGGCCACGCGACTGCTGCCTGTCATTACCGCTCTCCCTGCACCTCTCCCGCTCTACTCCTCTCTTCAGACCCAGCTTCAACTGCTCCAGTCATTCTGTCACTGAAGTCAACTCCTTAAAGATTCGCTGGAGAGGCTGCTGGCTGACAGATGTGCCTTTTAATCAATGGGAGAGCGGGAGCTGCGTGGTGCAGGAACTCAGGAACCTGACTCCAAACTTGGCTACGCAGGAAAGCCCTCCATGACAAGTGGAGAGGAGGCCAGCTCAGCACACAGCTCGCTTTCATCCCACTTCTCCAGCAGCTGTTGAGTCAATCAGGTAAATTAATTACCAGTAAACAAATCTGCCAGGGAGGGATGAGGGAACCCCCTCGCCCCTCTCGTCCAACCCAATCCCCAGACCCCTCCCCACACCCACACCTCGTCAGCATCCCACACCAGGGCCCCTGGAGGCTGGGGTCTGACTCCCAGGCAGCCCTGTGAGCGGTCAGCCCAGGATGAGAGCATCTCGGCTGGGGAACTGTCTCCACCCATCTTGCCCTGGAGCACATGCTTTGGCTCCTGCTGCTTTGCAGTCTCCCCATCACAGACACACTGATGCAGATATAATAACTGGCTGACACTTGTGCTGAGAGCAGACAAACACATACAATAACCATCAATGTGCCAGCGTGCATCTGTCAGTGTCTGGCTAATTTATGTGCGGTAGTGGTAGAGCAGCCCAACTGGCAGTTAGTAATGCATGAGATGGTAGTGTGTGTGAATGTTCTTGGTAGGGTTGACGTGTGACAGACTCTCTGGGGATGTGTGTGTGGCACATTACAGGTGTAAAAACAACAAACACACCTCTCTCCAGTCTCGTTGGCGTTTAGGAGCAGCTACCTCTCCCAGCCTGCGTGTGTGTCAGGGTTAAATTACACCTAAGTGAAACTGACACAAACACGCGTGAGTGGGGTGCAACACGTGTCCGAATTCTGCTGTTGGCCTTGTCATGCACACACACACACCGGGCCGTGGAGGCCTTTATTGGCAGTGTCAGATGTTAATGACCAGCGGTGAGGATGCCCTGCTGTTCATTCCACTGACCGTCTTCCACGGGTCCCCCCGCTGGTCCTGCTCTTTAATTAGTAAGGGGAGAGGACAGCAAACCCTGCCCACACACACACACACACCCACACACCCCATGTGAAGAACGGTGAGCACTCCTCCTCTTCCTTCCCTCATTAGGCCTGTGTCAGCCACTAGAGGAAGTTGCCATGATGGAGCTCCAGTCTAAACAAGGACAAGGCTCCTGTCTTCTGACTGCCACCAGCCACACACACGACTAATTGAAGATTATTAATGCCACTAATTAGGAAATAGGATGGCTGGCGCTAGGAGACTCCAGTGTGTGTGTAGTATACAGGAGCTCAGTAAGTGTGTGATGTTGATATCCACCTCTCCTTCAAGTCCTTTACAGCTGCTTTCACACAGGTGGCACCACCGATCCGCTCTGATATGGACCCTAGGAATACACTGTGTATTGACTGAGGAACATACAGCCAGAAAGACTTCAGTCAATGGCAGTATATGGTTTGAATGGTACGTGTATGGTTTTTCTAAAAGACTTTTCGAAATGAAGTCATGACGCAATTCGGAACCCCGGTAACAATCAAACAATATAAATGAACCGACACCATCTCCAACAAGTACAGCATGACAGCATTGAATACCACACACACACACACATCAGTTAGTGTAGCCTGAATGAACTGTATAATCCCTGTCTGTCAATGAGATCATCACAGCAGTTCTGATTCACTGTTCCTTACCTGCAGGCTGCCTGATCAAAGAGCTCATTTTATAGGCCTCACTCAGACATACTGCGTCTCTCTCCAACACTTAAAGGGCCAGCGTAGCACCAAACCGGGATCCCAGTATCCCATCTTGGCCAGAAGGTTTTCATAATATAATACATTTTATGGGCAAGACCACCTATGGGACTTATTAAAAATGAAAAGAGTTTCTGGCAGCCTGGTTACCAATATCTCCAACCCCCCCGGCCCCTCGCTCTCTCTCTCTCTTACTATCCCTGTACAACTGGATTTTATTTTTGCAGGAGGGAGAGAGGGAAGGCTTAGACAGAGGGAGAAAGAGGGAAACAATAAAGAGAAAGAAAGAGCAGGGAAGTTAGAGAGAGGTACACACATTCCACAACGCCAAAAGCGACATGGTTGGACCTTAAAAGCCTAAACGACACGTCAATTGCTCGCAACAATAAAATAATGACCATATATTATTCCTGCTAATGTGGTAAAATAGTCAAATGAGCTTTGTAAATCTAGAATGCAGACAGAGGTAAGGGGAAGAGGCGAGAGCCACAGCAGTCCTCTCAACCGTGTGGTTTCTGAGAGCTACTTTCGGAGGCGGCGGTGCTAGTATCACTTGCATGTTGTGGCCATTTTCAGCAACTCGGGCCTGTTGACTGTGCTATCTGAGAATGCTAATACAGTACTCCTCTCCAAATGCACAAAGCCACACACACACAAATTGGGTGTGAGATAGATGGGGGGTTGAGGGGCGTGTTTAAGGCTGAGACGTTTAAAACGGTCCCAGTTAGTCCAGTCTGATCCAGTTCCAGTCTAGCCACCCTATTTCAGATGGGGAGTATTACGGGCCTGGCTGGCGGGAAGGGCATTCCCAGGGGAGCAGGCCACCGCTCCAAATCCAGAGGGGCGTAGGGGGCGGGGGTCGACCTTTCACTCAGGAGCACCACTGCACCCCCAACAGAGGCACCAGTCCTTTGTTGACTAACCCTCAGCTCATATACATAATAGTACACCTTGTGAGGATAGTACGTGGGGAATGTCTATTGTGGGGACAGTGGGGGCGCTGGCTGTTGTTGACCGTCTCAAGTCAGTGTTGCTATGACATCCATACTAGGGACGCACTTCCGAAGTCTTCCACCTTTAACCTTACAAAGCGATTTTCGAAGAAACACAAAAAAGGCGTAGGTATTCATTTTCTTGTGCTCACCCACAATGCACATGCCTTTTAGAAAGCTATTGTCCCAAGTGGAAATGACCTAGTAGGTGTGTGAACATATACTTTAAGGACCAACGGAGCTAGAGGGAACAGGATTGAGACAAGGAGTTCATGGGCCATGAGAAAAAGGCAAATGTGGGACCTGCTAATAAACAGCAGCTGCCTTTTCAGCGCACTAAGACAAAGGTTGCAGCGCCAACATGTCTCGCTGTACACCCCACACACACAGACCTCCCTCTCCAGGTCTCAGTGCTGTTTCTCAGGTCAGAGTCAGTAACCTCGTGGCCACCAGGACCCAGGAGCACAGCACCCCGAGCTCCTGCCAGAGAGGGTGGGGGACAGCAACCGCATTCCCAAGACAATGGAGGGTCTGTGGAGCTGCCTGAACCCTTTGAGGGCCTGGGGCAAAGAGAAAATGAACGAGGGAGGAGAGATAGAAAGATAGAGAAAAGAGAGAAAGGAAGCAGAGAGAAAAAAAAGAGTGGAGAGAGCTAGAGAACAGAGGGGGAGTGAGAGCGCAAGAACGACAGCAGGAGAGTGTGGACACATAGGGGACGAGGTGTAAGAGTGAGGGAATGCTGGCACGGCTGTAGTTTGGAACTGATAAGGATAAGATGGGATAAAGGGAGATAGGAGGGTAAGAAATATAGGGAACTCGTTTTCAGGAATACAGGGGAGGAGAGCTGAGAAACAGAACAGCTCTCTCCCTCTGTCACATCACCTGCCTGCCTGTATAGCCATTACAGAACTCAAGGAATTCAAACTGTTCTGCGTGCCACACCACCAAGCACACACACACTGTCATATAAAATGTCTCTGTCACGAGCTGCCACAGAGCACTATGAGTAAAAGGCAGGAGTTATTTGTGTATGGTAGGAGAGGCTGAGATTGGCCATAAACCCCGTCTCTGTCCACCCACCCTGGCCAGCATCCCCCGGACCACAGGCTGAGAGAGACAAACAGCCGCAGCATACTCATACTAGAGTTCACTGGGCTGGTGGTGGGGCTGGACTAGAATACACAACACAGAGACAGGCAGGCAAACACACACACACACGTCAAACAGCCAGCACCCCAACACTTTCTGGGCCTGACTGCCGTTTGGACACTATTGGGTAAATATTTACCCTGCAGGATGATCGTAATGGAGGAAGGGGGACGAGAGGAGAAGAGAGAGGGGGCAGTGGTAAAGTTTCTCACTTTCTTTAACATGAGCGTGCATGTATGCGGGCTAACTCACACCAGCATCGCCATAAATAAATACATCCACTAGCCTCACCCCGCATAGGTGAGGCTAGTGGGGCTTCTGAGTTAAGGGCTCCCGAATGGCGCAGCGGTCTATGGCACTGCATCTCAGTGCTGGAGACTTCACTTCAGACCCTGGTTCGATTCCAGACTGCATCACAACCGACCGTGATTGGGAGTCCCATAGGGCGGCGCACAATTGGCCCAGCGTCGTTGGGGTTTGGCCAGGGTAGGCAGTCATTGTAAATAAGAATTTGTTCTTAACTGGCTTGCCTAGTTAAATAAAATGTACAAAAAAAGAGCATACCACTATCATGCTCCCTCAGAGAGAAAGAGAGATGGAGTCTCTCCTTTTGTTGTGAGAGGGGCTCCAGTAGTTGGCTAAGAAGCCCAATAGACTCCTTAGCGGAGAGTATTCATTGCAGGAGTGAAACATGCTTACGGTTCACTCCTGTTTGGTTTGTTCTCTGAGCTGTTTCCTCAGTGTTTTACCCCCTGTACCAGCACACCTCCCCCAGTCAGGCACCCTCCCTCCCCTGGGCATCCCCACCCCCACAGGCTGTGCTGTAGCAGTGCTGCGACCCCCTCTCTGTGCCTCCTCTCCTCCGTCACTGCGCCTTTTAAATAATCTTTTTTTTTTTTTTTACTTCTGGTTTTGATTCTGTATCAACCGCCCTTTTGCCCTCTCTTCAATTCCCCCACTCACTCAATCTCTCTCTGTGACATTGTGCATTGCTGCCTACATGAAATGGATACGTTAACGCGTGTGCATGCACAGCTAAAGATGTTTATTCCTTCTAGTGTGTTTGGACACATACCAACAGAGATCCAACACAACACCCGTGATTATATTCATGAAGACATGCTCCCCCTCCTCCATGAATAGTCTAAATATATGTCAGTGATCACAGAGAGGCAGCCCATCCTGATCAGCCAATGAGACCCTACCCCTCTCTTCCAGTGTGGCTCCCTCACTCGAGTCCTTATTCCTCTCTCTTCGCCTCTCCTCTCTCTCCAATTCCTCCCCCTCCCTCTCTTCTCTCACTCTCCTCAACTCCTTCCTTCTCTCCTCCTATACCTCTCTTCTCCCCCTCGCTCATACAGAGTTTATTAGCTATGTTCACTTAGAGCCGAGGCGGCAGCCTGCCAAACTACACATAAACATGGTGCATTGCATATCACAGCCTTTCTGCAGGTAAAGCAAACACTGGAAAGATTTCAGCCACATCAGCAAGCACTGTATAGACGGGTTGGCTGACAGCGTTATGAAAATGATGTGCGCGCACCGATGGGGCAGGAAGCAGTGCTTTGTTATGATTCTGAACGGTCAGATACTGTGCTTTCATAAAGTATTCATACCCCTTGACTTATTCAACACATTGTTGTGTTTCAGCCTGAATTCAAAATTGATTACATCTATTTTTTAAATCTCACCCATCTACACACAATACCCCATAATGACACATTTTTTGAAATTTTAGCAAATGTATTGAAAATGAAATACAGAAATATCTAATTTACATAAGTAAACACACCCCTGAGTCAATACATGTTAGAATCACATTTGGCAGCGATTACAGTTGTGAGTCTTTAAGAGCTTTGCACACCTGATTTGTACAATATTTACCCATTATTCCTTTAAAACGTCTTCAAGCTCTGTCAAGTTTTCTAGTCTTGCCATAGATTTTCCATTCAATTTAAGTCAAAACTGTAACTAGGCCACTCAGGAACATTCAATGTTGTTTTGGTAAGATACTCCAGTGTATATTTGGCAAAGTGTTTCAGGTTATTGTCCTGCTGAAAGATGAATTTGTCTCCCAGTGTCTGTTGGAAAGACTGAACCAGGTTTTCCTCTAGGATTTTGCCTGTGGTTTGCTCCATTACGTTTCTTTTTATCCAAAACAATTCCCTAGTCCTTGCCGATGACAAGCATACCCATAACATGATGCAGCCACCACCATGCTTGAAAATATAAAAAGAGTGGTGCTCAGACATAATGCTTTGTATCTTCTAGCACTGAGATGCAGTGCCTTAGACCGCTACGCCACTCGGGAGCTCGAGTGACTACCTCATCTCCCGGATGTGATCCAGGCTGCATCACATCCGGCCATGATTGGGAGTCCCATAGGGCGGCGCACAATTGTCCCAGCGTCGTCCGGGTTAGGTTTTGGCCGGGGTAGGCTGTCATTGTAAATAAGAATTTGTTCTTAACTGACTTGCCTAGTTAAATAAAAGGTACATACAAAATGTAAAACATGCTCAACACTATTATTGCACACAGAGTGAGTCCATGCAACATATTATGTGACTTGTTAAGCACATTTTTACTCCTGAACCTATTTAGGCTTGCCATAATAAAGGGGTTGAACACTAATTGATTCAAGACATTTCAGCTGTTCATTTTTTTTTTATTAATTTGTAAACATTTGTAAAAACAATTCTACTTTAACATTATGAGGTATTGTGTGTAGGCCAGTGACAAAATCTCAATTGAATCCATTTTAAATTCAGGCTGTAAAATGACAAAATGTGGAAAAATCTAGCGGTGTGAATACTTCCTGAAGACACTGTAGCTAGCAACAATGACATGAAGCTCCCATGTGGGGAATCGTAGGTGGCTCATTTCAGCTAGTTTCATCTTGATCTTGACACCATGCCTTTATTTGAGAGACAAGTGCTCATTGTGCAAATATTTTCAAACATAGCACAGCATAATATAATTGAAGAAAAGTGTTAATTTCTAGATCAAATTCAAACGGTGAAATGTAAAACTAGGTCTGGGCGGTAAATCGTAAAAAAATTGCTATATACTGGTATTCATTCACGGACCAGTTGGGATTTTTACTTTACCTTCTAGTATTTTAATGTTTGACTTGCTACATTAAATAATTTAGTAATGACTTGAAAAAAATATGGCAATCTGTTTTAATAGCCAGTAAGAAACTGCAAACAGCTGAGAACTGCTGGCTAACTTGCTGGCACAAAAAGTCAACAACTTTGAGAGGGCAATCTTGCCAAACAAAGACCGCCGGATATTGGCCAACTACCCCTAGTGTTGAAAATAAGCCAAAAATGCAAAGTCAAAGAAGAAAATAATTATTCTGTCAAGGAAAATATTTGGGGACAAAATAGAGAAAAGTGACACTGTGTGTAGCTAACAAATTAGTGCAGGAAGTGAAGAAATGTATTAAAATGCTGAAAGTGAATTCTGGAATGAAACAATTAACAATTCAAATGGAAACCATTGGTCGAGTACCAGAATTAGAGGTTCCAAAATAGGGTTTTGATTCCTATGCAATGTTCTACAAATGAATACTTCACTGTCAGTTTTGTCCTATTATTTTTGGTTTGAGTTTGGTTAAATCAGTATGAAGCAATCAGAACGGAGAAAGCCCATTAAAAACACTTAGAATTAATTTGTTGCCATCCTAGGGTCATGCACTACCCATAAAGCATATTTAGAATTTGTATTATTCAGAAACATCAAATACCGTTGAATAACATCAAAAATTAGAAAAATATGATATGACATTTTGGCCATATCGTAATGATTTAAATTCAAGAATGCCCACATTCAAGGGCTGCAGAAGTTTGTTTCCTATAAGCTCTCATGTAGAACCAGAGACATTCCTTGGTTTATGGCCACAAGTCACATCAAAACCATGGTGATGTTTCAGAAGTCAAGGCTTCCATCTTTTCTTCATCAATGAAAGATCTTTCAGCCCAAACAGAATTGGCAGGCGCAGCACATATAACCAAGGTAACACAAAACCATCACCCAGAACATTGGGTCTTTTACTTTGAAAAGGAAGAGACAGTAAAGCATGAAACACACTGAGAATCTCACTGGCAATAGGGACTTATCACAGTGGGAGGCCGTTCCTTCCCTTGCTAAAACAAAAGGGGTACCTGCTGCGTGCCGACCCCATAGCGACAAACCTGCCGTTTCTACTTGTAGAATCGGAATGCTCGTCAGTGGCCAACAACTTGGCTTCTAGCCAATGAGAGCACGAACCACCATGTGGGGGAGCCAACAGGAGTGACAAAAAGATGGGGATTAGATTTTCTCCGTACATCCACGGTTAAATGTCATGAGCCAGTTATAATAATATATGAAGTGTATCTTTTTTTCACCTTTATTTAACCAGGTAGGCTAGTAAATGAGAACTTGTTCTCAACAACTGGCCAAGATAAAGCACAGCAGTTCGACACATACAACAACAGAGTTACACATGGAATAAACAAACATACAGTCAATAATACAGTAGAAAAAGGCTATATACAGTGTGTGCAAATGAGGTAAGATAAGGGAAGTAAGGCAAAAATAAGGCCATAGTGGCGAGGTAATTACAATATAGCAAGTAAACACTGGAGTGATAGATGTGCAGAAGATGAATGTGCAAGTAGAGATACTGGGGTGCAAAGGAGCAAAATAAATACTGTATGGGGATGGGCTATTTACAGATGGGCTATGTACAGGTGCAGTGATCTGTGAGCTGCTCTGACAGCTGGTGCTTAAAGTTAGTGAGGGAGATATGAGTCTCCAGCTTCAGTGATTTTTGTAGTTCGTTCCAGTCATTGGCAGCAGAGAACTGGAAGAAAAGGCGGCCAAAGGAGGCTTTGGAGGTGACCAGTGAAATATACCTGCTGGAGCACGTGCTGCGGGTGGGTGCTGCTATGGTGACCAGTGAGCTGCGATAAGGCTGGGCTTTACCTAGCAAAGACTTGTAGATGACCTGGAGCCAGTGGGTTTGGTCGACAAGTATGAAGCGAGGGCCAGCCAACAAGAGAGTACAAGTCGCAGTGGTGGGTAGTATATGGGGCTTTGGTGACAAAACGGATGGCACTGTGATAGACTGCATCCAATTTGTTGAGTAGAGGGTTAGGAGGCTATTTTGCAAATTATATCATCGAAGTCGATGATCGGTAGGATTGTCAGTTTTACGAGGGTATGTTTGGCAGCATGAGTGAAGGATGCTTTGTGCGAAATAGGAAGCCAATTCTAGATTTCATTTTGGATTGGAGATCCTTAATGTGAGTCTGGAAAGAGTTTACAGTCGAACCTGACACCTAGGTATTTGTAGTTGTCCACATATTCTAAGTCAGAACCGTCCAAAGTAGTGATGCTGGACGGGGGAGCAGGTGCGGGCAGCGATCGGTTGAAGAGCATGCATTTAGTTTTACTAAAAGGAGAGTTGTATGGCATTGAAGCTCGTCTGGAGGTTAGTTAACACAGTGTCCAAAGAAGGGCCAGAAGTATACAGAATTGTATCGTCTGCGTAGAGGTGGATCAGAGAATCACCAGCAGCAAGAGCGGCGACATTGATGTATACAGAGAAGAGAGTCGGCCCGAGAATTGAATCCTGTGGCTCCCCCATAGAGACTGCCAGAGGTCCGGACAACAGGCCCTCCGATTTGACACACTGAACTCTGAGAAGTAGTTGGTGAACCAGGCGAGGCAGTCATTTGAGAAACCAAGGCTGTTGAGTCTGCCGATAAGAATGTGGTGATTGACAGAGTCGAAAGCCTTGGCCAGGTCGATGAATACGGCTGCACAGTATTGTCTCTTATCGATGGTGGTTATGATATCGTTTAGGACCTTGAGCGTGGCTGAGGTGCACCCATGACCAGCTCGGAAACCAGATTGCAAAGCGGAGAAGGTACGGTGGGATTCAAAATGGTCGGTGATCTGTTTGTTAACTTGACTTTCGAAGACAATGTAGGCTATGGGATGGTAGCCAGCTGAGTGCAGAGACGCAATGCACACAACACTAAATACAAGCTAGCTAACCACGGTTGCTAGTATTGACATGATTATTAAATCACAATGGAGTGGTTTCCATGAAACAGCTGCCTGTGTTAGCTGCCATGTTAGTGCAATGTCTTTAGCTAGCTAGCTATGTTGTGCTGGATAGCAAATATGTTAACGTTAGCTAAACATTTGGCTATGGGCTGGCACTGGCAGTATGGGATTATGTAGAGTGAATTAAATTGTTTCTTCGTCGTCTTGCTAGTTAGTTATCTAGCTGTGGCCATCTGGCTAGAATCAATAAGGGCTTTCTACAAAATAGCAACATTAGTGCAGCTAGCTAACATTGGAATCTAGACCATAAACTAAGCAAAACAAGTGGAAATGCATTGCCTAACACTACTGTCACTTTCTGGATTGGAGTATTCAAGGTCTTTGCAGTGCGAAAGAGATTGTCTGTCAACACTGTTCAGGTGCTAAGTACTGTCAGCAGGCAAACGTTCGACAATCCTACCGGTGTGTGTCTAAACTAGAACAGTGTGTGATGCGTTCCCCCGTAATCCAGTAAATGTAGATCTGATCCAAGATGCCTCTCCAAAAAGGGTGGGTGAGAGGGATGAGGAGGTAGGCTGATCTGAGGAGACTAGAGCAGGTAGTGTTGCACGATATACTGAAACTTCAGTACTTTTTCGATACTAGAATAATGAAAAACGGTTCGGTAATAGAATGTGTTACTTTCGGTACTTTTATAAAAATGTGTCTCACGTTGTATACTGATTGAGAGACGATCAAGTCTGTCTATCAGCGCAGCCGTTGTCCCCTTATATCGCAAGCACACCGTTCATTTCTCTTGCCTGCTCCACTTACCTATTGCTAGAGCTTGCTTTCTAGCCTGTCCTGACAAGGAACCACTTGCACTGAGAGTCTGGACTGCATCATGTTAGCTCCCCACTCATGCTGCACAGAAGTTAACACACTTGAATAATGAAACACGGAATGTAGAAATGTTGAAACTGTTAATTACTTTTCGAAAAACAATGTCCATAAAAGCTGGAACACTTTACAATGCAAGAAGTTACAGGTAGCGTACAGCTTTGTAGGCTTTCATTGCTAGCTTAAAGCTGAAGCCTTCATCAATTTACAACCCTAGTACTTTGTTTGTGGCCATAATGCAAAATATGCAGATTTTCACAACTTTATTAATTCACTTAATCATCTCCCTCTTGCAGAGATACTTCAGAAAAGCATCTCTGCCTTACATCCTGTGGCTCAGTTGCTAGAGCATGGCCTTGCAACGACAGGGTTGTGGGTTCGATTCCCAAGGGGGACCAGTACGAAACAATTGACGCACTCATTACATTAAGTCGCTCTGGATAAGAGTGTCTGCTAAAAATGTAAATGTCTCCTTCACTTAAACAACTGACTCCGTGTGCAAAGCCTGTGAATGACGTCATTACTGGGTTAGAGACAGCACACACTTTTATAAAATAAGAGATTGCTACTTCTATGCAAATGTTGATCAGTAAAATAAAATAAGCCCCAAATGTAAGGGAAACAGATTGTCATCGGTAGCCCCAAGAAAACAGCCAAAACAAACTCAATACCTGCACACACTCATATTGAATATTAATTCACCTATATTGTGAATATGCCTGGGCTACATCTTGATTTACCCAGTTTATCAAGAGATGTACAATTCAAATAAATGATCATATTGTTGTTATGTATTTAGATTGTTTTTACCAAAGTGAAATTGATTTGATTGTATAATTGATTCATTAATGCATACATGGATGTCTCAGAAATATTCCCAAAAAATGTAAAATGTAATGATATTGAACTCAACGATTGAACAGCAGTAGCTGAGTATATCTGTCTGGATCAAGTGCGCAGTATCGTTTAGGTATCGCTTATCGTGATGGTATCGAGTATTTTGATACTAAACCTGCTATCGGTATTGAAGTAAAAATTCTGCTAAGAGAAGGGAACACTCCCCATTAACAAGCCGTTGTTGTTGAAACACACAGGCCAACTCATGCTGTGGAGACCGCTTGTTTTACAGTCGGTGAGGATCAGTTAGTGAACAAACACAAACGGCGGTGGACGCACAAGCATGCACACACACAGAACAGTTGGCGCTTACAAGGCACTGAGAATACCACTTTACAGTACAGTGAAACTGATGTATGATTCACTATGCCTACATGAAATTACAACATATCATGAGTTTTAAAATGACACTGCAGGCTTCTGGGGTTCAGCCTGGCCAAGAACAGGCACTAGGACCCAGGGGAGATCCCTCATGCATGTTCCCCCATACCCTTTAACACACAGTGCCCAGGCTGCCTCCTGTTCTCTTTCTCTCGCTCTCTCTCTCTATGCTAATTTTGCATGTGAACATGAGCAGGCCGCAGAGTCCCTGGAGGAGAAATAGGGTCGTCTGCCTCCGCTCTTCTCCTTCTCCCTCCTCCTGCCCCCCCATCCCAACACCCCTCAGCCAATAGAGTCTGGGTGTCAGGCAGCTCACAGAAGCCGTTGTCATGGTGACAGGTCCTGTCTGTGCTCTGTCCCTGAGGCATCCCAGATCGAGAAAGCATTGTGTTTATGAGAGAGAGAGAGGGTAGAGATGAGGGCCGACAGAGAGAGAGAAAAACAGAGCTAGAGATAGACGTGAGGGACTGAGAGGGGGAGGAGAAGGAGGGATAAAACTGCCCTACTTTGACCAGCTATTGTTCTGCTTATGTGGGGTCGGGGATGGCGGAGCACAGGGGGTGGTGAGGGCGGTGTGTGGGCCAGGTCAGGCAGGCCTCCCCGCTGCGGGGCTCACATGGCCTGCAGACACCCAGGCATCTCACACCCCTATTCCTGGCACCTCCACCCAATCTCTGACCTTTCCTCAACTCCAGCAGACAGGGCTGACCCTGTCACATGGCCAGTCCCACATTTATTCCTCCCTCTTTGAGGGTCGCACATGGACCCCCCCTGCAGATTCGCTCCGGATCATGTAACAAGCCAGAAACACCCTGCACCTGGTGTTGCCTAAAATAAGGTCCCCAGCCGCTGATCTGTGGCATGACGACAGGCTGCTCAGTGGGGCAGTGTCAACGACAGGGCCAGGTCTCCTTCAGTCCTCCTCACCCACAGACTGACACTACGGAACATCACAGACACAGCATCATGAAGAGGAATAACACACACACACACACACACACACACACACACACACACGGCACTAACATATGGCAGCAACACCATAGCCTACCCATGCCAAAGCCTTCATAGAACATCTAGCCAAGCCAGATATGAACTAATAGCTGCTTGGCCATTCTCCTGGTTTCTCTATTATTGTAAGCTATGGTAATTGTGATATTATTGCACAGGTGACAGGGAACAGGGCTCCAACATACAGTGAAACCAGGGAACATTACTTCCCAAAATTCATACTGCTTGTTAATCATCCACTGCTACAGTACTGCTGCCATCGTCACATAGTAAGAGCATATGAGGAACACAGAGCAGACGATAGCACCAGTGTCAACATTTCAACAACAGATACCCAGTGATCTGGCCATCAGTGTGGACACCATTGCCAGAGAGCAGGTGGTGGCGATGGGGCGAGCCATGCTACCCCACAGGACTCAACCTAGTCACCACCCTCTCTGTATTAGTACTATATTCTACCGTTTGCAATAGGCTAAGAAATAACAACCTAATGTTTTCAAAATGAAGTGAGTAATGCATATTGTGTACACTTGACTCTCCTTGGCGAGGCCTTTCCGAGGCATTAATTTCAAGGTAAACAATTGAAGAGGCACATTACTCCCACAGGAGCTTCTGAGGCTGGAGGTTAGTTAAGCCCCTTTTCATCAAATCAGAACAAGTACCAGTTGGAAGCTAATCCCGTTTGGCGACCGGACCCCTCCGCTGAAATGGCACAGCAGGGTGCGCTGATGAAAGAGGGAGTGATATGAGGCACATGAAAGGCTGAAGAGGCTGGGGCACAGCCACCGTTTAGCCAGCATTGTGTTGCGCCACTGTACAATAAGCTAGTTAGATCTTTAAAATGGAAAAATATGGTTCAAGTCATTTAGTTATTTGGAGAAGGGCAGCCGTCCAACACATCCCTGGATACGAGGCTCTGCTGTGAACGTTTAAAGCCACCTGATGCAGCTATTAAGACAGACCTCTCTATAGGAACCAATGTTCTACTGCTGTTCATTGTTGTTACCACCTAAATGTCCAAAATAAATAGCTCCAACCTTGATTCACGGCATTATAAATAATTTGGGAAAACAAAACTTAAAAAATATGTTTGATAGATTTGGAATTGGAATGATTCGGACAAGAAAGCCAACAATTTTTTATTTTGATGTGTACAAATCTAATGGACCATTTAAAAACTGGAGTTGGTATTCATATCTATCAAATCAAAATTTTATTGGTCACGTACACAGATTTGCAGATGTTATCACAGGTTCAGCGAAACGCTTGTGTTTCTAGCTCCAAAAGGGCAGTAATACCTACCAAAAAATATATATAATAAATGATAAACAATCCTCAAAAATGTCTAAAAGAAATGTAGAAATATCAGAACAATCAATGTCAGAAACCAGAATATAAATATATATACTATATGTATATAAATATTTATAAAAACTGGGTGGTTCAAGCCCGGAATGCTGATTGGCAACAGCCATGGTATATCAGACCGTATACCACAGATATGACAAAACATGTATTTTTACTGCTCTAATTACGTTGGTAACCAGTTTATAATAGCAATAAGGCAACTCGGGGGGGTGCGGTATATGGCCAATATACCACGACTAAGGGCTGCGTTGCGTCGTGCATGAGAACCGTCCTTAGCTGTGGTATATTGGCCATATACCACACCTCCATGGGCCTTATTGCTTAAATATATACTGAATAAAAATATAAAAATGCCACATGGAACAATTTAAAATATATTTTACTGAGTTACAGTTCATATAAGACAATCAGTCAATTGAAATAAATTCATTAGGCCCTAATCTATGGATTTCACATAACTGGGCAGGGGTGCAGAGGAGCCAGGCCCAGCCAATCAGAATGAGTTTTTCCCCACAAAATGGCTTTATTACAGACAGAAAGACTCCTCAGTACCCCTCTATTTAAGTTGACACTGCATGTCAGAGCAAAAACCAAGCCATGCGGTCGAAGGAATTGTCCGTAGAGCTCCGAGACAGGATTGTGTCAAGGCACAGATCTGGGGACGGGTACCATAACATTTCTGCAGCATTGAAGTTCCCAAGAACACAGTGGCCTCTATCATTCTTAAATGGAAGAAGTTTGGAACCACCAGCTCCTTGAGCTGGCCGCCTGGCCAAACTGAGCAATCTGGGGAGAAGGGCCTTGGTCAGGGAGGTGACCAAGAACCCGATGGTCACTCTGACAGAGCCACAGAGTTCATATGTGGAGATGGGAGAAACTTTCATAAGTACAACCATCTCTGCAGCACTCTACCAATCAGGCCTTTATGGTAGTGGCCAGACAGACAACACTCCCCAGAAAAAGGCACATGATAGCCCATTTGTATTTATTATGGATCCCCATTAGCTGCTGCCAAAGCAGCAGCTACCCTTCCTGGGGTCCAGCAAAATGAAGGCAGTTTATACAATGTTATACAACTTGGGAGTTTGCCAGAAGGCACCTAAAGGACAGACCATGATAAACAAGATTCTCTGGTCTGATGAAACCAAGATTGAACTCATTGGCCTGAATGCCAAGCTTCACGTCTGGAGGAAACCTGGCACCAGCCCTATGGTGAAGCATGGTGGTGGCAGCATCATGCTGTGGGGATGTTTTTCTACGGCAGGGACTGCGAGACTAGACAGGATCGAGGGAAAGATGAACGGAGCAAAGTACAAAGAGATCCTTTGTAAAAACCTGCTCCAGAGCGCTCAGGCTGGGACGAAGGTTTACCTTCCAACAGGACAACGACACTAAGCACACAGCCAAGACAACTCAGGAGTTGCTTCGGGACAAGTCTCTGAATGTCCTTTAGCTGCCCAGCCAGAGCCTGGACTTGAACCCGATCAAACATGAGACCTGGAAATAGCTGTGCAGGGACACTCCGCATGACACCTGTTAGAGCTTGAGAGGATCTGCAGAGAAGAATGAGAGAAACTCCCAAAATACAGTGCCAAGCTTGTGGCATCACATCCAAGAAGACTCAAGGCTGTAATCACTGCCAAAGGTGCTTCAACTGAGCTAAGGGTCAACCTGCAAAAACTGAATACTTATGTAACTGTGATAGTTTTTTTGCTTTTTGGTTATTGTGTGTAGATTGCTCAGGTAAAAAATATATATACAGTGGGGCAAAAAAGTATTTAGTCAGCCACCAATTGTGCAAGTTCTCCAACTTAAAAAGATGAGAGAGGCCTGTAATTTTCATCATAGGTACACTTCAACTATGACAGACGAAATGAGAAAAAGAAATCCAGAAAATCACATTGTAGGATTTTTAATTTATTTATTTGCAAATTATGGTGGAAAATAAGTATTTGGTCAATAACAAAAGTTTCTCAATACTTTGTTATATACCCTTTGTTGGCAATGACAGAGGTCAAACGTTTTCTGTAAGTCTTCACAAGGTTTTCACACACTGTTGCTGGTATTTTGGCCCATTCCTCCATGCAGATCTCCTCTAGAGCAGTGATGTTTTGGGGCTGTCGCTGGGCAACACGGACTTTCAACTCCCTCCAAAGATTTTCTATGGGGTTGAGATCTGGAGACTGGCTAGGCCACTCCAGGACCTTGAAATGCTTCTTCTGAAGCCACTCCTTCGTTGCCCAGGCGGTGTGTTTGGGATCATTGTCATGCTGAAAGACCCAGCCACGTTTCATCTTCAATGCCCTTGCTGATGGAAGGAGGTTTTCACTCAAAATCTCACGATACATGGCCCCATTCATTCTTTCCTTTACACGGATCAGTCGCCCTGGTCCCTTTGCAGAAAAACAGCCCCAAAGCATGATGTTTCCACCCCCATGCTTCACAGTAGGTATGGTGTTCTTTGGATGCAACTCAGCATTCTTTGTCCTCCAAACACGATTTAGTTGAGTTTTTACCAAAAAGTTCTATTTTGGTTTCATCTGACCATATGACATTCTCCCAATCCTCATCTGGATCATCCAAATGCTCTCTAGCAAACTTCAGACGGGCCTGAACATGTACTGGCTTAAGCAGGGGACACGTCTGGCACTGCAGGATTTGAGTCCCTGGCGGCGTAGTGTGTTACTGATGGTAGGCTTTGTTACTTTGGTCCCAGCTCTCTGCAGGTCATTCACTAGGTCCCCGTGTGGTTCTGGGATTTTTGCTCACCGTTCTTGTGATCATTTTGACCCCACGGGTGAGATCTTGCGTGGAGCCCCAGATCGAGGAAGATTATCAGTGGTCTTGTATGTCTTCCATTTCCTAATAATTGCTCCCACAGTTGATTTCTTCAAACCAAGCTGCTTACCTATTGCAGATTCAGTCTTCCCAACCTGGTGCAGGTCTACAATTTTGTTTCTGGTGTCCTTTGACAGCTCTTTGGTCTTGGCCATAGTGGAGTTTGGAGTGGGACTGTTTGAGGTTGTGGACAGGTGTCTTTTATACTGATAACAAGTTCAAACAGGTGCCATTAATACAGGTAACGAGTGGAGGACAGAGGAGCCTCTTAAAGAAGAAGTTACAGGTCTGTGAGAGCCAGAAATCTTGCTTGTTTGTATGTGACCAAATACTTATTTTCCACCATAATTTGCAAATAAATTCATTAAAAATCCTACAATGTGATTTTCTGGATTTTTTTCCTCATTTTGTCTGTCATAGTTGAAGTGTACCTATGATGAAAATTACAGGCCTCTCTCATCTTTTTAAGTTGGAGAACTTGCACAATTGGCGGCTGACTAAATACTTTTTTGCCCCACTGTATATTTTAGAATAAGGCTGTAACGTAACAAAATGTTGGAAAATTTAAGGAGTCTGAAAATTTGCCCAATACACTGTATATACACAGTACCAGTCAAAAGTTTGTACACACCTACTTATTTGAGGGTTCTTCTTAATTTTTACTATTTAGGACATTTTAGAATAATAGTGAAGACATCAAAACCATGAAATAACACATCTGGAATCATGTAGTAACCAAAAAAAAAAAAGTGTTAAAACAAATCAAAATATATTTTAGATTATTCAAATAGCCACCTTTTCACTTGACTGCTTTGCACACTCTTGGCATTATCTCAACCAGCTTCATGAGGAATGCTTTTCCAACAGTTTTGAAGGAGTTCCCACATATGCTGAGCACTTGTTGGCTGCTTTTCCTTCACTCTGCGGTCCAGCTCATCCCAAACCTTCTCAATTGGGTTGAGGTCAGGTGATTGTGTAGGCCAGGTCATCTGATGCACTCCATCACTCTCCTTGGTCAAATGGCTTTTACACAGCCTGGGAGGTGTTTAGGATCATTGTCCTGTTGAAAAACAAAATGATAGTGGGACTAAGCGCAAACTAGATGGGCTGACGTATTGCTGCAGATTGCTGTGGTAGCCATGCTGGATAAAGTCTTGAATTCTACATAAATCACTGACAGTGCCTCCATCAAAACACCCCCACACCTCCTCTTCCATGCTTCACGGTGGGAACCATACATGCGGAGATCATCCATTCACTTGCTCTGCATCTCACAAAGACACGGCGGTTGGAACCGAAAATATCAAATTTGGACACATCAGACCGAAGGACAGATTTCCACTGATCTAATGTCTATTGGTCATATTTCTTGGCCCAAGCAAGTCTCTTTTTATTATTTGTGGCCTTTAGCAGTGGTTTCTTCGCAGCAATTTGACCACGAAGGCCTGATTCACACAATCTCATCTGAACAGTTGATGTTGAGATGGGTCTGTTACTTGAACTCAATTTCTGAGGCTGGTAACTCAAATGAACTTATACTCTGCAGCAGAGGTAACTCTGGGTCTTCCTTTCCTGTGGTGGTTCTCATGAGAGCTTCCATCATAGCGCTAGATGGTTTTGCGACTGCATTTGAAGAAACTTTCAAAGTTCTTGAAATTTTCCAGATTGACTGACCTTCATGTCTTAAAGTAATGATGGACTGTCATTTCGCTTTGCTTAGTTGAGCTGTTCTTGCCATAATATGGACTTGGTCTTTTACCAAATAGGGCTATCTTCTGTATACCACCCCTACCTTGTCACAACACAAATGATTGGCTCAAACGCATTAAGAAAGAAAGAAATTCCACAAATTTACTTTTAACAAGGCACACCTGTTAATTGAATTGCATTCCTGGTGACTCATGAAGCTGGTTGAGAGAATGCCAAGAGTGTGCAATGCTGTCATCAACGCAAAGGGTGGCTACTTTGAAGAATCTAAAATATAAAATGTTGATTTGTTTAACACACACACACACACACACACACACACACACACACACACACACACCCACAAACACCCCCCAATTAGGAACACCTGCTCTTTCCATTACATAGACTGACCACGTGAAAGCTGTGATCCCTTATTGATGTCACTTGTTAACTTCTTGCCGCACGGATCCCGTGAGCGGGATCATTTTCGATAAAACTCAGCACACCAAATTCAAAATAAGAATTCGTAATATTTTACATTCATGGAAATACAAGTGTTGCACATGGTTACAAAGTTTAGAGTCTTGGTAATCTAAATCTGTTGTCAGATTTAAAAAAGGCTTTACGAAAGCAAAACATTTGATTATCTGAGGTCAGCACCTTCACAAAAATAGCTTTTTCAACCAGCACTGGCGACACAAAATCACAAATTAAAGATATAAAAACTCACTGACTTTTTAAGATCTTCTAATGTTGTTTTCAACCAGGAGGGTCCCAGCTACAAAACCGCTGTCCGTTTCGTTCAATAAAGTACATATTTATATCCGAAAAACGCTGTTTAGACACCTCTGTCAAAACGACGAAAAAAAAGTCGAAATTGCTCCCGGTAAACTTTGTCTATTTTTGTCAAACAAAGACCCTATATAATCCTTAGGTTGTCTAAAATGTTATAAAACTTCACGCGGAAACAACTATGTTCAATAGACAAGGCAAATTCCCACGCGAGTCCTCTCCCCAGAACTCGCCCAAACACTGTTTTTCTTCCGGCGCACTCTTTCCTCCAAGTCAAAATACAAGCCCAAAGCCATCAATAGTAGACTGTTACCATATAGAGGACGCCATAAGAATAGGAAAATGGTGGCTGGATTCAATGCTTTTCAATAGCTTTTCAAAATAAGAGCAGAATAAAAAAGAAATCTGGGTCGGATTTCCTTCGGGTTTTCGCCTGCCAAATCAGTTATGTTATAGCCACAGACATAATTTTAACGGTTTTGGAAAAATACATATCTAGCTTCTGGGCCTGAGTGACAGCCCGTTTACTTTGGGCACGTCAGACAGGCGAAAACTAGGAATTCTGCCCCCTAGCTGTAAGAGGTTAAAGAAGGATTTTTAAGCCTTGAGATATGGATTGTGTATGTGTGCCTTTCAGGCGGTGAACGATCAAGACAAAATATTTAAGTGTTTTTGAATGGTGTATAGTAGTAGGTGCCAGGCACACCGGTTTGAGTGCGTCAAGAACTGCAATGCTGCTGGGTTTTTCATGCTCAACAGTTTCCCATGTGTATCAAGAATGGTCCACCACACAAAGGACATCCAGCCAACTTGACAACTGTGGGAAGCATTGGAGTCAACATGTTTTCAACACCTTGTAGAGTCCATGCCCTGACGAATTGAGACTGTTCTGAGGGCAACAGGGGGTGAAACTCAATATTAGGAAGGTGTTCCTAATGTTTTGTACACTCAATGTATAATGGTTTGGTAAAAACAGTATGGACAGTATATGAATAGAAAGTGTGTACAGCAGTAGTTATAAGGGATAAGCCATGACTAGACAACAGTATATAAACTGGGTAAAACAGTGTGTAAACATTTGAAATTCTGTGTTGTTTAATTATGGGTGTTGTTGTAATAGCTGAGCAATGTAGAACCACAGACGGGACGTGGAACCACAGACGGAAGGCAAGTTGATAACAGATGGATACAATTTAGTGGCAAAGTAGCATTAATATTCCATCTCTTAACCCACCCCCACCACTACCCCAGCTCTCCTGCCTCCCTGGCCTGTCCCGGTGTGCGCTTCGGCTCTCCGCCCTGGCCCAAACACGAAGAATACTCCAAACACAGCCCCTCCCCCAGTAGCCCTGTAGCCTCACAGGAAAGTGGAGAGAAATCCCTTGGTGGGTCGGCCAGATTAAACTGCCACTGTAATCCGCTTGGCTTTCACCTCCTTGTCCTCAACCGAAGAGAGAGAGAGGGATGGTGGGAGAGAGGTGGAGGAGGGGGTAGAGAGAAAGAGCAGGGGGAAAAGGGAGGGAGGAAGAAAAAGAGGATGGAGACAAGGAATGGGTAGGTAAAAGGCAAGGGCACACAGAAAAAAAGAGATGCAATAATGAAGGGAATTGAAGAGGACTGGTTAAAATACTGAATGCTATATAAAAGAGATATGAAGGACAGAGATACAGTTGAAGTCGGAAGTTTACATACACCTTAGCCAAATACATTTAAACTGAGTTTTCACAATTCCTGACATTTAATCCTAGTAAAGATTCCCTGTCTTAGGTCAGATAAAATCAGAGAGAATGATTTATTTCAGCTTTTGTTCCTAGTGGGTCAGAAGTTTACATACACTCAATTAGTATTTGGTAGCATTGCCTTTAAAATTGTTTAACTTGGGTCGAACGTTTTGGGTAGCTTTCCACAAGCTTCCCACAATAAGTTAGGTGAATGTTGGCCCATTCCTCCTGACAGAGCTGGTGTAACTGAGTCAGGTTTGTAGGCCTCCTTGCTCGCACGCGCTTTTTCGGTTCTGCCGAACAAATTTTCTATAGGATTGAGGTGAGGGCTTTGTGATGGCCACTCCAATACCTTGACTTTGTTGTCCTTAAGCCATTTTGCCACAACTTCGTAAGTATGCTTGGGGTCAATGTCCATTTGGAAGACCCATTTGCGACCAAGCTTTAACTTCCTGACTGATGTCTTGAGATGTTGCTTCAATATATCCACATAATTTTCCTTCCTCATGGTGCCATCTATTCTGTGAAGTGCACCAGTCCCTTCTGCAGCAAAGAACCCCCACAACATGATGCTGCCACCCCCATGCTTCACAGTTGGGATGGTGTTTTGTCTTGCAAGCCTCCCCCTTTTTCCTCCAAACATAACGATGGTCATTATGGCCAAACCGTTCTATTTTTGTTTCATCAGACCAGAGGACATTTCTCCAAAAAGTACAATCTTTGTCCCCATGTGCAGTCTGGCTTTTTTATGGCAGTTTTGGACTAGTGGCTTCTTCCTTGCTGAGCGGCCTTTCAGGTTATGTCGATATGAGATTAGTTTTACTGTATGTAGTAGAGAAGAAGCAAGAAGAATGCTGGAAATGGAGGATACATAACAGTTGTGAACCATGTAACAGAGTGTTCAAGCATCCAAGAGATGAAATACTGTATATCCATGGCCGGATTGAGTGTATAGATTAATACAGCACTGGTTACAATAAAACTAATGCCAGTCAATAAACAGGTCTACTCTAGTCCCTCTCAACCAGCCATAAGACCCCTTGTTCACAGTCATCATTTACAACAATGATGAACTGCATAGATGGGCCCAGGTGGAACAAAAATAGACTTTCAATAAAAACTAGAGAACTAAGGCTGCTCCTTCCTACTAGCGTAGCCCAGACATCTCACCCAGACATCCTCTGTGTGTGGGAGCGTGTCCGCAGGGTATTTGGGAAGAGTGCTAAAGTGTGGAGAAGAAATAGAGTTAACAGGTATTCCCCTCAGCCCCCACCCTTCCATACCTCTATCCCGCCTGGGCTTAACAAGAGAGAGCAGAGGGAATAGGGGGAAAGAGAGCAGAGGGGAGAGAGAAAGTGAGCGAGAGAAAGAAAGAGGGCCCTGGGAGAGTCAGACAGGAAGTAGGAGGATATCCTGTGAGAAAAGGTCTGTGATATACGAGCAGGGCTGCTTCAAACAGACAGAGGGAGGGGGATACTCCTTTACACCAATAAAACCAAGGGTGGTGGAGCTAGGAGAGGAGGAGGGGAGGAGAGGAGGCCTGGCCAGGGAGCTAGAGATGAACAAGAGTTAATGTTTCTAGGAAGGAAGGGATGGTCCCCTATAGCACGGTATAAAAGCCACTGAAAGTACAGCTGTGTGTATAGGAGGGGGCACCTACAGCCCGAGGTCAACGAGGTGCCTTTTGTGTTGAAATGAGGCACGTCAGGTGACCCAGTGTTTTGAATGTCAATTTCAATCAGAGTGCTGGAAACACACCACAGCACATACGGGCACACAAACAGATGTGCAGGGCAGCTTCTCCCCGTTTAGTGGATAAGGGCTGGTGTGTTGAGGGGTTCTCTCCCCCCTTCTAGGCTGTAGAAACACACCCACAGCGGTCAGTGATTGATGGGTTCAGGAAAGGGCTCCTCAGCTCAGGAAGTCCAGTCCGGGTCTGTCACAGTCCACAGAGCCCAGCCTCGGCACCATCTGCACGTGCTCAGAGGGCCTCTACCTCATCCACACACACGTATACTCTCCACACAACGCCTCACAGCACTCATGAGACTCAAGACACACACCACTTTTTTCATGTGTTAACTACTTAGGGAGTGGTGGGGCGCTAGCGCTAGCGCCCCACTCCCGACACTACCCGGTGAAATGCAAGGCGCCAAATTCAAAAACCAAAAGTTGAATTATTAAACATTCATCAATATACAAGTGTTGCATAGTCATCAAAAGCTCTGCTTCTTGGCAATATCACAGCGTTGTCAGATTTCAAAAAGGCTTTACGGCGAAAGCACAACATTTGATTGTTTGAGGGTAGCACCTCCAAAATATACCATTAGCATAAATTCATAAACCATCGCGGTTCACACAAAACACATTTCACAGCGAAAAGAAATCCCTTACCTTTTGAAGAACTTCTGCTGAGGGCTTCCCAAGTTTCCAACGAAGACAATCCATGGTTCTTTTGTTAGAAAAAGTCATTTATTATATCCATAAATCTCTGTTTGGTTGGTGCGTTATGTTCAGAAAATCCAACGTCGAATCGCCCATTGAAACGTGAAGAGAACGCGTTCAAATATACCTATAAACTTTTCCTAAACAAATCAAATACCAGTTAAAATGCATCCTTAGCTATCCTTTTATGAACATGAGCGATAATATTTCACTCGGATGGTCACCTAAACGTTATATAAGTAAAATAAAGTGGGGCGCGCAGCCAGCGTTGCGCACGAGAACTTGTTGACATCTGAGCTACCTTGGCCATTTCCTTTCCCTATTCTTCCTGCTTCCTCCAATCTCTCTGAGGCTTTATATATAGACTGTTGACATCTAGTGGAAGCCATAGGTACTGAAATCTCGGAGCTGCTTGCCATAGAACTCAATACAGAGACTGTCAAACAGAGCCAATGTGACAAAAAGAGTAAAAACAGTAATTCCGGATAGATTTTTCTCGGGTTTTCGCCTGCTATTTCTGTTCTGTTACACTCACAGACATAATGTTAACACTTTTAGAAACTTCAGAGTGTTTGCTATCCAATAGTACTAATTATGTGCATATCCTATTTTCTGGGCCTGAGTGGGAGACATTTTACTTTGGGCACGCCAGGCTCTCTAAAACCGTCACCTCGGGAACCTCTCCCTAAGAAGTTAAACTACTTTCATATAGTACATTTCCAACAGAAAGCATACACTTCTCATTCCATGGCTGACACACACACACTGACAGACGTCAGTAAAGCAGTAACAGGCAGGTGTTATTGGTCGATACAGGGCAGAGTAGAAACCTCTAAGGCAGGTGTATAAGGAAAGGGGTGAGGAGGGGTGCACACAGCACACACATTCCAGTGTGGGGAAGGAGGGTGTCTGTGTTAGGGCTTCATGATGCCGTTTCTGACGGAAGCCATTACTGTGAATAATTGACTGCCAAATGAAGACAAATGATATGATTGCACTGCGAGCACAGTAGTCAATCCCCTATCTTGGAGGTTCCCATTCAAACGCATTGATCAGCTTTGCAGCCTAAGTAGCTGGCCAGGAAACTAAATGGTGGCGATCAATGCCATTTAACAGATTATTGACTGTTGACTGGTTCTTCCAGGGATCAAAATAAAAAGGAATGGAGAGAAATAAGCAAATCAAATAATGGAATGAAAACAAATGAAATTGGAATTTGTTCCTTTGGATCGCTGATGATGAACGGGATAGGAAAACACTGAGGCAGGACAGAAAATAACTAAGTGTCTGTGTGCGTGCGTGCGCTCCTGTGTTTCCCTCTGTGCCTGTGTGTGCGTGAGAGACCCCAAATTTTGCAGGTTGACAAATACCAATTAGATTAGAAGTTGGGTCCTGTTCTTGAATCAGCATCTACACACTATACTGCATGTGGAGTGATAGAGAACAAGTGTGCTGGTTCAATAGTGTTTAAAGACTCGTACGAACCACAGTATAGCTCATGTAGATAGGGAGTCCAATAATGAAGACCTCCATGCCAACACAGCTTTATACCTCCTGGGATCTCATCCTGACACATACTGTACTAACATACAGCCTCGGTGGCTGTGGATCATTTCAACTCCTTATCATGGGGGCGTTGCTTAGAAAGGTTCCATAACACAAAGGAACACTAACAGAGAGAAGGGGGAGAAGAGAGGCTGCTAAGGAATGAGAGGGTGTGTGTGTGTGTGTGTGTGTGTGTGTGTGTGTGTGTGTAAGGGGGGGTTAACACCCTCCACCGATCCCAAAGCACTGTAGTGTTTTACATACCCAGCAGTGTTACCATGGTGACTAGGCCCAGTTCTGGGGCCTGACCCATGAGGCAGTGCCTGCCTGTGTGCATGTATGTTACTGTGATCTGAGCATGTGCATGTATACTAGTCACACACTCAGACTCGTAAATGTAGGAATCATCAATAGGCAATGCAGGGGTTCTATGTGAACGTATTAGTCTTCAGGTTTACTACAACCCATCTATAAACGTGTATTTGTGTGTGATTGATATTCTTTCTCCAATTTTAAATGCAATGTGTACATTTACTAACTTCTGGAGAAATAATATGTGAATATAAATTGTATTGAGCATTCAAGCATCAGTAAGAGTCAGTTTGCATGTGCATATGGGAATGTGAATTTGGATATGTAGGAAATTGCATGTACGTGTGCACGTACTGGTCTTTAAATGCTGTGTGTGTGTGTGTGTGTGTGGCTTGCCATTTCTCAGTTCAGCAGAACCTCATTAATTCAGAAATGGAAATCATTTCTGCATGGAGTGCACAGGAGACGAGAGAGATTGAGAGGAAGGGCGCACAAGAGAAAGAGGAGAGAGGGGGTGATAGAAGGTGGTGTAATCAATCTACATTTTTGTATAATACTTTGGTATAATATAAAAGTATTGGGGGGAAAGATATTTACAAGATAGATGTAGTCTGTAACGTGCAGAGTATAGGATATATTACCAATTCGTATGCCAATTTCTGGAATGACTTTAGATTGCATTGTGATTACTATAGTCATTAAAATGGTCATATTCTAAAAACTAAGCAATGAATTATTCCGTTATTCAGAGGTTACAGACATATGAACATCCAACCTCAAGAGTATGAGGTTTGAATGACTTTCACATGCCTAGTGCGACACATATTGTACATCAAAGGTATAATTGTGGCCATAAAAATACCGCATCACTTTTGTCATTGAAATGTACAAACTGGAATGTTTTACTGTGGCTTTATTAGTGTGCCAGTCAGTCGCTGAACAACTACATGTTGTTAACAGTGTTTATGTTTGGATGAACCTTCAATCACCATCAAACTTCCTTTACATCCACTACTATTGATTGGCGCAAACGATGGAGAAAGCCAAGGCAATATACAATGTCACGGAACCACTGAATATGGGACCAGGGGGTAACCTAAATTATCCTACTATAGGCCATACAGCCTATATGATTTTTTGAAAAGTTGACGTGAAGTCAACATGTGCACGTGCATTGTAAATCTCGCTCACAACGAGATTTACAGGCTTAGTTCACAAGGATTCGCCCCCCCAAAAAAAGAAATTGGCCAGAACGCTAACAAAATTACAAAAATAAACGATTTGCAAAGACAGGAAATCCAGCTCATAAAGTTATACAAGTATAGGTAGGAGCTACTGAATGTCATTTTTGGCGAGTTTGCATATTTACAAGCAAATGTGAACGAGAGGCATTATGCAAATGAACAGTTTAGAACAACAGTACTGGCTCTGGAGCAGCATGTGTACACGCTGTCTCTGTGTGGGGTCTGGAGTCGCTAGGTCAACATGCCTGCCTGCTCTGCTCCGAGAAGAGGGGGGAGTAGCAGACTGGCCGAGAATGGAGAGGAGAAAAAAACAAGGAAATCATGATACAGATAATTCATCCAAAGGGCTTTGACTTCTCAAACACCGCAGAAAGCTAACAATATGATGCCCCGTCACCTTAATAATTAAGCCACTTGCATAGATAACTAGCAAGTTAAACTTCGGGTTTGCGTTAACGCATCAGACAAATTGTGTGATTCAGCTGCACTTAGACAGTGCCCTGACTGAAGTGTGGCTACCTTTCTCTGTACTTTTCTCAGTGTAGCCAGCCTACTTTTCTCCAGTAAAATGCAAGATGAACTTAATCAAAACATTGGGAAATGTAGCTTGTTTCATTCTTTCTTTTACGGAACTAAAATATAAAAACACAACATGCAACAATTTCATTGATTTTACTGAGTTTACAGTTCATATGAGGAAATCAGTCATTTGAAATAAATTCATTACCCTAATCTATGAATTTCACATGACTGGAAACGCAGATATGCATTTGATGGTCACAAATACCTATAAAAATGGCCCTCAGAATCTTGTCATAGTATTTTTGTGCATTAAAATTGCCATTGATAAAATACAATTGTGTTCGTTGTCCGTAGCTTATGCCTGCCCATACCATAACCCCACCATGGGGCACTCTGCTCGCCCACGACACCACACACACGGTCTGCGGTTGAGGCCGGTTGGACATACTGCGAAATTCTCTAAAATGATGTTGGAGGCGGCACATGGTAGAGAAATTAACATTAAATTCTCTGGCAACAGCTCTGGTGGACATTCCTGCAGTCAGCATGCCAATTACACGCTCCCTCAAAACTTGAGACATCTATGGCATTGTGTTGTGTGACAAAACTGCACATTTTAGAGTTGCCTTTTATTGTCCCCAGCATAAGGTGCACCTGTGTAATGATCATGCTGTTTAATCAGCTTCTTGATATGTAACACCTGTCAGGTGGATGGATTATCTTGGCAAAGGAGAAATGCTCACTAACAGGGATGTAAACAAATTTGGGCACAATATTTAAGAGAAATAAGCTTTTTTGTGCATATGCAACATTTCTGGTATCTTTTATTTCAGCTCATGAAACATGGGACTAACACTTTACAAGTTGCATTTATATTTTTGTTCAGTGTATGATAAACATTAGAAATATGATGGCCATGCATAATTTTTTCAAAAAAGACCATGCTTTTTCATTGTAAGCTCATTTACTTGTGTGGCTGCCAGCCAAAAAGCTTTGCACTTCTGTTGTCATCTGAAGAAAATTCAGCTATTTTCTGCTGAATGTGTTGCACTAATGCATTTTCTGTGAAGGAAAACTATAGTTGCATATCCCTGACCACTCTATTGAAGCAAAAAAAAAAATAATATAAAAAAAAAAAAAAAACTGTTGGCTTTAATATAAAACACGACCCCTGTCAATACACAGCTGGACTCACCTGCTCCCGCTTTCTCCCATTCTGCTATTTACAAACAAAACACGTGACTGGCTCAACTGTTCTGGGGAACTACGGTAAGCTTCGTTATGAGCATTCAAGCATCAGTAAAAGTATGTTTGCATGTGTATATGGGAATGTGGATTTGGATATGTAGGAGATTGCATACTGTGACAAGTGAAATGAGGAACGCCATCTGCGTTATCTCCTAATGCATTGCACAAGTTGACTGCCTGTATTTACTCAAAAAAGTTGCTACAAATATTAAAAATGTACTGAAACTTCAAAGTAGTTAACGGTATTGAAGGTATTGAAAAAAACATCCCTTGGTTATTTCCAAATACCCAGGTATATATGGTATACCGCCCAAGCCTAATGTGCATAAATAAACAAACAAATAAATGAAGAACTGGTTAGCAGGATAAATAAATAAAGAGCCATCTTCCCTGGCAGAGGGCAGATCCGTGCTGAGCCTTTTAGAGCAGCCTCCTCCCGCCCCCAGACAATATGGAGCAGAAAGTCATCTGGCCATGCACTAAGGGGATTAGAGCCTCCGCAGCATAGCACAGCAGTGTAGCACAGCACAGAGTAGAACAGTACAGTACAGTGCAGCCCCACAGCCTGGCCTGGTCCGGACAAACTTAGTCCAGTCTAGCCCAGCTAAGAACAGTACACCAGTCCCCAAACCAGGTCAGGCTGGTCCCAGCATAGCACAGAGACGGATAGAACAGCATCAGTCCGACAGGCCATAACACACATGCAAAGCTTAGTCAATAACATGCAAGAATGCCATGTCCTCAGGACTCTAAATTAATATATTGGTAGCAATGGTGCTCCCAACTTATAAAGAAGTTAGGAGCACCAGCAAATATGTTTTAAATGATTGAGATACAGCCTACATTGGGTCTATATGAATTCAAGCTACTTTTGAAGCACATGTTGTGCCTAATATCTATAATATCTAACACTGTAAAGATGTTGATACAAATACCGGTCATTGAAATTACAAAGTCATTCGTGGAATATTAGGTTTCTCCATTGTGTAAAAGTACTATTTTCCTATTGAGATTCATTACATTGAAAATGGTATACTATCAGGTTTGTGATGATGACATGCAAGAGATCTGTCATTCATTCATCGCTATGATCATAGATCTCCTGAAAAAGCTTTTCATTTCTTTCTGTGTCACCAACTGTTTGGATATACTGGTCAAGTTACCAGGTGGTTAAGTAGCTAGCCAATGAGGTGACATGGCGGAACAAAGTGTAAACAAATGGTTAACGACGCACAAGTAGTTTAACGACAAGGCTTATGAATGTAAAATGCGGTCCTGGCGATCCGCTATATAGAAAGACAAGCTGGTGCTCCTGTAATATGGGTCAGGGCTGGTTTCCCACAATGAACGGAGCCTTAACTTCTTAGGGCTAAGGGGCAGTATTTTGAAGTTCGGATGAAAAACGTGCCCAAAGTAAACTGCCTGTTACTCAGGCCCAGAAGCTAGGATATGCATATAATTAGTAGCTTTGGATAGAAAACACTCTGAAGTTTCTAAAACTGTTAAAATAATGTGTGTGTATAACAGAACAGTATAACAGTATAACAGAACTGATATGGCAGGCAAAAACCTGAGCAAAATCCATCCGGGATGTCTGAATCAGTCATGTCACACTGTTTTCAAATTGGCATGCTATTCAATGCTGGGGATTTTAGCTCCCAGATTGCAGTTCCTATGGCTTCCACTAGATGTCAACAGTCTTTAGAAAAAGCTTGGAACGTTCAATCATGAAAATCAAGGGAGTAAGACCACTAGTTCCTGGGTTCACATCAAGTGTACTGTTTTGGATTCTGCGCGTAACAGGGAATGCGCGCGCAGTTCTTTTTCTCTTCTATTCAGCACATTATATTCCGTCTGAAATATATAGTGTATATTCATTTTAGGGTATCTGAGTATTGATTATAAATGCTGTTTGACTTTTTTCGACAAACTTTACGGGTACTTTTGGGATATCGTTTGTCTGCATGGATGAAAGCTTTTGGGCAGGTGGATTACTGAACAAAACGCGCCAACCAAACGGAGCTATATGGATATAAAGAGGAACTTTATCGAACAAAAGGACCTTTTATTGTGTAACCTGGACGCTTTGATATGCCATCAGAGGAAGATCATCAAAAGGTAAGCGATTTTTTTATGCTATTTGAGTTGTGACACCTCTGCTGGTTATGTTATTATGCTAATTGAGTTTGAGTGGGGCGCTGTCCTCAGACAATCCAATGTTCTGCTTTTGCCGTAAAGCCTTTTTGAAATCTGACAATTCTGTTAGATTAACAAGAGTCTAAGCTTTTGAAGGGTGTGCAGCATTTGTATTTTCATGAATGTTTGAAATGAGTATTTTTGTCATTTGAATTTGGCGCTTTGCATTTCACCGGATGTTGTCAAAATCGATCCCTAAGAGGTTAAGATGCTTTTGGGAAACCGGGCCCAGATCTTTTGACTTGTTTGGGCTTGAAGCAAGCCGTTTTTCGCTGTAGTAATGGTACAACCATGACACTAACGAATCTGCTCTCGCTTTTTTCTCCAGGGCACTCAGAAACAACAGTACAGCAAAGCCTTATCATTACAACAGTGATTATCTGCCAGATTATTTTCCTCTGCGCACACGGTGCTCCCAAATAAAAATTCCAGGTCGCACAACAATATATTTAGGAGCATATGCGGTCGCACTTCAGAGCCTTGCATGCCCTTCTGTATACAGGCAGCATCCTATATACACTATTTATTCATTTTTTATTTAACCTTTATTTAACTAGGCAAGTCAGTTAAGAACAAATTCTTATTTACAATGACGGCCTACCCCGCCCAAACCCGGAAGATGCTGGGCCAGTTGTGCGCCGCCCTATGGGACTCCCAATCACGGCCGGATGTGATGCAGCCTGGAATCGAACCAGGTACTGTAGTGATGCCTCTTGAGATGCGGTGCCTTAGACTGCTGCACCACTTGGGAGCAGTATAAAGGACATCTAATCTAAAGCTTTTGCAACTTCATAAAGTTCAGGAAATGTACCACCGAGGACATGGCAGAGTTAAAGCAATGTGTGATTTGGATTCCAGTCCTTTCAGAATTAGAATAATTAAGATTAACAACGGGACAGCTCTGCTTTGACCCCTAGATAACCCCTGGCCTGCCTGCCTGATGACAACACAATAGAACAGCAGTCAACGCCACATGAAAAAACACACACACACAGACTGACTACACCAAATGACAGATGACTCTCTACACAGTGCAACACTGCTATGGAAGTACTTCAGTACAGTATGTACTCTCAAACACCACCAAGTGAGATAAACAACACTGATAGACAGTAGTATTATTAATACAAAACTATCTAGTAAGAATTTTCTATCAGACAGAATGCCACTGAAGAGAGAGAGCAAGTGAAAGAGATAGGTCTGTGCTGTGTTGTGCTATGCCACCAGGAGATGAGACAACCAACCTGTCTGTAGTCAGCAGCAGCCAACAGTGGTTGGCTTTACAGGGAATAGTACACAGTCCTTTCAGCACAGAAGGCCAGGACAAATAAATACCATGCTGGTGAGAGACTGCTGGGGTAGTGCTCTCATTCGGTGTGTCCTCACGCATGTGTGTGTGTTCGCATGTGTGTGTGTTCGCATGTGCCTCCTGCCAGTCTCACATAAGCCCAGCCCATAGAGAGATTCTATGTGAACTGGGAGGCATGACAGAAGCCCAGAGAGAGACCCTCTGTGCTTTGTCAGATGTGTCCCCCTCTCATTTCCTACACATCTGTACAGGCTGAAGGTTATTCACGCGTACAGGCCAGAGGAAAGGTCTTCACATGGCTTGTGTCACACCACACAGATGCAAACACACTTATGTGGGTAATGAGTACTGGTTCTTACTGAACAAGGAGATTTAATAAAGAAAATTAAAACATTGCTTGTTTTTTGTGCTATTTCGGCTGACCTGGCATGAATTGGAGCCAAAGATCCTCAAAAAGGTGCTTGCTTGCACAACCACACACACAAACCCGGCCCAGTGGCTCCCACAGGCTGTATGTCTGCGTGGGGACAAGGGACTGTGCTGATGGAAGCTCTGCCCCGGCACGCATGTGTTCCTTTACTGCTATCCTGGGCATATTTACAGACAGTGACTGTAATGCACAGTAATGATTATTTTTATACCATATACTTCCCCAGCCTTTCACTGAGCGTGTAATGGCTCCCCACTGACCCAGTGATTACCTCTGTGGCTCCCCCTGGCTTCCCCTTTACCTACTGGAGAGATGCCTCGCCAACACCCCCAGGTTCTCCTCAAGGGTAGGTGTGTGTGTGTGTGTGTGCGTACACTAGCATTTTTGGTGAAAGGTGTGCGATGCTGTAAACATGAGTGATGAGGTCCTCACTTCTCGTCCTGATTCTTTACATTCTTTCCATCATTTTGACAAAACCCTTCAACAAGGAAAATTGTGTTTTCCAAATATAGAAAAACCTAAAAGCACAACAGTTATTCGCTATAACTTCTACATGCTAATAAAGCGAAAAGAAATCCAGACAGACGCTTGAATCTCTGCGTTTATTCTGCCTGTTAAAAAAAGGGGATTAAGTCTGCATTTAGGGAGAATTTAAATTGCAAATAAGACTGTGTAATTGTTTTTGTCTTTAATCCTAGCAGGGAGGGCGGCAGTGTAATGCAGAGTTGAGACAGTTGCACGTCTCAGCCATTCATTCTCATGAGGAGTGGGTTTGTCTCACCACTTGACTCAATGAGCATGGTGTCCAACTGACACACACACACACACTGATATTAAAAGAGGCAGGTTTATTTTCATTACGAATTGGGGTGCCCAGCTGGTACTTGAGACTGGTACAATGGCAGGCCTTGGGTGACAGAGCCCGGCCAATGCAGGCAGCACTAGCAGCAGAGCAGACACATAGCCTGCCAGCAGCACAGCCTGCCAGCCCAGGCTGCCAGCCACACGGCTGCCCACTGACTCCTCTCAGAGAGAGAGCGAGAGAGAGGAGAAAGGAGAAAAAGAGATTGTTCTCTGCTCATCGTTCTTGTGCAATGAACACAGTGAGGTTGAAACAGAAAAACGAAGGATGCCGAGGTCAGAATGGGAAAATTAGGTAAGTCAAAAAGCTAATATCAAAGACGCTTGTTAGCTCGTTTACTATCAGCAGCAAACCACTACTTCATACACCTACATATTCCCCTGCTCATAATTTGAAAACACACACACCTAGCTGGATTGTGATGTGTACTCTTGGACCATAAAAAGCCCAAGCAATCAAACGTGTGTTATATTAACCGAGGCAGTAGCTCAAACGTGAGTAGATTCGATTGGGGATTGGTGTGGGAGAAAATAAGGCCTCCCTCTACAACTCCCAACAGCAATAACAAATGTGAACGTCTGGAGATCCATTTCAGTCCCGTGGAATTAACTGACAAGCCCTATCACCATCAGTGTTAGCTCTCTAATGTAAGAGGAACAAGCTCTACAGGTGTTGGAGGGAATATATAGTGTGACCAGATTGACCACGGGTCTTCTACCTAAGAGCTGGGAGTGGACACTCACCACTATGGGGGTGCACCGTGATAAAAACAGCCGGGCCTGGGTCGGAACGTCGCCTAGGGAAATGTGAGGCTTCCCAAAAGCAGACGCTGCAGCATTATTTGTGTAATGTCAATAATTTATGCCAATTTCTGCAGGCAAGGTATTTTTTTTTTTGTGTGGATGTGGTTGGAGTGTGGCCAGCCCCCAGACTTCAAAGCGTTGTGTGACTGTAGATCAAACAGTGGCAGGAGAGGAGCGGAGCTGTGACTGGGCTGCTCCAGACAGGACGGCACAGCTACATGCACACCTCTGACTAAGGGGAAAACCTGACCCTCGCCAACCTGTGCCCTCCCCCCTCCCAGGGCACTGTGGTAGCCTATAGAATCAACTCCACACCATATCAACAGTCCCACAGAAAATTTACACACTTACGCTACTAGACTTGCCCACATACAGTTTGAGTAACACAACTAAACTCCTCCAAAAGGGGACACCAATCATTTAGGGATGTATCTGTGCAGCTTCTTAGAACTATAGACTATTGAGACCAAGCTGATAATGACCCAAATAAGTCATTGCGTGGCATGTATTAAAATGTGTAATCTGCAGAGTGAAAACCTAATTTAGCACCTCTCCACCTACACCCCTTCCCCTTAGAACTATTGAGATTAAAGACCACCAACCAACCGCATGGTTAAGCGAGGAAGCATTTTGCGAGGAAGCAAATGATAAACAAAAAGGATCCATAATTCTGTCACTCCCAGACCCACAGTCGACCATACAGCTCGGGGGCAGAGATTTCAACCCTTTGTTCTGGGGTTCAGCTAGGAAACGTCTACACAGAGATACAGAGACGTGAGATGTGGACTGGCCCTTTCATTCCAGGCAGAGAGAAGAGAGGATGGGAGACAACAACAGTAAACACGGAGCAGAAAGACAGCCCCGCTCAGTCACGGGTGTCAGCCCGCAGCCAAGAGCCACAAACGGTCTGATAGCTAGAGAAAACAGTGGAGAGGAGGAAACCTGCCAGAGAGAGGGAATGAGAGCAGGAGAGATGGAGGGAATGAGTAAGAGAGCGAGAGAGGGACAGAGCATGCGAGAGAGAGAGAGAGAGAGAGAGAGAGAGAGAGAGATGGGGCATGCCTTTACAGTGTGTACATATCACCACAATATGAATAAGATATGGCGGTGCCAATCCTGCCTCTATTACACCTCGTCTCTGCCTGTCCCCGTCCCCCGTCTTCTCTCCATCCATACATAGTCTCCCTATATGGTATTATTATTCCTCCATGTCGTCATTCCACCCCCGCTTCTCTCTTTCCCCTGAGCGGAGCGGGCACTGCTGGCACACAGCCAGATTACCCAATCAATCTCCTCTGAGAGAGAGGGAGGGAGACAAGAGAAGAGGGGGAGGAATAAGAAAGAGGGGGTAGAGACGAGGAGGAGAGAGGAGGGGGTTTTAGAGTGAGAGGAGGACTGTGCACCAGACTTAAGAGAAATTGAGGCAAGAGAAAGGCGTAGGATGAGATGGAGATATTTTTTTTAAAGGACAGAAGGTGAGACGAAGGGAAAGGCTGAGGCAAAGCGAACGGTTTATTGAACAGACTCATTGAAAATGGGGAAAGTGAGCACCTGTTCTAGATGAGAGAAACGCACACAGACAAAGTACACACAAAGGATGGCTTCTCAATGGTTGTTGTTTACAGAGAAGCGCTCCAGCCCCGTGCCACCTGTTTCAATCCTGCTGGACACTCCAGTCTGCCACAGCTTGGCTACCTCTCAAATGACACCCTATTCCCTATTGAGTGCACTTCTGACGACCCACTATAAAAGGGAATAGACGAGTGTCATTCGAGACATCCCACACCATTTCACTGTCCTGACACAAGGCAACCCCTACATTATACCATCAGCTCTATTGACTGCCTCTATTCGCCTGACAAGAGGTTATGACACTTAAGTATTCAAGTCAGCGCAGGTGTCAAAGTGATATTTTCACACAGACCAACATCCTGAATGTCATTGTACCGGATGCAATCGGACCTTTCAGGGAAGCCAAGCTGTGGCAGACCCAAGCTAACTGAAGAGTTCTGGAGTTCTTTGTGTAGCTGGGAACGAGTTCTGGTCCTTACCAAAAGGTCCAGGGAGATGCCAAATCAATGCTTAAAAATTTAAATGGATATTCATAGGCAGACAGGCCAGTTTAGTTTTCAATGATCAGCAGTTGCTATTTTTCATAACATGTTAAACAAAAACTAAACAAGAAGTTGACTTTTAGATCTGGCATCTGCCTTTACGTGTCCGCACTTCCACTGACAGGAGTCTCCATCATAGCTGTCTGAATGAGAAGTCAATCCAAACAAATCATATAGACAAGCATGAAGCTCATCCAGAGAGTATTAAGACACAGCTTTGTGAATGACGCACTTCTGTCACTAAATCAGTGCCACTCCGGAGGCGCTGATGTCACAGTGGCAAGAATCGCAGATGTGTGGGGTCACGACCTCTAGCTTGTGCTAAGAACAAAGGGTGTGTTCGTAAATTCAATCTGGAGTGCCAGAGAGCGCTCAGAGTGCACACTGGATGCTCTGGCTGAGGAGTAGGATTGATCCGAGCGTTCTGACCTCACGACGGCAGTCAAGCACCCAAGCTAACGTTGGCTAGCTTGCTAGCTACTTCCAGACACAAATGAAGGAACAGCTCACTCTGACCATTTTACTCACCCTAGCAGAGCTGTTTAGGCTGTTTTCATATTATCCAGAGTGTTGGTGATTATAACTGTGCTGCTGGCAAGAATTTAATTATGCTTTATTGCAGACGTTTACAGACACCGGCCATATTCAACCGGTGTTGAGCGTTCGTAAAATCATCAATTATTCTGCTCTCTGGCACACTTAAGAGAGAGTGCTCTGAAATCGGGCTAGATAGCCAGAGCGAATTTACGAACGCACCCAAAGTCTGTAACGATGGAGCATTATTATTACCTTTAAGTGTTTGTTTGTGTGCAGCGGCGTCATGCCCATAGGGGGCACAGGAGCACAATTCCCAGTTTTTAATGTAAAATTTGTTGTCGTTTCTCTATAATACTACTAGCCACCAAGCAATTTTATGAAATTCATAAGTAGCTACCTCATAACTAGCTACCAAGAAGTAATTTCAGTATATCAATAAAGTTAGAGTAGCTAGCTTATCTATCTTATCTGGTATGCCTGCTGGCAAGTTTGGTAGCAATTACTAAATGTGTGTATATACATACATACATACATACATACATACATACATACATACTTTTTTTATTTTAACATATAATTAAGCATAATGACTTTGGCTGTAAATTGCAGGAAAAAGCTATTTCAGGGGTTTCTAAATTCTCCAACTTCACCCTCCAGCCATTCTCATGTACTTTGTGACCCCTAAGATTTTTGGGGTGCATTACACCCCTGGAAGTGTGTGTTTCTAACTTTCTTATTCATTCATGCCGCTATTCCTTTCATCATTCATTCTGAATTACCAAAAAGAAGTCTCATGTTTAAAAATAAATAAAAAATAAAAAAAACATTTCCTCACTCTTTCGAGGAACATTCAAATTCAAGTAGGAAAGATAATTATGAATGTGGATTTCTCTCAGTAAGTAAACATGATTTGAAGACAAAATAGGAATCAAACAGTTTCAACAATAAGGAATAAAGGAAAATTCCTCTTAAACATTTATAAAGACTGTTTTTTCCGTTCCATGTATCTCCAGTGTGGTGTGTGTTTATGAAGGTTTCTACCACGTTGGATCTGCCATCCAGGGGTGCAGAGTCTTTCAGTTCCGGGAGCCCAGCCAGAGTCAGAATCCCACCAAAATCCAGTGATTAGCCATGAACCATCCCCCAGATTTGAGGATTAGCACATTATATTCCCCAATCTGGAGGGCCTATAAAGTCTACCTCCCAGGCCCCAGGAGAAGGAAACAGGAGAGGGTTTGGGTCATGGTGGATTCCTTCAAACCCAGCCAGCGCCACCATCATGTCCTTGGACAGTGGACACAGTACCCAACAAAACACAACCAGACAGTCAGAGATGTGTGGACCCAAACAAACTCAGAGTCTAACACCAGAGACAGAGTCTACTGTTCCCCCTGGGAATGTGACTCATGGGAGTTGTGTTGTTTTTCTCCCTGTGATCCTGGGAGACATGGCGGGGGAATAGGGCTGTTATCAGCCGGGCCGCGACAGCGACTTGATCAGGCCACTGGTCCACAGGGATCAGAGCGGCTGGAGTTAATCAGACAGAGACAGGCCCGGGGGATTCACGCCTCCCCCCCGGTCCCCCCACACAACATTAACCCTGTGTCCTGTGTCTGTAACCCCAAACACACACACACACACACACACACACACACACACACACACACACACACACACACACACACACACACACACACACACACACACACACACACACACACACACACACACACACACCGGGTCCACCAGCAACACAGACAGAGTTATGGAAATGAATATGACTGAGGGATGGGGAAGATTTGACTATAGACAAACTTATTGAAAAGTTTCAGGGTTATGCATTTTCATACAGTTCAACCAATCTGCTCAATACATCCAGTCGAAATATATAGGTAAACGTTGAATTATAACATACTCTCATGCCACCAACAATAATTTATTGTCAAATGATATTGGTGATCAGTGATATCGATGTACTTCTTGTGAGGAAGACAAACGTCCACTTCACAAAGCCCCTTCTCTCACACAGAGCCCAGACGAGCGGATACACTTTGACCCTTTGAAATTCAGCCAGGTCAGGGGTCAAGGAAAACTGGCCATTAATCCTTGAATTAGAACAAAAAAAGAGCAGGACATCTGAGCCCATGTGGCAGTCCCCAGAGCCCCACACTGGGTGACCACACTGGGCTGACCACTGGGTAGGACAGATCCCCTCAGAGGACCTTCAACTGGAGCCCCACATCTGGACACTGGAGCTAAGGACGTAAAGCATCTTTAGGTGTGTGGGTTAGGTGCCTTATGAAGACCATGTCGTGTGTGCGTGTCACTAAACGATTTTGAGCATTATTTCTTTGTTCAGGTCCTATGTCACATTTAGATGTAACTAAGTACTCTTTTCTTGGAAGTCCTAACCACCAGTCCTGCCACCAACACTCTGAATGGGTCGTCAGAGTCAGCATGGAGGGTAGCTGACGGTTGAGACAGATAGCTATCTACCTCGAGAGTAGTGGTGAGGGATTCACTGAAATTTCAGTTATTTGACCTACATCGGTTCAATTATTTGAATTCCATTTCGTTCCGTTTTTTTCTGAGCTCAATGCACACATTGCACTGTTTCTATAGAGATAAATCAGATCCAGCCTGAACTGTGCGATGTAGTGGGGAGTTTTAGTTTCAAACAGGCCAATAGTCTACAAAGTTTGGTAATTAACTACAATAATCCATTGCACATCTACTTGTCCGGTCGGTGTTTCTTTTACACCTGCTACGGAATAGACAGACAAATTAGTGATGGGAAGTTCCGCTCTTTTTACTGACTGATCTTTTACTCGTTCAGTCAAAAGAATAAATCTTTCGACTCATTTTCGTTCATTTGAGTCAGTAATGCCCTGAGCACACAGGACCCCCCTACTGGCGAACGATGAACTAAATTTGAAATAATCATGATTCTACAAGCCTCTAGTTCCCCTGTAATCTGTGATTGCTAGGCATAAAAATACAATTATTTATTGATACCTTTGAAAACGAGGTCCATTTGCGGCCACAACGGACTAGATTGAACGGAATGACTGACGCGAGGGAGATTTGCCCAATAGGCTACGAACTGCAGCAGCCACCCAAATGATTTGTTCACAAGTTCAAGTGTTGAGCAGCAGAGGCAGGCTGTGCATGTTTTTGTTCTACAAAGTGGTGTCCATCAATAACATTCAATAACCAAATTGATTGCATTCATTCTTGCACCATACTATCATTTATCAGTTCTAAACATGTATTTTCCTTCTCTATGCTGCCTGCAGCATGATCTATTTTTCTGCTCACACACGAGACAGTTCGTTGTTGGAGCACATCTCCGGAGCCGCTGAGCCGGAGGAGCGCATATTAATCCTGCTGTAGAATTCATTGCGGCCAGCAGGTCTAATGAACAACTAAATGAACAAATCACTCGGAAAACCAAAATCATGACTCGAGTCATTAAAAAAAAAGAGTAGTTCAAAAAGAGCGAATCGTTTGAGAACTACACATCACTAAGAATAATGCGCAACCATGAGGGATATAGAGAGCAGCTGTTGCGTCGCTAGGTATATCTACCTGAAAATACATGATCTAAGTGATTGATAGTTGGTATTCAGCAGTCATAAAAATGACTTATTTACTTAGAAGAATGACAAAATAGTGATTTTGTTAGAGAGCATAGGCAGCAGCTCTATATTGATGACTTAGAATAAAAATTAATTCATTAAATAAAACCAACGTAATACAACAACTGAAATATTTTATTGTAATAAATGGTTAATAAGTGATAAGTAGGCTGTTCTGAGGGCAAAAGTGTGTGTATGGGGGGGTGCAACTCAATATTAGGAAGGTGTCCTTAATATTTTGTACACTCAGTGTGGATTAATTGGGGACACTTGTCAGCTTTAATTAAGCATGGGGTTTAATTAACCATGTAATTAACCCTTTAGACCCCAATAGAATTCTAGAATGCTGCTGTAAATTACTACGAATTTTCAAGATAAAGCAAATTTTCTCACATTTCAAACAAACAGACATGGCAAAAAAAAATTGAAAAAAGACAAATGACAATTACAAGTTAACTTAGTTTTAAAAAGAGAACCTCTTCTTTAATAGGACACCACATTCATGTCAATAGGAACAACCCTAATTTTGTCTTCCATTGTGTAAAGACACTCACTATCAAAACATTAACACTCAACACAACAAAAAACCCTAGAGTATTTAAATTGTAGTAAATTTGACTAAATGACTCACTCAAAATGTACCAAGTATAATATATTATACTTATAAATATTTACATATAAATAAATAATCCAGTATGTGACCAATATTCAGAAAGTATTTCAAAACTAATTGATTAACAACAATTCATACTTCTGTAACAATGTAAAAATGCTAACAACTATTCAGAGACTATTTCGAAATGTAGGTAACCTCTGTCAATAAGATTTAGTCCAGACCAGGCCTGACACTAAGAGATAGTGAATGCAACAGGTATGAGATACAAAACACAACAACTGTTCAGTGACAAAAGATTTGTAGGACAAATTCATCACACTGTAGCATGACCCCATCCTGCAAAATGGCACAGAACACGTAGACCACCCAAAGGAGGTTTCTACACAGCTCCCACTCTTTGCCCTGCGTCCACTCCGAATGCACACCACACTTGTGCCCTTCAAACTTCACCTGCTTTCAAATGAGTTACAACTCGGTCCACACGCCCTGGTGTCACACTCTTGGCTCCCCTTCCTGCCACTGTAGCCATATCAAAGAGAATACACGAGCTGCATTTTGAATGCCTTTAGGGCCCAGCACCTGTGGTTTCTGGGAAGGGGCCTTTGCAGGGTCCCCCACACAATGTATGCTTTTATGATGGCAATGTTGAGCATCCCCCAAAACACATACTTCCACCATTTTCTGCCTGTGTGTCCAACATTGTAATAGCTCCTTAGTTGGTCAAGATGGTCAACCCCGCCCATTTTCTTGTTGTAATCCCTTACAAGCTCTGGAACAGATATAAATACCTACCAAACCCCTGCCACTGTCACTTTAGGCCCAAGCTGTGTGGCATAAGGGTGAATGGTGGGACTTGGGGCAGACACGCCATGGAAACGTAGGCTCCCCTCTCGGGAGTGCTGTTCATCGATTACAGCTCAGCATTTAACACCATAGTACCCTCCAAACTCATCATTAAGCTCGAGACCCTGGGACTCGACCCCGCCCTGTGCAACTGGGTCCTGGACTTTCTGATGGGCCGCCCCCAGGTGCTGAGGGTAGGACACAACATCTCCACCCCACTGATCCTCAACACTGGGGCCCCACAAGGGTGCGTTCTCAGCCCTCTCCTGTACTCCCTGTTCACCCATGACTGCATGGCCATGCACGCCTCCAACTCAATCAACAAGTTTGCAGACGACACTACAGTGGTAGGCTTGATTACCAACAACGGCGAGACCGCCTACAGGGAGGAGGTGAGGGCCCTCGGAGTGTGGTGTCAGGAAAATAACCTCACACTCAACATTAACAAAACAAAGGAGATGATCGTGGACTTCAGGAAACAGCAGAGGGAGCACCCCCCTATCCACATTGACGGGACAGTAGTGGAGAAGGTGGAAAGTTTAAGTTCCACGGCGTACACATCACAGACAAACTGAAATGGTCCACCCACACAGACAGCGTGGTGAAGGCGCAACAGCGCCTCTTCAACCTCAGGAAGCTGAAGAAATTTGGCTCGACACCAAAAACACTCAAACTTTTAGATGCACAATCGAGAGCATCCTTTCGGGCTGTATCACCGCCTGGTACGGCAACTGCTCCGCCCACAACCGTAAGGCTCTCCAGAGGGTAGTGATGTCTGCACAACGCACCACCGGGGGCAAACTTCCTGCCCTCCAGGACATCTACACCACCCGATGTCACAGGTAGGCCAAAAAGATCATCAAGGACAACAACGACCCGAGGCACTGCCTATTCACCCCGCTATCATCCAGAAAGCGAGGTCAGTACAGGTGCATCAAAGCTGGGACCGAGAGACTGAAAAACAGCTTCTATCTCAAGGCCATCAGACTGTTAAACAGCCATCACTAACATTGAGTGGCTGCTGCCAACATATAGACTCAATCTCTAGCCACTTTGATAATTAGATGTAATAAATGTATCACTAGCCACTTTAAAAACAATGCCACTTTATATAATGTTGACACACCCTACATTACTCATCTCATATGTATATACTGTACTCTATACCATCTACTGCATCTTGCCTATGCCGTTCGGCCATCGCTCATCCATATATTTATATGTACATATTCTTAAGTCATTCCTGTACACTGTGTGTGTATTAGGTGGTTGTTGTGAAATTATTAGATATTACTGCATGGTCAGAACTAGAAGCACAAGCATTTCACTACACACGCATTAACATCTGCTAACCATGTGTATGTGACCAATAACATTTGATTTGAGTGTGCTCTCAGTCTTCCCCTCCTCCTTTCCCTCCTCCATGTTCCTCTCCCTCCACATCTCTATCCTTCCAATCATCACTAACTCCTCTTCCTCCCTGCCTTTTGCTGCTGAGCCCTGACTCTCCACATCACTTCCTTCTCTTTCACTGACCTAAAGGAACAGTAACACAGGGAGAGGAGCAAAACTAGCATACAATTATAGGAACATAACCCCTCCCCGTCTCGCTCTTTTTTCCTCAACCATGCACACACCATCTTTCTAATTTACCTCGGTACCAGTACCCCCTGTATATAGCCTCGGTATTGTTTTTTTATTGTGTTACTTTAGTAAATATTTTCTTAACTCGATTTAAACTCTCTCTCAACTCTTGATTTCTTGCCTGACAGACTAACTAAAGAGTCCGCCAATGTTAGCTAATTAGTTACAAAACTGGGACAGTTTCCAAATGAATTGCATCGGTAGAAAGAGGACAAAACAAGCAACTTGTTAGCTGGTTACGTAAACAAATATCCAACTCATCATCTGACCACTGTGCGGGTATCTACCCTAACATGACAGCTAAGCTAGGAAAACAAGGCAATGTATAGCCCATAAATATCTGCACCTAGCAAACATGACAAACCATAACCTAAGCCCAACAGATAAACACAAATTAATCTAGCCTTCATGTCGGTAGCTAGTTATCTGTATGGCTAGCTAGTGAAAGTGAGGTTGACGCTTCGTGAGCGCAGCCCAAATGTAATGCTACACACAACTTTTCTTGCCTGACAGATTAAGTAGCTAGCTATAGCAAGCAGCTTGGGCCGTTTCCATATGAATTACATCGGTAGAAACAAAACAACCAACTAGTTAGCTGACTATACATAGCTTAACACCAACTATTTCCATGAGATAGAGCAATCAATAATTCGAGCTCCACCACTGATGTGCTCACCTGTACCAACCAAGTTTTCATGAATGACTTGCTAATCTGTGAGCAATTCCAAGTTTCACAATATCAAACATCGACAACACCAAACATATACCTGCTGTTTACTTATTTCACTCACCTGGACATTATTGCTTTTCAAAGTGCAAAGACGTGTGCAAATCCATACCACCAACCAACATAGATAAAACCTCTACCACAGTGAAAAGCCGTGTCGGCTTCGGCACTGTCATTTTGAGTAATGAAGTAAAAACAAATAAATAAAACACTGAAGTCAAATGAAAGCATACCCTGTTTCCGGTTTCTCGTTGATGACAACAGCCACACGAATACGATATACAGGCTGTTCGCAAGTTATTTTGGGAAATTGACACATTATTGTTAGAAGAACAAGGCTGTCGACGGCCGCTATGGGTTCTAAAGGGTTAATCTTGTGCTGGCGTAATACACACTCACAACAAATGAGTCTGTTCTGATGAGGTCTGGTCTGTTCAGACTACATGAGAGTACGAAACTGCACAGAACTGGGAAACCTGCTAAATTAAATGTCTACTGCAGGAATAGAACCATCATGATCCATTTCCAGAGCTCCTTCCCTAACTGGCCAGGTTAACCACAAACTAGTTCAGATTGTATTAGTACAACATAACCTATCATCTGCATAGGCCTAATTTAAACATTTTGAAGGGTATGTCATACCACTATTTAGCATAGCCAAAACATGGCCGAAAAGGAGAATTCTGCGCTATGGTATGGCGGTGATAACAAATAAAACGCATTTGCCTTGAGTGAGGCAGATGAAGTCCGAGGGGACTGCAGCTTAACCTTCAAATCATTCAGGTCCCGCCAATGATCTACAGGTCACAATCAGTGAGCACATTAACATGGTCATTTGCAGACCTAGATTGGCGTCAACAAATAGTCTCCTTTTATAGGCCGGCCACTCTGAGGCCCTCCACATGTTCAGGCAAGATCCAGCTCTTCTGCAGATGAGAGTGTCAGGGAAGGCAAGCCCATGACCCCTAGGCCTCTCCAATTAGGCCCCATGCATTGGCCCCAGCACTGCACTTAATCCAGGCCAACAGCTCACCAAGTTGCTTTATTTTCTCCCACCCTTATTGAAACCATGAGAAGGCCAATAAAAACCTTGCAGAGGCCTGACATTTGACTTTCAGCAGACAGTTTAGGTAAGGCTCTGAGGTCAGGGGTCACCGGGAGGAAGTGAGAGGGGTAGCCAGGAAACTGTTTCACTAAGTTTAGGAGGATAGAACCTATTGCAGTAAGAGACCAAGCAACACTACAATCATATCATGACCAAAACAATCATGCATGCAAACGTCTCAATTTGATGTTGCAAAATTAACATTGATAACAGTTAGACATTCAGTAGCCCACACACACACACACACACACACACACACACGTGACAATATCCACTGTGCCTCTGACACAACACCAGTGACAGGTTGACAGAGTTGACTCACATAGTCGTGGAAAGCCTTGGCCTCGCTGGAATGTTCGCATGTCTCCCTCCGGTCCGGAGCAGCGCAGTACAGATCCCAGAATACACTGTGGGGAGAGAGAATATGGTTGGACATAGTTTCAGTTTACACTAAGAGCCAGATATTGTTCACATGACTGAGTTGGTTGGAGCATGGTGCTGGCAACATCATGCAGTTGTGGTTTTGATTCCCTCATGGGACACATGCATGAATGTATACAGTATGTGGATGTGTGAAGCGTAAGCTAAATTACAATCTATCCATGGAGACCACATCTATGACAAAGTGAAACATGATAAAGCTAAAAAGTTAGTTGTCCAAGGTGTCTTTACTTATACTCTTTATAACCAGGGTTTAAATTAGGAACTTTGTCAGTTTATTTTCCTAAACTATTCTAATCCAACCCGTTGCCCGCCTCAGAGCTACAGCATGCATGTCATCGAATCGAACCATCTCATGTACAGTAGCTCTCACTCTGCTGGGCCAGAGCTGCTGGTTACTGATCAATTACGTATGATATTTGTTAATTAATTAAGGCAAATCTAGTCCTTAAGGGTTGAAGAGGGCACCAGGTTCCAATCCAAATGCTCTCAATTACTTAATTGAAATTAAGTACCTGTTTAACTAGTCCCCATTAAAATGTGCTTGCGCCTAAGATATTGATTTAATGGATAGCACATAAAAGCTGCTGATCTGACTGGGGCTCAAGAGAAACATTATGCTTTTCCAAAACATTCAAAGGCGAATACTCCACAATATGCATTCTTTCTGCTGAGGCGGCAAAACCAGACTTCTAACGTGTGAAACACCTGACACTTGATATGACAGACTGCAAAATGGAGCAGAAAATATGAGTTGATGACCCATAACTCTGCGTGTATCAGATAATCATGCATCGCCTCAGTTTGATAACATACAGTACCAGTCAAAAGTTTAGACACTTTCAAGGGTATTTATTTTTACTATTTTCTACATTTTAGAATAATAGTGAAGACATCAAATCAATGAAATAACATATGGAATCATGTAGTAACCAAAAAGTGTTAAACAAATCAAAATGTATTTCCTATTTGAGATTCAAAGTAGCCACCCTTTGCCTTGATGACAGCTTTGCACACTCTTGGTATTCTCTCAACCAGCTTCATGAGGTAGTCACCTGGAATGCATTTCAATTAACTTGGTAAAAGACCAAGTCCATATTAGCTCAAAAACGCAAATAAAAACAACAGTCCATCATTACTTTAAGGCATGAAGGTCAGTCAATGCGGAATATTTCAAGAATATTCGCAAAAACCATCAAGTGCTATGATGAAACTGGCTCTCATGAGAACCGCCACAGGTTAGAGACACTGGGCCAATTGAGCGCCGCCCTTTGGCAGCCTGATTCACAAAAATCAGGCCTTCGTGGTCAAATTACTGCAACCACTACTAAAAAGGACACCAATTAGAAGAGACTTGCTTGGGCCCAGAAAGACGAGCAATGGACATTAGACCGGTGGAAATCTGTCCTTTGGTATGATTTTTGGTTCCAATCGTCATGTCTTTGTGAGAAGCTGAGTAGGTGAATGGATGATCTATGCATGTGTGGTTCCCACCGTGAAGCATGGAGGAGGTGGTGTGATGGTGCTTTGCTGGTGACACTCAGTGATTTATTTAGAATTCAAGGCACACTTAACCAGCATGGCTACCACAGCATTCTGCAGTAATACACCATTCCATCTGGTTTGCGCTTAGTGGGACTTGTTTTTCAACAGGACAATGACTAACACACCTCCAGGCTGTGTAAGGGCTATTTGACCAAGAAGTAGAGCGATGGAGTGCTGCATCAAATGACCTGGCCTCCACAATCACCCAACCTGAACCCAATTGAGATGGTTTGGGAGGAGTTGGACGAAAAGGAAAAGCAGCCAAAAAGTGATCAGCAACATGTGGGAACTCCTTCAAGACTATTGGGTAAGCATTCCAGGTGAAGCTGGTTGAGAGAATGCCAAGAGTCTTCAAAGCTGTCAAGACAAAATGGTGGCTACTTTGAATAATCTCAAATATAAACTCGGCAAAAATAGAAACCTCCCTTTTCAGGACCCTGTCTTTCAAAGATAATTCATTAAAATCCAAATATCTTTACAGATCTTCATTGTAAAGGGGTTAAACACTGTTTCCCATGCTTGTTCAATGAACCATAAACAATTAATGAACATGCACCTGTGGAATGGTCGTTAAGACTAACAGACAATAGGCAATTAAGGTCACAGTTATGAAATCTTAGGACACTAAAGAGGCCTTTCTACTGACTCTGAAAAACACCAAGAGAAAGATGCCCATGGGGCGGTGTGTCAAGGCAATCTCAACGCTGTGTGTTACAGGGAAGACATCCTCCTCCCTCATGTGGTACCCTTCCTGCGGGCTTATCCTGACAATGCCACCAGCCATACTGCTGGTTCTGTGCATGATTTCCTGCAAGACAGGAATGTCAGTGTTCTGCCATGGCCAGCGAAGAGCCCAGATCTCAATCCCATTGAGCACGTCTGGGACCTGTTGGATCGGAGGGTGAGGGCTAGGGCCATTCCCTCCAGAAATGGTTGTTGAATTACCCCCACCATAGTGGGCTGGTCATGGCTCACATCAACACCTTTATCCCAGAAACCCTAGGCCCACTCCAATTTGCATACCGCCCTTACAGATCCACAGATGATGCAGTCTCTATTGCACTCAACACTGCCCTTTCCCACCGGGACAAAAGGAGCACATATGTGAGAATGCTATTCATTGACTACAGCTCAGCGTTCAACACCATATCGATGAGCTTTGAGGGCACTAAGCTAAGGATCCTGGGACTAAACACCTCCCTCTGCAAATGGATCCTGGACTTCCTGACTGGCCGCCCCCAGGTGGTAATGGTAGGTAACAACACATCCGCCACGCTGATCCTCAACACGGGGGCCCCTCAGGGGTGCATGCTCAGTGTCTTCCTGTACTCGCTGTTCACTCATGACTGCACGCCCAGGCACGACTCCAACACAATCATTAAGTTTGCAGATGACAACAACGAGACCGCCTATAGGGAGGTCAGAGACCTGGCCGTGTGGTGCCAGGACAACAACCTCTCCCTCAATGTGATCAAGACAAAGGAGATGATTGTGGACTACAGGAAAAAGAGGACCGAGCACGCCCCCATTAACGTCAATGGGCTGTAGGGAGCAGGTTGAAAGCGTCAAGTTCCTTGGTGTCCACATCACCAAGACAGTCATGAAGAGGGTATGACAAAACCTATTCCCCCTCAGGAGACTGAAAAGATGTGGCATGAGTCCTCAGAAAGTTCTACAGCTGCACCATCGACAGCATCCTGACTGGTTGCATCACTGCCTGGTATTGCAACTGCTCGGCCTCCGACAGCAAGGCACTACAGAGGGTAGTGCGTACGGCCCAGTACATCACTGGGGTCAAGCTTCCTGCCATCCAGGACCTCTATACCAGGCAGTGTCAGAGGAAGGCCCTAAAGATTGTCTCCAGCCACCCTAGTCATACTGTTCTCTCTGCTACCGCACTGCAAGCGGTACCGGAGCACCAAATCTAGGTCCAAGAGGCTTCTAAACAGCTTCAACCCCCAAGCCATAAGACTAATTGTTCAGCAATCAAAATGGCCACCCAGACTATTTGCATTGCTTACCCATCCCACCTTTTACACCGCTGCCACTCTGTTATTATCTATGCATTGTTACTTCAATAAGAACTCTACCTACAGTGGGGCAAAAAAGTATTTAGTCAGCCACCAATTGTGCAAGTTCTCCAACTTAAAAAGATGAGAGCGGCCTGTAATTTTCATCATAGGTACACTTCAACTATGACAGACGAAATGAGAAAAAGAAATCCAGAAAATCACATTGTAGGATTTTTAATGAATTTATTTGCAAATTATGGTGGAAAATAAGTATTTGGTCAATAACAAAAGTTTATCTCAATACTTTGTTATATACCCTTTGTTGGCAATGACAGAGGTCAAACGTTTTCTGTAAGTCTTCACAAGGTTTTCACACACGGTTGCTGGTATTTTGGCCCATTCCTCCATGCAGATCTCCTCTAGAGCAGTGATGTTTTGGGGCTGTCGCTGGGCAACACGGACTTTCAACTCCCTCCAAAGATTTTCTATGGGGTTGAGATCTGGAGACTGGCTAGGCCACTCCAGGACCTTGAAATGCTCCTTACGAAGCCACTCCTTCGTTGCCCGGGCGGTGTGTTTGGGATCATTGTCATGCTGAAAGACCCAGCCACGTTTCATCTTCAATGCCCTTGCTGATGGAAGGAGGTTTTCACTCAAAATCTCACGATACATGGCCCCATTCATTCTTTCCTTTACGGATCAGTCGTCCTGGTCCCTTTGCAGAAAAAACAGCCCCAAAGCATGATGTTTCCACCCCCATGCTTCACAGTAGGTATGGTGTTCTTTGGATGCAACTCAGCATTCTTTGTCCTCCAAACACGACGAGTTGAGTTTTTACCAAAAAGTTCTATTTTGATTTCATCTGACCATATGACATTCTCCCAATCCTCATCTGGATCATCCAAATGCTCTCTAGCAAACTTCAGACGGGCCTGAACATGTACTGGCTTAAGCAGGGGGACACGTCTGGCACTGCAGGATTTGAGTCCCTGGCGGCGTAGTGTGTTACTGATGGTAGGCTTTGTTACTTTGGTCCCAGCTCTCTGCAGGTCATTCACTAGGTCCCCCCCCGTGTGGTTCTGGGATTTTTTCTCACCGCTCTTGTGATCATTTTGACCCCACGGGGGTGTGATCTTGCGTGGAGCCCCAGATCGAGGAAGATTATCAGTGGTCTTGTATGTCTTCCATTTCCTAATAATTGCTCCCACAGTTGATTTCTTCAAACCAAGCTGCTTACCTATTGCAGATTCAGTCTTCCCAACCTGGTGCAGGTCTACAATTTTGTTTCTGGTGTCCTTTGACAGCTCTTTGGTCTTGGCCATAGTGGAGTTTGGAGTGGGACTGTTTGAGGTTGTGGACAGGTGTCTTTTATACTGATAACAAGTTCAAACAGGTGCCATTAATACAGGTAACGAGTGGAGGACAGAGGAGCCTCTTAAAGAAGAAGTTACAGGTCTGTGAGAGCCAGAAATCTTGCTTGTTTGTATGTGACCAAATACTTATTTTCCACCATAATTTGCAAATAAATTCATTAAAAGTCCTACAATGTGATTTTCTGGATTTCCTTTCCTCATTTTGTCTGTCATAGTTGAAGTGTACCTATGATGAAAATTACAGGCCTCTCATCTTTTTAAGTGAGAGAACTTGCACAATTGGTGGCTGACTAAATACTTTTTTGCCCCACTGTACATGTACATATTACCTCAATTACCTAGACTAACCAGTGCCCCTGCACATTGACTCTGTACACAGGGGGTACCGGTACAGTCTCGCTATTGTTATTTAAATGCTGCTCTTTAATTACTTGTTCCTTTTATTTCTTATTCAGATTTTTTTAACTGTATTGTTGGTTAGGGGCTTGTAATTAAGCATTTCATTGTAAGGTCTACACCGGTTGTTTTCGGCACGTGACTAATAAAATGTTGATTTGTGCCCAAACTTTTGACTGGTACTGTATATTGTCACACTTTTATAGGAGTGCTGCTAAAATGCTGTATTTATTGTACATGGTAGGTAAATTAATGTGTACGGTCTCATTACTGTGTAAGCACAGTGAAGTACGCTCAGGTCTGTTCAACGCTGGTCCGACCAATCTGATTCCACGCTGCAAGATTGCTTCCACCCCTTGGACTGGGATATGTTCCGGATAGCATCGACAACAACATTGATGTATACGCTGATTCGGTGAGCGAGTTTATTAGCAAGTGCATTGGTGATGTTGTACCCATAGCAACTATTAAAACATTCCCCAACCAGAAACCGTGGATTGATGGCAGCATTCGTGTTTACGGACATATTCAATCAGTAATCTATCCCAGTCTGCTGTTCCCACATGCTTCAAGAGGGCCACCATTGTTCCTGTTCCCATGAAAGCTAAGGTAACTGAGCTAAACGACTATCGCCCCGTAGCACTCACTTCCATCATCATGAAGTGCTTTGAGAGATTAGTCAAGGATCATATCACCTCCATCCTGCCAGACACCCTGGACCCACTCCAATTTGCTTACCGTCCCAATAGGTCCACAGACGACGCAATCGCAATCACACTGCATACTGCCCTAACCCATCTGGACAAGAGGAATACCTATGTAAGAATGCTGTTCATCGACTACAGCTCAGCATTTAACACAATAGTACCCTCCAAACTTGTCATTAAGCTCGAGACCCTAGGTCTCGACCCAGCCCTGTGCAACTGGGTCCTGGACTTCCTGACGGGCCGGCCCCAGGTGGTGAGGGTAGGAAACAATATCTCCACCCCACTGATCCTCAACACTGGGGCCCCACAAGGGTGCGTTCTCAGCCCTCTCCTGTACTCCCTGTTTACCAATGACTGCGTGGCCAAGCACGCATCCAACTCAAATCATCAAGTTTGCTGACGACACTACAGTGGTAGGCTTGATTACCAACAGCGACGAGCCTACAGGGAGGAGGTGAGGGCCCTCGGAGTGTGGTGTCAGGAAAATAACCTCTCACTCAACGTCAACAAAACAAAGGAGATGATCGTGGACTTCAGGAAACAGCAGAGGGAGCACCCCCCTATCCACATCGACGGGACAGTAGTGGAGAAGGTGGAAAGTTTTAAGTTCCTCGGCGTACACATCACAGACAAACTGAAATGGTCCACCCACACAGACAGCGTGGTGAAGAAGGCGCAACACCGCCTCTTCAACCTCAGGAGGCTGAAGAAATTCAGCTTGTCACCAAAAACACTCAAACTTCTACAGATGCACAATCGAGAGCATCCTGTCGGGCTGTATCACCGCCTGGTACGGCAACTGCTCCGCCCACAACCGTAAGGCTCTCCAGAGGGTAGTGAGGACTGCACAACGCACCCTCCAGGACACCTACACCACCCGATGTCACAGGAAGGCCAAAAAGATCATCAAGGACAACAACCACCCGAGCCACTGCCTGTTCACCCCGCTATCATCCAGAAGGCGAGGTCAGTACAGGTACATCAAAGCTGGGACCGAGAGACTGAAAAACAGCTTCTATCTCAAGGTCATCAGACTGTTAAACAGCCATCACTAACATTGAGTGGCTGCTGCCAACATACTGACAAATCTCTAGCCACTTTAAATAATAGGAATTGGATGTAGCAAATGTATCACTAGCCACTTTAAACAATTTTGTATTTGATGTTTACATATCCGACATCACTCATATCAAATGTATACACTGTACTCTATACCATCTACTGAATCTTGCCTATGTCGTACGGCCATCGACTCATATCTCTAGCCACTTTTAAAAATTACAATTGGATGAAATAAATGTATCACTAGCCACTTTAAACGATGCCATTTATATAATGTTTACATATCCTACATTACTCATCTCATATGTATATACTGTACTCCATACCATCTACTGCATCTTGCCTACGCCGGTCAGCCATATATTTATATGTACATACTCGTATTCATTCCTTTACTCTTGTGGGTATAAGGTAGTTGTTGTGAATTCGTTAGATTACTTGTTAGCTACTACTGCATGGTCGGAACTAGAAGCACAAGCATTTCGCTACACTCGCATTAACATCTGCTAACCATGTGTATGTGACAAATAAAATTTGAAGATACAACTACCGCACATTTTACTTTCTACTAGCCACTGCTCTCTGGTGTGCACTGTCTGGGTCAGCTGTCCTCCTGTACTCCCTGATGAATAGCACAGAGAAACAGAGTAGAGAGAGCTGGAGAACAGAGAAGTGTGTATGCGTGTGTGTGTGTTCATGCGTGTGGCTCTATGCATGTGCGCGTTTATGCGCAAGTGTGTGTGTGTGTGTTAAGGGGGCCCATGAAGCCTGCCCTTCAGTCACTTGACAATAAAGCCAGGCAGCATTATCATATCTATCAGCTGCCGTTAAAGAGATTGCAGCTTTGTCAGAGCCGCGCTTGCCGAAGGGAGACAGAGGGACCATCTCAAATCCAATCAGCTCTCTGGGAAATGAAATAAGACGCGTGTTACAGTTTGTTACTGAAAAGCTGCAACTAGGTGCAAACCAGGGGATGAGGACTGGGGAGCAGGGCTATCATAACCTGACACCCTCCAAAGTTTCAAATGGCAAAGTTGATTTGTCTCAGTGAGACTGTACATGCAACACTGGAGCATGTCCGCAGGTACGCCAAGACTAGTTTAAACTAGCTAGCTATAGGTTGAAAAGCTCAGACCTTTTTGTCAACTGGAGAATTTCATACAGTGGATGCATTCTCTCCTTAAAAAGACGCACTGTCAAACTTTTGTATAATTTCAGCCAGTCGTTTTTGAATGTAGCGCTCACAAGAATGGTACACCACCCAAAGGACATCCAATCAACTTGACACAACTGTGGGAAGCATTGGAGTCAACATGGGCCAGCATCCCTGTGAAACGCTTGACACCTTGTAGAGTCCATACCAGAGGAATTGAGGCTGTTCCGAGGGCAAAAGGGGGTGCAACTCAATATTAGAAAGGTGTTCCTAATGTTTTGTACACTCAGTGTATGTGCAGATATGTGCACCATGACATTGCGCTCACTCTAACTCTGATGTGTCCAATGAGCCGTTATGCCCCCCCTGCAAACTCATTGGATAACGCTGGGCAGGCCTTTTGCTAGCTGTCACTCAAATAGCAACGGGCTGAAGCTCATTGGTTGAAACTCAAATTACTAAGGGGCTGGCACACGTGGGGGAAAATGGCGCTACACAGCTTCCAGAAAACAGTCGCTTTTAAAACTACGGATTTTGTGGCTAATTGAGGTAAAACCGTAATTCTGCTCATGGATTATATGCATGTATGAACTACATACACTGACTCATCCAGCCCAAAGCGGGAGGTTTAAAAAAAATAACTCTTACTAGTCGCCAAAGAACCGCTCAATCTCTTTAAATAAATTAACTTGGCTGTGTGGAATCCCTAAGATTAGTCTGGGTGTGAGATTCATACTCCAGCTTAAGAGGGCATGCAAATTCTGCCATATCCAAACGAACTGCCAGTCAAAACTGTGTGGACTGGCAGAATAAACAGGCCACACACACACTTTCCACAGAATCAGCATTTATAAGACAATTACAAAAATGAAATGCCATTGTGATGATTACTGCAATTAACTGTGCTCTGACAAAGCCTGGTGGTAACAATATGCCTTACGCCATTATGGGCAGAGTAAACACAGACAAGTGGTTGTAAGGGCCTGGGCATTAAATAAACAGTGATGTGGCTGGAGTGAGTTCCTGTCAGGCGACAGAGCGGCCAGACTAAGGAGAGGACAGGAGAGGAGCCATGTTGACTATGGCGGTTACTACTCTTATTATCAGCCTGAGCTGCTCTTAAATGGGACAAAACCCTGCAAACAAAACCGTTCAGTCTATTACCCCACTGAAGTTTGCTATTCTCTTGGTACCAATGTGAGGCCACAAGAGAAACAGGCCCTCCCCATCTCTTAAAACAGCACGCCATGTAAATCATCTGTTCTAGAATTCCATAGGAGCCCTCCCCTCGGATTTCACTAAAAATGTGTGCGCATCTTGTTAAAGATGACATAGGAACAGATTACTCCTTTATTTATCTAACAAAGGGAAAGCTCTGGCCAGCTGATCTAGTGTCTTTCTCGGTCAGGTATAGCAGCTCTACTCTGCCTAACACAGACGGGCTGAAAGGAACCACAAAGCCCCAGGTTCCTGCCTGATACCTGCTTTTATAAAGAATAACCATGAGATCTAGGATGGGGCAAGTCTGTTTTGCTGGAGTGTTTTCTTTGCCCCTTGCAAGGAGGAATTTCAGCTGAAAGCAATTTGAGAGATGATCCATGTACATAGTATTGTGGTGAGGTTCTCAGAGGGTGACAGAGTGGATGTCCAGTGAAAACAGGCTAAAACAATTGATTGGGCCTACCAATGAAGAGCGCTAATGACACAATCAACACCTGCACCCCTCTCGGAGCCCTGGCTTTATCTCTGCGTCCATAACAACAGATGTGGATGACTGACCCCCCTCCCTCAACCCATTCAGCCCTGCGCGGCCCAACAGGAAACTGTTTGAGACAGAAGCAGGGAAGAAAAACAGCCAAATCCCCCACCCTGGGTTAACACAAAGGAGACTGGAATGTAAGGAGTTAATCCGTTTGGGGTCTCTTCCGCAAACAAAGGACAGGCCTCCAGACAAAGGTTGAGGGAGGGGGAGTGGTTGGCTTTCCCTTACCATCTGGACCTTTTGTTTGGGGGAAGGGGTTGACGTAGTAGGGGGAGGCCCCCCAGTGAGCCTCCCCGTCCGCATGATGCAGCCCCAGACAGACACCCTTCCACTGAGTCACACCACACTGGGGCCCTGTTCAGTTAATCTCTCTCCTCTGCAACTGCTCACACACACACACACAGCGGGCTCCCTCAAACCGTGCCTCAGCAATCGGAGACTTTAAAACTTTGAGGGTTAGGCAACGTGAAAGTAAACTTGTCCAAAAACTGTATGTCAATCTGTCTGTGCTTCTGGTAGATTGAAGTGCAATCTGTCACACGGAGGGAACACGGGCTCTCTTAAGGACCATTATGAGCTGTGTAAACATGATTCACAAATAAAACAGGTCAGCAATTCAAGGGGCAGAATGCTGCTAAAAATGCCCCTGTTCAGCAGTGGAGGGTAGAGGGGATTTTCAGGATGAGGAGCGTAGGACAGAGGGCAAACAAAAACTGTCTGTGAACTCACTCCCTCCCCCTTCCTCTCCCCCAGTCTCGCTCGTTCCTTTATCTTTCGCTCGCTCACTCCCTTGCTCTCTCTATATTTCCCTCTGTCAGCTGGAGGGGAGCCCAGGCATGGGTGTTTCCTTCTCATCCAGTGAGACAGAGAGAAATACATGTCAGCCTGTCAGTTCAGAGGCGACTGCATCCAGGTCGTGAATGCAATGAAGTATTTATTTGGTATCAAAACGTCTGACAGATCCGCTACAACAAGAGGAAGAATACAACTGAAGCTGGTTCACAAATACCATAGATAGAGACCATAATGGGTTAGGTGTTTTCAACTCTAAAAGCCAGAAAGTCTAAAACCTATTTACAGTACCAGGTACACATGATGTAATCATAGCTTAACTTTTAAAAGAAATACAGACTCTGTTCAAATTTGAGGTAAAAAGGTATTGTTGGGTAAAATTGTAACAGTAATTTGTCATTTAGCAGACACTTATCCAGAGCGAGTTACAGTAGTAGTAAGTTCATACATTTTCTCTACTTTTCCACATCAAACCCACAACCCTGGCGTTGCAAGCACCATGCTCTACCAACTGAGCCACATGGGATCAGGACAATTGTGGTTCATCATCCAGTGAAGAGAGTAGAGTGCACACACAGACACAGCACTGACATCAGAAGACGTACCTGTCGTTTCCAGCAATTACCTCCCCCCTCCTACACATTCATGTCGTGAATGGCACTGTGTGTGTGTGTGTGTGTGTAAAGTGTGGCGTTTATATCAGACTCTACATAGAAGACAATGTACGTACCACCACCATGAGTGTAGGAATCCAGGGGGCTCCCCCAGTGTAATGTTCTTCTCCCATCGGATCTGAGAGAGAGAGAGAGAGTGAGAGTTAGACTGCCGCATGTGCATCCATAATGCATATACACTACGTCTCACTTCACCTCAGACAGACAAAGTAAGAATGGAGTGCAGAGTGTGGATCTGACACTAAAAACATCATCTCAGTAGCAGCTCCTCACACTTCATACACCTCTACTCCCCATATCTGGCCACTGAGATAAGATCAACCCAGAGATAGCTAGCTACCACACTCTGCCCTTTTAGTGCTAACTCCTACTGCCACTGTCTGTGGCCGCTGTGTGAGCTACAGAACATTGCAGGTACTGTAGGTAGCCTCGCTTGCATGCCAAACTTTCTGGGTTTCTCCAGTAGGACCCAGGGTTTTGCTGACTGACTTGACCAGGAACAATTATGTAACTAGAGCCAGGACTTTTTCCTGGTCAGGTCACATCTCAAATCAAATTTTATTGGTCACATATACGTGATTAGCAGATGTGTAGCGACATGCTTGTGCTTCTAGCTCCGACAGTGCAGTAATATCTAACAAATTACACAACATACACCCAAATCTAAGTAGGAATGAATTAAGACTATATACACACATAAGGACGAGCGATGTCCGAGCAGAACGGACTAAGATACAGCAGAATAGTATAGAAAAACAGTATACACACACACACACGATAAGTAATGAAAGATATGTAAGCATTAGTAAGTGAATGAGATACCGTAGAATAGTATAGAACACAGATCTTTTTGGCATTCTTGTGACGTCAGGTGCTGTAGGTGTCCTGGAGGGCAGGTAGTTTGCCCCCCGGTAATGTGTTGGGCAGACCGCACCATTCTCTGGAGAGCCTTGCGGTTGCGGGCGTTGCAGTTGCCGTACCAGGTGGTGATACAGCCCGACAGGATGCTTTCAATTGTGCAGCTGTAAAGACTTGTGAGGATTTTAGGTAACAAGACAAATGTGTTTAGCCTCCTGAGGTTGAAGAGGCTCTGTTGCACCTCCTTCACCACACTGTGTGTGGGTTGTCCATTTCAGTTTGTCAGTGATGTCTACACCAAGGAACTTGAAGCTTTCCACCTTCTCCACTGCGGTCCCGTCGATGTAGATGGGAGTGTACCCTCTGCTGTTTCCTGAAGTCCACGATCATCTCCTTTGTTTTGTTGACATTGAGTGAGGTTGTTTTCCAGGCACCACACCTCTTCCCTGTAGGCTGTCTCGTCATCGTTGGTAATCAAGCCTACTACTGTCGTGTCGTCTGCAAACTTGATTGAGTTGGAGGCGTACTTGGCCACGCAGTCATGGGTGAACAGGGAGTACAGGAGGGGGCTGAGCATGCACCCTTGTGGGGCCCCAGTGTTGAGGATCAGCGGAGTGGAGGTGATGTTTCCTACCTACCTGCCCGTCAGGAAGTCCAGGACCCAGTTGCACAGGGCGGGGTTCAGACCCAGGGCCTCGAGCTTAATGATGAGCTTGGAGGGTACTATGGTGTTGAATGCTGAGCTATAGACAATAAACAGCATTCTTACATATGTATTCCTCTTGTCCAGGTGGAATATGGCAGTGTGCAGAGTGATGGCGATTGCATCGTCTGTGGACCTATTGGGGCGGTAAGCAAATTGAAGTGGGTCTAGGGTGGCAGGTAAGGTAGAGGTGATATGATCCTTGACTAGTCTCTCAAAACACTTCATGATGACAGAAGTGAGTGCTACGGGGCGATAGTCATTTAGTTCAGTTACCTTTGCCTTCTTGGGTACAGGAACAAAGGTGGACATCTTGAAGCATGTGTGGACAGCAGACTGGGAGAGATTGAATATGTCCGTAAACACTCCAACCAGATGGTCTGCGCATGTGTCTGGACCGGCAGCCTTGCAAGGGTTAACACGTTTAAATGTTTTACTCACGTGGCCACGGAGGAGAGCCCACAGTTCTTGGTAGCGGGCCGCGTCGGTGGCACTCAAAGCGTGCGAAGAATGTGTTTAGCCTGTCCGGAAGCAAGACGGTCTCGGCGATGTGGCTGGTTTTCCTTTTGTAGTCCATGATTTTCTGTAGTCCCTGCCACATACGTCTCGTGTCTGAGCCGTTGAATTGCGACTCCACTTTCTCTATACTGACGTTTAGCATGTTTGATTGCCTTGCGGAGTGAATAACTACACCGTTTATATTCTGCCATATTACCATTCTCCTTGCTATTGTTTGATGCGGTGGTTTGTGCTTTCAGTTTCACGCGAATGCTACCATCTATCCACGGTTTCTGGTTAGGGTAGGTTTTTATATAGTCACAGTGGGTACTACATCTCTTATATACTTCCTTATGAACTCAGTCACCGCATCCGTATATGCGTCTAGATTATTCTAGCACACTACCCGGAACATATCCCAGTCCATGTGATCAAAACAATCCTGAAGCATGGATTCCAATTGGTCAGACCAGCGTTGAATAGTACAGAGCACGGGCACTTCCTGTTTAAGTTTCTGCCTATTGCACAGGAGGAGCAAGATGGAGTCATGGCCAGATTTGCTAAAAGGAGGGCGGGGGAGGGCCTTGTAAGCATCCCAGAAGTTTGAATAGCAATGGTCGAGAGTCTTAGTAGCGCGAGTAGGACAGTCAATATGTTGATAGAATTTTGGAAGCCTAGTCCTCAGATTTGCTTTGTTAAAATCCCCAGCTACAATAAATGCAGCCTCAGGATATGTGGTTTCCAGTTTGCATAGTCCAGTGAAATTCTTTGAGGGCCATCGAGGTTGTCTTGAGGTGGGATGTAAACGGCCATGGCGATGACGGAGGAGAATTGTCTTGGGAGAAAATATGATCAGCATTTAATTGGGAGGTATTCTAGGTCGGGTGAACAAAAGGACTTGAGTTCCTGTAAGTTCCTAGAATTACACCATGAGTCCTACAGGCTCTACAGGTGAGCCTTGACATGTGGCATGTAATAGAACTACAATGCATCGCATTTAGCCTCTAAGGCACATGGCTGGTGATCAGGACTATATGGTTGGTGTGACTGTTGCCAGTTTTATAGGCTCTCCTACACACAGCTGATGGAAGAGACTAACTTATGTGTGGGCCAGTGGAGGCTGTTCAAGTGTTATGCTGTGCATGGGAGCGACTGTTCCCCGAGGAGATGGGCACGTGTGCAGGGGTAGGACGAGGGGTTAATTGAGAGGCAGGACAGAGGCCAGGTGGTAGCTCTCTCATTAGGTGGCATCGAGCAGGTGTGTTTTGCTTCAGCGTATCTGGAGGGACTGAATTCCCTTATCTGCTAAGGTGGAAGACAGGAGGGCTGGAATGGGACGAACATGCTTTGGAGAGGTCCTGAGACTTTAGCATAATAATTATATTGGCATGATGTGACTGTAGAACTGTTGACATTTATATGTGATGAAATGAGACCGACCGTGAACAGAGAAACTTTTAAAGACCTTTCTGGCTAAAGTTAGGAGTATTGTTGAGAGTATGAGAGGCATTTTCAATATTGTGTACTTACTTACTCTGCTATCATAAAATATGAAGGGCAAGAAGAGAGTACCAAAAAGCAGGATTTCTTTTTTGAAAACATCACTGATCAGCATCTCCGCATTATACTGTGTATGTGATTTCCTATATTTAAAAAACAACTAAAGTACAAGCAAATTACCTGTAAAAAGGCATCTGCATGCCTCATGGAAATAGACTGTGTGAAGAGCAGAGCTTCTTCCTCCGGTTGCCTGTGATCCACAACTTAACCCCTATCCAGCACCACACCAATAACACTCCATCTCGGGGAGGAGATTCGCCCAGGAGGGTTCTGCAATCAGCAAGCCTCACTTCAGCCTCGCTACTTAATCTCTCCGAGCTGGTCCCAGATCTGTGCTTAATATTTTAGTCCAGTTCTGTGCCTTGGTGGCAGTTAGTCGAACACTGCTGCCTGCACTGAACCGTTTAGGGCAGAGAGAGGGAAAAGCTTTTAGGCAGGTTAGGTGATTGATGTATTGATTTATCAGCATTGTAATAGACTAGGTTACTGTACGACTTTGTGGTGTCAACCTGGACAGGTTGTGGCTTGATTTAGCCTCGAAAATACACCTTGAGAATATAAACAGACATTGTTTAGCCTGATATCCACCCTTTTAAATTATAATTTCCATGTGTGACATTATCTCAGTCTCATTAAAGGCTGCTCTCTCATTACAGGTTAGTTATATGTTGATAACACATACAGTGCATTCGGAAAGTATTCAGACCTCTGGACTTTTTCCACTTTGTTACATTACAGCCTTATTCTAAAACAGATTAAAAAACATATATATATCTCTCAATACACAAAACCCCATAATGACAAAGCAAAAACTGTTTTTTAGAAAATGTAGCAAACTTATATATATATTTTTTTAAGATACCTTATTTACATAAGCATTCAGACCCCACTCGAAATTGAGCTCTGATCCTCACTGAGATGTTTCTACAACTTGGAGTCCACCTGTGGTAAATTAAATTGATTGGACATGATTTGGAAACCAGACGCCTGTCTACATAAGGTCCCACATTTGGCAGTGCACGTCAGAGCATAAAGGTCGAAGGAATTGTCTGTAGAGCTTCGAGACAGGATTGTGTCAAGTCACAGATCTGGGGAAGGTTACCAAACAATTTTTATTTCATAATTTTTTTTTTAACCTTTATTTAACTAGGCAAGTCAGTTAAGAACAAATTCTTATTTTTAATGACGGCTTAGGAACAGTGGGTTAACTGCCTTGTTCAGGGGTAGAACGACCGATTTCATCTTGTCAGCTTGGGGATTCGATCCAGCAACCTTTCTGTTACTAGTCCAACGCTCTAACCACTAGGCTACCTGCCGCCAATGTCTGTAGCATTGAAGGTCCAAGAACAAAGTGGCCTCCATCATTCTTAAATGGAAGAAACTTGGAACCACCAAGACTCTTCCTAGAGCTGGCAGCACTGCCAAACTGAGCAATTGGGGAGAAAGGCCTTGGTCATGGAGGTGGTGACCCAATGGTCACTCTGACAGAGCTCCAGAGTACCTCTGTGGAGATGGGAGAACCTTCCAGAAGGACAACCATCTCTGCAGCACTCCACCTGTCAGGCCTTTATGGTAGAGTGGCCAGACGGAAGCCACTCCTCAGTAAAAAGGCACATAACAGCCTGCTTGGATTTGCCAAAATGCCCCTAAAGGACTCTCAGACCATGAGAAACAAGATTCTCTGGTCTGATGAAACCAAGATTTAACTCTTTGGCCTGAATGTCATGCATCACATCTGGAAGAAACCTGGCACCATCCCTACGGTGAAGCATGGTGGTGGCAGCATCATGCTGTGGGGATGTTTTTCAGCGGCAGGGACTGGGAGACTAGTCAGGATCGAGGGAAAGATGAAAGGAGCAAAGTACAGAGAGATCCTTGATGAAAACCTGCTCCAGAGCGCTCACAACCTCAGACTGGGGCGAAGGTTCACCTTCCAACAGGACAATGACCCTAAGCACACAGCCAAGACAACGCAGGAGTGGCTTCAGGACAAGTCTCTGAATGTCCTTAAGTGGACCAGCCAGAGCCCAGACTTCTCTAGAGACCAGAAAATAGCTGAGTAAAGGGTCTGAATACTTATGTAAATTCTGTTTTTTGCTTTGACATTATGGGGTATTGTGTGTAGATTGATGAGGACAAGGTTGTAATGTAACAAAATGTCAATGGGTCTGAATACTTTCCAAATGCACTGTAAATGGCAGCGAACATATGGAATGTATGATTCATTGTGAAAGATAAAGAGAAACATTTTAGTTTAAGACTAAGGAGAAAATAAATATAGCCTGTGTATAATAGTACGCTGTTAAATCCAGGTCATGACCGTATAGAAGGAAATTAGGCTGTTTTAGAAAAACATAATCTAACGGTTCCTTTTCCTGTGAGGTTGATAAGGGACACTCAGCTGAGGCAACAAAAAAATAATGCGCCTGTATCTTTCAAAACATAACATACGTAGGCCTGGGCCATGCGTCAGACATGTACTTCAAAGCATTTTTGAACGCAATGACACACAGGTACAGTCATGAACAGTGGTGGAACATCAACGCTGTAAGACATGATAACAGCTGAACAGACTATAATACAGGAGGGGAAATGCTGTGATGTAAGCTGGGTGAATCACACCACTGAAATAGTTCTGTGCTTGAACACGGGCCAGAGTTTTTTTTATATGAAATAAATAATGAGAAAAAGCACAACCTTTCATTGCACTTGAAAAAGATCACGAAAAAGGTCTGGGGGTTAAGAACATTATTATTAACCAATTGTACACATTCACCCATCTAAATGAACATATTAACTCTGACTTCTAACACATGCGAGTGTTTAAGAGCAGTTATGAACCAAATGAGCATATACACCACTCCAAATGTGTAAGTAGAGCTCTCACTGCTGGCTAAATGAATGGTAAAGAATCTAGGAGTTAAATAGACTAGTATGAGCATCCAGGGTATCAGAAAGGATATTGGAGATTAACCCAACTTTTTCAGAAGACACACAGAGCAGTATAAGTAGGGCCAGGAATTTGTCCTGAAGAAGTAACCTGGGAAGGAAACTCTCATGGCCCTAGTTGTGGCTTCCTGCACCGGTTAAGTGGTCAGGGAAAACCTCCTGACCCTAGGAGTTTTCTATTATGTATCAGCACAGCTGATACATAATAGAAATATAATAATGTTTGTCTTTACCATATAGTCCTCCATTATTTGTGTGCCAGTAAAGTTCTTCCACAGCCATAATGGTACAGTATTTAGTGAGCAGCATAATGGGGTCTACACACATTAAAGAGACAGTAGATACGGAGCATAGCGCAATAGTTGCAATGTCATTTTTCCGTCACAAAAAGGGCGGGTCCATTCTACACACTTTTGTGCAACTTAAAAATTGAGACGCGCCGTATCATTCCTTACGGCTGTGGGCCAGTGTTGTCGCTTGGTTCCTCGATCTGATTTATAGGCTATGCATCAAAGTAGCATATTCTGCATCGATAACCAAATACAGTCTCCACGTCTGTTCAAACAATGAACCAAATATTGTAGCCTTATTAGAATCCCCCAAAAAAAATATGTATTTTGTTGATTAGTAATAACTACTTCTAGACAGGAAAAACAACTGGTAGACATATGCCTTTTCTCCGTGATATGAAGACATTAGATGTTTTGCTGACATGGGAGCGAATACATTGAAGCAGCATATCAAATTGGGATTATGTTATAGGTTACATTGGTGAGTAGGCTATAAGAATATTTGCCAGGGCAAATTATTTATAAATGGTATTATTTCACATGGGGAAGATGTGGGAAGCTAGGTTACTGCTAGCAGAATAACCTACAGCCTACTAGCAGGCACAAAACTAGGGAATGTAAATCAAACCTAAACTTTCATTACATGCAGGCCTAACTATTCATTAAATATGCAGTTGGTTTTCTTTCAAATTAGCTTAGCAAATTTTTCTTTGTCTACCTCAAAGGGGAAGACTTCAGAAAAATCTCTGTTATTGTCCCCTTATGAACATTGCTATTTAGGAGTCTAGAAATGCATGGACCGGCACGTAGATCTATGCAAGTGAAGCTTGTAGCAAGCTTAAGGCGTGAAGGTGAAGGCCTGAATACTAGGCCATTATGGAGGAAGGATGTCCGTTAAGGAAGAGGATGCAACACATTACATGGGCTTTACCTCATTGACAGTTCAGGGGCTATCAGACTAATAGAGGAAGGAGTGTGGCCTAGGTGTTGATATGGAACGCAAATAGAACAGCCAACATTTTTTGTCCTTATAGGAATCTTAAGACTAATACTGCTGTTATTCATCAACTTATAGCTTAGTCTTGGCCCATTCCATCCATATCATTGTATACAAAACTTTGGAATCCAATTACTTGTTACAAAGCAGAGATTACCAAATTGGTTCTTGACCCCAGGGCTACCGCTAATGTAAATTCCATCCCTCGCTATACAATGGAGAGGAATCCCATTCATCCGTTCACCTCAGGAAGTTCTTCTAAAGCCATTTCTTACCTCTGACAGGAAGGTCTGTGCTGATTTCTGTGCGCCGACGTGCAGCAAATACTCGTACACATATAAAGCTAACCTGGAAAACAAAAGAGAAAAAAGGTCAATGTCGAGGCTCCATCTCGCACCTCCTCCATCCCCTCCTCCTCGCTCTGGAGAATCTCTCACCCTCTCCCCTCTAGCAGGCAGCCTATCCAACTGGCGCTCAGGTGAAAAATGCATTTGTACTGGATCTCTCCTTACAGACCAGTGGGGTTAACCAGGAGAACGCAGGCTTTGTCGTAATCAAAATTAATTGTATTTTTGGTCAGACCTGTTGTATGTCCACAGTATTGACATTTACAGTAGGAGCCAGAGACTTTCACAATGACAGCCAGATAACATGCAGACTCTAAGGAGAAGCCATTGAGAGGCTCTAGAAAATAAGAAGAGCATCTGTGGTTTATGGAGCTCCTCCTTTAATATGGAGGCTGAGGAAAACAGAGACAGCCAAGCGTTGGTCGGTGTCACACTATCTGACAACCCACACTGCCCACATTATGACGATCATTTAGTGGCCTGTGCTGGCAATTACTGTGGCAATTACTGTGCTCCCGGACTAGTGATGAACCCACACTCCACTAAGAGGGAAAGGGCCTCCCGAGTGGCGCAGCGTTTTAAGGCACTGCAGAGCTTGAGGTATCACTACAGATCCAGGTTCGATCCCGGGCTTTGTCACAGCCGGGAGACCCATGAGGCGACGCACAATTGGCCCAGCATCGTCCGGGTTAGTGGAGGGTTTGGCTGGCCGGGATGTCCTTGTCCCATTGCGCTCTAGCGACTCCTGTGGCGGGCCGGGCGCAGTGCACGCTGACACGGTCACCAGTTGTACGGTGTTTCCTCTGACACAGCGAGCAGTGTGTCAAGAACCAGTGCAGCTTGGCAGGGTAGTTTTTCGGAGGACGCAAAGTCTGACCTTCGCCTCTCCCAAGTCCGTACGGGAGTTGCAGCAATGGGACAAGACTAACAACCAATTGGATATCACAAAATTGGGAGGGGGGGAGTAAGTTTGGTCACATTAGGTTAAGTCTACTGTGGGGAGTCTCAGAAACACTTGTACTGGACGTTGAATTGATGTTGAACCAAGCACATGGGACATCGTCTCGAAGTAATCATTCATTTGATATGCCCGCTTTATACAAGGGAAACATTTCTTCCACTGACTGCTAAAAAGCCAGTTCTGACTAACATTAGACATTAGTTAAAGGGGACACCTATCTTCTTAATTATTTCTCAGTGTTACATCAGACGTATTAATTTCACTGCTCATTTCAGTAATCTAGGGTAAACAAATGGTTCTGGACACAACGAACACAATCATGGCCACAGTGTTTTATCTGATCTGTCTGTTTTATGGCTGTGTATTTGTTATGCTGGAGTGACTGCTTACAGCAGGGGTGTCGAGGTCCGGAGTCACAATTATAAATCCTCTATCCACAGCTTTGTACATTTTCTTTTACACTTTATTTGGGTAGTCCTTCTGTTGATGCTCTATAGATGGTCAGACTATTAACCAACTATCTGTTGATAAAAACTGCTTGCTAAGCAACTGCTTGCTTAGAGTAAGGGTTAGGGTACGGGTTAAGGTTAGGGCAACGGTTAAGTTGAGGGTTAGTAGATAGTCTGTGTAGAGCATCGGATCTGGCCCACGGGCCGTATGTTTGACACCCCTGGCTTGAGGGTAGGTCAAGGGTGATGGTAGAAGAGAAGGATGGGCAGAGCAATGGGTTATAGGCAATGCCATGATATTCAAATGAATGACACGGTGGAGCAAACCGCTGGCTGAAATATTTTCATACTCATCTCATCATAGAGCGGAGTGTCACACTACGCTACTCTACCTGGTAACACTGAAAATGCTTGGTGGCGTTTGTAATCAGGTCTCATCGGAGTTTCAGCCAGTGAGAACTGAGTGCTGGGAATATGATCTGAATGAACTTAAAATGAAACCAGTCAAAAAACGAGGCGCTACTACCTTGGCTGTGTGTAATACCCAGCGTGGACTTCTATAAGCTGGTCCACACTGAACTGGATCCAACAGAAATTCCCATGAGTGCCCTGATGAAATTTTCATGGCTACACTGGTATGATCTGAGGGGTTCTGTGCCCTGGTGATGGGCACCTGCCCCTGCTCTAATGCATTATTTAAAAACACATTCAATCCTGGCTTCGGGGGACACCTTTTGTTGCACTGTCAGTAGCACTGAGTGTAACTCCGCCAAGGGAAGAGGATTGTGGAGACTCTCCCTGTGCAGGTAGAGATGGCGTCAGCAGAGGAGAGGGAAGGAGATTGAGAGGGGGAACTTGCTAGGCGTTAAGACAACTGTGTGATGGTGTGATGAGAGAAGGGACATCTACAGGCTAACGACCATAGTGGAGACCCTAGGGCCACACATGACAGGAGACAGACAGAGCACTGACACCAAGCACAAGGCACACATTCATCCAAAAACCTTCTCTAAAACTAGACTCCGTCTGACACACACACACAAGCTAATATATTTACAACCCCTGAGTATCAAGAGTGGTGCTGGTTCATCTTCTCTGTCATTTTTAGTGTGGTCTCAGGTGCCTAAAAAAAATTATCTCAACATCCTAATCCATTGCTCTGCTGGTCCAGTCCACCCCTCTAACCCACTGCTCTCTTCTGTGCCAGACTCCAGCTAAAGAGCTCTGAGGCCACTGAAACCCCATCATCATGGATAATGGTCATACAAATTACATGCTGTGGAAAGGTTAAGAGACCAGTAGACTTCTCTCAGTTAGAGAACTACTGTTGAGTGGGTGGTTGAGTTTGATCCTCTCTGTAGTGACTAACGTTAAGAGGCAGGGACAGGGAGGCAGGCAGCAGCCCCTGCTCCACAGTCAGCCCAGAGTTTTACACAGTGTCCACACTTCAAGGGGAGATCTTCCACCTCATCCAAGTTACACTCCTGACGTCCCACCCCAGGCTATCAGACTACGGTCCCGCAAGACATGAAAGCACCTCTGCCAAGTTTAGCCAGCTAAAGCACAGACTATTAGCAAATTAACTTTCCTGTCTTGATGTAAATAATTCAGCAGTGAGAGCATGGGCTTGGTTAGATAAGGTATGCATGGGCTTGGTTAGATAAGGTATGCATGAGAAGTGATGGAGAAGGAAGTTGGGGTGAATGCAAGATAGTAATTGTATCAATTTTCATAATGTCCTTTCAGTTTTTTTCCTTGTTTCACAAAAGTCTAGGCCTAGAGGAATTAAGATCATGATCGCAAGTTGATGAGTACTGACATGTTTTGTAAGCAAAGGAGGATGCATAGATTAAAGGACACCTCTGGAAGCATTTCATTCTCCAAGTGTTAGGCTACCTGTTATGAGATGAAAGTAAGATTAAATGAATTTTTACACTGCAGGCCATTTTTTGCAGACAAAACAGTGACAAGACTGTACACACGCATGGCTTAAACTAGCCACACACACACACACTTCAGCTTAATAAACTCAAAAATTGATTCCCATTGCCAAAGTCATCTCTGTCTCTTTACCAGGAGCTAGCCTCAAGCTAAATTGACTCCACAATTATGGACATGCTCCGCTTGAAAGGACGCCATTGTATTCTAACCTGAGTCTTCATTTTGGGGAAATTGATTCATTTCAACAAATGTTTGATTCTATGAGAAAGATAGAATACCATCAGGATACCAAGCAGACAGGGTTTATAAATGGAATAAGCAGCTAATAGATATTGTTATCAGTTAATAATGAATATGTACTACTCCACACTGTCTAACCTTAATAATAAACTAGCTACATAAGACATAAACATAGGTATCATGTCGCTATAACATTTATATAATGTGTGGGCTAGTGTAATCAACAGAATGCACTTAGACTTCATGAGTTTGTCTGTGCCGTGACAAACCGGATTACTGACTTCACGCACGTAGCCTCAATATTTATACTGTCTCACTTATTTAAAAAGTGAGAAAACAAATATGTGCGGATGCACCAATGCACCAAATTAATTGACTGTTGACACCTCTGAATATGAGCATATTCATTCAAAGCAAACCAGAGAAAATCTGAGATTCTTCACAAAATAGTGGCATGTTTTTGCATACGTGAGTATGTGGTCCTTAAATGTCTTTCTCAAAAGTCCAAAATGCATATGGCAGTGCCATCTGTGTGATATCAAACCGTGCATTCAGACCTCAGGAACTCTACTAAACTCCATGTGAAAATGGGAGAGGGTGTGGATTTAAAGAAATGCATGCAAATCAAACACTTTATTCAAGATATTCAATTATCCTCAGAATATTATAGAAATGTCTTATAGGCCTAACCTATACGTATAGAGTATGCATTGCCTTAAATGTAAAGACTACAACGTGTGACACACAACCAACTACTGTACCATGATGAAAAACAACATTAAATTTGATGAATTCCATGGAAGGGCCCTGTGATAGCGGGTTCCTCAGCACATTTCAATGAAGTTGTAATTAACAAACAATAAGGTCATATTAATGTTGGAGCCTCTGTTTCAACCCTGTTGAAATTAAATTAAATCAAATGCAGAAAGAGTGAATGTGATGTAATTAATTCCTCTCGTCACAAGGGCACGAGTTCTTGTTCTACATTTTTCTACAGGCATCTGACGCTTCTCCTCAAGGACAGGTAAACAAACAAAAACTAACAAACATCTCTTCCATGCTATACATCTCTCCATGCACTTCCTTGAATGACACAGTCATCAGTCATCAGATTAAAATCTTAGTGATTTTGTAGAATTTTTGGGGAAAAAAGGTAACAAGCTCAGGTTCAGTCTTTATTCCTCCAAGGCTTTGATAACCCATTATACCCTCCCCATCCTTGGTCCACTTTTTATAACTTCCATCTGCTCGATCAGTGGTTCTGTACGTGACACCTTTACTCTACGGTCTCCCCTCTGCTGTACCTAAACCAGCAAGTATTCTAAACATGTTGGTGAGAAATGGACTACCTCCGCCTGCACAGAGAGAGAAACCATATAGGTCTTTCATTTCAATTTCCAAATTAAGTAGGAGTTAATCTAACAAGACTTCAGACAACATGGGTAGCGTCCTGACTAACCATAGCGTAGAGAGAAACATGTGTTTGCCTCATGGTGCATGGCAGAGTCATTAGTTAGGTGAGAAGGTAAGTGCATCCTCTCTCTGGCCATCACCTGCTTACCGGACTAAGAACACAGAGACAGAACACACACATGCAGAAGATGGTGACAGAGGGTTCACTGCTTAAACTGAAGACAATTAATCAAATAACTTCATTTCTCTTGTGAGTGAAACTTCTTGTGTAGAATGGTACATATTAAGACAAAGGACATACAGGACAACTGTTTCTTCATTTAACTTCAAAGTAAAACTTAAAGGGATGGAGGGAATATTGTTCTACTGTCACAACTACTGTCTCTGTATTTCTAAGTAAGAAAATGTTCTGTCAGCACTACATTTTAAGAGCACTTGTGTCTAATGGATCTGCTTTCGATTGTAAACAAATAAGACGCATATGTATGAATCCACAAGTTCGTAAAAAGATTCGATATAATAAAAATCAGGGAATGTCTGGGCATCACATGCCCATTCAAAATGCATTATTCTTGCTGTATTGGCACATGAACCACGTGGAATTGTTCAGTTAGGACTCATACTCCCTCAGCACACAATGCTGCCTCCGTTTGTCAATACACAGGAAAGATTTTCTCTAACGGAGAGAATATGCAATTTACTTCATACATTCAAATTTGGGTGAAATTAAGACCCAGAAGTGAGGCCTACAAGTAATACTCATCATGTGATCCCCATACAGTCAGCAATAGGAGGAATGCAACTTAGACAAGTAAGTTGAAATATTTTTTGAATAAACACTAACAACATAATATAATTCTAACTAAATAATACTAACATCTGGCTGAGCATCAAATGCCCCAAAAGTTTGAAAATAGGTTATTTTTAAGAAGTATTTATTCATACATGAGAAAAAAAGCAACATGCGATAGCATAGCTATCCAGCTGCCTTGATCTAATCGTATCCACAGTATTCATTGTGATTCTGGGACAAGAAACTCTGTTCATAATTGTGTCAGTCATCGGTTACACTGTCTGTGAAGGGTAAATATGTAACAAAGTGTTTCGCATATCACAACCTTCTTGGAATCATGCTGTGCCATGAAGGAAGCGGTGCTACTCTTATCAGAATCCCAACATAATAGTTTGTGTAGCATAGAAAGCAACACAGTACATAAGATGTAGCCTTCATGTAAAGCACTGGTTTAATCTGAGTCTCCATTTATGACAAAAATCGTTCATCTGACATTTTTAAAGTTGTGGCAGTTTCTCTGCTTACCCCTAAAGAGGATAACGGATTCGTTTGAACTCTGATATAGCAGTTATTAACATTCAAAGCATCATAATGATATCTGGACAAATTATTTCATCAAAAGGATTGAGATCATTTTTTCCTTAAGTGTTAGTCCAAGGTTTTTAAAACATGTATCAAAAGCATGTAACATGTTCGATATAATCTAAAAAAAAATACAGTAACACTCCAACATAGATGATACATTGCTTATACCATGCTTAAAAAAAAGTTTACGTAGGTATCAACTTCCTTTACCATGGAGTGGAGTTTGGTCCGCTAATGTAGGTATAACTAAAGACAAGTACAAGTTTCATTTAACAGACAAGACAACGTCCTCTTCATTTGCTCATGTGGGATGTCCTGCACAAGTCCTTAAAAAACACGAATATGGCAAGAAAACATGTAGCATAAACGTCTAGAAGATATCTAGCAGACCTTCTGTACGGGTCGATTGCATTTTGAAAAGTCACTCGTAACACGTCTCAAAACTTTACACATTCAAACAATGTGAGAGTCAGCGTCCATGCAACTCCATCTAGAAATAAAATCAGACAAATTCCATATTTTAAAATAGAATCTCAAGAAGAAAATCATTTTTCGCCAGTAGCAATTCTGTAACTTCGTGCAATCGCTGCATGCGCGCTACATTGCATCTTTAAATTCCAGAAAGCGACACATTTGTAACCCCAAATGAAACATAGCTACAAAAGACTGAACAACTCTTCCATGCGTTGCGTTCACAACGTGCGAGAATTTTGTAATAAATATCCTCTAAAAGAACGAGAAAGTGCAACTAACAAGAAAAAAAGTTAAAGAGACGTGCCACGGCAGGGGCAAACAACACTCAGGAGAGCGAGTGAGTACTGTACACACCTTTAAATTACGGTAGCTATAGTTTCGAAAGTTGGAGCTTCCTTTTAACCATGTAAAACTCTTAAATGGTGCATAATTCACTTACTTTTCTCTCGCTTGACTATCGGAAGGGACGACAGCTCCTTTACCTTTGGCGTACATGCTGGATTCTGTTTTAAGACTTTTACCCCTCTCAACACCTGTCAAAGAAAGCAGCCAGGAAAACGTTCTATCTCCATAGCTACCCCTTTAGTGTTTTTCCTCCCCCTTCCTTTTTTTTTTTTTACATCTCCAACATTGGCCACAAATCAGGCACAGTTTCTATTGGGGGGACTTGAAACAGACCGCTGGTGGATTTTTTTCCCCCTCTTAACCGCTGTTCGAGAATGTATTCTTACTCCCTCCGCTATGGAATGGTAGGGGCTTCTTAAAGGGGAACGCACACTCTTCTTGTTTACTGACCTCAGAAACATGTAAGAGATTGAGATAGGAAAAACAGACTAACTGAAGCCCTCAGCTTAAGGCCTTCTTACTTGTTTGAATATGAATGTTCAAAATGGCAATTTTGTCTGACCATGATACAAAAAGTATTTACTTTATAGATGTCTCTTTTTTCTACCAGGTTGCAATGAATGGACTGAACTGAATAATGTACCCATTAGAGAGCTCTCAGCATTACAATTCTGACTGGGAAAAAAAGGAGACTACTATGGATAACATACGTAAGACATGTATCATCATAATCAATACAAATAAATGTCTAGATTTCGCAATGAATAACTACGATTCAGAAGAGAACATGTCTAAGAAAACTGGGTAGGCTATAGCAAGCTTTATTTTGACAGGCCACTCACTCAGACCTATATAGACTTCTTAAATGTTCGGTACCTGAAAGAAACAAATGGATTGTGTTCACTAACTGGGAGAGTACATGAGCTTTATGTACTACATTTCACTGTCAGCTGATGGTTTACATTTCTCAGATCATACATTCAAAAGGGCTCTACTGGATTGACCAAAGGCTCAAGCCAATTTTCGCTGCAATCCAACATTGACTTAATTTACTGAGCAGTCCTAGGGAGGTGAGGGGCTGGACAAATACATTTCACGGTAGCTAATTGAATCATACAAATAGCCAAACTGACCATTGTGTGAAAGGCTACTGCCAGCTTTAAAACATATCAAAATAATGAGTCAGTCTCCCCAAAATGAATCAGTTTAAGTATTGTGCATTTTGTAATATATTTTACTGAGGATGTAAATATGCCTGTTGTTGGGCATATTAGGTTTCTCCATTGTGTAAAAGCATTATTTTCCTATTGAGATTACATAGAAAATTGTAAACTGCCTCTTTAAGAACATCACGTGTGTGATGACATGCAAGAGATCAGACATTCATTAATTGCTACAATCATTGATCTTCTGAAGAAGCTATTCCCTTTCCTTTCTTTCTGTGCCCCCAAATGTTCGGATATAGCCTACTAGCAAAGATTGTATAGTATGAAGATGCCTAGAAATTGCTTCTCCAATAGAAATCCATGATCATGCTTGTAGGCGATGTCATGGCGACGTTGGTTAGCTAAACTCATGCACAGAAACATGTCATCGGGTCTCTAGATCGTCTCGTGCCGAACTGCGCATGTGTAGACCATCAAATTAAAGGCACTTCTTCGACATAAAGTTGTTTTTGACTAAAATGAAAATGTGTCAGTTTGTTACTTTCACTAAGTTGGAGTAATAACATGTACAGCTACTTAAGGCATCTAGGTGTGCCTTTAAATCTCGAGAAAATTAACAACTAAGGAAGAATTTTTCACTTCTCCCATTGACTTCCAAAAACCCCTGTCTGCTTCGAGAAACGTTCCCGGAAGTGTCGAGCTGTTAGTACTAGAAACTCTATACTTATAGTAAAGTTAGCAGGTTGTTAGCTAGCTAGGTAACATGACTGAACAAGAAGTAAACAAATGGCCCGCAAGTTGTTTTAGAACAGCCCTTTTAAACAGGTTAATACTCGCAAGGCCGCGTGACCAGACGGAATACCCAGGCGCATCCTCAGAGCATGCGCAGACCAGCTGGCAAGCATCTTCATTGACATTTTCAACTTCTCCTTGTCCCAGTCTGCAATCACAACATGTTTCAAGCTGACCACACTTGTTCCTTTTCCCAATAACTAAGAAACCTGCCTAAATGCGGCAGGTAGCCTAGTGGTTAGAGCGTTGGACTTGACTAAATGACAATAGCCCTGTAGCACCCACATCTGAAATTATGAAGTGCTTTGAACATCATGGTTAAGGGCCTGTAAGTAAGCATTTCACAGTAAGGTCTACACATGTTGTATTCGGTGCATGTGACAAATACAATTTGATTTGAGTTGACATCAACAACATCATCCCAGAAACCTGGACCCACTCTAATTTGGATACTGCCTTGCATAGGTACCCTGGGACTGAACACCTCCCTCTGCAACTGGATCCTGGACTTCCTAATGGGCCGATCCCAGGGGGTGAGCGTAGGCAACAGCACCTCCACCATGCTGACACTCAACATAGGGGCCCCAGGGGTGTGTGCTTAGCCCCCTCCTGTACTCCAAGTTCACCCATGACTGCATGGTCACGCACGACTCCAAAACCATTAAGTTTGCTTACGACACAACGGTGGTAGGCCTGATCACCGACAGCGATGAGACAATCCACAGGGAGGTCAGAGATCTGTCAGTGTGGTGCCAGGACAACAATCTCTTCCTCAACGACAGAAAGACCAAGGAGCTGATCGGAGACTACAGGTAACAGGGTGGTTCGGAGGGGCATGACCCCTGAAGAGATTTGGCATGGGCTCTCAGATCCTCAACAATCCATCACAGCCTGGTATGGCAACTGCGCCGCCCTCAACTGCAAGAGTGTGGTGCGGATGGCCCAGTGCATCATTGGAGCCGAGTTCCCAGCCGTCCAGGACATTTATACCAGGTGGTGTCTGAGGAAGGCCTGGAAAATTGCCAATGACTTCAGCCACACCAGCCATGGACTGTTCTCTCTGTATGTGGTTGTGTGACGCCACGCTTTGACTAGGCCATTCCAATACATTTTAAATATTTCACCTTAAACCACTCGAGTGTTGCTTTAGCAGTATGCTTAGGGTCATTGTCCTGCTGGAAGGTGAACCTCCATCCCAGTCTCAAAACTCTGGAAGACTGAAACAGGTTTCCCTCAAGAATTCCCCTGTATTTAGCGCCATCCATCATTCCTTCAATTCTGACCAGTTTCCCAGTCCCTGCCGATGAAAAACATGGTGTTCTCAGGGTGATGGAGGTGTTGGGTTTGCGCCAGACATAGCGTTTTCCTTGATGGCCAAAAAGCTACATTTTAGTCTCATCTGACCAGAGTACCTTCTTCCATATGTTTGGGGAGTCTCCCACGTGCCTTTTGGCGAACACCACTTATTTTTTTCTTTAAGCAATGGCTTTTTTCTGGCCACTCTTCCGTAAAGACCAGCTCTGTGGAGTGTACGGCTTAAAGTGGTCCTATGGACAGATACTCCAATCTCCACTGTGGACCTTTGCAGCTCCTTCAGGGTTATCTTTAGTCTCTTTGTTGCCTCTCTGATTAATGCACTCCTTGCCTGGTCTGTGAGTTTTGGTGGGCGCCCCTCTCTTGGCAGGTTTGTTGTCGTGCCACATTCTTTCAATTTTTTATAACGGATTTATTGGTGCTCCGTGGGTTGTTCAAAGTTTTTTATATTTTTTTATAACCCAACCCTAATCTGTACTTCTCCACAACCTTGTCCCTGACCTGTTTGGAGAGCTCCTTGGTCTTCATGGTGCCGCTTGCATGGTGGTGCCTCTTGCTTAGTGGTGTTGCAGACTCTGGGGCCTTTCAGAACAGGTGTATATACAGTGAGGGAAAAAAGTATTTGATCCCCTGCTGATTTTGTACGTTTTCCCACTGACAAAGAAAGGATCAGTCTATCATTTTAATGGTAGGTTTATTTGAACAGTGAGAGACAGAATAACAACAAAAAAATCCAGAAAAACGCATGTGAAAAATGTTATAAATTGATTTTCATTTTATTGAGGGAAATAAGTATTTGACCCCCTCTCAATCAGAAAGATTTCTGGCTCCCAGGTGTCTTTTATACAGGTAACAAACTGAGATTAGGAGCACACTCTTAAAGGGAGTGCTCCTAATCTCAGCTTGTTACCTGTATAAAAGACACCTGTCCACAGAAGATTCCAAACTCTCCACCATGGCCAAGACCAAAGAGCTCTCCAAGGATGTCAGGGACAAGATTGTAGACCTACACAAGGCTGGAATGGGCTACAAGACCATCGCCAAGCAGCTTGGTGAGATTATTCGCAAATGGAAGAAACACAAAAGAACTGTCAATCTCCCTCGGCCAGGGGCTCCATGCAAGATCTCACCTCGTGGAGTTGCAATGATCATGAGAACGGTGAGGAATCAGCCCAGAACTACACAGGAGGATCTTGTCAATGATCTCAAGACAGCTGGGACCATAGTCACCAAGAAAACAATTGGTAACACACTATGCCGTGAAGGACTGAAATCCTGCAGCGGCCGCAAGGTCCGCCGGCTCAAGAAAGCACATATACATGCCCATCTGAAGTTTGCCAATGAACATCTGAATGATTCAGAGGACAGCTGGGTGAAAGTGTTGTGGTCAGATGAGACCAAAATTGAGCTCTTTGGCATCAACTCAACTCGCCGTGTTTGGAGGAGGAGGAATGCTGCCTATGACCCCAAGAACACCATCCCCACCGGCAAACATGGAGGTGGAAACATTATGCTTAGGGGGTGTTTTTTTGCTAAGGGGACAGGACAACTTCATCGCATCAAAGGGACGATGGACGGGGCCATGTACCGTCAAATCTTGGGTGAGAACCTCCTTCCCTCAGCCAGGGCATTGAAAATGGGTCGTGGATGGGTATTCCAGCATGACAATGACCCAAAACACACGGCCAAGGCAACAAAGGAGTGGCTCAAGAAGAAGCACATTAAGGTCCTGGAGTGGCCTAGCCAGTCTCCAGACCTTAATCCCATAGAAAATCTGTGGAGGGAGCTGAAGGTTCGAGTTGCCAAACGTCAACCTCGAAACCTTAATGACTTGGAGAAGATCTGCAAAGAGGAGTGGGACAAAATCCCTACTGAGATGTGTGCAAACCTAGTGGCCAACTACAAGAAACGTCTGACCTCTGTGATTGCCAACAAGGGTTCTGCCACCAAGTCATGTTTTGCAGAGGGGTCAAATACTTATTTCCCTCATTAAAATACAAATCCATCCAATCCGTTTCCATACACTCAATTAGTATTTGGTATTATTGCCTTTAAATTGTTTAACTTGGGTCACACGTTTCAGGTAGCCTTCCACAAGCTTCCCACAATAGGTTGGGTGAATTTTGGCCCATTCCTCCTGACAGAGCTGTTGTAACTGAGTCAGGTTTGTAGGCCTCCTTGCTCGCAAACGCTTTTTAAGTTCTGCCCACAAATTTTCTATGGGATTGAGGTCAGGGCTTTGTGATGGCCACTCCAATACCTTGACTTTGTTGTCCTTAAGCCATTTTGCCACAACTTTGGAAGTATGGTTGGGGTCATTGTCCATTTGGAAGACCCATTTGCGACCAAGCTTTAACTTCCTGACTGATGTCTTGAGATGTTGCTTCAATATATTCACAGCATTTTCCTACCTCATGATGCTATCTATTTTGTGAAGTGCACCAGTCCCTCCTGCAGCAAAGCACCCCCACAACATGATGCTGCCACCCCCGTGCTTCACAGTTGGGATGGTGTTCTTCGGCTTGCAAGCCTCCCCCTTTTTCCTCCAAACATAACAGTGGTCATTTTGGCCAAACAGCTCTATTTTTGTTTAATCAGACCAGAGGACATTTCTCCAAAAGTACGATCTTTGTCCCCATGTGCAGTTGCAAACCGTAGTCTGTCTTTTTTATGGCGGTTTTGGAGCAGTGGCTTCTTCCTTGCTGAGCGGTCTTTCAGGTTATGTCGATATAGGACTCATTTTACTGTGTATATGTAGATACTTTTGTACCTGTTTCCTCCAGCATCTTCACAAGGTCATTTGCTGTTGTTCTGGGATTGATTTTCACTTTTCGCACCTAAGTACATTCATCTCTAGGTGACAGAACGCGTCTCCTTCCTGAGTGGTATGACGGCTGCGTGGTCCCATGGTGTTTATACTTGCGGAGTGGTTGAAAAATGAGTTTTAATGACTCCAACCTAAGTGATGCAAACGTCCGACTTCAACTGTAGCTAGCTATATAGCTTCTTTGCAAAAAACCTGCCTAGTTTTCATGGCACATTATAAATATCTGACTGCTACTAGGATAGTATTCTGTACAAGACAAGACCAAATGCATAAATAAGACAACTATTAGTTACATTAAATATGGAACTTTCAGGTATGAAGGTAAGACCCAGATGCAGACAATGTCGAATTAACAATGCTTTATTAATCCAACAGGGGCAGGCAATAGACAGGTCAAGGCAGGCAGGGGTCAGTAAACCAGAGGTGTGGCAATGGTACCGGGCGGCAGGCAGGTTCAGGGTGGGGCTAATGACTCTAGAGATGGGGAACGGGCCGATGAAAGCGGGGGGTTAGGTCCTGGGTGGAGAGCCATACTCTCTGTCCGTGCCGATAGTGTGGAGCAGGGGTCTGGTGGCGATTCGCTTGTCCACTATACCTGGAAATGGTCTTCAACCGAGCGGCCCGGGCTCTCTTCCAGGTACGGCGACAGAGGCGGATGAACATCTGGGCAGAGGGATTGCTGACTTCCTCCTCTTGCTCGGGGAAGAGCAGAGGCTGATATCCCAAGGAGCACTCGAAGGGCGAGAGACCCGTGGCAGAGCAAGGAAGGATGTTGCGAGCGTACTCAACCAATACCAGTTGCTGATTCCAGGTGGTAGGGTTGGCGGAGACTAGGCAGCGACGAGTCGTCTGTAAGTCCTGGTTGGCTCGCTCCGACTGGCCGTTGGACTGGGGGTGGAATCAAGAGGACAGGCTGGCCAACGACAGTAAATGAAAATGTTCAATATATATTTTATTTTGGATCGTAGCTAGTAGCTAGTTAGCTGACAGAAAAGGTGTCAGCCAGACATGATGTGCAGGAGCTTGCTGGGATTTCTAGTCTTGCATGATGTCTACTTTGATGCTAATTTGAATTTTCAAACCTGAGATTAAATCGAGCCAAATATATTGATTAAAGTCACCTTGTCTGAGAGAGATTTACACGGTCATCAAAACGTCACGCCAGGGTAAGCCTACACGAAACACAGCCCTAATTTGAAGTGTTTATGAAATCCACAATGGATAAAATGGATGGTGGAAAAACGATTGGATCCATTTCCGTGTTTGACCGCTAGGTTTCATGGGTATTATGACATGTCCACTGTGGGGCTCTATTCTCATGTGTTTTTTACGTCTCTATTCTCATGTGTTTTACGTCTCGTGTGTTTGTATATATCTGACCTGATATTGGTTCTGTGCTCTTTAAGATCCTATTCTGGATTTTCTATTTTCTTACCTTTTGATATTAAACACTTTATTGTTGAGGAAGAGCTTGTAAGTAACCAGTGCATGCAACAAATAAACATAGATTTTATTTGACATGGTTTATGAATGTAAAATGCGGCCCGCCAATCCACCATAGGAAGAAAAAATCATTGCGCCAGTAATATGGGTCATAGCTTTTGAACCATTTGGGCTAGAAGCAAGCCATTTTCACTGTAGTCAAGGTACAACCATGATGCTAACTAATATGCACTCGCTTTATTCTCTAGGGCACTCGGAAACAACAGTAGAGCGAAGCCTAATCATTACAACAGTTATTATCTGGGTAAATTTTTTATAGCTGCACTGGTGCTCCCAAATAAAATTTCCAGGTAGCACAGCAAAATATTTAGGCGCATATGTGAGCAAAATGGTTGAACTTGAGCCCTGGCTGAGGCTGATGTTGAGAGGACGTCAAAAGGGGAGTGAGGAGAAAGTCTGTAATGTGGATGTTGCATGTTGAGCAACCTCAAATGAAACCTAAAAAGTAAACTGCCCCCCCATTGACAGTTTCATCTAATGATCTAATTGAAAACCTAAATTCTGACTCCATCATTAAGAAGTGGCTGGGGGTGGAACTACTCATGCTCCATTATTTATTGTCTTGATGTGGTAAAAATAACCTTCATAGACCACCACCCTGCACAGAGCAACCTTCCTCTGTAGTAAACATGTTATATATCTTTGTTATCCAATGTCAATAGAAACACAATGGAAATGTGTAGTGTAGCAACTATTTCAACAGTGCAGTGTGTCCTTGTGGTGTGTGAAGGTGCGCTATTGGAAATGATTTGTATTTCCAAATATTCGACTGTTGGAAGAAAAAAACAATAGCTTGCCGTCCAGCAGAGGAATTCCCCCAGCTCCTGCCATTGTGGGGCCAAATGATAATTAATCACAGGTTGAATAATTTAATGCAGAGCCAATGGATGCTTTTCTCCCGATTCTCAGCACCTGCCTTAGGAGTGTCCCTGGGGCCGATGAGGGGTGTGTGTGTGCGTGTGTGCGTGTATGTATGTTTGGTGCTGCGGCCTCTTTTGGGGCCAGAGAGAGGGAGAACACAACCCAAAACAACCAAACACAGGGCAGTACTGAAACCTCCGCCCTGCTATCCTCTGACTCAGCCCTGACTCATAAATGGCGCCCTGATCCTTCTCTCTCCTTCACTTTGGAGACTCTGATTCCTTTTTGTGCTTGTAAAACTACAAACCCGAGGCCTTAAATGATGGAATCCGCAGAATGGGGAAAACAGTGCCACTGGCCGCTCCACCACCGTTGTTATTGTTTCTGTTGCCGAGTTGAGGATTGTTGCGCAGCTTGGTAAAAACAATTGCAGTATATACTGTATTGTGCTGTACTATCGCACATGCAATGATGTCCGAGGGGAAGAAACAGTGTTCATTATTTGCAGTAACTTCTTTGTTGTTGTAATATCGCAAACGGACGTGAATGTTTCACCATTTAGGATTCAAGCTTTAAACAGCATATTCAGGCATGCTCAAGGTTCATGTTCATGCTCAAAGACTATACTTAAAAATATCAGTGCACATACTTGGTGACATACTCAAGATTCCCAGGATTCATTGAATCAAGTGCCAATGAAGTACAACACTTGGGGTAACAGTGCATGTAAAAAAGTATTCATTATCATTCTGTTAACAACATATGATGACAATCTATCAATTGTGGATTCAGCCACACAGACACAGTACAATGGGAAACAAATTGGGCTGAATTATCTCTGGACTGACATTCTCTTGCTGATTGGATTAGGAAGTCAGAAGATCCCTCTCACATGTTGAACCCTATAGGACCATTTCACCACAGATGTCACTACCGATCTACAGTATACGGTAACTACATCGCTACCTAAGGCCTAAATACTAACCCTGGCCCCATCTACTGTATGTAACCAGGAAAATATCTGACAATAGGCTATCTGTAAATACGCTGTTTCTTTAAGTGGTGTTTAATGCCCTAAACATGTCTTATATAATACCATGATGCAGCCTATAAACCCAGATGTGGACCAGTCTTCCCCTCCTCTTGGGTTGATTTGATTTGATTCTCTGGTCCGTCTTGGTCACCAAGTTCATCTGAAGCACATCACTCTAAACATCACCCGTCCATCCGCCCCCTCCATGTGAAAGCCATTGGCACTGTGGTGTCTAGAACAGGAGGCCTGGGAGCTGCTTGGCACACTGTGTACTGCGTGCTGTGGTGCAGAGTGCTGGGTGTCACGGTAGCTCCTCCACTTGCTCGCCAAGCGGCCGCCTGTTCCTTTAAGAGGCAAAGAGAGCCGGGCCGAGGAGAGGCGCAGAGAGGCAGCCGCAGCAGTGGTAATGTTCTCATGTGTTTTCATTCTGTGGGAAATGCCACAGCCCCACCACAGCACACACACACACTTGCATACATGCATGCACAAACACATATACACACACGCAGGCATGCACGCACGCACGCACGCACACACATACATACACACACAAACACACACACACACAGAAACACAGATATGCACACACAAACACGCATGCACAAAGACACACACACACACAGACACGCATGCACACAGACACACACAGACGCTATGTGTGTTAGTGAGAGTTTCTACCCTCTCACAGTCAGAGGAAGGAGGTTCAGGTTATTGATGACCGTATTCCACTGCCGTTTTCCAATCAGTTTACTATAGGAGTCTGGAGAAGGAGAGGAGAGCAGAGGAAAGGAGAGATGGGGTTTGGGAGAGATAGTTTGGTTTGTTTGTTGGAGAGAGTGAATAACACCATATGGACTGCTACTTTGGCTGCTCTCAGGAAACATTGCAGTAATGATGCCAAAAGACCCTCGTTATTTTCTGTGATATTTGGGAGGAAGAATGTCCAGTGTTTTTGATTGTGGCTTCCTGCCCCTGTGTTAGATGGGGACTGCAAACAGACTTCCAGCTCCATACAGTGTACATGTCCCATGCCTGCTCAAAAGCCATTAACCATTAGACTATTCCAGGCTGCTCCCCCAAGTATATTGGCATTTCTTCCCTCAGACAGAGTGGAATTACCATCTCAATGCTCACAGAAAGCAGACCACAATAGCAGCTCTGAATGTGGCAGCGTTTGTGGCTTTGCCTGTTCCTTTAATAAGCTTTGAGCTGCCGAAATGCTCAGACACACATAAGCCGGACCTGGAGGGCCATGGCAAACCGCAGTCAGAGTCTGATAAGGAGCGCTGGTAAAACATGTAGCGTGGTAGGCACAGAGGCATGGTAAATTGCATCATTGGCAAAAAGGCAACCAGCATCCAAAATGCCTCTGTAGAACCCACAAGATGTGAATAGTGCCAAGTTTCCCCCTTCTTTCTCTCTCTGCACCCCCCTTTTTCCTCCTCCCTCCCTGCCTCTTTCTCTGTTTCTGACCCTCTCTCTTCCAAAACATACACATGACCACACTTGCCAGCACACGTGCCCACACAAGCGCGTGCATACATTCCACACCACCATGGCTGTTTCTACTGCTTGTCTCCCATGCGCCCTATACACTGCTGCCAGCTTAGAGTGCTATGACCTCCCAGTGCCCGGAAGGGTGTGTGTGTGTGTGTGTGTGTGTGTGTGTGCGTGTGTGTGTGAAGGGGGAAGGGTTTTCAGATTCCGGTTTTTAGCAGACGGATAATGGGGGTTGTCACACCAGGGAGTCAAGGATAGACTCTTGTCTGTTACTACTGTCCTACAGAGAGCACTGGTATAATATTGGCACTCTGCCTCTACTATTCATCCTCACTGTTCACCAGTATATACTGTAACCCATCCATCCCATACAAACAGTCAGGGGTCATTCTCAGCTTCAATCAAGTCTGTATGGTATTATATTCATGCTTTTTATGTTATTGCATGGACCAGGAACATGTCCTCCATACTTCCTTACACAGCTTATTACAGTACACATACAATAATAGCACATACTGTACATTGCCTAGGTGGATATTTTGGAAACTTTTGAATGGTAGATACACACATGACCAACATTGACAAATATATATTTTTTAAATACATGTTTGTGTATGAAAACAGTAGTGAAGACAATGGGAAGAGATGGCTGCTGTTTGGTGTACAGAAGTCATCCGCTGCTTATACTGGACTAACTTGACTAAAGTGCATGTGATGCAAAGCGGGGGTCAACAAAAGGACGGTATGAAAGGCTGGGCGGGAAGCAAGCAACATTATTATCCAGCCAGAGCTCTGATATGACTAATGCTCTTTAAAGTAAACAGCAATTTTTCACAAACACCTACACAACCGGATGACAGCTGCGCTTTGTGATCCAGACTGTGGAGACTGTGGAGTGTTTTAAAAAAAAAAGATTAAACAAAATACATCCATAAATAGAATTCAAGGATAAGACCAGCGTCTTACACAGACCATTGCATGGATATACAATATAAATACAAAATTATGTGGACACCACTTCAAATTTGTGGATTCGGCTATTTCAGCCACACCCATTGCTGACAGGTGTATAAAATTGAGCACACAGCCATGCAATCTCCATAGACAAACATTGGCAGTAGAATGGCCTTACTGAAGAGCTTAGTGACTTTCAACGTGGCGCCATCATAGGATGCCACCTTTGAAACAAGTCAGTTCGTGAAATATCTGCCCGGATAGAGCTGCCCCGGTCAACTGTAAGTGAGTTTCCATGGTTTGCATGGCCGAGCAGCTGCACACAAGTCTAAGATCACCATGCGCAATGCCAAGCATCGGCTGAAGTGGTCTAAAGCTCACCGCCATTGGACTCTAGAGCAGTGGAAACGCGTTCTCTGGAGTGATGAATCACACTTCACCATCTGACACTCAGACGGACGAATTAGGGTTTGGCAGATGCCAGGAGAACGCTTCCTGCCCGAATGCATGGTGCCAACTGTAAAGTTTGGTGGAGGATGAATAATGGGCTGGGGCTGTTTTTCATGGTTCAGGCTAGGCCCCTTAGCTCCAGTGAAGGGAAATCTGCCCTTCACTGCCCGATCTCACTAATGCTCTTGTGGCTGAATGGAAGCAAGTCCCCGCAGCAATGTTCCAACATCTAGTGGAAAGCCTTCCAAGAAGAGTGGAGGCTGTTATAGCAGCAGAGGGGAGACCAATTCCATATTAATGCCCATGGTTTTGGAATGAGATGTTCGATGAGCAGGTGACCACATACTTTTGGTCATGTAGTGTACCTTATCTGTGCTCGGTGCTCAAATGACAAAAGCAGCTTCTGTATCTACGGTAGTTACTCTGCAGGAAACAACCTTTCATATGAACCCTTTCCTCTTACAGTCACATTCATAACATAAATCAGGGAGGTAAAAGTAAGGGTATGGGAATATGCTCTCGTCTCATTGCGAGGATTTGAAAAGTAAAAAGTGAAAGCTGAGATAACACCATGGGAAGCCATGGGACCAGCAGCACTGGGCCCCACGCTGGGGTGGAGGCTTCACAATAGTTTTTTTTGTTGCTCTGTGTGAAAGCGTCCTGGTGTGTGCCAGAAAGGTAGTTATTGCTCCAGCATCAGTGGAACTGGTGCAAACTTAAAATGGGTATCTGAGGAAGCAAGGGAATAAGGAGAGGTTTTAGGGGCTTGCGTCTGACTGTGTGTGTGTGTGTGTGTGTGTGTGTGTGTGTGTGTGTGTGTGTGTGTGTGTGTGTACGTGTGTGTGTGTGTGTGTTTGTGTGTGTGTCAGAGGAGGCTGGTGGGAGGAGCTATAGGAGGACGAGCTCATTGTAATGGCTGGAATGGAATTAATGGAACGGAGTCAGACGTGGATTGATGTGTTTGATACAGTTCTATTCCAGCCAATACAGTGAGCCCATTCTCCTATAGCTCCTCTCACCAGCCTCCTCTGGCGTGTGTGTGTGTGTGTGTGTGCTTGTTCACGTGATTGTGCAGAGTGTGCTCAAGTATGTGTGTGTGTGTATATGTGTGCATGTGTGTGTGTGTGTGTGTGTGTGTGTGTGTGTGTACTGTATCTGTGTTGTGTAGAGGAGGAGGAGGAGGGGGGTGGAAGCCTTGTGGAAAATAGGTTGCTGTGACCTACATATTCACATGGCTGCTCATTAGCATACACACATAATTCTGAGGCAGATAATAACCAGTGACTTGTGTCACAAAGATGGGCAAGAAGAAGGCTATTTACATTATTTGCCTTGTGCCCTTTGTTTGCCTTTAACCGTGTCACCTCCAGGCCAGATGGTAAGCATTCAAATGGACCTCACCCGCCCGTAGTGACATGCTGAATGGACAAATGAAACTGACTGACTGGAGAGCGCTCCGTTTTGGGAATTGCATGACAGAAATTTACATGATGACAGTAATATTATAATGGCGGAGGTCGATAACCCGTTTATACTCTAGGTGATAACAAGTCTACACCCAGCAAACCATGAATGTTCTCAGAATATTAAATGAAGTTGTGGGAAAGGTGTAATTCCCCCTAAAACACAATCTTTCAAGTTGTAACGATGTTGGTATTATGGTGGAAAAAACATTCATCTGATGTTGCAAGAATGTTAACCAAACATATTTTTTTTATGTTCTTTTAACGTTCCCAAAACAGTTCATTATCTTGTGAATAACCGTGTAGGGACTTTACAATAGATCTGTCCAATTGTTCCGATATTCATAAAATGTGTATTATGGTAAACAAAACATTCCCCTAATGTTGCAAAAATCTTCACAGAACAATTTTTTTCGGTTATTTAAAAGTTCCCAAAATTGTGGGGACATTACAAGACATAGGTTCCTAGTTGTGAGGACATTATTACAATGTTTGTATCAGGGTGCACAAAACATTCCCTCAATGTTCTTAGAGTGTTATTCCTATGTTCCTAGAATTATACAATTACGTTTTGAGCAGTCCATGGATGTTTTTTCATGTGTAAGTACTATCTTACTGTTGAGTAATTTGCTTGTAGAACAATTCATGTAGAAACACATATGTCAAGTATTTATAATCACTTGCCAGTTTATTAGGCATTGATAGTACATAGTTATACTGTATTTGGTTAAGAGTCGCAAGTAGGGATCAAACCTGGGAGCTTCGGAGTGTCATCCCTGGAATTAATCCACTGCACCACTGGCACGGGAATTGCATACATGAAAAGCTGTTCACACCTGACTTCCAGGTTGTGGTCTTTGTCTTTGCAAATCAAATCAAATCAAATCAAATTTTATTTGTCACATACACATGGTTAGCAGATGTTAATGCGAGTGTAGCGAAATGCTTGTGCTTCTAGTTCCGACCATGCAGTAGTATCTAACAAGTAATCTAACAAATTCACAACAACTACCTTATACACACAAGAGTAAAGGAATGAATACGAGTATGTACATATAAATATATGGATGAGCGATGGCTGACCGGCGTAGGCAAGATGCAGTAGATGGTATGGAGTACAGTATATACACATATATATATATATATGAGATGAGTAATGTAGGATATGTAAACATTATATAAATGGCATTGTTTAAAGTGGCTAGTGATACATTATTTCATCCAGTTATAATTATTAAAGTGGCTAGAGATTTGGGTCGATGGCCGAACGGCATAGGCAAGATACAGTAGATGGTTTAGAGTACAGTGTATACATTTTGATATGAGTATGTCGGATACGTAAACATTATATACAAAATTGTTTAAAGTGGCTAGTGATACATTTGTTACATCCAATTCCTATGTTTAAAGTGGCTAGAGATTTAAGTCAGTATGTTGGCAGCAGCCACTCAATGTTAGTGATGGCTGTTTAACAGTCTGATGGCCTTGAGGTAGAAGCTGTTTTTCAGTCTCTCGGTCCCAGCTTTGATGCACCTGTACTGACCTCGCCTTCTGGATGATAGCGGGGTGAACAGGCAGTGGCTCGGGTGGTTGTTGTCCTTGATGATCTTTTTGGCCTTCCTGTGACATCGGGTGGTGTAGGTGTCCTGGAGGGCAGGTAGGTTTCCCCCGGTGATGCGCTGTGCAGTCCTCACTACCCTCTGGAGAGCCTTACGGTTGTGGGCGGAGCAGTTGCCGTACCAGGCGGTTTGCAGAGAGAGGATAACTGCATTTAGAAAAAGAAGAATCCTCTACTATTTCTTATTCTACCAATCCTCTTAATATACTGTAAAGTTGGAATGTTTTGACATTTATTTTCCCTACGAACTTGATTTCAGATATTATGTTAAATTATTGCTTGTCAGATTGTGGTGAGGTGTACATACACGGCCGTTTACATATACTTGGTTGGAGTCATTAAAACTCATTTTTCAACCACTTCACAAATGTCTTGTTAACAAACTATAGTTTTGGCAAGTCGGTTAGGACATCTACTTTGTGCATGACACAAGTCATTTTTCCAACAATTGTTTACAGACATATTATTTCACTTATAATTCACTGTATCACAATTCCAGTGGGTCAGAAGTTTACATACACTAAGTTGACTGTGCCTTTAAACAACTTGGAAAATTCCAGAAAATGATGTCATGGCTTTAGAAGCTTCTGATAGGCTAATTGACATAATTTGAGTCAATTGGAGGTGTACTTGTGGATGTATTTCAAGGCCTACCTTCAAACTCAGTGCCTCTTTGCTTGACATCATGGGAAAATCAAAAGAAATCAGCCAAGCCAAAAATTGTAGACCTCCACAAGTCTGGTTCATCCTTGGGAGCAATTTCCAAACGCCTACCACATTCATCTGTACAAACAATAGTATACAAGTATAAACACCATGGGACCACGCAGCCGTCATACCGCTCAGGAAGGAGACGCGTTCTGTTTCCTAGAGATGAACGTACTTTGGTGTGAAAAGTGCAAATCAATCCCAGAAAAACAGCAAAGGGCCTTGTGAAGATGCTGGAGGAAACAGGTACAAAAGTATCTATATCCACAGTAAAACTAATCCTATATTGATATAACCTGAAAGGCCGCTAAGCAAGGAAGATGCCACTGCTCCAAAACCGCCATAAAAAAGCCAGCCTACGGTTTGCAACTGCACATGGGGACAAAGATCGTACTTTTGGAGAAATGTCCTCTGGTCTGATGAAACAAAAAAATAACTGTTTGGCCATAATGACCATCATTATGTTTGGAGGAAAAAGGGGGAGGCTTGCAAGCCGAAGAACACCATCCCAACCGTGAAGCACGGGGGTGGCAGCATCATGTTGTGGGGGTGCTTTGCTGCAGGAGGGACTGGTGCATTTCACAAAATAGATGGCATCATGAGGTAGGACAATTATGTGGATATATTGAAGCCAGGAAGTTAAAGCTTGGTCGCAAATGGGTCTTCCAAATGGACAATGACCCCATACTTCCAAAGTTGTGGCAAAATGGCTTAAGGACAACAAAGTCAAGGTATTAGAGTGGCCATCACAAAGCCCTGACCTCAATCCCATAGAAAATCTGTGGGCAGAACTGAAAAAGCATGTGCGAGCAAGGAGGCCTACAAACCTGACTCGTGCTTCTACACCTGCATTGCTTGTTGTTTGGGGTTTTAGGCTGGGTTTCCTTATAGCACTTTGTGATATCAGCTGATGTAAGAAGGGCTTTATAAATACATTTGATTGAAATTTGATTGAGTTACACCAGTTCTGTCAGGAGGAATGGGCCAAAATTCACCCAACATATTGTGGGAAGCTTGTGGAAGGCTACGAGAAACGTTTGACCCAAGTTAAACAATTCAAAGGCAATGCTACCAAATACCAATTGAGTGTATGTAAACTTCTGACCCACTAGGAATGTGATGAAAGAAATAAAAGCTGAAATAAATAATTCTCTCTATTATTCTGACATTTCACATTCTTAAAATTAATTGGTGATCCTAACTGACCTAAGACTTTGGACTTTTTACAAGGATTAAATGTCAGGAATTGTGTCAAACTGAGTTTAAATGTATTTGGCTAAAGTATATGTAAACCTCCGACTTCAACTGTAGATGTGCATATAAAGGTATAATAAAAGTGAAATAAATTAAATAAAAATAAAAATTAGTACTAACACATATAGCCATGGTTTAATTTAAGGTTTTCAGAGCAAAAGGAAATTCACTACAAACATAATCATCCTGGTGCCGCAGCAGACTAAGTAGCAGTATGTTCTAAGAGCATGACAGGAACATTGTGTTATTACATCCCCTGGCAATGTAATGAGAACCTAATGGGAATGTTCTGTGGTAGTTATTACAGATGTTGTGAACAACATTTTAGTGAATGTTAGGAGAACATTCCAAGGATATTTCAGTTAAAACATTTTCGAGAAAAAATATTTGGTGATCATTCTTTGAATGTTTGTGGGACGTTATCATCCTAATGTTAGGTCAAAAGCCTAACTAGAACTTAATCGGAATGTTAGCTAATGTCCTGGGAATGTTCCCGGTTTTCTGGGTAGACTATAGTGTCAGTGCTGTAGATCAAATCTAGCATGAACAATTCTATATCAATTTAGACCACATAAACATAGCACTAAAAATGTATCTTAACCAATTTTAGACAAAAGCAGATGTCGTCCCTCAATGTTTTGTTACTAAAAACACACCAAAAAAGGGAAAGAAAGAAGGGTAAAATATAAACCATAATGGCCCTATACATGAATGTGAAATGGGGGAATCTCTGTTTAACAATAGTGAATCACATGATCCCTTACAACTTTGAATTCCAATATCTTATAAACGCACAAATACCACAGAGCCACAGGACACATTGAGAGGTGTTTGAACTTTGCCTAATGTTCCCAGCCCCCTGACCGTGGAGGTTATTTGCTGTTGTCTATCTTTTTGCCTGGCTCTATGTGGCTGGAGTTTGCAGCAGTCATCCCCAGGACAGCTATTAATCACAGACTGAAATGATAGATGTTCTGCACACCAGCAATGCAATCTATTTTGCCTAAGTACAGACAGTAGATGTGCCATGCATATTTATCACCAGTCGTGGCTCGAGAAGACGCGCGTGCACACACACACGGCGCGTGCACACACACACACGCACACACACACGCACACACACACCTATTCTTCACCTCTGCCTGTAAACAGCATCAGCACCACAATGACACTGTGTTCAGAATGAAATATAACAATTACTGCTCCTGTGTAATGGCACATTGCTGACTCTCAAGAGCCATTTTGATTAGGCGCTGGAGGAATACTGGTCAGTCTTTGGCGTGGGGTTTCTAAATTACTTTCTACAGGCTTTTGTGACTCAGAGGACCAGTGGATTCCAATTAATATGAATATAGGGTCGTTAACCCAGAACTCCCTGTTTTCTACTAATGACAAATCACTGGGTGCTGAACGCATCAGACCACATACCTATAATATTTTATAAACATATATGTGGCTTTATGCAACATCTTTCATACAGTACTGAATGACGTGTCTTTGGTCACTGTTAACTAGATTAGTTAGATCAGTGAGTATATTCACAGAGGTGATCACTATGATGCACTCCATGGCTTGGTTTGATGATTTAATTGCCCCTCAGTAACTGAACTACCTTTTAAGCTGAGGTTGGACGGTGGAGGATGGGGGCTGGATGGTGGGGGCTGGAGGATGGAGGGTGGGGGCTGGAGGATGGGGGCAGGAGGGGGGAGGATGGAGGGTGGGGGCTGGGGTTGGATGGTGGAGGGTGTGGGCTGGAGGGTGGGGGATGGAGCATGGAGGGTGGGGGCAGAGGGTGGAGGATGGAGGGTGGGGGCTGGAGGGTGGAGGGTGGGGGCATGAGTGTAAAGGGAGGGGCTGGAGGGTGGAGGATGGAGGATGGGGGCTGGGAGCTGGCAGAGATGATGATGAGGAATTAGCTGGAACAAAGAGGTGCATCGAAACCACAGTGACAGAGGCATGGAGCAGCCATCTCCTGAGAACGCTTGGGTCCAATGTAGTTTTCAGTGTACAGCTCCCCGTACTGAAGGAGCTGTGTCAACTTACTGTTGATGTGGGGGATGGAGTGAGAGAGATGGAGGGAGAAAGAGGGGTGGGTGAGAGAGAGAGCGAGCGAAAGTGAGGGAGAGGGAGAGAGAGAGAGAGAGAGAGAGAGAGAGAGAGAGAGAGATTTTGACCCATGGAGATCTGGTGGCTTACACTACATTAAAAGTGAGAGGCCATGAATAGTTAAGGGGCATTCCTGTGAGATCACACACACAAACACCGTCTCCCCTTCATACCCACCCAGATCAAGCTTCCACTGTTTCTAATTATGGAGACTTACAGTATTCAGGTTCTATCTGGTTTGCGGTTAGTGGGACTATCATTTGTTTTTCAACAGGACAATTACCCAACACACCTCCAGGCTGTGTAAGGGCTATTTGACCAAGAAGGAGAGTGATGGAGTGCTGCATCAGATGACCTGGCCTCCACAATCACCCGACCTCAACCCAATTGAGATGGTTTGGGATGAATTGGACTGCAGAGTGAAGGAAAAGCAGCCAACAAGTGCCCGACATATGTGGGAACTCCATCAAGACTGTTGGAAAAGCATTCCAGGTGAAGCTGGTTGAGAGAATGCCAAGAGTGTGCATAGTCGTCATCAAGGCAAAGGGTGGCTACTTTGAAGAATCTCAAATATAAAGTATATATTTGTTTAACACTTTTTTGGTTACTACATGATTCCATATGTGTTATATCATAGTTTTGATGTCATCGCTATTATTCTACAATGTAGAAAATAGTACAAATAAAGAAAAACCATTGAATGAGTATGTGTGTCCAAACCTTTGACTGGTATTGTATGTAAAAAAAAGATTGTGCATATATTTGTGCATATATTTGTTTACTAGTGAGCATTTCTCCTTTGCCGAGATAATCCAGCCACCTGACAGGTGTGGCATATAAAGAAGCTGATTAAACAGTATGATCATTACACAGGTACACATTGTGCTGGGGAGAATAAAAAGGCCACTCGAAAATGTGCCATTTTTTTAGGGTGCATGCAATTGGCATGCTGACTGCAGGATTGTCCACCAGAGCTGTTGCCAGATTATTGAATGTTAATTTCTCTACCATAAGATACCTGGAACGTCGTTTTAGAGAATTTGGCAGTACGTCCAACCGGCCTCACACGCAGACCACGGGTAACCACGCCAGCCCAGGACCTCCACATCCAGCTTCTTCACCTGCGAAATCGTCTAAGACCAGCCACCTGGACAGCTGATGAAACTGTGGGTTTGCACAACCAAAGAATTTCTGCACAAACTGTCAGAAACCGTCTCAGGGAAGCTCATCTGCATGCTTGTCATCCTCAGCAGGGTCTTGACCTGATTGCAGTTCGGCGTCATAACCGACTTCAGTGGGCAAATGCTCACTGGCCACTGGCATGCTGGAGAAGTATGCTCTTCACGGATGAATCCCAGTTTCAGCTGTACTGAGCAGATGGCAGGCGGTTTTGCTGATGTCAGCGTTGTGAACAGAGTGCCCCATGGTGGCGGTGGGGTTATGGTATGGGCAGGCATAAGCTATGGACAACGAACACAGTTGCATTTTATTGATGGTAATTTGAATGCACAGAGATACCGTGATGAGATCCAGAGACCCATTGTTGTGCCATTCATCCGCCACCATCACCTCATGTTTCAGCATGATAATGCATGGCCCAATGTTGCAAGGATCTGTACACAATTGCTGGAAGCTGAAAATTTCCCATTTCTTCCATGGCGTGCATACTCACCAGACATGTCACCCATTGTGCATGTTTGGGATGCTTTGGATTGATGTGTACGACAGCGTGATCAGTTCCCGTCAATATCCAGCAACTTCACACAGCCATTGAAAAGAAACGGGACAACATTTCACAGGCCACACTCAACAGACTGATCAACTACATGTGAAGAAGATGTGTCGTGCTGCATGAGGTAAATGGTGGTCACACCAGATACTGACTGGTTTTATGATCCACACCCCTACCTTTCTTTTAAAGGTATCTGTGACCAACAGGTGCATATTTGTATTCCCAGTCATGTGAAATCCATAGATTAGGGCCTAATGAATTTATTTCAATTGACTGATTTTCTTATACAAACTGTAACTCAGTAAAATCTTTGAAATTGTTGCACGTTGTGCTTATATTTTTGTTCAGTGTAGACTAGTGTAGTAACAATAATGAGGGCACAAATCTCCTGGGCCACGAGCGAAGAAGTCTGGGCCACGAGCAACGAAATCAACTCAGTATGTCTAGAAGTGTCCAAGTAAATAAATCAAAAATAATTGCATGGTTCCCCTACATTCCCCAAACTGAGTGGCAATGAAAATCCACAACCGGATAGGATTAGACATCAGTCATTCTCTGCCCTCACGGGTCACTGCCTAAAACAATATGAATCCAACCATAATTGTTTACCATATTTTGGGGTAGTTGTAGTTTTTTAAATTCATATCAAGATAATTTAGTCCATTTTGGATCACATCTAGAATATGGGCTGTAGAAAAAGAAAAAAAAAATTATCCAGTTCTTTCTCACAGGCTTTCTGAAATGATTGTCAAAAGCGAGTGGGGCATCCTTAGTGAGTTTTTTTTTTGGCGAGCACATGCACTATTTAATTGTCATACTATTATGCCATCATCACTTCACCCCTACCTACATGTATGAATTACCTCAACTAACCTGTACCCCCGCACACTCGGTACCGGTACCCCCTGTATATAGCCTCGTTATTGTTATTTTATTGTGTTACTTTTATTATTTTTTGTAAGTCACGGTAAGGTCTACACTTGTTGTATTTGGCTCATGTGACAAATAAAGTTTGATTTGATATCATCCTAAACAGTTTTAAACTGGATAAACCTTGGTAGACACAACAGCAACGCCATAACGGCAACATTTCCTCACTTTGTGTTGTGGGGAACGTCAGTCTATGTTTCCATTCATGTAGACAATATTTAGATCTGCACAAAATGCACGACCACAGGAAGAACTATAACCAAAAAGAGATAGGGTTGAAGAACAGGGGGATAAATGGTGTGTGGAGGTCTGAAATGAGGTGAATCATTCGTTACACAGTACTGCCTCAATGCCCTTGGCCGATGGGATTGTTTTCCTGGGCTTCAGCAGATCTGTCTGGGTTCACAGCGGAGGAGGAACATCCAGACACTGATCCCCTGGCAGACCTGGATGGTCGCAGGTTCTCATTCACATAACCTGTGCAGCTTTATTGTCCCTATACAACACACCCATAAATATCTTGCACACACATTGAATATCTAGGTTGCAAGATCGAATGCTGACAAGGTAAAAATCTGTCGTTCTGCCCCTGAACAAGTTAACCCACTGTTCCTAGGCCGTCATTGAAAACAAGAATTTGTTTTTAACTGACTTGCCTAGTTAAATAAAGGTAAAATAAAATCTGAATATGTACGGCAAAAGGTACCTAACAGTACAATATGAGATCCTATGTTTACCTCTGAAGGTGCATTATGCTACAAACCATGTTACTGTACACTTTCACTAGTTTCATAAGATACAGTGGGGCAAAAAAGTATTTAGTCAGCCACCAATTGTGCAAGTTCTCTCACTTAAAAAGATGAGAGAGGCCTGTAATTTTCATCATAGGTACACTTCAACTATGACAGACAAAATGAGGAAAATCACATTGTAGGATTTTTAATGAATTTATTTGCAAATTATGGTGGAAAATAAGTATTTGGTCACATACAAACAAGCAAGATTTCTGGCTCTCACAGACCTGTAACTTCTTCTTTAAGAGGCTCCTCTGTCCTCCACTCGTTACCTGTATTAATGGCACCTGTTTGAACTTGTTATCAGTATAAAGACACCTGTCCACAACCTCAAACAGTCACACTCCAAACTCCACTATGGCCAAGACCAAAGAGCTGTCAAAGGACATCAGAAACAAAATTGTAGACCTGCACCAGGTTGGGAAGACTGAATCTGCAATAGGTAAGCAGCTTGGTTTGAAGAAATCAACTGTGGGAGCAATTATTAGGAAATGGAAGACATACAAGACCACTGATAATCTTCCTCGATCTGGGGCTCCACGCAAGATCTCACCCGTGGGGTCAAAATGATCACAAGAACGGTGAGCAAAAATCCCAGAACCACACGGGGACCTAGTGAATGACCTGCAGAGAGCTGGGACCAAAGTAACAAAGCCTACCATCAGTAACACACTACGCCGCCAGGGACTCAAATCCTGTAGTGCCAGGACGTGTCCCCCTGCTTAAGCCAGTACATGTTCAGGCCCGTCTGAAGTTTGCTAGAGAGCATTTGGATGATCCAGATGAGGATTGGGAGAATGTCATATGGTCAGATGAAACCAAAATAGAACTTTTTGGTAAAAACTCAACTCGTCGTGTTTGGAGGACAAAGAATGCTGAGTTGCATCCAAAGAACACCATACCTACTGTGAAGCATGGGGGTGGAAACATCATGCTTTGGGGCTGTTTTTCTGCAAAGGGACCAGGGCGACTGATCCGTGTAAAGGGAAAGAATGAATGGGGCCATGTATCGTGAGATTTTGAGTGAAAACCTCCTTCCATCAGCAAGGGCATTGAAGATGAAACGTGGCTGGGTCTTTCAGCATGACAATGATCCCAAACACACCGCCCGAACGAAGGAGTGGCTTCGTAAGAAGCATTTCAAGGTCCTGGAGTGGCCTAGCCAGTCTCCAGATCTCAACCCCATAGAAAATCTTTGGAGGGAGTTGAAAGTCCGTGTTGCCCAGCGACAGCCCCAAAACATCACTGCTCTAGAGGAGATCTGCATGGAGGAATGGGCCAAAATACCAGCAACAGTGTGTGAAAACCTTGTGAAGACTTACAGAAAACGTTTGACCTCTGTCATTGCCAACAAAGGGTATATAACAAAGTATTGAGATAAACTTTTGTTATTGACCAAATACTTATTTTCCACCATAATTCACAAATAAATAAATGTAAAATCCTACAATGTGATTTTCTGGATTTCTTTTCTCATTTCGTCTGTCATAGTTGAAGTGTACCTATGATGAAAATTACAGGCCTCTCTCATCTTTTTAAGTTGGAGAACTTGCACAATTGGTGGCTGACTAAATACTTTTTTGCTCCACTGTATAGGAACAAAACCAATTTTAGATTTGGTTGGTCACGAAAGGCAATAGCAGATAGAAAGGAGGCCATACAACCATGAGTCTTATTAAACTTGCAAGAATGTGCAGCCTCAGATGCAAAAGGAGTCAAAGACACTCAGCGGAGAGCAGGGATGAACCTGGAGAACTTGGACCAAAGCAGAGTCATCCTCAGACCGATGGCAACAACATCGCCTAAATGTCCCGACAGTCCGGGCTAAAAAAACAATCCATTTGAGGAGAACAGCGAACAGTTTGTCCTCGGCCAGGAAGATGTATTCTTATATCTACTCCTAAAGTAACACCTATGTTTATTCAGGATTTTCCTCCTGTAAATTACTTTTTTGGACACTGAATGTCAGAAGGTGAATGTCTGAGGGTGAGAGGCCTTCTCGGCAGACTGACTCCATAGACGTCAATGTAAAGTAGCAATGCTCGGTCCAATAGTGCTCCAGCCGACGGGCCTGTGCAGTGGTGTAGCCTACCTCTGGCTACTCGTTAGCACTGTGCTAGCTAATTAACACTGCCAAAGGGTGCAGAATTTGAGGGGTGTAGCCAGGGTAATTACGGATTAAACAGAGGTTGTTATGTTGTTTCCTTTTGATGGGATTATTTACATGCAGCTCACTGCTGCTTTAATGACTCCCATCCTGATGTCATTGAAAACGTAACCTCTAACCACTGCGTGCTGCCCAGAGTGGTGGCTCTGGGCCGGATGAATGGATGGAGCGCTCCACTCTGATATCACAGCACTGGTAAATTAACCGAATACACCCTGCTGCACTGAGCTTTTCATTGTCTGGTAGTCACAGAGTTAAAGTCCATTTAAGGATCAAATACACCTGGTGTTCATTTGAATGTAAACCCACTTGTGTGGAGTTTTGTGATTGTTTGGAGCTGGGCAGTCTAAATAGTGCATTGACCCTCAACAACGTGTACCTGTACTCCACGACATTGAGGTCTACCCAACCAATGAGACCAGCCCAGTTGTTGCCCTGCAGTGACATTAGGCGGTGGTGCCATGGCAACCGTGGAGTGTTGCGTACCGCATATAGCTCCTCCCCATCACGCCCTCCCAGCCTCCCTGGCCGTGTGCCTCACCTGCCTGCCCAACCTGTCTCCAGATGCCACTGTTTGTCAATATTTGCATTAGTAATGTCTCCTCTTTTCTCTCCCCCCCTGGCATGTATCACGTGTCAATGACAAGCTAATCCGGGGAGTAAATTTGCCTCCTTGTTTTGTTTGGTGGCTCTAATTTCGCTGCCGTTGGAAAATTACACATAATTGCAGCCTGTAAATGCTTATGCTCCTTTCTCTCCTCTCCAGCGACTATACTCCCCTCCCCCTCCCCCTCCGCCCTCCTCCACTTCCCCACCCCCCCTACTCATCTGGGCTCTACTCTACTCTCTGCAGCTTTAGTAAGATGGCTTCTGCTGGAGGATATGGCACAGTGTTATCCATGTTCACTGAGACACACACAAACAGGAGCATGTCCGCACACACTTCCATGCACGCACACACACACACTTAGGACTACAGGCCTGGGGTTGATAATGTGACTGAGTGAAGTTTATTTGGTTTTATCATACAATTTAATTGCTTTAAATATGGTCTTAATTTCTTATAATTTGTTCACTAATATGATTTGGTTCAGATGTCAATACAGTTTCCTTTAGACCTCAAGGTTTTAAAAATATCAGGTCACAGGGCTAGCCGTGCCCTATAGAGAAAGAGTAGGCCTACTGAAGTAGTTACACACACACCTGAGTCAGATCCTTCCTGTCTATCTCAGTAACATAATTCCGGGCACACATAAATCAAATCAAATTAAATCAAATCAAATTGTATTGGTCACATACACACGGTTAGCAGATGTTAATGCGAGTGTAGCGAAATGTTTGTGTTTCTAGTTCTGACTATGCAGTAATATCTAGCAAGTAATCCTCCAAATTCACATCAGCTACCTTATACACACAAATACACACAATGTAAAGGGATGAATAAGAATATATAAATATATGGATGAGCAAATGCGTGCGGCATAGGCAAGATGCAGTAGATGGTAGAGTACAGTATTTACATATGAGATGAGTAATGTAGGATATGTAAACATTATTGAAGTGGCGTTATTTAAAGTGACTAGTGATACCTTTATTAAGTCTGTTTATTTAAGTGGCCAGAGATTTGAGTCTGTATGTTGGCAGCAGCCTTTCTATGTTAGTGATGGCTGTTTAACAGTCTGGTGGCCTTGAGATAGAAGCTGTTTTTCAGTCTCTCGGTCCCAGCTTTGATGCACCTGTACTGACCTCGCCTTCTGGATGATAGCGGGGTGAACAGGCAGTGGCTCGAGGTGGTTGTTGTCCTTGATGATCTTTTTGGCCCCGGGTGATGCGTTGTGCAGACCGCACCACCCTCTGGAGAGCCTTGCGGTTGAGGGCGGTGCAATTGCCGTACCAGGCGGGGATACAGCCCGACAGGATGCTCTCCATTGTGCATCTGTAAAAGTTTGTGAGTGTTTTAGATGACAAGTCAAATTTCTTCAGCCTCCTGAGGTTGAAGAGGCGCTGTTGCGCCATCTTCACCACGCTGTCTGTGTGGGTGGACCATTTCAGTTTGTCCGTGATGTGTTACCGGAGGAACTTAAAACTTTCCACCTTCTCCACTACTGTCCTGTCGATGTGGATGGGGGGGTGCTCCCTCTGCTGTTTCCTGAAGTACATGATTATCTCGTTTGTTTTGTTGACGTTGAGTTAGAGGTTATTTTCCTGACACCACACTCCGAGGGCCCTCACCTCCTCCCTGTAGGCTGTCTCGACGTTGTTGGTAATCAGGCCTACCACTGTAATGTCATCTGCAAACTTGATGATTGAGTTGGAAGTGTGCATGGCCACGCAGTCATGGGTGAACAGGGAGTACAGGAGAGGGCTGAGAACGCACCCTTGTGGGGCCCCAGTGTCTAGGATCAGCGGGGTGGAGATGTTGTTTCCTACCTTCACCGCCTGGGGGGCAGCCTGTCAGAAAGTCCAGGACCCAGTTGCACAGGGCGGGGTCCAGACCCAGGGTCTTCATGACGAGTTTGGGTGTGATGGCGCTTGCATCGTCAGTGGACCTATTGGGGCGGTAAGCAAATTAGAGTGGGTCTAGGGTATCAGGTAGGGTGGAGGTGATATGGTCCTTGACTAATCTCTCAATGCACTTCATGATGACAGAAGTGAGTGCTACGGGGCGATAGTCAATTAGTTCAGTTACCTTAGCTTTCTTGGGAACAGGAACAATGATGGCCATCTTCAAGCATGTGCGGACAGCAGACTGGGATAGGGATTCAAATCAAATCAAATCATCAAATCAAATTTTATTTGTCACATACACATGGTTAGCAGATGTTAATGCGAGTGTAGCGAAATGCTTGTGCTTCTAGTTCCGACCATGCAGTAGTATCTAACAAGTAATCTAACAAATTCACAACAACTACCTTATACACACAAGAGTAAAGGAATGAATACGAGTATGTACATATAAATATATGGATGAGCGATGGCTGACCGGCATAGGCAAGATGCAGTAGATGGTATGGAGTACAGTATATACACATATATATATATATATATATGAGATGAGTAATGTAGGATATGTAAACATTATATAAATGGCATTGTTTAAAGTGGCTAGTGATTCATTATTTCATCCAGTTATAATTATTAAAGTGGCTAGAGATTTGGGTCGATGGCGAGCGGCATAGGCAAGATACAGTAGATGGTTTAGAGTACAGTGTATACATTTGATATGAGTATGTCGGATACGTAAACATTATATACAAAATTGTTTAAAGTGGCTAGTGATACATTTGTTACATCCAATTCCTATGTTTAAAGTGGCTAGAGATTTAAGTCAGTATGTTGGCAGCAGCCACTCAATGTTAGTGATGGCTGTTTAACAGTCTGATGGCCTGGAGGTAGAAGCTGTTTTTCAGTCTCTCGGTCCCAGCTTTGATGCACCTGTACTGACCTCGCCTTCTGGATGATAGCGGGGTGAACAGGCAGTGGCTCGGGTGGTTGTTGTCCTTGTGATCTTTTTGGCCTTCCTGTGACATCGGGTGGTGTAGGTGTCCTGGAGGGCAGGTAGGTTTCCCCCGGTGATGCGCTGTGCAGTCCTCACTACCCTCTGGAGAGCCTTACGGTTGTGGGCGGAGCAGTTGCCGTACCAGGCGGTGATACAGCCCGACAGGATGCTCTTGATAGTGCATCTGTAAAAGTTTGTGAGTGATTTTGGTGACAAGCCGAATTTCTTCAGCCTCCTGAGGTTGAAGAGGCGCTGTGCGCCTTCTTCACCACGCTGTCTGTGTGGGTGGACCAATTCAGTTTGTCCGTGATGTGTACACCGAGGAACTTAAAACTTTCCACCTCTCCACTACTGTCCCCTCGATGTGGATAGGGGTGCTCCCTCTCCTGTTTCCTGAAGTCCACGATCATCTCCTTTGTTTTGCTGACATTGAGTGAGAGGTTATTTTCCTGACACCACACTCCGAGGGCCCTCACCTCCTCCCTGTAGGCCGTCTCGTCGTTGTTGGTAATCAAGCCTACCACTGTAGTGTCGTCAGCAAACTTGATGATTGAGTTGGATGCGTGCTTGGCCACGCAGTCATGGGTAAACAGGGAGTACAGGAGAGGGCTGAGAACGCACCCTTGTGGGGCCCCAGTGTTGAGGATCAGCGGAGTGGAGATGTTGTTTCCTACCCTCACCACCTGGGACCGGCCCGTCAGGAAGTCCAGGACCCAGTTGCACAGGGCTGGAGTCGAGACCCAGGGTCTCGAGCTTAATGACGAGCTTGGAGGGAACTATGGTGTTAAATGCTGAGCTGTAGTCGATGAACAGCATTCTTACATAAGTATTCCTCTTGTCCAGATGGGTTAGGGCAGTATGCAGTGTGATTGCGATTGCGTCGTCTGTGGACCTATTGGGACGGTAAGCAAATTGGAGTGGGTCCAGGGTGTCTGGCAGGATGGAGGTGATATGATCCTTGACTAATCTCTCAAAGCACTTCATGATGACAGAAGTGAGTGCTACGGGCGATAGTCATTTAGCTCAGTCACCTTAGCTTTCTTGGGAACAGGAACAATGGTGGCCCTCTTGAAGCATGTGGGAACAGCAGACTGGGATAGGGACTGATTGAATATGTCCGTGAACACACCAGCCAGCTGGTCTGCGCATGCTCTGAGGACACGACCAGGGATGCCATCTGGGCCGGCAGCCTTGCGAGGGTTAACACATTTAAATGTTTTTCTCACATTGGCTGCGGTGAAGGTGAGCCCGCAGGTTTTGGTAGCGGGCCGTGTCGGTGGCACTGCATTGTCCTCAAAGCGAGCAAAGAAGTTGTTTAGTTGGTCTGGGAGCAGGGCGTCATGGTCCGCGACGGGCTGGTTTTCTTTTTGTAGTCCGTGATTGACTGTAGACCCTGCCACATTCCTCTTGTGTCTGAGCCGTTGAATTGTGACTCTACTTTGTCTCTATATTGACGCTTAGCTTGTTTGATTGCCTTGCGGAGGAATAGCTACACTGTTTGTATTCAGTCATGTTTCCGGTAGCCTTAGCCTAGTTAAAAGCAGTGGTTCGCGCTTTCAGTTTCTTGCGAATGCTGCCATCAATCCACGGTTTCTGGTTGGGGAAGGTTTTAATATTTGCTATGGGTACAACATCACCAATGCACTTGCTAATAAACTTCGCTCACCGAATCAGCGTATACATCAATGTTGTTGTCAGATGCTATCCGGAACATATCCCAGTCCACGTGCTCGAAGCAATCTTGCAGCATGGAATCAGATTGGTCGGACCAGCGTTGAACAGACCTGAGAACTTAGTTTCTGTTTGTAGGCTGGGAGCAACAAAATGGAGTCATGGTCAGACTTGCCGAAAGGAGGGCGGAGAATAGCCTTGTATGCATCACGGAAGTTGGAATAACAGTGATCCAGGATTTTACCAGCCCGGGTGGCACATTCGATATGCTGGTAAAATTTCGGGAGCCTTGTTCTTAAATTAGCCTTATTAAAATCCCCAGCCACAATAAATGCAGCCTCAGGATATGTGGATTCCAGTTTACATAGAGTCTGATGAATTTCTTTCAGTGCCGTCGATGTATCAGCTTGAGGGGGGATGTACACGGCTGTGATTATAATCGAGGAGAATTCTCTTGGTAGATAATGCGGTCGGCATTTGATTGTAATGAATTCTATGTCAGGTGAACAAAAGGACTTGAGTTCCTGTATGTTGTTATGATCACACCACGTCTCGTTAATCATAAGACACACACCCCCACCCTTCTTCTTACCAGATAGAAGTTTGTTTCTGTCGGCGCGATGCGTGGATGCGTGGATTGGTTGAATATGTCCGTAAACACACCAGCCAGCTGGTCTGTGCATGCTCTAAGGATCCGGCTAGGGATGCCGTCTGGGCCGGCAGCCCTGCGAGGGTTAACACGTTTAAATGTTTTCCTCATGTTGGCCACGGAGATGGAGAGCCCACAGGCTTTGGGCCGTGTCAGTGGCACTGTATTGTCCTCAAAGCGAGCAAAAAAGTTATTTAATTTGTCTGGGAGCAGGACGTCGGTGCCCGCGACGGGGCTGGTTTTCTTTTTGTAATCCGTGATTGACTGTAGACTCTGCCACATATGTCTCGTGTTAGAGCCGTTGAATTGCGACTCTACTTTGTCTCTATACTGACGCTTTGCCTGTTGGATTGCCTTGCGGAGGGAATAGCTGCACTGTTTGTATTCAGTCGTGTTTCCGGTCGCCTTGCCATGATTAAAAGCGGTGGTTCGCGCTTTCAGTTTCGTGCGAATGCTGCCATCAGTCCACAGTTTCTGGTTAGGGAAGGTTTTAATGGTCACAGAGGTTACGACATCTCCGATGCACTTGCTAATGAACTCACTCACTGAGTCAGCGTATACATCAATGTTATTGTCTGAGGTTATCTGGAACATATCCCAGTCCACGTGATCAAAGCAATCTTGAAGCGTGGAATCCGATTGTTCAGACCAGCGTTGTATTGACCTGAGCACAGGCGTTTTCTGTTTTAGTTTCTGTCTATAGGCTGGGAGCAACAAAATGGAGTCATGGTCAGATTTGCCGAAGGCAGGGCAGGGGAGGGCTTTGTATGCATCGCGGAAGTTAGAGTAGCAGTGATCCAGAAAGCTACCAGCTCTTGTCGCGCATTCGATATGCTGATAGAATTTAGGAAGTATGGTTCTTAGGTTAGTTTTGTTAAAATCCCCAGCTACAATAAATGCAGCCTCAGGATGTATGGTTACCAGTTTACATAGAGTCCAGTGAAGTTCTTTCAGGGCAGACGAGGGATCTGCTTGGGGGGTATACACAGCTGTGACTGTAATCGAAGAGAATAATAATACGGTCGGCATTTGATTGTAAGGAATTCTAGGTCGGGTGAACAAAAGGACTTGAGTTCCTGTATGTTGTTGTGATTACACCATGAATCGTTAATCATAAGGCATACACTCCTGCCCTTCTTCTTACCAGAGAGATGTTTGTTTCTGTCGGCATGATGCGTGAAGAAACCGAGTGGCTGTACCGACTCTGACAACATATCCCGAGTGAGCCATGTTTCCATGAAACAGAGAATGCTACGATCTCTGATGTCTCTCTGGAAGGCAACTCGTGCCCTAATTTCGTCCACCTTGATATCTAGAGATTGGACATTGGCGAGTAATATGCTCGGAAATGGTGGATGGTGTGCTCGCCTTCTCTCTGACCAGTAGGCCGCTCCGTCTGCCTCTCCTGCGGCGCCTGTGTTGTTTTGGGTCGGCCTCTGGGATAAGATCGCATGTCCTGGGTGGCAGTCCGAACAAAGGATCCGCTTTGGGAAAGATGATGGTAAGTTGACATCGCTTTTATATTCAATAGTTCTTCCCGGCTTTATGTAAAAACACTTGAGATTTTCTGGTCTAACAAGGTAAGAAATAATACATAAAAAAAACTGAATAACTGCATAGTTTTCTACGGACCTGAAGTGAGGCGACCAGCTCTGTCGGCGCCATCTTGATCCACATAAGATAACATGTTGGTGATAATACATGTGTAGTGTAGCACTATTCACATAATCCACGAATCCACGCTCTTTGTTCCATGGCCATTTTGTAACGTTTGTTTGTTGTCAGGAAAGGCCTACTGGCATGCATTCATTTTGGTGAGTGCATGCTCACGTAGATTGTTTGTTGTTATATCTTATAAAATCAAAGTTTATTGGTCTTGTACACATATTTGCTGGTGTAATAGCTGCTTCTGTTACTAGTTCCAACAATGCAGTAGACTGTCTTGTGTTACTAGCTCCAACAGCGCAGTAGAATGTCTTGTGTTACTAGCTCCAACAGCGCAGTAGAATGTCTTGTGTTACTAGCTCCAACAGCGCAGTAGAATGTCTTGTGTTACTAGCTCCAACAGCGCAGTAGAATGTCTTGTGTTACTAGCTCCAACAGTGCAGTAGAATGTCTTGTGTTACTAGCTCCAAAAGTGCAGTAGAATGTCTTGTGTTACTAGCTCCAACAGCGCAGTAGAATGTCTTGTGTTACTAGCTCCAACAGTGGAGTAGAATGTCTTGTGTTACTAGCTCCAACAGTGCAGTAGAATGTCTTGTGTTACTAGCTCCAACAGCGCAGTAGAATGTCTTGTGTTACTAGCTCCAACAGCGCAGTAGAATGTCTTGTGTTACTAGCTCCAACAGTGCAGTAGAATGTCTTGTGTTACTAGCTCCAACAGTGCAGTAGAATGTCTTGTGTTACTAGCTCCAACAGCGCAGTAGAATGTCTTGTGTTACTAGCTCCAACAGCGCAGTAGAATATCTTGTGTTACTAGCTCCAACAGCGCAGTAGAATGTCTTGTGTTACTAGCTCCAACAGTGCAGTAGAATGTCTTGTGTTACTAGCTCCAACAGCGCAGTAGAATGTCTTGTGTTACTAGCTCCAACAGCGCAGTAGAATGTCTTGTGTTACTAGCTCCAACAGCGCAGTAGAATGTCTTGTGTTACTAGCTCCAACAGCGCAGTAGAATGTCTTGTGTTACTAGCTCCAACAGCGCAGTAGAATGTCTTGTGTTACTAGCTCCAACAGTGGAGTAGAATGTCTTGTGTTACTAGCTCCAACAGTGCAGTAGAATGTCTTGTGTTACTAGCTCCAACAGTGCAGCAGAATGTCTTGTGTTACTAGCTCCAACAGCGCAGTAGAATGTCTTGTGTTACTAGCTCCAACAGTGCAGTAGAATGTCTTGTGTTATGGTATGTACAGTAGTAGGTATATTAGGATAGGCTAGGTCGAGAATACAGTATATACAGTACTTACACAGTGAGTAAACAACTGTATAGAAACAGAATATGAGGTGACCAGCATTCAATTACTCTATATACATGGGGCATTAGTCTCAAGGTGCAGGGCAGAGTACCGAGCAGGTAGCCAGCTAGTCTGATGACCTGGAGATAGAAGCGCTTTTCAGTCTCTTGGTCCCGGCTTTGATTAACCTACACTGCTCAAAAAAATAAAGGGAACACTTAAACAACACAATGTAACTCCAAGTCAATCACACTTCTGTGAAATCAAACTGTCCACTTAGGAAGCAACACTGATTGACAATAAATTTCACATGCTGTTGTGCAAATGGAATAGAGAACAGGTGGAAATTATAGGCAATTAGTAAGACACCCCCAATAAAGGAGTGGTTCTGAAGGTGGTGACCACAGACCACTTCTCAGTTCCTATGCTTCCTGGCTGATGTTTTGGTCACTTTTGAATGCTGGCGGTGCTTTCACTCTAGTGGTAGCATGAGACGGAGTCTACAACCCACACAAGTGGCTCAGGTAGTGCAGCTCATCCAGGATGGCACATCAATGCGAGCTGTGGCAAGAAGGTTTGCTGTGTCTGTCAGCGTAGTGTCCAGAGCATGGAGGCGCTACCAGGAGACAGGCCAGTACATCAGGAGACGTGGAGGAGGCCGTGGGAGGGCAACAACCCAGCAGCAGGACCACTACCTCCGCCTTTGTGCAAGGAGGAGCACTGCCAGAGCCCTGCAAAATGACCTCCAGCAGGCCACAAATGTGCATGTGTCTGCTCAAACGGTCAGAAACAGACTCCATGAGGGTGGTATGAGGGCCCAACGTCCACAGGTGGGGTTGTGCTTACAGCCCAACACCGTGCAGGGCGTTTGGCATTTGCCAGAGAACACCAAGATTGGCAAATTCGCCCCTGGCGCCCTGTGCTCTTCACAGATGAAAGCAGGTTCACACTGAGCACGTGACAGACGTGACAGAGTCTGGAGACGCCGTGGAGAACGTTCTGCTGCCTGCAACATCCTCCAGCATGACCGGTTTGGCGGTGGGTCAGTCATGGTGTGGGGTGGCATTTCTTTGGGGGCCGCACAGCCCTCCATGTGCTCGCCAGAGGTAGCCTGACTGCCATTAGGTACCGAGATGAGATCCTCAGACCCCTTGTGAGACCATATGCTGGTGCGGTTGGCCCTGGGTTCCTCCTAATGCAAGACAATGCTAGACCTCATGTGGCTGGAGTGTGTCAGCAGTTCCTGCAAGAGGAAGGCATTGATGCTAAGGACTGGCCCGCCCGTTCCCCAGACCTGAATCCAATTGAGCACATCTGGGACATCATGTCTCGCTCCATCCACCAACGCCACGTTGCACCACAGACTGTCCAGGAGTTGGCGGATGCTTTAGTCCAGGTCTGGGAAGAGATCCCTCAGGAGACCATCCTCCACCTCATCAGGAGCATGCCCAGGCGTTGTAGGGAGGTCATTCAGGCACGTGGAGGCCACACACACTACTGAGCCTCATTTTGACTTGTTTTAAGGACATTACATCAAAGTTGGATCAGCCTGTAGTGTGGTTTTCCACTTTAATTTTGAGTGTGACTCCAAATCCAGACCTCCATGGGTTGATAAATTTGATTTCCATTGATAATTTTTGTGTGATTTTGTTGTCAGCACATTCAACTATGTAAAGAAAAAAAGTATTTAATAAGATTATTTCATTCATTCAGATCTATGATGTGTTATTTTAGTGTTCCCTTTATTTTTTTGAGCAGTGTATATCATCTCTATCTGCTAGAAGGTAGTAGAGTGAACAGACCATGGCTCGGGTGTCTGAGGTCCTTAATGATCTTCTTTGCCTTCCTTTGACACAGAGTGCTGTACATTTCCTGGAAGCGCAAGCAGCGTGCCTCAATGTGGTTGAGGGCGGTGTAGTTTCCGTACCAGGCGGTGATGCAGCCCAACAGAATGCTCTCAATTGTGCATCTGTAGATGTTTGTGAGGGTCTTAGGGGCCATACCAAATTTCTTCAGCCGCCTGAAGGTGTAGAGGCGCTATTGCACCTTCTTCACCAGGGTGTCGGTATGGTGGGACCATTTCAGGTTCTCAGTGATGTGCACACCAAGGAACCTTAAGCTTTTGACCCTCTCCACTGCGGCCTCGTCGATGTGGATGGAGGCGTGCTCCCTCTTCTGTCTCCTGTAGTCCACGATCAGCTACTTAGTTTTTTTTACATTGAGGTTGAGGTTATATTCCTGGCACTAGGGCTCTAATCTCCTCCCTGTAGGCTGTCTCATTGTTGTTGGTAATCAGACCTACCACTGTCGTGTTGTCAGCAAACTTGATTGTTGAGTTGGAGTCATGCGTAGCCACGCAGTCATGGGTGAACAGGGAGTACAGGAGGGGGTTGAGCACACACCCCTTGGGGGCACCCGTGTTGAGAATCAGCGTGGAGGAGGTGTTGTTGGTATCCTCACCACCTGGTGTCGGCTCGTCAGGAAGTCTAAGACCCAGTTGTACAGGGAGGAGTTTAGACCCAGGGCCCTGAGCTTAGTGACAAGCTTGGAAGGCACTATGATGTTGAAAGCAGAGCTGTAGTTGATGAACAACGTTCTCACATAGGTATTCATCTTGCCCAGGTGGGATCCGCAATGTCTATAAGAAAGACAATAATACTTTTTATATTCTGAAACATAATGAAGTGTATTGTAAAACATTGAAATCCAAATTGTTTGTTGTCGCCATTGAAACTCACTTGTCTGTTCAAATAGGACATGGCTAATCTGAGTTGAGAGAGTCCAAGAGCAATTGTATACACATAGACTTGGAATCACTGACCACTTTAATAATGGAGCACTAGTCACTTTAATAATGTTTAAATAATGTTTACATACTGCTTTACTCATATCATATGTATATACAGTATTCTATTGTACTGTATTTTTTGTCACTCCGACATTGCTCAATATAATATTTATGTATTTCATAATTCCATTCTTTTACTTTTAGATTTGTGTGTATTATTGTGAACTGTTTTTAGATACTACTGCGCTGTTGGAACTAGGAACACAAACATTTCGCTACACCGCAATAACATAAATATGTGTATGTGACCAATAAAATTTGATTTGCTTTGATTTGATTAGAGGGGTTCCCGGGGTTCAAACCAAGAGTGGTAAAGTAGCCTGGAAGGGAGGGGGGATTTATGAATAGTTTTGAATTTATCCTATTTTACTGTGTTAGTACCCATTTAAGTTGAATTGTTTTCATTATCATTTACTTTGATTCATTTCTGGTGCCTGATATTATGTTTTGGAGATTGTTATTTGTCCTTTAAAATCGTTATTTTATTGGATTAGCTATCCTTGGTTTTTTATCTTCAGTAGGAGCTACGGCTACATAAAGGCTGGAGTAGAGCTACACAGGCACCACAGATAGAACAACGAGACAAATATTTTACCGGATGTATAAATGTAAAGCATCTGGTTGGTGTTTAAACTCACTACCAAATATGGTGATGAGAGGAAGCCCAGTGGCCGGCAGTAGGAGAAGATGGAGCAAGATGGATTTTGGCCGAAATTCTACTAATCTCCTCATCGATGAAACATTTGATCTTCATACAGTTTTCTGTTTCCAAAACTAGAATCTGTAACAAACAGAGTGGACTGCGTTTTGTAGACTTTACCCTTTGCCAATAAAAAAAAAATGTGTGTTGTTTATTGCACATGTGCAGTTCACAGAGTAGGCGTTCCCTAATGGAAATATGCAAATAAATACTAGAGCGCACCAATAGGATCTCACTAGCTCGTGCTTCGCTCTGCCCACCTCCTTGCTTGTTCTGCCCACTATGATTAATTTGCTCCTGTTGGAAACGACAGTCTCTGGTCTAGTTAAAAAAATCTTTGGGCAGACCATGGGAAAGCTTTGATGAGGAATCATGTAACTTTTAGGGCCGAAGCCAAATGGACATGGCCTAGACCCATAATATCTACTAAGCTAACATATGAAATTTGTTTTAAGATGGTCATAAAATGTATCATTTAGCCATTTGATTTGGAATTTTAGGATCCCTGTAGGTACAAAAAAATATATATTAAAACATTATTTGTTGAAACATTGAATTTGGCCTTTTACTACTAAAGCCCATAGAAACACATTGAAAATCACATTTGTACATGCAAAACAGACCGTCAAAAAATGTATCATAAGGAACAAGGTTTTGAAGTGTCTGTCCTATATCTCAGAGATATAAGGAAATGTAGACCTATGTTTGGTCACGTTATTTGTGGAAAAGGCTTCTGGATGTCGTGAGAGGCTCATAGTTCGATGGTGGTGACTTATTAGTTTGTAGCTTACACGGATTGGGTTTTACTGACGATTTTGTGAGGACTTTCTGGTCCGGATCCTCTCATGTATAGAAAAATGCCGCTTTCACAAGCCCCTGTATGGAATAGGCGCAAAAATTATATCGTCGGAAAGACAAGATTGAGCTGCAGCCACTACAAAATCAAATTTATTATTGGTCGCACACACATATGTTTGCAGATGTTATCACGGGTGTAGTGAAATGCTTATGTTCCTAGCGCCAACAGTTCAGTAATACCTAAAAATACAAATCAAATCAAATTGTATTTGTCACATGCGGTGAATACAACAGGTGTAGACCTTACAGTGAAATGCTTACTTACAAGCCCTTAACCAACAATGCAGTTTTAAGAAAAATAAGTGTTAAGTAAAAAATAGATAAGTAAAAACTAAGTAAAATAACAGTAGTGAAACTATATACAGGGGGGTACCTGTACAGAGTCAATGTGTGGGGGCACAGGTTAGTCGAGGTAATTGAGGTAATATGTACATGTAGGTAGAGTTAAAGTGACTATGCATAGATAATAAACAGAGAGTAGCAGCAGCGTAACAGATGAGGGGGAGGGGACAATGCAAATAGTCTGGGTAGCAACTTGATTAGCTGTTCAGGAATCTTATGGCTTGGGGGTAGAAGCTGTTAAGAAGTCTTTTTGACCTAGACTTGTAGCTCCGGTACCACTTGCCATGTGATAGCAGAGAGAACAGTCTATGACTAGGGTGGCTGGAGTCTTTGACAATTTTTTAGGGCCTTCATCTGACACTGCCTGGTATAGAAGTCCTGGATGACAGGAAGCTTGACCCCAGTGATGTACTGGGTCGTACGCACTATCCTCTGTAGTGCCTTGCTGTCGGAGGCCAGGTCAGGATGCTCTCGATGGTGCAGCTGTAGAACTTTCTGAGGATCTGAGGACCCATGCCAAATCTTTTCAGTCTCCTGAGGGGGAATAGGCTTTGTCGTGCCCTCTTCACGACTGTCTTAGTGTGTTTGGACCATGATAGTTTGTTGGTGATGTGGACACCAGGGAGCTCCCAACCTGCTCCACTACACCCCCGTTGATGAGAATGGGGGGGTGCTCAGTCCTCCTTTTCCTGTAGTCCACAATCATCTCCTTTGTCTTGATCACATTGAGGGAGAGGTTGTTATCATAGCACCACACGACCAGGTCTCTAACCTCCTCCCTTTAGGCTGTCTCATCATTGTCGGTGATCAGGCCTACCACTGTTGTGTCGTCGGCAAACTTAATGATGGTGTTGGAGTCGTGCCTGGTCATGCAGTCATGAGTGAACAGGGAGTACAGGAGGGGACTGAGCACGCACCCCTGAGGGGCCCCCGTGTTGAGGATCAGCATGGCAGATGTGTTGTTACCTACCCTTACCACCTGGAGTGGGTCTAGGGTTTCTGGGATAATTGTGTTAATGTGAGCCATGACCAGCCTTTCCAAGCACTTCATCGCTACAGACGTGAGTGCTACGGGTCGGTAGTCATTAGGCAGGTTACCTTAGTGTTCTTGGGCACAGGGACTATGGTGGTCTGCTTGAAACATGTTGATATTACAGGCTCAGTCAGGGACAGGTTGAAAAAGTCAGTGAAGACACTAGTTGGTCAGCGCATGCTCGGAGTACTCATCCTGGTAATCCGTCTGGCCCTGCGGCCTTGTGAATGTTGACCTGTTTAAAGATCTTACTCACATTGGAGAGCGTTATCACACAGTCGTTTGGAAACATCTGATGCTCTCATGCATGCTTCAGTGTTGCTTGCCTCGAAGCAAGCATAGAAGTAATTTAGCTCCTTGAAGCGATAGCTCTTCCCTTTAACTCTGTGTGGATGTTGCCTGTAATCATGGCTTCTGGTTGGGGTATGTATGTACAGTCACTGTGGGGACAACGTCATCGATGAACTCACTGATGAAGCCAGGGACTGATGTGGTGTACTCCTCATTGCCATCGGAAGAATCCCGGAACATATTCCAGTCTGTGCTAGCAAAACAGTCCTGCAGCTTAGCATCTGCGTCATCTGACCACTTCTTTATTGACCGAGTCACTGGTGCTTCCTGCTTTAGTTTTTGCTTGTAAGCAGGAATCAGGAGGATAGAATGATGGCCAGATTTGCCAAATGGAGGGTGTGGGAGAGCTTTGTACTCATATCTGTGTGTGGAGTAAAGGTTGTCTAGAGTTAATTTTTCCTCTGGTTGCACATTTACCATGCTGGTAGAAATGAGGTCAAACGGATTTAAGTTTCCCAGCATTAACGTCCCTGGCCACTAGGAGTGCCGGTTCAGGATGAGCGTTTTCCTGTTTGCTTATGGACTTATAAAGCTAATTGAGTGTGGTTTTAGTGCCAGCATCGGTTTGTGGTAGTAAATAGACAGCTACAAAAAATATAGATGAAAACTCTCTTGGTAAATAGTGTGGTCTATAGCTTATCATGAGATACTCTACCTCAGGCGAGCAAAACCTTGAGACTTCCTTAATATTAGATGTCATGCACCAGCTGTTGTTTACAAATATACACAGACCGCCCCCTCTTGTCTTACCGGAGGCGGCTGTTCTATCTTGTCGATGCAGCATAAACCCCGCCAGCTGTATGTTATTCATGTCGTCGTTCAGCCACGACTCGGCAAAACACAAGATATTACAGTTTTAATGTCCCGTTGGTAGTATATTCGTGATCGTAGCTTGTCTATTTTGTTATCCAATGATTGTACGTTGGCTAACAGGACTGATGATAGAGGCAGATTACCCACTCGCCGTCGGATCCTTACAAGGCACCCCAATCTACGTCCCCGATATCTTCGTCTCTTTCTCCTGCCAATGGCAGGGTTGTGGGCCTTGTGGGTGTCTGAAGTAAATCCTTCACGTCCGACTTGTTAAAGAAAAAGTCTTCATCCAGTACGAGGTGAGTAATCGCTGTCCTGATATCTAGAAGCTCTTTTCGGTCATAAGAGACGGTGGCAGAAATATTATGTACAAAATAATTCACAAATAACGAGAAAAAACAGCACAAACAATTGGTTAGAAGACTTAAAACGACAGCCATCTCCTCCGGCGCCATTCTGTCTTCCGCAAATCCCCCAAATAAGTCTGGAATATAAATATATACAAAAGTCAAAGTCACCATTATTAGTCAGTTGTACAACCAAATGCCTTCAACCGAAATGTGTCTTCCGCATTTAACCCAACCCCTCTGAATCAGAGAAGTGCGGGGGGCTGCCTTAATCGACATCCACGTCTTTGGCGCCCGGGGAACAGTGGGTTAACTGCTTTGTTCAGGGGCAGAACGACAGATTTTTCCTTGTCAGCTTGGGGATTCGAACCTGCAACCCTCCGGTTACAAGTCCAACGCTCTAACCACTAGGCTACCTGCCGCCATATATATACGCTATATATATGATGGTGTGTCTAGACATTATGGACAGTATGCAGGAAACGATAAGCATAAACACACGGGGACCTATTGTCACGTCCAGGCCTGAGTTTTACAGGCTGGCGTGTTTAGTTTCGTTTTTGGTGTAGGGTTTTTGAGTTCTAGGTTGTCTATTTCTATGTTGGGTAAATGGTTCCCAATTAGAGGCAGCTGAGTGTCGTTACCTCTAATTGTGAACCATATATATGTTTGTAGTTTTCACTAGGGTTTTGTGGGTTATTGTTTGTTCATAGCGTAAGTGTTTCTTTTGTGTTATGTTCTATGTTACAATCTTCGTTCGTTCGTTCGTTCTGTTTGTTATTTTCCCCAGTTACGTTTAGTTAATAAATATGTATACTGGAAGCATCGCTGCGTCTTGGTCCGTCCCTCGTGAAGATCGTGACACCTATTCAATATAAAAAAATTACGTCACAGTGTGACGCACAGGTGTGTCAATCGACTCTAGGGGGGTTAAGGGATAGATTCAATTTGGACTGCAGAAGATCTGCGTTATAATTTATAGCGCACCTGACATTTGAATGTAATTTCCGATTGAGCCGACATATGCAGCATGGTGTCTCCATACCGCTGCCTCTGCTCTAATGCTTTCAAGCCTCCTATTGCTGGGCCGACCCTACATATCCCTTCACGGGCACATAGAATATGACCTAGATATCATAAAGGAGATTGCACTGTCGAGTGTAGTTGTAAAATGCCAATAACCCTGACTAGATCATATTTTGAACTGTCTTCATTAGAAGCTCAAGTCTATAGGCTCATTTCTATGGTCTTATTCTTCTTTCTGTCGATCACAGACAAGGGGTATTTTATTCATTATGAGTAACAAATTAGGCCTGCAGCAGAACAGAACCCCAGTGCCACTCTGGGCCACCACTTCTAATCTGGACTGGGACTGCTGTGGCCTACAGGGAGAGAACGGGCTCAGCAAGAGACGGAGGAAAAGAAGAAAGACAGAAGAAATACAGGGAGCCTTGTAAAGGAGCGGGGGGACGCTATATAACGGCTGAACAGTGTGAAGAGAGAGGGAGCGCGGAGAGAAGAGAAGGAGAAGAGAGAGAAGAGTGGGAGAGGGAGAGAGCGAGTAAAGAGGTCATGAAGTGGTTATGAAACCAGCTCTGACCTAATCTGGCGTGTTTATGGCTTTTTTCAGGCACAGAGATGCAGGCTGGATTTAGAATGGGTTGGGGCTTAGGATCAGAACAGAGAGAGAAGAGGGAGGAGTGAGAGAAAGAGAGAGAGAGAGGGGGTGAGAGAGAGAGAGAGAGAGAGAGAGAGAGAGAGAGAGAGAGAGAGAGAGAGAGAGAGAGAGAGAGAGAGAGAGAGATGGAGTAGAGTGAGGAGAGCGGGGTTGCAAGAGAATTCATTCAGATGCACGTTGTTGCACCTCAAAAGAGGTGTCCCCATTTTACAGCTGCAGAGAGAGAGAGGCAAGGGGCATCTCAATGGCAAAAAACACCATTCATCAGTATATTTCAAAGATCATATGATTAAATGTAATTGTCAAGCGCTGTTCTTCACCACGTACCGTTCTCTGGAATTTTGCATTGCTCTTATCTGATACCGAAGTACAGATTTCCCCTGAATTATAGATGTTATATCATATTCCAGGTTTGACCTTTCATGCTTTCATCATGACCAGACCACCATAGAATAATGATATAACAATTATCTCATATCAACAAAGCACTGCCCAATTAAACCACACAGTAATTCGCAGTCATACTATTTTCGAGTACATTTGTCATGATCATTGCAATACCGTCATTATTTTCATTGTAATGTTGTCTTTCTCAAAGCAATATAATTTTATGATTTGATATTATTATGTTATAACACTGTTATAATAGTGAAATGTTTTGTGTGAGATGCAAAACACTTTCTTGGCTCACAGTAGTACAAGGTAGCAGTGTTACAGTATATCATTATATCAGTGGAGACATCAGCCAAACCCCCGAAATAGGACCCCTGTGTTGTGTCTTGTTCTGGAATTGCAATTTATTAATGAATTGTTAAGTAGGTGTGTGTGCTGTTTCCATCTGCGTGTGTGCGTGCCTGTGGGTGTGTCTGTATTTGTGTGTGTGTGTGTGTGCATGTGCATGTGTTGCGTTTGTGTGTGTGTCCGTGTGTGTGTCCGTGTGTGTGTTCGTGTGTGTGTGTGTCCGTGTGTGTATTTGTGTGTGTGTGTCCATGTGTGTGTCCATGTGTGTGTCCATGTATGTGTGTGGTAGCTCCACTAGCAGGTTGTATGGTTGTAATTATAAACCCATTCTGTCACCTGAGTGGCCTGAGCATTCCCTGGGGGTGCAGAGTGAGGGAGCTGCTACAAAATGCTCTTACCACTGCTCCTGTCCAGCCATTACACCCCTCCTCTCTCTCTCTCTCTCTCTCTCTCTCTCTCTCTCTCTCTGTCCCCCTCTCTTTCCCCCTTCTCTCCTTCTGCATTCCTCCAATTGTTCAGGTTCTGTCCATAGCCCCAATGATTACTGCAGGATATCCTTTACCCTCATTTTATTTATTTGTTTGATCAACTCCTCTGTTGTTTCCATTCAATATAAAGCTTAATTACATGATTATTCAAACTCTTATTGCTTGTCTATGTTGACAATCTGATATTTATTCCTACAGAGCTATTAGTTCCTTATGGGAGATCTGTTGGCGTGATGTATTGTCAGATCTCAGGCTGCACTTGGTTTGGGTCCAGTACTTTTCTGAGAAAAGGCAAAGAGGCACAAATAGTACTTTTTTTAGATGCTCATCAAATTAAATCAAATTAAATTTCATTGGTCGCATACTGTACACATTTAGCAGATGTTATTGCGGGTGTAGTGAAATATTTATGCTTCTAGCTCCAACAGTGCAGTAATATCTATCATCCTACATAACTACTGCTGTACACACCTTGAAATGATGAAGAAAAGGTGGCAAACAAGTCAGGCTGCTCAGCTGATTGGTTGACATACTGTAAAATGAGACATTATGTGACTAAACTTAATTAAAAAAAGAAAGAAATGAATTGAACAGTGAACCATCATATTTGTGTGTTGAAGATCTAGTAATGAAAGAGAAGGATTGCTGTTTTGAATTTGGTCAAGTTTGTGTGGAATAGTCATTGAAAATATCATCAATAATGATAAGCCACCAGGTATAGACAACCTATATGAAAAACTATTGAGAATGGTAGCAGACTGTATTGCCACCCCTATTTGTCATTTCTTTAACCAAAGCCTAAAGGAGTGTGTGTGTTCACGGGGGTGGGAGGAAGCTAAAGTAATTCTACTACCTAAAAATAGTGAAGCACTCTTTGCTGGGATGGAGAAAATTGTGTTTGAACAAATACAATGCTGTTAAAAAAAAGAAGATAACTACTGACGACTATGTTACAGCCTTATTCAAAAATGTATTAAATAAAAACATTTCCTCATCACTCTACACAAAATACCCCATAATGACAAAGTGAAAACAGGTTTTTAGAAATGTCTGCTAAAATGTATATAAAAAAAAAGAAACACCAGAAATACCTTATTTACTTAAGTATTCAGACCCGTTGCATTGATCAACCTTGAGATGTTTCTACAACTTGTCCACCTGTGGTAAATTCAATTGATTGGACATGATTTGGAAAGAAACACCCCTGTCTGTATAAGGTCCCACAGTTGACAGTGCATCTCAGAGCAAAAACCAAGCCATGAGGTCGAAGGAATTGCCTGTAGAGCTTAAAGACAGGAAGTTTGGAACCACCAAGATTCTTCCTAGAGCTGGCAGCCCGGTCAAACTGAACAATCGAGGGAGAAGAGCCTTGGTCAGGGAGTTGACCAAGAACCTGATGATCAATCTGACAGAGCTCCAGAGCTCCTCTGTGGAGATGGGAGAACCTTCCAGAAGGACAACCATCTCTGCAGCACTCCACCAATCAGGCCTTTATGCTAGAGTGGCCAGACAGAAGCCACTCCTCAGTAAAAGGCACATGACAGCCCGCTTGGAGTTTGCCAAAAGACCATGAGAGTTTGCCAAAAGAACATGAGAAACAAAATTCTCTGGTCTGATGAAACCATGATTGAACTCTTTGGCCTGAATGCCAAGCGTCACGTCTGAGGGAAGCCAGGTACCACTCATCACCTAGCCAATACCATCCCTACGGTGAAGCATGGTGGTGGCAGCATCATGCTGTGGGGATGTGTTTCAGTGGCAGGGACTGGGAGACTAGTCAGGATCGATGGAAAGATGAACGGAGCAAAATACAGAGAGACGTAACAATGGTGCCGGAGAAGAAGGCTTATGTTTTACATGTCCCCAACCAATTATGTTTTTTTGTTCGTTTAATTGCGTTGTTTGTAACAATTTTTGCAACTTATTTTGTACATAATTTCCATCTCTTATGACCAGAAATAACTTCTGGACATCAGGACTGCGATTACTCACCACGGACTGGCAGAATCCTTTTTTTCTCGGGAACAGGCCCAGATCCCCGTTATTTGCGTGAAGAGGAGGCAGAGAAAAAGGGGCCAGAGGGCGGGCTGCCTTCTGAGGATTCGTAGGCGATCGAATAAACCCCCCGTGCAATCTTTGGAGAATAAAATCGATGACCTACGCGGAAGATTAAACTACCAACAGGACATTCAAAACTGTAATATCTTATGCTTCAGGGAGTCGTGGCTGAACGACGAGACTATCAACATACAGCTGGCTGGTTATACACTGTACAGGCAGGGTAGAACAGCGGCGTCTGGTAAGACAAGAGGCGGCGGACTATGTATTTTTGTAAATAACAGCTGATGCACAATATCTAAGGAAGTCTCAAGCTATTGCTCGCCTGAGGTAGAGTATGTCATGATAAGCTGTAGACCACACTATCTACCTAGAGAGTTTTCATCTGTATTTTTCATAGCAGTTTACATACCACATACCAGACTGAGGCTGGCACTAAGACAGCCATGAATGAGCTGACTTTAATGCAGGGAAACTTAAATCCGTTTTATCAAATTTCTATCAGCATGTTAAATGTGCAACCAGAGGGAAGAAAACTCTGGACCACCTTTACACCACAAACAGAGACGCATACCAAGCTCTCCCTCGCCCTTCATTTGGCAAATCTGACCATAATTCTATCCTCCTGATTCCTGCTTACAAGCAAAAATTAAAGCAGGAAGCACCAGTGACTAGATCAACACAGATGACACAGATTCTAAGCTACAGGACTGTTTTGCTAGCACAGACTGGAATATGTTCTGGGATTCCTCCGATGGCATTGAGGAGTACACCACACCAGTCATTGGCTTCATCAATAAGTGCATCGATGATGTCGTCCCCACAGTGACAGTACGTGCATACCTCAACCAGAAGCCATGGATTACAGGCAACATCCGCACTGAGCTAAACGCTAGAGCTGCCACTTTCAAGGAGCGGGACTCTAACCCGGAAGCTTATTAGAAATCCCGCTATGCCCTCCTATGAATCATCAAACAGGCAATGCGTCAATACAGGAATAAGATCAAATCGTACTACACCAGCTCTGACGCTCGTTGGATGTGGCAGGGCTTGCAAACCATTACAGACTACAAAGGGAAGCACAGTCGAGAGCTGCCCAATGACACACGTCTATCAGACGAGCTAAACTACTTCTATGCTTGCTTCGAGGCAAATAACACTGAAACATGCATGAGAGCACCAGCTGTTCTGGAAGACTGTGTGATCACGCTCTCTACAGCCTATGTAAGACCTGTAAACAGATCAACATTCACAAGGCCGCAGGGCCAACGGATTACCGGGACGTGTACTGCGAGCATGTGCTGACCAACTGGCAAGTGTCTTCACTGACATTTTCAACCTCTCCCTGTCTGTAAAACCAACATGTTTTAAGCAGACCACCATAGTGCCTGTGTCCAAGAACACTAAGGTAACCTGCCTAAATGAAATGAAGTGCTTTGAAAGGCTGGTCATGGCTCACATCAACACCATTATCCCAGAAACCCTAGACCCAATCCAATTTGCACATACCGCCCCAACAGATCCACAGATGATGCAATCTCTATTGCACTCCACACTGCCCTTTCCCACCTGGACAAAGGAACACCCATGTGAGAATGCTTTTCATTGACTACAGCTTCGCGTTCAACACCATAGTGCCCTCAAAGCTCATCAATAAGCTAAGGACCCTGGGACTAAACACCTTCCTCTGCAACTGGATCCTGGACTTCCTGACAGGCCACCCCCATGTGGTAAGGGTAGGTAACAACACGTCCGCCACACTGACCCTCAACACAGGGGCCCCTCAGGGGGTGCATGCTCAGTACCCTCCTGTACTCCCTGTTCACTCATGACTGTGTGGCCAGGCACGACTCCAACACCATCATTAAGTTTGCAGATGACACAACAGTGGTAGGCCTGATCACCGACAACGACGAGACAGCCTATAGGAAGGAGGTTAGAGACCTGGCAGTGTGGTGCCAGGATAGCAACCTCTCCCTTAACGTGATCAAGACAAAGGAGATGATTGTGGACCAAAGGAAAAAGAGGACCATTCTCATCGACGGGGCTGTAGTGGAGCAGGTTGAGAGCTTCAATTTCCTTAGTGTCCAGATCACCAACAAACTAACATGGTCCAAGCACACCAAGACAGTCGTGAAGAGGGCACGACAAAACCTATTCCCCATCAGGATACTAAAAAGATTTGGCATGGGTCCTCAGATCGTCAGTACATCACTGGGGCCAAGCTTCCTGCCATCCAGGGCCTCTATACCAGGCGGTGTCAGAGGAAGGCCCTAAAAATTGTCAAAGACTCCAGCCACCCTAGTCATAGACTGTTCTCTCTGCTACCGCACTGCAAGCGGTACCGGAGCGTCAAGTCTAGGTCCAAGAGGCTTCTAAACAGCTTCAACCCATAAGCCATAAGACTCCTGAACATCTAATCAAATGGCTACCCAGACTATTTGCATTGCCCCCCAACTCTCCCCCTCTTTTATACCGCTGCTACTCTCTGTTGTTATCATCTATGCATAGTCACTTTAATAATTCTACCTTCATGTACATATTACCTCAACTAACCTGTGCCCCCGCACATTGACTCTGTACCGGTACCCCCATGTATATAGTCTCGCTATTGTTACTTCACTGCTGCTCTTTAATTACTTGTTACTTAAAAAAAATTCTCATCTGTATTTTTTTTAACTGCATTGTTGTTTAGGGGCTTGTAAGTCAGCATTTCACTGTAAGGTTGTATTTGGCGCATGTGACTTATAACATTTGATTTGATTTGACATTTCCTTGATGAAACCTGCTCCAGAGCGCTCAGGACCTCAGACTTGGTGGCAAAGGTTCATCTTCCAACAGGACAACGACCCTAAGCACACAGCCAAGACAACGCAGGAGTGACCCAGCCACGGGACAACTTTCTGAATGTCCTTGAGTGGCCAAGCCAGAGCCCGGACTTGAACCTGATCAAACATCTCTGGAGAGACCTGAAAATAGCTGTGCAGCAACGCTCCCCATCTAACCTGATAGAGCTTGAGAGGATTTGAAGAGAAGAGTGGTATTAGCTCCCCAAATACAGGTGTGCCAACCGTCATTCCCAAGAAGACTCGAGGCTGTAATTGCTGCCAACGATGCTTCCAACGATGCTTACAACAAAGTACTGAGTAAAGGGTCTGAGTACTTATGTAAATATGATATTTCAGTTGTTGTTTTTTTACATTTCCAAACGTTTAAAAAAAAGGTTTTTGCTTTGTCATTCTGGGGTATTGTGTGTAGATTGATTAGGCTGGAAAACAATTTAATACATTTTAGAATAAGGGTCTGAATACTTTCCGAATGCACTATACATACCCCACCAGACATGCCACTATGGGTTTATTCACTGTATCCAAACCAAAAACAGATTTGATGCATCGCTCAGTTATGTAAAGAGCCATGTCATCATGGAATGCTCTGCCACCAGAGGTTACTCAGGCAAAAAGCAAGTTTAGCTTTAAAAAACAGATAAAAACATATTATAATCACAGCTCTTCTCCTCTTTCTAGAGATCTACTTTAACTGTATATAAGAATATGAATATGTGTGTAAATAGTATTTATGTTGTCTCTTGGTGTCTTTCCAATATATAACTCTTCTTTTATTTAAAAAATGTTTTTAAATGTTTTTTTATATATATATTTTGTTTTGTTTCATTTAAAGTCCTTGTCTATAACTTTTCTGTAATTTGTCATGTAGTTGTACATTTTATGTGGACCCAGGAAGAGTAGCTGCTGCGTGTGCAGTAGCTAATAAGGATCCTAATAAACCTTTTATATTCATATACTGTCCATACTGTATATAAACACCATTATATACTGTCCATACTGTATATAAACACCATTATATACTGTCCATACTGTATATAAACACCATTATATACTGGCCATACTGTATATAAACACCATTATATACTGTCCATACTGTATATAAACACCATTATATACTGGCCATACTGTATATAAACACCATTATATACTGCCCATACTGTATATAAACACCAATAAATACTGTCCATACTGTATATAAACACCATTATATACTGTCCATACTGTATATAAACACCGTTATATACTTTCCATACTGTATATAAACACCATTATATACTGTCCATACTGTATATAAACACCATTATATACTGTCCATACTGTATATAAACACCATTATATACTGCCCATGCTGTATATAAACACCATTATATACTGGCCATACTGTATATAAACACCATTATATACTGGCCATACTGTATATAAACACCATTATATTCTGTATATATACAGTGCCTTCAGAAATATTTATACCCCTTGACTTTTTCCATGTTGTTGTGTTACAGCCTGAATTTATGTCACTGGCCTGTGGAATTATGTGGAATTATGTTTTTTGACATTATTACAAATTAATCAAAAATGAAAAGCGGAAACGTCTTGAGTCAATAAGTATTCAACCCCTTTGTTATGGCAAGCCTAAATAAGTACAGGAGTAAAAATGTTCTTAACAAGTCACATGATAAGTTGCATGGACTCCCTCTGTGTGCAATAATAGTGTTTAACATGATTTTTGAATGACTACCTAATTTCTGTGCCCCACACATACAATTATCTGTAAGGTCCCTCAGTAATTCAGTGAATTTCAAACACAGATTAAACCACAAAGACCAGGGAGGTTTTCCAATGGCTCGCAAAGGGCACCTATTGGTAGACGGGTAAAAATAAAAAAGCAGACATTGAATATCCCTTTGAGCATGGTGAAGTTCTTAATTACACTTTGGATGGTGTATCAATACACCCAGTCACTACAAAGATACAGGCGTCCTTCCTAACTCAGTTGCTGGAGATTAAGGAAACCGATCAGGGATTTCACCATGAGGCCAATGGTGTCTTTAAAACAGTTACAATGTTTAATGGCTGTGATAGGAGAAAACTGAGGATGGATCAACAACATTACAGTTACTCCACAATACTAACCTAAATGACAGAGTGAAAAGAAGGAAGCTTGTACAGGATACAAAAATTCCAAAACGTGCATCCTCATTGCAACAAGGCACTAAAGTAAAACTGCAAATAATGTGGCAAAGAAATTAACTTTATGTCCTGAATACAAAGTGTTACAGTATGTTTGGAGCAAATCTAACACAATTATGCGGTATTGTGTGTAGATGGGTGAGAATTATGTTATATTTAATACATTTTGTATTCAGGCTGTAACACAACAAAATGTGGAATAAGTAAAGGGGTATGAATACTTTCTGAAGGCACTGTATATTTATATTCCGAACTCTGACATTCTGATATTTCTGATATTACTTAAAAAATGTTGGATTATCTGCATATTGTTTTGTATTGCTAGGTATTATTACTGCACTGTTGTAGCTAGAAACACAAGTATTTCGCTGCACCTGCAGTAACATTTGCAAATCTGTGTACGTGACCAAAAATACTTTGATTTGATTTTGATTTGATGTTAACTCTTCCTCAGTCTCTTGCCAATGTATCTGAGTTCTCAACGTACATCGTTATTCCCAGAATTGTGTGTATTTAATTTACAGGTGAGAAAAGTGACCATATAAGATGTTTTTGTTTGAGTATGTCTGTTGATATGACAACTCAGCATATTGCTAATGACATCGGCATGCTGGTAAAACAGTCAATTGTGAGTTTTTCCTGTCAACGTTGCTTAACTTCTTAGCTACAACATACTGTAATCTTAAACATGTTAACACAGTCCTTGCACGTGTCTATAAACATGTAAAATTTCCCAGTTGTTATTATTAGTAGTATCATGCATTGTTTATTGTCCTTTCCAGAAAGAGGCCAAATAGTTGTTTTCATGATCTGTCTTCTCCCTTTCAGGGCCTCTACACCCCTCGACCCCCTTCCCGTACACACACACATTCCTCCCCCTCGGCCGAGGCGGCATGTGGCTAAACCACAGGCAGGGTGAGGTAGAGAGGACAGAGGGCCAGGCCTCCACTCTCACTGATTACTGCAGAAGAGGAGAGACGCTGCTGCCAACTGCCGCTACGCCTTAATGCTGCTGGCCAAGCGCACACACACATGCATGCGCGTGAGAACAAACACACGCTCAGACTCTGACAGATACACATACCACGTATACTGCACAAACGCAGAAAGATATTTTGCCCTAACACAATCATAGAAATACAATGATCTAACACACTGCACAAACACACTGAGGAAGATACACTGACCAGACCACACACAGAACCATACACTGCCCACACATACACGACATGCACAGTATGCAAGTCTTCACGTTAATACACAAACACACGCATGTCACATATTTCGACACTGCCATATGCTTTCATGTATCACCCTTTCACAAACATTTGCACCGGCTCCCCCACCTACGCACTTCCTCAAACTCTTAAACACTCATTCTAACACTCACAAGTTTATGGAGACACATTCCCACACATTCCCACTGGTGGATATCTAGCCGACTCAGTGCACTGCACTTGTAAAACATACACATTACTGTAACATACACAACCACTGATCCATCGCTCTCATACTTTAGCGGATACCAATGTACACTCATGAGCATGAACATTCACTTGCAGATGCATCTCCTAAAAGGCCATATCAAAGCAGTGGTTTGTTATATGGACGGTTGTGTTGGCTGTGGGCTGGGAGACTGGTGCCAGTGACGAGGGAAGCAGTTCTCTCAAAGCTGCGCTCACAGATGTTAAATGGACAGTAAAATGTCCTCTCAAGCGTTCATGTCTCCCAATAAAACATCTGTTCCACTCGGAACACTACCCAGGGTTTAGTCTGGTGGATCAACCCAGAAAGGCCCCTCTCTCCTGGGCCCCATGTCTCTCTTCTGCCTGGCTCTGTGGAGCTGCTCTGGGGCTGAGCGCCTGCTCTCTGCAAAACCACAGCTAGCCTGCCTCTTCCGCTTGGCACCACAGGTTACATTGGTTGGTTCCATTGTACTCTCTCCCTCTCTTTCTTTCTCTCTCTCTCTTTCTCTCTCCTTCTCTCTCTCTCTCCATGTCCCTGTTCTCTCCACATATTATTCTGTAATTCTGTCATTGTTGCCACCCCAGCACTCAATGCTGCCTGGTGGTGTGAGCTGGAGCTTGACGTTGTGCAGGGTACAGTAATGAGCCTCCATACAATATCTCTCCTTTTGCAGCTCCCCACATCACTCATGCATGCAGCTATTTGCATGTACATATGCCATATCTTAATTCGATCATCCTGTTGCTGCAAGAATTTTCCTGCATGGCAGGAAATGCAAACTTGTAGTGTATTCAATGTTTTAAAAGGCTTGTAAAGTTTGAAATAATTTGAACTGAAACATGTCAGACTATTTGCCCTAATGAAAAATGTATCCACCTCTGTTGATTATAATCCACCTAATAATTCACATTTCCAGTTGCTGCAGGATTATTTTCCTGCTGTAGCAAACTGGTTTGAATTAAGATCCTATATCTGTATATTCCATATATACACATTCAGTGCATAAGGAAAGTTTTCAGACCCTTCGACGTTTCCACATTTTGTTACGTTACAGCCTTATTCTAAAATGTATCAAATTGTTTTTTCCTCATCCATCTACACACAATAACCCATAATGACAAAGCAAAAACAGGTTTTAGAAAATGTTGCTAATTTCTTCAAATAAAAACATGAAATATCACATTTACATAAGTACTCAGACCCTTTACCCAGTACTTTGTTGAAGCAACGTTGGTAGCGATTACAGCCTTGAGTCTTCTTGGGTATGACGCTACAAGCTTGGCACACTTGTATTTGGGGTGTTTCTCCCATTCTTCTCTGCAGATCCTCTCAAGCTCTGTCAGGTTGGATAAGCGTCGCTGCACAGCTATTTTCAGGTCTCTCCAGAGCTGTTCGATCAGGTTCAAGACCAGGCTCTGGCTGGGCCACTCAAGGGCATTCAGAGACTTGTTTTCATCAAGGATCTCCCTGTACGTTGCTCTGTAAATCTTTTCCTCAACCCTGACCAGACTGCCAGTCCCTGCTGCTGAAAAACATCCACACAGCATGATGCTGCCACCACCGTGCTTCACCGTAGGGATGGTGCCAGGTTTCCTCCAGATGTGACTCTTGGCATTCAGGCCAAAGAGTTCAATCTTGATTTCATCAGACCAGAGAATCTTGTTTATCGTGGCATGAAAGTCCTTTAGGACTCTATGAAGAGTCTTGGTGGTTCCAACATTCCATTTAAGAATGATGAAGGCCACTGTATTCTTGGGGACCTTCAATGCTGCAGAATTTTTTGGTACCATTCCCCAGATCTGTGCCTCGACACAATCCTGTCTCGGAGCTCTACAGACAATTCCTTTGACCTTCGAATCTCATAGCAAAGGGTCTGAATACTTATGTAAATAAGGTATTTCTGTTTTTTATTTTTGATACATTTGCAGAAATTTCGAAAAAACAGTTTTTGCTTTGTCATTATGGGGTATTGTGTGTAGACTGGTGAGGGGAAAAAACTATTTAATCCATTTTAGAATAAGGCTGTAACGTAACAAAATGTGGAAAAAGGGGTCTGAATACTTTCCAAATGCACTGTACATATGGCTGCAGGTCTCCTCTGTGGAACCCCTACCTCTCTCATTCAAATACCTCAAAATCTAAAATCTTTATTTTTCTTAAAATGTTTTATTTTATGTGTCATATATTTCAGCTTTCAATTCTCTCTAATACATTTTGTATGGGTGTTGAGTATGGGTGTTGAGTATGAGTGTTGAGTATGGGTGTTGAGTATGGGTGTTGAGTTCTTTTTTAGCAGCTCTGAGATTGTGACATTAATGTGAACTGTTTTTTTATTCCACTTCCCATTCTCTATCAATGAGAGCTTCCTGTCCTCACGCCAGCACTCCCCACAGAGTCATTCAGAGCTTTCTGTCACCATTCATAATTTTCATATTAACTACATATGAAACTTCATATCGTACTATGATCTCTGGATTTAAAAAAGGGAAGATACACTTTATGGTTCCAGCATATAAAGACTCCTGGTTCAACACTTTCAATTCATCCAGAAAAAAAGACATCTACAGTGCAATTGAAAAATATAGCTAATGATCTCATTATTACAATTCAAACTTATTGACACTATTTTCATACATGAAAACAATATTTATTGAAAGATGTGCATCCCTGCCAGAGCAGATAAATAACTAATATATAAATGGGATGAGAAATAGACTGGAGCCTCTGAATGAACCAATTGATAGAGCATCTCTCCTCCTATCCTCTCCTCACTCCCGTTGCCATTTCATCTAATCAGTGACCCTGTGAACAGCACAGGCAGGTTTAACTGATCTGTTTAAAGACACACGTGCTGCCTGATTATCGTCTCTGTATCCGGCCATAAATAATGAGATTTAGCTCAATTAGAATCCTCTTGAGGTGTAAAACAAGTGGAGAGGCTAGAGTAACCAGCAGTAATCCACACACCTCCTGCTCTCCGCATAGTGGATTACACCCCTGGCCACTGTTTATCGTTTACGTAAACTAGCCGCTCCGGAGCAGACACCTCCTTGCCAGATAGGATCTGATCCCAGCCGCCTGATGAACAACAGGGCACAGCCTGGCTTCTTCCACTGCACCAAACCCCAGAACACATTAAGACTGTCTCAGTCTCAGACTCATGTACGTATCAGACTCAAGGTCAGTTTCAGAACTGTTAGCTCATTGATTGGTATAGTGTGCTTCTCTGTAGTCGCCTATAACACAGATTGAGCTAACATAACACTACAGCCAAGCTCTGGAGTTCAGTCAACTCACTGGTGCTGGCAATGAGTTAATGAAGAAAGCTTTGTCCAGTGTCAAGTCAAACAAGCAACGCTGAACAAGTTAAACAAGAGTTTCAGGATTAGGAAAAACAAGGAATTCCTCTATGTGCGCTGTGATGCCCTCACAATTATAAAGACAGCAGCATTACAATTGACATCAATGTGTTTAACAACAAGTCATCCCATGATGGACAGGAATGGTGATGGAATAACTAAGTTTACATTCCTAAAATAACTTAGTCTTCGCATAACCCTACTGTTTGACAGTGTGAACATTGCATCATTGTCTGTCCCAAATGATTGACACCTACAATACCACAGGAGAAAAAACACACCAGGGCCACTGAGGTTTGACAACATTTTCAGATGGGGTTTTGAATCTCTCCCAGCCAAGTGAAAGAGTCTTGGACTTCCATTTGATGGACTGTTCCCCAGTCCTGCAAAAGATATGGTTTCATTCCCCCTGATCAGAGCAGAGTAGCTACAGCCAGAAACTGGCCCCTTCGCTGACAGCAGGTTTTATTTGATGTGGACGTCTTGTATTCGGTTTCAGCGCAGCCTCTGCATATGATCTCCATTATGGCCATAGCATGAGCTCACGCTGGTTGCTGACTTGTGACGTTGGGCAGAGGGACAGAGTTGATGTAAGTGTTAATAAAGACCAGTTGGGATCAACGCTGAGGTCCTCTTTTTCTCTGGCGGACTGTGGGCACGTACGCAACATGCCCCACTATGTCCAAAAGGTGACACTACTCTGTGTCTATCTATTCTAGACTGCCAACAGATCCGATGGATATAAAAAAAGGAAAACTGTTGAAATATGAACAACTGCCTAATTGTTTTAATTCCAAGGAATTCATTTCATTCAAAATTTCAAGTCACTGGTGTAAACTAGAGTTGTGTTGAGAAGATAATGAGAGTTAGAGAATCAATGTGTTTCTTCTGTTATTTGATAGCTTGGACTCTATCTAATAGATAGCCTAATCTGGAAAATGATCAAACTGTCTTTCTCAAATGCAAGAAACTGCTTTCCCTGTAAACCTCTATGCATAAAATGAATGGGTACTGTTGAATTACTTCCACAACCAAAGAGGCTAAACTTTGATGAAAACACTTTGTCTCTCTGATGGTGACCTATGTTCCACTGGTGTTGTTGTGTAAATGGTTTCGATGTCGATGGTTTCAGGTGTATTGTTGTTCATCCCAGCCTACTATTGATTCTTAAACAGAGACATTAAGATAGGAAACGTTCAACTTTAACTCCAGAAGTGAAAGTGGTTCATAACAAGACATTGATCAATTCCATTGCCATGTTCATGAGCTTGAATCCATTTCTTAGTAATAGTTACTTCTCCATTATGAAAATTATCTGAGACTTGCCAGTTACTTTATTATGACAGTCCATTAAAAAACCAAGCACATGTTGAGACACCAGACAGAGCATCATGCTGTAGGATGAAAATGCTCCTATATTACTGTTTCAATCCAAGGTCTCTCAAACTTTAAAAGAAACAAATATCAGTGAGAAGTGAAAAAAGTTAGATAACGTTATGGCAGTATTGTAAAAATAGAGTAGGGGTGGTAGGCCTATACATATTGAATTTATCTGAGTGTTATGGGGAAGATATGGCCGTTGACATAGCACCCACTGTGTAAGGTCAAAACGATTAGTGACTGGATTTCAGTGTACAGTATATTGTTAGGCCAACTTATTCATTCTCTGTAATATGATTGTATAAAGCAATAAAGACCAATAAATGACTTAAAGAAATATGCATTAGTGTCATCATACAAAGACCACCTCTTTGTAATATATTGCTCTCATCAATCAAATTTCTGTCACACTTGCAGCTAAGAGCTGTGACTATTTCAGGAAGCACAAGGAATCAGTGAAATGAACAAATTCATATTATCAAAGGTTCCCAATAATTCCAACAATCACTACTCCATTATTATTGGTCCAGAATATGTGACCTTCAATATCCTATTTACTTAATTCTTCAAATAATTATTGTATGACATGATATTGTTACAAAAGATCTAAATCAAATCAAAATCAAATCAAAATGTATTGGTCACATACATATGGTTAGCAGATGTTATTGTGAGTGTAGCGAAATGCTTATGCTTCTAGATCCGACAGTGCAGCAGTATCTAACAGGTAATATCTAACAAATTCCACAACAAAACCTAATACACACAGTCTAGTAAAGGAATGGGATGAGAATATATAAGTATAAAATATATGGATGAGCAGTGACAGAGTGGCAATAGATAGTAAAGAATAGATAGTGAAGGATACAGTATGAAGTATATACATATGAGACGAGTAATGCGAGATATGTAAACATTCTTAAAGTGGCATTACTAAAGTGACTAGTGTTCCATTTATTAAAGTGGCCAATGATATCAAGTCTGTAGGTAGGCAGCCGCCTCTCTGTGCTAGTAGTGGCTGTTAAACAATCTGATAGCCTTGAGATAGACGCTGTTTTTCAATCTCTCTGTCCCAGCTTTGATGCATCTGTACTGACCTCGCGTTCTGGATGGAAGCGGGGTGAACAGGTAATGGCTCGGGTGGTTATCGTCCTTGATGACCTTATTTGCCTTCCTGTGACATTGTTGTAGGTGTCCTGGAGGGGAGGTAGTTTTTCCCCGGTGATGCGTTGTGCAGACCGCACCACCCTCTGGAGAGACCTGCGGTTGTGGGCGGTGCAGTTGCCGTCAGTGGAGGTTCTAGACCCTTTCAACTGGGGGGGCCAAGCTGGGGCCAGATGTACTGTTAGAGGGGCCAGTTACATTAGACGTTATTGTTGTCATATCGTTTTCTTCACTTCATTGCAGGCATTAGTAGGCAAAAGACCATGTCCCTCTAGTAAATGTGTGGGTTTAATTAGTGTTCCACGTTGCCACTGTCTAATAACAGATGTAAAAAAAGAACGATAGCAAAAATTAGTTATGCAAAAATTATTTCATACTCCACATTTAGGGGGGCCACAAGGGGGTCCAAAATTGTTGTCACAGGGGCACTGGCCAACCCTGGCCCCCCCCCAGAACCGCCAGTGGTTGCCGTACCAGGCGGTGATACAGCCCGACAGGATGCTCTCAATTGTGCACCTGGTAAAGTTAGTGAGGGTTTTCGGTGACAAGCCAACATTTTTCAGCCTTCTGAGGTTGAAGAGGTGCTGTTGCGCCTTCTTCAACACCCTGTCTGTGTGCGTGGACCATTTCAGTTTGTCGGTGATATGTACACCGAGGAACTTAAAACTTTCCACCTTCTCCACTGCTGTCCTGTCGATGTGGATAGGGGAGTGCTCCCTTTGCTGTTTCCTGAAGTCAACGATCATCTCTTTTGTTTTGTTGACATTGAGTGAGAGGTTATTTTCCTGACACCACACTCCGAGGGCCCTCACCTCCTCCCTGTAGGCTGTCTCGTCGTTGTTGCTAATCAAGCCTACCACTGTAGTGTCGTCTGCAAACTTGATGATTGAGTTGGAGGCATGCACGGCCATGTAGTCGTGGGTGAACAGGGAGTACAGGAGAGGGCTGAGAACGCACCCTTGTGGGGCCCCAATGTTGAGTGGAGATGTTGTTTTCTACTTTCACCACCTGGCGGCAGAAGTCCAGGCCCCAGCTGCACAGGGCGGGGTCAAGACCCAGGGTCTCAAGCTTAATGATGAGTTTGGAGGGTACTATGGTGTTAAATGCTGAGCGGTAGTCAATGAACAGCATTTTTACATGGGTATTCCTCCCTTCCAGATGGGATAGAACAGTGTGCAGTGTGATGGCGATTGCATCGTCTGTGGACCTGTTGGGGCGGTAAGCAAATTGGAGTGGGTCTAGAGTAACAGGTAGGGTGGAGGGGATATGATCCTTGACTAGTCTCTCAAAACACTTCATGATGACAGAAACGAGCGCTACGGGGCGATAGTCATTTAGTTCAGTTACCTTAGCTTTCTTGGGAACAGGAACAATGGTGGCCATCTTGAAGCATGTAGGCACAGCAGACTGGGATAGGGATTGATTGAATATGTCCGTAAACACACCAGCCAGCTGGTCTGCGCATGCTCTGAGGACGTGGCTAGGGATGCCGTCTGGGCCAGCAACCTTGCGAGGTTTGCTGGCCCAGACGGCAAAGAAGTTGTTTAATTTGTCTGGGAGCAAGACGTTGATGTCCGTGACGGAGCTGGTTCTTTTTGTAATCAGTGATTGTCTGTAGACCCTGCTACAAACGTCTGGTGTTTGAGCCGTTGAATTGATACTATCAGTGTATAAACAATGATACTATCAGTGTATAAACACAGAGGGCATAGGTTATTATGTTCAATAGGTTATTCTTATGATTACGGGATGGCAGCTCTTTTCTTATGCTGATTATAAACTCTCACAATGTGTTCAATAATTTGATGGTAGGCTATATAGGAACAAAATCATACTTATGGGCTTTAATGTTTGGACCATTTTCTCTCTGTAAAATCGAGACTGCACACTATTCTATAATTCCCCCTTATCAGCTAAAGGCTTTAGTTATTTACTTTAAAATTGACTAATTTCTTATTCCAGCGGAGGGAGGAATGGACGCTGACTTGAACAGCTGCTTCATGACCCAAAAAACTGTCAGTCTTTCCCTGGAATAAATTGTGGAACGTTCCATTTTTCGATGCGGGGTATAGAAGCTATGAGGAATAAGAAACCTGAGAGATAACCGTTTAAAACAGTTTTACTTTGGCCATCAGTAAAACAAAATTAGGTTTATAACATAATTATTAAATAGTTTATTATCCCGATATGATTTGTTGGTCATAAACGAAGAGATAGACTTTAGATTACTAATACACACCCCGCTCAAAAAAGCGCAGATTCGAGTAGGCTCATAGTAGAATCAATTCACAGAGAGGGTAGCTTGAAACCGTCAACTCATGCCTGTGCGCCGAGTTTGGAGAGTGGCGTGTCGGGCAGCTTGGAGTTTAATAGTCCGAGTGGCATCCGTACAATGTAGTCTGTCTATCCATACGTATGTGCATGCGTGTAAGAGTTCAAATCTAATAGGAATTGTAATTGTTTAATACAGATGTTTAGCCTATGCTGTAGGAGGAAGCGCGCAAATACGGGTTCAAATGAAACTGGATTTGATGTTACCAAACTATCTTGTCATAACTTTATTGATTGTGTGTGTGAGAGAGAGAGCGAGAGAGATGTGTTCCTGACTGTCCCTGTAAATTTAACTTTGTACGAACTTTGTAAAAATACTGAATAGTCTATCGTCAGACAATACTCATCTTTGCAGTACCAGGACATATTATATAGTAGCCTAGTACCCATTTAGCCTATGTTGACAGATTAGGCTACAGCTCACAGGCATTATTTGCACCTGTGTATGGCCACAATTGAAATGTATACAATGTCTCAGCTTATTTGAATTGGAACTGACAGAATGTGTCCACCAAACTATTCAGTCACAGATTTTAATAGTTACATAGCAATTTCAAGGTATATAAAAACGGTTCCTCACTCAGATATTGATTATAGCCCACACTTAATTATGGAAAACACTCCCCCTAAGTTGTACCCATGAGAGACTTGTCAGGAGCTGTTACTAGGGTCAGGAGTTTTCCCTGTGAACTGACCATGAAAAACTCCTGGCCCCTTATTATTACCCATATTATCCATGAGGTGACATCAGTCCCAAAACAAGACTGTATTTTGTGTTTGGATGTCTCATACACTCGCCACTTATAATCATCTATCCCTGGCATTATCATGTCAATTAAATATCTTACTGTAGTACACCTACAATGAAAGTGTATTATTCATTTCAGTTTGGTTTACTTTTGAATAGGTTGTCTGTCCAGTGATGTTGTTTTGTTGACCACAGTGCTTTAACTACACCTAGAAGTACAGGGAAGTGGAGTCTCCTAATCCTCAACACAGGCCTTTTGTGTTACATTGTAATTGCGTTGTAGATCCAACGACCATTTAGGAGTAAATAGAATCTTTCAAATATAACTATAGCCATCAAATCTAGCCATATGTCATTGCCTGTCTTCACGGGATACCAGTAGAAACAACATAATCCCCTGTAAATCTCAAACTTCACACAGCTATTGAGTCGACCACCCAGTGGCTGTGGCCTGTCTTGACCCAATGAGAGATTGTTTTTATTTTGTCACAAGTTTTGCTCTAATATGGAGGCAGTGCGCATCCTCGCATTAGGAGCAGAGGTTCTCTGAAACCTATTGACTGTTTTGAAATAGCTTAACTATTTCCTTTTTATGATCACAAGTTTGCATGGAGTTACCAATGCTGAGTTTAGACAGAGCTGGATTCCTAAGCTTCCCCTCAGTCTCAATCAACACAAAACACAAAAGCATCAGCCAGAACACGATGAAGATGTAAAACTACAGAATACCCTCGCAAACGACTAAACAACAAACGCTACACAATCTCCCAAATGTCACACAAAGCATGACCACATGGCTCACGTATCCCTCCCCTCAATCTCTGTCTCTACGTCCACCTCTCTCTGTATCTCTCTTTATCTCTCCCTCCTTCCCTTCTCATTATTCTGTTGGTTTCTCTAGTCCTGTCCAGTGGTGCTGTGTGTGTGCGGTGGTGGGCTGTGCTGTTTAATGCACTGCAGGTTGGCTCCAGCAGCAGCAGGTTTGACCAGATAAGAGAGCAGCTCTGCCTTCATTCTGATAGGGGAGAGGAGAAGAGAGGATTAGAGAGAGGAGAGGAAAGGAGTGAGGAGAGGAAAGGAGAAGAGAGAGGAGAGGAGGGGTGGGGAGAGAGAGAGAGAGCCTATGGAAGAAGCCTAGTGCCTCCAACCCCTAGGAACTAAGGCAAGGAGCAGCGCTCAAACCTGGATCCGTGGCTCCCCCTGTGTCTGACACACAGTAATGCAGACACTAGAGTGGATCATTTTAGAGCTCATGTTTGGGTAAGACGCCAGTGCCACCACCAAGTTGGTAGCCTGGCGTGCCAGGCTTGTAGGCTCTGTCGTCAGACACACAGCTGTTAACGAAGACTAACAAGGCAGTGCTCCATGTTAATTGAACCAACATGGATTTGTACAACCCAAACAGCTTTTCAACCCCCATTAGACAGACAGGCAGACATAAACAACCGGCTGCTCATGGATGTTGAATTAGGTACAACTGTGGAGGGTATTATTTCCGTGAGGTCACATTTCACAGTTTCAAACGATTGTACGGCAGAAACCCATAAAAATCACAGATTACCTCACTATGTCAACAAACCCAGTGAAGCCAGCAGAACGTACTTGCATTAAAGAGGCTATTTCACAAATGAAAAGAACACCCAACTCCTTTCTTGTGTTGTTTCTCTTCCTCAATGCCTATGCAGAAACCTGGATATTTTTAGCCAGATCAGATACCCTGTGCGCCCACCAAAGAGCGTTTTCTGGCGTGAAGCATCAGCGCCTGTGATCTCTGTGTCCTCCCCTTCACCAGGCCTAGTCATCTGACATTGTTATCAATGGGAGCCCAGCTGCAGCCCGCCTCATTCATTCCAGATAGAGCGTGGATGGTTCACGTTATTGGAGTGGCGGTACAATGGGATGCAGGGTTTAGTCTGTAGAGCCCCTGAACATATGGGAGACAATCAGCACATTGAGGCAGCTCTCAGCCCCGGTGTGCCGCTGAATGGGAGTCGGGTGGCATTGTTTGCACACCGCACTGGCTGCATCAAGAGCCCAGACAGCCTCCAGAGTGACTCATCCCTCCACCGCGAATAGGCTTCTTCTCAAGTTATGAGGAAGAATGTCTTCCCCTCATTATGGGCCATGACGAGGCTGGGGGACATGTTTAAATATGCACCACGACACATTGCTTTCTCACTGTCTAATATTCACACAGCCTGGCTGCCGATTATGCAGATGGACTGAGGGTGAGCAAATGGACATCATGCAAATAGGAAGACATTAATATCTATGAAGTGGAGGAAGTCAGAGGAGAAACACGAAGACGATATTGGAATAGCTGTAGAGATGAATCAACATTGGCTCTCTTTGAGGATCATTATCATTGGTATGAAATCTTCTCTCAGAGCCATGAGCGTAAGATTAAAATGTACTTAAATTCAAATACATTTATAACGTTTTTACTGCCATAGAAGAGGATAAAATCCTACTCCTGGTTTAAGTGATATAAAAACCTTAAAGGATCTGTTAATGTTTCCTCCAGTGCATTTCCTATATGCGCAATAAACTATGGTATCTTTTGTCAGTTAAAAAAATTATGGTTTATCAAATGATTGACACATGGACACACTGAGATGGACACAGCAACATGATACGTTTGACATATTTCTCTATTTGTCTCCGCTTCTAAGCCAACATACACCATCTTGTGAAGACAGAACAGAGGAGGGCCAAATTCACACCGTAAATTGAAAGATATGATTCCGTCACAGCAAAGATAACAAATGTGGGTTAAGTGCCTTGCTCAAGTGCACATAGACAGATTGTTCACCTTGTTGGCTTGGGTATTCAAACCAACAACCTTTCGGTTACTGCCCCAACCGCTCGGCTACCTGTTGCCCTTGTATAATATAACCCGGTCTTCTGATTCGGGAGAGTCACAAGGCAAGACAAACAGCTTAAAACAGACACAATGAAATCAGTGAGGAGCTTTAGGCGCCACCGTGTGGATAAAAATGACAATCACCTCGAGATTTTCCATGCATTCATTCCTCAGTGAATGTGATCCACCTCCATCATTAGGAGTTCATTCTGAATTAGTAGCCCTGTGTACAAGCTACAGAAAACAAAATAAGTTGCCCCACAGCAGAGTGAGAGGGGGAAAAAAACTAAATTTCAGCCACCCAAGGCTGTGTGTGTGTGCCTTTTGTCTGGACAGGGGGGGTTCTAATGAGTTCCAGATGCATTTGGTGGGGTTCCCTCACTCCCTGTAACTGTAATGTTTCTCACTTGGGAGCACAGAGACTGAAATAGCACACAGAAACAATGAGAGTCTGGGGAGACCATGTACATGAAAAATGTTGGGCATTTTTACAACCAAAATTGAACATTTGACAAACGGAAGATACTGTACTAGCTAGTATGACATAGTGCTATGTGATTATGTTGTTGATATTTCATATCCTCCGTGAACAATTTGAATGTATGGAAGAAAGTGAAAATATATGTCCTAAATTAATATGGTATAAGAACGGCTTAAAGAACGTCTTAAATCTTAATGGGACTACAAGTCATTCCATAATTAATAATGCATACTGTAGATGCGATACGTGTACGTGTACTGACATAAAACCCACAAAGTCATCTCCGTTATATTTACCATGAACACACTTTATTCATCATGTTGTAGTTATGTATTATTTCATTGAAAACAAACAGATAAAAAGGAACTGTTACAGTTTGAAACTCTTATCACATTCTACATGAAGCTGTAACCTTCACTTGAACCAGGACTGATATCGAATGGCTTATAGATACATCCATCTTGTTTCTTTCCTTAACTTAAATCATGAGATTAATATCCTAACATTCTATTCAACATTTAAATAGAAACACAAAAATCACAAGTCTACATTAGTTTCCTGCCATACTGAGACGGGTGGTTTCATTTAATGTGGTGTAGCGTACTAGCATGCACAGTGAGTAGGCAAAAGGAAAATATAACTTTACTAGACATCAACATCACAGAGGAGAGAACTGAAATGCCATTGAACGTGTTACTCGATAACAAAGTCCTATTCTAAAAGCCTTGCATTGAGCATCCCATTGGTCTTATCATTACGTGCCTGTATGGCATGGTACATTTAAGAGCTAATAGGACTAACCCTTAAGGAGATATAGTAATAATACAGTAATATTAGTCTTCCTACATGTCTCTGGAAAAGGGGGTACATTGTTGTATTACAGTCGTAGCAATAGGATAGATGAGTATTTACATGGGACTTCACTGACACTATTAAACAGGTACCTTGTGTTATTGGTTCTGAATAAATACACAAAGGCATGAATACATACAATAATTCTCGTTCTAGTGGGCGGTTCAATTCCAGTTTAATTCAGCACCAAGTACTGTTTTTATTTTGTTCACACACACATGCACACGCCGTGCGCACACTCACTCACACAAACACACACACACACACACACAGTTAGCTGAGGGTGTGTCAGCCAACATAATTTGAGCACAATTCCTTTATTTGCCAAATGTCAGAATTCAATTAAATGGGGTGTTTCATCTGATCTGAGAATTCTCTGTAAGATCTACAGAGATCTATAATTTATGGAGTGTATTTGCTTCTTTTAGGTGATATTTTCTTCACACAGTTGATATCAGTGATTATCATCAAAGGTGAAACCTGGTAGCCATTGTCTCCTGCAGCGTTCACAATATAGCTTTCAAAGCATTTTAAACATCTCCATACCTTTCCTCTATCTGCAAGTCACAAATTAATTCCAAGAGGATGTAAGAGAATTCTTATTCAGCTTCAATTTGAATCCCTGTGTGTGTCCTTTCTTTTTCATCCCTTGACATCAAAAGCCTGGATAGCTTTCATAGCACATGTTCTCCTTGACTTCCTCACAGGCAGATCTAAGTAGTTACATTTAATAGTTACAATGTCCATTAAATAAGCCTTAAGCAACTGCATTGTCAAATACAAAATGATAGGTACAAGAAGGTGGTGACAACTAGATCTCCACACTCTTAGTGAGATTTATCAATGGACACTAGCGATCTAGAAAATCGGAATCTATGCTGGGACAAGCACAACAGGCTAATTCTGAAGGTCGGACTTGTTATAGAAACTAGAATTCAGACGAGACAAATATGTTTTGAAGGGATTGTGCCATGTGTGTATAAAAACTCTGGTGTGTGTGTTGGTGTGTTTCTGTTCCCCTCTTTTATTGAGGGAGGTTTTTACGAAATGGTTACCCTAGAAACCAGAGAGCCGATCCCTTTGGTCCCCTAAAGAGATGTCTTGCTGAGGTCAACCTTGACAGGCAGTGGTCCCGCTTCCTCGCTCTCCTCTGGTTGGTCGATGGCTACAGCAATCACAGGGGTCAGATAGTAGGGGTTGACCTTCTGGACGTCATCCAGAAACTCATTGTCTCCGTTGATGCTCAGCTGGAAAAGGAATCAGTTATTCATTCAAATCGATAGAAATGTTCCCATTGTCTCTAGGCCTAATTCATCTCAGGCAAACACATGTTAAAGCTGGAATCAGTATTGGTGAAACTGCCACATCCATTTGCGATATTACAATAACAAAGAAATTCCTTAAAACAATGAAAAATGTTTGTTTCCCTAGGACATCATGCACACTATTGCACGCGCGATAGAAGAGCAGAGTATGAATTGCAAAATAAATGTATCACGATGCTGAATGCTACTCTCCTCCATTTCATAAACAAAACAAAAACAATAACAAATGTTCAGTGGCTCTGTTTCCCCTCATGCAGACTCCAGCTTTCAGGTAACACTTCAGTGAGTTAACAATTAATCTAACACAGGGGAAATGAAGTTACATAGATGGTTAGCTGTTTTTAATCTAAAAGACAGAGTTTGCCAATATGACTCAGGTTTTTCGTGATGCTGTTCTGGTGCTGTGTTTTACTGTGTTGTGAGGTGCTGTGTTTACCTCTGTTTTGATGTGCTGTTCAGGTGCTGTGACCAGGCTGGCACAGCTCAGCCACAACATCACCATGATGGACAGGAAGAGACAGGCAGCCAGGATCCAACGAGGCAGCCCAGAGCGCCTGAGAGAAAGGGGAGGTCCTACAACTCAGAAGACCTCTAAAACAGAGGGAACGAAATGGGTTGATTTGGGCAGATGACTGTTCTTGTTCAATATTTCCTCACCTTGACATGCAACCCAGGAAGTCATGCTCAGCGGTGGGGTCCTCTGTATGTTGCTGGACTGCTGGGTGCTTCCCCTTGCCTCCCGCCTTGGCTGCTCCCTTCTCCCCATGTCCTTTCACACCTGCACAGAGGTGAACACTTATGAGCAACAGACTTTTTGAGGAAGTGTAACAAATGTAACCTAATTTCATCCCTCTAGAGATCAATAAAGCATATTCAATTCAATGTAATCCTCCTTTAATGCATTGTATACTATATGTCCTACAGGTCTTATTATGATTTGTACATTATGGGTCTCGATGTGTGACAGAGTTACATGCCACAACACTGCAGGCGGTTGGTGTCTCACCATGGGGTCTCTGTGTGTGGGAGTGGACCTGTGTCCAGGGCTTGTCTGCCACATTGGAACGGGGAGCCTGCAGCTCCGGCAGAGTGTACTCAATCTCTGGTTGGCTCTGGTAGGAACAACAAACAAAGTCAATTCAGGCACTAGTAATTACACACAGTAATCACTGAAAAAGTGGCATAAAAATGTCTGTTTTACACAGTGAGGTTAGACCATAATTAAGTCTGGACTAAGAATACTCAATGAACAGCTAAACACGACAGGGAGAAATACACACAACTGCAGACTTAGATGTAGAGGATACTGCCACATGTACTCAAACAAAGAGAGGACTCGCTGATTATAGGAGAACATTGCATTTTTACAAAATGTGTGCTGTTGCAAGCCAGGCACTGTGTACCTCAGCCATCTGTGAAATTAAGCCTGATAGACTTCCAAACTACCAAACAGTACAAAACAGTACTTCCAAACAGAACAAAACAGTACTTCCAAACAGTACAAAACAGTACTTCCAAACAGTACTTCCAAACTACCAAACAGTACAAAAATAAAACCACTTAATCACACCTTATAATGGCTATTCAGGTGGCACTGAGCCCTCCTGAGGTGTAGATTGTATAGAGCAGATTGTATGGATTGTTCTTTGGCACACAGGTGGAGTTTTAAATCAGCATTTCTTTCTCTCTAACTTCATTAAAGGACCCCCTGCTTGCCCATTGCTGAGTCTGTCCTGGTTGGCTGCTCAAGAGCCCCCCAATTCATTCTCTCTGAGGGGAGTGAAAAGGCCACTTGACTGAAGAAAGTGTCTCTGAAAAGAGGCCTTAAAAACAGCAATTGTGCACTACAGTATGTGAGCGAAACTGAATCACTTAGAGTGAAGACAGGGTTAATCCCTATGTCTATACACACAGACATTCAAGTAGGCGCACAAGCACACAAGCACATACACATGCACGCGCGCGCACACACACACACATGCACACACACATTGACCCAGCTCTGTCAGCAGAGCCATCATTGTGCCTTTCATTATGGAGACTGTGTTTCTGGCTCCCCCTGGAGAACTCATTAAAATAGGATTTTGGTTACCCTCTACTGAACCTTTCCCAACAACAAGACGTGAAGACAGAGGAAGTCATTTTTTTAAAGAAAAAAGAATAATCTTGACACACAGGTCTATGTATGCATGCGTAGTATGACAACTGAAAATAAAACGTATCAATCAGCGTTTGAATAGTCTATGGGTCAATGAATGTGAGATAAACAAAGAGAAAAGGAAATAAATTGGTCAGATATAGTAATTTAACTGAGATGACCTATGTGGAAGAGAATAAGGTTTGGTCTAACAAAAAGTCATAGCTATTCAGACAAACTATTGTTATTTTCAAAGTCATTTCAGGACCAGTTTTAGCGATAGCAAGGATTTTACGGAGCGCATTGGATCCAGGTGTAATATTGGGGGGAAAGGTGTTGGGAAGAGAAGAGTGAACATTTGAGAATGTTAGTAGTTATTGGCTGCAGACTGGAAATCTTGCCATCAGTAAGAGTAGGCCTCCTGATGTACATCTGGCATGCATTATGCCACAGAATGCCAAAGGTGCTCTGGCTATAGAGGCACAAAGACCAACAGGAAGGAGGGATCCTTTTCCAAAGTAACAACCTCCCTTCTCTTATTTGATCTTTTTGGGTTACTTGGACTCCCTTTTTTCTTCGAGAGGGGGATGTCATAGAAGTAGTATCTATGTATGTCCCTATTTCCTTCAAGGGTACCCTGCATCATGTGAATGGTGGACGCGGAAGGAATTGAAACAAGACCCCTTTTCCAAACAAGCGTTATCCCCCCAATCAGTGATGAGAGGGCCCTGTCGGCTGTGTTTACTCCCTCTAAGCCCAGAGGAAACAGCTTGATTCTCGCTGATTACCTTGGAGGAGCACTCCTGAAACACTGGGAGGCTAGGATGGCATGAATACGTGTGATTAAGAAGGAGGCTGCCACTTAACCCATGTCAAATGTGGGTAGGAGAGGGATGGATGTTCCCCAAGCTGGAGTTCAGCCCATTGTCTGAGATACAGCTAAAGGGAGCTGAGGAAGGGAGAATCTGCCGCTTGTGGGACTGAGACTCAAACCGCCTCCCTCAGACACAGGTGGCTTGCCTGGAGCAATCAGAGAAGCTGCTTTGATCACAGTTGCATCCAAACACATAAACTTTTGGAAAATGTTGTGGGTAACCCACATTGATATAGAACCCAGATGGTATATGTGCGCTACGTTAGCCCTCTAAATGTAATGGACCTGGTATCAATCTTCAGACATTTGTGTGACTCAAGACCACATTAGACCTGTGAGCTAAAGCCTCAATAGCTCTTGGAAATAGAGTCTCAGTTCTTTTGAAAGTAGTTTTGGGAATCACCTCTGCACATCACATAGCAAAATACACCTACATCTATTGGCTCCTTAGTGAATTAAAAGTCTTATTTGTTCAAATGACTGATTAACTGAAGGAGAGCACAAGTAATTCCACTATGAACTGATTCAAATAGAAATCACTTGGCCCAAATAAACGTGTCATACTGAACACTGCATGAAGACCAAGTGCCATTCATTCCACAAGTTGGCTCTCTCACAAACTCTTGAAAACTCAAAGGAACTTCATAATACATTTATTTTTGTCCTATTCACTTCAACTCCAGTAGTGCACTGTGCTGCCTTTGAATGGCCCTTTTTGAGAACTTACTAAAACTGCTACATAATGTGGACAAACTGCTAGCATAGTGGGTCTCCTAACCATTTCCTGTTTGTTTTGCATCACGCCTAAGGCTACAAGTCATCATGGTCCTCCTAGTGAGTCCATACACCCTGACATCCTACCCAGCCCTCTGCTCTGCAGAACCCACTCATTCTGAATGTCTGCAGTTGTGATTTGTGTTGCAGTGGTGGCTTGTCTTCTCTTTCAGCTGTCCCTCAGCCTTAGTGCTTTTCTGTTGTTTCTTTGCCCCCAGTCAATTTGTCAAGAGGGTGGCAGCCAGCCAGTTGCCCACTAAACACAGGCCTGCTAGCCAGCTCAGAGCCTGTGGAGCCTGCTCTCGCCTCTGCTAGCATGTTACGTCCATAAAACACAAGCATCCATCCATCACCCCTAAGGCTAAAGAAAGAAATCGCACGAAGACTGTTCATCATTTCATGTTGTCTCACCACGTGTCTTTTTATTACTGGATTTACAGATCTCGGTTGTCCTTCTCTATAGATTCAGCCAGCCTGTCTTGACTTAGCCATCACCTATCAAGTAAATCATATACAGAACTGATCCCACGCCATTTTGACCCTTATGTTTGAGTTGAGTTCACCTCTGTTGCCCCCAAGGTTTGAATTACAGCTGTACCCCCAATAGTCACTGTGTAACTTGAGTCCTGACAGTGTCTCACCTGGAAGACAACCACCTTGCCGTCATCGGCCTGCAGGTAGAAGGTCCAGGTAGAGGAGATGAAGCTCTGAGCAGAGCTGACGATGTCGTTAAACCAGCTCGACACGGTGTCCATGACAGAGGGGGGCTTGGGACGGTGGGCCATGGCCTTCAGCTGCAGGGAACAACAGTTTGAACTGTCTAAGTTTAGGTGCCATTATTTCCTCTGGCAAAAAAAGTCACGGTGTGTGTGTGTGTGTGTGTGGCCTACTGAATGGCTACTGAATGCCCATGCTAACCTTCCTCCTCTTGATCTCAGGTTCGGAGGGCTGGCTGGCACAGCCGGTGCTGCAGGCCTCCTGCTCCAGCAGTTTGCTGTATGCTTCCTGGCATGCTACAGAGACAAAAAAAGGGGGTAGAAGAGAAGGCAGGGAGGTGTGGGCAAAAGAAGGGAGGGGAGAGAGAGAGAGAGAGAGAGAGAGAGAGAGAGAGAGAGAGAGAGAGAGAGAGCGAGAGAGAGAGAGAGAATACAAAGAAGTTAAAGAGAAAATGCATCCCTATTCACCCCTCCCTACAGTCATCAATATCAGAACATTTGAGCATCTACTGCCGGGACCAGGGAGGACAGCAGATAACAGGATTGATTTTCAATAAACAAGTCACCAACTGAGTGAACAGCTTCAATTAAGCCACACACACACACACACACACACACACACACAGGGTTCCGTTAATGTCATGTTGGCCCTGGTACAGGCACATGAATCAAGTGCTTTCTGGCCTTGAAGCATAGCTTTTGATTTTTTTGTTTGTTTACCTCCTTGACACTCCTCCCTGCTGGTGTTGAAGCCAGCATTGCCATTCACAAACTGACATATGGAGTAGAGACGACAACCACGGTGACAGGCATTCAGTATGGAGTCCTTCAGGAGAGAGAAAAACATAGGAGTTAATTATGACTATTCAAACAAAGCAGATATCCTCAAAGAGAATGAGATATTGTCCCGGATTTGTGTGTGATTAATTAGATAGACAATTAGATATGCCTATGCCACAGAGGTATTTCAATTGGATAATGTTACAGACTAAATATTTTAAATGAGGTGAGGAATTATTGATCTTAGAGGCACACATGGAAAGTACTGCAAATGTCGTGCCAGGGAATGTTGTGATGAGTGAAGAATAACAATCACTTGGTCACAGCTTCCGCCAAGCCTGGTTCTACTACAGAAGAACGAAACAGCGCCCCCAAGCGACTGACACAGGAACGTGAGCGACAAAGTGATCCCCCCCTGTCCGACCATCAACGGTTTACAGGCGTATTACAGTGTCATCCTTTCGATTTACTGCGTTATTCCCTGTTCGTTGTGGGTCTAGCGGGACTTTATTCTGACCCAGGATGCACGGTTCCTTTTTATAGGTATTTATTTGCTTACTACACTGTGGCAACTATAGTCCTATGAATAAAATAAACGGAACATTGTTCAAGCACTATTTGTCACTAAGGTGTTGTTCAAATAATACGCGCACATCAAAGGCATAGTTTAGGGTCTATAAACTGGTGCAGTGTTCTAAAAACAGGTGATTCCGCATAGTTCACTGTGATCCATTTTGCTGCTCTGCACTGCCCTGCATGATGTCTGAACCACACCTGAGCTGAGCCGAAACGATGATGTGTAGTTGGGAAAATAATAGCCTAGCTGAGGATGTTACCGTTATAGGCTAAAGACACTAATAATCCATTAGTCTACTTACAGGCTATAAGTATTTTTTAAATTGTACATTATTTAAGATTATTCAAACATGAATATTGTAATTAATGATATATTATGTACATATCCTGCATATTGCTGTTCATCGACAAATAATTGCAAATGACAATAGGCTCTATTGGAGAATGCCATGCTTGGTCTGGTGCCCTCACAACAATTTTACGACTGGGTTTTATATGAACACACATAAATGATGTAATGAATGTGTAAATCAATCCAGAGGAAGCAGGGGGTAGGCTATATGGATATAATGGAGGATCAGAGCTGTGGAAAGAATAACAATTAGATGCGTCATAAAATGATATTTTCGGTCAAATCGTGCATGATAATGTCCACTTAGTGCAGAAATTAAGTTAGGTAGTGTAGCCTAGCCTACGGTTGATACGATTTAGGATACGCATGTCATTTAGTACAAATGTGGGCCTTCGTTACGCATTAGCCATGCTACATTTACACAACAGATTGCCAGCACTTAAAGACTAAAGGCAAGTCTATAGGTTATCGATATACCGTATTCAATTTCGGACACAGTCGTCGAAACGTAAGAACTTATTATAGCAGCGATTCAAGCACGAAAACAGACTTTTCGTCACATTGATATGTAGCCGAATATATACTGCTATTCTGCTATTCCCCAATGAGGTCTATATCGTTTCCAAGTATCACTTACTTTAGCTGGGCTTTTGTTTTTGATGGTGATCTGGCATTGCTTTTTGCAGTAACTGATGTCGCCTAGTTGGTTGTCAAATAGATCAGAAGACGCAGCCGCCAGCCCCGCCAGAAGCAGGCAGACGACAGCGGAGACAACGCACACCCTGCCGCTGAACTGAAGCATTTCCAAGCCGGATTTGATCACCACAGTCTGTACGAGCACTGGCACTTTTAGTGGACTCTGGGCTTCTCTGATGGATGTTGCTTCAACCCGATTGCTATCTGCTTCGGTAATCTTGTGCTATGGTTTCGTGGTGTCGTCACTCCAAACATCATCACTCACACGCTGCTGCGCGTGCGGTCTTCACTTCACACAGTGCAAATCCTCTGAGGTGCATACAGTGGATTCGGAAAGTATTCAGACCCCATCGCTTTTCCAAATTTTTATATATTACAGCCTTATTCTAAAATTGATTAAATATGTTTTTTTCTTCCCTCATCAACCTACACACAATACCGCATAATGAAAAAGCGAAAACAGGTTTGTAGCAATTTTTGCTAATTTATGAAAAAATAAATAACATAATTACATTATTTACACAAGTATTCAGACCCTTTGCTATGAGACTCGAAATTGAGCTCAGGTGCGTCCTGTATCCATTGATCATCCTTGAGATGTTTCTAAAACTTGATTGGAGTCCACCTGTGGTAAATTCAATTGATTGGACATGATTTTGAAAGGCACACCTGTTTATATCAGGTCCCACAGTTGACAGTGCATGTCAAAGCAAAAACCAAGCCATGAGGTTGAAGGAGTTGTCTGTAGAGCTCTGAGACAGGATTGTGTCGAGGCACAGATATAGGGAAGGGTACCAAAACATTTCTGCAGCATTGAAGGTCCCCAAGAACACAATGGCTTCTTAAATAAAAGAAGTTTGGAACCATCAAGACTCTTCCTAGAGCTGGCCACCCAGCCAAACTGAGCTCCAGAGTTCCTCTGTGGAGATGGGAGAACCTTCCAAAAGGACAACCATCTCTGCAGCACTCCACCAATCAGGCCTTTATGGTATAGTGGCCAGACGGAAGCCACTCCTCAGTAAAAGGCACATGACAGCCTGCTTGGAGTTTGTCAAAAGGCACCTAAAGGACTCTCAGATTATGAGAAACAGTCTCTGGTCTGATGAAACCAAGATTGAACTCTTTGGCCTGAATGCCAAGCGTCACGTCTGGAGGAAACCTGGCACCATCCCTACCGTGAAGCATGGTGGTGGCAGCATCATGCTATGGGGATGTTTTTAAGTGGCAGGGACTGGTAGACTAGTCAGGATCGTGGGAAAGATGATCTGAGCAAAGTACAGAGAGATCCTTGATGAAAACCTGCTCCAGTGCACTCACTGGAGTGGGGTGGGGTGAAGGTTCACCTTCCAACAGGACAATGACCCTAAGCACAAGGCCAAGACAACGCAGGAGTGGCTTTGGGACAAGTCTCTTAATGTTCTTGAGTGGCCCAGCCAGAGCCAGGACTTGAACCTGATAGAACATCTCCGGAGAGACCTGAAAATATCTGCGCAGCGACGCTCCCCATCCAACCTGACAGAGCTTGAGAGGATCTGCAGAGAAGAAATGGGAGAAACTCCCCAAATACAGGTGTGCCAAGCTTGTAGCGTCACACCCAAGAAAACTCAAGGCTGTAATCGCTGCCAAAGGTGCTTCAACAAAGTACTGAGTAAAGGGTCTGAATACTTATGCAAATGTAATATTTCATTTTTTTTTTTTTTTATATATATTTGCAAGCATTTCTAAAAAGCTGTTTTTGCTTTGTTATTATGGGGTATTGTGTGTAGATTGATGATGGGGATTTTTTTTTTAAATCCATTAGAGAATAAGGCTGTAACGTAAATTTTTTTGGAAAAAGTCTAGAGTTCTGAATACTATCCGAATGCACTGTAGGCCTACAAACTAAGCATTCATAAAATGTATGATTCAATATATATATCATGGGGTAAAAGAGACATTATTTGCACTAAATTATATTCTATCAATTATTTAACCGGTATGTAAGATAATGCTTATATTTATGCGTAAAGATGCCTTCCCTTATTCACAACGCATCTGTAAATAGGAGGAGATTGAATTATTGCAATAATGAGTCTAATGAGATGCAAGATAGTAAATAATTAAGTATACAAATACGACTAATACAGAGACCACACCTGATGGCACAGTGCAGCTCATGGGAAATGCCAACTATTGATCCACAGTCTTTTATGCTATAGCCTTAACAAGTATTATATTATAGGCCTATAATATATATGTAAACACTTTTAGGAATTTTAAACATGCATAGCCTAGTTATTAACTATAGCCTACTGTAATACCCCCTTACAATTAAATGCCACTCTTTACCCTTTTGTCATGTGAAAAGTGAACAAAACACATTTGCACCACATTAAACTTTGTTTTTATAAACATCAAAATAGCATATTTAGTCTATTATTCTAATGAGTGCTTTGGATAGGTTGGATCCTGTACAGTGTAAGAATGTTCCATGTAACCTGTATGAATTTATCTTTTCTTTTGATTATAGGGCCTTAAGAGAACTTTAATCACATTTCCCTATAAACCCCATGCTGTGTTATAGTGAATCGAATCACCTGCCTAGCATAACAATGAAGTAAACCTAAACATAAAATCGATGGGGGTGTATTAGAATATAATAAAATAGAACAGATACTTTCAAATGGGCTATTGAAATGTTTTTTATTTTCTTTTGGGGGGGAATGGATATGACAAAATATAGAGCAATAATGACTTGAGACTGTGTGGGAAGACAAGGGAGGGGCTTATAAAGTATCAACTTGAATGTTTTAGCTATTGAGGCGTGCACCAATGCAAACCCTCACTAAACTAAAGGCAAACCTTAAATTACTTTCATACAACCACTGTTTATCAGTTTATCCGCACTTACATACGGAGCTCCGACGTTCGATGTAAACGTAGTTCCTTCGTTAGAATCAGACTGTTGATTCAACGTTGTTGGAGAGCTGGGTTTCAATTCCTTCGTTTTCTCCCTTAGGAGTGTGGTTTTAACCCACGTAAGAGGGAAAGAAAGGACAAGAGAGCGAAAGGACACGAAAAAGGCTATCTGAAACATGATCTCCATGTTGTGTCTCATGCTGTTTGTTCCACGTGTGTTCTCCTCATCGACACGTAAGTACAAAACTCTGAAGTGTGATATTGTGAGAAGCCGACTACCAAATTTACCATAAGCCCGTTCCGGGTAGACTGATTTGAAGGGGAGGGGCGCTACCCCATTTGTCAACAAAAAAAGTTACATCTAATGTACATGGTAAGAATGGGTTAGATACATTGTATGTACATTGTGTAAAGGCACGAAACACAAGACTCACTGAATCACAGGTGTCCACTAGTGTACTTGCCAAGTTATCACATGTTTGACCTGTAATAAAGTAAATAACACATATTTATACAATAACACATATTTATACAATAACACATATTTATACAATAATGAATGAACAGATGACGAGTGATATTTGAAGGTGTCATACTTCTAGATTTGTTGCTGTCCAAAATATAGGGCATTGTGGATTTGCCGATAAATGGTAAATAATTGGTAATAACTACTTAGGCTATGTCTAATGCAACAAGTCTGCACAAATGTATTCAAAGGAGATTATGGCATTGTACAACTGTGTGCATGACTAAATGTAAACTATTTTCCATTGATATTTCAGATCTTGAAATCAATAGGCTATTCTGTGACAATCTTCCACAGACAAAGTGAATGCGGAATCATTTTATATCTACAGTATTGCATTTCATTGTAATGCATTATTGGACTTATAGCACCGAAATAACAGAGAAATGTGCCACAAAGGTTTTCAAGTTCAACATTTCAAGTTTATTTGAAATTCCTAATAAATTAATTTACACGATTTGTGTAACAATACATAAAGTGGAAATATCAGTGCACTGAATTCAGCACAATTTGTCTCACACCAAGTCCTCTTTAGCCCAGGCAGACTCATAGTGAGCAGCATATTGGCACATATGTTAGATAGCTTGTCCACCGCCCACCAAGAGCACACTTAATAAACCTTACATTAACCCTTGAATCTCCCCCAAAGGAACCGAGTGGTAACATACATTTCAAACAGTATCACTTCTCAGGGCATTTCTCATGAAGCATTAATCATAAGACAAGAGTCAGAAGAGTAAAGGATTAGTGAGGATGGAAAAGCATTAAAGAATTTGACCAACAACCTTGTCTGACCTCTCCAGGTGATCTCCCAACAGTTTCAGCCCAGGACCCATAAATCCACTTCATTACTCTCAGGTCATAAATATCGCCAGCTCTTCTCCGAATTGGAGTGTTTGCGCTCAAAAAAATAGCAAAGGTTGCTTATGATTCATTATCTTTTCACTCTGAACAGACATGAGATCAAGAACAAACCTTTTCAAGCAAATCAAATCAAAGTTTATTGCCATACATGTTAAGCCATCATCACCTCTAGGAGTGCAGCCCATATAAAGTAAAGTGTCTCTGTGTGTCTCCCCCCCAGAGGGGGCTGTAATCTTCCCCCAAGACCCAGCATTGTGGATGGGCTCCAGCCTGACGGCCACGTGCACAGTGAGCCCCGAGCGGGGGCTGCATGCCAACACTATGTACTGGACCCTTAACGGGAAGAGACTCCCAAGTAGCACCTACGGCCTGCTGAGCACCAACGGCCTCAGTGTCACCCTCCACCGCCTCAACGGCTCCCAGCAGCAGTCTGGGGACAACCTGGTGTGTCACAGCAGAGACGGACATGTCCTGGCTGGCTCCTGTCTGTACGTGGGCAGTAAGTGTCAGATTGGCCCTGGAGGCCTCAACCACTTCTTCTGGGGACAAGTTGTCAGTACATTTAATCCACAACAAAATTATATTCCCCCTCCAGATTTAGTCCCTCCTTAAATTTGGGTGAAAATGACAAATCTGAACCAATTCTGTGATGTTCTGAAAAACTGCATTATGACACTTCATCGTGCATTAAAAGGGGTGTGCTCAAGAGGACAGCGCTGTGGGGTAACAAGGAGATATTGGCAAATGCATTTGTTTGTTTGCATCAATACTGTCTGAGTAAGCAGCTCAGGGCTCTGCATTTACAAATATATATATTTTTTGCCTTTTTGATGATAAACTGTGTGTTTGCTATGATTTTAAAGAACCACTGAACACTCCGATTGGCACGTGTTTTTCTGTTGCTCATTAGAAAAACAAGATTTCAGTCTCGGAGGTGTGTTTTCTGACTGATTCCGCTTACGGTTAATGATGTTTGTCCCCCATGAGACACTGTAGACGCAGATTATTTCACTTCCTCAAAATCCCCAGAATTAATCTAAGATAACTAAAATACGAAATCTGTAATTCATTTAGACGTTTTTGCCGATGATGTTTTAGTTGCGCAATTTTAAATCTAACTAAGGTGTTTGGTGCAGTATTTCTCAAGTAAAAAATGTGCGACATGTTGTCTTATGTAAACAAAGTCGGCCTGCTGGGCAGGTCTGTCTCAATGTCTATGCTATTGGATAGAGAGCAATTACTGCATCTGTTCACCCCATGTTTGAGGGCAAATGTAAACCCAACCAAACCCAATCGTCAAATCAAAACCCAACCATAATTTACCCATTGTGACGCACAGATGTTCCATACTCCATTTTAGACAAGACAAAATAATCCTATTTACACTTTGTAGTCAATTTTGACAACAGAATAACTATTTCTGACTTATATCGATGTCACATAGGCCGTTTTCAAAGGGATTCATTGCTTTTTAAAGGCAGTCGCTCTTTAAAGCCTGTTATATTACCCCACTCTAATCTGTAGTGTCTCCCAGCACAGAATGTAATGCTGTCTTTGAATCATACCCCAAAGCCTCAGTTTAGCTGCTCAGTAGGTTGTAATCAGCGCCACTACTTTGCTTCTCTCTCTACATCTGTGTTTGATAGTCTATCATTGAGAGGAAATGAGACAGGCAGCTGAATCCTCTAGCCTGTCGTCTGAGGTTAAGTAATGTGCCAGTGCATGGGTGTCAAACTTACGCTCCACTGGCCGGGTCCAGGCCACAAAAAAAAAAATATATATATATATAAAATTCTTATTTTTATTTATTATAAATATTTTTTGGGGTCGGGTGAAACGAATTCAATATACTTTAAAATGACTAAAACCAGATCGAAACTGTTTAAAAATGTTAATGGACCTACATTCATACAGTTTCTTGACCGTGTCCAGCCCACTAATAATAGCCGAAATGAAAGCTAGACAGTCAGGGAGCTTCGAAATTGTTAAAAACTATGGATAGAGGAAAACGTTTTACTAATTTTGACGGCGAGGAAATATAACCAATTTTCAGTGCAGCCCTCCGGACCTCGTTGAAGACCGAATGTGCCCCCCATGGCAAAATGAGTTTGACACCCCTGTGCCAGTGTATCATTATGGGATTGAGTGACCATTTATACCCGTTGTGATAAGAACTATTATAGTGATGTATTTGTTGTGGTTCAAAACCACTTTGTTTAATTTATACTAGGGATTATGAGTGACAATTTCATGCTTTGTATGATACACAACCACTGTGATTAGTTACTGAGAAAACCATGTATTTTCACTGTTAATGTGCAGTGCCCCCGGAGAAGCCGGTCAACCTAACCTGCTGGTCCCGAAACACAAAGGACCTGAGCTGCAAGTGGACCCCCGGTGGTCGGGGTGAAACCTTCATCAAAACCAAATACACCCTCAAGTACAAATTGAGGTGAGAGCCACAGATCTCCAGCATCTCCCAGGTGATCACCCAACCCACCATAATTTCTGCCTAGAAACAATGATAAATGCATCGCCTGGAACACAATTACTTTATTTTACTCACTAGAGGCCTATGTCATTCTGATGAGGCATTTCTAAGACTGCAATTGTGCCTTTTGTACTGCAGAGAGATGTGTAATGGACTTTCATTTGACTCGTAATGCCACTTGCACTGTTAACATTTCATAGTCCAGAGCACACTGAAAATGGTACGCTTCACTAGTTGTTGGCAGTACATTATTTTGACAATTTTAGTACAGATATGATTGTCTTCACGTTGCTGTGTGTTCTGTGCAGGTGGTACGGGCGAGAGAGGGAATGTGAGGACTACAGCACGGGGCAACGCTACACATGTTACATCCCCCGGGACTTGGCCCTCTTTACTCCCTACGAGATCTGGGTGGAGGCGTCCAATCAGCTGGGGACTGCCACCTCTGATGTCATCACTCTGGATATTCTGGATGTGGGTAAGTGGAGTGAGCCTTTGGCCCAGTCTCCCTCCTGCTCCCCAGCCCGCCACACCCCACCCTCACCAGGGCATGAAAGTGTCCCGTCACCATAGTGAAAAGAGGGCGTGATAAATGCTTCTGCTGTTACATGAGTCCTTCATGAGCCCATCCTTTCCTTTTTCTCTCCTCTCCTCCTCGCCTCACTTCACTCTCTAACTCACCGCCAGATCTCCTGCATATGGCTAACACACTTTCATGTGAGAAAGGAATTTTATGTGTTCTCAATCCATCTCTATAACAATATCATCGATTTTGGCTGTGATTATAAAAGATCAACTGACCTGTCGTAAAAGTCCACTAAACACCAGACGTTTGGAAAAAGTGACACAAAAATTATGATGGATAGATAAGGTTGAGGACACAAAACTAAATATCACTTGTTAATTCCAACAACATTTAGCTTGGCCTTGTAGATTTTTGTGTTGTATTACAACGTTGCAGTAAGCCTGTTTACCAAACTAGTTTATGATAAAAAGATGATCATTAGCCATATGTTGCAGTATTGTATAGCTTTAGGATTAAGGCTTGTCCCTGTGAGTAGAAAGAAAACAGTAAGCAATTGACCTTTGTGTTGGTCTGCTACATCCCTACTGTACCTGACACATCTAGAGACCATAGGTAGGTTGGTCGGAAGACGGAGGATTCCTATAACATGATGCATCACTAACCTCTTGTTTTTTCACCCTCTCCACAATGGAAAGAATAAGCTGTGGAATTTTTCTGTGGAATCTTCCTTGATTTTCTGCTCCCCCGGGGGTGAACTTGGTCAAACCAATAAAGTGCATCAGTAAACAAACAACAAGGCAAACCTAAAATGAAGGGAGCTATAGATTTATAGAAAATCACAAATGGGCTGCTGACATTTTTATATGATTCTCCCTCTCTCTCTCCTCTCTCATCCCCCTATCAGCAGCATCAAAGTAATTTACTTATTTGAGAGCCTTATTGCGGAGGGAAAACATGTTTTTTTAATGCTGGAGCGAGGGACAAAAGTACTGTGTGCATAAATCATCAGACTGGGGAGAGAAGGCAGAAACAGACACTGACCTCATTACCCTGCTTCCATAACTACACTCATTAAAAGGACTGGGAGAGGGAGAGGGAGAGAAAGAGAAGGCGAGAGAAGAAGAGAGGGGGGAAGGGAGAAAGAGAAGGCGAGAGAGAAGAAGAGAAAAAGAGCAGGAGAGAGAGAAGGAGAGCGAGGAGTAGATGGAGAGAAAGAAAGAGAACGAGACAGTGAGATAGAAAGAGAGGGAGAGAGAAACAATCAAGTGTAGTGGATAGACTGTGAAATAAAGTGAACTTAAGGAGAGAAGCAAAGTGTTCTGTCAAGAGTACATGAGGGAGACAGCGTTGGTGCTGGACAACAGTACAGCCCAGCCCTGACATTAAACATTCATCACCATGTTTTATTCAAGCATGGTGGCTGTGGTGTCTAGATATAGCTGTAGTGTCTTTACAGTGTGGTACAATATTTACTAGGAGGTTTCTCAGAGGGGAGATTGCTTTCAGGTACACTCTGTTGGGGTCATCCAAAGGATGCTGATCAGTCTACTTGTTCGGTCAGAAATACAGAGCAATATGTACTGCAAAACCTTAAACGACGAAGATTGTATACAGTATTTTAGTGCTTATGAAGCAGTGCTGAGAGTGTGATATACTCTATGTACTGAATTTTGTACTGAGTTTTGTGTTCCGTAGTCTTGGCACGTAATTACACAGCTTTGTGACTAACCTGTGTCTACGTCCCTGTTGTTTCAGTGACTACAGACCCTCCAGACAACGTCCATGTGAGTCGTGTGGGGGAGCTTGAGGACCAGCTGACAGTGCGTTGGGGCAGCCCCCCGGCACTTAAAGACTTCCTCTTCCAGGCCAAATACCAGATACGCTACCGACTGGAAGACAGCACTGAATGGAAGGTAGAGTCGTACTTTATTTCAACATTCAGACAAATTTCTCTCTCTCTCTCGCTTTCTATTCTCTCTCTGTCTCTATGATACAGAAACCCGATGGCATCTTCTATCTGTGTAAATATTTGAGATGCATGAGTGTCAGGTACTTTCGAGGGACTATAGAGCTATATTTGGGCTGTCAAGCCAAGCTTGTGCATGCTTGTTTGTGAGTTCTGTTTCCACTGAAAGATACAAGTGCTATGTATGAAAATCTGATCGCTACTACCGAACGTGTGTGCGTGGTGGTTAATAGCTTCACTGTGAGCGTGTTTTTATATGTTTTCTTTGATATTGCGCTCAGTTGGTGGATGATGTAGGTAACCAGACATCGTGCCGGCTAGCAGGGCTAAGGGAAGGGACAGTATACTTTGTCCAGGTGAGGTGTAACCCAGTGGGGATCTACGGCTCCAGGAAGGCTGGGATCTGGAGTGACTGGAGTCACCCTACAGCTGCCTCCACGCCCCACAGTGGTGAGTAAAGATTTACATAGCTCTTGAAGGGGAAGCATATTATAAGGGCTTATATCGCTGCATTAGCATTTAGTTAGATCAGACATACAGTATATTCTTGCGGGGGCAATTATGACATTCGTGATCACTTGTTACATGCAATGCAATTAAGGGGATATTAATAAAATGATCTTCAATAGTGCACATTGAAGATATTATTGTGGGAGATATGTCGTAATCTTTAATACTTCCCAAAGTTTATTTCTAGATCAAACAGTGTTATTATAGCTCATAAGCCATGGGACATAAAAACTACCCACTAATAATCAACCTTTCATTGCCAAATAAACCAAAGAAACAATAACCTCATCCCAGATTAGGCTTCAACATCCTGGGAAAATGAGATCCAAACCGTATGTGACCCCAGAAAGCCAAACATCAAATGACACGATAGAGATCTTTCATCCGAGGATTAAAAGAACTCAAGCTGAAATTGCAAAGAGCTGAGGGGGACATCTGATAGATAGACTTCTTTTTCACTTTCGTTAGCCTTGAAAGATTGATCAAGTCGAAATGCAGTCTGTCAGTTGCACACAGGGCATTAACACTGAGTGGAAACAGATTTGGGGAATACAACAGCAGATAATGGGTTACATAGGTTATGTGGTATTTACCAGGAAGTTGTTATCAGGCTCTGTTGTTTGCCATGGAGTATTGGTTGTGGCAGGCTTTACAATGTTGCCCTCTACACTGGAAGTGCACCAGATCCATTTTGTGAATCCTTTCTATTGTAGTCATATCAAATCTATTGTAATAAAATTGACTATTCTCAATACTCAGGAGGATGACCTTTCACAATAGCCAGAGCCCAGAGGTCATGCTGAGTTCCTAGCCATGTGTGAGCCACTGACCAATCTGGTCCCACCTGGTTTAGTTGTAGGAAGAGACAGTGTGTTCAATTCCATAAAACCTGAATTGAGGTGTTTACACGATAGCTTTTTTTCCCCATGGTCAAACAAAAACACATAATGGCTCCAGGTACTGCAGGTAGTGCGTGGACAGCATGCAGGAGCTATCCTCTCTATCTAACCTTGTCCTTGACCACACTGCTGCCTTCCTTCCTTCTCCCTGGGCAGAGCCGCTGCAGAGTGGGTCATGTGACCCCAAGCCGGGCGAGCAGAACTCCACCCTGCGACGGGAGCTCAAGCAGTTCTTTGGCTGGGTCCGCAAACACGCATGCGGCTGCAGCGGCATGTCAATCAAACTCTACGACCAGTGGCGGGTGTGGCTGCAGAAATCTCATAAAACGCGCAACCATGTAGGTAAGAATAATATCCCCTTTATTTCTGTTCCAGCTCAGCATAGGCTTCACAGTTATGCACTATGATTATGTACTACTAGGCTACTGTAGCTCCTTATCACAACAACACCCTCTGTTGTCAATGTGTTGAACTCTGCATACACCCCTATTCTCTGACCCCCTTTGTCCTGAATTGTACTTTTGTGTTTTGCGATGTGGTCAGTGCTTTGGAAGCACACAGAGCCATTCCCCTAGAACTGGTTAGACTTTCTGAAGTCTCAGTCTGATGTTTTATGTTCAGGTATGTGTGCGGTTTCCACTTTATTGGCCCAGAGTACAGCATAAAGTTGATATCCGCTCAATTCTCCAAGTCATGAAATCTCATTTTATTACATATTTTAATGGCATAGACTTATGATCTTCAGTCGATTGCCACAACAAAGGGAAATGAGCATGTAAATATAATTAACAACCACTATAATGTGTTCCTTTTGTGTTTTGTCTCTCTGTGACGTGAGGAGCTTGTTTCACAACATAACTGAGCCCAAATGGCAGCCAGGAGGACTGAGCTCACCGCTAAGCCACATCCTCTGTTCGCCCCCTGAACCCAATCGCTGGTTGTTATGCTACTGAGGACAAGGGAACTGCCCGAGTCTTTTATCTCACCTGATTTGTGTGGTGTCCCTGAATAATGTCAGTGTTTAACTGCTCTGACAGGCTTATATTGATTAACCTCAGACAAAAAACGGAGCAGTTTAACTGGCTGTTACCAATTCGCAATTGGTGTCAGTATGATAATTATATGAATTTCCGTCCTTTGTCTATTTAATTATCCCAATATAAAGCATATGTTTTCCCTTTCAGATTCTACAAGGTGATAAATCCTAACACATGCTAAACATCACTGAAGTATTTAAACAACATTCACAACAGCAACTGAGAAACTGTGTTAGAAGGCCACTTTGAGGCCTGTGGGTGAAAGCCATCCAACACTCTGGATATTCCAGCATTTGGTCACACACACCAACTTCTTTTTGTAGGAATCCATATGGAACAGAAAAAGAACTGATGCGAGACGCCAGCGTTACACTACTGTCTGCAGCCCAGGATTCAAATAGAGTGGAATCGCTCTTTTCTCAGATACCTATCTCGAAGAACTGCTCGATCCCCTCCTCTCCACACACACTCTCTCTTACACACACATCTCTGGGGAGTGGCAAAGAGGAGAGCCTTTCTCTGATCACTGAGTTGGAGCATGGAAAAGTTTCTTAATGTAGCATTAGTACATGTTTGACTCAGATGGCCATAAATCATCTTACTGACTACCATCAGATCAGACACGTAGTGGCCAGCTTCACAGGCTTTTACCACAGAGACAAGGGCATTACGCAATCTTCCTGGAATGTCATATATTGTACAAAGAACTTCACTAATTCAGCTCCTGTTCAGGAAACTCAATCACAGAACATTTGTCAGAATTCTAGAAGATGAAAGTACTTTCATAATGTATTTCCATAACCACTTTAATAGCCACACAGTTGTCTAAGCTATGTGTCAATGCAATTGAATTGTATGGGCCTTTTACTGGCAAAAACATGGTTGGTATGCTAGCAAATGCTAACACACCATTTTGTAGATTGGCTTTGTTGCAGTAATAGCAATTGAACTTGATACATTTTTGGTCAGGTTTGTGGGTCACCATGACCAAAGTCCATTCTGCAGTTTGTTGGTAATATGGAAGTGTTCTCTTGTCCTGAGGGTTTGCACCACTCTGGATTCCTCTTATTGAAATTAAGTGGCATAATGTTTAACTGTATATACTGTGTCTGTGTGACTGTGCGGATTAAGACATTTTTATATTTTTTTATCTGCATATTTAAGAGATCCTATGTAATATTTCTCTCATTAAGTTATGTTCAATTATCAATAATAATTATGAATATGTCAAATAGTTTCGCAGTTTTTGTCTATAAAACAATAAAGGAATGACACTTGCCTTGGAATGTTTTTTATTAACAAAGCAATTGTCAGATTATTGAAGTATATTTAAGGCAATATTTGTATCCTTAAAAATATTTACAAGACAGGACAAGAGAAAAAATACGTTTTTGCTAAGGCCACACAGGCATACACACGTAGAGACACACAGGGTACAGAATGACCCTGGGATGCAAAAACTGCAGCAGTCAGGTGGCGTGAGGGAAGGATCAATAACTTAGGCAAATGAATACAAAGAGGAACGTTGTAGCAGAGGAGTCCATCAATCCCTGTCTGGGCAGCAGCCTCCAGGGAGTCCCCATCACTCCGACTCCTCCGAGTCGTATTTAAAGTCTTGCAGGATCTCACTCAGGGCCTCTTTATTTTTTATGATGCTGCAGGAGGGGAGACGGAGGTATAAGAGGATTGAGTGCATTCCTGTGAGTAGTCTGCATGCAAACAGCAGGTAGGCCTAATGAAGAATGACATCAGTGATCAGACATGACAATGGAGCAGCTTAACAAGACACTGAGCCACTTCAGCAGCTACAACACTCCGTTTTAGAGTCAGCACATTGAGGGAATGGGTGGGTCAATGGGGAGATAAAGCCCTGAAAGGAGGGGTAAAATCTGCTCTTACTCCTGCTTGATCTCCTGGATCTTCTCCTGACAGCCCTCATCTTCTGGGGGATCCTGAGCCTTCTGGTTTGCCAGCTGCAGCTTGGCCGTCTGTGGACGAGACACATCAGACATGTGCAAACCATTTATCAAACGTTGAGCTGGAGCAATCAAATGTTAATACCAGCCCGAGCCTTGCCCAGAAGGAAAGCCGATGCCAGACATCTGACGTTGGGAAAATTGATAGTATGGAAATGAAAGCCATTATTTAAATCTTGTTAAATTCTCCTGTTTACTACCTGAGATTCTGCGCTTCACATTACAATTGTGCATTACGATGTCAGATCCTTAAGAAGTGTCTCTACTATTTGAGACATTTGTTGCATGATACCTTCTCTCGATTGATAACAAGAATAATGTCTGACCCTATGCATCTCTAATTTACCTAGTCATGTTCAATCCCTGAACAATGAAGCAGAAAATACAGGATATTTGTTACATTCTCAGAGGACAAACCTGACCCCTTGTGGCTGACTGAAAGAAGTCTTATGATGAACCTTGGAGGTCATGCATTATGGAAGGGTGGGTTGTTCAGCTACAAAACCGATGTGTGCGCAACCGTGGATAAAAACAGGCGTGATTGGCTTAGAATCAAAGGATTGTTGACAACATGTAAACTACAGGTGACTGCCATAATAAAGGAAACCATTAGAAATTCAAAGTATATTGAAAGCAGGTGCTTCCACACAGATGTGGTTACTGAGTTAATAAAGCAATTAACATCCCAACATGCTTAGGGTCATGTATAAAAATGCCCAGTTGCCCAGTATTTTGGCTACCCCGGCTAGAAGAAAAGATCTGACTGTGAAAGAGGTCTCAAAGGTGAATAAAGGGTTTAAAGTGTGTGTGTGTGTGTGTGTGTGTGTGTGTGTGTGTGTGTGTGTGTGTGTGTGTGTGTGTGTGTGTGTGTGTGTGTGTGTGTGTGTGTGTGTGTGTGTGTGTGTGTGTGTGTGTGTGTGTGTGTGTGTGTGTGTGTGTGTGTGTGTGTGTGTCTCACCAGATCACAACCCAATTGAAAACTTGCAATGAGCAGCATTTCCTGTATGACCTGGGGTTGTATGTGTGGGACGGTGTGTGCTCTCTCTCTCTTTGAGAAATAGATGTCTTACTCTGGTTAGAAAAGCAAAGTCAACGTACTTCTTGAATTGTGTATCTGAGAGGGGTGGAAATCCAGCTAAATTCTGGAATGTGGTCAAGTCTTTGCCCTAGCAGGTCATGACATGCCTGTGCTTTAATAACCATTTAGCCTCCGCTGGCCATCTATTTGACAGAATGGTTTCTGAAAATACCTCAAGTTCCACTAGAGGGAGTCCTATATTCACCTCTAAACATGGCCTGGATGTGCATCAATCTCTGCTCTCGCCCTTTTTTCCCCATTTGAACCATTTCATGTGTCTTGCAAAACATTTATGTCAACAGCAAAAAATATACACACGAGTTGATTCACTTGATCCCTTTCTACTGCAGCATTCTGCCACCCTCATTTTAGAACCTTTGACCCACATTTTTATTTAACAATTGCTTCTGGTGTTACCCTAATATCTGGAAGGCAGCACAAGCCCTCCCCCTTGGTGGAGATCCTGACCTAGATAACTACTGCCCAATTTCTAAACAAGTCTTGCCTTGCAAAAATATTAGAATCACTGGCAAACTGTCAAGTACCCTTTATATATGATATTCTTACTGTGTACCAGTCTGGTTTTAGACCTGGACATAGCACAGTTTCTTAAATATTATATTAAATTGTTCAGATCATAGGAATCACTGGGCTGCCATGTTTATAGACCTATCCAAGGCCTTTGATACTGTTGAGCATCCCCTACTCATTCAAAGGCTGTCTGAAATGGGCCTATCTGTCAGACAGGACAGAATGTGTGCTTTCTGATGGTGTCAAGTAATCTCGATATTACTAAAGGTATCCCGAGGGGGTAGATTATTTGTATAACTATTTATACAAATAATATTGGTCAATCTGCAAAAACCTGTAACAATCATCTGTATGCAGATGAAACTTACATATGCTATTGCCCCTACGGCTGACCAGGCTGTTGGAGCTGCAATTCCGCCTTGCAGAAAAGTCTTGTTGATTTAAACTTAGTACTTAATGCATGCTGTTTTCTAATTCTCTTAGAAATATTTCAGATGGCTTACACATTTATGCATTGGATGGTTCTTTCATCCTTTAAATATCTGGCCTTTTGGATTGACAATAATTTGACGTTTAAAAAAAAAGACATACAGAAGAGTTAGTTAAGAAGCTGAGATTTAAAGGCTTATTTTATATAACTAGATCATACCTCTCGCTAAACAGCAGGAAGCAGATTGTACAGTCAACTTTCCTGTCAGTTCTTGACTACGGTGACACCCTTTATCGGAATGCAGCAGCCACTATTCTTAAACCTTTGGATGCAGTCTACCATAGCGCCCTTCACTTTATCACAAGTGTTTTAACACGCATCACTGCATCCTGTATCAAAAGGATGGCTGGTCCTCATTAAAGTCCCGTAGATCATTATTCCCTCTTTGTTTACACAAGCTTCCGACCTACCTCACTTCACTGTTAAAATGTAAACAAACGAGACGCCAAACCCGTTCACAGGGATGGTTAACTCAAGGTTCCACTACTACGTACTGATTTAGGTAAATCCGCCATCAGTTTTGGTGCCCCCATTTTTGAATAGCCTACAAAACTTCTTACATCTTGACTCTCTGGTCCCTCTAGGGCAGTTTAGGACTTTCATGTTGAGAATTTCAACTGTTTGGATTGAATAACTGTATTTGGATTGAATAACTGTATTTGTGGTGTTTGAAGCTGTAGTGTTGATTCTATCATTTGTAGTTAATTTATTTTTTATTCATCATTTTGAATTTGTTGTACTGTTGTCCTCAGGGCACCATTGCAAATGAGTCCCTGGTCTCAAAGGGTTCCAATTAATACAAGTTAAATTTTAAAAATAAACACTTATGGGAGATTCTGGAGTGGCGCATGAGACAGCATTTTCCACCGCCATCAACAAAACACCAAATTATGGAATTTCTGGTGGAAGAATGGTGTCGCATCCCTCCAATAGAGTCCCAGACACTTGTAGAAAGGCACATTGAAACTGTTCTGGTGGCTCAGAGCCCTATTAAGGCCCTTATGTTGGTGTTTCCTTTATTTTGGCAGTTACCTGTTTATTTCCTCTTCAAATATTTATTGAAAACATAAATACATCTGCACAATGAGCACTTGTTGTCTCTTAAATACATCGTTACAGATGTTGGTTAGCTGGCCCAGAGGCTGAAGGCCATGATCTGAATTAGGTGTGATATTAATGGGCTTGAATAAAAGCATGCACATGCAGTAAATTGCCAGGACTGGAGTTGCAGAACACTCCATCATTGTACATGTACTGACAATATATGCTTGTTCAACTGAAGAAGATTCATCAAAGCTGTATAAAACTCAATGCTTGACATCCATATGTAATCCCTAAGATCCAACATCTATCAACTAGGCACTGTTACAGCAACACAGAGCCTGCACTTCAGTTCAGTCCCACTAAACATGGAGTAAAAAAACATGTTAGACAATCCCATGTTTACACCAATACAATGTTTCAATTCATGAGGAGTGAGCAAGTGCACACTTGGGGGGGGGGAAAGGGTAGGGGTCTGTAGCCTGGTCCCAGATCTGTTTGTGTTCTTGCCATTTCCATTGAGCATAGTCAAGCCATTTTTTACACGATAGCACAAACAGACTGGCACTCACAAAGAGACTGGCACTAAAGTGTACTGGGTAAGAGAGACTGACTGCGTTTCAAACTCAAAGTAGACAGCCCTCATCCCTTGAATGACGTTTCACATCGTCACATCCGAGTGTACCTTAAAATGTCCCTTGCCCAAGCGAGGGAGAGTGGTGATCGGAGAGGAAACGTCCTTGGTGGAAATCTTGAAGTTGAGCTTAAAAAACAACCAACCTCAAGCTATTAATGTACCTAGTAAGCTAACGTATCTAGCTAGCACTCCTGTCAGGTAGCTAGCTACAGTTACCCATACCCGGCTAGCTAGTTTTGTAGTTTGGTAATATTTTCCAATAAATTAAAAATATATGTCATGAATCTGTTTTATAGGCTCCTCACTATGAGACTAAGCCAATTCGTCAACACTAAAGTCAATGTATATACACTACCGTTCAAAGGTTTGGGGTCACTTAGAAATGTCCTTGGTTTTGAAAGAAAAGCACATTTCGTCCATTAAAATAACATCAAATTGATCAGAAATACAGTGTAGACATTGTTAATGTTGTAAATTACTTGAAGTTGGAAGTTTACATACACCTTAGCCAAATACATTTAAACTTTTCACAATTCCTGACATTTAATCCTAGTAAAAATTCCCTGTCTTAAGTCAGTTAGGATCAAATCAAAGAACATTTTATTGGTGACATACACATGGTTAGCAGATGTTAATGAGAGTGTAGCAAAATGCTTGTGCTTCTAGTTCCGACCGTGCAGTAATATCTAACAAGTAATCTAACAATTTCACGACAACTACCTTATACACACAAGTGTAAAAGGAATTATTAAGAATATGTACATATAAATATATGGATGAGCGATGGCCGAACGGCATAGGCAAGATGCAGTAGATGGTATAGAGTACAGTATCTACATATGAGATGAGTAATGTAGGGTATGTAAACATTATATAAAGTGGCATTGTTTAAGTGACTATCACATCAAATTATAAATTATTAAAGTGGCTAGAGATTGAGTCTGTATGTTGGCAGCAGCCACTCAATGTTAGTGGTGGCTGTTTAACAGTCTGATGGCCTTGAGATAGAAGCTGTTTTTCAGTCTCTCGGTCCCAGCTTTGATGCACCTGCACTGACCTCGCCTTCTGGATGATAGCCGGGTGAACAGGCAGTGGCTCGGGTGGTTGTTGTCCTTTATTATCTTTTTGGCCTTCCTGTGACATCGGGTGGTGTAGGTGTCCTGGAGGGCCGGTAGTTTGCCCCCGGTGATGCGTTGTGCAGACCTCACTACCCTCTGGAGAGCCTTACGGTTGTGGGCGGAGCAGTTGCTGTACCAGGCGGTGATACAGCCCGACAGGATGCTCTCGATTGCGCATCTGTAGAAGTTTGTGAGTGTTTTTGGTGACAAGCCACATTTCTTCAGCCTCCTGAGATTGAAGAGGCGGTGTTGTGCCTTCTTCACCATGCTGTCTGTGTGGGTGGACCATTTCAGTTTGTCCGTGATGTGTACGCCGAGGAACTTAAAACTTTCCACCTTCTCCACTACTGCCCCATCGATGTGGATAGGGGGGTGCTCCCTCTGCTGTTTCCGGAAGTTTCCTGAAGGATCATCTCCTTTGTTTTGTTGATGTTGAGTGTGAGGTTATTTTCCTGCCACCACACTCCGAGGGCCCTCACCTATTCCCTGTAGGCCGTCTCGTCGTTGTTGGTAATCAAGCCTACCACTGTAGTGTCATCTGCAAACTTGATTATTGAGTTGGAGGCGTGCATGGCCACGCAGTCATGGGTGAACAGGGAGTACAGGAGAGGGCTGAGAACGCACCCTTGTGGGGCCCCAGTGTTGAGGATCAGCGGGGTGGAGATGTTGTTTCCTACCCTCACTACCTGGGGGCGGCCCGTCAGAAAGTCCAGGACCCAGTTGCACAGGGCGGGGTCGAGACCCGGGGCCTCTAGCTTAATGACGAGTTTGTAGGGTACTAGGGTGTTAAATGCTGAGCTGTAATCGATGAACAGCATTCTTACATAGGTATTATTCTTGTCCAGATGGGTTAGGGCAGTGTGCAGTGTGGTTGTGATTGCTTTGTATGTGGACCTATTGGGGCAGTAAGCAAATTGGAGTGGGTCTCGGGTGTCAGGTAGGTTGGAGGTGATATGATCCTTGACTAGTCACTCAAAGCACTTCATAACGACAGAAGTGAGTGCTACGGGGCGATAGTCATTTAGTTCAGTTATCTTGGCCTTCTTGGGTACAGGAACAATGGTGGCCCTCTTGAAGCATGTGGGCACCGCAGACTGGGATAGGGATTGATTGAATATGTCCGTAAACACACCAGCCCTGCCACATACGTCTCGTGTCTGAGCCGTTTTAATTGGGCACCACTTTGTCTCTATACTGTCGCTTAGCATGTTTGATTGCCTTGCGGAGGGAGTAGCTACACTGTTTGTATTCAGTCATGTTTCCGGTCGCCTTGCCATGATTAAAAGCAGTGGTTTGCGCTTTCAGTTTTGAGCGAATGCTGCCTGCTGCCATCAATCCACGGTTTGTGTTTGGGGAATGTTTTAATAGTCACCGTGGGTACCACATCACCGATGCACTTGCTAATAAACTCGCTCACCGAATCAGCGTATACATCAATGTTATTGTCCGATGCAATCCGGAACATATCCCAGTCCACGTGATCGAAGCGTGGAATCAGATTGGTTGGACCAGCGTTGAACAGACCTGAGCACGGCCGTTTCCTGTTTTAGTTACTGTCTATAGGCTGGGAGCAACAAAATGGAGTTGTGGTCAGATTTGTCCGAAAGGAGGGTGAGGGAGGGCTTTGTATGCATCACGGAAATTAGAATAGCAATGATCCAGGGTTTTACCTGCCCGGGTCGCGCATTCGATATGCTGATAAAATGTAGGGAGCCTTATTTTCAGATTAGCCTTGTTAAAATCCCCAGCTACAATAAGTGAAGCCTCAGGATATGTGGTTTCCAGTTTACATAGAGTCCAATGAAGTTCTTTCAGGGCTGTCGAGGTGTCTGATTGGGGGGAGATATATACGGCTGTGATTATAATCGAAGAGAATTCTCTTGGTAGATAATACAGTCTGCATTTGATCGTAAGGAATTCTAGGTCAGGTGAACAAAAGGACTTGAGTTCCTGTATGTTGTTATGATCACACCACAACTTGTTAATCATAAGGCATGCACCCCCGCCCTTCTTCTTACCAAAGAGATGTTTGTTTCTGTCGGCGCGATGCATGAAGAAACCGGGTGGCTGTACCAACTCTGATAACGTATCCCGAGTGAGCCATGTTTCCGTGAAACAAAGAACATTACAATCGCTGATGTCTCTCTGGAAGGCAACCCTTGCTCGAATTTCATCTACCTTGACTGGACATTGACATTGACGAGTAGTATAGTCGGGAGCGATGGGCGATGTGCCCACCACTTTATTTTAAGAATGTAAAATGTCAGAATAATAGTAGAGAGAATGATTTATTTCAGCTTTTATTTCTTTCATCACATTCCCATTGGGTCAGAAGTGTACATACACTCAATTAGTACTTGGTAGCATTGCCTTTAAATTGTTTAACTTGGGTCAAACATTTTGGGTAGCCTTCCACAAGCTTCCCACAATAAGTTGGGTGAATTTTCGCCCATTCCTCCTGACAGAGCTGGTGTAACTGAGTCAGGTTTGTAGGCCACTCCAATACCTTGACTTTGTTGTCCTTATGCTATTTTGACACAACTTTGAAAGTATGCTTGGGGTTATTGTCCATAAAACAGTAGCACGTATCGATGTGCTGCTGTTCAACATTATCCAAGTATTTTCAAGACAAACATACTTCTTCTTCTGAGGTTTAACGGCAGTTGGCATCCAATTTGTTGCATTACCGCCACTTACTAGACTGGAGTACAACTCCCTTATACTTTGCTTGAAAAATAAAAATGTACTAAATAAACACCCTACCATCTAACACTACACTCACTAATTTCAAAATTATATAAAATTGAATTTAAACCACCCTATTCCACTAATTAAATGTATTTATTCCTACCTCATGCCATCATCCTGAAAGGATGGGACATCACCACTTAACACACCCTGTAACTCTTCTGATGTCATGTCTCGCACACCCAAATACCTCTCTGCACCTGCCACCACAACCTCAATTCTTTGCTACTTACGTTCCATCCCTGCAGTACATTTGATAACCATTACTATAAATGCTAAAAATCCAATCTTACTGAAACATATCACTTGCTGGTTGATCCCTCTGTACTGGTACAGATCTACTACTCACACCACTCCTCTCAGGATCCCTCCCCCATGACCCATCTTCCTCTACTTTTCTTCAGCATGACAACTTCTGCACTACTCTAACCCTGGAAACCTCAACCTGCCTCTCTCGCACAGGACATTTCTGATCCCCAGCCCCATGGGCACCCCTACAATTAACACATTCCACTACTTTCCCCAATGCTACACATTCCTCTGTCTCATGCCCTTCTGCACATTTCTCACACCTTGGACTCTCCCTCCTACACACTGCTGCCACATGCCCATAAGCTTGACACCTGTAACATCGTAATGTATTTGGCACATACACTTGTACAGGATAACTTATATATCCTAACTTCACTTTGTCGGGAAAAGACTCATCTTCAAAACTTGAAAGAACAGACAATGACTCTTCTGTTTCCCCACTCTCACCACCCTGTCTGCGTCGCATCAAACAACGAGCATCACATACACAGGGAATCTTTCCCCTCAGCTAGTCAACTTTTATATTTATCTACTACCCCAGTCTTTTCATTCGTGCCCTTTTCTTGAGAATGAAACAATTCACTTTTCTTTCTCCCATTCGTTTTATTCCGAGCACATTCTCCCTCTGACCAACAGAAACACAATCAATAATCACTAGACCACTTCTGGTTACCCTCACCGATTCCACATTACCCAACTCTTTTTTTCACCCACAGTGAAACCACAAATGGATCACCCAAAAAGGCAAGAGTCCATAAACTTCACTCCTACTGTCAAGACAAATATACGTCCACTGTTCAACTTTAAATTCTGTCCGATGGTACAACTTGAACCAGAGGTTGCTACAAAAATATAATTTGGAATTAGAAGACTAGAATAGACATAAACCTTCTTATGATGGGCTAAGGGTCAGCCATTTTGGTCAGGGAGTTGCTCAACCATGGTTAGCCAGATATAGAGTAAAATTATGAATTTGAAGAATGTATCAGCGATGTATGTTTGTTAGCTAGCTAGCCAGCCAGCCAGTTTTAGGGGAATGATTCCATAAAATGTTCTCATTAACTGCCAATTTGCCAACATTCCATTCAAACAATGCAGTCAATCCACAGCCATACACTGGCTGAAATCAGTTGATGATAGAAGTTGTAAATGCAGCAAGTTATGATATTGTATCATATAATAGCACTCACAACTTTCAAAGAAAACCAAAATTGAGACATATATGGTCTGTTTACATATATTTTAGAGGCTATTTTTACAGAACATTACTATAAAACCAGCATAAACTGTATGTATTATTATATGACAATATAAGACCTGTTTGGGCCTTTGCGTGTCAAATAAGCTTTTAATTTGACACGTCAAATAACACAACTCTATTATAGAACGTTGTGTGTGCTGAATTTGCACGTGCAAGCCAACCGCCACCATTACGATCACTGTCAAAATGGTAAAATACTGCATTGGTAATAAGGCATTATTTGTTCGACTGAATGGGAAAACGTCTGTGTGAGCATTTGAAATTAGATCAGAAGCAAAAATGTTTACAATTATTTGCAACTGCTGTGGTAGCTAGCTAGTTTTAGTGTGGTACCTAGCTAGCACCAATGCAACCAGCCTGAAAACAATGACCAGTAGAAACTGCAGTCATTTTCAATATTCTTAGCAATGGTTTAGGAATCCATGTGAGTAAGTATTAGCTAGGTAGCCACTTGTTGTTCTCCTATTGAAATAACTAGCTAGCCAGCTACTTAACCCTGTTGCCCAAAACAAACGTTATAAACAGCCAGCTAGCTTCATCCAGCTAGTATGGTTTGACCGGACCCGGTTATGTGTTGTGACACTAACCACAATAAGGATTAGCCACAACAGTGGAATTTGCATTTCAAATCAAATAGAATTTGTCACATGCGACAAATAGGTGTAGACCTTACAGTGAAACGCTTATTTACAAGCCCTTAACCAACAATACTTTAAGAAGTTTTAAGAAAAAAAAAAAGTTAAGTATAAAATAGATAAGTAAAAACTTGAAAAAAAAGGTAACAAATCATTAAACAGCAGCAGTAAAATAACATTAGCGAGGCTATATACAGGGGGGCACCGGTACAGAGTCAATGTGCGGGGGCACCAATTAGTTGAAGTAATTGAGGTATTATGTACATGTAGATAGAGTTAAAGTAACTATGTATAGATAATAAACAGAGTAGCAACAGCTGCAACATCAAGAGCATCCTGACTGGTTGCATCACTGCCTGGTACGGCAATTGCTCGGCCTCCGACTGCAAGGCACTACAGAGGGTAGTGCGTATGGCTCAGTACATCACTGGGGCTAAGCTGCCTGCCATCCAGGACCTCTACACCAAGCAGTGTCAGAGGAAGGCCCAAAAAGTTGTCAAAGACCCCAGCCACCCCAGTCATAGACTGTTCTCTATACTACCACATGGCAAGTGGTACCGGAGTGCCAAGTCTAGGACAAAAAGGCTTCTCAATAGTTTTTACCCCGAAGCCATAAGACTCCTGAACAGGTAATCAAATGGCTACCCAGACTATTTGCAGAGGGAGGTGTTTAGTTCCAGGATCCTTAGTTTAGTAAAGAGCTTTCAGGGCACTATGGTGTTGAATACTGAGCTGTAGTCAATGAATAGCATTCTGACATAGCTGTTCCTTTTGTCCAGGTGGGAAAGGGCAGTGCGGAGTGCAATAGAGATTGCATAATCTGTGGATCTGTTGGGGCGGTATGCAAATTGGAGTGGGTCTAGGGTTTCTGGGATAATGGTGTTAATGTGAGCCATGACCAGCCTTTCAAAGCACTTCATGGCTGCAGACATGAGTGCTACTGGTCTGTAGTCATTTAGTCATAATAAATGTCCCTCTTTGAAAGTGATGCAGAAGGTTACAATTGGTGGAATCCTGCCATGTTCAGACTAGATAATGTTGAACAAGGTTGGAGTGTTGGAATGTGGAGCAATAAAATGGATTATGAGTCTACTTGGTGACACCCACAGAACACAACAGTGAAGAGTTTACGCAAATATTAGCATCGTAGTAGCTCATATTGCTGTGGGAAACTGTGGGAAATCCCCTCCCCAGTCAGCCTATTGTGCGTATTGACATTCATATAGCACTGTACAGCCTTAGCCAAGGATTGGGGGTCAAAGAAATGGGGTATCAGTCTACTCAGTACTCAAGTGCTTTTTCCCCAAAGTCCTCCTCAGAGTTATCAGGCTCCAAAACATCCACATCATATTGTTTTTCCTCTGGAATAGTGTTCAATTCACATAGTAGGTTGACTGTTGCTCAATTCACAATGGTTTCAGAGTCCCACAATAAGAGCTACGACCCTAATTTTCGCTGAGTGTCACTGATACCCCATGTCATTGATCCACACTCCATAGGTAAGGCTGTACAGTGAAATAAGTATGCCTCCAATGCAATTCTAAAGTCTAATACATCCAGTGTGATTAACATATTTTTGTAAAATTAACAAATTATTGTATTTTGTTAAATGTATATAACATTCCAAACTTGTTTAGCATGATCTATTCCATTATGGCACGAATACACCATTTGTTTTAATTTGCATCACTTTCAATGAGAGACTTTTATTTTGAAGGCAAACCGCAGATTCCACTATTGCGGCTAATCCTTATTGTGGCTAGCTTTATATAGGTGGGTCCGACCACCATTACCTAAATAAGAGCTGTCATAAATTAGGGGTATTTTAGATGATGACAACTAGCTAGATGGTTAGCTAGCTAACTATAGCTACTGAAACAGATTATGTCGTTTTGCTATGTTTTTGGGGAAGAACATTGTTTACAACCATCCTTCATACATCCATGATTTGCCTAGTTAAATAAAGTTTAAATAAAAAATAACAAATAAAAATCAGCTAGCTAGCTTTTTTATGACCAGCACTGAGCAAGGGGAAGTGTGTTTGCGCTCGTGCGGCTGCGGCAAGTGCGCGAGACAAAACTTTAACAGCATCATAACATACGTATCGGTGAATCGTTGTGACATGAAATACGAGTGAGTGTAATCAATGTTTAATAACTACATAAAAAATGTATGAACGTGTTCAATTATTACGTGACATGCAGTCATATTCAGGTCCTGATTGGTCAACAAGCTTATTTGACGCGTCAAATAGTGTTATTTGACATATTCAAGGTTGACAATAGTGATGGGCATTCCGGTTCTTTTCAGTGAGCCGGCTCGTTCGGCTCAGCTCACCAAAATGAGCCGGCTCTTTTGGCTCCCAAACGGCTCTTTAAAATAAATATGTTTTGTATTTTTTGAAGTCAAACAGTTTGGGATAGTTTGACTATGATTGGTGTTAAACCAATTATAATTAAATTATTAAATGAAATCATACTCTACCTTAACCACAATGTATTTAAAAATGCATTGGTTTGTTATGAAAAATAATGCTATTAAACATTTGCATTTAAAGTATAACTTATTAATGTATATAAACAAAGTGCATATAAATCTAACCATTCAAAACAAATACAATTTGAACAACATAATATCATATTGCACCATATCAAAGAAAAATAAATAACAATGTGCAAAACTGCAGCATCCCACTTAAACATTAAACTGGTCCCTATTTTCTCGCTCTTCTTTATTGCCATGTTATAACCAGCAGCACACAGCAATGCTGACCATATTTTGATTTTATGAGAGATTTGCATTCAGAAATGTAAGCTGCCTCACTTTCGAGGGGCTGACGTGGTTTCTTCTCTCAGTAATTATTTGTCCCGTTTTCGAGAAGACCCTCTCAGAGGGAACGGATGTGGCCACTATGCAGAGTCTCCCTGTCATGACTTTAGTAAGCCGTGGGTAGACAGAGGCCTTGTTCTTCCACCAGCTCAGAGGATCTGCAGATCTTTGGAGGAGGGGCTTCTCCAAATAGGATCGGACCTCCATTATGGCATCTGCTGAGGGATTCCTTTGTGCTGCAAACAGCATCCAAACAGCAGACTTTTGTGGCACTACTGCTGGTGCTTCTGCTCCATCTGATCACTCTTCTTCCTGTTGCCCTGGTGCCTGAGCCAGCTGACTGCTGGGGATGTCCCTCCCTGCTGCTGAGGTTATTCTTTGAAAAGCCTCATCAATCGCTCTGGCATCACTGAAGGCTAACTTCTTAAACCTGGGGTCAAGTGCAATGGTTTCTGATAGCACGTGATTATATTCCATTCTGTAGAACTTTCTGTCTATTGATGAGCATAGCGTGTCCATCAACTCTGTCACATGTCCTGTGGTTACATTTGCTTCTCTCTGACGGCTGGCTGTGATTCGCTGCAGACCCTTACACAGGAGTATCATTTTTGAGGCTGTCACATAGTTGAAAAGAGAGAACAGTCACTTATTAGTTCAGGTTCATGTTTTGTCTACTGATACTACATTCTCTACTGCTCATATACAGTGAGGGAAAAAAGTATTTGATCCCCTGCTGATTTTGTACATTTGCCCACTGACAAAGAAATTATCAGTCTATAATTTTAATGGTAGGTTTATTTCAACAGTGAGAGACAGAATAACAACAAAAAAATCCAGAAAAACGCATGTGAAAAATGTTAGAAATTGATTTGCATTTTAATGAGGGAAATAAGTATTTGACCCCCTCTCAATCAGAAAGATTTCTGGCTCCCAGGTGTCTTTTATACAGGTAACGAGCTGAGATTAGGAGCACACTCTTAAAAGGAGTGCTTCTAATCTCAGCTTGTTACCTTTATAAAAGATACCTGTCCACATAAGCAATCAATCAATCAGATTCCAAACTCTCCACCATAGCCAAGACCAAAGAGCTCTCCAAGGATGTCATGTCAGGGACAAGATTGTAGACATACACAAGGCTGGAATGGGCTACAAGACCATCGCCAAGCAGCTTGGTGAGAAGGTGACAACAGTTGGTGCGATTATTTGCAAATGGAAGAAACACAAAAGAACTGGCAATCTCCCTTGGCCTGGGGCTCCATGCAAGATCTCACCTTGTGGAGTTGCAATGATCATGAGAATGGTGAGGAATCAGCCCAGAACTACACGGGAGGATCTTGTCAATGATCTCAAGGCAGCTGGGACCATAGTCACCAAGAAAACAATTGGTAACACACTATGCCGTGAAGGACTGAAATGGTCCCGCTGCTCAAGAAAGCACATATACATGCCCGTCTGAAGTTTGCCAATGAACATCTGAATGATTCAGAGGACAACTGGGTGAAAGTGTTGTGGTCAGATGAGACCAAAATGGAGCTCTTTGGCATCAACTCACCATCCCCACCGTCAAACATGGAGGTGGAAATATTATACTTTGGGGGTGTTTTTCTGCTAAGGGGACAGGACAACTTCACCACATCAAAGAGACGATGGACGGGGCCATGTACCGTCAAATCTTGGGTGAGAACCTCCTTCCCTCAGCCAGGGCATTGAAAATGGGTCGTGGATGGGTATTCCAATATGACAATGACCCAAAACACACGGCCAAGGCAACAAAGGAGTGGCTCAAGAAGAAGCACATTAAGGTCCTGGAGTGGCCTAGCCAGTCTCCAGACCTTAGTCCCATAGAAAATCTGTGGAGGGGGCTGAAGATTCGAGTTGCCAAACGTCAGCCTCGAAACCTTAATGACTTGGAGAAGATCTGCAAAGAGGAGTGGGACAAAATCCCTCCTGAGATGTGTGCAAACCTGGTGGCCAACTACAAGAAACGTCTGACCTCTGATTGCCAACAAGGGTTTTGCCACCAAGTACTAAGTCATGTTTTGCAGAGGGATCAAATACTTATTTCCCTCATTAAAATGCAAATCAATTTATAACATTTTTCACATGCGTTTTTCTGGATTTTTGTTGTTATTCTGTCTCTCACTGTTCAAATAAACCTACCATTAAAATTATAGACTGATCATTTCTTTGTCAGTGGGCAAACGTACAAAATCAGCAGGGGATCAAATACTTTTTTCCCTCACTGTACATATATAATACTGGATTAAATAATGATGTAGTACTAACTGCTTACTATACCTCTCTCCACTGATCTCCACAGTGACCTGCTCAAAGGGTTCCAGGACTCTGCACACCTCCTCCACCACCTCCCATTCCTCTTGGATCAGAGCATCAACAGGTGCATTGACAATGGGCAGGGTAGAGATGATGGCATCCTTTGACTCAAGAAACTGCTTCAACATATAAAATGTTGAATTCCAACTTGTAGTGCAGTCTTGTTTAGGCCTCAGCTCAGGCATCCCCATCTGGCATTGCGTAGACTTTTGTTTTTCAGCACCTACTGTGCTCCTGTGGAAGTATTCCACAGCTGCTTTAACTTTGTCCACAGTGGGCTTCATCACCTTCAGAGCATCTCTACAATCAGGTTGATTGTGTGGGAAAGACATGGATGATGGGTCCATTTAAAAATGTTCATGGCTTTGGTTATGTTAGCTGCATTGTCGCTAACATAACAGACCACTTTTCCATCTACTTGCCATTCTCTGGCCACTCTCAACAGTTTCTCTGCCAAGTTCTCTGAGGTGTGTCTGTCGCTGAACTCAAAGCAGTCCAGAAGACAGCTAGACATTGAAAAATCTTCAATGAAGTGACATGTAACCGACATGTAAGAAGTGGTTACCCTTGATGTCCAGCACTCTTTCCAGCACTGAAGCCTGTGTGCTCTCGTACAGTTCTGGAATACGTGATTTTGAAAGGGTTTTCCTGCTTGGAATTGTGTACACATGGATTTAGACTAATGGTATAATTTCTAAAACCTCTGTCCTCCACGATCGAAACTGGCTGGAAATCGGTGGCAATCATTTTAGCCAATGCAGTATCAATTTGGCCTTGTTTTGCTACAGACATGGCATAAACTGGTCCATAGAAGACTGCATTGCTGTGGGTCGCGGATTAGTCCTAATTAACTGAGTGTTACATCTCCATGTGTGGAGGTGCTGGCTCCACCACGATCACTAGCAGGCCCACTAGTTTCTCTAAGCTCCGCTACAGCTAGCTTCACAGTTGGGTGCACAGTTCGCATATGCCAGTGTAGGTTATGCGTAGAACCGGCTTTATATGAGATTTTGTTTTGGCGTATTCTACACTGTGCTCTAACATTGTCTACATTATTAAAATGCATCCAAATGTTACTGTGCTTCCGATTCATTTTCCAGTTGTTGTTTTCACAGCCGTCCTTTCTCTCTCTCCTCGGCTGCTAAGTGTGTGACTGAGTGAGTTGGCTCGGCCCTCCCTCACGCATTTTTGGTTCATTGGTTGACACTGCGTGTCTGATTGACAGGAACAACAGGTGAGGCTGTTAGTCTGAGCAGGCAGTCAGAACGAATGTGTGCGCTTGAGCATTTAGGCCTATATTAATTTTATTAATTTTTTGTTCTTTGAATTAGTTAATTCTATTCAGTTGAATCTTTTGATTATTCATATGTTATTTTTTGAAATATTTGTATAAATAGATTCGGCTCTTCTGACATGCGAGCCGGCTCCCAACGTTCACCTACAAGAGCCGGCTCTTAGAGCCAACTCGTTCGCGAACGACCCATCACTAGTTGACAATAATTACATTACACAATTTATGATACATCACATGCTGTCAGGTCGGTGTGTGTAGCTGGTGCATAAAGTCAGGCGCAGGATGAGTGAACAACGTATTTACTCAATACCGCACAAGGTAAACAAAATACAACGGGCCCAAAACACACGGGCGAAAATACCATCCGGAATTATACCAACAAGAAACAATCACGCACACAAACATGGGGGAACCAGAGGGTTAAATACATGAACATGTAATTGGGGAATGAAAACCAGGTGTGTGGAAAACAAACATATAAAACAAATAGAAAAATGAAAAGTGGATCTGCGATGGCTAGAAGACCAGTGACGTCGACCGCCGAAGCCGCCTGAACAAGGAGAGGGACCGACTTCGGCGGAAGTCGTGACACATGCCTTACTTTTATTTTCATGCATAAATATCAGGATTATGCCTCTACTGCCATTCATTCCGTTTAGACTGGTTTGGATTTCTCTCTGACCACTTGCGGGTTTATGACGGTTTTGTCTAAAAGTGCTACAGCTTTTGTCAAAATTGACTTTTAGTAGCAGGGTAAGGAGAACTTACACAGCAGGTTAGGATAATTAATATTGCAGGTTAGGATAATTAGGTTAAGAAAAGGGTTATGATTAGCTAAAATACATATACTTTTTATGTAAATTCTCAATTAATATAACTTTACCATTTATGACATTGCTTAACCCCTCTAATAATGTAATAGCTACGGCTACAACATTTTACATACAATTAATGTTAATAGTGGCCTATATTTATTGTAGATAAACCTAACCGAGTTCATAAGTACATTTTACATTTTGAATTTCAAGAAACAATATTGTATTTGCTAAACAGGGTTTGTAACTGTCACGACTTCAGCCGAAGTTGGTCCCTCTCCTTGCTCGGGTGGCTTTCGGCGGTCGAAGTCACCGGTCTTCTGGCTACCGCCCGTCTACTTTTCATTTTCTGTTTTTTTTTGTCTTCATTATACACACCTGGTTTCTAACCCATAATTACATGTTCCTTATTTAACCCTCTGTTCCCTATCGTGTTTTTGTGCGTGTTTGTTTGTGTTTCTTTTGATTCCGTGTTTTCGAGTGGTGGTTGGTTCCCCACCACGCATGTATTTTGGAAATATTGAGTAAAGCATTTGAAAACTCATATTCGTTGTCCTGCGCCTGACTCTGCCTTACCGGCATCACGGAGAATTCGGACAGTAACACAGGCTAAGAATGTATCACTATCATCGTCACAGGATTTGTTTCAAGCCTGACATTGACGTTATTGTACACGCTGTTCACTTGAAAGAAAAATGGCGTCAAGAAACCGCCATCTGTTCCTTAAAGTCAGAAACCTACGCTTGGAGATTCAAAAAGGCAGATAAACATGTTCTTCATCCATGTATAATGCTAATATAATTGTATGTTTACAAAATATGAATCTAATTGATGCAATTAACTGTGATGGTGTGATCAGCTGCTAACTAGCAGTGTTGTTGTGGACACGTTACAATAAAATGTGTACGGATACGTAAGGTTAACTTATGTGCTGTCACTATCTTGTGGATCTTACCATCTTTTATTAGCTGCATTTACCCTTAGGCTACATGTTTTAAAGTGTTATGTTATTTTCAGTTCCAGTTGTGAGTAAAAACAGCAAGTTGTGACTAAAAACAGCAAGAACAACAACAGTGGAACTGTTGAAAAGGCACATCTTGCCAAGGTAGTGTTATGAGTTAATGTCAGTTGTTGAGCTCTTCTTTTAATTTTTTTTTTTAATAGTTAAGAGTTCTCACAATTTTAACTAATTACACCCATGTACTTTTCCATAGAACAATTCCTAATTTCCCCACAGGAAGGGCTGAACGAACCGAAGGTAACTCATTTTCCCTATAGGAAGGGCAGAACGAACCAGAGGTAACTCATTTTGCAGTCGAAACCAACGTCATGAGCTGCCAGTGAAGAACTTCTTCATTGAGGGGGACAGGATTACATTTCTGGGTTGGTATTATTAAATTCATTATTTACTGGTGTGAAGCGAAAAACCTACATCAGAGTTAAAATATATTTATTGCTTACGCATAGGATATGATTTCCTATGAATGTGTTTGAATGCTAAAACCGTGGTTCATTCCCATGCAGATAAAGTCACTGCTAGCCTGAAGTTGAGCGAGGAAGAGTTACTGCAGTGCACACAGGGAGCTCAGCATGACAATGAGAATTCTGCTGAGTGTCTGAGAGGGATGAAAGCTGCTGCAAAGAACATCAGCTCTCAGGGTAAGACTATAGATTAGAGACAAGACGTTATTTTTTGTTTAAGTGTTTTGAAGCAATTATGAATTTTCAACTTATTATTAGGGAGTCTTGCCCTTTGACTGATTTACTGTATGTGTATGCACATATTAGCTAAGTGTTTACACTGGTCAACACACTAACATTATGGTGTCACTTCAAGACACTAACATTTTCCAAAGACATGATAAACAATTCATGAATGTCTAGTGGGTTTATTTTTGTGTTGGTGACCACAGGATTTCCTTCTTCACAGGGGTCTTTCAGAGTTGTTGGAGCTGTCATCGCTGGTCAGTCGCCAGACCTTTCAGATTCAGCAGGTCTTGGAGCTGCTTGGTTTGACCCAAAAGTGCCCCAAACAGTGAAGCAGCATTGGAGAACCTTGTATAGCATGTACAGTCTATAGTTTTTGTTAACATAGTTTAATTACTGAACATGGGAATTGTTTTTTAGAACTTTACTATTACATATTGAGGTATACACTTTATTCTAATGTATTTTACGTGCTTTTCAAATTACTTGATATTGGAAGACATTTCTGTCAGCTGGAAGTGTTTCAATTGTAAACATTTGTATCCGTATGATATTGCTCCAAGGATACATTGTAGCACCGTTACTGAATTGATACATTTGACAATTCATTACGAAAGTTCCGTTCGCGGGATGTGACGTGGAGCCATCACGATAAATGTGAAATGTGTTGTTGCTGATTGGCTCATTCTGGCAAGCTACCTCGCTGCAGTCACAGTTGACCAATGAACAACAAGAGAGCGTCCTGTCGTGTGTGAGTTTTTGTTTGGTTTGATCTAAATATGGTTTGATCTAAATGTAAGTGTTTATCCACGTTTTTAAGATGAATTTGTAAATTATCTGTAGCATCGTAGAAAATGGATAATAAAATTATCTTGCACAGTAACAGTATAATGTAGAATCAAGTCGCGGTACCGTAAGCTAACACTGGCAAGCAAGCACACATCCTAGCTAGCTAACGTTAGCTATACATTCAGGGAGTGCTTAATCGACTGGCATTTTCTTCGTACTTGTTCTTTTGAATGGCAGCCTTGCATGTAAAGCTGCTAGAAAGATGAAATAATGCCATTCCCGCTATGAACATGCTTTTGTAAGGACCGCTAGTGCTGCGTCCATTATACTTATTTGATGTTATGCACTTGCCACTATTCTTTCTAAGTGATAGTATTTTGAGGCTTGATCAAAAATCTCTCTTTAATAGTTCCCACTCCAGAAGGAGAGGACAGCCCGTGGAAAGGGAGTGGAGGCAACACCACAACCAGGGGGTATGGCGAGAAGTGCAAGAGGAGAGGAGGCAGGAGTCCATCCCCAGGGGTGTCTGCCTGTCTATGTGCCCTATCCGCGAGCTGCAGGACAGGGAGGCCCAGAACTTACTGCACCGATTTGAGGTGTTGTCAGGTACTGAGCGAGAACGCTGGCCCAGGGCTGACCCCTCGGGAGTGGTAAAGGAGTATGCCAGACCTGCAGCAGGGAAGGACTCCACTCGACCTAGTGACCTGCGACCACCAGCTGTGCTGCTAAAGACTGTGTTCTACCTCGTCGACAACATCGCTGCCTCCCCCACACTGCGTCCATGGACCGAGGCTAGTCATCTCCACTGTATGCCTTCTGTTATCTTGTCATGTTATTGTATGCAACATTTCATCAACACATTTCTTGTGCTGTGCATTTCTAGGTGTATGACTTTGTCTTTGACCGGCTGCGCAGTGTGAGACAGGATATGATCATCCAGAGGGTGTCTGGTGCTGACTGTGTGGCCGTGCTGGAGAGGACAGTCCGCTTCCTGATCTACGCCTCCTACCGGCTGTGTGGGGAACCCCTGCGCCTCTACGACCCCCGCATCAATGACACCCACCTGCAGGAGAGCCTCAGCTGGCTGCTGGAATGCTACACCAGTGGAAAGCACCCCAACCAGGAGGAGTTCCAGGCCCTCGGTCTCCTCTACAACCTGGGTGAGTAGCCCTGGGCCCAGTTTCCCAAATGCATCTTTAAGCTAAGTTCATCATTAGAACTTTCGTAGGAGCGTCGTAAATTCCTGAGCTGTTTCCCCAAAACCATCGTTATTAATGTTGCACTTAAACTCTTGTAATCTAACGCCTGCCGACAGCTACATGCGTCGTGAGATGCTTTTTTTTGCCCTCCCATGTCACTTTATACACAGTTCTCCGCTAAACATATAATCACATGGTTTATTTGTCTCTCTGTGACGCCGAGAACTCCAGAACAAAGTTGACTACAAATACAAAGTTGCCAATGTTTTTGCAATTGATACAAACAAGCGACGTGTAAAAAGCACATTTCAATCATATTAAAATACATTTCATGTTCAATCAGTTCTATTTTGCTACTGTCTGTAATTTGTCAACATATTTCATGTAAAGCCTAACATTGGCGTAATGAGGTGCAAATTGGTGATAAGCCACCTCAATATTTGCAGCCATAGGTGGTAATATCTTTCTAGGAGCTGATCTGTCATCAGTTTTGTGAAATAATTCTAATGTTAAGGAAAGATTTGAACAGAGAAAGCTGAGAGCAGCACACCCTTTCGATCCTATCAGTATCAACACATGCTCCAATAATGTACTTAGCGATCGTTCTCTGTGTGGTGTTTTGGGAAACGCTTGTTGCATTTTTGCCCATTGTAAGAAAGATGCATGGTTAAAATACTTGTAAGTTCTGGGCCCTGGATTGTAGCCAGCATTGTGTTCACATATACAGCATTTGTTCACAAAAATGGATGGTAAATTGCTGTCTTCATACAGATAGCTGACATACAGAGCACAACTCTTAAAGATAATCGAATCACAGCCTCTCTGAGGACAGGGTTGGGTTTGCCAATGGTACATATGAGATGAAGAAAATGGAAATGACCAAAGGACCAATATTGTGTAGAAGAGTTTCAAATGATTAATGATGGTTTTACTGCGAATTACAAGCTTGTAATTTCACTAAAAGAGGAAACGCCAGAGAAACTGACAGCCAAGTGTACTGAAAAGCAACACGTGGTCGTCCTATCGCCTCTGACCACAGAACATCATCAGGTTCTTTATATTAATTTCTAGACGATTCTACATGTTGATCTTCATACAGAGCACGACTCTTAAAGTGCACACACGGTGATCTACTGTGCACTGTCTTCTCTCTTAACAGACTCATATTTCCCATATAATATATCCAGGTTCAAGCCGTGCCACACAGCACACCATGGAGCTGCCAGAGCGGATACGCTCCTCCCCTGTTATGCGTCTGGCCCTGTCAGTGAGCCGGGCTTTCATGGAACGCAACCCTGTACGACTCCTCCGATTGGCCCACAGCCTGGACTTCCTGCAGAGCTGTGCCCTGCACCGGCACCTAGAGACCTGTCGCAGGGACCTGCTGCTGATCTACAGCCACGGACACAGCAGCAAGAACTGCCGCTTCCCCCTCCACAAGCTGGCCCACATCCTGGCCCTGGACATCCCCCTCACCAACCAGCTGTGCCAGGCCCATGGGGTGGAAGTCCATGGGGACTCTGTGGTCTTCTCCAAGACCTCCTTCACTGAGCCAGAGGCTGGGAAGCTACAGTGTGCACACTTTCATGAACTGGTGGACAGGAAGCAGAGTGATCTCACTGTTGGTAGCATCATTCACGGCTGCACTTGATATGACCAGACATGGACATTGGATAAACTGCGGCCTGCCTGCTCCAAGAAGACTGAGATGCACTTGATTTTATAGATTTTTAAGTTGTTTTCTAAATAAACTTGTTTTAATGTGAATTGTGAATGTTACGGTTTAATAGTGTTCCCTTAACATCGACACCTGTTACATTTACACATAAAAATGTTGTGTGATTATAAAGTTTCTCTTTAGGACAAATCAAACATTTCATTATGATAGATCAGCGATCATACAAGAAATGTTTGTCATAGAGAACCACACAAATTGCCATGTTTTAGTATACTGTATCTATAATTGTTTTTGACTTCTGCTGCCTATGGTTTTAAAATAAAGCAACTATTTTTGAAGAGTTTAATCTGTTTTCTTTCATGCATTTTGACTTCTCTGCCAGTGCTATTGACATTCTGTGAGTGCTGCAGTGGTTGAGTATGAGTGGGTGTAGCCTAGAAGTTTAGGCTTCTCACATGAGTCAATAAAATGACATTTGGAAGGATGGTCATGTTAAGCTAGAGTGGTTGTGACAGGCTGCTTTCCTATAACTAAACGGGTAAATACAATTGCTGTCTTTCTAATGAATCCTTGTGAATTGTATGAAGCGCTGAAAGACAATGGAAAAGTATGCAAGTGCTCATTCGAAGGAGATGTTTGCCCAGACTGTATTACAGTTATCAGTGCTCACAATTTGCCACTTGAGGGGGCCAAAGGTTTATCTGGAGAGTGTGAGCACTGCAAGCATTGAAACCCAGATTACTGCAACAGAGGTTAATTTGAACTACCCTGATATTTCTAACATTAGTACACATACCCAAGTTAAGAGGGTTCTCGTCAATATTGTATGTATGCAACAAATCATATTCATACTTAGAAGTGATCTATGTCAGGTTAATCAAAGATCATGCCTGGATTAATTAGACTGCTAAATAGACTCCACACTGATTCGTACAAAATGTAATGCCAACTGCAAAGAGATTTTACTCCAGGCTGTTACATTTATTTATTTAATTTTTATTTCACATTTATTTAACCAGGTAGGCCAGTTGAGAACAAGTTCTCATTTACAACTGCGACCTGGCCAAGATAAAGCAAAGCAGTGCGACAAAAACAACACAGTTACACACAAACGTTCAGTCAATAACACAAAAGTAAAGAAAAATATGTAAAATCTATGTACAGTGTGTGCAAATGTACAAGAGTAGGGAGGTAGGCAATAAATTGGCCCTAGAGGCGAAAATTATTACAATGTAGCATTAATACTGGAGTGATAGATGTGCAGATGATGATGTGCAAGTAGAGATACTGGGGTGCAAAAGGGTAAGTAATAATATGGGGATGAGGTAGTCGGGTGTGCTATTTACAGATTGGTAGCAGGGGCTTAGCTGTATTTTATTGTTGTTCAGGCCAGGCACGTTACTTGTCAAATGTCCAGATCAACTGGCCCATGTCAGCTAACGTTTTTTTTTTGTTGCCCATAGATATTGTTGTAATTATTTAGTCATATCACATTAATACACATTAGACATGGCAAAATGTATAGAATTGCAGGAATTAAGCTTTAAATGATTTCCACCAACAAGCAGTTTGTGTCAGGAACAGTGATTGTGCCCATAGAAATAGACGTGGCGCGTGCGCGCGCGGGATGAACCCCTGAGCTAGGCTATAGGAGCTGTTCTGACTCGAACCAGCCGGGACAAAAGCTTTGAAACTTCAAAGAGGCGATGTGGCACAGTTGGAGAAGAAAGGGACAACACCAAGGCTCTGGAAATAAATTGATAAACATATTTTCTATCGTGCGACATTTCAGGGGTTGGGAAGACACTAATAATCTGTAATGCTGAAATATGAGAGAACGAAACTGAGGCGGGTGAATCAGGCACGCAAAAAGAGGACTGTCTATGTGCCTTGAGCTCTGACGGAAAAAGCCAGTTGCCCCGAAACGGGATTTCTCGAAGTGGGATGATGATAACATGATCCTTGCTTGCCGATTCGAGGCAGAAGTTGGCGCTCACACATTAGTGCCTCAATGAATAGGCTACGTAAGAATGAGAGGCTGGTCGAAGCTACTGTACATTTGAAGCGTTGAGTGAAAAGTCTCAACTTTATAACTCTGAGCGACTTGAGAACTCTCGTCACAGCAAACTGGGGTAATATTGAGAATGTGGAGGTCCTGCTGGACAGCGTGTCTCTCGTGGACTTTATTCATCTGCATCGTCAGAAGTTATGCACAAGAAAGACAGTAAGTGGTTGACCTAATTCTATTGTAAATTATCATGTTGCCATTTTTACTGTAATTCGCAAAACCACACTGTTTCAACTCTGTTCATTCCTAGTTTAACAGATCAATCACTACTTAATTTATTGCAAACATTTTTACTTTAAAAATCGCATTATTTTGTATTTGTATTTTTATTTTATTTTCAGTACAAGCTGAATTTTGCATTTGCGGAATGAATTCAGGATTGTTTGGAATGACATGGATTTATAAAGAGGGTTTGTTCATTATGCTATGAACGTGAAACAATGTATCGAACTCACTTGACACGTTCAGCGCCCTAGTTGCGGTTGGATTGATGATGCTGTCGACACGTTTTCACATGAAGTATGGGATTTTTAAAATTCTAAAAGGTTATTACAACGCTTTATAAATTATACTATGTCCCATAAGCAGACGACATTTGGGTTGTATGATGCAAATCGAATGGTTGAGCCCCAATTGTTTATTTATTTGTGGGTTCGTTGTAGTACTTTGCAGCAAATATCAACCTTGATAAAAGTTTGTGTTTTTCTAATTAGTTTTCACTTACTCCCTATTTGCATAAACAACACTATTGAAATTTAAACAGTTAAAAATAAAGTCATTTGTATAAAATTGGTCCATCAGGACTGCTGTTCTGCTTCATTTACAACAAGAAACAGTAAATGTTTTATTTTACAATACACCATTCATATACCATTATCTCTGGTAGGAGAAGAAAATGACAAAGAGCTTACAGTCTAAGAGCAATGAGATGCTTTACTTGATTTGTGTGCATATTATTTCCTATGAATGGAAAACTATTCTCCACACTTAGCACCTTATGGTCACTATAGTACCATACCACTAGTTCCTCCACCTCCCTGTGTTTGACAAAACGCTCTACTGAAATTAGTTTGACTATGGGCTCTTTGATGCTATCAGTCTGGCTGGTGTCAACAGTATGACAGAGCCTAATCCTGAACAGTGGAGAATTTGGTTGTGTTAATTGTGAAGGTTTACAAGCTGTGCTGAGGCCACAACACCACACCAACGCTACAGGACTAATACCAGCTTTCCTAACAAAAGAACATCAGTCCTCAAGCATTGGAGACTGAATTCTGAGGCAGGAAGAAACCACTGTGAAGTTCAATGCATCTGCCTGTGTGACTAAAGTGAGCATGGTCCTCAGCACCTGATGCAGGCCTATCAAAGAGATGATTGAACTTGCTGCAGATCAAACCCTGAGAGTCAATTTCCTCATATTATCTTGCTATTCTCAAAGCCCCCCTTTTCCAAAAGATTTTCTCATGACTCTGGGACTTAGATAGCCTTAGATAGCCTCTGGCTCCCAGCACTGTAATGCTAAACACATGATCGGACACTCAGACATGCAATTGGGTTGGTGGATTCCATGCTCATTCAAGTTGATGTGATCTCGATTAAAGTTTAAGAAGGGAGCTCCCAGGTCTGGAAACACTGTCAACTGAATGACAAACAGAACTTGCTTTTTAAATAATGTAATCACATTTTTATTGAGTTTCACTCATTAAAAGGTGAAATTAGCATGTAATAACACCGTAGTAATAGTAACGTAATAGTGTGATAAAAGTACAACATGGAAGCCTAAGTGGCAGGTAGCCTAGTGGTTAGAGTGTTGGACTTGTAACCAGAAGGTTGCAAAGTCAAATCCCCGAGCTGACAAGGTAAACATCTGTCATTCTGCCCCTGAACAAGGCAGTTAACCCACTGTTCCAAGCACTGTTCCTGACCCACTGTCTTTGAAAATAAGAATTTCTTCTTAACTGACTTGCCTAGTTAAATAAAGGTCAAATAAAAAAATGTCTCCAAACTAAAGCCAGTGAACCCTTTGCTCTTTAGCCTACCATTGGTCAAAGTTTAATTGGACTTTTAGAATGTTTATGTGCATCTGAGGATGTCCTTTGGCTTCCAACCCTTCTGACAGCCGTCTTCCCTCGGCTAAATATCAGAATGACTGTCTGGAATCTTGCTCGTTATGTTTAAAAAAACAACGACTATAAGGCTACATCAGAAGTGGTTCCAGACCACCCAAAGAGAACACTAGAGCAGAGCCCTGTTGGCTGACAGGTACTGTGTCGCTGCTAACCTTGCAGTTAAACCTCGTCTCACTTTGCAAATCCCTTGAGGTGTGTTTGTGTGCGTGTGTGTGCGTCAATACTGTCTTAGGAACAGCCATATTTGGAGGGCAGGAGGAGGGTGAAGTTGGGGCCACTGGTGTGTTGATTTTGGGTGCAGCTGGAAGCATAGTGGGATGAGAATGATCTATTTATCAGAACCTGTAAAAAACAGCAAGCCCTCAAGGACCAGAGTTGTGAACCCCTGGCTGATGTACCGTCTGATCAAAAGGTTCCGTGGCCCACTGTTTGTTGACCAAGTCCACTCTTTGTCCTGGTCACTAGGGGTTACCTGATCGCTGCGCCCTCAGTTTTCCGCGCTGGCGTGGAGGAGGCCCTGAGCATCACCATCTTCAACGCTGTGGAGGAGACGCATGTCCAAGTCCAGCTCTCTGTGAAGGGTGAGACGGTGGCACACAGCCATGGCACTGTGCTAGGTGAGGACCCACACACATGCTGATGCAGAAACACACCACCATTCCCTACACACACTGAGAGTGGATTACACACACGCTCTTACAGGGGACAGTGTGAGGCTGATTGACCCCTGACCTGTCGGGTTGAGTGTAAACTCCTGACCTCACAGGGCCCTTAACTGATGTTTCTTATGATAGGGGGTTTATGGCAAAGCCTGGCTTGTCTAACCAGGCTTTTGTGTATATCTATGTGGGCTTTGTTTGACAGTACTACTAATGGGACTTCAGCACTTAATTGAAAGAGCCTGTAGCTGTATTTCCTGCAGAGTGCATCACTCCAGTTCCACTGGTTTTCCTTTCCTCTGGCAATTCATTGATAACCGTAACATTGAGATTTCACATAACTGGTTATTGTGATGTATCTAAATGTTTGCACACATCGCACCGAATGTGGATCTAGAGTTCGTCTGCCAATCATTCAAACATTTGTCACACGATTCTACATGTGAAATCGGTGTGTCCTCAGTTCGCAAATTACGTTCATTAGTGCTAAGTACTCTCAGCCAGCAAACGTTATTGGACGTGTGTCTGAGCCTAAAGTACAGTATAACCAGACAATATATAACTAAGGTTCTTGATTACTGTAAACGGCAAAAGACGGAAACCGGTATACAATGTGCCCCTCAAGAGCTCAATCATTTTGAGAGAAGGTTTTACTTGTTTTTTTGTGTACTTTTACTGATTGATTTTATTCCCTTTTCTCCATTTCAGACAAAGGTACAATCAAATTAAAGGTGAGAGCAACGCCATTGTGTTTATCAGCATTTTTATCTCTCATTTATTAGTTGATTATATCAGGTCTTTGTTGTGTAGTTAGAAATAAAGAAAGCAGTTGTTGTTTCAAGAGTGTATTTAAAATGCATTGAAATGGTTGTGGCTCCAGCTGCACAGTAGTGAGATCCCATTCAGTTTGTCCGCATTCCACAAACGACATACAGAACAACACTAACATCATTTGTATGTGAACATCTGCCTTTTTGCACATTCATTTGGAATTAGGTAACAGCCTCAATATAATATGCAACATCTGTTTATGTGCATGTAAGGGTCTGCAGCCCCCAAAGGCTGGAATGGATCAATCCAACATGCACGACTTGATTCCTCCCATCCCTCTAACCCCCACCCCTGTCTTTATGAAATATAGTCTTGTATTGTCCACTGTGTTAGCTAAGCACTTTAGCATCTGGTTTGCCACTGCTCTGTGTGGTGTGGTGTTGTGTTAGGTACCGCATCCTGAAGATATACTGTATGTGTCCTTCCTGGTTTCAGGTCCCTCCTGGTCTGAGAGGTCAGGCCCATCTGAAGGTGTGGGGGAATCGCCACATTACTGAGGGGGGATATATCTTCCACAACTACACCACTGTCACTGTGGACAGCAAGGGCACAGCCGTCTTCATCCAGACGGATAAGCCAGTCTACAAGCCCAAACACAAAGGTCTCAATCTCCCAGGCCCTTTAGTATCAGCCATTGGCATAAACCTTCTACAGTAGATAGATTTACTCAAAGGCCATTATGTCTTAATAGCAGCCCAGGAGAAAAGCTAATGACATGGATTGTCTATTCCACTCTACATAAAAAAATGCATTAAAGTGGGTAATAATCTGTTCCTCTCTCAATCCAGTGCTCATCAACGTGTACTCTGTCACTCCGGATCTGAGGCCGGCCAATGACAAGGTAATGCAACCTCTCTCACATCAAAGCCAAGACATCACACCCACTTACAGGAAATGGATGGGATATGAATTATGAGAATCAGGTGTGTTGACCTAATGTGTGTCAGTGGGCCTTGATGCCAAGCAGCTGGCCTCCTCTCTTTTGATGTGTACCGGCTTCAAATGAAGGGTGGCGGCATCACGCTAGTTTTACACACTTATTTTTTCCAAGAACCCCCTCAGAGGGGAGTGAAGTGGGGGAAACCTGACCTGAGTGTACTAAATGTACAGTAACCTATTTACCTCCACAAACCTTGAGTCATTTCTGTTGGAATTTTTGAAATGGCTCCAAATATACCATTGCCACTGTGTAGACAGTGTGTTTATTGATGCTAGAGCTATAAAGGTCCGCTGCTGGCAATGGCTAACGATCGCACTCACAGATGGACGATTGTTGGAGAGGGGAGGGGGAGGAGATATTTTGCCATGTGGCTGTGCAGTTTGTCTAATGTGTGTGCCAACTTTGACAATTTTTTTTCTCCATCTTCTTCTTACCCTGGTTGCAGATTGAGGCCTACGTTGTGGTGAGTGGATGGAGAAGGACCACTTGGGCCGGGAGGGAGGGCCACGGACACTGGGGGTTTAGTGTCCCAACCCCAGGCAGAAGATTACAGGGCAGGGAAGGGCTCACTTTGATAACAGGCCTGTGCTCTGAGCTCCAGCCTGGCCCCTGAAGCAGACCAACCTAACACTGAACATGAAAGGAACTGCTCTCTTTGACTCAGCTGCTCTCCCCTGCTGTTACTAACTCCTCAATCTCTCTCCTTCTCTCTCTCCCCCACTCTCTCTCCCCCACTCTCTGTCCATCTCATGTCCTCCAGTGCTCTGTCTGCGGTGGCTTGGCAGTGTAAATATGCTGCTTGGTGTTAAGATTCCAATGGAAGTTGTTGTATAAACGAGCTCAGCTCAGGCACTAAGAATAACTGTGTAGCTGTTTGTGTTATTCTGTCACCTGCAGCCAGCAGACCAGTGGAGTTTCTGTGAGAGTAGCTGTAATTACCTGATTGACGGCAGTTAGTGTTAGTCTTTCTCCTAGAGTCAGAGCCAGGCCAGTGTATGTAAGACGTAGCTTACTGTAGGAGTGGGGGACATGGAGGGGTTATCCCCAATATATGTATTTACATAACACTTACATAACTTCACTCATGAGTACTTATGTAAGTTCATGCTGTTTTAAGGCAATCCCCCACAGCTTTCACGTAGGGAGAAACAGATTGATGCTTGTTTTGATGAAAGTAGAATCTCTTTATCAACTGTGGATTCATACTCTGGATTGCAGGACCCAAGAGGATCTCGGATGGTCCAGTGGAAAGGGCTTAAACCCCTCTGCTGCGGTGAGAGAAACTCCCTATGTTATCATGTGATGTTGACTGAGTCAAAAACACTGTTTTTTTACCCCTGCTTTTGTCCTCAGGTGTCGTCAACATGAGTTTCCCTCTCTCAGACCAGCCCGTGTTTGGAGAGTGGTTCATCTTTGTGGAGATGCAGGGACACACCTACAACAAGTCCTTTGAAGTGCAGAAGTATGGTGAGTTGATAACTGAGCGTGACCATTTATCCAGATTGGGATGTGGTTTGGGTTGAAAGGTTTTGGAACTCCAGCATGAGTACATCACATAGATACTTTCAAAGACCCTTCTGTTTGAGGTGGTATTTATAGGTTTGAACTGGGACTGTACAGCCAAGTTGTCATGCCTCTCTTTGCATAATGTGGATTCCTCTCCCCCTGCTCCACACAGTGATGCCCAAGTTTGAGCTGGTGATAGACCCTCCACAGTACATCCAGGACCTCAACATGTGTGAACAGGCCACTGTGAGGGCCAGGTGAGTGACTGATTCGCATCATTCACCTCAACATGGTCAATGTGATTTCCTAACACATACTGTTCTTTTAATATTAGAGAGGCAAAGTAGCACCTCTACTCTTGTTGAAACACAAACCCCTTTTCTGTCTTAAGATATATCTTTGGGAAGCCAGTGACCGGGAAGATGACAGTGAACATGACAGTGAATGGAGTTGGGTACTACCGGCATGAGGTGGGCCATCCTGTGGTCAAGACCATGGAGGTGAGTGAACCCCGCTGCAGTGCTGACGAACCTAAAACTTTTAGGAAAATGGAATCACATTCAATTCTGCTGAGTGTCCCCTTTTAGGATTCATTTCAGATATTTAACAGTCTGTCTGTTTCCTCCACTATTATTAGATCAAAGGCTCAGCAACCTTCAGCCTGTGTGTCAAAGACATGATGCCCCCTGGATGTGGCTGATCATTTCCGGGGCACGGTGAACATGTGGGTGTCAGTGACCAGCTTGGACGGAGGGCGACAAACCATGTTCGATGATTCAACCCCAGTTCACAAGCAGCTTATCGACATCAAATACTCAAAGGACACTCCGCAAACAGTTCAAGCCTGGCCTGCCCTACAAGGGAAAGGTAAGAGACAGCCAAAGGTATTCATACCACTGACTTCACATGGCCTCTATCAAGGGAAGCTGGACTGTACAAGACTTGCGTTCACTTATGCGTCTCAATGCGAGAGACCTGATTGTCTGTCCCCCCTGTCCCCCAGGTAGAGGTAACTTACCCTGACGGAAGCCCAGCAGATGGGGTGCGGGTGCGTGTGAAGGCGGAGCTGACCCCTAAGGACAACGTGTACACCAGCGAGCTGACGTCCAGGGATGGCCAGGCCACGTTTGAGATCCCCTCCATTCCCAACTCTGCCCAGTACGTCTGGCTGGAGGTCAGTGGACCATGGAGGTGGAGAGATGGAGGAAGGTGGAGAGATGGAGGGAGGTGGAAAGATGGAGAGATGGAGGGAGATGGACAAATAGAGGGAGGTGGATAGATAGAGGGAGGTGGACAGAGAGAGGGTGGTAGAGAGATGGAAGGAGGAGGAGAGATGGAGGGAGGTGGACACATAGAGGGAGGTGGAGAGATGGAGGGAGGGGGACAAATAGAGGAAGGTGGACAAATAGAGGGTGGTGGAGAGATAGAGGGAGGTGGACAGAGAGAGGGTGGTAGAGAGATGGAGGGAGGTGGACACATAGAGGGAGGTGGAGAGATGGAGGGAGGGGGACAAATAGAGGAAGGTGGACAAATAGAGGAAGGTGGAGAGATGGAGCAAGGAGGACAAATAGAGGGAGGTGGACAAATAGAGGAAGGTGTATAGATAGAGGGAAGTGGACAGAGAGAGGGTGGTAGAGAGATGGAGGGAGGAGGTGGAGAGATGGAGGGAGGTGGACAAATAGAGGAAGGTGGACAAATAGAGGCTGGTGGAGAGATGGAGGGAGGAGGACAAATAGAGGAAGGTGGACAAATAGAGGCTGGTGGAGAGATGGATGGAGGAGGACAAATAGAGGAAGGTGGAAAAATAGAGAAAGGTGGACAGATAGAGGCTGTTGGAGAGATGGAAGGAGGAGGTGGAGAGATGGAGGTGGAGCGATAGAGGGAGAGGTGGAGAGATAGAGGGAGTAGAGATATAGAGGGAGAGGTGGAGTGGGAGAGAGAGGTGGAGGTGGACATGGTTAGAGCTTAGTTACCTTCTCATTAGAGCTATTCATAAAACCGAGCTATCAGGATTTTGTTTGATCGGATTTTGCTTGATGTCATCATAGTCCAGAGAGTGGAATGTATTGGTGGGTTAAATCCTGTTGTGTGTTGTGCCCCAGACCAAGGTGACAGCCATAGATGGCCGTCCGGCTGGAGACCAGTACCTCCCCAGCTACCTGTCCATCAGCAGCTGGTACTCCCCCAGCAAGTGTCACATTCAGATCCAGAGCCTCAGCGCTCCTCTCAAGGTACGCACTCCACTCGACTTATCATTACTTTACTAGCATTACAGATCATCAGGTCTCCAACACCATTGTTGAGACATGGGCCACATATCATATACAGACTGAATGTAAACAGCAATAACATAGTACTACTAATAGTATTATGGTCATTATGATGTCCCTAGGGTAATAGTGGTGTGTGTTTTTGTGTGTTTAGATTGGTCAAGAGGCTGAGGTCACTTTGAAGTCCACCTGTCCCTGTAACTTCACCCTCCACTATGAGATCGCCTCCAGAGGAAACATCGTCCAGTCTGGCCAGCAGCAGCCCAACGCTACAGCCCACAGAAGCAAGAGGGCAGCGGTCACCTTTGACAAGAACATCCACACCACCACGCCACCCAGTGGCTCTGGTCAGTACTATAGAGTCCCATAATGAAGAGCAGAGAATTTTGACCAATGGACACCATGTTTTCACCAAACGTTCCAATGCATTCTGCTAAGAATGCATAGTAGATAGTTGGTCAAACTCTGTATATTTCTACCTCTGAATCCCCCCTCTCTGTCTCTTCCACCCCTTGTCTCCTCTCTCCCTTTACCCTCTCTCTCTTCCACCCCTTGTCTCCTCTCTCCCTTTACCCTCTCTGTCTCTTCCACCCCTTGTCTCCTCTCTCCCTTTACCCTCTCTGTCTCTTCCACCCCTTGTCTCCTCTCTCCCTTTACTCTCTCTCTCTTCCACCCCTTGTCTCCTCTCTCCCTTTACCCTCTCTGTCTCTTCCACCCCTTGTCTCCTCTCTCCCTTTACCCTCTCTGTCTCTTCCACCCCTTGTCTCCTCTCTCCCTTTACCCTCTCTGTCTCTTCCACCCCTTGTCTCCTCTCTCCCCTTTACCCTCTCTGTCTCTTCCACCCCTTGTCTCCTCTCTCCCTTTACCCTCTCTGTCTCTTCCACCCCTTGTCTCCTCTCTCCCTTTACTCTCTCTCTCTTCCACCCCTTGTCTCCTCTCTCCCTTTACTCTCTCTGTCTCTTCCACCCCTTGTCTCCTCTCTCCCTTTACCCTCTCTGTCTCTTCCACCCCTTGTCTCCTCTCTCCCTTTACTCTCTCTGTCTCTTCCACCCCTTGTCTCCTCTCTCCCTTTACCCTCTCTTTCTCTTCCCATGCCCTCCAGGTCCGGCAGCCTCCTCCCCACAGGGTGAGACAGACAGCTGTATGTTGGTGCTGCGTTTCCCAGTGACCCACTCTATGGCGCCCCTCAGCCGCCTCCTGGTCTACTATGTGAAGGAGAACGGAGAGGGCGTCACTGACAGTCTACCGATCCCTGTACAGCCCAGCTTTGAGAACCAGGTACCGTACAGGATGTTTCTCTCTGAGTCTTTGCATCCCTCAATGTGCACTGTACACACAGTCCTACCTGTACACACAGTAGCTGAGTGATAGGTAGGTCTATCATGGTTGCCAGTTTGTCCCTGATTTAGCCAACTCATGCCAGACAACAAAGGAGTTGGCTAAAGCAGAAACAGACTGGCAACCAGGCCACGTTTAGTTTGGGATAGGGCTGGGCGATATGGCCTAAAAATCCTATCTCTATTTTTCTTTTTTTTCTTCTAAATATATGTTTTGCTGTACAATTAATGGTAAAATACACTGCATGTCAAACAGTCAGTAATAATCAAATTCATTTAGGATTTGTGAAATGATACCTAAACTAAATATAAGCCTTACAAAACCATAAGACCCACTAATTATTTCATTATTTAAAATATATGCTGGCATTCAGGTCAGTCTATGAAAAGGCCCTTTTTGTTACCAATTTAACCTGAACCATGCATAATGCACATTCACTAATAATGACTAACTTCTTGAAACAGTCATTATAGAAAATTAACACAGGTCTCATAAACAATATCTCAAGCACATGCCCACATGCTAGTGAGTATCCAGCTAATATTTATATTTGAAGTTTAGCCAACTTGGATCTATTTGCTAACCAGGTAGAACAGATGAATTGTTATGAACACACCCTTCTGTCCGTCTCCAACTGTTGGGACAGCATGCTAGCCTGACCACTTTGTTCAGATGTTGAAATCAAGTGGCCTACCTGATTTCTCAGAATGAGAACAAGTTGCAAATTTCTAATACAAATGCATCTTTTTATGCTTATTGCACATTTATAGAACACAGACTAGACAGCTAGTATAACAGTCTTTGGCAGAAATGCTGCTATTGTGGTACTGCAATGGCGCGCGCGACAAACTGAGCATTCGTTTTCCAGAACCAATGTGCATCAATACTCCTGTTTTAGTAGTGTCTGTTTTGCGTCAATTTGAGGAGTTGAGACATAAAAAGGGTTAACTTCTCCTCTGTTACAGTAAAATGCCTCAATGTGTTTCGGTGTCCATGTGACCAATTCTGTTGGACCAAACATCAAGTGCAAATAGCGAGTTGAAACCGCTTGTCAGAGAGGAAGAAGTGATCTCTCATCTTTGTTGTTGTGAGTGGCAGGGGGAAGGGCTTGGTGTGTGTGTGCGTGTGTGTGTGTAAGTGTAAGCAGAAAGGAAGAAGCGAAGCATGAGGTTTCACTCTCGCCAAAATCTGTCCAAAATATGCCCAATGCGTTTCTATGGGTTTATTTTGGACCTAAGCTTGTCACCTGCCTTCCTGCCTTTGGGACAACGACTCCAAATGTTAGGGTGGAGACATGAGCATCTCGTCATTATATACAGATCTCTGGTGTAAATGTGAAGTTGCACACAGCACAGAAGGCATGAAAGAGACAAGAGGAGACCAAAAAGACAACATGAGAACAAGTGGACATAAATGCTCATAAAAACGAAAAATAACAAAACCTTCTTGCGATACAGGCATTTGGAACATCACGCAGCCCTAGTTTGGGATGACTGAGACATTACCCACTGTTCGTGTGTAGTTGACTGAAGTCTCATGCTATGCTACAGTGGGATCCCCAGTGCCAGTGAGTCCCTGTAAACAACCAGCTGTATTGGCCCATGAGCTCCCCAGTTGCTGGCTGCATTAGGCAGGCCGGGTTAACTCCTTCCCTGAACTATTTACTGCTCCCTGGTATGTAATCAATGAGGTAGGGAGGTGTGTGTGTGGCTACGTGCATGGGCATGATTAGACAGAGACTGTGTGTGTGTGTGTGTGTGTGTGTGTGTGTGTGTGTGTGGTGTGTGTGTGTGTGTGCAGGCACGCGTGCGGGGCATGACAGGCAGGATGATGAGGGGTTTAGGAGCTGGAAAAAAGAGGGCAGCGGAACACATAAAGGGCTAAAGTTTAGAGCTGTCACTGTCCATCTTCAGGCCTTGCATTTAACTGTTGACTCCTGACCATAAATACATCATCATGGCTATGGGTCTCACAGGAACTCAAACCTGTATCTTTGTTTGTCTGTAGGTGTCTGTCTCTCTGTCTACCAACGAGTCGATGCCAGGTGACCCTATCAGTATGCGTGTCAGTGGTGAGAAGGGCTCCTGCGTGTGTGTCGCCACTGTGGACAAGAGCCTCTACCTTCTCAAGCCAGACTTCCAGCTCAGTCCAGACAAGGTCTGTCTCCCTCCATCTTACCTTGTTTCTAATCTATAGTACCACTTAACTACATTCGAACAGGAAAATAACGTAAGCCATCCATGTCCACTGTTCTGTAGGTGTTTAAAGAACTGGCAGACTTTGATGTGTCCGATGGCTTTGGAGTCCCCAAAGACGACGGGCACTTCTGGTGGCCGGGGCTGTCGTCTAAGCGACGGAGGCGTTCTTCAGTGTTCCCCTGGCACTGGGACATCACTAAAGATGCCCGCTTCGCCTTCACGGTGAGAACAACGCCCAATCACCAATCATTAGGCGTAGCATAAGATCCTCAGTCTATCGTTTTTACAATGTCTGTCTGTAATGTGTAACAGGAGACTGGTCTCGTGGTGATGACTGACATGGTGACCCTGAACCACAGACAGACTGGAGGGATGTACACAGACGAGGCCGTTCCTGCCTTCCAGCCTCACACATCCACACTGGTGGCAGCCATGCATTCGCGCACTGTGCCCAGGTAGCTACACATACAGTATAACGCCAGGTTTTTGCCCATTAGAACTTGTGCCCACTATTCTGAACAAGAAACTGGACTGTTGGGATGGGGACCATAAATATTTAGGACTTTACTCTTCAAATGACTTTAATCCTTGAGATGAACATTACACACGTGTGCCTTAAATGTCAGTGTGGGTTTAAAAACAATCCATTTTCCAATTACAGGTTATTGCATCCAGATCCATAATGGAAGGCCTTTATTGATGTCAGGTTGTGTTGTTTTGGTTGCAGAGCCGAGAAGCGCAGGCGGACATTCTTCCCGGAGACGTGGGTGTGGCATTGCATCAATGTCAGGTACAGTAACACCCACATCGTCTGTGTGTGCGTGTCTGTGTGTATGTGTCTGGGTAAAAGATTGAAAGGAATGTAAGTCTTATTTATTAATTGCTTGCTTTTCTAAAGTCTCCCAACCTTGCCAGCAGGCATACCAGCTAAGATAGTTAGACAAGCTAGCTACTCTAACTTGAAATTGCTTCTTGGTATGAGGTTTGGAGATTGGGAACCTATCTGAGCTAGCTTAAAGCCAACTTCATAAAATTGCTAGGTGGCTTGTAGTATTACAGAGAAACGACATCAAAATAAAAAAATGTAATATATATATATTTTACGGGTCAAATCTGAGGTTGGCACGTGCCCCTGTGCCCCCTATGGGTGTGACGCCTGTGTGTCTGAATGCATTTGTGTGTGTGTGTGTGTGTGTTTGAGAGAGTGGGTGGATATGGTCTCAGCTGCATCAGATTGTGGGTATTTAATTGGGATTTGGTGATGTTCCAGATCTGTGAGGATGGAGGAGTGGGAGGGGTAAGGGAGCACATATTTGAGAGGGGGATATTTCACCACTGCACTTTCTCCCAGTGGGTGTGAATGTGGCCCATTTAAGCAGGGTTGTCTTGGAACACACATCGGCTCTCTCCACAGCTCCTGCCATTCATTTCCAGCCAATATAAATGAACTGGCCATAGATTTCCATATGCTTGATTCCTTTGGGCAGAGTTATGTTCTGCCTAATTTCCTATTCAATCCAACGCTTTGATTTCCCTTATTGAGTGTATCAAAGTAATTTTGGGTTGACTTTGATCAAAAGGCAGTGCGTTAGTAATTTCCGAGAACGCTTATTATGCCCTGTGAAAGCCGGCCAAAACCAACGTCAGTACGGGTAGCCAACAATGATTTCACTCATTTACAGCTTTACTGAACACCTGCCTGTTTTTCACACCTATGTATTGCAATGTGTTATGGGCAGAATATTACTTAGTTACAGGTGTTTCCCACATGAGACACATATTAGATCAATCCCCTTCATTCCCATAACATGGTCTTGTTCCAAACCTTAGTCTGAAACAGTGTTTTCTATGGGGTCATGATTAGAGAACATTGTTTGTTGGAATGGTGCATTAGCTTTTGAGTAAAAATGTTCCACCCAAATCTGTTTTGGCAGTGATGTCACCGGCGAAGCTGAGTTACAATTGGACGTTCCAGACTCCATTACCACCTGGGTGACAGAGGCCATTGGCTTGTCAGAGGAGAAGGGGCTGGGCCTTGCCAAGAGGGCGGAGCTTCGTACCTTCAAGCCCTTCTTCGTAGACTTCACCCTCCCCTACGGTGTGATACGTGGGGAGCAGACCAAAGTACCGCTGACTGTTTACAACTACCTGTCTACCTGTGCAGAGGTGAGGGGGCGAAAGAAGGGGTGAATCCTAAACCATGACGACCACAAGGAAATATGTACGCTTGGAGTTGAGCAATCTGGTCCTAACATGGCCATAAGTGTGTCCATCCTCCTGTTTACAGAGATGACATCATGGTGTTGGCAGATGAGCCTGTTGAAGGGCTATGCATGCTGTGCTTTAATGTCACGTTAGGTGATTATGCAGGCCAATGGAGCCCTGCCTTTGATGTCCGCCTGAAAACATGTGATTCTTATATTTCCTGCAAAGTTATTTACGACTTGTGGCGTGTGGATAAAGAACAGTGAAACAATCTGACTGCATTACCGAGCCCTCTGCGAAATTTGGGCGATTGGTGGAACTTAATCCTTCAGGGAGCCTTAGAGCCATGAGTCAGTCAGCATGGAAAATGTGATTCGAAATTCCCCAAAATCCTTTTAGAGCTTTGAGGAGGTCACGCTACATGAAGGGACGAAACGGAGAGCAGATATGACGCAATCATGTCTTGTCAGAAGAAATCCATATCTGTTGTGCTAATGCAGGGCCTTCCTGTGTGTGTGTGTGTCTCCCTCTCTCTCCATCTTGCTCAGGTCTATGTCAAAGTCACCGTTCCCAAAGGCATCAAGTTTGTGGGTCACCCCGGGAAGCATCACCTGACCAGGAAGAAATGTGTGGCTCCTGGAGAGGCCACACCCACATCCATAGTGTTGTCCTTCACTGAGCTGGGCGCGGCCAACATCACAGGTTATTCCATCTAGTCAGTTATTGGGGAACCCCTGGGGAAGAGTTCCAAGTTCTCTCGTAGTTCTTACGGTTCCTGGAAATCCTCCGTTTTATGATGTTGTAAGCGTATTGCTAGTAACTCTTGAAGTTTGGGATTTGATTCATAGGATATTGCAGGTTGGTATGGTACACTGCCCTTTTGTGAATGCTGTTGTTACATTCTGAATGAGTAACACCTACCTTTTAGCTCTCCTCTCCATCCAACCCTAAATTCATGAGGCCTTTGAAGGCTGTACTGTATGCCCAAGAGGTTCCATGCTTCTAAAAGACCTGAGGCTTAAGGCGTCCGCATTCTTCCCAGACGAAAGAGTTCGGAAGAGTTTGTGCATATATTATGACGACATTGCGAAGTACTGCAGCAAACATCTTAGTTAGATGTAAAATTGCGCTACTAAGATATCCTCTGCAAAAACTTCAAAATGAATGACAGATTTCTTGAATTATCTTAGATTAATTGTGACTATTTAGAGGAAGTGTATACTGGCTACGGCCTCTCAAATTGGACAATGTGTACTATTGCCACTTTTTTCTCGCAAAGGTCTTTTAAGGGAGTATGCGAGCACACTCGTTCGGTTCGCCTAGCTGCCAGCCGAACTGAAGCATGCTGACGCCTTTATGTGATCTGGTCATCCAGCGATACAAACAGTCCCATCAAAGGTACAAAGCAGGCCACCAGCGGGGGAGCAGCCGGGGCCTTGCACTGACACTCAGTGGCATGTTGATGAGTTTTCAGGTCACTGGCGGTCAATGGGCCCCCCACGGCTCTCTTGCTCCCCTGGCCCCTAGTCTTTCCCTTTCACTACACGCATACAAAGAGAACACATTGGCACACAGCCACGTCTCCAATGTGCTGCTCTGCAAAAGGAACTACATGTTCTTTGACAACCATGATTTGTGCTGTTGTGCAATGTGGGATTGTGTTGTTGATAGATGTATTACAAAACTATTTCATTAACATAACTATGTTTTCTTCAAATAGCATTCTTCACGGTATAGTCTTTTGGCTGCTTGTTCAGTTTATTTTATACAGTACATTTGTACTTACAATGTATGCAATAAAAGTCCTGCTTAGTGGGAACTTACAAAGCAAAAAAACCATCCTGATATACAGTATGGTGAGGTGAAGTATGTCTCTGTTTTTCCTGCTGTAGCACGGGCCATTGCCTACACTGAGCCGGGCTGCTGCTTAGATGGACTCCAGTCAATTAAAACAGGCAAAAACATAGATGACCTGGAGGACCGGAGGACCCCCATTGGCCTTGACTATGTCCGAAGGAGTGTCCTGGTGGAGGTATGAGAAATGGGGGGAGAGACTGCCTGGGGAGAGAGCTGAGATGGGGATCAGATGCTTGCTGTACAATATACTGTCATTAGTAGAGAGTGATGTCAGCTCTAACATGTTGTTTCTCCCCCTACAGCCAGAGGGCCTGCCCAGACAGTACACCTACAGTGTCTTCTTCTGCCCTAACGGTCAGTATACAGTTATATGCGCGACTATTGCAACTTGCCTATGCCGCTCGGCCATCGCTCATCCATAGATTTATATGTACATATTCTTATTCCATCTCTTTACATTTGTGTGTATAAGGCAGTTGTTGTGGAATTGTTAAATTACTTGTTAGATATTACTGCACTGTCGGAACTAAAAGCACTATGTGTATGTGACCAAAGCACTATGTGAATGTAATATATGTTGTACTATAGTACTACACGGGTGTAAGAGCAAATACATTTTAAGTGTTACCCAATACCTTTCTGCCTCTACAGTCTGGTATATTTTCTGCACTGGGTCACAATTTAATGTGAATCTGACATTTCGCTGACAGAGCGAATCCACATCTCCACACCCAACAAGTATGAGTACCAGTACGTGAAGAAGCCGGCCAAGATGACTCACTTTGAGGTGGCAGTGAAGACCCACAACGATGCCCATTTTGCCCTCTCACTCAGCCCCCACGACAGTGCTGAGATGCTGGAGATTGTACTGGGGGGCAGACAGAACACTCGCTCCTGGATCTCCCTGGGCAAGATGGGTGAGCCAGTGGTCAGCTCCCCCACCCCGGGCATCCTCTCCTGGGATGAGTTCCGCAGCTTCTGGGTCAGCTGGAAGGGTGGCGTGGTGCAGGTGAGAGGATGGGGGTGGTCAAGCCTTGTTCTCTTGGTTATTGTAGCATATATTCTATATAATGAGTTCTGTGATTTGTGTCCTCATATGAATCCTATACAGATCCACTGTGGCATCTCCAACATAGATCCCCAGTCAGACAATCAGACAGTCAGTCAGACAGACAGTCAGTCACTCAGACAGTCACTCAGTCAGCAAGTCAGGGCTTGAGGTAGAGTATAGTAGTGAGTTGGGGTAGTAAGTTAGAGAGGGAGTGTTCGACTGGGTAGGCACAGGGGCTGTGTAGTCAAGAGGACTGGCGCCACTTTTAATGACATGCCTGTGAGGTCACGCTTAACGGGCTGGACACTGTGATCTGTGGCGTCCGCATGGCGCTGCCTGGCACACGGGCCTGAACCCTGCATTAGCCTCGTACCATTCACCAAAGGGAGCAATTAAAACCTTGCACTAGAACCCAGTATGGCCCAATAAGATTCATTTATTTTTCTAGTGACTGATTGCATTTCATTTTCAGCTCTGCATGGTCTTTGGTTTAATGTGATTACAAAATGCCTAGAAATACCCAGGGTGCCATCTGCTCATTTGGAACTACGGATTGAGTGGATGTAGGAAAAAGGTGATGCAGACTGCTGTTGCCAACTCTTGGAGATTGACTTTATGTGTGCCTAGGATTTGAAATGCAAAAGCAACCCAAACGGCTTTTTAAGTAGAATCTTATTGGTTTCCAGTATTTTACTATTGACTTTAAGCCACAGGGGCTTCCTCAATACAGCATTAGCAAATACTTATTTCTATCATGTTGTCATTAGATATTCATTTAATCAGGGTGAAATTCAGAACCACATTTATATCGTGTCAGGCTTTTATTGGAACCTGGCAAAAACCAAGGCACTACACATTGTTGTAACAACCATAGAATTTGAATTACAACATCCTGGGTTATCTCTCTGAGTTTGACCAGTACCCGAGGTAGAAATTGCCCTTAAGCACAGATTTAGAATCAGATACCGTACCCTCAATCCTAATCATTAGGTCAATGAAAGACACCTGACCCTGCATCAGTGGTTAGGGACAACTTCACTCTTTCACTCCAGTCAAAAACCTAAAATCTCTGAAATCGATCTCTGATAGGTCGGACATGGCTTGCAGCTCCAATGAGTCGGTGATCCTACAGTGGTCTGGCCCCCCTCCCTGGCCAGGTGCGTCACATAGGTTTCTCCACAGGCTGGGGCTCGGTGGGTGAGTTTAAGATCTGGAGGAAGGAGGACTCTGATGAGAACCACAACGAGGCCTTCACCCTGGGCATCCCTCACAACGTGGTTCCTGGCTCTGAGACCGCCACTGCCTCCATGATAGGTGAGGAGGGACACCATTTATTTCTCATCCTTCTCAAAGACCTATCATTTCCATTATCTGAATGTCTGCTTCTCCTCCTCCTATTCACTTTGCCATACCTTGTCCATGTGGTTAATTACAGTTGGCATTAATCATTTCTCTCTGAATGACGTTTGATGAAACAGTTGTAACCTACCTTTTGTAATACTGTTGACCCTGCAGCTATGTTGAAGAAGAGATGTTATCTTAATGAAACTAACTTTATGTGAGGCAGTGTAGCAGTGTTGTTGAACAGTGTCTGTATTGTGTTTTGTGATGTGTCAGGGGACGTGATGGGCCCCACCCTCAACAACCTGGACAAGCTGCTGCGGTTGCCCTTCGGCTGTGGGGAGCAGAACATGATCCACTTCGCCCCCAATGTTTTTGTCCTCAAGTACCTGCAGAAGACCAGGCAGCTCAGCCCTGAGGTGGAGGCCGAGGCCACAGACTACTTGCTGCAAGGTAACCACCGGAGATATCAAGTAGTTCAAGGGCTTTGAGACCTAGGGTCAAATCCTACCTTGAGAACCTTGAGATATTCCCTTTGCTTGATGTCAGTTACCCCTGTGAAGATCATCTTATAAAGTCAATGCAATTACTGTCCACTTAGTTCTAAAACAGTCTCTGATATTCACCAAGGGCCCAGATTCACAAAACCTTCTTAAGGAGACATTTCTTCTTAACTGCCATTTCTTCCTTAACTATAGACTTAAGAAGAAAGTTAAGAAAAGTTGCTATTCCTCAAAAAGGTTATTGGAAATGTTATTGCGCTATTTCTTATGTTTCTTCTTTGAATATTGATTTGAATATTGAAAATAAAGTTTTGGGAAATGTTCTTAATTCCAAGATAGCTAAACCCTTGTCTTAAACTCAGGTCAGTGAGAAAAAAGCTCATGAAAGCATCTGAACATGTTTTATTCACTGAGACTTCCTCTGAAAGTTTCAGTGTTGATTATTTTAAACCCAAGAACATGTTTTAGAATAGTAATCTCAGTAAGAAATATGCTAGCATGATTGCTATTGCTAGATAGATAGCTAGTTAAAATAGTTGCTTAGCAACAAACATCTTAAGAAGATATTTGAGAAGTTCTTAAGAATATCATTACATCTTAAAATATTGTTGAGGAATTGCACTACCAAACTATCTTATGAACTTCTTATTTTTTTTCTTAAGAATCTTAGGTTTTTGCGTAAGAAGTGTTTTGTGAATCTGGGCGCTGGTTTGGATAGCAGTATTAATGCAAAAGTACTTTAGCATCAACCCACTAATTCCCTCTCCCCTGTACTATCCCAGGGTACCAGAGACAGCTGACCTATAAGCGCCAGGATGGATCCTACAGTGCCTTTGGAGAGAGGGACTCATCTGGGAGCATGTGGTAAGTCATCTACTCTTCACTTAGGTTAACATCCCTCAGTAAGTCCTCTAGTCTTCCCTTAGGTTTACACCCCCCAGTTAGTCATCACTTAGCTTTACATCCCTCAGTAAGTCCTTTGCTTTTCACTTAGGTTAACATTCCTCAGTAATTCCTCTAGTCTTCCCTTAGGTTTACACCCCCCAGTTAGTCATCACTTAGCTTTACAGCCCTCAGTAAGTCCTCTACTCTTTCCTTAGGTTTACATCCCTCAGTAAGTCCTCTACTCTTTCCTTAGGTTAACATCCCTCAGTAAGTCCTCTACTCTTTCCTTCGGTTAACATCCCTCAGTAAGTCCTCTACTCTTTCCTTAGGTTAACATCCCTCAGTAAGTCCTCTACTCTTTCCTTAGGTTTACATCCCTCAGTAAGTCCTTTACTCTTTCCTTAGGTTAACATCCCTCAGTAAGTCCTCTACTCTTTCCTTAGGTTTACATCCCTCAGTAAGTCCTCTACTCTTTCCTTAGGTTAACATCCCTCAGTAAGTCCTCTACTCTTTCCTTCGGTTAACATCCCTCAGTAAGTCCTCTACTCTTTCCTTAGGTTAACATCCCTCAGTAAGTCCTCTACTCTTTCCTTCGGTTAACATTCCTCAGTAAGTCCTCTACTCTTTCCTTAGGTTTACATCCCTCAGTAAGTCCTCTACTCTTTCCTTCGGTTAACATCCCTCAGTAAGTCCTCTACTCTTTCCTTAGGTTTACATCCCTGAGTAAGTCCTCTACTCTTTCCTTAGGTTAACATCCCTCAGTAAGTCCTCTACTCTTTCCTTAGGTTTACATCCCTCAGTAAGTCCTTTACTCTTTCCTTAGGTTAACATCCCTCAGTAAGTTCTCTACTCTTTCCTTCGGTTAACATCCCTCAGTAAGTCCTCTACTCTTTCCTTCGGGTAACATCCCTCAGTAAGTCCTCTACTCTTTCCTTCGGTTTACATCCTGCACATCAGTTCACTCCCAATGGTACATAGTTTAAAACTGCACAAAGCTCCTCTACTTACCCTGACCTGAAGTGGATTATTGGCAGAAACAATGGAGCTCTTATCAGTAACATTGTATACGCATGTTCAACATTCATACCCTCATATTCCTGTGTTTAAATCGGTCTGAGTTATGCTCGCTGAGTGTTTATTTAATGTTTACACATCCCTGGAGGCAGGCAGGCGGCCACGACCATGTCATAATATTTGGAATAGTGAATAGGGAGCGAATGAGAGGCTCCAATGTTCTGCTTGCATATTCGGGCCACTTACATACCTTCAGGGTGATTTATTAGTTGATGTGGGTATTATGATATTTAATAGAGCTCAGACTGTGAAACAGTAGGTTAAATAAACCCATGAGAATCATACACAAACTTCTAATTGGTTCCCAAGGCAGCCGTGGGGCTCCAGTAAGCTATTTGCTGTTAAAGAGGGTTAATGCATATGGAACAGAATGGCCCCTGGTTGTTTTGGCCCAGGGGCGAAGTAGCACCTCTGTATGTAGGCTGCACTGACTACCCCCCCAACCTCCTCCTCAGACCCCTACTACCACTGGAGACACAGGAGCTTGCTAGGCTCTAGGCCACTTAACGAAAAAAGCGTTTTGACTTTCGACATGCCCTAGAAACTGGAACTAGGGCATGTCTTGTCCAAAACAATTGAATCACTGCTCTGGTGTAATTGGTAATATCATTCAACTTTTCCATGAAAACCCTTGAAACCTCCATATGCGGGAAGAGGATATTAAGAAGATATGAAGTGTAACGGTCATAACAGTGTAAGCGTCGGTTTGGAGCCACGGGCAACATGGCAGGACACAGATGTTGAACCTTATGTAAACCTGTAGCAACAAACTCTTTATTAATCCATCAGCTTGGTGTTATATGTCAGAACAACCCACCGTTTGTTTGGCCTCCAGAGTTAGTCATTAGTACAGGTCATTTATGGGCAGGTAAACAGCGTTCTTAATGCAGTGTTAATGTATTCCAGTTGTAAAATTGTATCTAAGCGGAAATTGCAGGGCCTAATGAAAAGATTGTACGTAATGACACAGGCAGTAATGTCTCCATAGGCTAATGCTGGGTCTGGGTGATGCCAAGGCACTTAGCCCTACTCTACCCCTCATTTCTCTACTCTGCTCTACTCTGCTCTGCTCTACTCTACTCTACTCTGGTCTACTCTACTCAGCTCTGCTCTACTCTGGTCTACTCTGCTCTACTCTGCTCTGCTCTACTCTACTCTACTCTGGTCTACTCTACTCTACTCAGCTCTGCTCTACTCTACTCTACTCTGCTCTACTCTACTCTACTCTGGTCTACTCTACTCAGCTCTGCTCTACTCTACTCTACTCTGCTCTACTCTACTCTACTCTGGTCTACTCTACTCAGCTCTGCTCTGCTCTACTCTACTCTACTCTACTCTGGTCTACTCTACTCAGCTCTGCTCTACTCTACTCTGCTCTACACTGCTCTACTCTACTCTACTCTGCTTTACTCTACTCTGCTCTACTCTACACTGCTCTACTCTACTCTGCTCTACTCTACACTGCTCTACTCTACTCTGCTCTACTCTGCTCTACTCTGCTCTACACTGCTCTACTCTACTCTGGTCTACTCTGGTCTACTCTGGTCTACTCAGCTCTTCTCTACTCTGGTCTACTCAGCTCTGCTCTACTCTACTCTACTCTACTCAGCTCTGCTCTTCTCTGCTCTGCTCTGCTCTGCTCTGCTCTACTCTACTCTGCTCTGCTCTACTCTGCTCTGCTCTGCTCTACTCTACTCTACTCTACTCTGCTCTGCTCTACTCTGCTCTACTCTGCTCTGCTCTGCTCTGCTCTACTCTACTTTGCTCTGCTCTGGTCTCTGTGTCTGTCCCTGTGGGTTGAACAGTCCCTGTGGGTTGAACCGGACCTTGGGGCACAGAGCTGAGGATGAGGAGGGGCTGGTTCTCATCACTAACCCCTGCTTGCCTCTCAGGCAGATGCAGATACCACTGGTGTGTGTTTGTGGTGGGGCCTGGAGCGGACGTGGCAGCCCCTCTTCCGGCATCGCTTGCATACCTGTCTCCGTCTGGATCCAATGAGAGCCACATGCTGCTGTAATCTGCAGAACCCCCACCATCACCACCCTCCACCCCCTCAAACTCCGTAGCCTACTTAATACCCTGGCCTGGGGTAAATATGCAGCCCGATGGAGGGCTCCACAGCTCCACACTGTGGGTCTGTTATTGGTAGTCACTCTAGACATCCGCGTTGCCTCCCACAATTTTCAAATGCTCCTAGGGTCTGGTTTTCGAGACTATGTTAGTGGTGCCTGATTAGATACACACAGGACGTGCTGAGGCTGGCAAGGCATTTCCCTGTGAATGAGATTTATCTGGCAGTGGTGCTAGAGTGGATTGGATAGCAGAGATGGAGAGAACTGATCTACTGTGTTGTTAAACTATCTATTTCCACTCCAATGCCAAACATTGGGTGATTATAGCAGGAATTTGGTGTTTTTATCAAGCCAGATCTTAGATAATTGGGTGCTGAATTGATAGATGTTTACATGTTGAAATGGAGAATGGTTGTTATTGTTCTGTGCTTGGATGTGGTAACCCTTTCTCTCCCCTCTCACACACACTGCCATGGAAGCCCTGGTGCGTGTGTATCCATGTGGTTTTACCACAAACAGAGCACTCTATCATTCATTTAAACTAATACTGACTGCAGTAAGAACTGTGTGAGAACCAGGGTCATCTGCTGCCTTTGAAGACTTTAAGGAACTCTAACTATCATTTTGACTTTGAGGAACTCTAATTTTGTCTATCTTTAAAAAATATATATTCTGTTTTGGACTTCTATAGAAAACCTCTGTCTAATTGGACTTCGTTTGACCCACTTTTTACAACTGCTACTCAAACAATACATATGTTTATAAAACCTTCATCAAAATAACCAGTAGCCAGGGAACGTATCATGTTGTGGCGTTGTTAACATGGGACGTATTTGTCAGTAGGAGTCGGTCGTTCCTGTAGGGAGTTATAAAAACCTTGGTTTCAACTTGCATTGATGTTGCAGGATCCAGCTCCAATGTGCTGTTCTGAATGACCTCTGTGTGCTATCCAGAAAAACATGTCAACAACCTCCCCAATACAAGGGGAGTGGAAGTCCAGAGGGAGGGACTTCAGCGGGCCAGAGTGGAGGAAGCAGCCCTGTCTCTGTCGTTTCCTCACACACTAAATCATCTATACGCTACCCAGCACCTCTCCCTGGGGCCTGGCAGTTAAAGCCGGTGACACAATATTACTTAACATTATAAAAATTCCTGCCGGCTTAAGACTCCATCCCTGCTGGCTCTCTGGGGAGACATAACTTCCAGGGCCCAGCAAGGGAAGATTTAGTACTGTGGTTTATGGGAGAGCGTTTTTTCTTACTCTCTTGGTTTGTTCCTTCAGTTACAGCCCAAATGTATGTTTGGGGGAAAAACACACATAGTTTATTTATTTATTTCACCTTTTTATGGTAAGCAGGTTGCCTCATCACTTGGTTGCTCTGGGGAGGAGGCTGTAATTGAATGCCAGTCTGTAATTGAAGAGCATTGGCCGTTGTGTGCAGGGGTTACTGAAGGGCAGTTATTTATGTATGAACGTGTGTTTATTAGCCTAGCCAGGTCCCTCAGTCATCACCATTGGCCTCTCTGTGGGTCTTGAGTTCTTCTCTGTGATTCCCACTGTGATTCCAGTTCAGAAACTACAGGTCACACAGTGTTGCTGGAGATTAGGAATGCCAACCCTGCCGATGGCTGTTTGTATAAGTTCAGAATGTTTACGGGATATTCCGGCATGCAGAAACATACTTGATTTTGTTTTGTGAAATTCCTTGTTCTTGAGACTGAACAGCTGCTGTATCCTGTGGTGACAATATGCTCCTTTCCCACTCCTCCTCCATCTTCCCCTCTTTCATCTTCTTCTGCTCCCCCTCCAACCCCCTCTCTGTCAGTCAGGCTGTTTTTGCCTGACATTTTGATGTAGTTTGATCTTCTCAGCATGACGTGCTGTGTAGTTTGGCATGTATCAGCTGCCATCTCACTCATCCCTGTTGCTGTTGAGAGATTTAAAAGGTGTGACTGGTTAGGGAATATTTCACCCAATTCAAATGGTTTATGTGAACTCCGATGTGAAGTTTGCTAAGTATTTTTGAAAGATATGTCAGCACATGCTTGAAAGAGACCCAATCCCTCTCTCTCTCTCTCTCTCTCTCTCTCTCTCTCTCTCTCTCTCTCTCTCTCTCTCTCTCTCTCTCTCTCTCTCTCTCTCTGCTGTCTCTGTCTCTTCCCTCTTTCTCTCTCCTTCCTCTCCAGGCTGACAGCGTTTGTGTTGAAATCCTTTGCTCAGTCTCGTGGGTTCATCTTCATTGACCCAGAGGAGCTGCAAGCTGCCAAGGCCTGGCTCATCAACCACCAGAGAGAGGAGGGCTCCTTCCCCGCCATGGGACGCATCCTCAACAAAGACTTGCAGGTGTGTGTGTGTGTGTGTGTGTGTGTGTGTGTGTGTGTGTGTGTGTGTGTGTGTGTGTGTGTGTGTGTGTGCATGTTTTCATAAGCACCATTAACCAGTGTTATTCTCCATCTAAAGGGTGGAATCCATGGAAAGATCTCGTTGACGGCATATGTGGTTGCAGCCCTCCTGGAGACAGGAATAACTTCAGAGGTAAGAGGATCAGTGGGGGGACCATGACCTCTCCCATTAAACACCCCCACCTCCCAAACAGTATTATTTAGCACAGTATTCCTCAAGGGGTGAATCTTAACTTGACATTCATATGTTAGTGTAAATTGGACTTTCAATTAAACTTTCAGGCTCAGACCTAATAACAGACTTTTGTAAATACAGCTCTCTCTCCCACCCAGATGTAGGTTGTGTGTGTGTGTGCACGTGCGTGTGACTGTGTGTGCCGGTACATTCCCATCGGTTGGAAATATGGATGTCCTGGCACAGAGCCCATTCATTTTTGTTATGCTCCAGTGGCTGTAATTTAATATCTAATCCCTGGCTGACTGCATCAAGAGATTTATGAGGAGGACAGGCAGAGACAAGGATGCCTGTGAAAGGTAGTACACCCCGGCCACATTCCTGTCACCTCGCCATGCTCTTACCCTGGCGCTGAACCCTTGACGACGTGCTCACCGACCTGTTGAACTCTCTCCAGTGTGCATTGAAGCAACCCATAGGACACACTGGCAGTTGAACATTTGATCACCGTCATGGTCGCTCTAGTAAAAAGAGATCTTTGGCTATTGAAAGGTAGCAGTGTCCTTATTTTAAGGCCAAGTGTGGAATGCTCTTTATCTGCCAAAGTCATTGTTGCAGAAGAATGTTGCTGTTTATGTGTACAGTGACTGAGTCCATGTAATGTTTATGCTTTGTCCTACATTGAGTGTGTTGCCAATACCAATGTTAAAATCCAGATTGCTATTGTGTCAGCTCTCTGTTCAATCAGGCACAGCTCTTCGCAAAGTATTCACAAGGTAGTTCTTCCCTCTAGTTCCACTTCCATCCATTTCCCTCCTTCACCAAACCTCCCTGCTCTTCCAGTATTCCTATCTGTCCCTATCTATCCTGAAGGGCTCTCCAGAGAATCAGGCCTCTAAAACTGATACCAACTGAAAAGGGATACTTGACATCAAAGCTAAACTCCTTCTTCCTTCCAAATTCAGTTAATTAAAAGGTAACTGGGCAGATTAAAGTGAGTGGCTGTTGAGGTCTCTCATTTGAGCACATCTGGAAAAGCTCCTGCCTTTAATGGCAAAGTTTATGTTTATTTGCCTTTTGATAAGCAACACATCTGAGTTGGGGAGTATGAGTTGGAACAGGACTGATCTTGAACACTCAGCAAAGATCAAATATGCCGGACTTAAGTGAAAGAGGAATACGGAGGGATGGAGGGAGTTGTGGAGAGAGGTGTATCCATCACTCATACGAAGGTTTAGTCTCTGTGCACACATATGTGTGACGTGTTAGCGCACCTGTGTTTATGTCTATTTAAATACATATGTGTACTCTTCCCCAGGAGGAGAAGACTGCTGTGGCCAAGGCAAAGGGTTTCTTGGAGAGTAACACATACACAGCTGATGACCCATACACCACAGCCCTGTCTGCCTACGCCCTGGCCCTGTTACGAAGCCCCTACGCCACCCTCGCCCTCCGACGCCTCAACCACATGGCCATCACACAAGGTACTCAGCTGTTAGGAAGTTTGGTTGCCTACCAATTCATATGAAACACTAAGCTGACATGACTGACCCACTGTTCTTCCTAATACTGTTTCTTACACTTTCGTCTCTCTCCATTTCCTTCTTTCTCTTACTTCTCTCCTCTTTCAATCAGACGGCTTCACCCACTGGAGTCTGACTGGCAGCAGGGTGACAGATGAGGCCACCTTCATGGGCTTTAGTGACGGTCTTTCTCAGTCAGGTAGACACACACTGTCTGGCCACAGCCTGACTGTCCTCTATGACGGATGATTCTGATGTTCTCAGATCGGGACTTTTAGTATTAGTGTGGCTGTCTAGTGTTTGTACGCTAATAGTCTCCTCCGTGTCCCAGTGGTGTCAGCGGAGGTGGAGATGACAGCATACGGCCTGCTGACCTACACCCTGCTGGGTGACGTGGCCTCCGCCCTGCCTGTGGTCAAGTGGCTCTCCCAGCAGAGGAACGCCCTCGGGGGCTTCTCTTCCACACAGGTACCCCTCACAAACCCTGGAGAACCAGAGCCTCTCAGTCTCTTAGTCTAAAGCATTCTCCCAGATGCATCTCTCCCGTATGTATTATTGTGTTTTTTTAAGCTGCCAAATGTGGTGTTATTTTACCAGGTTAGCCTGATAATCTCTTTTAGAAGAGAGAACTGTCTCACCAAGGTCTATTTGAAACAACTGGTAATTAGTCATCTGGTCAGTCAGTGTCCAAAGCCTCCTAATAACTGTCTGTCCATCCACTCTCCTAGGACACGTGTGTAGCTCTTCAGGCATTGTCTGAGTACGCCATCCTGTCGTACGTGGGAGGAGTCAACCTGACCATCTCTCTGGCCTCTACCAACCTGGACTTCCAGGAGAGCTTTGAACTGCATCGCGACAACCAAAAGATGCTGCAGAGCGCCTCGGTAAGGAGTAGTGTCACGTTGCCCCTAGACTCTGATGTAAGGTCAGTTATGGCTTTTCCCATAATAGTTAACCTCTCAGGGATTGCTGGGGCGCTAGCGCCCCCAATCCCGACACTACCAGGTGAAATGTAAGGCGCCAAATTCAAAATCCAAAAGTTGAATTATTAAACATCCACCAATATACAAGTGTTCCATACTCATCAAAAGCTCTGTTTCTTGGCAATATCACAGCGTTGTCAGATTTCAAAAAGGCTTTATGGCGAAAGCAGCACATTTGATTGTTTGAGGGTAGCACCTCACATATTTTTCCCATAGCCATGAATCGATTAGCCATCACAGCACACACATAACACATTTCACAGCGAAAACAAATCAATTACCTGTTGAAGAACCTCTGCTGAGGTCATCCTAAGTGTCCAACGAAGACAATCCATGGTTCTTTTGTTAGAAAAAGTAATGTATTTTATCCATAAATCTCCATTTGGTTCGCGCATTATAATCAGAAACGACAGCTTCCACTCCTCCATTGAAACGTGACGCAAACTCGTTCATCTTATACCTATAAACTTGTCCAAGAGCAATCAAACATAGTTTTAAATGTATCCTTAGGAACACTTTTACGTATATTTACTATTATAAATCAACCGGAATATAAACTGATCAATAAAGACGGTAAAAAAGACACTGCGCGCCTTGTCGGGAACGCGCACTGGGTACTGTTGACATAAAAAGTACACTTCCTGGTTTGCTCTTATTCTCTGGTCTAAAGCATCCAAATTGAAAATTTACACTGTCTCGAGACTGTTGACATCTAAAGGAAGCGATGGGTACTGCATTCATATGCCCTTATATGGTCATTTTCAGGAGGGAGGGGTTCCAAATGAGCAATGTGTCAAAATCACTTTTTCCAGGACAGAAATTCCTCGGGGGTTTCGCCTGCCATATGCGTTCTGTTTCACTCACAGACAAATTGTTAACACTTTTGGAGAATTCAGAGTGTTTCCTATCCAATGGTACTAAATATGTGCATATCCTATTTTCTGGGCCTGAATGGGAGGCATTTTACTTTGGGCACGCCAGGCTCTCCAAAACCGACCCCTCAGCTGCCACTCCCTAACAAGTTAAGGTTAGGATTGGAGGAAGGTATTCTGATCCTAGATCTGTTTCTAAGGGCATCTTCTTTCTGAGGTAAACGCTCTTTCTCAGGTAGTGAAGGGACTCCTTCCTGGACCAAGATACACACTACACACAGAAACTCAAGTTACACAATTGTCCGTTTTCAATGATGAAAGGTACCTTAAATAACATCCACAAAGTCAATTCAGTTGAAGATGACAATGAGACTCTATCTAAGAGCAATGCAATGTGTTTCCCAGTGAATGAACCAGTGAGTGTTTTCAGGCTGTTCGTCTACATTTCCTTCTCATTCCCAAGCACCTGCCAATCAGTCACAGTGAGGGAGTAGCTCAGGTGAAGGCTTGAACTTTTGTTCCCTCTGCCGGGCATGTAATTCTCTGCTGTAATTAGCTCTGTCAGTTTAATTGGGGGTAATTTAGCTGTGCTGGTTAGTGGCCAGGCTATTTGACTGCTACTGCTTGGGTCTACAGCATTAATTCACTTGATAAGTGTCTCTCTCACCCCCTTCTTTCCCTCTCTCTCTCAACCCCATTTTTTTCTCCTCTCACTCTCTCTAGATCCCCAGTATTCCCACAGGGTTGTTTGTCAGTGCTAAAGGCGAGGGCTGCTGTCTAATGCAGGTATGCTACTACTGATCTCCTCTTCTATCATTCTGTCCTTCACTCACACTGAGAATCCACCAGAGGGGAAAAGCCAGTCCATTCCCATGACTCATTGCTCTAATGCCCACATTCCTGACTGTAAATTGGAATGATCTGGTAAAACTTAGGTAATTGTTCAGTGGGGACTGTTCGTTCCTCAATAACACTGACCCCCTGGATAGGATGCTGTTTTCGCTGTTCCTTGTCACTAAAAACAAAAGGCTCTTTGAGGCCAGGGTGCATAAACAACTTCTTGGGGGGCCAGTTCCTCCTCTCCTCTTCTCTCCTCTCCTCTGCTGCATGTTTAGAAGAGTGTGTCAACTTTATCCCTCTTCACATGACAGGTGATCATTACGCTGGTCTCAAATGGGCTCGGTGATCCTTCAGATAACACTTAACAGTTTCTGGATCCTTTGAAAAAGGACAGAAAGCTTGTGTGTATTACTACTGCTGTAATGCTGCATTTATATATATATATATATGTATATATCAATCAATCAAATGTATTTTATAAAGCAATTTGTCACCAAGTGCTATAGAAACCCAGCTTAAAACCAAAGAGCAGAAGCACAGTGGCTAAGAAACTTCCTAGAAAGGCAGGAACCTAAGAAGAAACCTAGAGAGGAACCAGGCTCTGAGGGGTGGCCAGTCCTCTTCTGGCTGTGCCAGGTGGAGATTATAAGAGTACAAGGCCATTAAGGCCAGATCATTCTTCAAGACGTTCAAATGCTCATAGATAACCAACAGGGTCAAATAATGATCACAATGGTTATAGAGGGTGCAGCAGTTCAACACTTCAGGAGTAAATATCAGTTGGTTTTCATAGCCAAGCAGTGCATTCGGAAAATATTCAGAACCCTTGACTTTTTCCACATTTTATGACGTTACAGCCTTATTCTAAAATGGATTGTCTTTTTTTCCATCTCATCAATCTACACACAATACCCCATAATGCCAAAGCAAAAACAGTTTTTTAGACATTTTTGCATATTTATAAAAAATGTAAAACTGAAATATCACATTTACAGTATTCAGACCCTTTACTCAGTACTTTGTTGAAGCACATTTGGCAGTGATTACAGCCTCCAGTATTCTTGGGTATGACGCTACAAGCTTGGCACACCTGTATTTGGGTAATTTCTCCCATTCTTCTCTGCAGATCCTCTAAAGCTCTGTCAGGATGGATGGGGAGCATCACTGCACAGCTATTTTCAGGTCTCCAGAGATGTTAGATCGGGTTCAAGTCCAGGCTCTGGCTTACAGCTAAAGGACATTCAGAGACTTGTCCCGAAGCCACTCCTGCGTTGTCTTGGCTGTGTGCTTAGGGTTGTTGTCCTGTTGAAAGGTGAACCTTCACCCCAGTCTGAGGTCCTGAGCACTCTGGAGCAGGTTTTCATCAAGGATCTCTTTGTACTTTGCTCCGTTCATCGTTCCCTCGATCCTGACTAGTCTCCCATTATCTGCCACTGAAAAACATCCCCACAGCATGATACTGCCAACACCATGCTTCACCATAGGGATGGTGGCAGGTTTCCTCCAGACGTGACGCTTGGCATTCAGGCCAATGAGTTCAATCTTGGTTTCATCAGACCAGAGAATCTTGTTTCTCATGGTCTGAGAGTCTTTAGGTGCCTTTTGGCAAACTCCAAGCGGGCTGTCATGTGCCTTTTACTGAGGAGTGGCTTCTGTTTGGCCGGGCAGCCAGCTCTAGGAAGAGTCTTGGTGGTTCCAAACTTCTTCCATTTAAGAATGGAAGCCACTGTGTTCTTGTGGACCTTCAATGCTGCAGACATTTTTTGGTAGTCTTCCCCAGATATGTTCCTCGACGCAATCCTGTCTCGGAGCTCTACGGACAATTCCTTCGACCTCATGGCTTGGTTTTTTGATCTGACATGCACTGTCAACTGTGGGACCTTATATAGACAGGTGTGTGCCATTCCAAATCATGTCCAATCAATTGAATTTACCACAGGTGGACTCCAATCAAGTTGTAGAAACATCTCAAGGATGATCAATGGAAACAGGATGCACCTGAGCTCAATTTCCAGTTTTATAGCAAAGGTTCTGAATACTTATGTAAATTAGGTATTTCTGTTGTTTTAAAAAATATAAATGAGCTAAAATTTCTAAAAACCTGTTTTCGCTTTGTCGTTATGGGGTTTTGTGTGCAGACGGATGAGGTCTGCACACAAAAGCGTGTGCGAGCAAGAAGGCCTACAAACCTGACTCAGTTACACCAGCTCTGTCCGGAGGAATGGGCCAAAATTCATCCAATTTATTGTCGGAAGCTTGTGGAAGGCTAACCAAAATGGTTGACCCAAGTTAAACAATTTAAAGGCAATGCTACCAAATACTAATTGAGTGTATGTAAACTGCTGACCCACTGGGAATGTGATGAAAGAAATAAAAGCTGAAATAAATCATTCTCTCTACTATTATTCTGACATTTAACATTCTTAAAATAAAGTTTTTTTTACTAGGATTGAATTTCAGGAATTGTGAAAAACTTGAAATGTATTTGGCTAAGGTGTATGTTAACTTCCGACTTCAACTGTGGGGTGGCAGGGTAGCCTAGTGGTTACCGCAAGGTTGCAAGTTCAAATCCCCGAGCTGACAAGGTACATACCTGTCGTTCTACCCCTGAACAGGCAGTTAACCCGCTGTTCCTAGGCCGTCATTGAAAATAAGAATGTGTTCTTAACTGACTTGCCTAGCAAAATAAAGGTAAAAAACTGTACATCTTTTGTCTTGCCCATTCACCCTCTAAATACACAATCCACGTCTCAATTGTCTCGAGGCTTAAAAATCCTCAACTTCATCTACACCTATTGAAGTGCATTTAACAGGTGACATCAATAAGGGATCATAGCGTTCACCTGTGTTCAACTAATCAGTGTACAGTGAGGGAAAAAAGTATTTGATCCCCTGCTGACGTTTGCCCACTGACAAAGAAATGATCAGTCTATAACAGTGAGAGACAGAATAACAACAACAACAAAAAATTATAAATTGATTTGCATTTTAATGAAGGAAATAAGTATTTGACCCCCTCTCAATCAGAAAGATTTCTGGCTCACAGGTGTCTTTTATACAGGTAACAAGCTGAGATTAGGAGCACACTCTTAAAGGGAGTGCTCCTAATCTCAGCTTGTTGCCTGTATAAAAGACACCTGTCCACAGAAGCAATCAATCAATCAGATTCCAAACTCTCCACCATGGCCAAGACCAAAGAGCTCTCCAAGGATGTCAGGGACAAGATTGTAGACCTACACAAGGCTGGAATGGGCTACAAGACCATCGCCAAGCAGCTTGGTGAGAAGGTGACAACAGTTGGTGCGATAAATTCGCAAATGGAAGAAACACAAAAGAACTGTCAATCTCCCTCGGCCTGGGGCTCCATGCAAGATCTCACCTCGTGGAGTTGCAATGATCATGAGAACGGTGAGGAATCAGCCCAGAACTACACGGGAGGATCTTGTCAATGATCTCAAGGCAGCTGGGACCATAGTCACCAAGAAAACAATTGGTCACACACTACGCTGTGAAGGACTCAAATCCTGCAGCACCCGCAAGGTCCCCCTGCTCAAGAAAGCACATATACATGCCTGTCTGAAGTTTGCCAATGAACATCTGAATGATTCAGAGGACAACTGGGTGAAAGTGTTGTGGTCAGATGAGACCAAAATGGAGCTCTTTGGCATCAACTCAACTCGCCGTGTTTGGAGGAGGAGGAATGCTGCCTTATGACCCCAAGAACACCATCCCCACCGTCAAACATGGAGGTGGAAACATTATGCTTTGGGCGTGTTTTTCTGCTAAGGGGACAGGACAACTTCACCGCATCAAAGGGACGATGGACGGGGTCATGCATTGTCAAATCTTGGGTGAGAACCTCCTTCCCTCAGCCAGGGCATTGAAAATGGGTTGTGGAGGGGTATTCCAGCATGACAATGACCCAAAACACACGACCAAGGCAACAAAGGAGTGGCTCAAGAAGAAGCACATTAAGGTCCTGGAGTGGCCTAGCCAGTCTCCAGACCTTAATCCCATAGAAAATCTGTGGAGGGAGCTGAAGGTTCGAGTTGCCAAACGTCAGCCTCGAAACTTTAATGACTTGGAGAAGATCATTAAAATTATAGACTGATAATTTCTTTGACAGTGGGCAAACGTACAAAATCAGCAGGGGATCAAATACTTTTTTCCCTCACTGTATGTCATGGAAATAGCAGGTGTTCTTAATGTTTTGTACACTCAGTGTATATAGAAGCCATGGCTGAAGAAGGCCACTATTGCTGCCTATCTCTGCCCCCCTCCACTCCTCCATACATCCCTCCATCTATACACACACCTCTTTTCCTGCTTTCACATCTCTATCCCTCCCTCAGCACATCCCTCTCTCCAGATTAGCATGATGAAAGAGGGAGCCTGTGTGTGTGTGTGTGTGTGTGTGTGTGTGTGTGTGTGTTAGCTTCCATATTCAATGGGTTTTCTCTGCACTTTCTATTACACCCACAATCTGGCATACATTCTGTCTCTCCTCAGATTGATGTATCCTACAATGTGCCTGACCCCTTGGCCAAGCCTGCCTTCCAGCTCAAGGTGGACCTTAAAGAACCCAGGCAGGAGCGGCACCCGCCAGCACCACCCTCCCCCCGCCACCATAGCCCTCGCTCCCCGTTCCCGTGCCGACAACCGCTCAGAGCTGAGCCGCAAACGCCGGGCGGCCACCGATGATGAAGACCCCGCAGCTCACCAAGACAACCTGGACTACCGCATCACCCTGGAAGCCTGCACCAGGTATTGCAGAGACAGTCGGCTCAGTGCAGTAGCCTTTAGCCTAGCTAGCATTTAGGCTGAGTGTTGGCCTAGTTCTGCTAGCATTTAGCTTAGCATCTGACACTGTTTCTCTCTTCAGGTGGCTCCACTCAGGTTCTTCCAACATGGCTGTCTTGGAGGTCCCTCTGCTCTCAGGTTTCCGTGCCGATGTGGAAAGCTTGGAGAGGGTAGGACATAAACATACACATACACGTTACAATGTCAGACAGACAGACAGACAGACAGACAGACAAACAGACAAACACGACTCAAATCTGAAGGCCATTTAGAGGAGGCGATGTGGCGTGGAATTTGATCAGGTGAAGTAGGCAAGAATTCCCTTGCTTCCTAATTCTCACTTGAAACATAGTTTTTGTGTTTAATAGGCTAAATTAAACCTTTACTCCAGAGTGATCAGTTCTTGCAACTTGTAGTCTATGATATTTCAGATTTAGATATGATTATTTACCACAAAGTAATTTGGATGTAGTGAAGTAGTTTTTCAAAGTAACTTTTTTTTCTTCTTAAGGGTAGATTTAGTGTAACTTAACTCACACACACACACACACACACACACACACACACACACACACACACACACACACACAATGTAAACTCCATTACATCCCATGACATTGTTTCTCCTCTGTTGCTGTTTATGCTGCTCATGATCTTCCCCACTGCGTCTCAGAAATGTGTTTTTGGACGTGTGTGTTTATTAACGGATGAAGACGTTGAGTGTTTACCTGTGGCTCTGCCATTGCCCATATAAAAATACTACAGTTTACTATAGAATAATAAAGTCCTTACTATAGAATGATGTAGTAAACAGTGGTATACTGTAGAATACTATACTACATACTGTAGTATCCCTCGACCATGTGTAGTACTACTTAGTTTATACAGTTGTAGTATACTGTTGAATACTTTAGTAAATACTATAGTATTATTGACAAAAAAACACTGTAGTAACTACTTTTTTTAACTATAGTAAATACTACAGTATTTATTTGTATATACCCTGCCCATTCCCCTTCCCCTATCCCAATTTGTTCCACCTGTAAGTGAGACACCTACATGCCAAGTATAGACCATACAGTATCCACCTACAGGTTATGGAACAATTGCTCTTTTACTATTTCTCCAGTAGGTTTCCTCAAGGAGAAAGCCCTCCACTTCTATGTCAAAGATAATAAAACCAAAAATCTTTAGTAAATACTACAGTATACTACAGTCCGCAAAAACACTACAGTAATTACTATAGTATATACTACTATTTTATTACAGTATTTATACTATAATAAACTGTAAATAATACAGTATACTGCAATAAATACTACAATATACTACAGGAAAATCTCCAAAAACACTAAAGTGGATACTATAGTATTCCTACCATAGTATACACTTATACACTAGTATTTTTTCTGGTGGGTGTGCTGGCAGACATAGCCAAAACTGGGTCGACTGGATCTACATGTGTGTGTTTATGAAGCAGTGGGGTAATCACTATTGAGAGAGTATTTTTACTGCAGTGTTTAAGGACTGTAGTGTTGTCTGGATGAGGGCCAACTCTGGCCCAGTGTTCATTACTGTGTCTCTGGGGCTCCACAGGGAGCCAGGGCAGGGGGCACCTACCCTCTCTTGGCCTAAAACCCAGCTGCCAGGGCACTGGAGGGCTGGGGCAGGGGGTTGCCACTGTTTATCCCAACTACCCCCCTCTGAGAGCTAGGGGAGAGGGACCCAGGGACCCATGGCAGCCATCTTAGGGAGGGGTTAGTTGAGGTCACCTCCCCAGGCACTCATCAAATGCTTATCTCCCCCATTAGTGCAGAGTTATGGGCCACAGACTCCAGCTATCCACCTTTATGAAGAACTACCTACCTGGGGGAGATAACACACACACACAATCACACACACACTAGCTCCCTGAGACTTGAGGAAGTCAGTGCTGACCTGTGTTGTTTAGTGGCTAACAAGCTAGGTTTACAGAACCACCCCTGCTAGCCTCCCTGCCTTACGACTGCCTGACTGCCTTGACCAGCAGCATTCCTCACTTTACAAGACGGAGCCTCGCTTATGCAGTCATGTGTTGTTGTTTTCATCAATGTTACTTGGAATGATTACACAACACACTTTGGCTTATGTCTCTAAGGCTCTTTTTATCAGTATAATGGAGCTGAGCTGAATGGAACAAAATGGCTCACATTAACTATGCTACCTATTTTATTTTACTTTAAGTGCTAAGAGAAGGTGAATGGAATACATTTCAAGTTGTTACTATAATTATAGTTTTTGTCAAACAACACAGCCTACTCACACACATATACACACACACACACACACACACACACACACACTATTACTCTCTGCCGAACTCTGTGTGTGTGTGTGTCCCAGTGGCGCCAGCTCAGGCTGAGCACCTCATAAACTTCATCTGTCCGTAGGACTGCCACCTTCTAGAGAGCCCTGTGGGAGGAATTAACACCCCATTGCCCCATGCTCCCCCCAACACGCAACCCCTTACGCTGTAAACAGCAACTTCCTCATAGACACTGATACTGTTATTGGAAGCTGTCTCTGGCTCCCTCTCTTCAGCTTGTAAACAGACTTCACCTACCTACTGTACAACTAGGCTGAAATGAAGTCACCAGAATACTCACTGACCAGTGGGACAACAAAAAAGCTTTGTATTTAACCCTTTAAACTACAAGGCTTTGACAGTGGAGATTAGTGGAGTGGAGACAATTGTAGATTAGAATATGTACTGACCCCCATCCTCTCCCCTTTTCTCCTCATCAAACAGCTGCTGATAGACAAGAGGGTTGGTCTGAAGAGGTACGAAGTGGACGGAAGGAAGGTCCTCTTCTACTTCGATGAGGTACCAGTATATCACCATTGTGATCTGTTTATAGCTGTGGTGTACTGTACTGTGTGATCAGTTCTAACATTTGACCTGTCTCTGTGTTTTCCCACCACACAGATCTCCAGTCAGTGTATGACGTGTGTGGCCTTCCAGGCTGTCAGGCAGTACATAGTGGGCAAGACAGCGCCTGTTCCAGTCAAGGTGTACGACTACTACGAACCAGGTGTGCCTCTGATGTTATGAATATGCTCACTTTGCAAGCAGGGAAACCCTCCTCCGTCTTCACAATGATTTAGTATGATTTACCGACAGCCTTCTCCCAGAGGAAATTGGAATTCAAAAGTATGTGGTTTAAAATATAGATACAGCGTTGTTTTGTGGAGACAGAGGTGTATCTACCACTCATACAAAGCTTTGTGCGTGTGTGTTTCTCTCTCTCTCTCTCTCTCTCTCTCTCTCTCTCTCTCTCTCTCTCTCTCTCTCTCTCTCTTTCTCCACAGCGTTTGAGGCCACCCGCTTTTACAACGTGAGCGAGAGCAGTCCACTGGCCCGCGAGCTGTGTGATGGCACCACGTGCAACGAGGTGGAGAGCTCAACCAACCAGTGGATAGGTAAGAGTTACACCACCGAGTTACAACGCTCTACTGTATTTCCATTAATGGAACTACGCCATTATATTTAGTGCCCATAAAGCTTAGCTAAGAGGGAGAGAGTGACAGTGTGACATGTCTCACGGGGCTCCTCTGTAAACCTCCCTGTCCCTATGCTTTCTAAGAGTGTGTGTGTCGTGCCTAAGTTGTTATTGGCAAGGGCCAATATTGGAAAGAGAAGAAACAGAAAAGCAGGCCCACACAGGAATGCCCACTGGCCCTGGTTGTCATCGTGCCGAGCCGAGTGTTTTCGTTTCAGCGAGACACAACCACACACACACACTCTCATTAGCGGGGGCCGATGTTGCTACAACAAATGGCGAAGTTTGCCTCTGTCACCGTGGTGATGAGTGGATGACCCTGTGTGTGTTGGCACTGTGTTTTGCCGGCCTGGCTGAGAGAGAGGCAAAGAGGGGCTGGGACCCCCATGCAGCTGGAACCAAGACCATGCTCGGACCCTGGGGAACCGCTCTCATCAACACACACATCCTCTCACACACTCTTTCTTCTCTCTCTCTCTCTCAACTTTCCTTCCTATGAAATATGTATTCTCTTTTTCCTACCCTTTACCTGACCCATGTGGGCACTGGATAAACGTAGAAAATAAGGTCTGTGGTAAACGCAGGCTTAAGAAATCGTATACATTTTGGTCTATGATAAATCTGCATCAGCTAGCGCCACTTTTTGTGAATTTTGAAGCTTTTATGTAATAAAAAGCACATAAAGCACTAGTATTTACCTCAGACCTTATTTTGGGCGTTTATCCCAAAACCCTATTCTTTCCTTATTCATGTTCCCCATAGGAATGGCTGAACGAACCAGAGGTAACTAATTTCCGTTTTTTAAGGCGACAAGCTGGTGAGCTCTATTACGATGGTTAAATGTAACAACTAAAGTCACACAATGTTGATAAACATTGTTAGAAAAATGCAAAAGATCCTGTCCTATGTGTTTCCTCTGACCCAGGCTTCGTCCAGGGGAACCAATGTAACAACGTGTTTGGCTGTCTGGAGGAGGAGCAGTTTGAGCGTTGCACCTGCTACAGGGACTGTGGCTACGACGGGGAGCTGGTGTGTGGCTCAGACGGACATCTCTACCAGAATCAGTGCCAGATGGAGGTCTTCGCCTGCCGCAACGGGACCCGCATAGAACAAGTGCCCATGTCCCAGTGTCCTCAGAGTAAGACTACTCTACCAGGGATGGGCTCCATTCCATTTGAAATTAAGTTAATGAGTTGAAAAATCCTTAATGACAGTAATGGCCAATTAATCAATTCATGACTTTGATGTGAATTCATCCTCTGAATGGATTTAATTAAAAGCTGCTACAGCTGTGCCCCCACACCCACTGACTGTTCCTAACACTGCCAGGCTCTGAACCCCTCCCAGTGTCTCTGCCAGCCAGGCTCACATGTGGCTTTAATTTATCGGTCAGCTGCCACACATTGAAGAGCTAAAACATGATCTATTTCATAGTTAAACATTACATCCACCGAAAATATGTCTCCAAAATGTTTTGATTATTAGAAACACCCTTTGAGGAATTGAAGAGAGAATGTGCTGGAAGAGGGTACAGGGCAGCCCAACATGCACATAATCTATCACACACACACACAAATGTAGGAGAAGAAAGTGGTGTGTGTGTGTGTGTGGCTGTGGTAACAGCTGTTCAGGTGCAGGCTGGATGAAGTTTGTGAGGAGAGCTTCCCAGCGCTGCTATATTACAGGGCACCCCAAATGACAGAGTGCTTTTGTCCAGGCCTTTGAAAACCCTGTCACATTCCTTTCCAACGCACAGACCAACAACAAAGGAGCCTTCTTGTTGTGGAGCGGATTGGGAAAAGACACAGACAAAACCTGTGTGGGAACACGAGGCTGCCTGTGCCAAATGGTTCATACAGTAGATTATCAGAAGGAACGGATACGTGTTTAGACCTTCCTATTGTCGCTTGTTTGGGTAGGGGTGATTTAGAGATATGCACCCACATTGGAAATACGGGAAAATATATAAGACTTGTACTGTAACCGTACAGTTTAATATGTGGTCCGTGTAACATTGGCTTGTTGTCATTGTGTTGTGTTTTTGTTCACACAGCGGAATCCACCACGGAGGGCAGGGAGACGGCAACAGGCGAGGAACCAGGGCAAGCTCCTGTGCCTGTACACAAAGGTAAATACAGTGCCAGGCAAAGCACTCACACTCACACACACACACTCATATACACGCACACACACACCACTCTCTCTTTTCCTCTCTCTACACCTCCCCCATCCCTGTCTCTCATTGGACGCCAGCTGTTCCCAGCTGCAGGAGGGAGTGTGTGTGAGAATTGAAGAGTGTGAAGAGTGTGTGTTGTGGGTGCCAGCCAAAGGCAGGGGCTGGAGAGTTCAGGCGTATCACCTCTGGGTTAAGCTTGCGTTGACATGTGCAGGCGTGTTAGGCGGCTCATACTGTAGGGAACCCTGCTTTGCTCTGTTCCCACTCTTGAGACACTGTATACACGCCTGACAGAGAAGGACCAGACCTCTACTGTGCCCACTGTAAATGTATATCTGCTTTTATCCATTGATCTGTGTTGTATGAGGGATTGGAGCTTACTCCAGCTCAGACTATACACATGCAACCCTCTGAGAACATTCACATACAGACTGCCTACAATAGTTTGCTCTACCCTACACCCACTGTAAAGTGTATGTCCACCAACATGCATCTGCTTCTTCTTGCTTGTAAAGAGTTTGATCATTTTTATACATAAAAATAAGTCTAAGGAGTTTGATCAGAACAGCTATAGGTGTAGATGAGAGCCCCTGCTCTGCCTTCCCTCCTGTCCTCCAGGTCTGATCACTCTGTCTGCCTGCAGTGTGCTGGGGGCTGTTGGGACTTGCCCCAGTCTGTAGGAAAGGTGAGGAGAGGGGGAAGTAGAGCACTGACTCCTCAGCGGATCACGTCTACAGGCTATTCTCACATTCAGATAAACAGGAGTATAGGCTTCACTTAGGTGGATAGTTTTTCTTAAAGGTGATATTTGTTGCTCCACCCTAGGCTAGGGTTCACTTAGATGTCATGCTGAAATAACTTGTTACAGAACTCCTGGTCAGATATATCAATCTTTGTGTTGGTGTGTAGCAGGGATCATGGCTGTGATATAGAGTAGGCTCATGTCCGTGTGTGCGTGTTTGATGTGGTCTATGCCTGTGCTGACTTGTTCCCAGCCTGCAGCTCACAGTAGTTGTAATGGAGTTCCACAAAGGTCAAAGGTCTCCTCAGTACAAAGACTGATGCTTCACAATGGAAGACACCTTACCACAGGAATGCCATTAAAACTCTAATGCAGTACACACGTACAGAAAACATGTATCAAACCAGATTATTGCACTCATTGTGCAAACTGTAATTATGAGCTATTATATGTTGTTGACCTGAGCTCCACTGTGCGTTATGTTAGGTAGATTGTGATGGATGTGATTTTGTGTGCCAAGAATCTGACAGCATTCTCAACAGATTTAGTGAAAACATTGAGACTTTGGAATCAGTTCCTCCCTTAGTGGTGAAACAGCATCAGAGCTGAGTGCACGATTAATTCAACAAAACACTATGTTTAAGAGAGTGGTTAAAATAAACGGAATGTAGTGTGTGTAGTCATCTGAAATATATGATTTCCAAAAGGAGCAGTGTGCATGCAGTGCTTTTACATGAGGCTGAACTTTTAAAGGACATAGTGACCCCTACTGGCCACTTTGTACAATTAACTCATTTTTGGTAGATACTCTGTGGAAACATACTGTTATACCCCTTGACTTTTTAGTCAAACTAGTGTTCTCTCAAAAAAAATTGTGTGAACAATCGTCTCATATATTTATAATTTTTTTGTTTTTTTCAACATCCCTCCTCCCCTCTCTCTGTCCCTCTCTCTTATGCTGTAGGTGAGGAAGAGCAGGGTTCCATGGCTGAGGTGTCCTACTACTCCTATGAGTATGACCCAGACTCAGAACCCTTCGCTGCGGAAGGGGAAGACCACTTTGAGCTGCCGGCAGGGGAGCAGGGGGGAGAGCAGGACAGTCCATCAGATAGCCAGCTACCCACACTGGACACAAAGGACACCCATGAGTGATGGTATGGCCCTCTGACCATTCCGTCTGTCTGCACAACAACACTGAGTTGGAACTGTTAACACGGTGGTAATGTGGATAGAACTTGAAATTAACTCAACTGTGACTTTGTAACTTCAAACCTGTTTCAGTCTATTTCTTCTGTAATAACAAAGTGTATTCAGATACCTTTACATCAAATCAAATGTTATTGGTCACATACACATGGTTAGCAGATGTTAATGCGAGTATAGCGAAATGCTTGTGTTTCTAGTTCTGTTCAATAATATCTAACAAGTAATCTACCAATTCCACAACAACTACCTTTGGGCGGCAGATAGCCTAGTGGTTAGAGCGTTGGTCCAGTAACGAAAGGTTGCTGGATGGAATCCCTGAGCTGACAAGGTAAAAATCTGTTGTTCTGCCCCTGAACAAGGCAGTTAACCCATTGTTCTTAACTTAACTGATTTGCCTAGTTAAATAAAGGTTATATAACAAAGAAATACAATACCTTATACACACAATGTGAAGGGATGAAATAAGAATATGTACATATAAATATATGTATGAGCGATGGCCGAGCGGCATAGGCAAGATACAATAGATGGTATCAGTGGCAGTCAGTGCCGTTTAAGAACAGTGATGACGATTGGCCTTATTTCCATTACAGCAAATTGGATGACTGTCATTTATATACCATTCACCCAGTTCAATGTAACAGCGATAGGTTTAGGCTACTACATGATACTCAAATCTTCCCTATACCCATCATGAGGTTGCTACAACCAAGCCTATGAATGAAAGTTTACAATGTAGGTGCACACAGGTTGATAGAAACATTTGAGGTGACAGACAGTGACACATAGACAGACAGGGACACATTCAATGCTGCCTTGCACACTCTTGCCTGCATCGAGCTGATCTGGGGTGTAATCATTAAGTTGCAAACAAGTTTTTTATTGGACAAATTCAGGTATGTTAATCCCTGTTCCGTTTTCTTCCATTTAAGAAAAGTTTTTCAACGGAATACACCCCTGATCACGCGTAAACACAGTTCACTTTCATAGCAGCCACGTTATATTCCTTCTCACATCTATGCACTCCGTTCCTCTAACCTTTTCACTTCACTTGTGGACTTCAATGCACATCACATCAGCTATATGTGACCAGATGAAAAAACCTTTCCAAGCCAAACCATATCATAACCGCTACACACAGCCTACATCATTGTCACCATATTAGCTAAAGTAAAGTCATAGTCAACATAGCTAATAGAACTAACGCGTTAGTAAACCCGCTACAATCATGCAGTAACGTTACAGTGTACAGTCAGTAAGCAGTTGAGCACTTACACCGGCGGGCCCCGGAGGCAATAAATTAGTAAAACCAAGAGCTTACCTTGACTTGGAAGAGTTCCAGTGTTGTGTTGGATAGGCATAGCCAGCTAGCTAACATGGCAGTCCTCTGTTTGAGCAGGCTGTTTGAGTAGGCTGCATTTGCTAGCTAAGTAAGTTAAACTGAAACAGATTTTTTTTAATTAACCCTCTCTCTCTTGCTTCTCCCATTCATTTTGGAAGAAATTAATTTGTTCAAAACTATTCAACTATTGTCTTTTTCTCTTTTTGAGTCAACTACTCACCACATTTTAGGTACTGCAGTGCTAGCTAGCTGTAGCTTATGCTTTCAGTACTAGATTAAATATTTGATCCTTTGATTGGGTGGACAACATGTCAGTTCATGCTGCAAGAGCTCTGATAGGTTGGAGGACGTCCTCCGGAAGTTGTCATAATTACTGTGTAAGTCTATGGAAGGGGGTGAGAACCATAAGCCTCCTAGCTTTTGTTTTGAAGTCAATTTACCCAGAGGAAAACGGAAGCTAGCTGTCCTCCGGCTATACGAAGGTGCTACCCTACAGAGTGCTGTTGAGGCTACTGTAGACCTTCAGTGTATTTTAATAAATTATTTGGTGACGTGAATATATTTAGTATACTTTGATCTAAAAATTATAACTTTTTAAATGTTTTACTATTTTTATGAAATTCACTGAGGAGGATGGTCCTCCCCTTCCTCCTCTGAGGGGTCTCCACTGCTCTACATCAAAGACAGCATATCTTTCTATCAAATTGCAACGAACATCATCAGAGATCTTATTCAGTGTACTGTTCTCCTCTCCTCCACAGAAACTTCCCCTGACTGCATCACCAGCCAGATCTCCAAATTGTACATTGTTTGTTAATATGTTATAGTGGGTGGAGAGAGAAGGAAAAGTGGGGACTGCCCAGCCTGAAAGGAAGAGATGGTGGGGTGTGTGTGTGTGCGTGTGCGTGCGCGCATATGAATGACTTAAGGACTACGCGTGTGTGTGTGCGTGTGTGTGTGTTACTATGCTAGTCTCCCTCCAGCCCTCTGTATTTCTCTCGTTTATATCTCCAGTCTCCTATTCAACAGTAGACACCATAGAGTCTTTGATATTCACTGTAGTGCCTTTACATTGTTTTTCTGTAACCTCTAGATGGAGGTGTAATTACACCTGAGTTAAAACAAATGTTTTGTTGTTTTTTTCTATCTGTGGTATTTATTTGTAGCTAGTGCTTTTTTTGGTTTATTTGTTCCAATGCCTCCCCCTATTGCCTTTTTGTCCTGTCACCTACACCAATGTCTTCATTTAATTCATAAACAATATGTCAAGATGTCATGGACCTATTTTTCTTATTCTGAGGAAGCCTTAGGTCAAACACTGAGGTGTACAGTGGATATCTTTATGTACTTATTTGGTGTGTTAACCTTCTAGAGACTGAATTTCTGCAGCCTTAAACTGGAGGATAAGATAAGCTCGATTCTTCTAAACATTTTTACCAAGCTACCAATATCTCCACATAATAAGTCTATTTGGGTATAGATGTCACCTTACTGTTGAATAGACAGGGATTTGATTGTACAGTACATAAGCTATTTTGTTTTGTTAAATTTTGATTCTTGATATCCTAAAACAAGAATAAAGGTTTGGAACTACGGTACATTTACCACATTTAAACCAATGTAACCCCACATCCATTTTCAATACAGCTGCTTTTGAAAAACAAGAGAATAAACTTTGTATACAATCCATGTCTTTGCAGTTAACTTTACATTCTACTGTGAGTCTCTCCTCAGGTAGCAGTAATTATATTCCCTATATGTATAGGCCTATATGTTACATAGGAAATGAGGAGCAGACCTGGTGGTTAAGGAGTTGTGTTGGTCCATTTCCTTTGATAGGGTAGTTTAGCCTGAGGAGAATTTCCTGTCATCCTGTCAGCAGTTAGCTATGTTATTACGAAGCACTGCGGCCTTTCAGAATACCCTCTGCTTTGAAGGCTGTGACTCTGTGACCCCTGGAATGGCTGTGTGCAGCTGGACCAACCCGTGTGTTTGCCCATGTTACAACACAGTCAGGTTACCTAAACAATAGCCAGGAGAGAGTTGGAGCCTGTTAATGTTTAATGTTGGTTAAGGCACTTGTCAATGTTCTCAGTTATAATATAGCTTCTGGAAACTGTAGCGTGTGCTTCTGCTGCGGTTTTAAAATCAATACCTGGTCAAAACAGCATATGCTGTTTCAATGTAGGTTTATTTCTTTTACCTTTATTTAACCAGGTAGGCTAGTTGAGAACAAGTTCTCATTTACAACTGCGACAGGGCCAAGATAAAGCATAGCAGTTTGATACATACAACAACAAAGAGTTACACATGGAATACACAGACATACAGCCAATAATACAGTAGAAAAATGAAAAAATAAATAATAAGTCTATATACAATGAGTGCAAATGAGGTAAGATAAGGGAGGCAGGGCAACAAATAGGCCATAGTGGTGAGGTAATTACAATATAGCAATTAAAGCAAAGGAGAAAGATAAATAAATAAATACAGTATGGGGATGAGGTAGTAGGATGGGCTGTTTACAGATGGGCTATGTGCAGGTGCAGAGATCTGTGAGCTGCACTGATAGCTGATGCTTAAAGCTAGTGAGGGAGATAAGTGTCTTCAGCTTCAGTGATTTCTGTAGTTCGTTCCAGTCATTGGCAGCAGAGAACTGGAAGGAAAGGCGGCCAAAGGAGGAATTGGCTTTTGGGGTGACCAGTGAGATATACCGGCTGGAGCGCATGCTGCGGGTGGGTGCTGCTATGGTGACCAGTGAGATGAGATAAGGCGGGGCTTTACCTATCAGAGACTTGTAGATGACCTGTATGATCAAACTACAGGAATGGTGGTGGAAAACTGTCAGATTACACGTTACGTATGTTATAATATGCATTGTCTTTCTCACTTTGTGTATCAAATACTGTGCAATGTCAAGAAGGATAATATTTGTTCACTCCACTGCTCTGCAGGTCTCTAAGGGATACTGTTGTGATATGAAGTGTGAATGGTTTAACTACATTACAAGTGGGAGGTCTGCTGTATGAATGGGGAAGGTACAGTAGGGAAACTCAATTCGCTGACCAAGAGGGGGATCTTGGTTTCATGGATTGCTCTGTGGAGATAGTGGTACATGACAGCGAATTCGAGTGATGACATTGTTTCTAAGCACCAGCAGAGCTGGGCTGCAATTTAACTGGCTGAGATGATGAACTAGTTGGAGACTCAGCATTGGAGTGAGATCAAACATTTGTTCATTTTAAAGGCCCTTCTAAACAAGATGCTCTATTTCTTATGGTCTTTATGGGCCTTTGATGTAGGGCTAGGCGATATATCGTCTTTTAAGGTATACTGGTATAGATTTTACTATAGTATCTATAAAAGTAATTTAATACAGTGCTAAATAAATAAAACGTTCTACAAATTGGACTACTTCCCTGTCAGTTTTGTCCTAGTTTGGTTGAGTATAATCAGAATGGAGAAAGCCCATAAAAAAAACACTTTGAATTCATTTGTTGCCATTCTCAGGTCATGCATTACTCATAAAACACATTAAGAACTTTTATAATTTAGAAACATAAAATACCGCCATACTGTAAAAAATCAGAATAATCTTGTGATATGATATTTGGGCCATATCGCCCAGCCCTATTTGATGGTAAGAATCTTATTTTGGAGTGATTAACTGCACAGACTGTTTTAAGATATGCATGTCTGAATAGGCGAGCTCCATACTGTATTTAACTCAGGACTTGGGAGATGTTGCTGCTGAGTGGAGAGCTGACATCCATCTGACACAGAAGATCACCTCACTAAGGAGAGAGGAAGACCAGCTGGCTATGAAGCATCTCTAGAGCCTGTTTGTATCCACATCTAATCCAGGCCCTGCAGTGCCTAGCTCCACTCCTATTCCCCAGGCGCTCAACTTTGTTGACTTCTGCAACCGTAATAGCATTGGTTTCATGCATGTTAACATTAGAAGCCTCAGCCTAAGTTAGTTTTATTCACTGCTTTAGCACACTCTGCCAACCCGGATGTGCTAGCCGTGTCAGAATCCTGGCTTAGGAAGACCACCAAAAACCCTGAAATCTCCATCCCTAATTACAATATTTTCAGACAAGATAGAACGGCCAAAGGGGGCGGTGTTGCAATCTACTGCAGAGATAGCCTGCAGAGCTCTGTCTTTACTTTAAAAAATCCACCTTTCTAGAAACAAGTCTCTCACCGTTGCCGCTTGCTATAGACCACCCTCTGCCCCCAGGTACAACCCCAAAGCCGTAAACACGGGCACCCTCATAGATATCATCCTAACTAACTTGCCCTCTAAATACACCTCTGCTGTTTTCAACCAAGATCTCAGCGATCACTGCCTCATTGCCTGCATCCGTAATGGGTCTGCGGTCAAACGACCTCCCCTCATTACTGTCAAACGTTCCCTAAAACACTTCTGCGAGCAGGCCTTTCTAATCAAACTGGCCCGGGTATCCTGGAAGGATATTGACCTCATCCCGTCAGTAGAGGATGCCTGGTTATTCTTTAAAAATGCCTTCCTCACCATCTTAAATAAGCATGCCCCATTCAAGAAATTTAGAACCAGGAACAGATATAGCCCATGGTTCTCTCCAGACCTGACTGCCCTTGACCAGCACAAAAACATCATGTGGCATTCTGCATCAGCATCGAACAGCCCCCGTGATATGCAACTTTTAAGGGAAGTCAGGAGCCAATATACACAGGCAGTTAGGAAAGCCAAGGCTAGCTTTTTCAAGCAGAAATTTGCTTCCTGTAACACAAACTCAAAAAAGTTCTGGGACACTGTAAAGTCCATGGAGAATAAGAGCACCTCATCCCAGTTGCCCACTGCACCTCCTTCCAGTTGCCCACTGAGGATAGGAAACACTGTCACCACCGATAAATCCACAATAATTGAGAATTTCAATAAGCATTTTTCTACGGCTGGCCATGCTTTCCACCTGGCTACCCCTACCCCGGTCAACAGACCTGCACCCCCTTCAGTAACTCGCCCAAGCCTCCCCCATTTCGCCTTCTCCCAAATCCAGTTAGCTGATGTTATGAAAGAGCTGCAAAATCTGGACCCCTACAAATCAGCCGGGCTAGACAATTTGGATCCTTTCTTTTTTAAATTATCTGCCGAAATTGTTGCAACCCCTATTACTAGCCTGTTCAACCTCTCTTTCGTGTCGTCTGAGATTCCCAAAGACTGGAGAGCAGCTGTGTTCATCCCCCTCTTCAAAGGGGGAGACACTCTTGACCCAAACTGCTACAGACCTATATTTATCCTACCCTGCCTTTCTAAGGTCTTTGAAAGTCAAGTTAACAAACAGATTACCGACCATTTCGAATCCCACCGTACCTTCTCCGCTATGCAATCTGGTTTCCGAGCTGGTCATGGGTGCACCTCAGCCACACTCAAGGTCCTAAACGATATCATAACCGCCATCGATAAGAGACATTACTGTGCAGCCGTATTCATTGATCTGGCCAAGGCTTTCGACTCTGTCAATCACCACATCCTTATCGGCAGACTCGACAGCCTTGGTTTCTCAAAAGATTGCCTCGCCTGGTTCACCAACTACTTCTCTGATAGATTTCAGTGTGTCAAATTGGAGGGCCTGTTGTCCGGGCCTCTGGCAGTCTCTATGGGGGTGCCACAGGGTTCAATTCTTGGGCGAACTCTCTTCTCTGTATACATCAATGATGTTGCTCTTGCTGCTGGTGAGTCTCTGATCCACCTCTACGCAGACGACACCATTCTGTATACTTCTGGCCCTTCATTGGACACTGTGTTAACTACCCTCCAGGTGAGCTTCAATGCCATACAACTCTCCTTCCGTGGCCTCCAACTGCTCTTAAATACAAGTAAAACTAAATGCATGCTCTTCAACCGATCGCTGCCCGCACCTGCCCGCCCATCCAGCATCACTACTCTGGACGGTTCTGTCTTAGATTATGTGGACAACTACAAATACCTAGGTGTCTGGTTAGACTGCAAACTCACCTTCCAAAATTAAATCTAGAATTGGCTTCCTATTACGCAACAAAGCAACCTTCACTCATGCTGCCAAACATACCCTCGTAAAACTGACCATCCTACCGATCCTTGACTTCGGTGATGTAATTTACAAAATAGCCTCCAATACTCTACTCAACAAATTGGATGCAGTCTATCACAGTGCCATCCGTTTTGTCACCAAAGCCCCATATACTACCCACCACTGCGACCTGTACGCTCTTGTTGGCTGGCCCTCGCTTCACACTCGTCGCCAAACCCACTGGCTCCAGGTCATCTACAAGTGAAAGACAATGCATATTATAACATATGTAACGTGTAATCTGACAGTTTTCCACCACCATTCCTGTAGTTTGATCATGCAGGTCAGTCTCTGATAGGTAAAGCCCCGCCTTATCTCAGCTCGCTAGTCACCATAGCAGCACCCACCCGTAGCACCCGCTCCAGCAGGTATATCTCACTGGTCACCCCCAAGCCAATTCCTCCTTTGGCCGACTTTCCTTCCAGTTCTCTGCTGCCAATGACTGGAACGAACTACAAAAATCTCTGAAACTGAAGACACTTATCTCCCTTACCAGCTTTAAGCACCAGCTGTCAGAGCAGCTCACAGACCCCTGCACCTGTATTTAGCCCATATGTAAATAGCCCAACCAACTACCTCATCCCCTACCGTATTTATTTATTTATCTTGCTCCTTTGCACCCATCTTCCTACATTGCACATTCATCTACTGCACATCTACCATTCCAGTGTTTAAATGCTATATTCTAATTACTTTGCCACCATTGTCTATTTATTGCCTTAACTTCCTTATCTTACCTCATTTGCACACATTGTATATAGATTTGTTTTCAACTGTATTATTGACTGTATGTTTGTTTTACTCTATGTGTAACTCTGTGTTGTTGTATGTGTCAAACTGCTTTGCTTTATCTTGGCCAGGTCGCAGTTGTAAATGAGAACTTGTTCTCAACTTGCCAACCTGGTTAAATAAAGGTAAAATAAAATAAATAAATCAGTAGAGTAGTATGCCTGTGTTTTTGTGCACACTGTATTGTCAAATGCCAGCTTATTATTGATTGATTAGAGCAGTTTATGTAATGATTTGGAGGATTTTTTTGTTGGACCATAAATATCTTTGACCATGGTGGGGAGGTGAAAAAGCGCCCCATCATTGCCAGCAGAGAAAGATGAGCTTCCTGAATGGAACAAACGGTACTGTACTTATTCAATACAGATCACTCGTTTATTCTGATGAGTTAATATAACATGTAAATGTTACATGTTTAGCTAGTTAGTAATTTAATGTATTTCATCATGTCAGAGAGGGAACATTGACTGGAGGAGTTGATCATTTCTCAAAGCTTGGACTTGCCAGAACTCGCTTTATTCAGTGTTAATGTTCTCAGTCCCAGTAGCTCTGCTTGTGCAGTGTGCACAGCCATATGAACATTTGTATGCTGATGTAATATCATTCTCCAGGTTGAATCTTGGTTCGTTCCACCAAATGTGTGCCTTCAATATTTTACTTTCAAAAGCCTGTTATATCGAATGAAGTGCCCTTTAATATAGACCACATGAAGAATTCAATAAATCCGATTTTGTGTATGAATAAAGACTTCAGCATTTTGACATCCCTCTGTGACTTCTAGGAAGATTTTAACCCACTTAATCCCATGATTTCTCAAAATGTTCACCATCATTGTAAAGCCCTAGTTATATTACTGCTTTGAGAAAGTAATTTCAAAAGATTATTTATTTCATGTGATTAGTGATTCACATATGTCTGTCTCTCATTTTAAGGTCAACCCCTTTATGTGAACTGAACTGTTGTTTTAATATGGTGCATTTTTTTTGTCAAATCATAGTGTAAAAGCAAGTGAGCAGGTTTTGGCCATTTTCTGGTGGAAAAGAGTGGGTCGAGCATAACACATCAACCCACAGGCTAGAAATATTTTAACAATTTAAAGAAATGTGAAGCTTGCATTTAATTGCCACACCAAGCCTCCATTCCCCCGTCACAAGAATTATGACTGATTTAAGTATGAAATCGTCAACCCTTTATTTGGCACTTACTATAGTCATTAGGTTTTTATTTAATAACCTCTAGATGGGAAAACTTATTTTTATAAAGTTGAACATGCTCTTTATGACAGAATGTTAAAAGTTGGTGAAATATATGGAACAACTCTTAGTGTACTCCCTGCAGCACTATGTCTCTGGCTGTGAAAGTCAGCTGTTTTGATGACCTACTGTAGCATGCCTAATTTGCACCAGCCAGATGCAAATATGTGGTTTATATCCTCAGGCACGTCTTCGTGTTAACCGTTGCAGCGTATTCGTCCCTACACTAGATATCATGTAACGTGTGAAATAGACAATCCTTTTTGTTCATATTTAAACTGGTGTGTCCTCAACCTATTGTGTAAAATATCTATCCCACAGGGCCAGGACCTGGGCATTATGCTCTGCCACTGACCATTGGTTTCATCAGCCATGACTTCACCAAGCCAACCAGCCATGCTTACTCATTCCACGGCAGGATAAGCAACAACTGTGTACTACAGAGGTCACAAGAGACCCCAAGCTTTAAACATGAAATTCTACTCTATTCAAGAGTCCTAAATGGTCTTTGGAAAACTACCCCAACAAGTAGTTGCTCATGAAAGGAAATATTGAATGTTGTAATGCCCATGTAAATCCACTAAGGGGAGACACCACAAACACTTGTCAAGCTGTGAACCAGCTACAACAGTACAGTATACCACTTATCAGCCAAATGGGACACTGTCCTTAGGGTACTGGCAAACTTACTACAGTATTGTATGTCAGTTATTTGATTGTTTCTAACTTGTTCTGTTTGTGTAAGGTGTTGACGGCAACCACTATTACATTGATGCAAAAACCACCAGTTTCGGCAGGGACGGCAACACTGCATACTCCACGCTGGGCTTAGTGAGAAGATAATCAAGTAAGTTCCCACCAACTTCAGGTAAATACACTTTTAATTCAGAGCTGATTGCATGTTTTAATGTGCCTATAACATTGTAATATATCAAGCCAGGGTGCTATTTATTAGATGTCAAAATTCTGATTTTCCTGATAGAGATGTTAATTACATAAGGACCTTGTTGAGTGTGGCAGTTTATAGGCCACTTACAGCAGTAGGGCAACAAGATACAGCTGGATGTGACAGCTCAACCCTTGCCTTCTGCTGTTGTATCTAAATTTCATGAACGTACTTCACAAATATGCATACTCTAAATGAACCTATTGCATTCCACTTATGAATTTTTCTTGTTTTTAGAAAGCCAAAGCTAACTGCAGCCGTTTCCACCAGCAGGGCTTTTCCAGACTCCTGGACTAGGGGGAAACAGCCCTGAGAAAGCTCCTCCATGCAACATCCAGTGCAGACCCCCCATCCTATTCCATGTGCTTCCGCACTCGCTACTGAAGCAGTGACTCAGCGCCTAACAAGCACTGTCTTCCTGCTCTCATGGGCCCCCAGGTCCCCACCAAGCTAGCCACTGCAAGTCAGGGGGTCCTCAGAGGACATGTCCAAGACCCTAGGCCCTGGTAGATACAACAGTACGGATCCAAGTGTCTACCTGCCCAGGCAACCAGCTTTCTCCATGCTAGGTCGCCATGGCTTCCCCAACGATGCCACTCTGAAGCCCTGGAACTCACAACCTTGAGAAGATTATTGTCCACAAGCCCCAGAATTCTCTCTGGGCATCAGACACAGAGTTTGTCACCCCACTGGTGGTCAATGTAGCTGACTACACAACCATGTTCCTTCATAATATGGGACTAGGCTTAACCAAGGTTGGATTTATCTGCAAAACAAACAACTTGATGAGGTGATAAATGAGAACCATTTCTACTGCCGACTTATTATAGAATATGAAATGAAGGACATTTATATACAGAAAAAGAACATATACAAACTTCCACACAGAAAGTAAAGAAATATATTGTATTTACATACTGTCCAGCCACAGTGCTATTTAGAATGAACAGAAATGTGACTCTAGTCAGTCAAAATGTATACTGTCTGATAAGAATATACACACACACACACACACACACACACACACACACACACACACACACACACACACACACAGGAAAGCAGACAAAATAAAAACATTTCTTTTTTGAATAAAATATTCTACATTCAAGAAAATACTAACTACATTTGACCACTATGCTCAATAATACAACATATATTGACAAGTAAACATCAATACAAGTGTAGCAAATGTTATTCAAGCTTGGTAGTCTCATGAGAGAAATTCCATCTTCATATTGTTGCCACTTATCAAAGCAGAACTGCTCACCATCTCTTAGTCAGGGCCGAGCCTCCCACTCTCCTTGTGCTACCTCTATCATACCTCCAATATTTTGAGGAGTTTAAAAAAACTGAAAATAAATGGTCTATTCTATACACCAAAACACATGGAGAGATGTACATCTTGTTTAGTCAACAAAGACCATACAATTCAACTGAGGCGGTTTTCAGGGATGTGAAAGATGATTTCCACTCAATCCTTTGGAAGAGGTCTTCGGAAAAGCAATATATGCGGCTCTAGAAGTAAAACAAGTAAAGTTATTCAGTACTCACTTCAAGCTACCAGAGATAGCTATATTATTTTCAAACATGTAGATGGCAGAACAATGGCTTTACATCTGTAGGGATGTGATCATGACAACATAAGATTGGGGAAAAGAGGTCAATGTTTTGTGTCAGAGTAATGTAATAGGCAATACAATATGGCTAGTACATTTCAATTGTATTAAAGAGGATGTGAGAAAAGCAGGAATTCCTGATTAATCTGTTCATAAACAGTCATGAGAAGACTTGTGACATAAGTAAACAAATAACATTAGTAATGCTGAGATGTTGCTCTATGAAACATTAGTCCTCACCATATATTAAAAGTCAGGCTGGGTAGGTCAATAGCTCACCTGGCTTGTGGATCATGTAGTGGATCCAGCCCTGGCTCTGCTGCACCCCCAGACCCCTCCATTCATCTTCTGTCATCAAATGAGAGGTGGGCACCAGCTTGGATAGCTGTTTCGGTAGCATAACATGCCTGTGTAGGAAAAGGACATTGAATTCAACCAATTAATTTAGTTACTAGCTAAATAGAAAGGCCTCTGTGATTTACAAGTAACTTTAGTACCAGTGCAGTAGCCCAAATAACTTTGGACATGTGGCAACACCAGCTCATATTATTAGCTAACAATAATTAACCAAGTCACCTGATAGTTAACGTATCTCACTGCAAAATAAACACATGACTACAGCCTTCAGCTAAAAGCAAATAAATACAACTTTAATAGCAGTAGCTAAGCATCATTATTATTATTTTTGCCTAATAAAGTATTATGTCTGTTTCTCGGCTAAAGCTAGGTAGCAAGTTGGCAAAAGCCAACGTTGTCTAGCACGCTAATCAACCTGGAGGCTGTGTAACGTTACACTTGCCTGCGCTAGCATATCAAGCAAGCATGCATGTTAGCTGCTACGCTAGCTACAACGTCAACCTACCTGTACTCGAATGCTTCATCTGTGTACTTGTCAGAGTAGTAAATTTCTTTCTTCGACATGTTTAATCAAACATAAATATATTACACAATCTTCTGGATTCGTTTTCGAATTTTCAGAAAGGTATCAGTAAGCTTAGCTAGCTAGCTTGGAATGGGCGCAAGTTGTCATCTAAAGTCTAGCGGCACATTTTGAACTCCAACCGTCCCTCTCTTGGCCCGGATTGGTGAAGGCGCGCGGATCAGACGACATTCCAGGCGCCCCGCCCCCGTCTTCTGAAGTTGACAGTTGTAACGTTACATGGAGTTGTCTGTAAAAATGTTTCCTGTGAAATAATGATTTTTCATTTGGTTTGTTAAACACACAGTACGTGTTACAGATACAGATGCATTCAATTTGATCAGAAACGTTTTTTCATTGTGTCTGCTGTGTGTATTAAAAGTCTACATTCACTTTTTTTATTTAGATGTGTTATAAAGAAGCACAGGGTATGCAACACTAGCCAACTAGTTATAGAAATAGAGTCAATATCCATTTATCGTGCTTCTTTAGTACTACAATCATGAATATTCAATCATAAATGTTGCATAAGGAATCCCAGTTTTTCCACTGGTAACATCAGTCACACTCTTTCATAAAGTCATAAGCACTTATTTTTGTGGTGTACATAATGTAGCTAGCCATCAGTGTTTATTTTGAGTTGCTAAATAACCCTGTTAAATGTCAAAGGAACCACATTGTTCCTGTGACCTTTGAGGGTTAGAGTGCTGTATAAACAAATACTGTCATTTTACTTCTGTGCTTTAGCACCTATTTGAATTTCATCACCTATACAATAATAATAATTGTAGATAGTATACATGCACATACACAGACATTGTCTTCTTTATAACTGCAATGTAACAACAGGTTTAAACCTGGGCTGTTTTAAAAGTGGAGGATTTGTGACTTTAGAAAGCCAGCTGTTTCCACAGGCCCCATGTGTGATAGTTTCCCTTCTGAATTAGTTCCATAGAAACAGCCTGAGTTCTCAGAGAGTGTGTTGCACATTGTTATCACATCTCTGGGCTCTGTAATGGTTGCTAATGAGACATAGTGCATGCACAGCCTGACGCTGAAAACCAGGTGAATATTAGCTCCTTGTATTGCAGTGCAAACAAATTAGTTGCATTTCCAAACACACAGTACGTGTTACAGATACAGATGCATTCAATTTGATCAGAAACGTTTTTTCATTGTGTCTGCTGTGTGTATTAAAAGTCTACATTCACTTTTTTTATTTAGATGTGTTATAAAGAAGCACAGGGTAGCCTATCCTCCTACTTATCATAGAAGTGGTAGACCTAGTTAGTAGTATGGTCTGATGCTACTCTCCCTATTAGTCATCAGTCACATCCTACATATTGATGACATTTGGTTTATCAGTAACTTCTCAATTCTCTTATGCCACAAACAACCAAGTGATGTGATTGGTTGTCGAGGAGTTGGCATGTGTGTATGTGTTTTTGTGTGTAACTTGTGTTATCTGTGGCTTGTTGCCATTGCTGGAGCAAGTTTGTTCATTCAGTCTATGACTTGCAGAAGGGTTTTATGCCCATCAAGCCGGTATGCTCTCTCACATACTCTGAACTGCCTTTATTGCTTTTGATTTTGAGCTTTAGGTTTCTGGGTTGTTGTTCAAGTCAAGGCATCTTCACCCTGCTCTCCAAATGTCTGAGATATCGGTGAGTCTATTGCTGCTTCTCATAATTCCTGTTTACTGCATGTACAGTGTATTGCATTTGTTTGCTATTTTATCTCTGAGCGTATGCACTCTTTAAATCTAGTGCATTTGTAATTTTTGCCTTGCACAATCAATTTTATGGTGCGCTAAGCCTTTTCAACTTCCACCTCCGCAAATGCTGGCCTTTGCAAATGAACCAAGACGTTTTTTGACATTTGTATGTGGCCTTTTGAGTTGTGATCAAATGTTAAAAGTGTTGATTTTTCAATTAGTGTCATATTTGAATTATTTTTAATGTCTCCATGTCATGAACAGTAACAAGACTGTGCCCTCTGAGGAACTACTGCGGACTAGGGTGATATATTGTGGGGTAAAACAAAATGTTTGTCTTTCATCTCAAAGTCTGGGTTGTTGGACGAAGTCACCAGGTTGTTTTGATGGCTAAGCTCAAATTAACTTGTTTTTATAACGTATTACAGTATGAGCAGCTAGCCATGGAGTTCTGCTCTGCCTTGGATGAGTGGGTGGCATGTTTCAGTTGGTTGATTTCCCTCTACTTAGATAATAGGTGATTCAGTTAATTATTTGGTCATCCATGTTAACATGCTCTCCTAAATAAAGGTTACATTGTTTTAATATTTTTTTTTACAAAAAATCACACGATTGGATACAAAGCCTAACCTTAAAGCGTTAGCTGTTGTTTGTGTACTGTAATGTAGGTCCCTGTGAAATAATTGCATGAATACATATCTAACTAGGGCCATGCACAGTGTGTTGTGAGTATGTTGGCCATTCTAATAATTATTGAAAAAGCCTGTTAATTCAAATTTTTGAAGTTTATATTAGGCCCACTGGCTTTCTAATCTACAGCACCTTCAGAAAGTATTCCCACCCCTTGAGTTTTTCCACATTTTGTTGTACTACAGCCTGAATTTAAAGGTGCATAAATGTATTTTTTGTTTTGTACACACAATACACACAATAACCCATAATGTCAAAGTGGAAATATGTTTTTTTCAAAATGTTTAGACTAATAAGTTGCGTGGACTCACTCTGTGTGCAATAATAGTGTTTAACATGATTTTGAATGGATACCTATCTCTGTACCCCCACACATACAATTATCTGTAAGGTCCCTCAGTCAAGCAGTGAATTTCAAACACAGATTCAACCACAAAAGACCAGGGAGGTTTTCCAATGCTTCCTAAAGAAGGGACCTATTGGTATATGGGTAAAAATAAAACAAAGCAGACATTGAATATCCCTTTGAGTTCTTAATTACAATTTGGATGGTGTATCAATACACCCAGTCACTACAAAGATACAGGCATTCTTTCTAACTCAGTTGCTGGAGAGGAAGGAAACTGCTCAGGGATTTCACCATGAGGCCAATGGTGACTTTAAAACAGTCACAGAGTTTAATGGCTGTAATTGTAGTTACTCCACAATACTAACCTAATTGACAGAGTGAAAAGAAGGAACCCTGTACAGTATAAAAAATATTCCAAAACATGCATCCTGTTTGCAATAAGGCACTAAAGTAATATTTCTAAAAATGTGGCAAAGCAATTAACTTTTTGCCCTGAATACAAAGTTTTATGGTTGAGGCAAATCCAGTACAACACATTACTGAGTATCACTCTTCATATTTTCAAGCATAGTGGTGGCTACATCATGTTATGGGTATGCTTGTAATCGTTAAGGACTGGGGAGTTTTACAGGGTAAAAAATGAAACGGAATGGAGCTAAGGACAGGCAAAATCCGAAAGGAAAACCTGGTTCAGTCTGCTTTCCATCAGACACTGGGAGATGAATTCACCTTTCAGCAGGACAATAACCTAAAACACAAGGCAAAACCTACACCGGAGTTGCTTACCAAGAAGACAGTGAATGTTCCTGAGTGGCTGAGTTACTGTTTTGACCTAATTCTACTTGAAAATCTATTGCAAGCCTTGACAATTGTTGTCTAGCAATGATCAACAACCAATTTGACAGAGCTTGATACCTTTTTTAAATAATGGGCAAATGTTGCACTATCCAGGTGTGGAAAGCTCTTAGAGACTTACCCAGAAAGACTCAGGGGTGTGAATACTTAAGTGAGTGAGATATTTCTGTATTTCATTTTCAATAAATGTGCAAGCATTTCTAAAAACATAATTTCACTTTGTCATAATGGGGTATTGCGTGTAGATGGGTAAGAAAGAACATATATTTAACGCATTTTGTCTTCAGGCTGTAACACAACAAAATGTAGAATATGTCAAGGGGTATGAATACTTTCTGAAGGCACTGTATCACTTGAGCCGAGTAGTGCATTGTTCCAGAGTAGAATGGTTTTAGATTTAAATGATTGTATTTCACTCTATTAATATTCTAAGTCAACTTCCTGTGTGTCTGATAACATGACCTTGGGTTTGATTATTTGCTGCGTGAGAAAATATTTTTCCCAGAAAGGTGAACAGAACAAATCCCTGCTTAACCCACTTTGTTGTGGCTTTCTGAGATGACTCTTCCCCCTTCTGTGGTAATGTGAAAGTGAGAGAATGAGAGAGGACTTCACTCTTAGAAAAAAGGGTTCCAAAAGGGTTCTTCGGTTGTCCCCATAGGAGAACCCTTTTTTGTTTCAGGTAAAAACCCTCTGTGGAAAGGGTCCTACATGGAACCCAAAAGGGTTCTACCTGGAACCAAAACGGTTCTACCTGGAACTTACAATTGTTCTTCAAGAAGAAGAACCAGTTTAGGTTCTAGTTAGCACGTTTTTTTCGAAGAGTGTAGAGTGGGGAGCTAAAAGGTCTGATCTCCTCCAGTAGGTGCCTTTAGAAGACGGCGGATAGATCTCTTGAGAGAGGGGTGGGAAATGGGGAGACATGGGGAGAGAGAGGTCACACAGATGGGACGGGCTGGGATTGTTACTGGGAGTAATTCTCAGTAGAACTTTATTGTTAGCTTTGTTTGTTTTTGCCTGTTTCATGACAAATGCAATCAGTATGTGTGTATTTGGACATTGGATGTCTACCATTATTGTACATGAGTCACATGCTGTGGCCATATTTCCCCATCACACCGAATTATTTGAACTCATAGACCCCTTTCTGTGTTTGCAAACATTGCAGCACGAGGGCGATGTGCGCAAGTTGATGTCAGAACAAGGGGGAGTTATTTAAATATACCTCTATTTACATGTTGATTTTGACTGCATTTCATACTACTTTTGTATTATAATTGGATTTTAAGGCTCGTGTGAATGTCCTGCTTATTATAATGTTTGTGTCATCATCGCAAATCAACTGCATTATACTTAAAAAAACACTTGGCTAGCTTTTGCTACAGCCTACAGTATATCAATGAGAGTTAGCATTTTAGCTAACAACTGCTGCATCCAAATAGGTATTTTGCAAAGAACACAACCAAATATAATCTTAGCGACTATTCAAGCAAGAATCAAAACATCATTGTAAGCATATTATGAGAACCCAAAAAAGTAATTTTGTTTAGAAGTAAAACAAACGTAAATCTAGGCTATGTTGAATGGGCACGGATGGCGATGGCTTTCTTACTGCCACCAACAGTTGTGCGGATCTGTGCTTGACGTCAGTGTGTGGTGTACTGGAAAAGGGTCTATATAGTCAATCTGAATATTAATTGTTTTCATATTCTATAGCAAAAATAAATGGATTGATTCAATACAATTTTACATATGCTAGTTAGAAAATGTGCTAATTTCAGCTACTTTATTGTTGACAGGTGCACATTCATTATTGCTTATTCCTTATTATTGACTTAGGTGCTGTGCCAAACCATTTGCTAAATTATAATTTCCTTTAGTAGTTATGGATTAAGTACAAGCTGTTTTATTCTATATACTGTAGGGAGATGGGTGGTAAACAGTTAAAGTACACACAGAACACACACCAACCACACAACAGAGGCGAGTACTTCCTGTTATTTTTTGCCTGTGACAGAGGATGCAGTTTGGACCCGATACTGTGAACATTGACGTCAACACCAAAGGGAAATTGGGTTTTCTAACGTCACAGCACCCCGTATTGCACAATACTAATAAATGAGTTTCCCTTGAGGTGTGACTCTCTCACATTCGAAACAAGAAAAGATTGTCAAAGACTTTATGTTCTTCAGTCAAGTCCCGGCTCTCAGTCATCATCATCCCATTATGAAATCAGAACTGTAGAGAGCAAAGAGATAGGACATTTCAGGTATAGTGGGCTTTTCTCAAATATTTTACATCTCTACAACCACTGATAATTCATTGCATTTTGTCAAAGTCACAGCTGCTTTGTCTTAATATACTGGCAGCAAAATTCAGTCCCATAAATGTGATATATTGATGTTAATGTATAGTAGCTAAAATATGATGTGTATTGACTCTCTTCACTAAATAATTCATTGATGGTCTTTGTTAAAAATGGCCGCAGGCATGCATGCTTTGCTTTTGCAGCAATTGCCTACGGTATGTCTTATGGTGGGAAGCTCTGTCTTTCTGCCATTACCACATGCAGGGACAATATAATGTGTAAATGGTGTCTGTGCTCTGCATGTAGATGCTGACTGTGAACGAATGAACGTGCATGCGTGTGTGTGAATGCTTGTGTGTGTGCGCTAGGAGGTAGGCTAAGGCAGATGTGTGTTAGCTAATGCTGTCTGAGAGCAGCTGGGCAGGGCGAATAGACAAGCAATAACACAATGACATCACCCAGAGAGAGAGAGAGAGAGAGACAGAGAAAGGGAGAACGCTGGAGCAGGCCAGCTCAGATGCAGAGAGGCTGGAGAGTGAAATGAGCCTGTGTGAGTGGGAGAGGACCATACAGCACTCACTCAACAGGGGATACAGCTCTTTCCGGAAGATTTTGCAGATTTTTTCCCTCTCTTCCATTGCACCTCTCCCCCTTCCCCTTTCCCCTTCCCCTCATCCTCTGTCTTCCCCTCTCAGCCTCTGCTTCAGGCTGCTCCTCCGGGCATGCTACTTAAGCCAAAGTATGGCCGCTTTCGCAACGACTCTGTGACCTCTTCCGACGACCTAATGCAGAGCTTAGCTATGAGCGGCAAAGTGGTGGCCACCCCGGTGGTCCTCTCCTCCGCCCCCAGCCTGCCACTGCCCTCCCTGCCTCCTCTGGAGTCCATCCCCCGGTCCTCCTCCGCAGCCCCTGCTCTGGCCGACTCCCCCTGCATGGACGGGGAGCAGGACGCCTCCACGACTTTCTGCATGCTCATCCCCAGGATGCCTCAGTGGAAGTTCTCTAACTCGCTGCTCAGCAGGAGCCCCTCCAACTCCAGCTCCAGCAAGGACTCGGGCAAGGCTGCAGCCCCCTCATCGCAGGGCTCGCACGGCCCCAGTGGCACTTCTGCCCCCAATGGTCCTGTGGCCAGTCTGGCCTCTGTTTTGAATTCCTGTGACCCTGTGTGTGTCAACCCCTGTTTCCTACAGGCCATCAGCAGGCAGAGATCTGCAGCGGGCTCAGCCAGTCCAGGCGTAGGGGCTGCAGAGTGCACAGGGAGCCCCGGGGGCCACAGTGGATCCAGGACGGGGATGAACCGCAGGACAAGGGTGGAGGGCATGTGGCTGGGAGGGGAGGACTTCAACCAGAAGGGCAGCTTCATCCACAAGCCCTCCCAGGGCTGGCTGCATCCAGACAAGAAGATCACAGGCCCTGGGGCTTCCTACATAGTCAGGGTGAGTCACCATACATGCAGCCCCTCTACAGCTTTGTGCATTACCCAAATGTTGTTATCGTTCAGCATACATTTGAGCATTTCTGCATTGCATTTTTTAATGGACGTCTTCCATGCAGTTAAATACTGTTTCTGTCAGCGATAATTTGACAGCTTGTTGATGGTTTCCATCCAGAGCTCATGTTATGTTGTTCACAAACAAACCTGTAGAATAGTGAATCATTTAAATCCCCTCAGTAAAGCTTTAAACAGATAAAACTGTCAGAAGCTATCCTGTTTGCAGTTAACATTTGGGATGTCTCATTCCTTATAAATAATATCAACGTTAAGATGATTCACCACCCTAAAGGTGTCTCTTGGATACAATTGGACATTAAAATGTCAGGCAGTGTGTTATGCACCAATGGGTCGAGGCTGAGGAGGACTACATGATTTAATCCAGGTAGATGGCTCTCTCTGCTTTGTTTGCTGTGGTGTGGTGGGGAGACTGCATCAGCCTACAGGCATCAGGCTTTAGGGTGGGTGGGAGGGAGGGAGGAAATAAACAGAATGGAATCGTAACAGAACAACACATTTTGCATGTGGTGAATGAGAGATACGTGGATGTGTGTGTGTGTGTGTGTGTGTGTGTGTGTGTGTGTGTGTGTGTGTGTGTGTGTGTGTGTGTGTGTGTGTGTGTGTGTGTGTGTGTGTGTGTGTGTGTGTGTGTGTGTGTGTGTGTGTGTGTGTGTGTGTGTGCTAGTGTGCGAGTGTGTGTGTGAGTGAGTGGCATGTTTCTTGATCTTAGTTTGATTGAAGTGAAATATTGGATGCCATATCATTTTGGACAGACATACATACAATACATACAGTCTTAATCAGTGACAATGGTAATGATCTTTTACAAATCCTGATGGTAGTGGATACTTTGGGTGTTATCACACATTTGGTCAAACTACATTTACCCCTCATAGCCTGGTTCCTCTCTAGGTTTCTTCCTTGGTTCTGGCCTTTCTAGGGAGTTTTTCCTAGCCACCGTGCTTCTACACCTGCATTGCTTGCTGTTTGGGGTTTTAGGCTGGGTTTCTGTACAGCACTTTGTGACATCAGCTGATGTATGAAGGGCTTTATTAATAAATTTGATTGAAATTTGACTTACAAATAGAAGTATATCTGAGAAATATAGAAAACAAATGATAATATTGTCCAATGAAATGGCTCATTTTAAAAACCATTGGGTCTTTTAGTGAGTAAGATGTAATTTCCTAGTCTAAGCCTGTGATTCTGGCTCACAATGGGTTACATCCAAGGCAGACTGTCTCCCCTCAGCAATCCCCTTTGCCCCTTTGCTTATCCCATCCCCCCTCCTCTACTCCCCCCAGCCTCAACAAAACGACATGGCTCTTTATTAGCACAGTCTAGGCCCAAGCACGCTTTCTAATTACATCACACAGGCACCATTCATTCCTATACTCCATTACATTTAATCACAGTCGTTTGTATCACACGTGGTGGGGAAGAACTAGGGTGACATAGCAGGGTCAACGAGTACATCTAGATTAACACTGAGGAGTAGTAGTAGCAGACAGCATAGAGAGAACACTCAGCCAGGGGCTTCCCTCAGCTCTGACCGTGCTTTCCTCACATTAACGCCTCCGACTCTGCCATGCCTGATATAGTCCACAGCTAAACATGCTACACTGAGAGGAAACACCAGAGAGCATTATAGGAAATATTTAATTATGGTTGTGCTCTGCACCAGTTTTCATTAGCAGTTTGCTCTAGCCTAATCCGTTATAATTATATTTAAATAGCCCCTGCAGCAACGTTGTGTCTTTTCATCCTCTCTATATAATGTGGTGTGCAAGGAGAAGCACCAGTGAATCTATTACTGTCTGTATGACAGCAGAATTATGCTGCTCTCTGCTTTTCTCTCTGTCATCATGACATACACTACATGGCCAAAAGTGTGTGGATACCCCTTCAAATTCTTCTATTTCAGCCACACCCATTGCTGACCGGTGTAGAAAATCTAGCACACAGCCATGCAATCTCCATAGGTAAACATTGTCAGTAGAATGGGCCGTACTATAGAGCTCAGTGACTTTCAACATGGCACCTTCATAGGATTCCATATTTCCAACAAGTCAGTCAGTCAAATTTCTGTCCTGCTAGAGCTGCCCCGGTCAACTGTAAGTGCTGTTATTGTAACGTCTAGGAGCAACAACGGCTCAAGCGTCGGCTGGAGTGGTGTAAAGCTCACTGCCATTGGACTCTGGAGCAGTGGAAGTGCGTTCTCTGGAGTGTTGAATCACGCTTCACCATCTGGCAGTCTAATGGACAAATCTGGGTTTAGTGGATGCCAAGAGAACACCTGAATGCATAGTGCCAACTGTAAGGTTTGGTGGAGGAGGAATAATGGTCTGGGGCTGTTCTTCATGGTTCGGGCTAGGCCCCTTAGTTCCAGTGAAGGGAAATCTTAACTCTACAGCATACAATGACATTTTAGATGATTCTGTGCCTCCAACTTTGTGGCAACAGTTTGAGGAAAGCCCTTTCCTGGTTCAGCATGACAATACCCCTGTGCACAAAGCGAGGTCCATCATTTTTTTGTCGAGATCAGTGTGGAAGAACATGACTGGCCTGCACAGAGCCCTTACCTCAACCCCATCGAACACCTTTGGGATAAATTGGAACGCTGACTGCGAGCCAGGCCTAATCGCCCAACATCAGTGCTCGACCTCACTAACGCTCTTGTGGCTGAATGGAAGCAAGTCCCCGCAGCAATGTTCCAACATCTAGTGGAAAGCCTTCCCAGAAGAGTGGAGGCTGTTATAGCAGCAAAGGTGGGACCAACTCCATATTAATGCTCATGATTTTGAAATGAGATGTTCGGACGAGCAGGTGTCCATATACTATGTAGTGTATATCTTCTTTCCTGTACATTACCACCAAGTCACTTCCTTTCTTCCACCGCAGCCAGCCAACCAGCCGGGAAAGTTGAACCAGCATTTTTGTGGCATGGTGGCCCTGCATCTGCCACTTCAAGAGCCAAGCCACTGCAATGGAGACTTCCTGGCCTGGCAAACCACAACGTCAGAAATAAAAACTGTGAGGTAGCGATAGTACAGTATACCTTTTCCACTGGGCAACATGAGCCCCTTGCCAGTCTCTCCCTGCTGGCCCCTGCTTCTATCTGGAGAGCCGAGCAGCAGCAGCAGAGATATTAGATAATAAACTTTGTCTGGAGACTTGAACAGGATGTTCTCTGTTGCAGTGATAGTGGGGCCAGATTAGCCCCAGTATTATGATAGATATCCTTCGTTGATATTCACTTCCTTGAAGGCAAGGCAGTGGCTGAGATGGCGTCTCTTTCAGAGAAGAAAGGCACATTTTCGCCATTTCTCTGGAATGTTTCTTGGAAACGCTGCATCACTGGTTCCAGGAAGGGAGTATTAGAGATTCTGCCGGGGGGCGGAAGGAAAGTTGTGAGCTCGATGGGACAGTGTATCGTGCAGAAGAGAGTGTGACAATGAAGGCATTGAGAGAGAGAAGGAGTGGGAAAGAGAGGGAGAAGAGGAAGACCATCTGACTGATGGAAGACTTCCCCAGTCTCCTAATCTGGTTAGGGTGCTATATTAGCTCTCAGGCAGAGGAGTTAGCCTGATTATTTCTGTCCCTGTCTCTGGCAGCAGCCAGCCACAACAACAGATCCAGACAACAAACTAAGAAGACATTGATTGAGCTTGAGTCAAATGAGGATGCATAGACATGAATGATAGAGCGTCGACTAAGCTCCTACACCTTTGAAAGGGAAGGGGACTACCCTACAGTACATACCCTATCTCAGTGGATGCTGGAGGGAGGAGCTATATGAGGACTCCGTTGTGGCCTATTTAAACATAATCTAATTTGGCCTATGCCTAGGATGTTTATATGACCTGAATGCTGATATGGTTCAGTAATATAGCACATTTAATGTCCTAGTATACTTGTTGTATAATAGTATTTTTTGGTGTAGTAGGAGTTGATGGAGTCCCTCCCCCCCTTTGCCTGGTCCCCAGTGACACACACACACACACACACACACACACACACACACGCACACACACACACACACACACAGTGCTCCTCTGGGGCCTCTGCAGCTACAGTTCCCCGAATACACTGAGCTCTGAGTGTTGTTAATCTAGTCATGGAGACATTATTAGCACCTTAATCTGGCCGTTACTCCGCCACTCACACTGCCTGCAAATGACTGGGCTTTTAGTACTATGGTATAAATGATTGTCATACATGTTATGTGTTAACCATTCTGGAAATACATGCTACACTGTGTGTGATACATGCTATAGCCGTAGTACCATGTATCAGTGAAAAGGGCTGTCATGACAGTTCCAGTCTCATGACCTAAAGTGCTTTAATTGGATGGAGAAAAATGATGTATAAAACATCTGGTTGGAAATCTATCATGTAATAAAGTATGTTTCTATCTTTTCTATCTTTGCAGTACATGGGCTGCATTGAGGTGTTAAAGTCGATGCGATCGCTGGACTTTAACACTCGGACCCAGGTGACGAGGTAAGTGAGGATTGATTCTGCCCTGCTAGTGATGAGTCAGTAGAACCCGATAGGTGCACAGAAGAGTCACAGTGATACCAAATCAGGTAGAAATTCACAGGCACGCCAGTCCTGCTTTTCACTGTAATGATATTACTAGCAAGGCCCAGAATATTGTGTATCTTGTAAACATCATTTTGACGGAGCCATTGATGCATGTAAATGGCACATGTGAGCCTTTTCTGTGTGTTTGTGTGACTGTGCACTCACACGTTTACATGTGTGTTTATGTGTGTACGTGTACACATGTGATGCTGGTGGAATGAAGGTGGCCAGGTGGGGCTCCTTGCCTGAGTTGGAGCAGTGCAAGCTTTATTTCTTGTCTTTTTAAATTTTTCTTGTTTTACTACATTTATTTGGACAGGGACAATGTACAACAAAAACAGTGAGAAGTGAGAAGTGATGCATTGCACCAGATTAAATATTACAGCTAATTTACATCTGCAGGCCCCGGGCAGGTGAACATATCAACATCAAAATGTTATGTACAAAAGGATAACATACATCAGACATTCTAAAAACAGGACATTTTAAATTCCGGAGATACAGTTCATACACATTTCAAAACAGAAGTCAAGACATTACACATAAACGTCACTGCACACATTGCTGTTGGACCTGATCCTATTTGAGTTTGTAAAACGCAAAAACACATAGTCATTTCTAATATTGAACAGAGCCCAGTTATTGCACCTAATTCAATTGCATGTGTGTGCTTTGATGTGTAAACTGTGGCCTTATTAGATTAAAATCAATGGGAGCATGTCTGATTGGACTTAATACATGTTTTTGCTTCAGAATAAAGCTATGCATTCAGAGAGGAGGGGAGGCCATTCTATTTATCTAAAGCGCCTTATGAGAAAGCAAATTGGGAAAAGGTGGTGGTTCCTTTGGGGATGCTGCAGTCCCCCCTGGTGGAGGTTCTTGGGACCAAGGTCATTATAGTTTTGTGGTTTTTATATTAATTTTTATTTCTATTAGTTTTGAGATTTGTATTTGAAATTCTATTTAGTTTCAATAATTTTTCAGATCTATTTTACTAGTTGTTTAAGTTTTATAAAACATTTCTATTTCGTTTTGATATTATTTCGTTTCAGTTTTTGTTTTAGTGTTGGTGACAGAAAGTATCCTGTGTGGGAGGCTAGGAGCCATTTACATGCTGTATATACAGTACCAGTCAAAAGTTTGGACACACCTACTCATTCAAAGGTTTTACTTTATTTGTACTATTTTCTACATTGTAGAATAATAGAGAAGACATCACAACTATGAAATAACACATATGGAATCATGTAGTAACCAAAAAAAGTGTTAAACAAATACAAATATATTTTATAATTTAGATTCTTCAAAGTAGCCACCCTTTGCCTTGATGACAGCTTTGCACACTCTTGTTTGCTTTTTTATGGGGGGGAGGGATGTTACTTCTTGCCAATGTCGGGCAAAAATGCATAAGGTGAAGGGTCAGATCATAGGATAGGTTAGGTTTAAAGGTAAACTTACAGTAGCGAGATGACGTAGATGTGGGAAGTAAACAGTAGTAGTGAGTCAATTTCCACAACAACCAGGAGCGTTGAAGTGCAAGGCTAAACTTCTCAGCTGTTTTGGTCCCGTAGCTACCACGTTGTAGCAGGGTGAAGAATCCATGCACATGCGCAGATACTCTGTTTGTCTGTGTGAGAGCAAAGTTTTGCATCATGCTCATCTCAATGGGCAAATTCGACCGGATCACTTTTGTCAAGTCGCCTTTCATTCTGGAGATTAAAACTGTCCGACTGGCTCCTACAAAAATCATGTGATCAAAGGTCATAAAGTTTTGACTGCAGACGACTGCAAGTTTTTTGCAGTTGCTCTTTAACTTCATCCTGCAGCCATCGCCTGCATTGTGGGAGGCTCTATTGCCAACGAATCATTAGGGTGTTTCTGTTTGACCCATGTGAACAGTAACCAATTTGCCGTGATTTATGTGTACAGTGGTATTCATATAAATGTGATATTTGAGGCTTTGTCTCACTAATTGATTGTACAATGTGTACACAAATTATATATCATGTTATAATTTCAGTTTGTGAGTGTGTGATATGAGGGGTGGATACGTTTATTTCGCCATAATAAAGAACACCTTTTATTAACAATGGCAACACTGCCATGTTGATCTGAGCTTTGCTGTTGGAAAACCACATTACATGCTGACCAGACCGCGCGTGCGTGCGCCATCACACGCATTTTGATTTTGTCCACCCACACCAGACGCGATCAGGACACGCAGGTTGAAATATCAAAACAAACTCTGAACCAATTGTACTAATTTGGGAACAGGTCGAAAAGCATTAAACATTTATGGCAATTTAGCAGAAGTTCCTCTACTCCAACAATTAATCCACAGATAAAAAGGTAAACCAAGTTTGTTTATAGTAATCTCTCTTCCTTCAGGCTTCTTCTTCTTCTTTGGACTTTATATGGCAACCAACTTTAAAGTGCATTACCACAACCGACTGGAGTGTGGACCTCAGTTCATCTTTCAAACATCTACGTGGGTATATGCTGCTAAAAACCAATGAGGAGATGGGAGAGGCGGGACTTGCAGCGCGTAAATCGTCACAAATATAACTAAGTTCTATTTTAGCATCTGGCTATGCAGGCGCTTGTTGAAGTGCACCAGCAGTGTGGGTGCAATTATTGAATAATATGTATGTATACATTTATTTTGCAACGCTCGCCCACACGACACGAGACGTGTAGTCAGCATGTAGTGTCAGATTTTTATCTGTCGCAGATGTTACCACCCCTGACTTCATTTCTCGACTGTCGTCTACAGTTTGTTGCTTTTGCTTTACCATTCAAACGTGACCAATATCTGCGGTGCGGCTCGTGGCAACGTCATCTCGCTGTCTACCTTTAAATTAGAAAGTCAATGTGACCCGCCAGATTCAGAAGTTTGAAAACTTAAAAACCCCTTTCAATTCCTGCCCCCCCAAAACCTACAACTGAACATAATTCATGATGGTTTTATTTTATTTTCATTTCAGTTTTTGTTTACTTGCTTGTGACCCTGCTATTTTGGTCTGAGCAGAGGTTAAAAAAAAATTATACCCTCAGAGGTGGTGGTGCTACATTGTGTGTAATCTTGAACACCAGACAGATCTTTCTCTCCTCCATGATCGATTGCCAGTAATCTGAGCCCACCACACACACACGGCTTAAGTGCAGGGGGAGAGGCAGAAATGGAGTGATGGAGAGATCTATTATTGATGATGTTCGCTAATGACTGTTGAGAGCTGAGCTGCAGTGGTCCATGTGGACACTCCCCTGCCTGCCTGCTGGAATATGTCTGTAGGAGACAACAAGGAAGAATGAAGGAAGAGGGAGAAGAGCAGATATTGAAAATTGATGTATTTATGACAGTGTTATGGCAAGATCTATGAAATAATGAATTTACCAATGCTCCATTTGAGTAACTTAGTAGCATAATAAGAAGCTCAATATTGTCATTGCTTTCAGAATGACATCTGTTTACATTATGCTGTTATTGTTTAAGGATGTTGAAGAAGAGATTGGGGATGTCTCCATCTAACCGTGCATTCCGGATTAATTCATTTAATTTAACTACATTTAGTTGAGTTTTCCTGTTCTGCTGCTATTTGGTTTTTCCTGTTGTGTCTTTTCTGGCGTCACTTGTTATTGGCAGAGTAAGAAAGAGCCTGACATTCCCCATGACACATCTTCAAAGACTGACTGGAGAACTCTGATTATCAGTCGGTCCAGCATGAGTCTGGAGGTCCTCTTTGACAGGTGTCAAAGTGTGATGGTTTTGGACCAATATGCTACAAACCCACATGAGAAAGACTATATTATACTGTGGTATAAATACTATAGTGTTCACTGTAGTGTTTTTTCCTGTTAAATCCACAAAAACACTACAGTGAATACTGTAGTATTTACTGTAATATACTGTAGTATGTACAGTTAACTGTAGTATAAATACTGTTGTAAAAGAAAACTGTAATATATACTAAAGTAATTAATGTAGTGATTTTGCAGATTCTAGTACACTGTAGTATTTACTGTATTGTTTTTCAGAATGTACTATACTATAGTATTTACTGTAATGTTTTTGCGGACTGTAATATACTGTAGTATTTTTGAAGCCATTATTGTAGTATTTACTATTGGGTTTTTGTTTGATTATCTTTGATTATCATAGAAGTGGGGGATTTCTCTTTCAGGAAACCTACTGGAGAAATACTAAAAAAGCACATTTTCAATAACCTGTAGGACTGTGGCATGAACAGATAGTTCAGAGCTCCTGTGCTTTTCCATAACCTGTAGGGAACATAAAATATGGTCTATACTTGGCATGTAGGTTTCTCACTTATGGGTGGCACAAATTGCAATATGGGTGAGGGGAATGGGCAGGGTATATGGCAATTAAATCCTATAATATTTACGGACTGTAATGTTTTTGCAGACATTACTGTAGTATTTACTAGTGTTTTTTACTGATAATACTGTAGTGTTTACTATAGTATTCTACAGTAAGTAAGTACTACAATACACTACTGTTTACTATATCATTCTTTAGTAAGTACTGTAGTATTCTATAGTAAACTGTAGCATTTTTCATGTGGGATGGGCCAAGAGAGATGCTGCAAACACTCATGTCCATTATCCATGTGTAAAGGATGTCACGCTGCTTGTTTAGCAAGTACCACTTCCTCCTGATTCGACCTCTGCTTTGCTAGCACACATGACTGCCCTCCTGAAGCATCTTACTAGTCTTGCCACATGAAAAGCTTGATATTTTGTCATGCGAGTGGGGACACTTCAGGCTGAAGAGTAAGTTTCACACATTGCATGCACTAATATTCTCCCAGGCGGCGAGTTGAGTCTCTTTGAGAAGTCCTTTACTGGAGACGGCTGCTCCTGCTTTTTAAATATTTACGAGTCAATTGATAGGGGCCGGGTCCTTGACTCTGGCAGCTAGCCGCACCTGTCCCCTCTGTCCCCTGACAGACCCTGTGCTCTGGCTATCTCTGCCACCACACAAGGGGACATCATCAGACATCACTCATAAGTCCCCAATGCTCCCCATGCTCACAGCCTAATGACATAGAATACACTGCAGTAGTACACCACATGCTTCTGAATGGAAACAAAATGGAGAGGAAAATGAAGGCAAATCAAATAGAGCCTGATGAGCACATAAATCGTAACATTATGCTGTTACCTTCAATCATGATGAGATACATTTGTTCCTTACCCTAATAGAATTTACTAGGAGAATTTGTTTATATGAACTCAGCTGAATGTGATTATCCAGAAGGCGAGGTCAGTACAGGTGCATCAAAGCTGGGACCGAGAGACTGAAAAACAGCTTCTATCTCAAGGCCATCAGACTGTTAAACAGCCATCACTAACATTGAGTGGCTGCTGCCAACATACTGACTTAAATCTCTAGCCACTTTAAATAATAGAAAATTGGATGTAACAAATGTATCACTAGCCACTTTAAACCATTTTGTATATAATGTTTACATATCCGACATTACTCATATCAAATGTATACACTGTACTCTATACCATCTACCGAATCTTGCCTATGCCGTTCGGCCATCGACTCAAATCTCTAGCCACTTTAATAATTAAAAAGTGGATGTAATAAATATATCACTAGCCACTTTAAACGATGCCATTTATATAATGTTTACATATCCTACATTATTAATCTCACATGTATATACTGTACTCTATACCATCTACTGCATCTTGCCTATGCCGGTCAGCCATCGCTCATCCATGTAATTAAAGTCAAAGTCACCATTATTAGTCAGTTGTACAACCGAATGTCTTCCGCATTTAACCCAACCCCTCTGAATCAGAGAGGTGCAGAGTTAACTGCCTTGTTCAGGGGCAGAATGACAGATTTTTACCTTGTCAGCTCAGGGATTTGAACTTGCAACCCTCCGGTTACAAGTCCAACGCTCTAACCACTAGGCTACCTGCCACCCCCATATTTGTTCCTTTACACTTGTGTGTATAAGGTAGTTGTTGTGAAACTGTTAGATTACTTGTTAGATACTACTGCATGGTCGGAACTATTAGCACAAGCATTTCGCTACACTCGCATTAACATCTGCTAACCATGTGTATGTGACAAATAAAATTTGATTTGATTTGATTTATGCTATTAAGTGTTCCTGTTAGCCGTGTGTAAACTGAGATTAGACGTCTGCTGTCCTGCTTTATTCTGAGGGCCCCTTTGTCCTTTGAACTGAGATGGATTGGTGACTCCTGACCTCTGACCATGGCCTGAGGCCGAGGGAAGAGCTACTGACCTGCTCTTTCTATAGTTTATGCAACCACTTTACCCGTAGGCTGTCTATAGGATGATGATGATGATGGAGTACAGTTAGACTTGTCAACCTTTTCCCATGTAGCTGTGTGAAGCTGAATTCCAAATTGACCCCTGGCCCCTATCCTCTAGGAACTTTAGTTGATCTGAAAGGATTGGCTAGATGTATCCAATATGGCAAGATGCCCTTCTAGCCTATCAAAGGGCAAGATGGAACTATTACCATGATGCTCATTTGGGATTCATTATGGGGGCAACTGTCTGTGTGTTGTCATTCTGACTCCTCCACCTCTCCTCTCCCCCTCTCCACCACCCAGGGAGGCCATCAACAGACTGTGTGAAGCTGTGCCTGGGGGTAAAGGGGCCTGGAGGAGGAAGGTGAGCGAACATATTTTGATGCAACACTAGTTAAATTGTGTATGTGCGTGTGTGTGTGATGCTAAGCCCAGGCTTTGTTCCCCTGTCCTGTAGAACATTAACAAGGCCCTGCAGTCCATCATGGGGAAGAGTAACCTGCGCTTCGCTGGTATGAGCATCGCTGTCAACATCTCTATAGAGGGCCTCAGCTTGCTCATCCCCACCACACGACAGGTTGGAGATCTCTTCAACTAACGCAACACAAACAATACATTTCAATCTTTAGAATCCTGTTTTCCTAACAGGATAGCTGATTTGTAGATTATTGGATGTGATGAAGGACTGATATAAAAGCTGCACCTCCCTCTCTTCCTCTTTCATAGGTGATAGCACACCATCCCATGCAGTCCATCTCCTTTGCCTCTGGGGGAGACACGGTGAGAGTTTGCAGCATAAGTGCACATTGTGCTTTCCTTTCTCTGTCTGTTTGTTGACATGAGCCGCTTGGCAGACTGCATGTCTGACTTGGTTGCTTTTGACCGCTTTCCAATCCCATGACTTCATGATCAATAAGGCCTCTAATGGAATTATATCCTAATTACTCTGTTTATTGAGGTTTTTCCCTCTGTTGCAGGACACGCCCGATTATGTTGCTTATGTGGCCAAAGATCCAGTCAATCAGAGAGGTATCTCCTTACACACTATTCAGTTTACTATTGTATTTCATAAACAGAAACAAAGCTATGCAGTTTCTTCCTGGCATTAAACACATTAGGATTTACTGGCATTATGGTTTACTAATGCTTGTTTAACTTAAAGATAAAGGTTTTTCTATTTATTCTTGAAAATATAAGTTGTTATCCTCATAGTGGCGTCGCAGCACTCATATCCTCTATGTTCCCTTCAGCATGCCATATCCTGGAGTGTTGTGACGGTTTAGCTCAGAATGTCATCAGCACCATCGGGCAGGCCTTCGAACTGCAGTTTAAACAGTACCTCCACAGCCCTCCCAAAGCCATCCCCACCATGGAAAGGTGAGACGGGGCCACTGCAGTGAATCTGGAATGATAGAGGGAAGTGAACCAGCAGCCATCATGTTCCCAGACTAGCACACTACAAACTGGTCCAAAAGCCCAGACCATTGGCTGTTGTTGTAATGTGCTAACTTAGCTGTAGTCAATAAACTAACACTCATCCATCGCACACCACTGGATGGACTGTTTGACAGTGTGTACAATGACACACAAGCATGAAATGAGCACCACAATCGACATGTAACCACATGCACCATGGTCAGTGTACACAAGCACTGCACTCAATATAGGGTTCCTGTCTGGAAAGACACAGACTCTACACACACGTGCACTCAGTATGTTCATCCTGTGTGGTTATCACGGAATTGGCACAGTGCAAGCATGGTGTGCTACTTTACTTGCATTTTCCACATACACATGCTCAACTCAGTATGAAGCTCAAATATTTTTAGCTCAGTCACATGCTAGAAAGGTGATATGCTGTGCTCAGATTTCAGTCCATCGAAATCAAAACTGTTATTTAAAGCGGAGTGTCACCAGGTAGACAGGAGAGTTCTAATGTACCTGCTCTGCTCTGGTTTCAAATGTATCTCCTGCTGCCAACAATAGAACCATTCAACTCTAGTGTTTAACGTTATCGAATGTGGAGGAGGTATCTGATCCCTTGCCTTGTCATATTTGGGAATTAAATTACCTCTATTCTAACCATGTCACCTCAGGAACATCAGGACAGAAGACTCGGCGTGGGGAGATGACGAGGACTTCTTGGAGCACGACTACTACAACAGCATCCCTGGGAAGGTGCCTCCTTTTGGGGGAGTGGTGGACTCAAGGCTGATGCCTTGTACGGCCTTGCTGGGCCACGTCCACAGCCAACCAGAGAGTAAGGCAGTGCAGGTGATTCCCCACCCTCACCACCAACCCTTTGATATAGTATTTCTGGACACATGACTAATGACCTTGCCTGGCTTTTCAACATAAAGGCTCAGAGAAGAGAGAGAACTGTGAGCATACAGTAGCAGGGAACCCAATAACTGTCTTGTAGATGTGCCTGCTACATAATTACAAGAGATTGATATCACTTGAGATATAAACCAGGCCTCTGGGTTAGCTAATTGGTGAGAGGAAAGTCTTGCTCATACCCTGCAGCCTATACTGAGGATTCAAACATATGGTGTCTGTAGAAGTGGAACTATTTATTACCAGGTGGTCTGAAGAGTCATAAAGAAGTACATGTCTACTATTAGTAATGCTAATGTGAGTTTTGGGTATCTGTTTTTAGATGGGTTCTCCGTCCAGCAGAGACACAGCTTCCTACCCTTCAGGTCAGCTGTGCTACGAGCTTCACTGGGATACTGAAAATAATGGCAGCTCAGGTGAGACATCATGTGGCCTGATATCATACTGCAGGTCACAATACTGCAAGTTACAGGTATTACAATGTTTGTGGATACTTTATTTTTTAAGTAAGAATATTGCAGAGAGTATGTAAGTAGCTATGTATTAGTAAACTGAGTTGTGATTGACAGGTCTGACATCAGATGGTTACCAGCGGGCAGACAGCCAGCCTCCGGGGAGCAGGGACTATGAGGAGCACCTATATGTGAACACCCAGAGTCTGGAGGGATTGGAGCAGGGAGCAGAGGGCCACAGGGGGGCCAGGGGGCCAAACAGCCCCATGAAAGACATCTTTGACATGAGTGAGTCTCATCAACAGCTATCCATCCACTGAACACAGCCACTGACACAATTATTATTCAAGATGAAGGGAGTATCTGGGAAATAGGGTTGGCATGTATGGATGATGTAATTCATGTTACATGTTCCTTGTGTGTGCCATGCATGTGTTCTCACTTTTCCTGGTTCTCTGCAGGACCCTTTGAAGATGCTCTAAAGATGCACGAGGCTGGTGGTGTCGGTGGTAATGGTGGGGTGTGTGTTTTGAAGGACCAGTGGCCTAGCCCGCCCCCGACGTCGTGCCCCTGTCGCCCCTACAGAGGAGCAGCTCCGGCGGGAGGCCTGGTACCACGGTCGTATGAGCCGCCGTGATGCTGAGAAACTGCTGGTCCGAGACGGGGACTTCCTGGTACGAGACAGTGCCACCAACCCAGGCCAGTATGTCCTGACGGGCATGCACTGTGGTTTGCCCAAACACCTGCTACTGGTGGACCCAGAGGGAGTGGTAAGTGATAATCACCTTCTGGCATTTAACAATATTAAAGGTGGAAATGATGGTCAACAAGTCACATTTTTACATAGTTACCTATTGACATCAATACATGACTAAGTGAAAATTCAACTTAAGTGGAAATTAGGATTTGCCCCATAGAGAGTAAACATTTTCTATGGAAATGGTGTCAGCCACTTAGCTACAGCCTAGCATTAGCATTGTTGAGTGCAAAACAATGGTATCAGAAGCATTCTTGTGAGCATCCTTAAATATGTGGTGACCTGCTAACATCTGTTAGCCCACTCCTCCTCGTCACTGTCAGGTACGCACCAAAGACATGCTGTTTGAGAGCATTAGTCACCTGATCAGCTACCACCTGAAGAACGAGCTGCCCATCGTGGCAGCCGAGAGCGAGCTGCACCTCAAACAGGTGGTCCGGAGGAAACAGTGACCCAGCCGGCCACAGAGGGGATGACTCTCTACAATGGTAAGAGACAGCAATGACAGCCCAACGTGATTGTGCTCAGCACTGCCTAGTTCTAGATTAAAATGACTTGTGATAACCTTTGTTTCAGTGTGGGCAGATTATTGATACATGATAGTGTATTAATAAAGTTTATGGTCTAGATTTTAGTCTTCTACTGGTCTAGTTCTCTAAAATGTGTTTGAGTGATATCCTTTGAAAGTTTTCCAATTTTGCCTGTTTCACTAGGAGTCAGAGGTGTGTCCATGTAAGCCCACGTGAGGAAGATCTTCACTGCCATATCCATATCCCCAGAAACAGAGCGTTCACTGGGGTAGGAGGACACAGGTGACTCCCTCTGCCCAGGACCCAGGGGCATGGCTACAGTACTTGGCTTCCTCCCGCAGTGCCCACAACTGTCCACAATTTCCACCTGAACTCTCAGCATGCAGTCATTAAGCTAACCAACACCTGGATGCCTCAGAACGGGAGGTAACAGACCAGGCAATCACAAGGATGGAATTCTAGGTCAGAGGTCACAGAGGGTCCGAGGTCAGATGACATCATCACAGTGACATACAGTAGTTGTTACATAGGAAATCATTATTTTCGAGTGCATGATGATGTTGCACCTCATACTGAATCTCAAACTGCTGTAGTCATGCACAGTCCCAGAATGATTTGGGTTCCCTGTGTCTTTCACTGAACAAATGTGAACATTCATAGACAAAAACATTGTATATGATATGTAAGAAACTCCTGGCAGAAAAATATCACTCAAATGTTTCATCAGAATGCAGTTTTTTGCTCCTTAGACATTGGGATGCTTTAATGGACTTTTACATACTGTTCATCTGCAGCAGTAGCAACTGCACCTTCATGAAATGTATTTATATGTAATCTCAGGACCAAATTCTGCAGGCTTTAAATATCTGATAGCATATGCTTTAGAGATACAGTACTAACCAGACACAAACCTAAAGAATTTGTCTGTCCCTCTGTCCCCTCAATATCCACAAGACTACATAACACAAAATACATAGAACTCTGAATATCAATGTGATTGTTCAATTATAACCACATACTTGTCAAAGTGTTTGTATCGGACAGTCATAGCTCATCATTGAATACCTACCCGAGTTGTGTATTATCAAGCCTACTGTATGAAGAGAGCACTGGTCAGAGCCTGTGCTCTCAGAAGGCAGACTACAATACTACAAATGACTCAGTGTATATATAATGAACATCTCCTCAGACCCGTAAAATAGTTCAGTGCCTTAATTGTCCATGTGTTTCATATCTTTCCTCCCAAATCGCTTGTACAGTGTCATACATTCTACATCTACCACCGAAGAAATACAGTAGTGTGGAATGTATGTATGCCCTGAGAGCAAATTACACATTTTCTTGCCATGCCAAACCATACTTTAATCAATGGATAGAGTGGACTGAAAGAAATCAGCCATTTTTATTGTGAAACTTTCTATAAGCTGCTGATTAATGGGGGGGTGAATACTGTAGCACCTCCCATAGTGTGTTCTGATTGGTTGTCCTATTATGTGCTTCCTGTTCTAATGTACGAGTCCTCCAATCAATAATCTCTGCGGGCATTGGCCCTAACTGATTTGATCAGGATCCTGTGTTGTTAATGGCAACATGTTTGATCAATAGATAGGGAATCCCTTGTTCTCTGCTGTGTCTTTGTCTCAAAGGGGAAAGAGAGAGGACATGGCTTTCTGTGATGTTAGTATACTTTATGCAACTTTTCTAAAATGACCCCTTTGCTTTCTCAGGGCTTTCTTGTGTCTACTCTTCTTTGAACTAAATGCATTTTTTTCAATAAAATATGTAAAAATTAAGGTTATTCAAATGTGTGCGATTTAGAGCTGACCCCAATTAGTCGACTGGTCGATGTTTGGTCGTTAGGCTGTTGGTCGACCAAGATTATTTTAGTCGAGCAGTAACAGATATATACAGTCCATTCGGAAAGTATTCAAACCCCTTGACTTTTTCCACATTTTGTTACGTTACAGCCTTATTCAAAAATGTTTTAAATCCCCCAATCAATCTAAACACAATACCCCATAATGACAAAGCAAAACAGGGTTTTAGAAATGTTTGCAAATGTATAAAAATTACAAAACTGAAATATCACATTTACATAAGTATTCAGACCCTTTACTCAGTACTTTGTTAAAGCACCTTTGACAGCGATTAAAGCCTAGAGTCTTCTTGGGTATGACGCTACAAGCTTGGCACACCTGTATTTGGGGAGTTTCTCCCATTCTTCTCTGCAGATCCTCTCAAGCTCTGTCAGGTTGAATGGGGAGCATCGCAGTGCAGGTATTTTCATGTCTCTCCAGAGATGTTTGAACGGGTTCGAGTTCGTGCTCTGGCTGGGCCATTTAAAGACATTCAGAGACTTGTCCCGAAGCCACTCCTGCGTTGTTTTAGCTGTGTGCTTAGGGTCATTGTCCTTTTGGAAGGTGAACCTTCGCCCCAGTCTGAGGTCCTGAGCGCTCTGGAGCAGGTTTTCATCAAGGATCTCTGTACTTTGCTCCGTTCATCTTTCCATCGATCCTGACTAGTCTCCCAGTCCCTGCCACTGAAAAACATCCCCACAGCATGATGCTGCCACCACCATGCTTCATGGGGATGGTGCCAGGTTTCCTCCAGACGTGACGCTTGGCATTCAGGCCAAAGAGTTCAATCTTGGTTTTATCTGACCAGAGAATCTTGTATATCATTTTCTGAGAGACCTTTATGTGCTTTTGGCAAACTCCAAGCGGGCTGTCATGTGCCTTTTACTGAGGAGTGGCTTCCATCTGGCCACTTTACCATAAAGGCCTGATTGGTGGAGTGTTGCAGAGATGGTTGTCCTTCTGGAAGGTTCTCCCATCTCCCCAGAGGAACTTTGGAGCTCTGTTAGAGTGACCATTGGGTTATTGGTCACCTTCCTGACCAAGGCCCTTCTCCCCGATTTCTCTTATTAAACATTCATTGTTTCATAACTTAATTTTGTAAATATTTTGCATTTGATTGTTAATGTATATCAATTCCCCATTACATATATCACCAGTAGTACATTTACCATTAATTCCTATAATGTCTAATCTATTTTTGTTACTTTGGTTTTGGTCATTTTTTTATGCATTCAATATTATTATTCCAATCTTCCTGTTCGCAGATAATCTGCCGAGGGACTGCGGTTGAAAATTAGCCGGTTGGCTAAAACCGGCACTTTTACCGAAACGTTGATTAATGTGCACTATCCCTGTAAAAATAAAAATAAACTAAAACTCATTCTCGGAGTGGACACATTGTTTGCAGAGTGCACAACCTATGCTACACTTGTGAGAAACAAGTTTTGGTTTGTTTAAATCCAATTAGGGGTTCTGTCAATTTAGTCATTGTCTTTTGTTTGGAGCGCCCCTGTCAATGCTGAGTAAGGACGCGCACACATAGAAGTAGACCTATATGTTACCTGGCCTGTGCGCAAACCTAGTCATATAAATGTGGCCATTGGGGATCTGATTGTATTTCTGATTGGCTTAACGCACCACCACTAATGATCTGTGGAGCTTTTCAAAGTAATGTTTTCTTCACCTCAAACAGTAAGCAAACGAAGCCTGTATTTACATCCATTGAGAATTACAATAGTTCCTCAATGTATCTGAAAAATCGTTCCAGCTCTCTCCCTTTCGATAACCACTCAGCGTGAAAGGGAAAAATGTCATGCTCTTATCCAGTGGAAACATAATACAATAGGCTTCTTATCAGTGCTTGGCTTGACTTGGACTGAAATAGGTTCCGGGAACTAATTTTGGGTGCTGATACTGTTTATATTTAGGCGCAGGAGCTCCACAATACTTTTGAGCTGCTAATATTCTATAAGGGGAACAGGAGCTTAAACAGTAGAACATTTGAGGTGCTGGTATTCAGCTCCGTTGAGGTCCTGTCACGTACCGGCTCATTGCCCGTAACAAAGAGGCAATAACAAAAATATATTTACTAACTAAAGTAAACTATAAACAAGTACCAATGGTGTGTGTAATCAGTAGTGTAAGTGAGTGGTTGCGTGCATAGATGGTGAAAATTAGGGGTGTTGAGAGGTGCCAAAACAAAAAATTGACCGAGGTAAAAATAGTTTCATGTTGGATATTCGACGGATATTCGCGCTTTTAAACCTCAATAGCTTTCAAACCACTTGAGCCACCGACTCCAAATAAGTGTCATGATGTTGGAAAAATTGCACACAAAATTGCACAGGTATTATTTTCACGATTTGGACCTTAATTCGTTTTGCAAAGCTAATAAACATATGGAAATGTGAGCAGCATTTTGTATTCCTAGTTGAATTAGTTAGGGAGCGTAAACAAAGTACACACTTTTTTACATTTGAATTTCAATAGCTCCTTGGTCATGTGACCTACTAACTTCAAACAAGGTTCAGAATGTCCACTGACTACCCTTCTATATTGCACACCCTTTAGTTTGTCCATTTACATCTCACACGTTTTTACATTACATTTTTAAACGTTCTATTTTCAAGAGCTCCTTGGTCATGTAACCTACTGACCTCAAACAAGGTTCAGAATGTACACTCAGCGGGCCTACACATTGCACACCCTTTAGTTTGTCCATTGTCATCTCACACGTTTTACATTATATTTTTTTACTTTCTAATTTCAATAGCTCCTTGGTCCTGTAACCTACTGGACTCAAACAAGGTTCAGAATGTACACTCGGTGGGCCTACACATTGCACACCCTTTAGTTTGTCCATTTTAATCTCATGCCATTTTACATGAATTTTCTGTTTTTCAATTATTCTAATTTCAATAGCTACTTGGTCATGTGACCTACTGACCTCAAAGAAGGTTCAGAATGTCCACTGACTACCCTTCTATAGTTTGTCCATTGACTGTACATTTTGAACCTTGTTGGAAGTCAGTAGGTCACATGACCAAGGAGCTATTGAAATTAGAATGTTAAAAAAATTCATGTAAAAATATATGAGATGAAAATGGTCAAACTAAAAGGTGTGCAATATAGAAGGGTAGTCAGTGGACATTCTGAACCTTGTTTGAGTCAGTAGGTCACATGACCAAATAGCTATTGAAATTAGAATGTTTACAAAATTCATGTAAAATTGTGTGAGATGAAAATGGACAAACTAAGGGGTGTGCTGAATGTAGGCCCACTGAGTGTACATTCTGATCCTTGTTTGAGTCCAGTAGGTCACATGACCAAGGAGCTATTGAAATTAGAAAGTAATTTTTTTTTTGTGTAAAAACGTGTGAGATGAAAATGGACAAACTAAATGGTGTGCAATATTGAGAGGTAGTTAGTGGACATTCTGAAACTTGTTTGAGGTCAGTAGGTCACATGACCAAGGCGCTATTAAAATAAATAAATAAAATAAAAATGTTAACTTCTCAGGGATTGCCGGGGCGCTAGCGGGCTGCTCACGACACTACCAGGTGAAATGTAAGGCGCCAAATTCAAAATCCCAAAGTTGAATTATTAAACATCCACCAATATACAAGTGTTCCATACTCATCAAAAGCTCTGTTTCTTGGCAATATCACAGCGTTGTCAGATTTCAAAAAGGCTTTACGGCGAAAGCAGCACATTTGATTGTTTGAGGGTAGCACCTCACATATTTTTCCCATAGCCATGAATCGATTAGCCATCACGGCACACACATAACAAATTTCACAGCGAAAACAAATCAATTACCTGTTGAAGAAAATATATTGGGTACTGTTTACATAAATAGGTCACTTCCTGGTTTGCTCTTCTTCTCTGGTCTAATTCATCCAAAATGAAATTTTACACTGTCTCGAGACTGTTGACATCTAAAGGAAGCGATGGGTACTGCATTCATATTCCCTTATATGGTCATTTTCATGAGGGAGGGGTTCCCAAATGAGCAATGTGTCAAAATCACTTTTTCCAGGACAGAAATTCCTTGGGGTTTTGCCTGCTATATACGTTCTGTTTTACTCACAGACAAATGGTTAACAGTTTTGGAAAATGCAGAGTGTTTCCTATCCAATGGTACCAAATATGTGCATATCCTATTTTCTGGGCCTGAATGGGAGGAATTTTACTTTGGGCACGCCAGGCTCTCCAAAACCGACCCCTCAGCTGCCACTCCCTAACAAGTTAAGTAGTGCAACAACAAAGAAGTGTGTGCAATATGTGTCTATGCCATCGGGTTAGCTAGAACCAGTTTTGAAAGTTTTAGGAGTAATGGTTAATGAGCTATTGAAATGTGAAAATTTTGATTTGTCACTATGTTGACGGTCCCTAACTGCTGTTGGTGAACGTAAGGAAAACTACAGGTGAATATCTGTCGAATATCCAACCTGAATCTGTCTTTACCAAAAATTGCCACAACCAAAGAGAAAGAATTCAGCAGACAGAGTAGGAGGGTCCTCACACTCCTGCCCAAGTCAAGCACTGCTTCTTATCCTTTGTGCAAATAACCTTCAGCTGTGTCTGTCACGGAAACTGAGGGCCCAGAATATATTATACAATGTTGCAAGTTCTCTAGAGTAAGCTTTGGGCCAGACCCAAGTTAATAATTGATACAATGTTTCAAGTTTGTTGCAGAAAGGCCATGTGTAGCCAATGTGATTTATAGGATATTTATTTTTTATCAGGCTATTTTCTGTCTTATTTGTTGGCTTTATGTAGGATTTTTGCATAGTTACTAATGTCAATAGATGTTACTTTTTAGGTTTGTATCATTTTCGTTTAGATTTGGCGAGAAATGTGATTAACCACATGACAATGATTTTGAGATATGAAGACGTTATTATAAATGGAATGAAACTGTTTCACACAGATCGGAAGAAATGGTAAGAAAAATTGGCATTCCACATGAGAAATGTTGCCGACTCCTCGTGTAGCCTATTACCGGAAACTTCAGGAGAGTAAAGGCAGAATCCAGCAGGAGCGGGAGGAGAATAGTTGGGTCAGTTGGGTTTTTTCCTTCTGGTTATCTATATTTCTGTTGCCATTTTGAGGCAACAAACCGTAAGCTTAAAGCATCAGACAAGCTCAATGCACAAAGTTGATTTTATTAAAACACATAGGAGTGGCTTCCATCGATTGGAAGAACAGACAACTTTCGGTCGACCAAGATTTTTTTTCGTTGGGGACAGCCCTAAGCCATGGTTTGTGTTGGACCCAATCCACAGCACTCTCCCTTCACCTGGATTTATTAGGAATGTAGGCTAATGTTGGATGTCAGGCTTTATGGGAGCACATGTCAGCCCCCACTGATATCCCTGGCCTGGCCTAAAATAGATCGAGGAAATCGATGAAAAGCTTCTGCATGTTAGTCCTATCACTTTTGAGCTTTTAGTTTTTATTTGTCCAATAAATAAATGTATCCATTAATAAACATCTAAACAAGAGGTTTCTTTCTACGTCTTTATTGTAAGAATATCATACAAAATACATTCAATCAGTAGGCGATTGAGACAAGAGATACATTCTTGTTATTCAATACAAGTAATTATCTATACAGACATTACTCTTTCTGATACCAGAAAACCATACCTGTCTTTGTCTATCCAGTTCTATGCTAGTCATGAAGGGGCTAGCCTCTATGTCTTTCCAAGGCTACATGTACTGTACTGTACGCAGAACAGACCAGTTGCTTTCAGTAAGTGTGTACATATACTGTAGTTAGTAGATGGTATAGTAAAGTGATGGGTCCCATAATCCGTTGTGTCTTCCATTCCACAGGGAGTACACTGCCTGTGGGGGTCAGTAACCCTGGTCCTTGTGTGACATCCTCAGGATCTGCAGTAGGAGATCTTGGACCTCCTCATCCATCCGGCCCTGAGGAAGATACAACAAGTCTCATTCAAATCCCCTCAACTACACAACAACATATTGCACTGACCCGATTATGACTTCTACAAAGGTGCATAGAGTTGGACTTACCTGTACAGCAGTCAGTAGATGGGATCGGTATACAGCTACAACTTGCCTGTGCTTTCGTTCCCAATCCTGTAATAAGATATACAGTACAGACAGTATGCTCCAGCATTCTTTTAACCATGAACCTAGGTATTTGGTATTTGTTTTGGCTCAGTGATGCCCTCACCTGGAGCTCCTTGGAGAGTACAGCTACTCTGTTCTGCAGCGCCACCTGCTGGCCAGGGTTCACAGGGGGGACTCTCTCAGAGTGGGAGTGAGAGGAGGAGTGGGAGGAGGAGAATCCCAGAGGAGGACTCAGGGCCCCCAGAGCCTCCTTCAGACGGAACACCTCCTTAGACAGCTCCATTATCTACACACAACAAGAGAGGCAGGGAGATCACAGATACCTTCATTTCTCAGTCTTTTTCTCAGTTCCAAATCACACTCATGCCCTCACCTTTCAGCACTATGTGTTGATCTAAAAGGAATTGATAGCAACATGGCCAAATTCCACCCAGCTTACCAGAGGGCAAGGGGTAGGTTGCCTGATGACTTATACTGAATTTCATTCCACTGCTCTATTTATCGATTGCTACGTACTTTCAGTCTGAGACCGTCATCGTAAAAGTTGTTTCTGCTGATGTTAAAGTGAGGGGCATTGTACAAAACAAGTAATCAGCGATTGGATCATCTCTAACCAATCAGAGTATCAAAGGCAATGATTTTACCCACATGTGTACAGGCTCTGGCCCAACCCATCGGTTTCATTGACCAATCAAAACGGTTTGAATGTGTTCGCATTCGAGAAGTCATGGGGAGGAGATCAAATCCAGAGTCCTCATGGGGAAGAAACATTAGTTGCCGTGGTGTTTGGCCTAAGCGATGTGGATGGGTAGCCAGGCAAAGGGGTAGGGGCTAGGGGTCGATTTCCAAATAAAGTACAGTGTCGCTCAATTTAACTTCTACCATCTGTGTCTCTGTCTCACCTTGCGGTCCTTCTCCTTGACCAGGCCCTGGGAGTCCTGGATGTCTTTGTGGAGCTCTTGGATGTGGCTGGACTGGGCCTGCAGGTCAGCCAGCTGCTGCTGCGCCGTGGCCAGCTGAGCCTCGGCCACCTGACGTTCACTCTTATTAAACAGAGCCTCGCGCTGCACCTGGAACACCTGTTGGGAGGGAGACAGGGAGAAAGAAATATGTTTTATTGTCACACACCGGATAGATGCAGTGAAATGTGTTGTTTTACAGGGTCAGCCATAGTAGTACGGCACCCCTAGAAAGGGGGGGAGAAAGATGAAGTAAAGGGAAAAGGCTGTAGGGAGATATAGAACGCACACATAAATAACGCAAAAGGAGAAAGGAAACCCTGGTGCACATCAGTTTGTCCGCTATTGTGGCAACAGTCCAACCTGTAGTCTGTAGCATGTGGCTCTTAGTCAACTCTTGAGTTAATGTTTCAGTCTCTAACTTTCTTCAAATTCGCAGTATTTTGGTAAACAAGAACAAAAACAACACACACACCTCGGTGCAGGTCTTCTCGTGTTTGCGTGTGAGGTCGTTGAATCGGGCGGTGAGTGTGTTGATATCGGCTTGCAGTGAGAGGCGCTGGGACTCGTGGTCCTCCTTGGACACCAGGCCCTGTTCCACAGCCTTCTGGGACCTCATGTCTCTCAGCTCTGTCTCCTTCACACTCAGAGCATCCTTGGCCTCCGCCGCACTGCTCTCACTGGCCTGCAGAGCGCGCTGCAGCTCCAACTGATATGGGAGAAAATTAATCACAGTGGGCAAAACAAGCAAGGAGTTGGGCCGAGCCAAGCATGAGTTAGTGAGATCCTATTGGTGCGTTTTAGAATTTATTGGAATATTTCCATTAGGGAACGCCTACTCTGTGACGTACATGTGTGCAATAACTCAATTTGCCCTTGCACTCCTAAACAACCAACATTTTTAAAACTTTGGCAAAGTCCACAAAACGCGTCCACTCAGTTTTTTTCAGATTTTAGTTTTGGAAACAGAAAACTGTATGGAGATCAAATGTTTCATCGATGAGAAAATTAGCAGAATGTCGGCCAAAATCCATCTCGCTCTATCTTCTCCCACTGCTTCTCCCACTGGGCTTCCTCTCATCACCATATTTGGTAGTGAGTGGAAAAACCAACCGGATGATTCACATTTATACAAACAATTTGAGCTTCTACTTTTAAAAATCCACGTTTCCAGAAACAAGTCTCTCACCATTGCCGCTTGCTGTAGACCACCTTCTGCCCCCAGCTGTGCCCTGGACATGTGAATTGATTGCCCCCCCATCTATCTTCAGAGCTCGTGCTGTTAGGTGACCTAAACTAGGACATGCTTAACACCCGGGCATCCTACAATCTAAGCTTGATGCCCTCAATCTCACACAAATTATCAATGAACCTACCAGGTACAACCCCAAATCCGTAAACACGGGCACCCTCATAGATATCATCCTAACCAACTTGCCCTCCAAATACACCTCGGCTGTCTTCAACCAAGATCTCAGCGATCACTGCCTCATTGCCTGCGTCCGTAATGGGTCCGCGGTCAAACGACCATCCCTCATCACTGTCAAACGCTCCCTAAAACACTTCAGCGAGCAGGCCTTTCTCATCGACCTGGCCTGGGTATCCTGGAAGGACATTGACATCATCCAGTCTGTAGAAGATGCCTGGTTATTCTTTAAAAGTGCTTTCCATCTTAAATAAGCAGGCCCCATTAAAAAAAATGTAGAACCAGGAACAGATATAGCCCTTGGTTCACTCCAGACCTGACTGCCCTTGACCAGCACAAAAACATCCTTTGGCGTACTGCATTAGCATCAAATATCCCCCGCAACTTTTCAGGGAAGTTAGGAACTAATATGGACAGGCAGTTAGGAAAGCAAAGGCTAGCTTTTTCAAACAGAAATTTGCATCCTGTAGCACAAACTCAAAAAGGTTCTAGGACACTGTAAAGTCCATGGAGAAAAAGAGCACCCTCTCCCAGCTGCCCACTGCACTGAGGCTAGAAAACACCACCGATAAATCCACGATAATTGAGAATTTCAATAAGCATTTTTCTATGGCTGGCCACGCTTTCCACCTGGCTACCCCTGCCCCGATCAACAGCCCGGCACCCCCCATAGCAACTCGCCCAAGCCTCCCCCATTTTTCCTTCACCCAAATCCAGATAGCTGATGTTCTGAAAGAGCTGCAAAATCTGAACCCCTACAAATCAGCCGGGCTAGACAATCTGGACCCTCTCTTGCTAAAATGATCTGCCGAAATAGTTGCAACCCCTATTACTAGCCTGTTCAACCTCTCTTTCATATCGTCTGAGATCCCCAAAGATTGGTAAGCTTCCGAGGTCATCCCCTTCTTCAAAGGGGGAGACACTCTAGACCCAAACTGCTACAGACCTATATCTATCCTACCCTGCCTTTCTAAGGTCTTCGAAAGCCGAGTTAACAAACAGATCACCAACCATTTCGAATCCCACCGTACCTTCTCCGCTATGCAATCTGGTTTCCGAGCTGGTCATGGGTGCACCTCAGCCACGCTCAAAGTCCTAAACGATATCATAACCGCCATCGATAAGAGACAATACTTTGCAGCTGTATTCATCGACCTGGCCAAGGCTTTCGACTCTGTCAATCACCGCATTCTTATTGGCAGACTCAACAGCCTTGGTTTCTCAAATGACTGCCTCGCCTGGTTCACCAACTACTTCTCAGATAAGAGTTCAGTGTGTCAAATCGGAGGGCCTGTTGTCCGGACCGGCAGTCTCTATGGGGGTGCCACAGGGTTCAATTCTCGGGCCGACACTCTTCTCTATATACATCAATGATGTCGGTCTTGCTGCCGGTGATTCTCTGATCCACCTCTACGCAGAAGACACCATTCTGTATACTTCTGGCCCTTCTTTGGACACTGTGTTAACTAACCTCCAGACGAGCTTCAATGCCATACAACTCTCCTTCCGTGGCCTCCAACTGCTCTTAAATGCAAGTAAAACTAAATGCATGATCTTCAACCGATCGCTGCCTGCACCTGCCCGCTCACTACTCTGGACGGTTCTGACTTAGAATATGTAGACAACTACAAATACCTAGGTGTCTGGTTAGACTGTAAACTCTCCTTCCAGACTCACATTAAGCATCTCCAATCCAAATCTAGAATCGGCTTCCTATTTCGCAACAAAGGATCCTTCACTTATGCTGCCAAACATTTTTCTATTGTATTATTGACTGTATTTTTGTTTATTCCATGTGTAACTCTGTGTTGTTGTTTGTGTCGCACTGCTTTGCTTTATCTTGGCCAGGTCGCAGTTGTAAATAAGAACTTGTTCTCAACTAGCCTACCTGGTTAAATAAAGGTAAAATAAATAAATGGTGAATGGTGAAATATCTGTGTCATTGATTTATCTGTGGTACTGTAGTGTAGGCTACTCAGTCCCACCAGGATTTCACCGTAATTTTTTTGTGATATTTGCGGGGAAAAATGCAAGATTTTGCTGGGGCAATATGCAATGATTTTGTCAAATTTGTCACGAAAATGTGCGGACGAGGGAAAGAGTTTGTTGACATGTGGCTTGATTGAACTATATTATGCAGTAAATGTGCAGTGATTGGTTGAAATTGCGAGCCCTTTTTTTGTACTGCGGTGATAGGTCCGTTTTTTGTGATAAAATTGCATTTATTTACTGTTTTATGCGGAAATAGTACAGTGATTGGTCAAATTTGCAAGCCCTCAGATAATATGCAGGGAATTGTTGATTTTGCTAAAGAAATTGCGATGGCATAATCACGGAATCCTGGAGGGACTAGCTGTATATGATTGACAGAAGTAGTGCCATACGTGGCCAAATGTGGGTCATTCACATTTATGTTGGTTAGTTATTTGTGCTAAAACATATGTTGTATTTATGATAGCCTAATATCCATTTACTTAAAACCTCAATATATATATGATCCGAGGCTAACTCCCTCGTCGCTTGCATGCATCTCTCTTCAAGCTAACCTTAACTTTGTTGTGATCCTCCCTGGGTATAAGATCCTGTTGTGTGGCCTGTAGCTGGGCCTCTAGCCTAGCCGTCTCAGTCTGGGCATGGCATCGCAGGGCCCTTTCTGCCTGCAGCTCTTGGGCTGTCTGGGCCAGCTGCTCCGACAGGGCCGACAGCGCCTCTGTGTGTTGGGACAGGGATACTGCGTCTCTCATGCGGAGGGTGTCCTGAGCCCGGCCCTCGCGTTCCGCACACAAACAGTCCAGAGCCTGAGCTGCTTCCTGCCTAGCCACCTCCAGTTCCTCTCTCACCTGTCTCAGGGAGGGGTCTAATTGGAGAGAAGAAATATCACAGACTTAGAGAGTGCTCTGATTGGTGTCATCACGCAAAGCCTCAGAAAGAGTTCTGATTGGACAGAACTGTCATCACAAACTCAGAGAGACATGAAAGTCATTACATGACAGCAAATGAATGGTTATAAACAAGATATTTAAAGCTTACCACTGTGATTGACTACAGTGAAATAATTTGTCCTTGTGCCACAAAGAGAGCAAAGATGATAGATAAGGTACAGAGAACATTATAATACCAGATTATAACAGTAACAGGACACCGGTTAGGGTTAGATACCAGGGAAACACACACCTGATGTGATGGAGGGCTCTGACCCCTCAGATATATCTTCCTCCTCTTCCTCCTCCTCGTCTCCTTGGTGTTGTGTGGGGCTGGGGGGCCGTAGTCTCTCCAGCTCCAGTAAGGCCTCGTTCAGTCTTAGGCTGGCCTCAGCCCTCTCCCTGGCCAGCTGCTCACACTGCAGACCCAGGGTCACCTGCACCTCGTCCAGCTCCGAACGGGGAACACACTGCCTCAGCTCCTCCTCCAGCTCCCCCACACGCCCCTGGAGCCTACGCAACACCTCCCCTTCTGGCTTTACCACTCCCTCTCTCCTTCCCCCCGCTCTCCCTGACTCCTTGCTCTCTGCCAGGGCGGCTTCAAGCTCGCTCACCCTCTCCTTGAGGCTCCTCACTGTCTCACTCTCCCCTCCTCCGTCCTCCTTTTCGCCCTCTTTTTCTGTTCCTTTCTCTTCCAGGGCTGCCTGTAGTTCCTTAACTTTCTTTCTCAGCTGTTTGACTGTGTCATTGTCCCCTGCGCTCTCGCCCTCCCCCTCACTCTGTCCCTCCCCCTGTCTCTCTCGCTCTTTCAGCACCGCCTCCAGGTCCCTCACCCTCTCTCTCAGCTGCTGCGTCTCCTGGCTCGCCCCCTCCGTCTCACCCACCGTGCCCCCGTGCCCCCCCGCCTGTTCCACGGAGTAGACACCAAGGTGCACCTGTTCTCTCAGCTCCTCCAGTTCAGACTGGGAGTGGGCCAGCTGCTCCTCCAGCCCACACAGCCTCTCCTTCAGCTCCTTACTGCTCTCCCCCTCCATCTCCTCTGTCCGCTCCTTCCCCTTTGCCCCTGACTCCTCCTCTCCTCCCCCTTCCACCTCCTCACACCTGCAGAAAAGACAACAAACATCAGTACTGAAGTGAAGTGAGATGTTTAACTATGGTTGTAGAGGCATATTATGTTCGCTGGAATCTTCTAATTACAATACTGTGGCTGGCAGGGTTCAAATTACACACTGACTCTTAAATAGTGAGCTTAGAAATGCTAAAAATAGTGGGATGGACCAGTGTTATATGTTGAACCCTTATGGGGGTGTCCATGTTGATTTAATACTTTAGTCCTTACCGGGGTGCCCTCATGGTAGTGCTCAGCACCCCAGGGCACCTCTACAAATGGAACTCGAACCCTAGTGGGTGGTGTGAATGTGACATTTTAGTCATTTAGTAGATGCTCTTATCCAGAAGGTATAGGGTAGCTGGTGTAAGATGGTGTGGGTGGTAATCCTTACCCCTGTTCCCCTGCCATGCTGGAGGCCTCAGCTGAAGCCTGGGCCTGTGAGTAGTGCTCCTGCAGAGCTTCAAACTCCCTCCTCAGGGAGTCATACAGAGCCGTGGGGACAAAGTCTGGGCCGGATGTCTGCATGTCAGTGTCATCTTTCTCAAACATCTCCAGCATCTGCAAACCACACAAGATCACAGAAATAATCAGTGAGGGTTCGTTTATTCTCTAGCGGTTGTGATATGTATATCATAGGTTAAGCATCCTATTTTCCTATTGTCAAAACTTTATCAACTCAAGTCGCCAGTCACAGAACTCCTCTAGTCCTCCTTGGTGACAGGTTCAGACTTTATACCAGCCCTTGTACTATCCCTCATGCAGTACACAGCCTCAGACCCTCCAATGGTAGCCTGGCTGTAACCCTTTGTCCCGATTCTGTCTACCATGACCTAGTTAGTGAAGAATGCCTGCAACCAGTCTCTGTGCCTCTCTGTGATGCTATTATTCTATTTCTAGCTGGATGCTACATCATAAACCTATAAAGTGGTTATGACTAATGGTCCAATCTGACACTGCTCAGCCAGCCTTGAACCAGCAGCATCATCAGTACTACTCTGGACTCTGAAGGGCCTTTTAATAACCTCTCTATCAATTCATTAGCCGATGCTGTGTGTGTGTGTGTGTGCTTGGTGTGTGTGTTTGTTACCTGAACTTTCAGGGCCAGCTCTTGATTCTGTAAGGCCAGCTCCTTCAGCTGTCTGCGTAGCTCAGCCACAGTGTCTGGGTCTGCAGGACCAGGAGAGGTGGGGTTGAGGGAGTCTGCCTCCCCCTCGTCCAGAGCAGAGGGAGACTCTCTCGACCGCCTGGAGAGAAGCTTCTCAGCACCTTAAAGATAGACGGGGGTAAATCAATGTCATATTTTGACTAACAAAACATCAGCCATTGCCATGTCAGTAGCTAGAATTTGAGTGATGATTCATCATCTAGGTATGACTCTCATTAGGCTGCTATATCCTAAGTCCATCTATCCAACATTTGTTCAATTTAACAAATTGAACAAACTGCCAGCAGTATTCCCTCTCTACCCGCACACACCTGGGAAGTCCAGCATGTCGTCATCTGAGTCACTGGCACCGATCACCTGACCTGCCTTCAGCTCCTCCAGCTCAGTCTGCAGCCTGTCCCGCTCTGCCTCTGCCTGCTGCAGACGCTCTCTCAGCTGAGTCAGCTAGCACAGGGAGAGAGTGAGTTCACAGCGGATTTCTTTTCAGATATATGAGAGGTGTCTAGGGAATAGGCATTTGAGCTTGAGCTCAGGCTGGGAAGTGAACATTGCATGCAGTACCTCCTCCAGGGCAGTGTGGGCGCTGTTCTGCTGCTGCTCCAGACCTTTGATCTTCTGGAGCAGACGTCCCCTTTCCAGACGCAGCCTGCGGATCTCCTCAAACACCTCCTCATCCTCCATCTCACACACACACATAGCAATACACACACATAGCAATCAGTAAGATCTCAGTTGCACAGCAGCACCGTACTCATTAGCAGTCTCAAATTGAATACAGTAGATAGTCATTCACTATGTATTGTCTGTTACTGTCTGCTACAGTCATAAATACTGATCCTCATCTAAAGATGAGTACTTTGAATTGAGATGTGTTAACGTTGTATACCATAAGTATAAGCACATTTTATCTTCTGTATGCTTAGGTGCTATTAGCATTGCAAATGGACGGTATATTACTGGTAACATTTACCAGTAAACTAACAGAATCTAGTGGCATTTTTGGTTAATTCAGATTATCACAGGTGTCTGTAATTATCTATGGCCTTCTGTGTGGCCTTATCACTTGTAAAATATATACAATAATTTTAAAATGTAAAAAAATATGACAAAGCTGTAAAACATTAACCTAAATATAACCCATCAACTTATTGAATAACATTGATGTTTAAAATGAGGGTTACAGCATTAAATATCCTTACACACTTTTATATATTTTACTAGCTATGTCAATAGGTCTTGTTGTTCATCTTTTGCTGCCAAACTGGTGGCAGTTGCGACTGGTGGCAGTTTTAGATTTGCAGAGTTAATTGAAAATAATGTCATTGCTGATTAGATTTTTTTTTTCATTATTAGGCTCTCTCTTGAACCATCTACTAGAAATTTTCAGAACATTTTGGTAACTTTGGTAAATTACCGGTAGTTTTGCAACCCTAGGGGCTATGCATACAGTATGTAGTGGCAGGGGACGTAACTTACAAGGTTAGCCTGAGCAGAGCGCTGCGTCTCTGGGGACTGAGGAGGGGGAGCGGGTCTCTGGGTCTGAGGCTCAGGAGAGGCAGGGGGAGGAGGGCTCTGGGGGGCAGGAGATGGCGGGGAGCCCTGGAACATGGTTATAAAAGTTATTATGAGCACGATTATCACAGCATAAGTAAGAGTTAGTAGGAATCATACAAAAAGCATTTTGATATATCAAAGTAACAGCTATGTCATCCATCTCTGGAGCTGCAGTCGTACCTGGGGAGGGGAGCGCGGAGGAGGGGGGGCTTTCCTCTTGCGGGGGGTCGTACCCCCTGGTAGGGGAGGGGGAGGAGGGGGCTGTCGCTGGAGGCACAAACAAACAGAAGGAACAGGGGAACGGGGGGAAAGCAGGAGGAGAGTAGCAGCAAGGTCCAAAACAAAGCAAGCAGTACTGTAGCCTAAAATGTCTTGTAATGAGATTTTTACGTGTTTTCCTTGAGATATTAGTTCAGCTGTTGTTGTTCAAAACATGTGATAAGAAGTTGGTGTTTGTTCCTATGTCGTAAAGTCTATTATGTACCATTCAGTAATACTGGCTGTTCACATGAATGTGTAGTGAGTGAAAATGAAAATGAAATGATGAGTGGTAAGTTACCTCTTCTCCATTGCCCTCAGTGGCTGCGTGTGCATGGGAGAGACAAACAGAAAGGCCTTTTAACCTCTGGTCCATTGAGATTCAACACACTCACACAAACACACACACACAATGATTTACATTTCAGTTAAAGCTAAAAAGCATACCCACTACCCACAAAAGCATACCTCAAAAAGCATCATAAAAAATCCTCCTGTATCCTGTCGCACACAGTATACCACCACACAACAGCCCTACTGTAAGCTGTAAGCTACAAGACTCCTCATATATCACATACACCAGAGACATTTTAGGGACAGCTCTTTTCTCATTCACCTCCATTTCAATCGAAGCACACATCTGTTTTTCGTAAATCAGCAAGCCTTTGTTTAAAGATAAAAGCGCAGCAAGCCTTCCCTCTCTGTTTCAGCCTGTTACAATTACCCCCAGCTGTCTCCATCGACTTCCTCACATTACAGCCATTTCCTGGGGGACCAGAATGAGGCCATAACCCAGACCATAGAATTACAGCTGATAGAAAGGATAAAGCACCATGGATTTTGGTACAGTACACCCAATAGCAGACATTGTTTTGTGGCTGTTACCATGTCAATTAATTAAACATTTGAAATGGTACACCAAATATGGCCTCCGTAAACCCAGCAGGGACTGTTGATTTGAATTAGTCTATTCTATCGATTATAATTCTATGCACCAGACTGCCACTGCCAGAGCCCAGAGTAGGGCTGCAGTGCATAGTCAGGGTCGATTCCATTTCAATTCACTCAATTCAGAGGGTGGATGGAAATTCCAATTCAACCATTGTAAAAATCCTAATTGAAATGGAATTGAGCCCAATCCTGCTGCAGTCGGCAGGTGAGACAACCAAAGGCTACCGTTGGTTACCTGGAGCTCTGTTTTGCAGCAGCTGTGCGATGCGCTGGTTTCCGGCGGTTGCGCCATAGTGGGCTGCGTGGTGTCCGAGGGCGTCGGCCAGATGTGGGTTAGCCCCACCCCTTAGCAACGCCTCCACAGTCTCTGCACTGTCACTCTCACAGGCCAGCATCAGGGCTGACCTACAACACCAAAAAACACAAGATCAAGAACATAAGAGCAGGACACATAACATACACTTAGCCCCTTATGAAACCCTGCAGGTCTATCTGACTACATAGCCAGCTATCACCTTTGTCTTATGTTCACAGTTTGTTTTGCATAAGTCAATTTAATACAAAGTCTTGTTTGTTGAGTCTTGTTGAAGTACCTGCCCTGGCTGTCCTGTATGTTGGGATTGGCTCCTCGGTCCAACAGGAAAGCACACAGCTCCACTCTGCTCATCTGGGCTCCTAGGATCAGCGCCGTCACCCCATCCTGAGATAGCGAGGCCACAATGACTTAACATGGTTGATTGAATCATGTGTTTTAGTGATGGGTTGTAACAAAACCCTGCACACCCTTTAGCTCTCCTGGACCTGTCTTGGTGGCTGCTGCTGTACAGAGGCAGTCTAAGGCCTATGCCACTTACCCCATCCTGGGTATCCAGACTGGCTTTGAAGTCCCACAGAGTCTCTGTGCAGGACAAGCAGCCGCTCACAGCTGCAGGCAGATGGACAGACACCATTGTGAAACAAATGGAAGGTACAAAATGGTTGAGTTGTTTACAGTGTTACACATATAGTGCTGTAATCAATTGTATTATACAGTAGCTAGTGCATTGCAGACCTGCGTGATGCAAAGCTGTCCGGCCAAAGCTGTCTGTGGAGTCTACAGACAATCTCTCCTGTTGGAGTATGAGACGCATTTCATGAAAAATGCATGATAACTGCATTCCTTATTTTCCATGTATCGTAGTAATATTAACTATGTCTGACTGTCTATTGTACCTGTAATAGTCTCTTCAGGCACTCAGGCTGGCAGTTCTTGGCTGCTAGGTGAAGGGCACTGAAGCCTTGGGGTTGATGAGGCCATTTCAATCACCAAGAGAGAGAAGGAAAGAATGAGAGTAGCAAGAGAGCATGTTGTAATTGTTTTAACCAGTTATAGCCACAAAGCGTTAACTTGGCGGTCCGTGACACTAAATGTACATGTTCAGGTAATGAGACTGTCGTCTCACCTGTACCATCTGTCACGTTAATGTCTGGCCCGTGAAGCAGGATGACCTCCAAGCAGTCCAGACGACCTCGAGACGCACAGAGATGGAACCTACCAGGAACAGATCATGTCCTTATGGTGATGAAGATAATCAACAAGAAGATAATCAACAAGATCATCAACACTGGTAAACTCAGCAAAAAAAGTGTCACTGTCAACTGCGTTTATTTTCAGCAAACTTAACATGTGTAAATATTTGTATGAACATAACAAGATTCAACAACTGAGACATAAACTGAACAAGTTCCACAGACATGTGACTAACAGAAATTGAATAATGTGTCCCTGAACAAAGGGGTCAAAATAAATCAAAAGTAACAGTCAGTATCTGGTGTGGCCACCAGCTGCATTAAGTACTGCAGTGCATCTCCTCCGCATCAGATTTGCCAGTTCTTGCTGTGAGATGTTACCCCACTCTTCCAACAAGGCACCTGCAAGTTCCCAGACATTTCTGGGGGGAATGGCCCTAGCCCTCACGCTCCGATCCAACAGGTCCCAGACGTGCTCAATGGGATTGAGATCCGGGCTCTTCGCTGGCCATGGTAGAACACTGACATCACGCACAGAACGAGTAGTATGGCTGGTGGCATTGCCATGCTGGAGGGTCATGTCAGGATGAGCCTGCAGGAAGGGTGCCACATGAGGGAGGAGGATGTCTTCCCTGTAACACACAGCGTTGAGATTGCCTGCAATGACAACAAGCTCAGTTCGATGATGCTGTGACACACCGCCCCAGACCACGACGTACCCTCCACCTCCAAATCGATCCCGCGCCAGAGTACAGGCCTCGGTGTAACGCTCATTCCTTCGACGATAAACGTGAATCCGACCATCACCCCTGGTGAGACAAAACTGTGACTCGTCAGTGAAGAGCACTTTTTGCCAGTCTTGTCTGGTCCAGCGATGGTGGGTTTGTGCCCATAGGCAACGTTGTTGCCGGTGATGTCTGGTGAGGACCTGCCTTACAACAGGCCTACAAGCCCTCAGTCCAGCATCTCTCAGCCTATTGCGGACAGTCTGAGCACTGATGGAGGGATTGTGCGTTCCTGGTGTTACTCGGGCAGTTGTTGTTGCCATCCTGTCCCGCAGGTGTGATGTTCAGATGTACCGATTCTGTACAGGTGCTGTTACACGTGGTCTGCCACTGCGAGGATGATCAGCTGTGTGTCCTGTCTCCCTGTAGCGCTGTCTTACAGTACGGATATTGCAACTTGCCCTGGTCACATCTACAATCCTCATGCCTCCTTTCAGCATGCCTAAGGCACATTCACACAGATGAGCAGAGACCCTGGGCATCTTTCTTTGGTGTTTTTCAGAGTCAGTAGAAAGGCCTCTTTAGTGTCCTACGTTTTCATAACTGGGACCTTAATTGCCTACCGTCTGTAAGCTGTTAGTGTCTTAACGACCGTTCCACAGGTGCATGTGAATTATCTTTGAAAGACAGGGTCCTGAAAAAGGGCTGTTTCTTTTTTTGCTGAGTTTAGTAATGCAACAAAGAAAGTAGAGAGGAGAATTTCAACTATTTACCCGCAGTGACACAGCTTGAACAGTAAGGGCTGTTTCGTGGTGCATTTAAACCTAGCCCTAGACTAATAAGCAAGTTCAATAACGATTCTCCATTGAAAGTGCTTCTTAGTCTAAGACTAGGCTTAGTCTGTGTCCGGGAAACTGGCCCTAAGTGCTGGTACTTACGCTGACTTTCCCTCCACGTCCAGTTTGGTGGGACAAAGTCCCTTCTTCACAATCAGGGCGGCTACTTTGTCAGGCTCGTTCTGCTCTACAGCCTGCAGTAGTCTCTCATCGCTCTTACTCCAGTCCTGACTCTGAGGAGACAGGGACAGACGGGTCACGACTCAGTCGCAACCTGGGGCTCATGATCAGAGCTAACCAAATTACAGTACATACAGTACAGAATAGACACAGACCCCTATCTGATTACATACTATACAAAGATCTGAGTGATGACTAAGCATAAGTCTAGATGAGACTGCCAAATCTAATACTGTATGCCTTGTCAAAGTGAAATGACGATGGACATATGGCACAAGCTGATTGCTTCTATGGGACATTACACACAGTACACAGCATTTATTTTGAACAGTTTTTGCCAGAAAAAGTAACCCTTTGAGAGAAAGTACAATGAAAAGACAGCTGAGGTCAAACAGATGTAAAAGAGAGTGTACCTACCACCAGTAAGCTGAAACAAGGACAGAAATAACGCTTCATCAGGCTCAGAGCTGACGATCGATAGAGCTAGGAAGGATCCATAGACCCATAGAGCTGTGCACTGCCTGATCAGAATTCTGACACACACAAACATACACACTACTCAATCGCCACTAGGCCTTAAATACAGCATCAGAGTTTAGCACTAACTTAGCACTGACTAAATGACAAAGCATAAATGCACAGCAAAAACCTCACTGAAAACAATCGACAACCCCATGCATGTATCAAAACAGAACCATGATGATGCACATACTAAAGATAAACATTAGGCTATACTTCCTTGCACAAACACACACTGCTTCAGCCCTCTGAGTCTCACGATAACATCGCTCTCCATACGCAGTGCTCTGCTCTCTCAGCCAAAACACCTTCCCCTCTTCCTGTGCTGCTGCTCTCAGGGACCTACGTACTCAGTCTGCAGTCTCAACCTGGCACACGCACACACTCTCTCTCACACACACACACAAACACACACACGCCACCTCTCTCTTTTGGTGCCTTTCTTATTTTGCACCCCAGCCTAGTCTAGTACTGTCTTCTCTACCTCCTCTCGCTCCTCTCACAGTCTGTCCATTTATTTCAGTCAGCTCTCTCCCTCCCTGTGCTGTCCTACTTGGACTAGGCAGCCCAGCCACACTCTTTCTCTGGGCCTGTGTGCATCAGGAGAAGATGAATGCTCAGCAAAAAGAGGAGAAAATAGCTGGCTGGTACAGGGCTGGTAATGCCAGGGTAGGACAGAGGGGACACGCAGATAAAAAAAAAGAACGATTTATAGTCACATACACCGGATAGATGCAGTGACATTTTTTATAATACGTCGTCCCTGGAGCAAATTAAGGTTAAGTGCCTTGCTCAAGGGCACATCGACAGATTTTTCACCTTCCATCCAGCAACCTTTTAGTTACTGGACCAACACTCTAATCGCTAGGCTACCCTCCACCCTATATATATTATAGAATAATAACATCCTGACTCTCGTCTGACCTGGACGCAGCCACTTACAGCATTAGAAGTAACTGTCACAATAAGTGAAATAATATAATCTATTATTTTCTTAAACTGAGATGAGGTCATAAAGTAACTATATCCTTTTCTGTTTGCATTATGCATTGTTCTATCAATTGATTAACTCTGTAGAAAAGAGGGAAGTGTATACCAACATTAATAATCAGTTAAGTAGGCTGGCTCTATTCTCTATAGTGTGCTTATGTGTGGTCTGTGTGTGACCAACATTGTGAGACAAATTAAGATGGACGATATGCTACCTGAGTTGTGCTCCATCTTTTATTATTTTACCTTTATTTAACCAGGTAGGCAAGTTGAGAACAAGTTCTCATTTACAACTGTGACCTGGCCAAGGTAAAGCAGAGTAGTTCAACACATACAACAACACATAGTTACACATTGGAGTAAACAAACACACAGTCAATAATACCGTAGGAAGAAAATATATATACAGTGGGGAAAAAAAGTATTTAGTCAGCCACCAATTGTGCAAGTTCTCTCACTTAAAAAGATGAGAGAGGCCTGTAATTTTCATCATAGGTACACTTCAACTATGACAGACAAAATGAGGAAAAGAAATCCAGAAAATCACATTGTAGGATTTGTTATGAATTTATTTGCAAATTATGGTGGAAAATAAGTATTTGGTCAATAACAAAAGTTTCTCAATACTTTGTTATATACCCTTTGTTGGCAATGACAGAGGTCAAATGTTTTCTGTAAGTCTTCACAAGGTTTTCACACACTGTTGCAGGTATTTTGGCCCATTCCTCCATGCAGATCTCCTCTAGAGCAGTGATGTTTTGGGGCTGTCGCTGGGCAACACAGACTTTCAACTCCCTCCAAAGATTTTCTATGGGGTTGAGATCTGGAGACTGGCTAGGCCACTCCAGGACCTTGAAATGCTTCTTCTGAAGCCACTCCTTACGTTGCCCGAGGCGGTGTGTTTGGGATCATTGTCATGCTGAAAGACCCAGCCACGTTTCATCTTCAATGCCCTTGCTGATGGAAGGAGGTTTTCACTCAAAATCTCACGATACATGGCCCCATTCATTCTTTCCTTTACACGGATCAGTCGTCCTGGTCCCTTTGCAGAAAAACAGCCCCAAAGCATGATGTTTCCACCCCCATGCTTGACAGTAGGTATGGTGTTCTTTGGATGCAACTCAGCATTCTTTGTCCTCCAAACACGACGAGTTGAGTTTTTACCAAAAAGTTCTATTTTGGTTTCATCTGACATTCTCCCAATCCTTATCTGGATCATCCAAATGCTCTCTAGCAAACTTCAGACGGGCCTGAACATGTACTGGCTTAAGCAGGGGGACACGTCTGGCACTGCAGGATTTGAGTCCCTGGCGGCGTAGTGTGTTACTGATGGTAGGCTTTGTTACTTTGGTCCCAGCTCTCTGCAGGTCATTCACTAGGTCCCCGTGTGGTTCTGGGATTTTTGCTCACCGTTCTTGTGATCATTTTGACCCCACGGGGTGAGATCTTGCGTGGAGCCCCAGATCGAGGAAGATTATCAGTGGTCTTGTATGTCTTCCATTTCCTAATAATTGCTCCCACAGTTGATTTCTTCAAACCAAGCTGCTTACCTATTGCAGATTCAGTCTTCCCAACCTGGTGCAGGTCTACAATTTTGTTTCTGGTGTCCTTTGACAGCTCTTTGGTCTTGGCCATAGTGGAGTTTGGAGTGTGACTGTTTGAGGTTGTGGACAGGTGTCTTTTATACTGATAACAAGTTCAAACAGGTGCCATTAATACAGGTAATGAGTGGAGGACAGAGGAGCCTCTTAAAGAATAAGTTACAGGTCTGTGAGAGCCAGAAATCTTGCTTGTTTGTATGTGACCAAATACTTATTTTCCACCATAATTTGCAAATAAATTCATAAAAATCCTACAATGTGATTTTCTGGATTTTTTTTCCTCATTTTGTCTGTCATAGTTGAAGTGTACCTATGATGAAAATTACAGGCCTCTCATCTTTTTAAGTGAGAGAACTTGCACAATTGGTGGCTGACTAAATACTTTTTTCCCCCCACTATATATAATATATCTATATACAATGTGTGTAAATGAGGTAAGGAACGTAAGGCAATAAATAGGCCATGGTGGCGAAGTAATTACAGTATAGCAATTTAACACTGGAATGGTAAATGAATGTGCAAAGTAAAAATACTGGGGTGAAAATGAGCAAGATAAATAAATGAATACGGTAGGGGATGAGGTAGTTGGGCTATGTACAGTAGTTGGTTGGGCTATGCTTAAAGCTAGTGAGGGAGATAAGTGTCTCCAGTTTCAGTGATTTTTGTAGTTCGTTCCAGTCATTGGCAGCAGAGAACTGGAAGGAAAGGCAGCAAAAAGAGGAATTGGCTTTGGGGGTGACCGGTGAGATATACCTGCTGGAGCGTGTGCTACGGGTGGGTGCTGCTATGGTTACCAGCGAGCTGAGATAATGCGGGGCTTTACCAAGCAGGGACTTGTAGATGACCTGGAGCCAGTGGGTCTGGCGACGAGTATGTAGCGGGGGCCAGCCGACTAGAGCATACAGGTCGCAGTGGTGGGTGGTATAAGGGGCTTTGGTGACAAAGGGGATGGCACTGTGATAGACTGCATCCAGTTTGCTGAGTAGAGTATTGGAAGCTGTTTTGTAGATGACGTCGCCGAAGTCGAGGATCGGTAGGATAGTCAGTTTTACTAGTGCAAGTTTGGCAGCATGAGTGAAGGAGGCTTTGTTGCAAAATAGAAAGCCGATTCTAGATTTAATTTTGGATTGGAGATGTTTAATGTGAGTCTGGAAGGAGAGTTTACAGTCTAGCCAGACACCTAGGTATTTGTAGTTGTCCACGTATTCTAGGTCAGAACCGTCCAGGGTAGTGATGCTAGTCGGGCGGGCAGGTGCAGGCAGCGAACGGTTGAAAAGCATGCATTTGGTTTTACTAGTGTTTAAGAGCAGTTGGAGGCCACGGAAGGAGTGTTGTATGGCATTGAAGCTCGTTTGGAGGTTAGTTAACACAGTGTCCAAAGAAGGGCCAGAAGTATACAGAATGCTGTCGTCTGCATAGAGGTGGATCAGAGAATCACCGGCAGCAAGAGCGACATCATTGATGTATACAGAGAAGAGAGTCGGCCCAAGAATTGAACCCTGTGGCACCCCCATAGAGACTGCCAGAGGCCCCGGACAAGAGGCCCTCCGATTTAACACACTGAACTCTGTCTGCAAAGTAGTTGGTGAACCACGCGAGACAATCATTAGAGAAACCAAGGCTGTTGAGTCTGCCAATAAGGATGTGGTGATTGAGTCCATATAGTGTGATTCCCCCTAGCTCCCCCTCCATATCTCTCCCACCCTCTCTCTCTCTCTCCTTTTATCTCTCTAAATGAAAATCGGAGCATGCTTCCCAGTGAGAGGGTAAGTCATCGACTGATTAATAACTTACTCTGTTCTCGCTCAGCTTCACCCCAGCAGAGCAGCCATATCACTCAGGCTCTGGGGATCTCTCACTAAAACAGGCCAAGGCACACAGGAATAGAATTTCTACTCAGAGCTTACTGTATAGCATAGCCACACAATGCTATAGCTACCAGCTACCAAACACAAGGCTCCAGTTGCTTGGACATTTAAGACATTAGCCTATACAAAATTAGTACAGACTGGTTCTTGTCTTGGGATTGGGACGATAGCAGGAAATTAAGGATTATTTGAATGTGTGTGTGTGTGTGTGTGTGTATGTGTGTGTGCTTGTGGAGGGGGGGCTGAATAATTGAAGGCTACCTGAGAGCTCTGGTTACAGCATCAGTCTATAGACTGGCCTGCTCCCCTGCTGCTCAGTGATACTGACACCCAGACCAGTGCCCCCCACACACATACTGCCTGTGAGCACTGGGACCTACATACAGATAGCCATCAGACAAAGAACACCCTAGCAACACTGATAGCAGTCAATATCAGGTCCCAAAAAAGTTTGAATAATACTTTTTACTGCACCTAAAGACACCTACGAACTCTAAACATAACCTGACTCAATGTATGTAGATATCAGTGCATTAGGTGGATGGTTTTGTAAGAGAGTGTCTCCTACTCTTGCCTCTTACCTCAGTCTTCTTAAACTTTGCCTTGAGGCTCTTCATTTTGGTTTATAGCACTTTGCATCCAGAAAAGGGAAACTGAAAAAAAATACACCAATTTACTCACCATAGCACTTCCATCTGCCAAACACATGTGGGTTGCTAGCTTTTAACATGCATTCAAACAGGTTTCCATTTGCATAGCATACAATATGGAGTCTTGTGTAAACATCATCGAGACACAGGGCTATTCTCAGTTTCATTAAAGAAGCATTTAGCCTTTTGGGAAACATAACCAATACATTTACAGGTTATATTACAGTGGTAGTACATAGGTGATAAGCATGTCGTAGGCCTAGACACATTAGGCTAAATCCTCAACATTCAATTGGTATAGAAAGAAATACCTGAGGTAGAGTGGTGTTTTTTGGAGGGGGTTTCTTCTGTCCCATGAGTCGCCTGCTGCCGCAACGTACACAACCGATCCATCCCTTTTGGACTTTCAAATGCACCTGCCCTTTCTTCCAGGTCCTCCAATCACCTATGCAGCAGAAGCCGGATCGGATTTTGATTGGCAGGTGTACATGACAGATTTAGCGTGGTATGCATTTTTTATGTAAATATTGGAATAACTCACATTTGTCACTTGAGGATAACGATTCAACTTTCATATCAAATAAAAGGAACTTCTTATTAGAAATAATCTGGTTTATTGCGATAAACCATGTTTCACTGCATTGCAGTTTGTCGTCACAGGGTGAATTGCCGCATATTCCAAATTGCAACACTTTAACGTATAAGGTCAAATGTTGCAGTTTTGGATGACTTCGGGACTTGGATACATTATTTGATACATTATAGCCAATCACTAAGACCAAAGCAAAAATACGTAGCCAATGATGATAATTGGAGGGTGGGATTTAAGATCAGCCCGGAAGTACAGTAGTGCCCCAGGACAAGAGATGGAGAAGAAAGTAAACAGTGTCGCCTAAAAAAGTTGAAAAGGTGCAAAGCACTTTAAACGAAATTTGGCTTGTACAGAAAGCTGGGTAGGTTGGCTTACATGATAGTTAATATTCATGTTTTCTTGTAAAACATCACATTTTAACTGAACATGGCTCAGGCAATTATAACACTATAAATACCCTACACTAATTTACTTAAAAATAATATATATATATATCTAATTGAAACTACTCGACATTCTGTGTATAACCCTCCAAAGCAAACTGAATTACACCTGAAATCTGTTCTTTAAAGCAGGATGGATGAGACAAATCGGATCTTTTATCCACAAATTGGTATTTTGACCAATCACATTTGAAGCACCATGGCAATGTGTTATATTTTACAGCGAAGGCTGCAGCAGAAGCGAACTCAAGCAAATAAACACAACATTGTTTCACCTTCTTTAATAAAAGACTCATAAACAGGCAATAGGCTACAGCTTGCTTCACAGTTTCTCCACCAGCGATGTACTGTATCTCGACAACGTTGAGTGCACGGGGGTATGTACGCAGCGTAGTACAGTACCTTCCACAAAAGGTTTTGGTCGATAAGACCAATTAGTGAAAAAAAATCAGAATTGGGCTGCCGGTGTAAACACAGCATATGTGGATTGCCCCATAAAAGATACCTGAATGGTGGAGAGTAGAGCACTTTAGCCTGTTTCTGGGAACTCTGGTGTCGCTGGTCGCTGGTGCGGGAGAGACTCAACCCCAGGATCAGCACAGACAAACCATACCAGCCAAACAGTCAGGTCAGCCCCCTGCAACAGGTATCACATCGTATTTAATCAGAAAATGTATTGAACCGGTGTCTGTCATGAGAATGAGGGAAACAGACTGTACTTTATGCAGTTCTTTCAAATCACCAAGAGATGGCGATACATGCCAAGCATTACATTTACTATGCTGTTACTGGCCTTCATTAATGATTGTGTAAAAGTATTTCCACACAAATGGGTTTTCATTACATTTGATTTAATTTGAGTCCTTGGTGGAAAACCCAGGCATGTGGTTTACTCAAACACAACATTGTATGAGTAAATGTGACATAGTGTCCTCCTCTCTCTGCAGGGGCCAAAGCGTACTGTCTTTCCTTCTTTTCTTGCTCTACTTCACTCTTTTGTTCCACACTGTCCCTCCTGCCAGGCATACCAGTCTGGAAGAAGGAATTTGGAGAGTGTGGGAGCAGTGGGGAGTTGTGGCAATGGCAGTGAAGGCTGCTGCTCAACTATGACATCATCCTCTCTTTCTCCCTGGGAGGTAGTGAGATCATGGCTGTCATGAGGCATTTATGGTGTCTTAACTGGCCCAGATAACAGTATCACCCACTGGATCGCTGAAATTCAATTAGCTTCTTAACAACTCTGTGGTCCGGACAAAAAAGGACATCTGTGAACGTATGAAGCCCACTTCCCTATATGACAATGTACTATCTTTTGAACAGAAAGGATATTTTCTATTATGTTGATTGTATTTATTTGCAGATTTTGCTTCACCATGATTTTCCTGGAGGGTATGGCAGGCAGGAACCGCACATCTATTTGCTTGGTCAAAATGTGTTTGTCAGACTGATAACAGTTTGTGGGTGTAAGTGTTAATTATTGTGCAGAGGATTCTTTTTTCTCTCTTACCAATTTACCAAACTCATTTACAGAATGGCATACCCTAATTTGCTATTAAGGCAGGCAAATCAGCAAGAGAGTGCTGGGATGAGGACAAACTGAGAGGGGGGACGGAAACATTGCAACATTGCAACAAAACTTGTATTCTCTTTTCATGCGTCTGGAATCGTTTTGTTGTTCAATGAGAACAAGCATTTCACTGATCTGGTCAAGTATCTGAGTGCCTGAGTATTTTAAACCATTCATTTAATTTGTAGGGCTACTACATGTTTTTTTTTAGATGCAGCCTATATCATTTTCGATAAGTAATTACTCTTACGATATGGGACTGGTCTATGCAGAATTATTAAATGAAAAATCGTCTGACTGTAAAAGAGATAATCCATTGTGAATCGTGGAATGAACCCCTCCCCTTTAATCTCGTGGTTTCTCCCTGGTTTCTATGGGGTTCCCTCGTAGTTGCTCTCATTTGCGATCAGTCGTTTCCTAGCGGAATTTTGCTGATATTCTCTACCCTGCACGCAGACTGTCACACTGGAGCGAAATGTTTGTTCTTTCCATATTTACGTTCTTGGACAAAAGCTATTAAAATAGGACTACATTCTACGATCAAAATGAAGAAAAGTGGAATAAAACGCTCGCATACTGAGTGGTAAGACTGAAGGTGTGTCTCAGCGCAATGCACTTTCAGTATAAAAACTGGAATTTAGTAAAAAGCTTATTTTAAAAGTTGCAGAATTTACGTGGAAGTAGAATTACAGATTGAAGTGCTTAAATTGTAGTTTGTTTCAATTATCATCGTTGTCGATGGTGAAATAATGAACATATCAAAGACGAGAACGAAAGGAAAACAATTAATTACAATGGGATGTTTTGGTTTTTAGCATATAACGACTATTTGCTTAGGTATAATTGTATTTAATGCGTGTTAAACAGTTACCTGTATTGTTGCATTTATGTTAGTGGTATTTTGTTGTAAAATATAAGTATGATGTAACATATTACTTATCTTTGTTGATTGCCTTCTGTTTTGAAGTTTGACACAGGTCAGGAGAGATGTTTTGCTTTTTCTTATCCATGACTTGCAGTTGTTCCTAGTGGATTCAGTATCTGTTAATTAAATCAGACTTTATTACCTGGGTTTACAATTTAATTGCTGTTCTCGGGCAAAGCCTGCTATAAAGACTGCTTTATTGTTTCGCTGAGCATTAGTAGTAATTAGTAGTTACTACTAATTAGTAGTAATTAAAGTCCAGCTGTCACCGAGACTAGGGTTTATTTTTTTCTTAAATTTGTACAGGCTGTTGCACAGTGGCCCCTGGACCGGTGGGAGAAGTGTCCACGTGCACACAGAGATTATTATTGTAGGATTTCAGGTTATCCTAGTAGTCCTACATTTTGAATGAATGATGACATTATGTTACTGTTTTACTTAACTTCAGAAAAGGACACACAGTGTTAATCCATCCACTATCTGTTGTCTATTTTGTCTGAGGTTTAGAATCAGGTCACTAAAAGGCAAGCAAGTAGTTTAACCATAATCATACTATTTTCCCTTCACAGAAACCTGTCTTTCAACCGATCAAGTGCCTGAGGGAGCGGAGGTCAAATGGCAAAGTGGCTCAAAGACTATTTGAGTTTTGGGAGCAGGAGGATGCCTCCTCAGCCACCCAAACCAGACTACACAGAGAGTGAGATACTGAAAGCCTATCGGGCTCAGAAGAACCTAGACTTTGAGGACCCATACGAGGACTCTGAGAACCGGGCCAGAAACAACTCTGTGTCCTCAGACTCCTCCTACCCTGCCTTTGGTTCTCCTCTGAAGTCCGCCAGCCTGGATATGAAGGTTGTATCTCCCAAACATCGCCTCATCAAGATGGACTCTCAGGACCTGGGGCGAACTAAGATCTTACTGAGTGCAGTCTCCCTAGAAGATCAAGAGCCTGTGAGTCATTTCCTGTTCCACATTAACATTACAAAGACCTCTCTGCTTATTGATTAAGCCCATAAGCAAGTGACTGGTAATGTGAGTCAGAAGTATGCAATGTTTCATTACATCACGACATGTTTGAAGTGGCCATAAATTGGCCGGCCTGGATGACTAATACAAGAAAGCGTTATTGATGGGGGGTGGTGTCACAGTCCCCTGAGTTTATGTCCAGACATAAATAATAAATGGTGTTTGGTTTAGCAAGCAGAGAGAGATCCCCATGTGAACACATGGTGAGGAAAGCCATACAGGCCTTAGGCTGCTATAGTACCGTATGCCACACTTGTGCTGCCATCAGGCACATAGACCCACCCTGGATGAGTACAGTATGTGTTGGCAGGAGAACACACAGGCACAGTTGCAAGGGTCGGGGATGCTCAGAGAGAGACAGAGTAAGAGAGTATTTGCCTATAGGCCAGGGAATGTACATTGATTCAGTTAACAAATCAGATCACACATTATCACTAAGGTAATGCATTAAAATCCACAGCTGCATTAAAATCCATCTCTTATTCTCATTTGAAACGCCACAAGTGTACAGCTCCTAAAGTGCATTGAAGGTTTAAGGGAAGGTAGAGTCGATACAGACTCTCTGCGTGGGTGCTCTGGCTGCCCTCATTAATGTCTCAGTGTGGAATTCTGGTGTGTGAGAACATCCATCCCCTCATTAACATTGCAATTTCAATCCTGGGCTTTCGATAAGAGAAATTCCACGGTAACAATGATGCTAAAACACAGTCTTTTTCACTTAAAAATGTATGTAAAACAAAACCAATGATTGCAAAGTAAAGCAAACCACACAACTCTATGTACTACTTTTAACAATTTCCGCAGAAAATTTAACAAAAACACATTTATTTGAAGAACAGTGCAGATGCAAAGTTTGGTAACAGAATGACGGTTTGTGCTGTTTGTGTGTATGTACAGTGCATTCGGAAAGTGTTCAGACTCCTTGACTTTTTAAACATTTTGTTACGTTACAGCCTTATTCTCAAATAGATTAAATATATATTTTTTCCTTATCAATCTACACACCATAACACAATGACAAAGCAAAAAATGTTTTTTTTACATTTTTTTAAAATGTACATAAACTGAAATATCAAATTTGCATATGTATTCAGACCCTTTACTCAGTATTTTGTTGAAGCACCTTTGGCAGTGATTACAGCCTAGTCTTCTTGGGTATGACGCTACAAGCTTGGTACACCTGTATTTGGGGAGTTTCTCCCATTCTTCTCTTTTCAGGTCTCTCCAGAGATGTTAGATCGGGTTCAAGTCCGGGCTCTAGTTGGGCCACTCAAGGACATTCAGAGACTTGTCCCGAAGCCCTTCCTGCGTTATCTTGGCTGTGTGCTTAGGGTCGTTGTCCTGTTGGAAGGTGAACCTTCACCCCAGAGGTCCTGAGCGCTCTGGAGCAGATTATCATCAAGGATCTCTCTTTACTTTGCTCCGTTCATCTTTCCATCGATCCTGACTAGTCTCCCAGTCCCTGCCGCCGAAAAACATCCCCACAGCATGATGCTGCCACCACCATGATTCACTGTAGGGATGGTGCCAGGTTTCCTCCAGATGTGACACGTGGCATTCAGGCAAATGAGTGTCTAATCTGACGAAACCAAGACTGAAATCTTGTTTCTCGTGGTCTGAGAGTCTTTACTGTAGGGGGCTTTTGGCAAACTCCAAGCGGGCTGTCATGTGCCTTTTACTGAGGGAATGGCTTCCGTCTGGCCACTCTACAATAAAGGCCTGACAGGTGGAGTGCTGCAGAGATTGTGGTCCTTCTGGAAGGGTCTCCAATCTCCACAGAGGAACTCTGGAGCTCTGTCAGAGTGATCATTGGGTTCTTGGTCACCTCCCTGATCAAGGCCTTTTTTCCCATGATTGCTCAGTCTGGCTGGGTGGCCAGCTCTAGGAAGAGTCTTGGTCAAACTTCTTCCATTTAAGAATGATGGAGACCGCTGTGTTCTTGGGAACCTTAAATTCTGCAGATTTGTTTTTTGTACCCTTCCCAGATCTGTGCCTTGACACAATCCTGTCTCGGAGCCCTACGGACAATTCCTTCGACCTCATGGCTTGGTTTTTGCTCTGGGTCTAAATACTTATGTAAATAAGTATTTGTTATTATGGATTTGTCATTATGGGGTATTGTGTGCAGATTGAAAACAATTTATTAAATCCATTTTAGAATAAGGCTGGAATGTAACCAAATATGGAGAAAGTTAAGGGGTCTGAATACTTTCTGAATGCACTGTATGAGTGATACATTAATGTACTGTGTCTTAATGAGTGTCTGTTATACACCAGGTGGTTCCATCAGCCCCAGCAGTAGGAGATGCAGATTACTGTGATCCGTTTGATGCTCACCCAAACCCCCGGCCAGAGCCTGATCTGGGACCTGTGCACTGCGAGAACAACGGCTACATGGAGCCTTACGAGGCCCAACGCGTCATCACAGGTGAGTCTGTTAGTAGGCTTTGGTTTTTGGATGAACCAAGTATTTCTCATTGTCCCACTTTGTCACAGGACAGGTAGGCTAATCACAATTGACAGAATATATTCTCTCCATGGTGTTTTTGTTCATATATCTCTCCGTCTTCTAGCCTGTTACCAGATCTGTTTGTGGTTTAGCCAACTCCTCTGACTTTGGTTATCATGCTTTAGATAGGAGAGTTGGCTAGAGCCTAGAGTCAAAACAGATCTGCCGACGAGGCCACTACACCCTCCACTGCAGAAGCGAGACTTTTCCCCAGTCAGATTGTCTGACTCATAGCCTTACAAATGTCTCTATCCTACTATGCCCTTTCCCTCACGCTCATCCTCCATCCCTTGGTTCAGATCTATCGTTTCTCATCTTGCCTTTCTGTAGTAACAACTCTGTTTCCTCAGCCACTGTCTGTCAGACCCATGCGGTGAAGCGTCTGTCACTAGAGTGGTGGAGGGATTCTCCCCTAGTTGCCCTCGGGACTCTGGGTAGCTTTTTAATCCGTTTGAGAGTCAGTGTGTGTTTGACTGTTGTCTTTGCTGGCTTCATTCAAGTCACAAGCAGTTCATAGTCACACGGTTAGGACAAAGGGGCTCTTAGTCTTTCAGCTTGGTAAATACACAATGGAGCCTGAGCCAGTCAACCCAGGACTGAGTTGCTGTGGTATGTCAGTGGGCGCTCATTAAAAACATGGTGGATGAGGGAAAGCCAGGTGTGACACTGAATATCGCTCTGATTCTCAAGTAGAGCAGCTATTATACCCCCCAGAGACAGATTTTCAACTGATGTGAAAAAAACATTTTGTTGTGTGTTTTTGGCAGATGTCATCCCCAAAGTATCTTAAATGTGGTTCTGTCACGTTTTTGAAAGTTCAGTTGGGGAGAAAAAAGGCAGAACTCAGGTTCTACTCTCTGTCACCCGCTGGTCTGACATACATTTGCATACTGTAATAGATTCCTGATTCCCTTCAAGATACGTTCTCTCAATTCTCTCTCCCTTCATGTTCCCATCCATTTCTCATTCCCACCCTGCCTATTTTCATCTCCCTCACCTAATCTCCTCCATCTCCTCTCTGTTCCCTGACATTCCATGCTCCCTGCACAGGTACAGCAGCATGCCACAACACCAAGCCTGCCTCTGTCTCAATGATTTAACATCAAACCAACCCAGCCCTCCCCTCGTCACCTCCTCCCACCTCAGGGTCTGTCCCCAGGGCCGCCTCTGTCGCCATGGAGACGGCAGGGGCGCCCAATAGCAGTCTTTAGTCTGAAGGTTAAAGTTAGCCTGTTTTGCTTTTCACCATCCAACCCTTCCATTAAGCTCCAGCACTCTTTCCCTCTCACATCACTGCGCCTCCATAGATAGGCTGATGGTGGAGACAAAAGATCCTTCCACTTTCCTTCCACCCAATATTGCCTGGTTTTTGAAGCTTTGGGCTTCACAGCCCACATCAATGAGTCATGGCAGTTGTTTCAGAAGTCTGTCTTCAGGCGTTTTGTTATTTCAAAAATCTATGGCTTCTCAGCTCAAAGTCACATGTAACTCTCTGAAGGTTGACGGTGTTGGGAATTTTTTTTATAGAACATGCTACATGCTGAGAATTCTGATGAAAATGCTAATGAGACTGGCTGTTGTGAGATGCAGTAACTAGGTTGCTGCTGTAACTGTGAAGAGAAGTGCTGTTCTTCTGCTACACAGCTCCGGGTCTAGCCCAGAGTTTAGCTAAGCCTCTCCATATGACGCGTTGAGCCTTCAGCAAGCTGTGCAAACATAATTTGTTTCCCCCCCTCAAATTCAACTCATGTTGTTTTTGCTCAACAGGCTTTTCATATAATTTGCTGTGACAGATGCAATTGATCTCCTGTTGTAGGAATCTTGTGTTTTCTAACCGTAACAGTTTGTTTTCTGTTTCTGTTTTCTTCTAAATTATTAACTGCTGGTTCATAAATCCTTCATGTCAGTCTGACTTTGAAATGTGTGTGTGTGTGTTCTCTCTTTTAAAAACAAATGGAATAGTCGCACACTATTCATTGAAATTGTTCTCTCTAACAGAGTTGCAGCACGGTCCCGGGGTGGGTCGGAAACGAGGCGAAGTGCAGCTCTACGACACCCCCTATGAGGATGAGCGGGGGCCGGGGCGTCCGCTAGGGGTGGGGCTGGGGTACGTTGACCCCCTGGAGGAAGGCAGGGAGAGCCGGTTGCCGCAGGATGACGAGCGGCCAGCAGACGAGTACGACCAGCCCTGGGAGTGGAAAAAAGAGAACATCTCTAAAGCCTTCGCAGGTACTGACCTACTTAACATTTTTTATATATATTTTTATTTAGCCTTTATTTAACTAGGCAAGTCAGTTAAGAACAAATTCTTATTTACAATGACGGCCAAACCCTCCCTTAACCCAGACGACGTTGGACTAATTGTGCGCCGCCCTCTGGGACTCCCAATTATGGCCGGTTGTGATACAGCCCGGGATTGAACCAGGGTCTGTAGTGATGCCTCTAGCACTGAGATGCAGTGCCTTAAAACGCTGCGCCACTCGGGAGCGATGACTGACCTCAGTTTCATCCTCAGCAACCTGAGTAGCTATCTCACACTCACTATTACACTCATTAGGGTTCGACTGTTCGAGTACATGTATTAAAAAAAAAAAAAAATTCAAGTTCTATTTTTAGAACACAAGGGCAAGGCCTGTACTTGATTTTTTTTTTTCTCACATTTTTTCTGTGTGCCAACAGTGCACAACAATGCGTAATTTATCATAACCATTACAGATAACAAATCCTAATTTCTAAATTGCATCATATGTATTGTCAATAAAAAAATAAAAGCCATTTAAGATGAATTTATTTAAGCCGTAATATAAACTGGTTATATTATATCATATAACACAATCTTCAAAAGGCAGTAACCTCAGCAGTGGCGCTTGCTTGTAGAAGCCTATGGCTGTGCAATGGCATAGCCTTGTTTTGTTCATTTAGCAGACAAGACGCTCTTATTTCCCGAGCCCTTATCACAGTCAAGACGCACATATTTAATTGCAAAAAAACATGATTTAATATGACAGAATATTTTTCCAAATGAAAAGAGTTGCCAGTGCGAAGTGATGCGCATCTTGCATGTCTGGAACTGTTATTTTCAAAGAGTGATAATTTGAAACCGGGCCTAGTTTGGTGTGTTTAAATACCATTTTTGCAGGTTTACAAACCAAAATCTGTCTTTTCGATATAGGCCTACAGATGTTCGATTTAGTTTATTCTGCCTGTTTGGAATTTTCTGAATGGATGAACAATTCCACATTGTACACTGCATGGTGATGAATTCTGACCACGGCATCTGTTTGGTGAGAAGGCCTAGGCTTAATGATTCTGATGAAAATATGCTCGTAGGTTAAAAGACAAATGTTTTTTGGATATTTTCAGTGTGGAACCTTTCTATGTTTAGGGGGGTTATGGCTTAGGCTAACCAATTCTAAATGGCACCAGCAGTTCACAAAGTAGCCTAAGCAGAAAATAGACTGGACACAATTATTCCCAAACTGCAGCTCATTGTTGGAACACATATTTCCCTACTTCAATCAACCAGTCAATGTTTTATCTATTATCATTTGGCAAGGAATGTATCTTGTGTATCCTATCAGTTAGACTTTTTTTATGCCGACTGTTCCTCCGTTTTTATAGGCGTGTGTAGAGGGAGCAGTTGGAATGTAATTGAGTGAGGGAAAGGGAATTTAGGGAGAACTGAGTGATGCTTGCCTTGTTTTGGCCACTCAAATACACATGTACAAATGGAACACTAGAGTCAAAGCAAATTGATGTAGTCTTCAATGTTTTTTTTCAGGACAAAGCACATTCCACCATTTTTTTTATCTCTGGTTAAAGTTTGAGTACTCGATTACTCATCCCTAACACTCACAACCACCCTTTTACACTCAATGACCAAGCTTTCACTTTTTACTCTCACCCTACTAAACATACACCTTGAATGACCACTTCCACACTCTGTCCATTGCACACACACACTTTGAATGACCCCTTCCACACTCTGTCCATTGCACACACACACTTTGAATGACCCCTTCCACACTCTGTCCATTGCGCACACACACACTTTGAATGACCCCTTCCACACTCTGTCCATTGTACACACACACTTTGAATGACCCCTTCCACACTCTGTCCATTGCACACACACACACTTTGAATGACCCCTTCCACACTCTGTCCATTGCACACACACACACTTTGAATGACCCCTTCCACACTCTGTCAATTGCACACACACACTTTGAATGATCACATTCATGACTACTTGCCAATTGAACACGAGACTGGATGATAAGGGTGACTTTGCTGTGTGTGTTAATGAATTTGCTATCTGTATCCGACACACTTACACTGAGTATAAAAAAACATTTAGAACACCTGCGTTTTCCATGATATAGACTGACCAGGTGATTCCAGGTGAAAGCTATGATCCCTTATTGATGTCACTTGTTAAATCCACTTCAATCAGTGTAGATGAAGGGGAGGAGACCGGTTAAAGAAGGATTTTCAAGCCTTGAGACATTTGAGACTTGGATTGTGTATGTGTGCCTTTGAAAGTGGTATGGTAGTAGGTGCCAGGTGAACCGGTTTGTGTCTTGAACTGCAACGCTGCTGGGTTCTACAGCCCTTAGACTGTAGAGGGGTTCTACTAAGCTATATGGAATTGTTTTAAGGTCATACCAAGGATAATTTAGCTATTTGATTTGGAATTTTAAGATACTTTTTGAAGTATCAAAAAATATATATAATTTGGCCTTCCTGCTATTAGCCCATACAAACACATTGAATAACATTCACTATATAGAACAACAGTCCCCCCCTCACACTCAAATCATATCTATCCCATCTATCTACCTATCTATATATTTTTTTACATGTATTTAACTTCATAATGAGCAAAAACAGGTTATTAGACAGTCCTTTTTTTTATAAATTTGAAAAAAGATCACATTTACATTAGTATTCAGATTCTTTACTCAGTACTTTGTGGAAGCACCTTTGGAAGCAATTACAGCCTCGATTATTCTTGGGTATAACGCTACAAGCTTGGCACACCTGTATTTGGGGAGTTTCTCCCATTCTTCTCTGCAGATCCTCTCAAGCTATGTCAGGTTGGAATGGGAGCGTCTCTGCACAGCTATTTTCAGGCCTCTCCAAAGATGTTAGATCGGGTTCAAGTCCGTGTTCTGGTTAGGCCACTCAAGGACATTCAGAGACTTGTCCCAAAGCCACTCCTGCATTGTCTTGGCTGTGTGCTTACGGTCGTTGTCCTGTTGTCCAGTCAGGTCCTGAGCGCTCTGTACTTTGCTCCGTTCATCTTTCGATCCTGACTAGTCTCCCAGTCCCTGCCACTGAAAAACATCCCCACAGCATGATGCTGTCACCACCATGCTTCACCGTAGGGATGGTGCCAGGTTTCCTCCAGACGTGACGTTTGGCATTCAGGCCAAAGAGTTCAGTCTTGGTTTCATCAGACCAGATAATCTTGTTTCTCATGGTCTGAGTCCTTTAGGTGCCTTTTTGCAAACTTCAAGTGGGCTGTCATGCCTTTTACTGAGGATCTTCCGTCTGGCCACTTTACCGTAAAGGCCTGATTGGTGGAGTGCTGTGAAGATGGTTGTCCTTCTGGAAGGTTCTCCCATCTCCACAGAAGAACTCTGGAGCTCTGTCAGAGTGACCATCAGGCTCTTGGTCACATCCTTGACCAAGGCCCTTCTTCCACAATTGCTCCGTTGCTCTGCCAGCTCTAGGAAGAGTCTTGGTGGTTCCAAATGTCTTCCATTTTAAGGATGATGGAGGCCACTGTGTTCTTGGGGACCTTCAATGCTGCAGAATTGTTTTTGAATCCTTCCCAAGATTTGTGCCTCGACAAAATCTTGTCTCGGAGCTCTACGGACAATTCCTTCAACCTCAGGCTTGGTTTTTGCTCTGACATTCACTGTCAACTGAGGGACCTTATATAGACAGGTGTGTGCCTTTCCAAATCATGTCCAATCAATTGACTATGCCACAGGTGGACTCCAAGTTGTAGAAACATCTCAAGGATGATCAATGGAAACAGGATGCACCTGAGCTCAATAGCAAAGGGTCTGAATATTTATGTAAAAAGGCAATACATTTGCCTTGTCATTATGGGGTGTTGTGTGTAGATTGAGGGGAAAAAAATAATTCAATAAATTTAAGAGTAAGGCTGTAACGCAACACAATGTGGAAAAAGGGAAGGGGTCTGAATAATTTCAACTGTTACAGGGGGACCTTTAGACGAGGCCTGTGGGCATCCTAAGCAAAGTTAGTGTGTAGCCAAACGGTTCGGATGCTACACACAGAAGTTTGCAGATTGGCTGTACCGACTTCAGGCGAGTCAAGGTGCTTGTGGGGGTCGCAGAGAAAAACAGAGAACACCATTTTCATGAGTCTCCTCTTTCCATAGAGGGAGTCATAGTTTGTAGGCCAAACCGTTTGGACGCTATAGACGATTTTGTGAGAAGACTGATTTTCGGGATGTCTCATGATCTGACAAACACTGCTCTGTACAGTTGAAGTTGGAAATGTACATAAACCTTAGGCAAATACATTTAAACTTAGTTTTTCACAATTCCTGACATTTAATCCTAGTAAAAATTCCCTGTCTTAGGTCCGTTAGGATCACCACTTTATTTTAAGAATATGAAATGTCAGAATAATAGTAGAGCGAATTATTTATTTCAGCTTGCATTTCTTTCATCACATTCCCAGTGGGTCAGAAGTTTACATACACTCAATTAGTATTTGGTAGCATTGCCTTTTAAATTGTTTAACTTGGGTCAAATGTTTCGGGTAGCCTTCCACTGAATTTTGGCCCATTCCTCCTGACCGAGCTGGTGTAACTGAGTCAGGTTTGTAGGCCTCCTTGCTCGCACACGCTTTTTCAGTTCTGCCCACAAATTTTCGATAGGATTGAGGTCAGGGCTTTGTGATGGCCACTCCAATACCTTGACTTTGTTGTCCTTAAGCCATTTTGCCACAACTTTGGAAGAATGCTTGGTGTCATTGTCCATTTGGAAGACCCATTTGCGACCAAGCTTTAACTTCCTGACTGATGTCTTGATGTTGCTTCAATATATCCACATAATTTTCCTACCTCATGATGCCATCTATTTTGTGAAGTGCACCAGTCCCTCCTGCAGCAAAGCACCCCCACAACATGATGCTGCCACCCCCGTGCTTCACGGTTGGGATGGTGTTCTTCGGCTTGCAAGCATCCCTCTTTTTCCTCCAAACATAACGATGGTCATTATGGTCAACAGTTCCATTTTTGTTTCATCAGGCCAGAGGACATTTCTCCAAAAAGTACGATCTTTGTCCCCATGTGCAGTTGCAAATCATAGTCTGGCTTTTTTATGGCATTTTGGAGCGGTGGCTTCTTCCTTGCCGAGGGGCATTTCAAGTTATGTCGATATAGGACTCGTTTTACTGTGGATATAGATACTTTTGTACCTGTTTCCTCCAGCATCTTCACAAGGTCCTTTGCTGTTGTTCTGGGATTGATTTGCACTTTTCACACCAAAGTACGTTCATCTCTAGGAGACAGCACGCATCTCCTTCCTGAGTGGTATGACGGCCGCGTGGTCCCATGGTGTTTATACTAGCGTACTATTGTTTGTACAGATTAACGTGGTACCTTCAGGCGTTTTAAAATTGCTCTTAAGGATGAACCAGACTTGTGGAGGTCTACAATATTTTTTCCGAGGTCTTTGCTGATTTCTTTAGATTTTCCCATGATGTCAAGCAAAGAGGCACTGAGTTTGACGGTAGACCTTGAAATACATCCACAGGTACACCTCCAATTAGCTCAAATTATGTCAATTAGCCTATCAGAAGCTTCTAAAGCCATGATGTCATTTTCTGGAATTTTCCAAGCTGTTTAAAGGCACAGTCAATTTAGTGACCCACTGGAATTGTGATACAGTGAATTATAAGTAAAATAATCTGTCTGTGAACAATTGTTGGAAAAATGACTTGTGTCATGCACAAAGTAGATGTCCTTACTGACTTGCCAAAACTATATTTTAACAAGAAATTTGTGGAATGGTTGAAAAGTTTTAATGACTCCAACCTAAGTGTAATCTTCCGACTTCAACTGTATCTGTCACCATTCACCGCAGATGCGGAAGTTCGACATCGGCAGATGTGATGGATTGAGACGCATCCGATGCCAAAAAATATCTCCTATCTCTAGCTTAAACTGACAGATTTCTATGGGGATTTTTGTATTATGCTAATTACATTTCTCTGGGCCACGGAAATCGACTCTAGGGGTTTTAAAGAATTTTTAAGCCTTGAGACGATTGAGACATGGATTGTGTATGTGTGCCATTGAGGCTGAATGGGCAAGACAAAATACCATTAAGTGCCTTTGAGTGGAGTATTGTTGTGGTAGTAGGTGTCAAGAACTGCATTGTTGCTGGGTTTTTTCACACTCAACAGTTTCTTGTGTGTATCAAGAATGGCCCACCACCAACAGGACATCCAGCCAACTTGACACAACGACAGGAAGTATTGGAGTCAACATGGGCCAGCATCCCTGTGGAATGCTCAGTGTACATCTTAACAATACAAGTTTTTTTTTATATTGAGGCCCTGTCTCAGTTTCTGGTGTGTGTGACTGACAGACTGTCGGTGGGCAGTAGATCAGTTACGATACGGCAGGGCAAGCCTACTTAATTGAGCTGCATCTCAGTCGGGAGGTCAAGGTGACAGGAGAATAAATCAACACGCTTGTTTTCGCTCTCCCCTCCTTCTCCTCCCCCTCTCTTTTCAGTTAATGACATGCTCGTGTGTGCATGACTGATCCATTGCTAAAAGCAGGTGGTCAGCAGAACTTCTACAGCAGCACACGACACACAGACAACACACAGAACATGTTCAAATCACATTACCTCGCAGGCATTAAATAGACAACGTAGCGTTGACGGAGAGGATTACTTCCATCGAGTGAGCGACCCTCTCAGAAGATTTAAGGGATAAAACCCAGATCTCTTGGACATGATCTATTACAACACCAATAAGAAATGGTACCAGATGGGGGGGGGAACCTTCACTCATGATTTTCTGGCACCTGTTTTTCTACCTGCAGTCAGTTAGTCAGTTTCTACCTGCAGTCAGGTGGGCGGCAGGTAGCCTAGTGGTTAGAGCGTTGGACTTGTAACCGGAGGGTTGCAAGTTCGAATCCCGAGCTGACAAGGTAAAAATCTGTCGTTCTGCCCTGAACAAGGCAGTTAACCCACTGTTCCCTCGGCGCCAAGACGTGGATGTCGATTAAGGCAGCCCCGCACCTCTCTGATTCAGAGGGGTTGGGTTAAATGCGGAAGACACATTTCAGTTGAAGGCATTCGGTTGTACAACTGACTAATAATGGTGACTTTGACTTTGGCTTTGGTTAGCTGCCAGCACCCCGGCCTGTGTGAACAGATTGGTTGGAGTGAAAAACAGAAACACTACAGTATGTTCCATTCTCACATTTAATCCATATTCCCAGTCAGATGGCGGGCATTACTAGGCAGGGTTGGTATGGCAGCACTGAGGGTTAGTTGAAGAGCTGTAGAGAGAGAGAGAGGGGGGAAGTCCAAGGTTATGGCAGATTTGATGTGAGCTCAGTGCGGATGTTTGTGGAGCCCAGCGACTCCGAGGGGAGGGGACAGAAGATAATTAATGTCATTGGCTGTGGAGAAGCGGGGAGGGTGTGGGGGTCGAGGCCATTGTGGCAGAGAGCAATCAGTCACGCGTGGCGCTGACACCTTCGCCTTCACTGCGGCCTCTCCTCCCACAGCGGTGACAGAACTGTCCCTGCAGTCCTCCCTCCCTGCCGAGGTGACACACAGCCTGATAACCTACGATCTGCCAGCAGTGCCTCAGCTCTCACCTCATCACCACACGCACTGATTATCAACAGTTACCACAGTCAGGAGAAATATTCCCTGAGCAAATTTTAGGTCTGCTGAGCTCAAACTTGAATGTTGTGAAAATTCAGTGAAACTTCCAGCAAGCGTTTACTGTGAACACTGAGGCTGTACCTGCTTTAAGTTAGTTTCAGGCAATGGTCAAGTAGGCTACTGTGGCTATTTGATCATAATGTAGGCCTACCAGAGTGGCTTACCATCAAAAACAATGGAGAAAATGTGTCCTATTACATTTTAACATAGAAATTGATGTTTTATCATTCAGCCTGCAGTAGCAGCAAATGTGTTCAATGTAGGCCTACATTCCACGAGACTTTTGAAAAGAGCATGCAGGGCTTGACATTAACCTGTTTATGCACTTGTCCTTCAAACAAGGTGACTGAAAATGTTGTGGTGTTTGATGCAAGAAACCACAATACAAAATGAAAAAGTATCATTATTCCCATAACATTGTTACAGAAAATTAGATAAATTATGCTACCCTCTGCCTATTGGCTACTTAGCTTATTCAAGCCTCTCTCAAAATACAACACTGCCCCTTTTAAGACAAAAAAAAGCTCTTTATCTGACTTTGTGCTCTTATAGGAAGCAATCACTCTCCCATTGCTGACTACAAAGGATCAAAAGTGGGCTAATATGAACAAATGTGCACACTTGGCTACGTGCAGCTCTCACTTTGATCTCAAAACAAGCGCATTTACTCACCACCGCTCATCCTGTAAACACAGTCCAGTTTAAAGTGAATAGCACAGATCCATATATGGCAATGGTCTATTTGCTCATAGGCCTACTGCAGCTCTGATTGGTTATGCTGCACTGCGTTTTGCCTACAACAACGTCTCTTGCATAGTTATTTCTGCATACTCAGTCTTGCATAGTTAGTTATGTTTTGGTATTTTGCATTGAAAGTGGCTAATATTGCGTTGATTTGATCACAATTCCCACAGTAAAGGGAAATGTTGATAGTGTAAACTAAAGGGAAAAACTGTCGAAAGTTAAGTTCAATCTTGTGTTTCTCTACGTGTGCAGTCCTGGGGAGCTGCACTCCTGCGAACGCGCGCAGCTTAGAGGGAACATTGGTCAGGAGTGAGAACAGGATGCTCATTAATAAAAGAAAATCACATTTAGAGTTGCATATTATGGATAGTTGCATATTATTACATGCACAATTATGATAATCAGGAAGTAAAATGCTGTGCATATCCTCTTTAGAGTGGGATGTACAGTATTCCCTGTGGAGTCCAGCTCAGGTGGAGATCAGTGTCTGGGTGTGAGTTGGTAGTCAATTGCGTGACATCAGCAGTGTGTGAGAGCCTGCAGACAGACATGCCTCAGTCCAGTAGGTTTTAATTAGTACACTACAAATCTGTCACTAGCACCTAGCTCCCCCCTATTACAACCAGCATTAATTCCTGTGAATGTTTTAACATTCAACAGTGAGGATTGCATAGATATCCCTGCAGCCATGCAACACCAGTTAGTGAGCTAATGAAATGGACACTCATTACTCCACACAGAATGCCCTGTCTAATGAGTAGATGAATGGTGTTAGGTACACAGCATATTTGATCTACTGTATGTGCTGTTAGTATCTGATCTCTGATATCTGGTTTCCCTCCACAAGTAGGAGGCCGTAAATATAATTGAAAGGTCTTTCACACAGGATTTTGCAGATACGGAATGTTGGATTGGTTTTCCAGGTGTGAATGTACTGTAGACTGGTGTCTGGAAAGTCTACAAAGACACCTGTGTGTGTGTGTGTGTGTGTGTGTGTGTGTGTGTGTGTGCGAAGCAACAATAATCATGAGATTTCCGTCACCATTGCCGGTGTGTCCCTGGTCTGTTAGCTCACTCTAAGCTGGCTCTGGGGTTCCCAACTGGCTTCTCCATCAATTTACAGGATGTGTCGTGACGAAATTCTCCTATCCCTCACGCTCTCTCGCTCCATGTGAAGCGTTACTGATGTTAATGAAAAGACATGTCCTCCACGATCCAGACTTGTTCCCTCAAGTGAGCTGGATGGGAGGCAGAGTGAGATGGAAGAGGGGAGGGGGAGAGAAGTAGTGAAGGGATAGATAATGCACCACTTAGTGTGGGAGAGAGAGTGGTGTGTGTGTGCAGGAAGCTAACAGAATATACAATCCCAGAAAAATTGAGGCCAAGAAGAGAAATCGGAAAGGGAGGAATAGTAGAAAGCCATTGGGTTGAGCTGAATAAGAAAATGGCAGTTCTCTCCATGAAAATGGATTTCAAATGCCATATTCCTTTTATGCCTTAGTGTGTATTCATGGCTAGGGGTGTTATCTGTCATTAGTAGGAAGAAGTTGCGCCTGGCAAAAAGCCTTTGTGGGCAGAGAGAACATGGGGAGCTGGGCTTGTTACAAAGTGTCTTCATAATTGTGTTTAATGAAGCAGGATTTATCCAATGCTCCTGTCACTTGATTCCAGGATATTTATTTTGATTATGGGAAATAAAATGACTTTTTATATTTACTCAGATTATGAGCTTTCAGGTTGTAGTGCCATTGTCTTTCACACTGAAGAAGTAAAATGGATTGAAAACCTGTTTTATACTGAAATGCCTTTTTCTTGGTTCAATCAGTGGACCCACTTCAGTGTGAGGTTGTCTTTTGTGTCTGCTGAGTGGTTTGTACAGGTTTTCAAATATATTATATTCTGAAATGTCAATCTGCCTGCTAGTTCTCGCCCTCTCTCCCCCTCTCTCTCTCTGAACATGTTGTCAGAATGTCTATATATCACAAGAAAGACCTTCGGGCAAATGGCCTCCACAACCTGTGTGATAGATCCACAGGTTCCCATTAGTAGTAAATGGAGCCCAGATGTTCCCTCTGTTTGAGTGACAGTTCTGTGTGTGTGCGCGCGCGCACCCCGGCCAGCAAAAGGTCACGTCCTGCCCTTTGTCACAGTGATGAGTGCTGACGTGTAGGAGGAGGTAAAGGTGATGTCATGAGGGGATTATAAAGGGGCCATTTAGGGTAAATGTTACACTGCAGGCAGGAGGTCGCACTGGAACACAGATGGCCCAAACAGCCTCCAAGACATTCAAACATTTATACTGGGCACTTGTGTGCTAGAAATAGCAGCAACTGTGGAATCATAAAATATGCACAGAATGCACACACACTCGTACTGATAGTGCAACTGGTTTCTAAGTACATGGTGGTACTGTACTGTATGTCCTTGGTATTGTCTGGAACTCCCCCTAAACAGGGCAGGAATTCTGTTGGAATTTTCTCATTTAACTGTGACAAGCTAAGCTTAACTCTAACTGCAATCCCTTTTCAAAAATGTATGATTCTCTTCAGTGAGTTCATTCCCTCATTCCTTTCATTCGAGCCCTCCCTCACTTTTGTTCTCTCTGAGCTGGTCACACTTTAATGATGGCTTCTGCAGGGCTGGGAGGGCTCTCCAGATGGGGCCATTGTACTGCACCATGCGTCAATAGTTCACAGAGAGCCAGAGAAAGTGGCGGAGTATGTTTCCCTGCTCAATAATGAACCAGTGAGAGAGGGAGGGATGAGAGCGAGGGATGTATGTACAGCATCACTGGGGTCTCTCCTAATGCCCTGTTCAGCTGCCCTTTTATGTCACACACCCAGGGGGTCTTTGGTTTTGTCAGATCATCAAGATGTCAGCCCCCTTCATTTGTTTAGTCATTTTGTTTCACTGTGTGGTGTGTGGCGGATTCTCTCTGTGTGTGTGTTTGTGTGTGTGCGTGCGCCATTGAGGCCGCAGTAATGGGTTACGTGGTTGCTTGCCACGGATTGTAATGAGCTATTTTGGTCAGCTCCTGCCTCATCTGTGCGCCCTGTCCTCACCATCCTAGACACACAGTCCACATCACTGTCAATCTGACACACAGTGTCTTGGCTACCTTCACTCTTTCTCCTGTCAGTTCTTATCTCTCCTCCATATTCCATCCATCTCCGTATTCATTTTACTTCCCCTCCTATTTTCACCAAGACTTTCACATTCTCTATACTACAATATCTTCCTAGCCACTCTCACACCCATATTTTTCTCAGTCTCCTCTGCACCTGGCTCCCTGTAGAGCTGTCAGAGCTACCCTGGCCCCCTCCAGTGGGGCAGCAGCTGGAGGAGGAGCTCTTGCTAGGACAACACCTACCCAGGACAACACCTTCTCCCTGTTCCTTGACCCCCTAGGACCCACCAGCCTGAACCCCCAGTGTCTAGCATCTGCCCTGCCTGCATGATGTTTAACATACAGTACCAGTCAAAAGTTTGGATACCTACTCATTCCAGGGTTTATTTTTACTATTTTTCTACATTGTAGAATAATTAAGAAGATGACAAAACTATGAAATAACACATGAAATCGTGTAGTAACCAATAAAGTGTTGTAACAAATTCTTCAAAGTAGCCACCATTGCCTTGATGACAGCTTGGCACACTCTTGGCATTCTCTCAACCTGCTTCATAAGGTAGTCACCTGGAATGCATTTCAATTAACTGGTGTGCCTTGTTAATTTAATCTGTGGAATTTCTTTCCTTCTTAATGTGTTTGTGCCAATCAGTTGTGTTGTGACAAGGTAGGGGTGGTGGACCCAAGTCCATCTCAAATAAGCAAAGAGAAACAACTGTCCATAAAAAAAATACCATTACTTTACCAGGTAAGTTGACTGAGAACACATTCTCATTTACAGCAACAACCTAGGGAATAGTTACAGGGGATGATTAGGTGACTGTATGAGGGACAGTATTGGAAATTTAGCCAGGACACCAGGGTTAACACCCCTACTCTTACAATAAGTGCCATCAGATCTTTAATGACCTCAGAGTCAGGACACCTGTTTAACATCCCATCTGAAAGACAACACCCTAGACAGGTCAATGTCCCCAATCACTGCCCTGGGGCATTGGGATATATATATATATATTTTTTTTTTTTAGACCTGAGGAAAGAGTGCCTCCTACTGGCCCTCCAACACTACTTCCAGCAGCATCTGGTCTCCCATCCAGGGACTGACCAGGACCAACCCTGCTTAGCTTCAGAAGCAAGCCAGCAGTGGGATGCAGGGTGGTATGCTGTTGGCATTACTTTAAGACAGGAAGGTCAGTCAATGTGGAAAATGTTTCTTCAAGTGCAGTCACAAAAACTATCAAGCGCTATGATGAAACTGGCTCTCATGAGGACCGCCACAGGAAAGAAAGACACAGAGTTACCTCTGCTGCAGAGGATACATTCATTAGTTAACTGCACCTTAGATTGCAGCCCAAATAAATGCTTCACTTCAAATACATGCTTTAACAGACACATCTCAACATCAACTGTTTAGAGGAGACTGTGAATTAGGCCTTCATGTTCAAATTGATGCAAAGAAACCACTACTAAAAGACACCAATAAGAAGTAGAGACTTGCTTGGGCCAAGAAACACGAGCAATGGACATTAGACCGGTGGAAATCTGTCCTTTGGTCTGATGAGTCCAAATTTGAGATTTTTGGTTCCAACCGTCATGTCTTTGTGAGACGCAGAGTAGGTGAACGGATGATCTCTGCATGTCTGGTTCCCACTGTGAAGCATGGAGGATGAGGTATGATGATGTGGGGGTGCTTTGCTGGTGACACTCAGTGATTTATTTAGAATTCAAGGCACACTTAACTAGCATGGCTACTACAGCATTCTGCAGCGATACACCATCCCATCTGGTTTGCACTTAGTGGGACTATCATTTGTTTTTCAACAGGACAATGACCCAACACACCTCCAGGCTGTGTAAGGGCTATTTGACCAAGAAGGAGGGTGATTAAGTGCTTCGTCAGATGACCTGGCCTCCACAATCACCCGACCTCAACCCAATTGAGATGGTTTGGGATGAGTTGGACCGCAGAGTGAAGGAACAGCAGCCATATGTGGGAACAGCAGCCATATGTGGGAACTCCATCAAGACTGTTGGAAAAGCATTCCACGTGAAGCTGGTTGAGAGAATGCCAAGAGTGTGCAAAGCTGTCATCAAGGCAAAGGGTGGCTACTTTGAAGAATCTAAAATATGTTTAACACTTTTTTTTAGTTACTACATGATTCCATATGTGTTGTTTCATAGTTTTGATGTCTTCACTATTATTCTACAATGTAGAAAATAGTAAAAATAAAGAAAAACCCTTGACTGGTACTGTACATCAATGGGTCACAACCTAACAACCCAACAACAGGTTTGGCAACACAGGCTATTGAAGCCCTTTTTTGTAACGCACAGTAATGGGTCTAGTAAGACCGATACTGGTGGTAGCACACAGCAATGGGTCTCTTAACACAACATTGGGTCATGATGATATTTTGCCTGTTGCCACACAGCACTGACTCTCCCTCTACACCGCACTGCAGCCCCTCAGGGCCCGCTTCCGCCACTACCCAGAAGCCCCCTGTGCTATGTGGTCCTCTCATGCCTCCTTTCATTAGGTCACCCTGCAGATCTGCCCTGGAGCAGCTCCTAGTCCCAGCCAGCCATTGGATGATGATGTTGCACCCAGTCAGATCTGTGCTACCAGCTCTCTTCTCCAATGTGTACCCCTTCAGCAGAAACAGTCTGTTCTCTATGCAAGGCATGCCGAAACGTTTTTCCATCTGCACCAACATTATCTACACTGTTTTCCCAGGCCTGGTTTGAGTTTTCCCTTTTTGATGATATACTCTGTCTGACTCACTCCTTTTTTTCAGTGCAGTTTGATGGTGCTGAGTGGGAACGGTCCTCGTCCCCCACAGAGCGCCTGCGTCCACCCAGGTCCAGTCCCCTGGCAGGAGGGAGCATGAAGTTCCGGATGCCCTGCTCTGACCCTCACAACATGATGGGGGAGAGAGTAGACCCCACCCTGCCCCTGGAGAAACAAGTGTATGTACTGTATTCTCTTCTTTTGTAATGACATTTGATTGTTTACTTTGCTATCTCTTGTTTATGTTGGGTTTTATTGCTTTGTCTACACAGTAATACTGAATGCATGACAGTAGATTGTAAATGTGGTTTTGTTTTATACATATATCATTAGAATAAAGTATGTTTCTATATACGGTATATGAATGAAGAACTCTACTAATAAATCATATATTTGTACACCAGGCCATGGTACATGAAGTGAGAGGGTAGTCCATTACTCTGTCATTACTCTCCCAGGTCATCTCTTAAGGGTTGTTATAGGATCCACTGGAGAGCCCTGCTCATGTTTGAGTGAGTGTGGTCTGGTCTCAGTCTGACCCCTGTGCCATCTGCCAGAGTTAGTAAACAGTAACTAAAGGAGACAATGCTTGTTTAAAGTGAGAAGAAACATGGTTATAAAACACTACAGGCCACATTTGCACATACAGAAACACATTTCAACAATAGTGACAATCAAATATTTGCACGTCACTTTATTTTCACATCTGTGTACTGTATGTCACAATATAAAGAGAATCCCTTAATTTACCACTAATATTTGACATTGCACAGTACTCCAAGGGCCTAATTTATCAACCGTGCGTACATTTCTTACTAAATTCTTGCTTCGGTAGAGATTCTAGGATTTGTGCGCATCACAACTTATTGGGATGTATTATGCTGTATGATTTGGAAATATTGCAACTGGGCCATGTCAGTTTCTAAAAGAAAGCTGTTTCTATCTCCTGTCTTGGTATAGGCTCTGAGATTAAGTGGGCTATGATGTTGTGCTCCTATTGCTCCTTGGCTATTGAATGAGTGATGGATAAAAAGTAGCCTAATATTTGTTGTGTAGCGTGGAATAAATCAGTCTTGTCAGTAAATAGGATTATGATTTCGGCCCATATTATAAAACTCAAAGAAACATATTAGGCTACACGCTGCTCTGCGATCTCCTTACCGACAGCAAATGCATCGGTTATATAATTATAATATATAATTATAATTTTGTGCTTTTATTAGCCTTCAATATCAAATCAAATTCTGTGTGTCAAACACCTCAATTTCCCTCAAAATAACAATGTTTGCTTGTAATACAATTCTTTAACCACTGGAAGTTGTGTGTACACATGGTCTGAGATTTACATGGAGACACGCACACTTTCCTGTCAAGTTCAAATTTGATAAATATAAACCTTTTGATAAATGAGGCCCCAGGTCTTTTTCCTTCCCTCCATTCATGTCCCTGTGTTGTGTATCTGTCAGGTGGTACCACGGGGCACTGTCGCGGTCAGAGGCAGAGTCTCTGTTGACCCTGTGTAAGGAGTGTAGCTACCTGGTGAGGAACAGCCAGACCAGCCTCAACGACTACTCCCTCTCACTACGGTATAAATCAACATAATCACACCATTTACATCTGAACAGCAACATCAAATCATTTCTAATGCACTTAAATACAGATTGATATGAGTCAAATAGTCCAATAAGTACAGTAGGTTAGAATATTTATTGAATCATCCTCCAATTAACTACTCTTTGACTTGATTGTCTCCCGAGTGGCGCAGCGGTCTAGAGGCTCACTACAGACCCTGGTTCGATCCCGGGCAGTATCACAACCGGCCACGATTGGGAGTCCCATAGGGCGGCGCACAATTGGCCCAGCGTCATCCGGGTTAGGGGAAGGTTTGGCAGGGGTAGGCCGTCACTGTAAAATAAGAATTTGTTCTTAACTGGCTTGCGTAGTTAAATAAAGGCCAGTATACTGTGTACAGTATACTGGCAGCACCCTTTACTACTGAGCTTCTATCTCACTGTATGTAGGCCTCCATCTGTCTCTCTTAACCTCCTCTGCTTTCTCTCCTCCTCCCTCAACCCGTTGAAGATCATTGGCACACTGATTTTCCTCTCAGTAGTCCTTCACGCCGCGTAATAGTGCTTATATGGTCAAATCTCTTCTCTCTAATTACTAGCTTGATCCTTAAATCCCCTTCTCCATCACTCTCCCCCTTTTTTCTCCCTCATTCACTCTCATTCCCCCTCTCTCCCCCAGCACCTCTTCTCTCTCTGAGTGGTAATCAGGCAGATACAGCACACTGCAGCTCTCACATCAGCCGCTTTCCAATCACTAATGAATATGAATCACCTTCCGTGGGCCACACACAGGCATGCCTGAGTGCACGCGCGCACACTACATTAGAGGTTCTCATTTTCAGCCACACAGACACCACACAGATACATTGTCACTCAAACACACAAACACACACCCTCCGATGTTTACAGCTCAAATAGACAGGCTGACATTGTGTGAAGCGACAAAGCTACAGTAAGAAGCAGTAGTTTGATATTTAGACTGGCAGGTGCTTTGTGTCTCCAAATGGTTGTGAGGGAGACATGCCAGAGGTAGTTGGAGATGGAATCAAAGCGATAGAGAACCATTAGAGTGAGTCGGCATGGAAACAGACTGACACACAGCCCAGCATCACACCAATATGAATGAGGCAAATACACAGACAAACAGCTTGTCAGGGACCTGTGATTTAATATGAAACATAGACTATATTTACAAAAGTGTGTGGACACCCCTTCAAATGAGTGGACTTGGCTATTTCAGCCACACCCGTTGCTGACAGGTGCACACAGCCATGCAATCTCCAAAGACAGAAATTGGCAGTAGAATGGCCTTACTGAAGTGCTTAGTGACTTTCAACGTAGCACCGTCATAGGATGCCACCTTTCCAACAAGTCAGTACGTCAAATTTCTGCCCTGCTAGAGCGGCCCCGGTCAACTGTAAGTGCTGTTATTGTGAAGTGGAAGCGTCTAGGAGCAACAACGGCTCAGCCGCGATGTGGTAGGCCTCACAAGCTCACAGCATGGGACCGCCGAGTGCTGTAGCGCGTAAAAATCGTCTGTTCTTGGTTGCAACACCACCGAGTTCCAAACTGCCTCTGGAAGCAACGTCAGCACAAGAACTGTTTGCCGGGAGCTTCATGAAATAAGTTTCCATGGCCGAGCAGCCGCACCCAAGTCTAAGATCACCATGCGCAATGCCAAGCGTCGGCTGCAGTGGTGTAAAGCTTGCCGCCATTGGACTCTGGAGCAGTGGAAACGCGTTCTCTGGAGTAATGAATCACGCTTCACCATCTGGCAGTCCGACGGACGAATCTGGGTTTGGCGGATGCTAGGAGAACGCTACCTGCTCGAATGCATAGTGCCAACTGTAAAGTTTGGTGGAGGAGGAATAATGGTCTGGGGCTGTTTTTCATGGTCGGGCTAGGCCCCTTTGTTCCAGTGAATGGAAATCTTAATGCACATTATACAATGACATTCTAGACGATTCTGTGCTTCCAACTTTGTGGCAACAGTTTGGGAAGGCCTTTACCTGTTTCAGCTTGACAATGCCCCCAAGCACAAAGCGAGGTCCATACGGAAATGGTTTGTCGAGATTAGTGTGGAAGAACTTGACTGGCCTGCACAGAGCCCTGACAACCCCATCAAACATCTTTGGGATGAATTGGAACACCGACTGTGAGCCAGGCCTAATCGCCCAACATCAGTGCCCTTCTTCATTAAAGCTCTTGTGGCTGAATGGAAGCAAGTCCCTGCAGCAATGTTCCAACATCTAGTGGAAAGCCTTCCCAGAAGAGTGGAGGCTGTTATGGCAGCAAATGGGGGACCAACTCAATATTAATGCCCATGATTTTGGAATGAGATGTTCAACAAACAGGTGTCCACATATTTTGGGTCATGTAGTGTACCTTTCAATCCTGATGGTTGATTTGCTCCAAAGAACACAAAAAGTAAGCCATAGCTAATTAGTAATGTAGTGATGCTGGTTCTGTTTGTTGTTGTGTAGAACAACAGATTTCCCTTGTCTTCCGTGTTGATTTTGCAAACTAATGATGACCAATTAGAGCCAATTGTCTTTCCCTCTGCTTCTATAATTAGACATACATCATGATGGCAGCTAGCTCTTAAAGGGGAGGTGCAGCGCTGCTCTACTGCTAGTTCTGTATCGCTTGCTTCCTCTCCGTCGCTCTCTGTCTCATCATCTGTCTTGTTTCTCACATGCCATTACATCACTAATTTATACTGTATCATTCCCCCCTTCCCTCTCCTTTCTAGTCCTACATTATGATATGTTGTTAAATCTTGGTAAGAAATACCTCATAAAATGCCAGAATTAAGTAGGCTGTACATGTATATGTAACTTCCAGTGTGTCATCATGTGGTCCATGACTCTTCCCTGCTCTGACCTTCGGCCTTCTCTCTCAGGAGCTGCCAAGGCTTCATGCACATAAAGTTCAGCCAGTGTAAGGATGGGAAGTACGTCCTGGGGCAGAACAGCCTGCCATTCAACACCATCCCAGAGGTCATCCACTTCTATACCACACACAAGCTACCAATCAGAGGAGCCGAACACCTGTCTCTGCTCTTCCCTGTGCTCGTACAGACCCTCTGATTTGCTGGGACAATGGTTCTGGAATCCTGGGTCACATTGTGATTGGACATTGACTTTAGATTGACTCGAATATTAAACAAATCTACACAATCAGGCCATCTATGCTCTCGTTGGTCTAGACTATTTTGTTGAGGATTCAGCATCCGCTGGCTTGTCAGTATCTTCACAGACCTTCTCGTTTCTGTTGTGCCAAATCTCTCTGATCTGGGAACAGATTCATATGAAACGCAATACCTGGACTGTACCAACGCCTTCTCTCTGTAGCCTACCTGGGATGCTATCTGGACTGCCTCTCACTGAGCTAGTGCTGCTGCCTGTACCGCTCCGCTGGTTGACAGTCTCAAGGGAAACTTGGTTCTACTCACACAAACACACCTTTGTTGATTTGGTTCTCTCTGTACTGTTAAGTTAACCTATTTGTCAATGCTTTATGTTGACGAACTGGTAAGTCAACCCGTATCACTTACTATATGGCTGTTGTAGCAGCAGCTGAAGTAGCAGCTGTAGGGCTGTGTCTGATTGTACTACTGTTGCCGTGTGATTGTCATATGATCTGTTTGTCTGGACACTGTCACTGACTGGTTGCAGTGCTCTGTAGTTGACCAGAACAATTTTCAATGGCGTGACAAAGGTTTAAACCACCATATAAATGGCCATATCACAATGGTAATGGGTGTTATGGTTTAATGATTATTCTTATTACCTGGGTCGTCATAATCAATGGCGTTGTTGTCGTCTCTGGTTGTAATTATGGATAAGACGTTTTCTCATTTACCTGCTGTGTTCAACCGTTTCACGTGGTAAAACAATAAACAGTTTCTTAAAGAGCCGTGTGTGCTTTGTGCATCATGTGGAACGATGAGCATCACAGTGTCTGATTATGTAGATTAGTCCTCTGTCTTATCTGATGTGTTGTCATTTCTTTACATGTTAATTCTCCGAAAAAACTAATTCACACAGAGTAACACTCATGATCTTTGCATTTTGGGAATAGCCTGTACTGTACCTACCTTGAGATTAGACATTGATTTGCAGAACTCTGAGTGGAACACGGAGAGGATGGTGGACTACAAAAGCATGCGAGTGTCCATGTTTACTCTACTCCAGCAGACGCAGGCTCTTCCCCAGCCATTAGGCAGTAGGGGGAGAGGCGAGTGTGGCGAGAAGGAGAGGAAGGCAGGTCTCATTATTTAGGGTTTGCTGGAGTGAAAGGCACTGGGATTGCTTTCATTACTGAGCCAAATGCAGCGGCTGATTACCAGTGTGACGAAGAGCAGAGATGAGCGAGATCACTCACCCTTGAGTGGGGGAAAAAGAGCGTAGGAGCAAGGGAGGGAAAGAGTGTCGCGTCTGTATTCCTGTGTTCAAACACAAGACTAATGACAATAGTGATGAGTAGTACGAATGTCGTAAGTGTACTAAGTAATCCACAAGCACAGTGATTATGATATCTTCTCAGCTTTCTCCCTAAACTGCTTGTTTTGCTTTGCGTGTGTTCAGATAAGCGTCCTATGTTATTATTGTGGGATGAGAGAACCCTAAAAAAAAAGGGTTTTGTTTGAATAGGGTTGCTTGTGGGTGGGTACTGGGACAAAATCCCTCCTTAGATGTGTGCAAACCTGGTGGCCAACTACAAGAAACATCTGGGTTTTGCCACCAAGTACTAAGTCATGTTTTGCAGAGGGGTCAAATACGTATTTCCCTCATTAAAATGCAAATCAATTTATAACATTTTTCACATGCGTTTTCCTGTTTTTTTTTTTGTTGTTATTCTGTCTCTCACTGTTCAAATAAACCTACCATTAAAATTATAGACTTATCATTTCTTTGTCAATGGGCAAACGTACAAAATCAGCAGGGGATCAAATACTTTTTTCCCTCACTGTATATGGATGCATTCATTGCACGGAATATCCAGCTGCCTTATCAGAATGTTTGTAATATGAGGCTTGTGGTGTGTGGATTATAATATGGCAGCAGCTGGTAATCTCTTAGACTGAGAGGAACAGACACCTGTGATCACTGTGGAGCCAGAGAAATGTCGCACCCATAACATACACAGAGACGCAAAAACCTTGAGATTTACACTTCCAACACACACCAACTCGAGGCTATGCGCACACGCACTGCCACAAGTGGGGGCCACGCATGGTGAGCCAGGGACACAGTCTCCCCTATCACATTCCCCCACAGACACTAATCTCTGCAGTTGTGCTGCAGCAATGAGGCTGGGCAGCCAACTGGGGGAGCGTGGCTGTCTGTCTGGGCAGGTGTGTGCGTGCCGTCAGGCTCCGGATCCTGTGATCTGAGATGGGTCACAAAAGCAGCTGGATGGGGGAAGTGGGGGGAATGAGGATAGAGTGGGTAGGGTGTGGGTGGTGGAGTGAGGCTGCTGCTTAGACCACTTTACACTGCCTGCCCCTGTTGGAAATGGATGGACACCATTCATAGGTCTACAATTACGAACACTGACAGCATTCATCATGAATCCCTATAAAATGTGTATAACTTTACTTAGCTGACAATAATGCTAGTGGTTAGAGCGTTGGGCCAGTAACCGAAAGTTTGCTGGATCGAATCCCCGAGCTGACAAGGTAAAAATCTGTCATTCTGCCCCTGAGCAAGGCAGTTAACCCACTGTTCCCTGGGCGCCGAAGACATGGATGTCGGTTAAGGCAGCCCCCCGCACTTCTCTGATTCAGAGGGGTTGGCTTAAATGTGGAAGACACATTCAGTTGTACAACTGACTAGGTATCCCCCTTTCCCTTAATGGAGAATAATCGTATCAGTCACAATTAAGGGCTGTGGCGGTCATGACATTTTGGCAGCTTGTGATTGTCAAGCTAATAACTGGTCTCACGGTAATTGACCGTAAATTAACGTAAACACATTTAGCATCTCCTAGCTTCCACACATAGCCTACAAGCCACTGATGCAGACCGTTGGAACATCTACATTTCAAAAAGTCTAATAAATCCATGTAATATAGCCTACACCTTCACAATAAATCCATTATTTATTTTAGACGGATCTAAAGAAACATGATTTGAAGAAAATGTAGTCTATTTCAGAAGAACAGAATAGCATACTCTGTATTGTCCTTATGTTGGGCCCTGCAGGGCCCACAGCCAAATGGCTATGCCAAATGGCTGTGGGCTACACTAGTTCATTTAGCAGACAAGATTTGCTTAGAATTCCTTAGTATTATTTTATATTGTTTTATAGTATGAGGAATAGAATTGAGCATAGATTAGTAAAATAGAAAGGATATTTTCTCCATACGGCTGTTCTGTGTTGTAGTTAACAAAGAAACCGGTACTCCTAAATGCTTAATTTAGTTGTGATACAAATGTTGGGCTATATGTTTTGATTTTTATTACATTCTAAGGCAGCATGATGCGACTCTAATGATGAGTTCTGCTTTGTTTTTTGTGCATTCTGTATACATTTAATCAGTCTCTCATTTACAATTTGACAAGCACTTGATAATGCCTCAAATACCCTGTAACACCTAAAGATTTTTCAATTGTTTTAGATGCCATTCCCTCAGGTGTTGCTTTATTATTCAGGAACATGTCAAGACCTGACCCTCAGAGCATACCTTCCATTAACCCTGTTGACTCATCAGTAGGAAAGATTTGTTTATCTTTTGGTCCATTCAACAACAGAGCGATACGAACCTTGTTTCAGCAGGATGTTGTATCTATACCTTATGTCATGCCTTATTGGAACGGATTTATTGATAATATCTGTTGGAAAAAAGTTTGGATGTTGCCACACATACCTACTTGTTAACAAAATTAAGGAAGTTTCCTTTAAAATTATGTATAAATATTATCCTGCCAACCACTATGAAGAAGTTTAAGGAAAACATCAACTCAAATTGTACCTTTTGAAATGACCACCCAGAAACAGTGTTGCACCTTTTTTGGCATTGTATTCATGTAAGAAAACTGTGGCAAAACATCAGTAGATTTATAATTTAACACATTTATGAAGATTTTACACTATTGTGGAGAGATGTACTGTTAGGATTCTTTATCTACGATAGAAATAAGCTGAAACAATTTTATGTAATTAATTTCATAGTTCTTTTGGCCAAATTTCATATTCACAAATGTAAATTTACAAACAAAACACCACATTTTCTTACCTTACAAAAATACATTTTTACTGTATTTTAAGACAATTAAATACTCTACTAACATATAAGCTGTTAGAATAATAAGTGTATGTATGTCCCTTAAGGTCCTTGTGATATTGTACCCCCTAACCCAATTGTCCTTTGTATATTATATATATATGTACTTCCTGTATTGATTTGTTGTTAATAAAATTTAAAAGAAATTAAAGATAATGCCTCAAATTTCCTGGCTGCATTCCCTTTGTGGGGCCATAATCCCCCTAATAAAAATCCATGCATTTTGCACCCAGTGGCCATTTGAATATAATAATAATTATAATTCCCTTTTCCCCGCTCGGTTCTTTCTCACAGGCTACAAGTGAAGACAGACATGCTCGTCCTTATCCAATTCCGAGGCGCATATTGAAGATATTGGAAGATCTGTCCACATTTACTTTTCGTCAGCTAACAAGATGAGTAGGCCTAGCAAACCGCAAAAGCACTAGCCTATGTCAATCTACTATCCCCGATAGTGCATAAATTGACCTATTCTGTGTGAGAAATAAATATTCTAAACATAGTCCGGGACAGTTGTGGGATGGGATAGATCCCAACTTAATACAACCACTAGCATTAAAAAAACTGTTTGAAGCAATGAGCCTGACGCAAGAGATGAGAACGTTTACCTTAAAAAATTTATAAACTATTAGGCTATTTCTTCACATTATAAGCGCAGCAATTGCGCATACAGCAGTAGGCTATAAGCGTGAATGTTCCATTAGCAGGAAAACACAATTCTCAAAAGTGACCACAAATGCGATTATCCATGTAATGCTTTTATTATAAAAGTGCATTTTTATGGTGAAAATTTGCTTCCCCAAACATGAAACTCACGTTCTGCGTATGTATGCCAGTTAGGCTCTACACCCATTGTAAAGCGGATTAATGTGCTTCATTTTAAGAAGTTATTTGGCCACCTTTAGTTGTGATACAAACCTCATCAAAACATATAGGCCTATGGGCTAGGCTACATGATGTGTGCGACTGATTTTGAAAGAAGTCACAAAAAACAAAGCCCGTGCTTTTTGCCCTATGCTGGGCATCATTCACAAGTGATATGTCATTCAAAAGTGATAGGCTAATATTGTCACCCATCACACTATTCTTGATTTAATCTTGTCTTTACATATACTAAATCATTATCATGCACCTGTATTGAAACAGGGGCAGCAGGAAAAAAAATACATGTCATCTATGCCCTTAAATAGCGAATGGAGGACGCTTTTCCCCGCGGTTCATGTTCATGCCAGCCAGGTAGGCTACACTCCAGTTTTAAAGAGAAGAAATGTGCTTAATATTTGTAATGTTGAAAAATAAATATAGTATGCCTAGCCTATAGAAAGCTGATGGGACCCACCTCTTTTTAATAGAGGCCATCACTCTGTTTTCTCACGCAATTGCATAGTCTATAGAAATGTTGCGCAACATGAGCTCATGGGCTCTCATGAAGTGTTTGATTCGATTTTTGATTTCATTTGTATTGATGTCAGAGTGATTATAGGGTCAATAGAGTGCTGAGTACCAGGCAGTTAGCAGGTTTGGTAGGCTACTAATGATCAGCAGTAGCATCAGAGCTTGGAGAAGCCTAATTACCATGACTAAACAGTCACATGGAATTTGACTGCCATCATGACTCGTGACCGCCGGTGTGGCGGTAATACGGTCACCGTAACAGCCCTAGTCACAATTCGATGTTTACTTTAAAGATGAGAGGAGGCACTTGAGAATCTACAGTTGGTCATGTATATTTCTGGAAATGCCCATGCATTATTAATGTGTAAGCAACATTTCAGTGTTTCACAGTGGTTGGGGGTTTATGCTTGGATAATGTTTAGGGGGTGATTAAAAGGAATGGGGCATGGGTAAGTGGGGTGTTCAACACTGCTCTAATATCCTATGGAATAACCTTTGAACTCCCTCCCCCAGCCTGCTCCCAGATAAAGCTCCTGATCCTGGGAAGCTTATCACTAAAGCCTGCCTGGATACCAGCTCTTATTGTTCCAGATACAATTACATTGGATTGAGGAGCTTTGTTTGTTTGTGAGGGAGAGATAGTATGTGTGTTTGTGAGAGAGCGAGATTCAGTTGTGATGGAGAAAGCAGCAAACGGGAGGATAATCTGGGACTCCGGGGTGCGAGTGTCACTAACCAGCCCCCTCACCCTCACAATGCTCTGACCCCCTCCACCCCTGAGCTTGTGAAGAGGAACCCATGGTCTTGTGAATGGCAGAAATTCTCCACACTGGCACAGCCTTTGGTGTAGGCCAGATGGAGTCTTTGTCTTCTAACACACAGACCCCAGTGGGCTCAGTGGAATGCCAGCAGAACTCTCTTGTCCTCCACCATGTTCACATGACTCGTGCTAATAGCCATTATTCACAGAGAATGATACAAATCCACCATGTCTAAGATCATCACAGCACACTGGTGATGCTTATTTACTACGATAGCACAATTTAAGGTGTGTAATATGACTTTGACCCAGTTGGAGATCCAAACTGTTTTTGACGTGGATGTTTATTGTGAAGCAGGGCATATTATCAGTTACTGACTGGTATCAGCAAGTGATGTGAAAATGTCCTCACTGCTGATTATATCTAAGGAAAAGTAATCCAGAACTATTTCAGCGACATAACTGGAAATGTTATGTTATTTTATGTCTCTCTGGGTGACAGATTTTAGTGTCTGCCAGTAGAAACACACTTCAATATTCTAGTGTAATGTAGGCCTATACATTTTCGCATTCATATTTCACCTGGACTGACTAAATATTGAAGTGCTTGCCGTTTCATTCAGGCTACAGACAGTTTGTACAGACAGATTACGTGATGACATTGAGTAGATTTTTTTTGACGGTAAACCAACAGTAGGCAGGTTTCCATTGACCCAGTTTATTTTTAATACTTTATTTTTATTGAAGAACACACAAACACAAAATGGGCAGGCAGGTCCAGCACTCATCACACGTACATCAAATTAGTTACAGTAACACCATCTTTGAATTAGACAACATCGAAGTATGAATCCCATTTTTCCCAGTATTCCTGGCCTCTCTTTCTGTCTTCTTAAAGTAATGGTCATACGCTCCATATAGTGTATTTCTTTAACATTTTCTAGTGATAGCCTTTTTACTGGCTGCCAGTAGGACCTTCAACAGGTTTTGCAGGTATTTCCCCTAAATAGAGAGAAATTCATGTTTGTTCTATGTCAACCCATTATTTTTCTAATTAAAGATCTTATTTCTCCCCAGTAGGATTCAATAGCGGGGAATGACCAAAAGATATGAGAGTGATCCGCCATTGAAAACCCACATTCTCTCTTGCAAGTCTGTTTTGATTTAAGTTTAGGTGTTATGAAGAAATGTGTGGCATTCTTCCAACAGAATTCTTTGGACCTTGAGTTAGTAGAGCTTAATTAAGTTGTAAATATGTTCAACCATGTTTCATCAGTTATTTCAATGTTAAGTTTCTCCCATTTCTGTTTAATATAGTTTGTAGAGTGTTTCTTTGAGGATGTGATACCCAGGTCAAGATTTGAAAAAGGTTTTTTTTGTACTCAAAGTTGTATGCGTTATTGAATAATTCTGAGACGCTCGAAGGGTCAATCACTTTTAATTATTTTAAAAAGTACTGTCGAACCTGCTGGTATTTGTAAAAATCTTGTTTATCCAAGCCATGTTTTTTTACTTATTTCCTGGAAGCGATCTAGAGCCTCATTCCTTATAATTGTACAAAATGATGTGATGCCTCTTTGCGTCCACTGTTTAAATCTGAGTTGCAAGGATGATTTTGGGGTCTTATGCGGGTACCTCTCTGTCTAAATGAAGTTGCTTGACTACCCTAAACCATGTCCTGAGAGAAATGAATCCACTGATTGTGTCTATTGTGTATTTCTATTACCATGTCATTATTACCCAAAACTGACTGTGGGTGTCTATCAAGTAGTCTCAGTGTCTTTCCATTCAGATTCAAATTCTGAGTTGCACCATGACACCAGAGGTCTCAATTGGGATGACATAAAATAATATTTTAGGCTTTCAGTAATTTTAATGTTGTATATCTAATTTGTGGCCTCTTACTGTTCCAGATAAACATTGATATCCGTTTGTCCCATTCCCTAATCTGTTTAGGTAGGATTTCTATGGGGGGCAGTGATTGGAACAAATACAGTAACCTCTGCAAGATATTCATTTTGATTGTTTCAATTCTACTACTAGGATCCAAAGGAAGTGAATTCCACCTGTCCAGGTCATCATAAATTATGTTGCTATCAACAAAAAAATCAATGTCAAAAAGTTTGCGTGTATCTTTTGGTAGATTTACTCCAACACACTTAATGGACGAAGAGGTCCACTGGAAGATATATCTGCTCTTCAGCTCTTGCTGTGGGGAATAATTAAATACTAGGGCTTGGGTCTTGTGTACGTTAAGCACATACCCTGAATATGTTCCAAATGTTTGTAAAACATCCATCAATCTAGGTACACTTGAACCTGGGGCTTTAAGGAATAACAGATTACAGCTTTGTCTTGCCCCCTCGTTCTAGACTTATTGTTTGTGACAAATGTCCATTAATCATTATTCTGGCAGTTGGATATGAATACAGTGTTTTGATGCACTGTATCACTTCTTTGTTGAAACCCCATCTATCCATAATTTGGAATAGATAATCCAAACCCCACTGAATCAAATGCTTTTTCTGCATCTTTTCTGAATCCCCCCACCCCCCACCCCCAGAGTCCAGTTAAAACAGGCCGGAAGTAGAGGTGTTCGTTGTTCTCTGAAGGCTTTGAACCATTCTGAAGGGAAGCCATCAGTTTTGCTTTTAGATGAGATATTGCAGTATTCATTTCTTCAATGGTTATTTCTGAAGTAAGTCTATCATTTTGCTCTATCCCAATTTGAGGGGGGAGGTCAAGTGAATAATAAAAATGCTCTACCTTCTCTGGTTGCTTGAACAGATTTGTATAGTATGATTCAAATGCATTCTGTATTTCATCCAATTTGCATGTAAACTGTTTTTTATTTTTGTATTTTTTTAAATGTATTCTGTGCAAGTTGTTTTGTGAGTCTCCATGCTAGTCATGTATTTGCCTTTGAGCCTGCTTTATAATATCGTTGTTTCAGGAACCTGAGCTTTTTCTTTACTTCTTCACTATGAATCTGATCAATTTCCTGTTTTACCTTTTGAATCTCACACAATATAACAGGGTCTTTGATCACTATGAGATCATTCTAAGCTTCCTAATGTTTAATGTAATTTCATTTGTTTCTGTACTGTAATCATTTTCTTGAGAGATGTTGTGGCTATGATCTTCCCTCTAATAAGCGCCTTAGCTGCATCCCACAATGTAGCAGGCAATACTTCCCCGTTTTCATGATTCTCCAGATAGACGTTTAATTGTCTGATTCATTGAAAACTGTATCCTTCAGCATGCTTGTATTAAGCCTCATATAGTATTTTTTGGTTTGCTGTCAATGTGCAGTTAAGTTAACTCCATTAAGTCCCTCTGCCTGATCGTACAATCCTTAAACCTGTGCCTATCTGCACTGTACATGAAAAGGTAGTCTAACCTGTAGTATTCCGTGTGGCAGGCTGAGTAAAAAGTATATTCCCTTTCTGACATATGGAAGTTTCGCCATACAATCGGGTCCTAAATCCTGTAATATCCTATTTATCTTTTAGCAACCAGACTCCTTTTCTTATTCTGATTCATGCTGTCCAATTTTTTTTTTTTAAATCATGTGGAATATCCCCTCCACAGATAAGTGCCAGAGGTTTCTCTGGCAATTAAATCAACCACTTTTTTAAAGAAGTGTCACTCCCTGGGGGCGCATGTATTGTACATAAAATAATGTAACTCCCGTATGATCCAGTTTACATTTAACAAATATACATTTACACTCCTTGTCTTTTATTTCTGATATAAACTCAAAATGAACTGAATTTGGTATCCAAATTGCAACACCCCCTTCTACCTGTTTTATAAGAAGAGAAAACGAGTTTCTTGTGTTCAGGACGGGATATTCCTTCCAGAATAATATGTCAGCTCTCGTTTCATCTTTGATATTACCTTACTTCTCTTGATGGCACTCCCCAGTCCGTTCACTTTGAGATGTATGACCTTAAATTCCCGATAATGCATTAATATAGAACAAAAGAAAGTGGACCATAACAGCCTGCTTAACATGAACCTCAAAAATAATGAAAAAACAATTACAATGAAAAATGTTAACCAAAAGGGAAACGACTTTACTATAAGGACTCCCATGTCAGAGGACTCCTGCCTCGGGGGTTTGAGGGGATGAGCCTGACCGCTGGAGGGGCCCCTCGCTCAAGTATCAACATGTGTGACGCATTGACAAAATGCAAAACACCTGCACAGCAAATAATGACGAGTCATTACAGCAGAGTTACTATTATTATTTTATTCGAAAAGAGCATCCTTAACTATTTTTAGAATTAAGTGACTGATTGTGACCACGAGGTAAAACACAGAGTTAATTTGAATAGAGTGTTTATAAGTAAGTATTGCTAGAGTCAATGTGATGCCGCCCACAGATTAGCAGTTACATTTAGACTTTGCCGCCATTGATATTTTCTTCCTCGCATTCGCCTCAGGTAAGTAATATGGTTTTGAAAATCATATTTGGCCTAATTCAACCATTTAGACTGGCGTATCCTTGTTATATTTTATCATTAGCTAGTTCCAAGCCAAATAGTCATTATTACCTATCAGTCGACCAAGGTTTGGAGGGACGGAGTCACACATTTTGTGGCATGTCACAGATCACGTCAGGCCCCGTTAATTGTGTCTCAACATTCCTTATAGAATTGTAGGTTAATGATTTCTTAAGATTATTTTGACCTGACATTTAAAGCATGCTAAATAGGGTTAGTGTATGACTAAATGTAAATACACAGATATGCAATTTGGTTGTATTATCCCTGTAGCATTGTTGAGAACATAGCATTCCTTTATTCATCTAATAGGCAGATTCTGTTAACTCTTCAGCAAACTGCTCCATGGATGTTTATGGTTCATCAGACTGACACTTATCCTGACACAAAGTCCTAACAGAAAAAGGAGAGCAGAGGAAGATGGTGCAGCCAAAGTAAGCCTTTCATTATTTGCTATGATTGTCTTTTTATAATTAAAAACTGTATTGATCTTCCTGAGGTTCCAGCAGTTACTTAGTATGTGGCCTTTTTCCAGTCCTGCTCTTATCGACTTAAATCATCTTAGAAGATCCTAATGTGCAGCTTAGTGATATAGCCAGGTGTTGGAGTAGGACTGAAACCAATGCTTTCACCGTAGCTCTTCAGGAGGATGGCTGGCTACCACTGAGCTCTTTCTACATTTTTCTATCCTCCATATTTTATGCATTAAGATCAATGTTTTGCATTCATGTATTATTGCCAATCTAGTAACTATGTATATTTTTGGGTTCAGAACAAGTCCCCCACGACATGGGAAGGAGGCATATGCAACAGGAATAGTTTCCTTGTTCCCCTATCTGGCCAACCGCAAAAGCAAGACTGACTGTGAGTACGAAATAAATCTGGGTCCCAATTCACCTTAGCCCTTTGATGTTTGCAGATTTGAAGGGTGTGGATAGATATAAGCAGTGTAGTTGTGGAGCTTTCAGCTTATGGATCTGATAGGGCCAAGGGAAAGTGGTGACTATTTAAAAAAAAATGTTTTTCTGTTTTAAAGGAACAATCTGCCAAAAGTGAAACTGCCACATCAAATGATAAACACAGCATTTTTCTAATCACTTTTCAAGGTGCAAATCTGTCTGACATAGCACTGTTGTTGTTTATATGCTCACCCTCGATCACTTGTAATTGAAGATAACATCAATCAGGCTTTGTGTATGTGAAGGTGACTGAGGAGCATTAAACAATACAGTCCCTGCAACTGTTAAAACTTTTCTTCCAGATTCTGACATGCACCAGTGACAAATTTGCTTAATGTGAACAAAAGGTTTGTTTATTTCTTGTCTGTTTATCTAGGCCCACCATTATAATGCAGAAGACTGGAGTGGGTACTTGGTATGGAGACTGAAGCACCTGCAAAAGAAGGCTGCAGAGGGAAGAATAAAGTCACTAACGGGTGGGTCAGCTATTTGGCATGCATAAGTATTTTATTTGAGTGTGTATGGTTTGTGCTCGCTCAGGTGTAGGCATGTGACGGTGTGTTCACAAGGGAGTGAGACTTGTTTTTTACGTGTTTTCTCACGATTCAGTGTAATGTGGTTTAGTTGGATCTGTTTATACCAGTGTTGTGTGTTCCTGTCCTTTTTCATCTGTTGGCTGAAGGTGGACCAGCTGTAGACAGAGACCCCTTCACGGACGAAGACTAGCTGAGTGAAGAAGGGCAGTGCCGAGAGGCCATCGCACTGATGAAACACGTCTGATGAAGCAACCGTAAAATAAAATACATTTTTCAATTTAACCTTTATTTTACTACTATAGGCAAGTCAGTTAAGAACAAATTTTTATTTACAATGACGGCCTACCGGGGAACAGTGGGTTTAGGGGCAGAACGACAGATTTGTACCTTGTCAGCTCGGGGATTCGAACCAGCAACCTTTCGGTTACTACCTGAAGCTGACCTTTGCCTAGCACCAAAAAATTGTCCATGACCCACAGAACACCTCTGACATACTCAGTGTTTCTGCGGTTCCTGGACATACCAAGCATGGTATGCATGATATGGACTCTGTCAACTCCATAGCATGCACGTGTGAGAACGTATAAATGACGTGTTGATGTATTGTTTTCTCCAAAGCATGACCATGTCGCAGGGTGGCTATTGCCAGAGCTATTACCCTTCAAAGGCGACAGGACCATGTCTTAGAAATCTGGTAGCTGCGATTTTGTCTTTGTGTGTTTTGTCTGTAGATAGAGCAAGATTTTGGACTAATGTTTGGTGATGCAACTTCCACCAAATTCCTGAAGAAATGGCCTACTGTCTGCAAACAGAAGGTCATCCTGCAGAGCCATGGACTCCCACCAAAAACGGAGTTTCTGGACCTGATACACAACGCCGCAGCTGAGGTGGATAATGGTACAGACATACCACTTTACACTATAATTTGAAGTTCTAGTATGGGCATGTGGGAGGGAGAAGAATTTTAGGATAGTGGTTGAAAGCGAAGTGGGTTAAATTAGTGTTTCTAGGCTGGGACAGTGACATGTCATCCATTCTTCTCCTCGACCATCTTCTGCCTCCCTCCGCTCAAGGCCACAACAAGCCAGAAAAGATGTCAGCAAGACACGCAGCTGAACATCTTGTGAAGTTCCTAAAGGTCAGGCTACAATTCAACACAATTAAAGGCAAATTGTGTCACTGTATCTTGACCCTTCCCCCTCTTCCCCTTCACCCCTCTCTCCCTCAAGTGTACAAACACTTACCCCAGCAAAGAGCACTTTCATGACCTTTACTGCTATAATAGCATTTACTAGTTAAACTACTACAACTGTCTCAGTATACATATTAGAATCACTACTGTCTGGCTTGTGAGACTTATAGTAGATGTTGTGAGAAATCATAGTAACGTTCTAATGATACATTATTGTCTTCTAGGCAGGAAACAGTATCATCTTGATGCCTCACCGGAAGTCAACAGCCCTATCTGTTTGCTGTGGGGACCCAGAGAACGAGCATTGACGCCTACTTCATTGTGATTGACAAACATGCGGTACCTTGTAAGGCATCTGGCTCACTGGGCTGTTTAATGAGCTTTTCAAAGCTTTGTACCTCATACAGTCAGGGTCTGGCAAACATGTACACTTTTCTACAAACAACAATCTACGAAATTAACGTTGATACAACTAAGGTGAATCCCAGGGGAGCAGAGCTGAGGGCCAGAATGTTGCATTAAACAGATCTGTTTGAGACACAATTTTTTTGTTTTGTTTGCAAATGCCAATAGCCTTGTAAAACATCTGAAGTTAATCTGCGGTCTTTGTTCAGGGAAATTTCTGCATTTAAAGTGTGGTCAGGTTGGTTGTTCACATGTATTTGCCACTTTTCCTAGATTTCTAAAGCATCTTAACAAGGCACATGAAGAGTGTAACGGAAGAAGTTTCTGATAAAGATGGTGGAGCCCCCTCTACCGCTACTAGCAGTTTTGCAGCAAACACTTTAGTCAGTTCCATGGAAGAGATAGACAGCCTATAGGGAGGAGATCAGAGACAGGATAACAACCCCTCCCTCAATGTGATCAAAACAAAGGAGATGATTGTGGACTACAGGAAAAGAAGGACCGAGCACGCCCCCATTCTCATCGACAGAGCTGTAGTGGAGCAAGTTGAGAGCTTCAAGTTCCTTGGTATCCATATCACCAACAAACTATCATGGTCCAAACACACCAAGACAGCCGTCAAGAGGGCACGACAACGCCTATTCTCCCTCAGGAAACTGAAAAAATGTCAGTTCTACAGCTGCACCATCAAGAGCATCCTGACTGGTTGCATCACCGCCCCGGAATGGCAACTGCTCGGCCTCCGAGTGCAAGGTACTACAGAGGGTAGTGCGTACGGCCCAGTACATCAATGGTGCCAAGCTCTATACCAGGTGGTGTCAGAGGAAGGCCCCAAAAAATTCCAAAGACTCCAGCCACCCTAGTCATAGACTGTTCTCTCTGCTACCGCAGGGCAAGCGGTACCGGAGCGTCAAGTCTAGGTCCAAAAGGCTTCTTAACAGCTTCTACTCCCAAGCCATAAGACTCCTGAACAGCTAATCAAATGGCTACCCGGACTATTTGCATCGCCCCCTCACCCCCATTTTTACGCTGCGGCTACTCTCTGTTTATTATCCATGCATAGTCACTTTACCTCTACCTACATGTACAGTGGCAATAAAAAAGTATGTGAACCCTTTGGAAATAACTGGATTTCTGCATGAATTGGTCATACAATTTGATCTGATCTTCATCTAGGTCACAACAATAGACAAACAGTCTGCTTAAACTAATAACACACAAAAATTATATGTTTTCATGTCTTTATTGAACACACCGTGTAAACATTCACAGTGCATGGTGGAAAAAGTATGTGAATCTATGGATTTAATAACTGGTTGACCCTCCTTTGGCAGCAATAACCTCAACCAAATGTTTTCTGTAGTTGTGGATCAGACCTGCACAACAGTCAGGAGTAATTTTGGAACATTCCTCTTTACAAAACTGTTTCAATTCAGCAATATTCTTGGGATGTCTGGTGTGAACTGCTCTCTTGAGGTCATGCCACAGCATCTCAATCGGGTTAGGTCAGGACTACTCCAGAAGGCATATTTTCTTCTGTTGAAGCCATTCTGTTGTTGATTTACTTCTGTGTTTTGGGTCGTTGTCCTGTTGCATCACCCAATTTCTGTTGAGCTTCAATTGGCGGACAGATAGCCTAACATTCTCATGCAAAATGTCTTTGTAAACTTGGGAATTCATTTTTTCATCGTTGATAGCAAGCTGTCCAGGACCTGAGACAGCAAAGCAGCCCGAAACCATGATGCTCCCTCCACCATACTTTACAGTTGGGATGAGGTTTTGATGTTGATGTGCTGTGCCTTTTTTTCTCCACACATAGTGTTGTGTGTTCCTTCCAAACAACACAACTGCAGTTTAATCTGTCCACAGAATATTTTGCCAGTAGCGCTGTGGAACATTCAGGTGCACTTTTGCAACCTTCAGACGTGCAGCAATGTTTTTTTAACAGCAGTGGCTTCTCTCCGTGGTTTCCTCCCATGAACACCATTCTTGTTTAGTGCTTTATGTATTGTAGACTCGCCAACAGAGATGTTAGCATGTTCCAGAGATTTCTGTAAGTCTTTAGCTGACACTCTAGGATTCTTCTTAACCTCATTGAGCATTCTGCGCTGTGCTCTTGCAGTCATCTTTGCAGGACGACCACTCCTAGGGAGAGTAGCAACAGTGCTGAACTTTCTCCATTTATAGACAATTTGTCTTACCGTGGACTGATGAACATCAAGGCTTTTAGAGATACCTTTGCAACCCTTTCCAGCTTTATGCATGTCAACAGTTCTTAATCTTTTGAGATCCATTTTGTTCGAGGCATGGTTCACATCAGGCAATCCTTCTTGTGAATAGTATACAAAAAATTTGTGAGTGTTTATTATAGGGCAAGGCAGCTCTAACCAACATCTCCAGTCTCGTCTCATTGATTGGACTCCAGGTTAGCTGACTCATAACTCCAATTAGCTTTTGGAGAAGTCATTAGCCTGTGGATGGTCCCAAAGAAAGTATACTTTATGACTAAATGTTGCAGTCTGTGGATGGTCCCAAAGAAAGTATACTTTATGACTAAATGTTGCAGTCTGTGGATGGTCCCAAAGAAAGTCTATTTTATGACTAAATGTTGCAGCCGGTGGATGGTCCCAAAGAAAGTATACTTTATGACTAAATGTTGCAGCCGGTGGATGGTCCCAAAGAAAGTATACTTTATGACTAAATGTTGCAGTCTGTGGATGGTCCCAAAGAAAGTCTACTTTATGACTAAATGTTGCAGTCTGTGGATGGTCCCTAAGAAAGTCTATTTTATGATTAAATGTTGCAGCCGGTGGATGGTCCCAAAGAAAGTATACTTTATGACTAAATGTTGCAGCCTGTGGATGGTCCCAAAGAAAGTCTACTTTATGACTAAATGTTGCAGCCGGTGGATGGTCCCAAAGAAAGTCTACTTTATGACTAAATGTTGCAGCGGTGGATGGTTCCAAATAAAGTCTACTTTATGACTAAATGTTGCAGCCTGTGGATGGTCCCAAAGAAAGTCTACTTTATGACTAAATGTTGCAGTCTGTGGATGGTCCCTAAGAAAGTCTACTTTATGACTAAATGTTGCAGCCGGTGGATGGTCCCAAAGAAAGTCTACTTTATGACTAAATGTTGCAGCCTGTGGATGGTCCCAAAGAAAGTCTACTTTATGACTAAATGTTGCAGCCGGTGGATGGTCCCAAAGAAAGTCTACTTTATGACTAAATGTTGCAGCGGTGGATGGTTCCAAAGAAAGTCTACTTCATGACTTGCGTGATGGATCTTTAAGAATCATGCTCTTTTCTCAAAAGAGAAACATGCAATACAAGTTCAAGTCTTCTATGACGACTGAAAATTGCTAATCCTCTTGGATCGAAGCGTGGCATACATAATTTGGGTGCCATTTACATTAAGAAATCTCTCAAGTGAATTCCTCTCTGCTCAATATTCACCTGGTTTCTCTATTTCATGGTCAAGATATAAAAACCTATGGATTTCACTTACTACTTGACCCAATTGTATGACCCAATTGCATTTTTGGAAAATGATGGAATTAAGGTTCCCTTGTACGATCACCAAATTCATGGAACTTTCATCCAAGTAACAGGTGTTCATTGGTATTCATAGTTTTCATAGTTCTTAGGTTTTATGGAATCTTTTAGTGCAAGATATTGCTGCTGTTTCTACCTTGCTGAGAAAGACTACTTTTAGACAGAGTTTAGTGAAGACAATCCCAAGATAGTACTGCGAACTAAAGAGATGCATGTGGAACTGCCAAACAATGGGGAGAATTCCTACTCTGCCCTATGTGATGGGTGTTAAATTCATTACAGTATTTTCATACAAGTGAGAATTGTTCAGTTGATATCATGCATGACATCTTGGAGGGTGTTGGGCAATATGAGGTGAAATTGCTACTACAGCACTTGCAAAACGAGCATTTAACCTCAAAAGAAATTGACATGAGAATTAAGAGCTTCAATTATGGTTAAATGAAAAGAAGCAACAGACTCCAGCAGTGAAGTCACTTGAGGGTTCCAATTATTTGGGCTTAAATGCCATTCAGTCTTGGTGTCTACTACGCAATCTAACACTTACAGTGAGGGAAAAAAGTATTTGATCCCCTGCTGATTTTGTACGTTTGCCCACTGACAAAGAAATGATGTCTATAATTTTAATGGTAGGTTTATTTGAACAGTGAGAGACAGAATAACAACAAAGAAATCCAGAAAAACACTTGTGAAAAATGTTATGAATGGAATTGCATTTTAATGAGGGAAATAAGTATATGACCCCTCTGCAAAACATGACTTAGTACTTGGTGGCAAAACCCTTGTTGGCAATCACAGAGGTCAGACGTTTCTTGCAGTTGACCACCAGGTTACCACACATCTCAGGAGGGATTTTGTCCTACTCCTCCACTCCTTTGTTGCCTTGGCCCTGTGTTTTGTGTCATTGTCATGCTGCAATACCCATCCACGACCCATTTTCAATGCCCTGGCTGAGGGAAGGAGGTTCTCACCCAAGATTTGACGGTACATGGCCCCGTCCATCGTCCCTTTGATGCGGTGAAGTTGAAAAACACCCCCAAAGCATAATGTTTCTACCTGACGGTGGGCATGGTGTTCTTGGGGTCATAGGCAGCATTCCTGCTCCTCCAAACACGGCGAGTTGAGTTGATGCCAAAGAGCTCCATGTTGGTCTCATCTGACCACAACACTTTCACCCAGATGTCCTCTGAATCATTCAGATGTTCATTGGCAAACTACAGACGGGCATGTATATGTGCTTTCTTGAGCAGGGGGACCATGCGGGCGCTGCAGGATTTCAGTCCTTCACGGCGTAGTGTGTTACCAATTGTTTTCTTGGTGACTATGGTCCCAGCTGCCTTGAGATCATTGACAAGATCCTCCCGTGTAGTTCTGGGCTGATTCCTCACCGTTCTCATGATCATTGCAACTCCACGAGGTGAGATCTTGCATGGAGCCCCTGGCCGAGGGAGATTGACAGTTCTTTTGTGTTTCTTCCATTTGCGAATAATCACACCAACTGTTGTCACCTTCTCACCAAGCTGCTTGTCAATGGTCTTGTAGCCTATTCCAGCCTTTTGTAGGTCTACAATCTTGTCCCTGACATCCTTGGAGAGCTCTTTGGTCTTGGCCATGGTGGAGAGTTTGGAATCTGATTGATTGATTGCTTCTGTGGACAGGTGTCTTTTATACAGGTAACAAACTTAGATTAGGAGCACTCCCTTTAAGAGTGTGCTCCTAATCTCAGCTCGTTACCTGTATAAAAGACACTTGGGAGCCAGAAATCTTTCTGATTGAGAGGGGGTCAAATACTTTTTTTCCTCATTAAAATGCAATTCCATTTATACAATTTTTCACATGCATTTTTCTGGATTTTTTGGTTGTTATTCTATCTCTCACTGTTTAAATAAACCTACCATTAAAATTATAGACTGATCATTTCTTTGTCAGTGGGCAAACGTACAAAATCAGCAGGGGATCAAATACTTGTTTCCCTCACTGTATCCTTGTTGACTTGGCGTCTCCAAATGATCAACACTGGCTTTTGTATTTTCTCCAGTGTTATCAGATGGTATTACAGTATATTTGAAGCACTTGATTGCAGAACCACACATAATGTTTAAGCATTTGTTTCCTGAAAAAAGGTTGTTACTAAAGCATTTTATGGTGCATCATCCGTGATGTATTCAGAAAATTGGGCCAATTCTCCATAGCTGGTGTAGGCGCTACGAAGCAAAACACTTGTTTTTTTAAACAAGAGAAAAGGTTTAACATAACTAAAACATTGGCCCAGAAACATCAAAGTGACATGGCATACAACTGGCAAACATTGGACAGAGAGAGATTGGATATTTGTCCAGGGAAAATGGTGTCCTTGAATGTAATGGAAGGAGCTAATGAGATGGCAAAAGCACTCTGGGTGCCTTCTTACACTAAGGTTTTAAGTGTAAAATGGGCCAAACATCAAGGTAATGTATACCATTCATTGTGATGCCAATATTTCACTAAATCCAGTCTGTTCTTGCAAAAGATGACAATGTATTGCTGGTTACCTTTGCTTTAGACACACTGTGTCTTTGAGAAAATGTTCATGCAGTTTAAAGTTGTATAGATAAAGGGATCCCATGTTGTTGATGTTGAAGATCTTTTGTATCACAAAGCATTCGACATACCAATGTCATATGGCGCTGATGATTCAAGTTTGTTTGTTGTCCTGTACTGCTTCATGTGATATTATTTCCACGCTTATACACACTATCAGAACAATTGAGAAATTCCTCCACGGAGGCACAGGGGTGTGGCTTTTAATTTGTACTGTCCTATTGCTTCATTTTATTTCAAAGATTGTACACCATGCAAGTAGTGTTTAGGCTGTTGTGGGCATCTTATGTAATAAACAAATGCTGTTATGGAATATTTTGTGTTGACTGATTTATGGTAGTAATAATTGTTCTGTGTTTACCCTTATCAGTCAATTTATTTAGCATTATGAGTCAGAGTAAATTTGTAATGACACTGGTAGGAGTAAACATTACTCAACAATTAACTCTAGAATACTGAACAACACTGCAGAGTAAAACAAGGGACAGTTATTTTAAATGAATACTGTACAGAGTGAAATGCAATGACACAGTTCAATTTCAAAACTAAATTGAACAAATACAACTCTGAAAAAATAACTGCCCGAGTACATTTGACTCTTTTTGGGCTGGGACCAAATGTTATCTTTGGCAGAGTAAAATTTTCTTCAAATAGAGTTCAATTCACTGTCATTTTTTACTGTGTTCCAGGTTGGTTAAATCAAAAACACGAAGTGACTACGGCACTCCATGACCAGGGTTCCATACCCCTGACCTATTGGAACCAAAAATAAAAAGGGCACCCTTTTCATCGCCTACAGGTTAATTACAAAATGAAGGCGTATAGGTTCTGTGTGCTAAAGGGGTGAGTACAATGTATTAGGAAAAATAATGGAAGAAAAACAGTATAGTCTGTATCTTATTGCCTATAATAGCCTATTATGTGTTAAAAGCTATCAACCATATGCTGTCCATTACTTGAATCCTCCCCATGTTATAGCCTTCTATCAACTTGTTGTCAGTATCATTCATCATTAGCTAACAGATATGTTATTAACGTGACCATACATAGTGTGTCCATATAGGCCACATAATTCAGTATCTCTCCCGCATAGTTGTGATCAAAGAACATTCTTTGGCCTTGGAAGTTAACAGGCTTTTTCCAAGCTGCGCCGAGGACTTTCTCTTTGATAGAATTTTCAGGAAACAACTATGGATCTTTGTGGGGCGCCTCTGGGGAGATTTGAGGCCAGAGTTCGGTGTGCTCTCGATTCCCAAGTAACTGTAATCTTAAAGTATATCTTTGTATAGACCCTCCACAAAATTGGGCATAAAGTATTTTTCTGTGCCCCTCAGCCAGTCGAATGTTATTACGACGTAAAAACCTGATTTCTGTCACTTTTGCCTGTAGTGCGACCTGGCTTTTCAAAGACTTCAGAAGTGCGTCCTTGACCAGTGTTCCAGGTGTCCGTTTCCCCAATGCGCTGTTCTGCATCCCCCACTATTGTAGATAGTTACTGGTTAAGGTCCTTCTTGAACTCATTCAGTTATTTTCATACATCTACTCGAAGTCCCTCTCGAAAGCTAGCGAGCGTCTCGCGCAATTCCTCCTATCACTTCACGGTATGAGCTGTCTAACTAGTTTGTGTTATCGAGCTCTGCTTCGTCTACGATTTTAGCTTCTCCTACTTTGTTGTGGACTATCGTTTAGCTTCTCTTACTTTGTTATTGACTATCGTTGTAGCTCCACAACTTTTTCCTGCTTTCCCTTTTTCAATTTGAACATAAGTTACTATAATTCTCACTGTAAATACTTACATTTATGGGGAAAATATAAAACCGATGAAAGTACAAATAATCTGGCAGCCATTTCCTAAATTGCGTCACTGGAAATCCCATTTATCCAGGTTTATTCGACAAAAGCAATGTCGCAAAACAAATCACGTGTAATGGAAATGGTATAGGAGACATTTTCTAAAGGTCAACAAAAATTGTATCCGTTCTACAGGCTTGAAGAAGAAAAAAAGTTATTGCAACAAATTATGGAAAATGTGTTTTTCGAATACGAGATGATTGCCACATTAAATTCAAAATGCCTACTTCTTGCAAAATAAAAAAATAATAAACTAAAAATGTTTTTCAAGAATGGCTGAATTACTTCGGTGGAAGTCGTGACATCCACACATTTCTTGTTAACAAACTATAGTTTTGGCAAGTCAGTTAGGACATCTACTTTGTGCAAGTCATTTTCCCCAAAATTGTTTACAGACAGATTATTTCACTTAACTCACTGTATCACAATTCAAGTGGGTCAGAAGTTTACATACACTAAGTTGACTGTGCCTTTAAACAGCTTGGAAAATTCCAGAAAAGTATTTCATGACTTTAGAAGCTTCTGATAGGCTAATTGACATAACAAGAGTCAATTGGAGGTGTACCTGTGGATGTATTTCAAGGCCTACCTTCAAACTCAGTACCTCTTTTCTTGACATCATGGGAAAATCTAAAGAAATCAGCTAAGACCTCAGAAAAAATATTGCAAGATCGAATCCCCGAGCTGACAAGGTAAAAATGTGTCGTTCTGCCCCTGAACAAGGCAGTTAACCCACTGTTCCTAGGCCGTCATTGAAAATAAGAATTTGTTCTTAACTGACTTGCCTAGTTAAATTAAGGTAATCTGTACAAACAATTGAAAGCAAGTATAAACACCATGGGACCATGCAGCAGTCATACCGCTCAGGAAGGAGACGCGTTCTGTCTCCTAATGATGAACGTACTTTGGTGCGAAAAGTGCAAATCAATCCCAGAACAACAGCAAAGGGCCTTGTGAAGATGCTAGAGGAAATAGGTACAGATGTATCTATATCCACAGTAAAACAAGTCCTATAATGACATAACCTGAAAGGCCGCTCAGCAAGGAAGAAGCCACTGCTCCAAAACAGCCAGACTACTGTTTGCAACTGCACATGGGGACAAAGATCGTACTTTTTTGGAGAAATGTCCTCTGGTCTGATGAAACAAAAATAGAACTGTTTGTCCATAATGACCATCGGAATAACAGTGAAGCAAAGGGGTGGCAGCATCATGTTGTGGGGGTGCTTTGCTGCATGAGGGACTGGTGCACTTCACAAAATAGATGGCATCATGAGGTAGGAAAATTATGTGGATATATTGAAGCAACATCTCAAGACATCAGTCAGGAAGTTAAAGCTTGGTCGCAAATGGGTCTTCCAAATGGACAATGACCCCCCAAGCATACTTCCAAAGTTGTGGCAAAATGGCTTAAGGACAACAAAGTCAAGGTATTGGAGTGGCCATCACAAAGCCCTGACCTCAATCCTATAGAAAATTTGTGGGCAGAACTGAAAAAGCGTGTGCGAGCAAGGAGGCCTACAAACCTGACTCAGTTACACCAGCTCTGTCAGGAGGAATGGGCCAAAATTCACCAAACCTATTGTGGGAAGCTTGTGGAAGGCTACCCGAAACATTTGGCCCAAGTTAAACAATTTAAAGGCAATGCTACCAAATACTAATTGAGTGTATGTAAACTTCTGACCCATTGGGAACGTGATGAACGAAATAAAAGGTGAAATAAATCATTCTCTCCACTATTATTCTGACATTTCACATTCTTAAAATAAAGTGGTGATCCTAACTGATCTAAGACAGGGGAATTTTTACTAGGATTAAATGTCAGAAATTGTGAAAAACTGAGTGTAAATGTATTTGGCTAAGGTGTATGTAAACTTCTGACTTCAACTAATAGGCTAGCCTATTATCTTTATTGTAGATATCTTCATCTTTTGTAGCCCTGCCCAATGTTTTCAGATAATCAAACGTATTTCCCAACCCCGTAAGCCTCCAGTCTTCTGGGAAGGCTTTCCACTAGATGTTGGAACATTGCTGTGGGGACTTGCTTCCATTCAGCCACAAGAGCATTAGTGAGATCGGGCACTGATGATGGGCGATTATGCCTAGTTTGCAGTCGGCGTTCCAATTCATCCCAAAGGTGTTCAATGGGGTTGAGGTCAGGGCTCTGTGCAGACCAGTCAAGTTCTTCCACACTAATCTCGACAAATCATTTCTGTATGTAACTCGCTTTGTGCACAGGGACATTGTCATGCTGAAACAGGAAAGGGCCTTCCCCAAACTGTTGCCACAAAGTTGGAAGCACAAAATTGTTTAGAATGTAATTGTGTTCTGTAGCGCAGTGGTACTCATTGCGTGGCCCGAGCTCTTAATTTGCAGCTCGCTGTGATGTTCCTATTTTCCATTCATAATACATAACAATGATACCATTTCAATGCAATGTGTTTAATGCAGGCCTGAATCACTTCATTGAATATATCTGTTGTTCCATGGGCCGCAGATAGATGGCAGTATTTCGCAGCTGTTGAACATAAAGGCCGAAATAGAACATTTAACTAAATAGAATGCAACTGCTCAGCAACAGCGACCGACACATATCAGTTTGCTACTAGCTAATTTTGCAGTCTGGTCGACATGGATTGATTTATTGTTAAATAGAAATGTAAATCTATTAAAAATAAGGGGGAAGAGCTGGAGAACAACGTGACAGCTATGAACGAACAACCACTGGAGTGTCCGGAAAATCAGGTAGATGGCGGCGGGGAAATGCAGCTAGCTAATGTAGCTAACGTGTCTAACGTGGCTCTGGTGGCTAAGAGAAGGATACAGTCTATTCAAGAAGAACACAGAAAGTTCCAAGAGAAATGGACAGACAAGTATTTTTTTTGTACTGCATGATGGGACTAGCTCACTTTGTCTTATTTGCCAGAAGGCAGTCAATTGTTTTAAACAAGCAAATTTAGAGCGACATTTCCAGTCACACCATGCGCACTTTGACAAAACATATCCGCCACAAAGTAACCTCAGAAACAACAAAATAGCGCAACTCAAAGGACAACTCAAAGGACAACAACAAATGATGGACAGATCTAGCACTGTTGCAGAGAAAAAAACAGAGGCAACATATGAGATTGCTTGAATACTTCCGAGAAACAAGAAGGCCTTCACAGACGCGGAGATTGTAAAATAATGTTTTTGGCCTCAGCCAAAATATTGCATGCTGATTTCACAAACAAGGAAGCTATTTTAAAGAAAATTAAGGGGCTCTGACTGAACCATAACAAGACGCATAGAAGACAATGGCGAGGACATCGGTAAGCAACTGATTACTGACATATCCGTGGCACCGTGTTTTAGTGTTGCGCTTGACGAAAGCACTGATGTAAGTGACATTGCCCAAATACGAGTCGTTCAGAGAGTAACTTTTTATGTTTACTGCCCCTTCAGGGACAAACACGAGGAGGGGATATTCTGAAAGCCCTTGTTACATTTTTTTGCTGATAATAATATTGACTGGTCAAATCTGGCATCCGTGTGCACTGACGGCGCCCCAAACATGCGAGGGAAGGAGAAGGGACTCATAGGCCTGATGAGAAAGAGAGAGGATATTCCCGAATTTGTTACGTTTCATTGTATCATTCGTCAGGAAGCACTTGTGGCTAAACTCAGACTGTGACTTGCTGGAGGAATACCAGACAGAATACGGTGACTTGATATTGCACAATGAGGTGAGATGATGGCTGGAAAGATTTCTCTCTCTCCTCCCTCAAATTCGTGAAATTGTTGCAAGCAAGGGGGAGAGAGGAGCCAGAGCTGGATGATTCACAGTGGATATTAAAGCTGGCTTTTTAACTGCCACCTGAGCACGGTGAATCTCCAGCTCCAAGGGAAAGCTAAAACTCCGGGCAAAATTCTGCATGTGGTCACAGCATTTCAAAATAAAATCACCACACTGTTCATACCTGACAGACAGGTTGTTCATTTCCCCAAACTCAGAGCAGTCACCACATCCAACCCAGACATACTGCAGCATTTTAGCTATGATGCATTTGTTCATGTGTTGGAAGAGTTGGAGTTGGATCTTGAGTCAAGATTATCATGGAGTACAAGGAGTTTTTCAACTTCATTGAGAACCCCTTATGTGCCAGTGTCATCTCTGACCCCAGTCGTCACAGCCCTAAGTCCTGACTGTGCTGGAATAAAGAGTGAGATAGTGGGGCTGCAGGCAAATTACACATTGCAAGGTGAACAATGATCAGGTGTTACCCATTTCTGGAGCCTTGTGTCAGACACAGAGTATCCACTTCTGAAGCAATGTGTGCAAAAGGTGACATTTATTGTCATTTTGTTATTCCTTGACTCAGTGTGTGGTTTCCCATTGTTACAATCTTGAGCCAGGTTGTAACAAGTGGGGCTCATCTGGGATCTCTGTGGAGTTATTCCCTGGAATTGCGTTTGTTTGGTAGCATTTGCTAACTGGTTTAAGTGGTATTTCAAAGTAAAGTGCTTTGTGATTGTTTTGCTAACCCTTCTGTCCATGGGTTTATGTTGTGGGCACTACTTTGATTGGGAGTTACATACAGAGATACAAAGTATTTGTGACATTAGGATACTGCCTGTTACTACTTTCTTTGGTTACATGCCTGTGGTTGGTGTTGGTGTGGAAGTAGTGTTGGTTTGTGCTGCAGTGGAGAGAGGCTGTTTATCTCCATCCCCTGTTCCGGTTGGAGATCCTGCTTTGCTCATTGTTGGGACATCAGGTTAGTGTTTGTGCGGTGTTAGCAGTGAGAGATTTTTGGGGTAGTGTGGATTGGCTACCTGAACTCTTGTCTTCTCCCCTGGTAGGTTTAGCGATGTGTGTCCCTAACGACACACGTTGGGCAGTGTTAGCTTTTTGTTATTTTTGTGTGGTGACCGTGGCTGGAGCAGTTGTCTCGGGAGCACATCTGTGGCACAGAGGGGTAACCAGCTTGCTGGGAGCTTTTTCTGTGACAGCGGGCTGAGTGCATAAATACTCACTGCCAGTAACTGCATGAAGACTAGGGAATGAGCTAGTAATAGGTCTTAGGGAAGCTCCATTTATCTTTGTTTTCTTCTCTTATGTGGTTGACACTGCTTTTGTTTGGTGTACTCAATTGGGGCGAGAGCAGGTTGTTCGTCCATAGTTGGTTGACTATGGTTAACATGGAGGAATTCTTCCAAGTCCCGAGGGAGGATCTTCTGGATTGCTATACTAAAGACCAATTGTTACAATTTGCAACATGTTATAACATTGAGGTTGATGATAAACGTCTGAAAGATGTGGTTAAGTCCGTACTAAAGGCCAACTTGATCGAATCCGGCATTCTAACGGAGTCGTTTTCTCCTGGTTTGGCTACATTTCTGTCCATTACAAACACCCCTAGTCCTGTCTTATCTTTTGAACCGCAAAAGGAGCTGTTGCTACAACTAGAGCATGATAAGCTGAAATGGCAACAAGCCTTTGAAAAGGAGTAAAAGGTAGAAAGGCTTAAACAAGAAACGTAACGTGCCAAACTGATGCTGCAACAAGTCTGTTTTAGATTTGGTCAGAGATGGTAAGCTCTCTGACATGCCTCTTAATGAGAGTTACGGTGATTTCTCCAGAGGCCGTGCTCAGCTTTCCTTCGATGTAGCTGGAAACTTGAGGCTCCTGCCGAAATTCAGTGTAAAGGAACCATCGGTTTAAAAAAATAATGTATTTTTTTTTTCACTGTTTGAAAGGGTAGCAGAGTCCAGGTATTGGCCTGACACCGACCGTACATTGATGTTGCAATGTGTGCTAACTGGGAAAGCACAAGGTCTACTTGGCTCTTAACATTGCTGACAGCCAAAGCTATGGTAAAGTTAAAGCTGCTGTGTTGCACGCCTATGAATTAGTTCCTGAAGCGTATCGCCAGCGGTTTAGAACCTGGAAAAAAGCTGACAGACTTATGTTGAGTTTGCACGGGATTTGCACACCCAGTTTAACCGATGGTGCACTTTGTTGGATGTTAGAACCTATGAGCAGTTGTGCTGGAGCAGTTCAAAGATTGGCTCTGACCACCTTGCCACATACATAAATAAGCATAAGGTGCAGAACGCCTCGGAGGCTGCCGTGTTGGCTGATGAATATGTGCTGACGCATAAAGGTCACTTTGTGGAACCCTGTCTTTGCAGTGATGGTCGCACAGAGTGTTTTGGGACTAAATTCTTTCCTACTGGGCCTGATCTTGTTTCAAGGGTTGACTGTGGTTCCCAAATTTGTAATTACATCCGTGGTAAAGGTCATTAGAAAAAGTGAATGCCCTGTCCTCAGAGTTAAAGCTGGGCCTTCCGGGGTAATTGCGCCCGTAAAGCCTACGGCATTAGCGCACCTGCTTTTAAGTTGAGGGATTACATTTTTCCACCTCAGGACCAGTTAAAATAACCATTAGGTATGGTTTACAGTGTATCCATCTATTCACCATTCATTACGGAGGGTTACGTATCGCTGATGGGTATCCAAGAGGGTCCCAGTTTAAGTCCTGAGAGACACTGGTGCTTCAGTCTTTCATTCTGCAGTCAGTGCTCCCTCTTTCTCCAGAGACGGATACAGGACAGTGTCTTGATCCAAGGGATAGGTTTGCATATTGTCTTTACACAAACTTGTGCTCTCCACAGATCTGGTACAAGGTGAGGTCATCATAGGAATGCATCGTCATTGCCTGTCAAAGGAGTGGCGGTGATTCTAGGAAACGACCTTGCCGGTGAGTGGGTCCGTCGAGACATATCACCTCCTCCCGTGTTTTCTATGACTTCAGCCCATCTCAGAGGAGCCGGATGAAAGTGCTCAGTTTCCCCAAAGCGTTTACTGTTTGTGACTCGTGCGATGAGCTGCTCGGAGCCTGGTGTAGGGACCAGCGAGGTGGCGGGCTATTCTGGAACTTGTGTGCCTGCCCTTCCTTTGTCTGTTTCCCGTAGTTACCTGGTAGCAGAACAGCAGGCTGACCCTACTCTGAAAGGGTTGTTTGAGCAGGTCCTCCTGGCTGATGTTCCAAGTGTAGTACAGGGATAATACTTACAGGATCAATTGTTGGTGAGGAAACAACCAAGTCCGTTGTTAGGGCATTGACTCAGTTTATTTCTGTTTTTGGAATACCCCAAATTATTCAGTGATCAAGGTACCAAATTTACTTTTCACAGGTGTTACGCCTACTTCGCATCAGACATAATCTTGTGACTGCTTATCATGCACAGTCAGGGAGCCCTGGAGAGGATCCATCAGACCTTGAAGTTGTTACGTGTTTACTGCACTGAATTGGACTGAGACTGGGAGGAGGGGTTGCCTTGGTTGATGCTTGTAGCTAGAGAGGTTTTACAACAAAGCACAGGATTTAGCCCTAAAGACCTAGTTTTTGGGCACACCGTATGTGGTCTACTAACCGTTTTACGAGATGTCTGGGGTACTACAGAGCCTCCTAAAGAATCTGTGTGTAAATGACTTCAGGCGATGCCTGTATGCAGCTGGGGAGATGACTAAGGAAAAGTTAACATCTTCTCAGTGTAAGATGAAGCGACTGTTTGACCGGCGAGAAAAGCGCTACCAGTTCAGTCCTGGTGACCAAGTCCTTGCTCTGTTACTTATTGTTGGTTCTGTTTCAGGCAAAATTTAGTGGGCCATATACAGTGGTACGTCAGGTTTCGGAGTTGAACTATGTGGTTGCAACTCAAAGTAAAAAGGCTACACAGCTGTCATGTGAACTTGTTGAAGCCTTACTCTGCATGTCCTTTCATCCTCTATTGCCTCAGACTTGCCTGAACCTGCAGGGGACACTAAACCTGTTATTTTAACGATTTCAGGACCTGAATTGTTATTGTTATTCACCTACGGTGGCAGCGGGTTGTGAAAGCGGGTTGCTTAGCCCAGATGGTGTCCTAGAAGGACGGTTAGAGAATTCATAGTCTCTGGGTAGATTGGTTATTCTGCTGGGACACTTGTCTGTTCCTTGTCGTGCCGAGCTGGTTCATTTGATCATGAGTTTTACTACTTTATTTACAGACACGCCTTCTAGTACCCATTTGGTAAATCCTGATATTGACGTTGGGGATGCCCCACCTATCCGGCAACGGTTTACAGTGTGTCGTTTGAGAAACATAAATATTTTAAATTCTGAAATTCAGTATAACCTTTATTTCCTAGCTGGGCTTCACCTTGTCTTTTGGTTCATAAGCAGGAATGAACATTTCTGCTACTACCGAAATGTTAAGTGTGACAACCTGATTCCTACCCACTTCCCCACATGGGAGACTGTTGATCAGGTTGTTGCTGCTCTATTTGTTAGCAAATGTTATGTGCTTAAAGGTTACTGGCAGGTGTCATTAACACCTAGGGCAAGAGAGATCTCTGCTTTTATCACACCTTCAGGTCTTTTCTCCTATAAGGTGATGAGTTTTGGCCTGCGAAATGCACCAGCCACTTTTCAACGCCTTATGATCAGGGTTGTTTCTGGTTTGGAGGGATGTGCTGTGTATCTCGATGTAGTTGTGTACAGTGACACGTGTGAACAACACTTGTGCCGTATAGCAGCACTGTTTGGTCGCCTGGCAGAAGCTTGACTTGGCAAAATGTGAGTTTGCCAGGGCAACTGTGTCATACCTTGGTAAAGTTGTTGGTCAGGGGGAAGTACGGCCGGTACGAGCTGAAGTTTTGGCCATTGATCACTACCCGCCTCCAACAACAAAAAAAGCTGGAGATCTTTTTGGGGGGATGGAGGGCTACTACCACAGTTTATATAAGAATTTTTCGACTGTGGCCACACCGCCTACTGACATGCTTAAGGCAAAGGCCAACATTGTTTGGTCTCCATTATGTCAATGGTCCTTTGACGATGTTAAAGCTCTTCTCAGTACTGATCCTGTGTTGGCCGCTCCGTGGCTGGGGAAACCTTTTACACTGCAGGTGGATGCTAGTAATGTGTTGGCCGAGGTCAGATGGCCAGGAAATTGAGCGTCCCTTGGCGTACTTCTCCCTGGTCGGCTGGGCCCGCCTATTTAAAAAAATTCATAATAATAAAAAAAAAGACAAACAGTTGAATAAACTTCAAACTCCTTTTCCCATTCACGTTTCTTATTGTACACGATGAGCTACCTCAACGGCTCAAGTGGAGGATGCATACAAGGTAATGTGGATGGAGAAGGAAATTCATTGCTTTACAATAACCATCAGGGTGTACCTTTCCATGCATGCTAGATGTTTGCACTTTTGGTGACTTATTTTTTTATAAATTTGTAACATTTAAAAACCTGTTTAAACTTTGTCATTATGGGGTATTGTGTGTAGATTGAGGGACTTATTTTTAATCAATTTGAGTAAGGCTGTAACAATGTGGAATAAGTCAAGGGGTCTGAATACCTTCCGAATGCACTGAAAGTCAGAATATCTTTAATGATAAGACGTAGAAGCTCAGTATTTGGAAGTCGTGATAACAGTACTTGACCAGTCTTGGTTAGTTAGCTCTGGAAGGTCATGGAATCTTACACATGCTGATAGACAATAGACAAGGTGTTAGGGGCTATCACCCCCTCCACCCCCACGTGTAACCACATGTAACATATGGATTTGCGTTAGAATATGCATCAAAGTCCCAATGCAAAGTTACACCTCACTTTTCTATTTTTCAGGTTATTACATAAAACTGACCAGAAATGAAATGTCCATAGGGGCAGTATGCTATCAATGGTGCTCCTGTAGCACACTGATGGCCCTCAGGGACAGGTCTAATTTCTTCAGCCTTCTGAGAAGGATGGGTGCATGACCAGCCTGGTTTCCTCCTGAAGTCCACAATCAGTTCCTTTGTTTCGCTGACGTTGAGGTTGATGTTGTTTACCTGGCACCACACCGTCCGTGTCTACTTCCTCTCTGTAGCCGTCTCGTCGTTGTTGGTAATCAGGCCTACTACTGTTGTATCGAGGGGGACTGAGGACGCACTCTTGTGGGGCCCCCGTGTTGCGGATCAGTGTTGAGGTAATATTGCCTAACTTCACCACCTGGAGGCGTCCCGCCAGGAAGTCCAGAACCCAGTTGCATAGGGAGGTGATGTTGTTTTTGACTAGCTTTCCGAAGCACTTCATGATGACTGAAGTGAGTGCTACAGGTCGGTAGTCATTCAGTTCTGTTACTTTCCCTTTCTTGGGAACGGGGATGATTGCGGACATCTTGACGCAGGTGCTGATAACGGCCTGAGCTAGAGAGAGCTAGCTGGTCAGCACATGCTGACTAGGGATGCCGTCTGGACCGGCAGTCTTGCGAGGGTTAACTTTGAATGACTTGTCCTCCGTTGAGACCGTAAGCACTTAGCCCTCGTTGTCCTCAGGCTCTCCTCGGCAGCTCAAAGTAGTCTTGCTCGAAATGTGAGAAAAGGGTGTTTAGCCGATCCGGTAGGGCCACATTGTGTCCATGACGTGACTGGCTTTCTTTTTGTAATCCATGATCGTTAGAAACCCCTGCCACATATGCCTCGTATTTGACCTGCTAAATTGCTCCTTCACTTTGTCCTATACTTGTGTCACACTATCTTTATAGAGTTGCGTGAGTCATATTTGTACTGCTTAACCATAACTTGTCTCCGGTCACCTTGCCATGTTAATAAGAAGCATCTCCTTCAGTTTCCTGTCAATGCTGCCATTAATCCACATTTTTATGAATTTTTTTATGAATCCGGTGATTGAGTCGCCGTAATCATTGATGGTATCCACAGATGGCATTATATCCGCGTTGAAAAGACGTGTAGCAGGGGTCCAGGATAGAATCTCCGTGAGTTGGACAGTCAACGTCTTGATAGCAATTTGGGAGCACAGTTCTTAAATTGAGTTTGAGTTTGAGTTTGAGTTTATTTTTATTTTACAGGGACAGTGCACATTAATCAACGTTTCAGTAAAAAGTGCCGGTTTTAGCCAGCCGGCTAATTTTCAACCGCAGTCCCTGGGCAGGTTATTAAAAACAATTACAATACAGACAATCAATGAGCACACGCAGAGCAACATAGGACAAGCAAGACATAGCATGCAGACAGAGCAACATAGCACAAAAAGCAACAAGACAAAAACTATAAAAGCAAGTGTTTCCACACCTCACAAGTTACAGACAACGGACAACATGGGAAGCGGCAATACACAGCTAGGGATTATGTTCACAAATCTGATTGACCTTTAGCCATGTCTTAATATTTTTTTGTGAAAGTGTGATAGGTGGTGCAGTTATGTGTGTCTGATGGCAGTGTATTCCAGACATGGGAAGCTCTCACAGAGAAAGCAGATTGACTAAAGGTGCTTTTCCTTAAGGGAACTATACAGTCACCTCTCATGGCAGACCTTGTGGATCTGCTGCCATATGTTTGGGTTTTCTGTCTAACAAACGTACTAAGTGGAGGGGGAGCCAGGCCATTTAGGATCTTGAATACAAGACATGCGTCAGTGTATTGCACAAGATTTTCCCAACTCAGGAGCTCATGCTTTCTGAGGATGTAACAGTGATGATGACTATTGGGCTTCCTATCAAGCACTTTGAGAGCCTGTTTGTAGACAGACTGAATGGGTTTTAATGTTGTACAGCAAGCTTGGGCCCAACTAGTCAAGCAGTATGTTAAGTGAGGGAGTATTATAGATTCAAAGTACAATTTTGCTACCTCTGTAGTCAAACAATTTCTTATAAATCGGAAATTAGCTAGGTTGAATTTGGTTATTTGAATTACCTGCTTTTTAAAAGAGGTTGGAATCTAGTATGATGCCAAGGTACTTGAAATCAGATTCCACCTGGAGATTTTCCCCCCTGACACATAGACATCTGGCTCAGTAGCATCTGTTGTCCTCTTTGTGAAGAACATGCAGACAGTTTTTTTCACATTGAGATGCAAACACGAGTCACTGAGCCACTTTGTAACCTGGACCATTACAGTAGTGAGTTCTTGTGCAGCTTGTTGTTTGCTCTTTGCATGCACATATCACTGTCATCTGCATACATTTGAACTTCAGACCCAGTACAGACAGAAGGCAGATCATTAATGTACAGGCTGAACAGGAGGGGCCCCAGTATTGACCCTTGGGGCACGCCCACATCATAGCTAAGAGTGGGCGACAGCTCATTGCTCACTCTGACACACTGAGTTCTGCCTTCAAGGTATGATTTCATCCACCTCAAGGCATCGGGGGAAAAGTTGAACTTGGACAATTTTGTGATGAGAACCTCATGGTTAACAGTATCAAAAGCCTTCCTTAGGTCCAGAAACACAGCCCCAACAACGCCCCCTTTGTCCATCTTGGACTTCACATTTTCCAGAAGAAAGCAGTTGGCTGTTTCTGTGGAGTGTTTCGCTCTGAAGCCAAACTGCATGGAGTGTAATGTGAAGGGGCTGTTGTTGAGGTGGGAAATCAGTTGTTCTGCTACACACTTTTCAACAACTTTTGACACCACAGGTAGTATACTAATGGGCCTGTAGTTACTCATGTCAGCAGGGTCACCGGATTTAAAGATGGCCGTTATTATGGCCGACTTCCAGACCCTTGGAAACACCCCCTGACTAATAGATGTGTTGGTGACCTTAGTAATGGGGCCAATGAGTGACTCTTTGTAGTTTTTAAGAAAGGTAGAGTCCAGCCCAAACACAAAAATTGCTTTTGCTAAAGTCCCCCCGCCACAATGAACACTGGTGCTGGGCTCATGGTCTCCAGTTTGTTCAGGGTCCAACTATTTTTGGTGTTTGCTTGGGGCGGGATGTACACTGCCGTGGCGATAATCCCTGAGAACACTTGGAAGGTAAAAATGGGTGACATTTGATGACCAAGTATTCCAAGTCGGGAGAGCAGAATCTCACAAGTTCCTGTACGTTTCCCCCGTTGGCACACTTGTTATTGGTCATAAAGAAGAGCTCTCCACCTTTGTTCTTGCCAGAGAGAGCCCTCTTCCTATCTGTTCGATGAACTGTAAATCCCACATTGTGTATAATCCATTTGGATCTTGAAGGAAAGTTCTCAGAAAAACATGCAGAATCTGATGTCCCTCGAAGGAGATCCTCGCTCTGCAACCTGGCGCCTCACTGAAGAAGCTAGACCATAGTTCCGCTGCCTCCGGGAATGTTGGGTGGACGGTAAGTACCCAGCGATTCCTATTCCAATAGCTCTACCCGGGTGTATGATGTAATGCATTAAAAACTGAGTAAAAAAACACTAGAAAAGCCACTAGAGAAAGTAGAAACCTGCAATGTTTTGTAGGAGCTTTTTAAAAAATTATTTTTACCCCTTTTTTGTGATATCCAATTGGTAGGTAGTCTTGTCTCATTGTTGCAACTCCCCTACGGACTCTGGAGAGGCGTCGGTTGAGAGCCATGAGTCCTCCGAAACATGACCCTGCCTCGCTGCTGCTTATTTACTCACTCAACTCCGAAGCCAGCCGCACCAATGGGTCAGAGGAATCACCTTCCGACTGATGACCGAAGTCAGCATTCAGGCACCCGGCCTGCCACAAGGAGACGCTGGAGCACTTTGGGACAAGGAAATTCCGTCCGGCCAGCCTAACCCTCCCCAACCACGACGCTGGGCCAATTGTGCGCTGTCTCATGGGTCTACCGGTCATGGCCGGCTGTGTGACAGCCTAGGATTGAACCTGGGGCTGTAGTGACACCTCAAGCACTGCAATGCCTTAGACCGCTGCGCCACCCAGGAGGCCCAAATTTATATAGCATCCAAAATATTTTCAACAATGGTGGGAGAGTGCCAAGATGGCGGCAGGTTGGCTTCAAAACAGTGCCCCCTGTAAGTCATCTACTGTAGTGTCATTGGTTTCACTGGATGCATAAATCTGAAGCATCCGGTTGGAATTTCCACTCACCACAAAATGTTTGAGAGGAAGCCCAGAAACATTTGATCTCAGTAGTTATTTTCCCAAAACTAGAAATGATTTACGAACAGTGGACTACGTTTTGTAGACTTTACACTTTGCTAAAGTTTTAAATTGTGTTTAGGAGTGCAAGGGCAAATTTAGTTATTGCACACATGCACTTCAGAGTATGTGTTATGTAACGAAAATATGCAAATGCATGCTAGAATGTGCCAATATGATCTTGCTAGCGGGTTCCCTTTTCCTATTTTAATTGGAATAGTAGGAAAAAGATATACCCCAAACGCGTTTCAGCCCAGTTTAAACGAAAAAGGGTGAATCAGGTGCTTGACTGAGGGACTTCCCAGCTAGCAATGAGGAATCGGCCCAGAGGCGGACCTCTTCTGGGGGGCCAGGACTGATTGAATCGGCCTGTAATCTAAATGAATGACTCCCCAAGTACATCTAAATGAATGACTGAATTGGCCCAAGTACATTGGGCCGTTTCCATCTACCAGAATTCAGCCGACTTTGCCGGCATCTTACCAGAATCGGCCGAGTCTGCCTCTCGGCCGAGTGCCCCGACTCTCAGCCGGAATCAGCCCAGATCCGCTGTGCTAGCTGGGTTCAATCTAAAAAACACTACATACCTAAGGATACTTCAACTGGTGACTATCCAGAAGAATAAAGAAAGCGGCACACTCTGTTTCTGAGTAAATCTGAGATTTATTAACGGGACAAACAAACAATAGGCTTACGTTTCAGCATGAATCGCCTTGAGTAGAAAAAGGGTGGGGGAGTGTCCTGCTTGTCATGTCAATTAAACATGTAAATACTGTCAGTAGTAACAACTAAACGGGTCATTCAAACATGGTGATCACATTACATTTTGTGAATTTGATCATGCTTTCTTGTCATGTAGAAAAATATTATATTTTATGTCCAGAAAATAGTTGTTTTTTAAGGCAAAATATAATATTTTTTTAGGTCCGGAAATCTTTCATTCAGAACTGATAATGGACATAATTTTTGGAAAATGTCATTTGGATGGTTTACTGGGAAACTGCGAGGTCACTTGTTCGGGTGACCTCGCAAATGTTCGGGTTTTACAGAGGTATTTCTCTTTTTGCTGTAGCCTCAGCAAATTGTTAACATGATTTTGGTATGAGTTGACAGGATATGAGCTCTTCACTGGACAGTTACTTAAAATTACTGAGAATATTCTTTCCCTTTTGCAACCTTGCTCCACATCCCGCAGATGCTCCCACAACATTTGGAGTAGGTTAATTTAGGCATATAATAGGTTTAAATGTAGGCTAAAGTTTGAGTTAAATTAAGCAACCAATTGGTTAGATGGGGTTAATACATTGAGATTGGTGAACTTCATGAGTACATATAAGGCAAATTAATCTGGTAATGGTATTGTAGGTTTGCAACGTGCTGAATTAACCTGATTTTTGTACCAATGAAGTAGACAGGGACAGGATAACCCTTTATTTTTACATTACTGTTTCCATTTGTATTGATCATATCATTATTTTAGATATCAACTTTGTTTTAGCTTCAATGTTATTGTACTTTTCTGTGTGAATTGTCAATGCAGTTGGTTGTGTGTACTCAATTGTTTGGCTTTCTCTTGTCATACCCCTCACCTTTCTCCCTCTTATCTTGCAGGTTGTGGTAAATTAAGTCATTTTACACTAGGTTGAAAAATATGTTTATCCTATAGCTGTCTCCCCTCTGTTCACTAATGAATATTTCCCTCACTAGATGGCAGGGTTGTACTGGTGGCCACACCAATCTCTCATGGAACAGATTGAGTTGCTGAAATGCATCATCCTCTTGTGATATGTAAAATGAATTGCTGGAAAGCAGAGCTTCCATATTATGTGTGAAATGGTTGAATGAATGACATGGATGTTTTCCATTAGTATATTAAATGCTATCATCTGAAGAGTGTAATAAACCATTAAAATTAACAGCTGTGTCATTAATTATAGTATGTTTATCACTGGATTAGGATCTGTTATAGTTCCATTGGGAAGATTAAGGCTTGGAAGAGATTGAAATGTGACATCTGTCATGTCTACAGACAGTAGAGCAAATGTAATTAAAATATTGTGGGAATACACTGGAATACATGCTGCAATGTGGACAGTATCTGCTCTGAATACATCCTAGTGGGTGAAATTTGGTTAAAAAGATGTCAGTCGTCTTATTCTGGTCGCAAACTGGTTGTATTTTTACATACCAGAATATTATGTATTTTTCTGACCACCGTACGACCAGTTGGTCATCATTCTGACCACTTATGTAGCCTATTGATTAAGATCTCATCATAACCTGGTAATGACTACAGACTACAGCTTATTACCTACGCTCTTACTGTACATGCTCACCACACTGAAATAAATGTGCACGTTATTCAATCATTGCACATGCGCTAAAATGAACTTAGTTCTGCAAGTCCTGCCTCACACGTTTCAGTTTATTAGGAGCGTATACCCAAGTGCCATCTCCTCATTGGTTTTTAGGAGCACACACCCACGTGGGTGATTGAAACTGAGGTTCACACGTTGGATACCAACCGCCATATAAAGTCCAAAGAAGAAGCCTAAAGGAGGAGAGTACTAAACTGTTTACCCTTTTATCTGTGGATTAATTGTCGGTGTAGAGGAACTTGTGCATTTCAGGTAAAATAACAACCCAATGTTTACATCCCAGGACAAATTATCTAGCAAAAGCAAGCTAAATTGCCATAAAAGTTGCTTATTGACCTGTCCCCAAATTAATATAGTTGGTTCAGTTTGGATATTTCAATCTGATCGCGTCGGTGGGGGGACAAAATCAACATGCGCACAATGGCGGTCTGGTCAGCATGTTTTTTTCCGCAAGTAATCCTAGTTGTCTTAATATTAACATTTGACATACACTGATAATACAAAACATGAAGGACACCTGCTCTTTCCATTAGACTGACTGACCAGGTGAATCCAGGTGAAAGCTATGATCCCTTATTGATGTCACTTGCTAAATCCACTTCAATCAGTGTAGATGAAGGGGAGGAGACAGGTTAAAGGATTTTCAAGCCTTGAGACAATTGATACTTGGGTTTTGTATGTGTGCCTTTGAAGAACTGCAATGCTGCTGGGTTTTTCACACTCAACAGTTTCTCGTGTGTATCAAGAATTGTCCACCACCCAAATGACATCCAGCCAACTTGACACAACTGTTGGAAGAATTGGAGTCAACATGGGCCAGCATCCCTGTGGAACGCTTTCGACACTGAGTCCGACTAATTGAGGCTGTTCTGAGGGCAAAAGGAGGTGCAACTCAATATTAGGAAGGTGTGCCTAATGTTTGGTATACTCTGTGTATGTATTTTGATCGACCAAAGCATCAGTTATCACACCATGTAAAGGAACAACCTAATTCTTATGTCAACTCCTTCCGACACCATCAAAGGCATTTTATTTTTATATTTAATGTCCACAAACAGGGCATTTGAAGAGTGCTATAAAAGAACAGATAAGACGAAACGGCTGAAGGACGGTATTTTCTCTCATCACAGACATGGTGAGTCGGAGGAGAGGACACCATTCTCGTGTCCTTAAGGCACCACAGGGTAGTATGCTGACAACTTACACCTACTCTCCTTTACATCTTCTCAGTTCTGTCTCACACTCGCTCAGCGAGGGTCGTAGGAAACACCGTACACCTGGCGACCGTGTCAGCGTGCACTGTGTCCGGCACGCTACAGGAGTCACTAGTGCACGATGGAACAAGGACATCCCTGCCGGCCAAACCCTCCCCTAACCCGGACGACGCTGGACCAATTGTTTGTCGCCCCATGTGTCTACTGGTTGTTGCCCGGCTGCGACAGAGCCTGAACCCAGAATCTCTAGTGGCAAAGCTAGCACTGCGATGCAGTGGCTTAGACCACTGCGCCACTCGGGAGGCCTAACCAAAACATTTCTGCAGCATTGAAGGTCCCCAAGTATACAGTGGCCTCCATCATTCTTAAATGGAAGAAGTTTGGAACCACAAAGACTCTTCCTAGATCTGGCCGCCCGGCCAAACTGAGTAATCTGGGGAGAAGGGCCTTGGTCAGGGAGGTGACCAAGAACCCGATGGTCACTCTGACAAAGCTTCAGAGTTCTTCTGTGGGGATGGGAGGACCTTCCAGTAGGACAGCCATCTCTGCAGCACTCCACCAATCAGGCCTTTATGGTAGAGCAGCCAGACGGAAGCCACTCCTCAGTAAAAGTGCACATGACAACCCGCTTGTAGTTTGCCAAAAGGCCTCTCAGACTATGAGAAACAAGATTCTCTGGTCTGATGAAACCAAGATTGAACTCCTTGGCCTGAATGCCAAGCGTCTGGAGGAAACCTTGCACCATCCCTACGGTGAAGAATGGTGGTGGTAGCATCTTGCTGTGGGGATGTTTTTCAGCTGCAGGGACTGGGAGACTAGTCAGGATAGAGGGAAAGATGAACGGAGCAAAGTATAGAGAGATCCTTGATGAAAACCTGTTCCAGAGTGCTCAGGACCTCAAACTGGGGTGAAGGTTCACCTTCCAACAGGACAACGACCCTAAGCACACAGCCAAGACAACGCAGGAGTGGCTTAGGGACATGTTTCTGAATGTTCTTGAGTTGCTCAGCCAGAGCCTGGACTTGAACCCGATCAAACATCTCTGGAGAGACCTGAAAATAGTTGTGCAGCGATGCTCCCTATTCAACCTGACAGAGCTTGAGAGGATATGCAGAGAAGAATGGGAGAAACTCCCGAAATACAGCTCTTCCAAGCTTGTAGCGTCATACCCAAAATAACTCAAGGCCGTAAATCGCTGCCAAAGGTCCTTCAAAAAAGTACTGAGTAAAGGGTCTGAATACTTATGTAAATATTATTTCAGTTTTTGTGTGTTTATTTTACATTTGCAAAAATGTCTAAACACATGTTTTTGCTTTGTCATTATGGGGTATTGTGTGTAGATTAATTTAATCCATTTTAGAGTAAGGGTGTAATGTAACAATGTGGAAAAAGTCAAGGTGTCTGAATACATTCCGAATGCACTGTACATACTTTGCGTCCTCCTCCTCCACCATGGCAGTCAGGGGCATTTTGAGATCTTTCCCGAGAGCCCGCAACACATCAACCTCCTGAGTTTTGTGGCTTTCATGACACTTGCTGTAAGCATAAAAAGAGAAGAAAATAAATGAACGATTGGCATAATGTGGGCATGCAGGAGACGACAGTATCGTACAATAAAATATCTTTAACAGTCAGACAATGAGAATTGTTTTGTAGATTCTACACTGCTCAAAAAAATAAAGGGAACACTAAAATAACACATCATAGATCTGAATGAATGAAATAATCTTATTAAATACTTTTTTCTTTACATAGTTGAATGTGCTGACAACAAAATCACACAAAAATTATCAATGGAAATCAAATTGATCAACCCATGGAGGTCTGGATTTGGAGTCACACTCAAAATTAAAGTGGAAAACCACACTACAGGCTGATTCAACTTTGATGTAATGTCCTTAAAACAAGTCAAAATGAGGCTCAGTAGTGTGTGTGGCCTCCACGTGCCTGAATGACCTCCCTACAACGCCTGGGCATGCTCCTGATGAGGTGGCGGATGGTCTCCTGAGGATCTCCTCCCAGACCTGGACTAAAGCATCCGCCAACTCCTGGACAGTCTGTGGTGCAACGTGGCTTTGGTGGATGGAGCGAGACATGATGTCCCAGATGTGCTCAATTGGATTCAGGTCTGGGGAACGGGCGGGCCAGTCCTTAGCATCAATGCCTTCCTCTTGCAGGAACTGCTGACACACTCCAGCCACATGAGGTCTAGCATTGTCTTGCATTAGGAGGAACCCAGGGCCAACCGCACCAGCATATGGTCTCACAAGGGGTCTGAGGATCTCATCTCGGTACCTAATGGCAGTCAGGCTACCTCTGGCGAGCACATGGAGGGCTGTGCGGCCCCCAAAGAAATGCCACCCCACACCATGACTGACCCACCGCCAAACCGGTCATGCTGGAGGATGTTGCAGGCAGCAGAACGTTCTCCACGGCGCGTCTCCAGACTCTGTCACGCCTGTCACGTGCTCAGTGTGAACCTGCTTTCATCTGTGAAGAGCACAGGGCGCCAGTGGCGAATTTGCCAATCTTGGTGTTCTCTGGCAAATGCCAAACGTCCTGCACGGTGTTGGGCTGTAAGCACAACCCCCACCTGTGGACGTTGGGCCCTCATACCACCCTCATGGAGTCTGTTTCTGACCGTTTGAGCAGACACATGCACATTTGTGGTCTGCTGGAGGTCATTTTGCAGGGCTCTGGCAGTGCTCCTCCTTGCACAAAGGCGGAGGTAGTGGTCCTGCTGCTGGGTTGTTGCCCTCCTACGGCCTCCTCCACGTCTCCTGATGTACTGGTCTGTCTCCTGGTAGCGCCTCCATGCTCTGGACACTACGCTGACAGACACAGCAAACCTTCTTGCCACAGCTCGAGGGTGCAACAGGTCAGCACCTCAGGAGTAATTGTCAGTTGGCTTTTCATAGCCAATCATTCAGAGTAACTCTACCGCTCCTGCTGTCTCTAGAGAGTTGAAAACAGCAGGTCTGGGACAGGTAGCACATCCGGTGAACAGGTCAGGGTTCCATAGCCGCAGGCAGAACAGTTGAAACTGGAGAAGCAGCACGGCCAGGTGGAGTGGGGACAGCACTATCTACCAAGAGTTTTCATCTATATTATTTGTAGCCGTCTATTTACCACCAAAAACTGATGCCGGCACTAAGACCATACTCAACGAGCTGTATAAGGCCATAAGCAAACAGGAAAATGCTCATCCAGAAGCGGCGCCCCTAGTGGCCGGGGACTTTAATGCAGGCAAACTTAAATCCGTTTTACCTCATTTCTACCAGTATGTCACGTGTGCAACCAGAGAAAAAAAAACTCTAGATCACCTTTACTCCACACACAGACGCATACAAAGCTCTCCCTCGTTCTCCATTTGGCAAATCTGACCATAATTCTATCCTCCTGATTCCTGTTTACAAGAAAAAAAACTAAAGCAGGAATTACCAGTGACTTGCTCAATACGGAAGTGGTCAGATGATGTGGATGCTACGCTACAGGACTGTTTGCTAGCACAGACTGGAATATGTTCCGGGATTCATCCAATGGCATTGAGGAGTATACCACCTCAGTCACCGGCTTCATCAGTAAGTGCATCGGCGACGTCGTCCCCTCAGTGACCGTACGAACATATCCCAACCAGAAGCCATGGATTACAGGCAACATCCGCACCAAACTAAAGGCTAGAGCTGCTGCTTTCACGGAGCGGGACACTAATCCAGACGCTTATAAGAAATCCTGCTATGCCCTCAGACTAACCATCAAACAGGCAAAGCGTCAATACAGGACTAAGATTGAATCCTAATACACCAGCTCTGATGCTCGTCGGATGTGGCAGGGCTTGTAAACTATTACAGACTACAAAGGGAAACTAAGCCGCGAGCTGCCCAGTGACGCGAGCCTACCAGACGAGCTAAATGTCTTTTATGCTCACTTTGAGGAAAGCAACACTGAAGCATGCATGAGAGCACCAGCTGTTCCGGGCAACTGTGTGATCACGCTCTCCACAGCCGATGTGAGCAAGTTCTTTAAACAGGTCAACATTCACAAGGCTGCAGGGCTAGTCGGATTACCAGGACGTATACTCAAAGCATGCATGGACCAACTGGCAAGTGTCTTCACTGACATTTTCAACCTCTCCCTGACGAGTCTGTAATACCTACATGTTTCAAGCAGACCACCATAGTCCCTGTGCCCAAGAAAGCGAAGGTAACCTACCTAAATGACAACCGACCGCAGCACTCACGTCGTTAGCCATGAGTTGCTTTGAAAGGCTGGTCATGGCTCACATCATGTCCGTAAGGTCATCACCCTGGAAACCCTAGACCCACTCCAATTCGCATACCGCCCCAACAGATCCACAGATGACTAAATCTCAATCGCACCCTACACTGCCCTTTCCCACCTGGACAAAAGGAACACCTATGGGAAAATGCTGTTAATTGACTACAGCTCAGCGTTCAACACCATAGTGCCACAAAGCTCATCACTAAGCTAAGGATCCTGGGACTAAACACCTCCCTCTGCAACTAGGTCCTAGAATTCTTGACGGGCCGCCCCCAGGTTGTAAGGGTAGGCAACAACACATCTGCCCCGCTGATCCTCAACACTGGAGCCCCTTAAGGTTGCATGCTTAGTCCCCCTCCTGTACTCCCTGTTCACCCACGACTGCGTGGCACGACTCCAACACCAAATCAAATTTTATTGGATCCATCCACATGGTTAGCAGATGTTAATGAGAGTGTAGCGAAATGCTTGTGCTTCTAGTTCCGACAGTGCGGTAATATCTAACAAGTAATCTAACAATTTCCCAACAACTAAGGGGTGAAGGAGAATATGTACACTACCGTTCAAAAGTTTGGGGTCACTTAGAAATGTTCTTGTTTTTTAAAGAAAAGCTCATTTTTTGTCCATTAAAATAACATCAAATTGATCAGAAGTACAGTGTAGATATTGTTAATGTTGTAAATGACTGTTGTAGATTTTTAACGGAATGTCTACATAGGCGTACAGAGGCCCATTATCAGCAACCATCACTCCTGTGTTCCAATGGCACGTTGTATTAGATAATCCAAGCTTATCATTTTAAAAGGCTAATTGATCAATAGAAAACCCTTTTGCAATTATGTTAGCACAGCTGAAAACTATGGTGCTGATTAAAGAAGCAATAAAACTGGCCTTCTTTAGACTAGTTGAGTATCTGGAGCATCAGCATTTGTGGGTTCGATTACAGGCTCAAAATTGCCAGAAACAAATAACTTTCTTCTGAAACTCGTCAGTCTATTGTTGTTCTGAGAAATGAAGGCTATTCCATGTGAGAAATTGAAATCTCATACAACGCTGTGTACTACTCCCTTCACAGAACAGTGCAAACTGGCTCTAACCAGAATAGAAAGAGGAGTGGGAGGCTCCGGTGCACAACTGAGCAAGAGGACAAGTACATTAGAGTGTCTAGTTTGAGAAACAGATGCCTCACAAGTCCTCAACTGGCAGCTTTATTAAATAGTACCCACAAAACACCAGTCTCAATGTCAACAGTGAAGAGGCGACTCCAGGATGCTGGCTGTGAACAAGCTCGGATTGGTTGTTGTCCTTGATGATCTTTTTGCTTTCCCGTGACATCAGGTGCTGTAGGTGTCATGGAGGGCAGGTAGTTTGCCCCCGTTGATGTGTTGTGCAGACTGCACCACCCTCTGGAGAGCCTTGCGGTTGAGGGAAGGTGCAATTGCCATACCAGTCTGTGATACAGCCCGACAGGATGCTCTCGATTGTGCATCTGTAAAAGTTTGTCAGGGTTTTGGGTGACAAGCCAAATTTCTTCAGACTCCTGAGGTTGAAGAGGCGCTGTTGCGCCTTCTTACCAACATCATCATTAAGTTTGCTGACGACACAACAGTGGTAGGCCTGATCACCGACAACGATGAGACAGCGTATATAGGGAGGAGGTCAGAGACCTGGCAGTGTGGTGCCAGGACAACACCCTCTCCCTCAATGTGAGCAGGACAAAGGAGCTGATTGTAGACTACAGGAAAAGGAGGCCGAACAGGCCCCCATTTACATTGATGGGGCTGTAATGGAGCGGGTCGAGAGTTTCAAGTTCCTTGGTGCCCACATCACCAACAAACTATCATGGTCCAAACACACAAAGACAGTCGTGAAGAGCTCATCAAAAGGCATTACAGTTTCCTCCACGACAAATGTGTCATGATGAAGCGCCAACATTTTAATAATTCTGATCATAGGGTTTTATTTAGAAATACCAACCATTTTGTTTTGTATTCCTCTGTTTTTGAGGACTAGGTCTACCAATATCTAGACATTTAAAATAAAAAATATTCAGTATATTCATTTTGAAAGGGCGCATAAAGAAAGCCCCCGCTGCTACTTGCTTGATGAGGTGTTACAGATTACTGTACATCTTAACGTGTCTAATACATACTGTTAGGTTCTGAACAAACTGAGTAAAAACTCAAATGGACAACTAGAAAAAGCTCAAACCAAGTTTATTCACTCACTGGGTCATACAGCTGCATGATTACACAAGCACATATATTTATAACCTTCTAATAGGCGTGGCCAACACATCTAGACAACCAGTACCTCTCTGTTGCTAGGCAGGAATTTAATTGGTTCCTCTCACTGGTGTAGTCACAGCCCTGCCTGTTCCTAAAACCTTTGTGGGAGTAGAAGGGTATGTGTCAGATAGTACTGCAGTAGGAGAGACATTGTGGTGGGCCTCTCGGGCCCCCCTCCCAGAGGTTCCTTCTCACTTCATCTGTTGATTTGACCTCGAGACGCATTCCTCTCTCCTCCATAGTTCCGCAGCTGGCCTGCCTTATCAGAGACTAACAATTGCCTTTCTCCTCTCTCCTCAGAAACATGGAACAGAATATGAAGCTTCAACTCTCAGTAACTTTCCATATTCCTAGTTCCCATCTACCCTTCATTGACCCCAACATACACATTCCTTATACATGTAAAGTAATTCATGCGTTCTAGTATGGTAACATGAATCAGTACATTTCAAGCTAGAGTCTAACAATACCCATCTCATGATCGGGAAAAACGATGTCACTCATCTGCAGTGGTAACACTACCCTGTATATTCATCATATTTATCTGCAAATAGTTTTTGTGGGGTCATTTATGTCAGTTATCATAAACATTTAAAAAACATTTAACACATAAAAGATCCATGCATGTTTAATTACCTGAAGTAAATTAGGGGAACTCCCGTCATTTGTCATTTGGTTCTCGCCTCTTTTTCAGTGGTTTGAGGCTATTGACACCTGGAGGCCACTTAACATGTTTGCCCTTTATCCAGTTACTTTGGATTACTCCCTCCTCTCGTCCATACTCCTTCCACACCACAAACTTATGGAACAGATTCACGCGGTAGAAAATGTTTGCACTTCCAAAAGTCAAATAAGCCTCTATCTATACCTTACTGGTGAGGTTAAGAATTAAACATTCCTTAATTAATTTTTCCATTATTTTACTAGGTAAGTTGACTGAGAACACATTCTCATTTACAGCAACAACCTGGGGAATAGTTACAGGGGAGAGGAGGGGGATGAATAAGCCAATTGTAAGCTGGGGATGATTAGGTGACCATGATGGTATGAGGGACAGCTTGGGAATTTAGCCAGGACACCAGGGTTAACACCCCTACCCTTACAATAAGTGCCATGGGATCTTTAATGACCTCAGAGAGTCAGGACACCCATTTAACATCCCATCTGAAAGACAGCACCCTACACAGGGCAATGTCCCCAATCACTGCCCTGGGGCATTTTTAGACCTGAGGAAAGAGTGCCTCCTACTGGCCCTCCAACACCACTTCCAGCAGCATCTGGTCTCCCATCCAGGGACTGACCAGGACCAACCCTGCTTAGCTTCAGAAGCAAGCCAGCAGTAGAATGTAGGGTGGTATGCTGCTAGCCTTAATGAGCTTCTTAGTGAAGAAAAGGGTCCAAAACAGTTCCTGTCCTGCATGGTATGTTAATAAACTGTATTTCCACTGAAGTTGATCTACACGTACAACTTATTTTCTACCCTTTTTTAGTGCTTCTCAAAAATAAAATGTCAAGCAAAGTAGATTTGCAGGGTGAGCGAAAAAATAACTCCAAGTCATTGTTGCTAAAGTCATTGTACAACAGTGTCTCATCTAGTCTGTTCTCCTCCACAATGGCAACATTTTGGTTCCTCAACATGAATGTGCCATTTATTTTGTTTGCAGCCAGATAGAACCCTTTCTCCTGTGTTGGAGCAGCAGACTATCCTCTGTTGGTTTTGTCAACCTCACACAACCTCTTAGTTACGTATCTGAGCAACAGGGTTGTTGGAGTTTCTCACAAGCCTCTTTACCTTGTAGAGATACTGTAGTTCTCAAATGGAAAAGCTGATAAGGCATTCAAGTCGCAACCGTAATTCATCTGCTAGATGGAGTAAGTTGTGGACATTGTACACCACAGAGCTCTGACCGTAGACACCTTCACTGTGCTCAACAAAGTGCTTCAATAGCTCACTGGCATAACCCACATAATGCTGATCTTCTTGCATCATTTTCATCTAGCAGAATTGCTATGCCAATGGACAGGGACAGGAAATGTTCATAGGTCACACTTGGAAGCACATCCCTTAAAACAACTGTCGCCTTCCACCTCTCTACTTCAAAAGGAGATCTGGGCTGACAAGAGAACTCCTGAGAGATGAGCAAGTCGTTCTGACACGTGACAATTGTGTGAAAGACAACTTGCACTCCCTTGCTCCCTTTCTCAAAAACCACAGCACCCCCCTAACAACCCCAAGACACACCAAATGCATGTAATCCAGTGGAGATCCCCATACACACTGAATCCCACAAGTCAAGAGTGGGCAAACACCACGTTGATGATCAGGATAGAGACTCTGCAAAATCCAAGTCTGAGCGAACTGGTGATATGTCCTTACAGTTAAAAGTCACTCTATTCTCTCTCCATTCCCCCTTGGTGGTACACCGTTCACACGAGTTGTAGCCTGTAGGTCCCACAATGCACTTGATGAATGCTTGTGCATGGGCATCACAAATGAAACATACACTATATGTACAAAAGTATGTGGACATCCCTTCAAATTAGTGGATTCAGCTATTTCAGCCACACCTGTTGCTGACCGGTGTATAAAATCGAGCGCACAGTTTTTCAATCTCCATAGACAAACATTGTCAGTAGAATGTCCTTACTGAAGAGCTCAGTGACTTTCAACGTGGCACCATCATAGGATGCCACCTTTCCAACATGACAGTTTGTCAAATTTCTGCCCTGCTAGAGCTGCCCCCGTCAACTGTAAGTGCTGGTATTGCGAAGTGGAAACGTATAGGAGAAACAACGGCTCAGCTGCAAAGTGGTAGGCCACACAAGCTCACAGGACTGGCGAGTGCTGAACCGCGTAGCGCATAAAAATCATCTGTCCTCGATTGCAACACTCACTACCAAGCAGACTCCGGAGCAGTGGAAACGTTCTCTGGAGTGATGAATCACGCTTCACCATCTGGCAGTCTGGCGGACGAATCTGGGTTTGGCGGATGCAAGGAGAACGATGCCTCAATGCATGTCGGAGGAGGAATAATGGTCTCGGACTGTTTTTCGTGGTTCGGGCTAGGCCCCTTAGTTCCAGTGAAGGGAAATCTTAACGCTACAGCATACAATGACATTCTAGACAATTCTGTGCTTCCAACATTGTGGCAACAGTTTGGGGAAGGCCCTTTCCTGTTTTAGCATGACAATACCCCTATGCACAAAGCGAGGTCCATACAGAAATGGTTTGTCAAGATCGGTGTGTAAGAACTTGACTGGCCTGCACAGAGCCCTGACCTCACCCCCATCGAACACCTTTGGGATTAATTGGAACGCCAACTGCGAGCCGGGCCTAATTGCCCAACATCAGTGCCCAACCTCACTAATGCTCGTGGCTGAATGGAAGCCAGTCCCCGCAGCAATGTTCCAACATCTAGTGGAAAGCCTTCCCAGAAGAATGGAGGCTGTTATAGCAGCAAAAAGGGGGACCAACTCAATATTAATGCCCATGACTTTGGAATGAGATGTTGGACGAGCAGGTTTCCACATACTTTTGGTCATGTAGTGTATTTCGTTGATGGTTATTGTTTCCCCATTTCTCTCAATTCCATTATGGATGATGCTGTTGAGCTCAAATGTAAAATCCTGTAGATAGTCCTTCACTGACTTGGGGTTTTGTGTTCCCACAGAAGAGTGCCATAATGAAAGTTTCTGATTGAGGAAGAATGCAAATAATAGGTCAAAACTGTTCTAGTTGACTTGAAGAGGGGGAGGCCACCAATGTTAAATGAAAGCCTCTCAATTGCAGTGACGTCTAAATGGTTTGTACTCAATGCATTCTGAATGCCCTGCTCTATTCCATAATAAATGTACTGTATTTTCCTCCACATTTATCTATGGTTTCCACTGTTTGGGGTGTCTGGAGGAGTGTCCTCGCATCTTTTGGCAGGGTATGGCCTCATTTCCTCAAAATGTTCAGGAATTTATTGTACCTCTACTGCATTTAAATTATGTTGCCTATGCTGCAAATTCCTCCCCTAGATTATCCACGTCCACTGTTTCCTCCTCAATTGAGAATAAAGACACTAGAGATTGTTCATAGTAATCTAGATACTCAGGCAGATTGTCTTCATTATCTCCATTGAATGAATCTCTAGAGTTGGTTGTCACATCCTCATCACCACTCAGTCTCTCTCTAGCCTTCTTGTTAGGGTTGTTAGATGTAACTGCCACAATGTCATCTTCATTACTACTCGATTCAGCAAGTAATGAAACCCACAATGTCATCTTCATTACTACTCGATTCAGCAAGCAATGCAACCCACAATGTCATCTTCATTACTACTCGATTCAGCAAGCAATACTACCCACAATGTCATCTTCATTACTACTCGATTCAGCAAGCAATGCAACCCACAATGTCATCTTCATTACTACTCGATTCAGCAAGCAATGCAACCCACAATGTCATCTTCATTACTACTCGATTCAGCAAGCAATGCTACCCACAATGTCATCTTCATTACTACTCGATTCAGCAAGCAATGCTACCCACAATGTCATCTTCATTACTACTCGATTCAGCAAGCAATGCTACCCACAATGTCATCTTCATTACTACTCGATTCAGCAAGCAATGAAACCCACAATGTCATCTTCATTACTACTCGATTCAGCAAGCAATGCAACCCACAATGTCATCTTCATTACTACTCGATTCAGCAAGCAATGCAACCCACAATGTCATCTTCATTACTACTCGATTCAGCAAGCAATGCTACCCACAATGTCATCTTCATTACTACTCGATTCAGCAAGCAATGCAACCCACAATGTCATCTTCATTACTACTCGATTCAGCAAGCAATGCAACCCAAAATGTAATCTTCATTACTACTCGATTCAGCAAGCAATGCAACCCAAAATGTCATCTTCATTACTACTCGATTCAGCAAGCAATGAACCCCACAATGTCATCTTCATTACTACTCGATTCAGCAAGTAATGAAACCCACAATGTCATCTTCATTACTACTCGATTCAGCAAGCAATGCAACCCAAAATGTAATCTTCATTACTACTCGATTCAGCAAGCAATGCAATCCACAATGTCATCTTCATTACTACTCGATTCAGCAATCAATGCAACCCACAATGTCATCTTCATTACTACTCGATTCAGCAAGCAATGAAAACCACAATGCCATCTTCATTACTACTCGATTCAGCAAGCAATGCAACCCAAAATGTCATCTTCATTACTACTCGATTCAGCAAGCAATAAACCCCACAATGTCATCTTCATTACTACTCGATTCAGCAAGTAATGAAACCCACAATGTCATCTTCATTACTACTCGATTCAGCAAGCAATGAAACCCACAATGTCATCTTCATTACTACTCGATTCAGCAAGCAATGAAACCTCTGTTGCATTTTCTCCAGTAATTTGTGTAGCTTGCCGTATTCTAATTGACACTGAAATTATTGAAAAAAAAACGATACTCAACAAGAATAGGTAATGTTACAAAATGTGCTTGTGCAGTAGTCAGACTACTTGAAGTAGTCAGGCGAAGGGAACAGGAGGGTGACAACAAAGGCAGGCAGCAAAGGCTGTGAGGGGAGGGCAGGCAGCAAAGGTTGTGAGGGGAGGGCAGGCAGCTGGAGAGAGAGAGAGATAATCAGATTAGGAATATAAAGACTAACAGTAAATAGTTAAAGGTGTGCTTGTGCAGCTACCTACTTCAAGTAGTCAAATCAGGCGAAGGAAACAGGAGCTCGACAATGCTGGGGAGAGGGGGACAAAGAATAGTGTCACGGTTGGTCACGCGCCGAAAGCCCAGCAAGCCCTGGAAGCTCGCTGCATGACTGCCAGGGCTTGCTGGACCTTCCGCACGTGACCAACTGTTAGGGATAGTTGGCTAATGCTAGGTAGCTTTTTAATGTTAACTATAGTTAGCTCGCTACTGTACATTTTAATTTTGACCTGTTGTAGGCACTGGTTGTAGCTAGCTAGCTGACGTTTTGATTTCTGTTTAGTTAATTATAGTAAATGTGTGTGTGTATAATAGAGAGAGAGATGATCACAATAACTTTAGAAAACAATGTCATGTCAACATTGTCATGCTAACTATATGTGTATCTGTGTGAGAGAGAGGGGGAGAGCGAGATGATTGTGATCACAATAACTTATAGTCAACATCATGTCAACATTGTGTCATGCTAGCTGTGTGTGTGTGTGTATGAGTGTGAGAGAAAGAGAGAGAGAGATATGGTACATGCATACACAAAACATTGATTGTTTGTGTGTGTAAGACAGTAAGCTAGGCTAATTCTTGAAACTTGTGCCCCCAATATGGATGTGAAGATTGCTGAGGGGCAGCATAGTCAATGTACTTGCTAGGCTAAGCCTAACTTAGTGAAGACCTTAGGCAATGGTTAATCATCATTTGTCTTTGTCTTTACAGTTCCTGAAACATGTCAATGGCCTGATGCATGGCTTCTACAGGAGTGCTTGGCCACCCACTCAGTTACCAGTGACCTATTCTTCCACATCCCAGGAAAAGGAGAGATCAGCACCACCCCTCCTTAAATCCATACTCATTGACAGTAAGTTGTGTGCAAAATGTTGATGTTTGATACTCTGATCTTCAATGTGTATAGATTCCTACTAACCAGCTTTGTAAGAACTACAGTAGGGTACTAGCTATGCTGATGATCATTAACGTTTTTTTCTGCATCAGGTCTCACTGAGACTGGATTCTCCAAGAGACATGCTATCTCCCCAAGAGACATGCTATCTCCCCAAGAGACATGCTATTCAGCTGCTCATGATTGTCTGATCTTACAACCTTTTTTTCTAAGAGTGTATCTAGAACCTGAAAGGGTTAATTGACTGTCCCCATAGGAGAACCCTTTAAATAGACCTTTTTGGTTCCAGGTAGAACTATGTTGGGTTCCTTATAGAACTCTTTCCACAGAGGGTTCTACCTGGAACCAAAAACGGTTCTACTTGGAACCAAAAAGGATTATCTTATGGCGACAGCCGAATAACCTTTTTGGAACCATTTTTTCTAAGAGTCTAGTGTAAGTAGATCCAATTGAAATAGCACCGCCTCTAATATAAGATTGTAAAGCAAATCAAATCCAATTTTAATTAAACTTTTTTTGGGGGGGTTGCAAAACCCTTGTGTCCTGATTCAACAGACACCTCCCCCTTGGTGAGTCATGTAAAGTTTCTCCCATTTCTCTCTTGCTCATTTGCTCTGTCGCTAACTCGAACACACGTGCAGTTGCAGAGAAGATGAAGAGATTTGACAATTACACCCATGTCTAACACTGTTTGTTGCAGAAATTATATGACAGACAACTTTTGAACATATAATGTATTGTCTCTCTTTATTGCCTGTTTACACATGAACATTTTTCCATTTAACTTCCTTTTTTTAAGACTGCCAAGCTGTCCTCAATTGGGTAACCTATGTCTGGGGCTATGTCCTCAGGATTATGGAGTGGTGTGGTATTAAGCAAAACATTTTGTCTAATTGTGATATCCTCTTTCTTAAAATGTTTCATATTGATGACCAATTAATTCATGTCTGACTTCACTATGAAGGGACAGAGGAGCAAACATGTCTTTGCTACCACTTTTAGTAGATTGACTGTTAGATATTTTACTGTGTGTTACTGTTATGCTGTGTCCTGCATGCCCACATTATGCCAATCGTTATTTATTTTTTATTTTTGTTTTATGCTTACAGTAAGTGTCATGAAAAGCCAGAAAACTCACAAGGTTGATGTGTTGCGGGCCCTCTGGAAAGTCCTGAAATATGCCCCTGAGCCGTGTTGGAGAAGGACGCAAAGTATGGATATGAGCAAGTGACTATTTTTTTTTAAACATCTCTAAGCTATAACTGCCACAAAATTCTTCAACTAGTACCATGGAAATACTTTTAGCCAGCTGAGTCCACAAAGTCTCCACAAAAACTTTGGGCCTTTATATACTCCCAGTATTTCTATGCATGAAATGTAATAAACAATTACTGTATGCCATTGCTTGATCTATTTTAAAATGTAAGAATATGTTGGTGACTATGGAAACAAATACAAATATAAATGAAAAATGTTTTCAATATACAACTTTATCCTCAGCAATACTTTTTACAGTACACTCTTAGAAAAAAAGGTGCCATCTAGGATGTCCCCATCGGAAAACCGGAGAACCCTTTGAGGAACCCTGTTTGGTTCCTGGTAGAACCCTTTTGGTTTCAGGTACAACTTTTATATAGGACCATTTCCACAGAGGGTTAGACATGAAAACCAAAAGGGTTCTACGTGGAACCAAAATGGCTTCTCCCTGTGTATGTTCTAACACTATGAAAGCTTAAACCAAGTTTATTCATCCCAAAGGATCGAACAGCTGAACCGACAAAAACATATTAATTCACACAAGCACTGACATTTAACCCTTTCTCCTGCTGAGTCTCCTCCTACACATCTGAACAGCCAATGCATCTCTGTTGCTAGACAGAACCTTAGTGATATCTGTTCTTCCTCACTTCATCTGACCTGACCTCTGACCCAAAGTGCTCACTACTCCCCAACTCACAGCTGTCATGGTGGCTAGTACCAGACTGTCTCTTCTCCTCCCAGCGGATCCCTCCCATGCAGTAGGATCCCTGATGGCTAACAATAACATATTCTGACATAATGTAAAAATTATACATTACCCTTTCTACATCCGTGACATGAATAAGTATATTTCATATTCTCAGAACCCAAAACCTGGAACCAAAAAGGTTGAGGGATGCTGAAGAACCCTTCTGGAACCCTTTTTTCTAAGAGTGTTGGTATTAAGCTGTAGTCAGGTGGTCATTACCAGGTTATGATGAGGTCTTAACTATGACCGTTAGGCTACATAATGTACACATAATATAGTGGTCACAATTATGACCAGCTTGTTGTATGGTTCTGAGAAAAATACGTAATATTCTGGTCAGTAAAAATATATTTTTAAAAACCCTGTCCTTTCTCAACCATACTTCATACTGATGTCTTTTCAACCAGCTTTTGCCCACTAGGTAGAACCTATGCAAACTGCTTTACTAGCACAAAGACTTTATTTGAAAAGCAGAAGGGCATTGAGACGGACAGTCCGCTCTTCTGTCTTACAAAATGGCTACACAAAGGCTTGACAGAGAGGAAAGTACATCCGCCAAGTATAAAATGTATTTATGTTTTTGTTTTGATAGGCTTACGATCCCAGCGTCTCAAAGACCTGATGAATTCTCAAGTTGAAACGTTTGTGGTTTGTGAATTTTGACTGAAAATGTATTTTGACTGAACAGAAATGTATGACCTAAATGTATGTGAACCTTCTCTGACACATTGAAAATGTACTTGTTTATTTATATCAGATAACGAGTATTGGTTGGAAATTGTGGTTTTGATTAACCAAAATTATCTGGCTATTTTTGAGTTTTTATGCATCACAGGCTGAGCTAAATACAGTATTCCATGAGACACTACTGCCAGCTGTTTGCCAACTGTGCTAGAAAATTGCAAACCCTGCTGAAAAAGAACAATACTCCAATGTTAGTAATTGTAATGGTGCCAGTGTATTATATGCAATGTGTGCATGGCCCACAAACACTATGCACATGTTTATATAGACTGGTGTCTATTAATTTAGTAGCATTTAGATAACGGGTCAGTAGTTCAATCAGATTTCAACCAAAAACCAGATATCAACCAAAATAAGACATTTTTCATGATGTCAAAAAGACGTAATGAAAAAGACGTCTTAATCTGGTTGTGATCTGATTATATTTCAACCAATAAAAGACGTCTAACAGTAAAAGCCTAACCTACAAAATCATGACAAGCTACCAAAGCTTATGAAGCAGGAGTAGTTTTATTACATTGGTGTTTAGACACCACACAAGATGTAAAGGTAATTTACAGTCCATTGTTGGTTAAATAATTCCAATACAACTCTCTAGTGGTTAGTGGAAGCGTGAGTGACTTGTATCTATGTTGCTGAGAGGAACCAGAACCAACATTGACACATGTTCTTTAAATCATTACAAAATGTGTTCTCAAATCATTACAAAATCAATATTTGACTCACTGTACCATTTAAGGCGTAAACACAAAGGATTAGTACACAGCCCATCATACTGGGAAGGCCTTTCTAGGACTGTACTGTCCTAGAAAGAGAATGGCAGGTGAATTGGAAAATACAATATACACTGTATGTGCAATACACAGTGATCCTACATTAATTTGCAAATGACCCATCCTCTATTGCACACATATAAACAGTTTCTTACAATTAATCCACTTTTCCCACACTATAGATAGAGCATAATATAGCTTTATCAACTATTACATGAGTTGTGGGAACATCTTTCATTGTGTTCTGTAGTTATGAAATATTAAGTAAATTACTGTACAAGGCATACCCAAAGGTTCAATGTGAGTCAGTTGAATGTCTTTGCAAAATAGTGGCTTTAGATGTGCTATGGTAAGAGTAGATCCTTAGCATCCCTTCGCTTTGCAGTCTTATTAATGAAGAATTTGCGCTTGGTTCATATAACCGGGGTTATGTCAGTAACCTCCAGTAGCCGCTAGATGCGGTTGTAATAAACAGAGCGGCTTCTGTTTTCTTCCTACAAAAGCTGAAAGATAAGACTCTCAGGAACACGAAGGTACGTACTGTACTGTTTCCCTGTACTATACCCATAAGCGTTTAGAACCAAGTGGACAAGACCAGGCACTAAATTAGACTGGGGAGGAAAAGAACATCCTCAACAATGATCTTCTTTTCTACACAGATCATACATCATCAACAGTATTGCCTAATGATCTTCCCAATACCTTTCTGATGCATTTCAGTCACTTCAAACCACGGGTTAGGAACCAAAATTATTTTCTAATCATTTAGTTCTGAACCGAAGCATAATTTTCTTTGTTCTGTTCCAATGTTTCGACCAGAAAAATATAGTTCTGAACAGGTTCAAACCAAAAAAATACCGGTTTATATTGTTCCTTTCTGTTCTTTTTTAAACCTCTGAAATATACACTACATGGCCAAAAGTATGTGAACATCTGCTCGTCAAACATCTCATTCCAAAATCATGTGCATTAATATGGAGTTGCTCCCCCTCTTTGCTGCTATAACATCCTCCACTCTTTTGGGAAGGCTTTCCACTAGATGTTGGAACATTGCTACGGGACTTGCTTCCATTCAGCCACAAGGGCATTAGTGAGGTCGGGCACTGATGTTGGGCGATTAGGCATGGCTCGCAGTCGGCATTCCAATTAATCCCAAAGGTGTTCGATGGGGTTGAGGTCAAGGTTCTGTGCAGTCCAGTCAAGTTCTTCCACACCAATCTCGACAAACCATTTCTGTATGGACCTCGCTTTGTGCATGGGGGCATTGTCATATTGAAACAGGAAAGGGCCTTCCCCAAACTGTTGCCACAAAGTTGGAAGTACAGAATCATCTAGAATGTCATTGTATGGTGTAGCGTTAAGATTTCCCTTCACTGGATCCAAGGGGGTCTAGCCAAAACCATAAAACACAGCCCCAGACCATTATTCCTCCTCCACCAAACTTTACAGTTGGCACTATGCATTTGGGCAGGTAGCGTTCTCCTTGCATCTGCCAAACCTAGATTTGACAAACTGACTTGGAAAGATGGAATCCTATGACGTTGCCATATTGAAAGTCCCTTAGCTCTTCAGTATGGGCCATTCTACTGCCAATGTTTGTCTACAGAGATTGCTTAGCTGTGTGCTCGATTTGCTACACTGGTCAGCAAGGGCGTAGCTGAAATAGCCAAATCCACCAATTTGAAGGGATGTCCACATACTTTTGCAGTGTACAGTGAGGGAAAAAAGTATTTGATCCCCTGCTGATTTTGTACGTTTGCCCACTGACAAAGAAATTATCAGTCTATAATTTTAATGGTAGGTTTATTTGAACAGCGAGAGACAGAATAACAACAAAACAACAGCATGTGAAAAATGTTATAAATTAATTTGCATTTTAATGGAGGGAAAAAAGTATTTGACCCCCTCTCAATCAGAAAGATTTTTGGCTCCCAGGTGTATTTTATACAGGTAACGAGCTGAGATTAGGAGCACAATCTTAAAGGGAGTGCTCCTAATCTAAGTTTGTTACCTGTATAAAAGACACCTGTCCACAGAAGCAATCAATCAATCAGATTCCAAACTCTCCACCATGGCCAAGACCAAAGAGCTCTCCAAGGATGTCAGGGACAAGATTGTAGACCTACACAAGGCTGGAATGGGCTACAATACCATCGCCAAGCAGTTTGGTGAGAAGGTGACAACAGTTGGTGCGATTATTCGCAAATGGAAGAAACACAAAAGAACTGTCAATCTCCCTCGGCCAGGGGCTCCATGCAAGATCTCACCTCGTGGAGTTGCAATGATCATGAGAACGGTGAGGAATCAGCCCAGAACTACGCGGGAGGATCTTGTCAATGATCTCAAGGCAGCTGGGACCATAGTCACCAAGAAAACAATTGGTAACACACTACGCCGTGAAGGACTGAAATCCTGCAGCGCCCGCATGGTCCCCCTGCTCAAGAAAGCACATATACATGCCCGTCTGAAGTTTGCCAATGAACATCTGAATGATTCAGAGGACAGCTGGGTGAAAGTGTTGTGGTCAGATGAGACCAAAATGGAGCTCTTTGGCATCAACTCAACTCGCCGTGTTTGGAGGAGGAGGAATGCTGCCTATGACCCCAAGAACAACATCCCCACCGTCAAACATGGAGGTGGAAACATTATGCATTGGGGGTGTTTTTCTGCTAAGGGGACAGGACAACTTCACCGCATCAAAGGGACGATGGACGGGGCCATGTACCGTCAAATCTTGGGTGACAACCACCTTCCCTCAGCCAGGGCATTGAAAATGGGTCGTGGATGGGTATTGCAGCATGACAATGACCCAAAACACACGGCCAAGGCAACAAAGGAGTGGCTCAAGAAGAAGCACATTAAGGTCCTGGAGTGGCCTAGCCGGTCTCCAGACCTTAATCCTATAGAAAATCTGTGGAGGGGGCTGAAGGTTCGAGTTGCCAAACGTCAGCCTCAAAACCAGAATGACTTGGAGAAGATCTGCAAAGAGGAGTGGGACAAAATCCCTCCTGAGATGTGTGCAAACCTGGTGGCCAACTACAAGAAACGTCTGACCTCTGATTGCCAACAAGGGTTTTGCCACCAAGTACTAAGTCATGTTTTGCAGAGGGGTCAAATACTTATTTCTCTCATTAAAATGCATATCAATTTATAACATTTTTCACATGTTTTTCTGCATTTTTTTTGTTGTTATTCTCTCACTGTTCAAATAAACCTACCATTAAAATTATAGACTGATAATTTCTTTGTCAGTGGGCAAACGTACAAAATCAGCTCGGGATCAAATACTCTTTTCCCTCACTGTATATATTTTTTACATTTAGCTCGACATTAAATTACTTCAACAATCAGTGCGGATAAAGCAGGTTGATGTGGAACGCGTAAGCGATTTAAGCTGTATAGGAAAGTTGTTGGAGCACATTTTAACAGCATGGTTTAATCATAATGAAAGAGAAACACACACGTAGGACACAAGACGCAACATCAATTTTGAGGGTGAGAGAGAATGGAGGAAGCTTCCTTTGAAGCGCTGGGCATCTTGTTATGACATGCATTATCTGAATTAGGCCCACAGAATTATACCTACGGAGGAGCGAGTTCTATGGAGAAACTTTAAATGTCTTTCAACTTCCGAGTTGGTTTATTAACGTTAGAACAGAGCAAACGTTAGCTAGCTAGCTTGTGTGTGAAGAACAGCACTAGAATTAAAAACACGTCTTACCTTTTTGTAGTTAATAAATCCATTGTGAAACGTTATGACTATAGTAACCTTAACTAGCATTGAAAAAGTCAACCTATTCTTCTCCAATAAACATCTCTCTCTAATATCTGAATTACTCTTGTGACATCGTCAGTAGGCTCCAGTAACCTATGCTTCAAAGGGGAGGGGCAGATAACCTACACAAAGTTTTACAGCTGGCAGGCAGAAGCTGGAATACATTTCTGAGTGACAGCCACTTCAGGCACCTCAGATTGAAATACTGTCAGACTGATTTGTAATAGACTGTCATAGACCCAGTTAAAAAGGGGTCACGGGCCAAAAAAACGTGGGAACCCCTGCTTTACACCAAGTTCATCAGTACAAACCTCATCCGAGTATCTACCCAAGGTCTCTTCAGTCAATACTTTCACCAATACATACTGAAATAGCCCCAGTGCCAATGCCTGTACAATGCCCACTCACAGCATTGCCAGTTAGCCATGCAGTGTGAATCTAGCCTGGTCCCAGATCTGCATGTGCTTTAGCCAACTATGACAGACATCGCATGATAACGATAGTCAGAGGAGTTGGCTAGACTACTAGAGAACATACAGATCTAGGACCAGTCTACAGTGAATTAGCTGTCAAGTCAGAACTTGCTGAGGGACGGCAGTGCACCAGTCTTGACCAGCACCGCTGACACCAGGTCGGCCGGCCCTGGTTATTAGAGTTCAGGGGCGTGGTCACCTTCCCCCGGGTCAGAGACTTGGCAGCCCCCGTTATCCTACTCCCTTCTCCACCCACACTGGACTTGCTGTTCTCGGCCGTGGGGATGACTGTCCCCAGGTGGGGGTTGCCTGCCGTGGAGGCTGGGGCCTCCAGGTGAGGCTGACAGCAGCACAGCAGCTTGAAAAAGGCTGCTCTCATCTCCATGCTGGACAGTGTGTAGATGAGGGGGTTGACGGCTGAATTGAGCACGGCCAAGGCGATGAACCAGTCTACATGGTAGAGCACTGGGCAGCGCTCTGGGCTGCAGCCCACATCCAGCAGTAGCAGCAGGAACAGTGGGGCCCAGCACATCACAAACACCCCCAGAACTATCACCACCGTCCTCAGCAGGGCCAGTGAGTGCTCCGAGGGCCTGCTGCTCACCCTCCGCCCGCTGGACGTCACCAGCCGGTAGATGCGGATGTAGAGGATGATGATGGCCACCAGCAGGGCGCTGAACACGCTGATGCAGAAGGCCACGTAGCTCTTGTCATAGAGGGGCAGCACGGTGGAGCAGGAGGCCAACTGTTCCAGGCAGTTCCAGCCCAGGGAGGGCAGGGCGCTGAGTAGCACCGACACGGCCCAGCATGCCCCCAGCAGCCCCAGTAACCTCCCCCGCCCCGCTGCCTCGCACGGACGCAGCCGCACCATGGTCATGTGTCTCTCGATGCCAATGGCCAGCAGGCTGAAGGTGGAGGCGCTGAGGGCCACGAACATGCTGCCTTCTCTTGCCAGCCACTGGGCCGGTGTCAGAAAGAAGGTCTTGCCGCCAGAGGTGAAAATGTTGACCACATAGGCCACCCCGGCCAGCATGTCAGATAGGGCCAGGTTACCGATGAGGAAGTACATGCGGCTGTGGAAGCGTTTGTTCCTCCATAACGCCAGCAGCACTGTAACGTTCTCCAGCACGATGAGGATACAGATGAGGAGGAGGACAGCAGTCTTACAGACCCCACTGCTCCTCGGCCGACCCCACTTCCCAGAGTGATTGTAGTGGGCCACGATCACAGGGTTCATCCCATCCTCAAACACATTCTCCATCCTGCCTGGCCCTGGCCTGGCCTGGCCTTCCCCTTTCACGCACCAGAGGGCGCCACAACACAGCAGACTGCAGACAGAGGATCTACTGACATCTGGCACTGTTGTTATCACACTTTATCGGGAGCTGTTGGATAAAATGTGTTAAAATGAGTATTGCTAATTAAGTAAGAACTTTATTCTGATTGAAATATTAAATATGTTGATTAAACTCATGGGAAGTTAGTCAAATAATTAAAATAATGTGTCACAGCTCAGTTAGTTTGAAAACCTTTAGTAGCCTAAAATGTATATTATATGGTAATGTTTAAATTAATAATGATAAAATCATAAATACAATTTAAGATGACAGTTATTTAAGAACATGTGGATACATACTATTCTCCATATTTGATAGAATGTGTTTCTCCCAGTCTTAATAGAATAAGACTGAAGATGTCATGGATGGTAATTTCCATAATTATGTTCCATAATTACTTTGAGGCACTTTTAAATCCGTATTATAGCGTTTGAAACATTTAAGTTCAATGTGCCACACATATCACTAGAATGAAATAGCATTTTCATCATTGTTATGAAAAGGTGAACTTAGTTCAAATTATAAAGATCAATCAATCTTACCTGTCAGACAGTTTACAACTCTATCGCAGATCATTTGTAGGATATGGATATTTTCTATAGCTCTTTGACAGATATGGTCATTTCAAAAGTGGTGCTTCAATAACCAAATATTTATTGCGTCGTTGCATCGATTCCATATTTTATTCCGGACATTAAAAGTCGGCAATATAAATACGCCTGTTATTGTAGGCTAATTCCCGCTAAACTTTCATTCCGATAAAGCCCACAACTCCATACGTAAAACTTTTTAGTGGTCCTTCTGTGACTTCTCTGAAACGTTCAACTAATTTCTCCCCAACCTGGAATAGGGCGGGTTCATCCCTTATTCCCAAACCCATTCTCAAGCAATTAGTAAGAGTGTCATGAGCGGCCAAATGTCGAATAAGATGCTGAAGTTTGACTAGCTAAATAGAGCAAGGTATCACTTACTGTAGCTGGGGTGGAGAGGTTTGATTTTTAATTATTTTTAGACTCCGGTAGTCTCTGTGTGTAGTTTTCTATGTCAGACGTCATTTCAACGTCTAGTTTTGATTTACATTTGGTTGAGTTTTAAACGAACGTGAATTCAAAGTGAATTTCACCATGTCATTGGATTTAGGTTAAAAGTTGGGTGAAAAAAAATATTAAATTACCTTATGTTGATGACTTTTTGCAAATCCAATTCGTTTTCCATGTTGATTCAACAGTCATCACATAGATTTTTTGTTTTTGCACTTTTTTGGTTCCATTGCACAGTACACAGTTCCATATTATAAAATGTATGAAATAAAAAATGTTCCTCATCAATCTACACAATACCCTAGAATGACAAAGTGAACACAGTTTTTTTAGGAATACCTTATTTAAGTATTCAGACCCTTTGCTATGAGACTCGAAATTTATGAGACTTGAAATTGAGCTCAGGTGCGTCCTGTTTCCATTGATCATCCTTGAGATGTTTCTACAACTTGATTGGATTCCACCTGTGGTAAATTCAATTGATTGGGCATGATTTGGAAAGAAAAACAGCTGTCTATAAAAGGCCCTACAGTTGACAGTGCATGTCAGAGCAAAAACCAAGCCATGAGGTCGAAGGAATTGTCCGTAGAGCTCCAAGACAGGATTGTGTCGAGGCATAGATCTGGGGAAGGGTACCAAAAAATGTCCATAGCATTGAAGGTTCACAAGAACACAGTGGCCTACATCATTCTTAAATGGAAGAAGTTTTGAACCCCCAAGACTCTTCCTAGAGCTGGCCGCCCGGCTAAACTGAGCAATCTGTGGAGAAGGGCCTTGGTCAGGGAGGTGACCAAGAAGCCGATGGTCACTCTAACAGAGCTCCAGAGTTCCTCTGTGGAGATAGGAGAACCTTCCAGAAGGACAACCATCCCTGCAGCACTCCACCAATCAGGCCTTTATGGTACAGTGGCCAGACGGAAGCCACTCCTCAGTAAGAGGCACACGACAACCAGCTTGGAGTTTGCCGTCTGGAGGAAACCTGGCTCCATCTCATACGGTGAAGCATGGTTGTGGCAGCATCATGCTGTGGGGATGTTTTTCAGCTGCAGGGAATGGAAGACTAGTCAGGATCGAGGGAAAGATGAACGGAGCAAAGTACAGAGAGATCCTTGATGAAAACCTGCTCCAGAGCGCTCAGGACCTCAGACTGGGGGCAAAGGTTCACCTTCCAACAGGACAACGACCCTAAGCACACAGCCAAGACAACGCAGGAGTGGCTTCGGGACAAGTCTCTGAATATGCTTGAGTGGCCCAGCCAGAGCCTGGACTTGAACTCAATCGAACATCGCTGGAGAGACCTGAAGATAGCTGTACAGCGACGCTCCCCATCCAACCTGAAAGAGCTTGAGAAGATCTGCAGAGAAGTATGGGAGAAGCTCCCCAAATACAGGTGTGCTAAGCTTGTAGCATCATACCTAAGAAGACTCGAGGCTGTAATCGCTGCCGAACGTGTTTCAACAAAGTACTGAGAAAAGGGTCTGAATACTTGTATAAATGTGATTTTTCCTTTTATTTTTGTATACCTTTGCTAACATTTCTAAAATCCAGTTTTTGCTTTGTCATTATGGGTTATTGTGTGTAGAATGATGAGGGAAAAAAACTATTTAATTAATTTTAGAATATGGCTGTAACATAACAAAATGTGGAAAAAGTCAAGGTGTCTGAATAATTTACGAATAAACTGTATTTGTTGCTATTCAAATTATTTCCTATCTCTGTCTCTACTTTTTGCAACAGGTACTTTGCACCTTGTGAGTCATTCCTCAAATCAAATGTACGCCCATACCACAACCATCGAATCACATACACACATTGCCAAACAAAGGGAGACAAAAGATTAGCTTGGATGAAACTAATGCAAGGCAATATAAAACAAACAAAATAATGTTCATGCTCGGATCGTTTGTTCATTTGCCTTCTGAGATATTCTCCCAGCTGACAGGTCAAGAAACAACAGTTTATAACCTTCGTATCTATCCTTTGATCAGACATAGATTTTCATGTTCAGAATGAAGAATTTCTTTTCCCTTGGCCCTTCCTGTGTGTGGGATAGGTCACCCCTCTCCCACTGCCCTGCCTGTCCACAGCAGATGAGGTGACACAGTCACACACATTCTCTCACACAGGATCGTACGGTCACTCACACTCTCTAAATTACAGGATGTGAAGTTTCTCCCTGGCCTAACACATTGTGACATGAACTGGCTGACTTGAACAGAATGACCAAAACAGGAGGGACAGAGGGACACAGAAAAACTACAGCTGAACATTTTGGAACTTGAGGCAGACATTCTGAGTGCTGTGTCTGACCCTGTCACCTCAGCCCCACCCCCGTCCCCCTCGTCCCCATCCCCCTCTCCACTTCACAGTGGGCTCTCTCCCATATTGTGTTGATAGTCCAGGCAGCACATTCCTAGTATAGTATTCCCCAGGGAAAAGTGGCCCAATCTATTATTACGACCGTTAGATGGTACACTGGCAGGAAAATGCTAAGTGGAGAATTAGGTTGCCATTGCATGCCATTTTCTCGACTGCTTGCTACATTTCTTAAAATACAATTTTATTGTCACATGCTTCGTAAACAACAGGTGTAGACTAACAGTTAAATGCTTACTTACAGGCCCTTCCCAACAATGCAGAGAGAAAAAAATTGAAATAATAGGAAAATAATAACACAAGGAATAAATATATAATGAGTAATGATAACTTGGCTATATCCATGGGGTACCAGTACCTAGTCGAGGTAATTGAGGTAGATACTGTATCTACATATCAGAGGGATAAAGTGACTAGGCGTCAGGATAGATAAAACAGTAACAGCAGCGTATGTGATGAGTCAAAACAGTTCAAAAAGGGTCAATGCAAATAGTTAAATTATTAATCAATAGCTACCAGGACTAACTATTTAGCAGTCTTATGGCTTGGGGGTAGAAGCTGTTCAGGATCCTGTTGGTTCCAGACTAGCTGCGTCGGTACCGCATGCCGTGCGGTCTATGACTTGGGTGGCTGGAGTCTTTGACAATTTATAGGGCCTTCCTCTGACACTGCATGGTATAGATGTCCTGGATGGCAGTACGCATTACCATCTGTAGCGCCTTGCAGTCGGATGCCAAGCAATGGTGCAGCTGTCGATGGTGCAGCTGTGCAGTATTCACCTTTTGAAAACAACACTGCCTCCCAAAAACAAATCCAAGACTCTTGATAGAGAGACTCTCTCAGTAAAGACTCTCTAAATGATGAAAATGGTATCATTTGTCATCTCATCATTCATTACTCACAGTAATAGCACAACAGATATGTATTGGAACCATCAATAGACATGATGCATTATCTGTTTGTCAAAGAGGAATTGGTACGAAATGGCAATCAAACATTTTATAGAAGTGAGTTGTATTCTTGTTCTCCGAATTAAAGAAATCTCTGAATCATTTTTTACTATTTATCATTGCATAAGTGTTCCTGATAGAAGGTTGCATAACTAATGTAATAAAGGTTTACAATAGACCTAGGGTAAACATGAATCAAATTAAGTCCATCAAAAGTACTCAGGTCCAAGAAGATAGTTACTACAACACAAACTGTGACATACGTACAATAGTTAGACCTACAATAGGTTGTGAGGCTATACTTCGCTAACAAACCCCTCCAAACATTATCGGGCCTCTGCAACAGGTCAAGAGCGCTTTTAGAGGCTGAGAATGGAGGCTTGAAGAGAGAGAGATAGAGACCTAGCGAGGGGAATTGAGGAGGAGAGGACGGAGGGGACTGAGCGCTGTCACATCCAGCCCTGGGTTTCAGGCTGGCGTGTTTAGTTTGTTTTGTTTAGTAGTTTTTTTTGGTTCTAGGTGTTATATTTCTATGTTTGGGTTAATGGTTCCCAATTAGAGGCAGCTGATTGTCGTTACCTCTAATTGGGAACCATATATATGTTTGTGCTTTTCAATGGGGTTTTGTCACGGAACATGACGCTGGAGAGAAGAAGCAGGTACGGGGAGTAAACATTTAATAAATAACGGACAAGACAGAAACAGCGTCAGCAAAAGAATATAGACAAAACTAATATAATGCTGCAGCGGGGAACAGAGCTGGGGAACAGACAAATATAGGGAAGGAAATTAACAGGTGATGAGTGAGTCCAGGTGAGTCCAATAACGCTGATGCGAGTGACGAGGGAAGGTAGGTGTGAGCGATGATGGCAGGAACGTGTAATGCAGGGTAATCTGGCGCCCTCAAGCGCCAGGGGAAGGGAAGAGCGGGAGCAGACGTGACAGGTTTTGTGGGTCATTGTTTGATTGTTGGTTTGAGTGTATATGTTCACCGTAGTTACGATCTTCATTTGTTTATTATTTTTCCCAGTTACGTTAAATAAAATATGTATACTGGAAGCAGAGAATCGGGAGTTCTGGACCTGGGAGGAAATATTGGCTGGAAAGGGACCCCGGACCCAGCCTGGGGAGTATCGCCGTCCTAAGGAGGAGCTGGAAGCAGCAGCGGTAGAGCGGCTCTTTTATGAGGAGAAGTATGGTGTATGGACACCCATTCGGGAGAGATATGCTGAAACACGCCTGGCGAGGAAGCCCGAGAGGCATCCCCCACAAAAAATTCACACACGGGGAGTTTGGCTGGTTCAGGTTGGAGACCTGAGCCAACTCCTCGCGCTTTCCGGAGGGAGCATCGCACTGGTAAGACACCGTGTTATGCGGTGAAGCGCACGGTGTCTCCAGTGCGCGTTCACAGCCCGGTGCGTGACTTGCCAGCTCCTCGCATCTGTCGTGCTAGGGGGAGTTGACAGCCAGGAAAGAGGGTGTTGGCTCAGCGCTCCTGGTCTCCGGTGCGCCTCTTCGTGCCAGGATATCCTGCGCCGGCTCTGCGTGCAGTGTCACCGGTTCGTGCCAACAGCCCGGTGCGCGACATTCCAGCTCCCCTCATCTGTGAGGCCAGGGTGAGAGTGCAGCCTGGAAGAATGGTGCCGGCTCTGCGCGCTAGGTCTCCAGTGCGCCTTCTTGGACCTAAATATCCTTCACCGGCTCTGCGTGCGGTATCTCCGGTTCGCGCCCACAGCCCGGTGTGCGACATTCCAGCTCCCATCATCCGGAAGGCTAGGGTGATTGTGCAGCCTGGTAGGATGGTGTCGGCTCTGCGATCCAGGTCTCCTGTGCGCGCCGTGGGTCCAGCACTTCCTGTCCCTGTTCCACGTACCAGGATCCCTGTGCGCATCGTGGGCCCAGCACGTCCTGTCCCTGTTACACGCACCAGGATCCCTGTGCACGTTGTGGGTCCAGCACGTCCTGTCCCTGTTTCACGCTCCAGGATCCCTGTGCGCGTCGTGGGCCCAGCACGTCCTGTCCCTGTTCCACGCACCAGGATCCCTGTGTGCATCGCGAGTCCAGCACGGCCTGTTCCTGCTCCCCGCACTAGAATCCCAGTGCGCATCGTGAGCCCAGCACGGCCGGTTCCTGCTCCTCGCACCAGAATCCCAGTGCGCAGCGTGAGCCCAGCACGGCCGGCGGTTCCTGCTCCCGCACCAGAGTCCCAGTGCGCATCGTGAGTCCAGCACGGCCCGTTCCTGCTCCCGCACCAGAGTCCCAGTGCGCATCGTGAGTCCAGCACGGCCCGTTCCTGCTCCCGCACCAGAGTCCCAGTGCGCCGTGAGTCCAGCACGGCCCGTTCCTGCTCCCGCACCAGAGTCCCAGTGCGCTTCGTGAGTCCAGCACGGCCCGTTCCTGCTCCCCGCACCAGAGTCCCAGTGCGCATTGTGAGTCCAGCACAGCTTGTCCCGGTTCCGGCTTCTAGCCCCGGGCCTCCGGTGCGTCTTCTTGGGCCGGCACCGGAGCCGCCACCATGGACTAAGAGACCCACCGAGGACCCCCATGGACTTTTTGCGCGGTCGGAGTCCGCGCCTTTGGGTAATGTCACGTCCAGCCCTGGGTTTCAGGCTGGCGTGTTTAGTTTGTTTTGTTTAGTAGGTTTTTTTTGGTTCTAGGTGTTATATTTCTATGTTTGGGTTAATGGTTCCCAATTAGAGGCAGCTGATTGTCGTTACCTCTAATTGGGAACCATATATATGTTTGTGCTTTTCAATGGGGTTTTGTGGGTCATTGTTTGATTGTTGGTTTGAGTGTATATGTCTACCGTAGTTACGATCTTCGTTTGTTTATTATTTTTCCCAGTTGCGTTAAATAAAATATGTATACTGGAAGCATTGCTGCATCTTGGTCCGTCCTTATAGAAGATCGTGACAAGCGCAGACAACTGAATAGGAGGAGAGGGGGATGGAGAGAAGAGGGGATAGAGACTGCGAGAAAGTGTTTGAGGCTGTGAGAGGATTGGGTAAGAGAGGGTAAAGAGGTGGAGGGGACTGTGAGATTTGGCTGTGTCAGTGAGTGTGAAGTGTTACAGGCGGTCTGGCCCTCTCACACGTCAGCCCCAGGCCCTGCAGATTAATGAATGGCACCCAGCACTGTTGACTTTACCCTGACCAACAAGAGATGTGCAGACACTCTGACAACTAATTTATAACCATATTAAAACACACCAGAGCTCTTGTTGTTGCAAGCATAGTGATTTCCTGGATATACAGTATGGCGCCATGGGGAGAGGAAATACAGCTATGGGTCAAGAGAGAACATTTGGGGTTTTCAAGAGTCTAGGTTTACAATTGTGTGTTTGTGTGTGTGTACACTTATGCTTTTGTTGTGTACGTGTGGCACTGAGTTAAGGCTGGCTGACGCACAGTTTGGCAGTGAGTTAGCTCGTTTGGAATTTAAAGTTTAGTGAGAACTGAAGGGGTGGTTCTATGGCGGAAAGGGAGGCCCTCTTGTGCCTTCACCTTTCTGCCCCAGCCCCCAATCGACCCTCTCTCCTTTCCTCCTCCGCTCCTCACTGAAACAGTTGCACAAGAATGAAACATGCTTCTCAACCAACCCTCACGTTCTCAATGTTTACCCTTTGAGTTTGGATTTCATCAGACTTGTACAGGATATCCTGGAACTCAGACAAACACAACATTAGCACAACAGAGAGGATTTTATCAGAGAACAGTATTATTTTAGATCACTGTGAGGCCAGCATCTGTTTCTCCATCACATTTCACTCAGTCTGATATCCCTCTATAGGTGGTCTTGATTAGAGCTCTGAGAGCTGATAGTCTATCTGGACCTGTATACCTAACTGTTATCTGGAGTGTGGCACCTACAGGGTCCAGGTGGCAGACAGTCTGAGGAGCAGCCCTGCTGCACTCCTGAGATAGCCATTTATATTGGTTGGTTGAAAATAGTGACATCAAAGGTACATAATGGAGAGATATGTGTGTACGTGACTGCAGGTTGAAGCACAGATCTAGGATCAGCTTACCCTCTCTAAATTCTAACTGGAAGCCCGTATGTGCTTTTTTTTGTATGGGTACAGAATTTCACTGAGACGTTCTTCGATTTTCTTAGAGAAAGTGGGTTTTCCGAGGTCACTTCCTGTTCCTGAAAATAAGTAATCAGTTAACAGGAAGTCTGATGAGAGAAACAGATGACAAGATGGATGAAAGTTTACTCAACTGAGCTGTATAGATTTCCATACTGAGCGAAACAATCAGACAGCAGATAAAAAGCACAATCAAGGTGAGCAAAGTCATTGATTGGTTGATGATATTACGGTGACAATGCCGTGTTTATGTGCTAGTCAGAACTAGGAAACTCTGACATTTCCGACTGTCTAACTGGTTGTAGTTCTGCACGTGCTGCGTTCAACCAGTTGGCAAGTCGAAAATTCCAGAGTTTCCTAGTTCCAACTTGCTCGTAAACGTGGCACAATAGACGGAGGAATGAAGAAAAATATTTTTTGAAAGAAAGCAGAAGATAATGTACTGATGAGAGTTTACTATGTTGAGTTTAATGTGGTAAGAAACCAGTGGAAACTGAGATTTTTGAGGAGCTCAACTTTAATGACCCAGCAGGGAGGTTTTAATAGAAAACAAAACATAATAGTAAAATGTCCTATTACTAAAAATGGACATTAAAGTGCTTGTGAACATGGTGCTACAATACATCAAAATAAGATTTTTTATTATCACTGTCCCACATTTGACCATTCATTATCTTCTTTCACATGTAATCTGTTGTCGGTTAGAACATACATTTTTTGTGGCATTCATTTATTTTCCTTGTGATCATGGCCTTAAACACTAAATAAAGTTCTGGCCTTTGCCTTACTAAATAACTTAAAAATAACTTGGACCTCAGTCATGTAAACAAGCCTGCCCTTTGATTCTGCCCGATTCTCTCAGCACTTCTACGCTGATGCCTGGGAATGCTTGTATATCAAATCAAATCAAACTTTATTTGTCACATGCACCAAATACAACAAGTGTAGACCTTACTGTGAAATGCTTACTTACAAGCCCATAACCAACAGTGCATTTCAAAAAAAGAATTAAGAAAATATTTACTAAAAGTGACACAATAAGGTAACAATAACAAGGCTATTTACAGGGGGTACCGGCACGGATTCAGTGTGCGGGGGTACAGGTTAGTTGAGGTAATTTGTACATGTAGGTAGAGGTGAAGTGACTATGCATAGATAATAGTCCGGTGGCCATTTGATTAATTGTTCAGCAGTCTTATGGCTTGGGGGTAGAAGCTGTTTAGGAGCATTTTGGTCCTAGACTTGGCGCTCCCCGGTACCGCTTGCCGTGCGGTAGCAGAGAAAACAGTCTATGACTTGGGTGACTGGAGTCTCTGACAGTTTTTGGGGCTTTCCTCTGACACTGCCTAGTATATAGTTCCTGGATGGCAGGAAGCTTGGCCCCAGTGATGTACTGGGCCAAACGCAGTACCCTCTGTAGCGCCTTACAGTCAGATGCCGAGCAGTTGCCATACCAGGCGGTGATGCAACCGGTCAGGATGCTCTCGATGGTGCAGCTGTAGAACCTTTTGAGGATCTGGGGACCCATGCCAAATCTTTTCAGTCTCCTGAGGGGGAAAAGGTGTTGTCATGCCCTCTTGACAACTTGTGTTTGGACCATGATAGTTGTAATGTGGACACCAAGAAACTTTAAACTCTCGACCCCGCTCCACTACAGTCCCATCAATGTTAATGGGGCCCTGTTCTGCTCGCTTTTCCTGTAGTCCACAATCAGCTCCTTTGTCTTAATCACATTGAGGGAGAGGTTTTGTCCTTGTACCGCACTGCCAGGTCTCTGACCTCCTCCCTATAGACTGTTTCATCGTTGTTGGTGATCAGGCCTCTACCACTGGTGTGTCGTCAGCAAACGTAATGATGGTGTTGGAGTCGTGTTTGGCCAAGCAGTCTTGGGTGAATGGGGAGTACAAGAGGGGACTAAGTACACACCCCTGAGGGGCCCCAGTGTTGAGGATCAGCGTGGCAGACATTTTGTTACCTACCCTTACCACCTTGGGGCGGCCTGTCAGGAAGTCCAGGATCCAGTTGCAGAGGGAGGTGTTTAGTCCCAGGGTCCTTAGCTTAGTGATGAGCTTTGTGGGCACTATGGTCTTGAAAGCTGAGCTGTAGTCAATGAACAGCATTCTCACATAGGTGTTCCTTTTGTCCAGGTGGGAAAAGGCAGTGTGGAGTGCGATTGAGATTGCGTCATCTGTGGATCTGTTGGGGAGGTATGCGAGTTGGAGTGGGGTATAGGGTATCCGGGAGGATGCTGTTGATGTGAGCCATGACCAGCCTTTCAAAGCACTTCATGGCTACCGACGTGAGTGGTACGGGGCGGTAATCATTTAGGCAGGTTACCTTCGCTTCCTTGGGTACAGGGACTATGGTGGTCTGCTTGAAACATATAGGTATTACCAGACTCGGTCAGGGAGAGGTTGAAAATGTCAGTGAAGACACTTGGTCCATGCATGCTTTGGGTACATGTCCTGGTAATCCGTCTGGCCCTGCGGCTTTGTGAATGCTGACCTGTTTAAAGGTCTTTCTCACACAAGACCTTGTGTGAGCAAGGTCTTGTGCATTATCACACAGTCGTCCAGAACAGCTGGTGCTCTCGTGCATGCTTCAGTTGCTTGCCTCGAAGTGAGCATAAAAAGCATGTGGCTCGTCTGGTAGGCTCGCGTTACTGGGCAGCTCGCGTCTGGGTTTCCCTTTGTATAAGTCAGACTCCTGCGTGTGTATGTGTGTTTTCATCTCTGCTGGTATGTGTTCCCGCATCTACAGGTGTGTATCAGTGTACAGTATGTCTGAGTGTACTGTAACTCGGTTGACTAGATACGGCTCTAGTCTGTGCACAGAACTATAACCTAAATGTGACTTCAATGAGCCAATTATGGACAGAAAAGTAGTTCAACTGCGTCTCTCGGGGGGGAGGGGTATTTTGGCTGTCTGTACAATATCTGGTCTGCTGCCACATAGGCTGAGGTCAGAGCATGATAGTCCCTAGAGGCTGTGGAATGCTCAAGTGTTCCAGTGTGTGTCGCTCCAGACTCCTCTTTTCCATAGGGAGGAGAGTGGGAGCAGAGAGGGACCAGAGGGCCCCCTCACCCTGGGCCTGACCAGCTGGACCTCCTAGGGATTGCAGCTGGAGCCTGAGAAAGGGCTCACCCACCAACTAGACCCAGGCCAAGCCCAATTGCACTCCTTACTTATTACTGTGCAGTGGTTGGTTTCAGGCTATGCGTCGCAAACTCTTACAACTTCCTCACTGCACATCAATGCAGCTGCTTTGTTTGTTTGGTTTGTTTCAGCAATGCTAGTTGTGTTGGACAAGCAAGCGATGCTTTTAGGGGAGTTGTTTGTTGAATGAGCCTTTGATTTTGTTTGAGTCTGTATTTAAAGAGGGAGTTTAGAGGGAGAGGTTAGGTGGTGTGGAGGGTGTCTATGCGTGTATAGGCTTGGCTGTGTATATTTGTAGATAGAGTGTGTGTGTTTGTGATTGCGGCAGGGGTCTCCCAGAACATGACCCTGCTGTGTGTGACTGTGTGAATAGAGCGGACCCCTGGCCTCTGGCTGCTGACATTGACTTCTCTGACTGGGAGTCACAGTGAGTGATTCACCAAACAAAGAGCTGAGATGGAAATCTGCAGAGGTAGCAGGTAGCGGCTCTGCTGATCCAGCAACAAGAATAAGACAGACTGGGTATGGAGCAGGGTTGCCTAAACAGACTCCATGGATTTTCAGTCTTTACAAGCCAGAATGTTGAATAATATGTTTACAATTAATTTACTGGTTGTCTGTGCTGTTGGTACTTTTGGGGGTAGGAGGTGGAGATCCACAGGAAACTGTTGTTTACCCGACCTTTTTGCGGCACCGGTAGGTTTTGCCACTTGTATTTTCAATCTCGACACATTGCACGTGATGCACAATATGTAAACAATAGCCGAACGTAGGTGACCGAAGCACGTTTCCTCGCAATCAGCTGGAAGTGTTTGCCATTCGGTCTGGGGTGCGGTTAGGCTCAGCCATATTGTGCAAGTGTTTGTCACCTGCAAATTGCATCAGCATTGAACATTTACAAAAAGGAAATACAAACCAATTGTCATGTGTGTTCCCTCTCCAGTCTCTAGGTCACCAGGCTGCTCGTTATGGCGCACACCTGTCACCATCGTTACGTGCACCTGCGCGTCATCAGACTCACCTGGACTCCATCACCTCCCTGATTACCTTCTCTATATATGTCACTCCCTTTGGTTCCTTCCCCAGGCCATTATTGTTTCTATTCCTGTGTCATGTCTGTGCGTTGTTCAGGTTTCTTATTGTGTGTTATGTTGTGTTTATTTATTAAAACACTCACTCCCTGAACTTGCTTCTTGACTCTCAGCGCACATCGTTAAAGAATAACTCCTCACCTAAAGGAAGCATCAGGGAGTGTATATATTTTTTGTGACAGGTGGAATAACGTTGGGTCCGGGAGCCGCTACAGGCTTTAATGCCTCAGCCAGATCGCCAGGCTCCCCTGCCTCAGCCGGTCTGTCATGTTCCTGCGTCCCAGCTGGCGACAGGTTCCCGCACATCTACAGGGGTGACCAGTCCGCTCCTGTTCCCCGGGATCGCCTTTTGGTTGGCGTCCTGCGGCTGGAGCCGCGCATCGGGGAGGGGGTACTGTCACGTGTGCTCTCTCTCCAGTCTCTAGGTCACCAGGCTGCTCGTTATGGCCCACACCTGTCACCATCATTACGCGCACATGCGTGTCATCAGACTCACCTGGACTCCATCACCTCCCTGATTACCTTCTCTATATATGTCACTCCCTTTGGTTCCTTCCCCAGGCGTTATTAATTCTGTTCCTGTGTCATGTCTGTGCGTTGTTCATGTTTCTTATTTTGTATTATGTTGTGTTTATTTATTAACACTCACTCCATGAACTTGCTTCCCAACTCTCAGCGCACATCGTTAAACCGATAAACAGACCAGTGTACTGAAGGTCAGGTTGATAATATTTTGCATTAGATTACCTCTGACATGGGGACAAAACCGGCGAACAACAGGTAAAGTAAGTTGAAATGTTTGTTCAACATTCTCTTGTAATGGGACTGTTCAGGAATGCTGAGCCTACATGTTAGAGACAAGTGTGTAAGTATTTCACTCTTGGATTCTGAAAGAGGCTAGGAGCAGGGCTCCCCAAAGCTCTCTGGCACCAGAGACAAGCCTCCAGAACACCAGGCTAAAAACACACTTCACATCTAATTACCCAGCACTGCTCTGACATCTGATAGCCCCAAACTAAACCACACCACTTACAGCAATGTGACCCGATTTAGGAAGGTGAGTGTTACAATCATTTTCCTACTTCACAGGAGAGACATTTGAAAGGGGAAAACATTTTTTATTTATTTTACATCTTCCCTCTGCGGTTCCCATCAGATAAGAAATGTACACTTTTTCCCAGCAAGATATGTTGTTTTGAATTTTATTGGCTTGGGAATTCCAGAGATTTATGAAAAAGGAACTGGCTGTGAGAAAAAGTCAGCTTTAATGATCCATGTCGTAATCAGTTTGGTTATCTATAAATAGATTTATGATGATTGACACATGATTTAATTGCATTAGAGAGAATGTTTTAAGTGTTTTAATTGAAAACTTAACATATCCCAGACAGCAGTCAAATGATGTTAGCTACTGACTCAGCTGCCATTCCTCCAGACCCTAGCTGTCCTTATGATGACAATCACAACATTGCCATCCTTCGTAATATATTAGATTTGATCAGGCAGTGTTGCTTGTGTTAAGAAACCAATAAATAGCCTGCTAAAGTCTAGGGGTCTTAGGCCTAGTTAACTGTTCGCTAACCTGATTTGATGTGTGCAAAATTGTGAGAAGTAAGCGTATGCAACCAGGTGTTGAGACAGCCACCCTACCTTAGGTCCAGACCTCTTGGTCGGCCAGTCCAAGCGGATTATTATTTGCTCAGATGGTGACGAAACCTAAATATGTACAAAAAGGAAAAAATATCAAAGGCATGCCCAAACTAAGGGCCTCATGACAGTGAGGATGGTTTATCTTTGTTTTTACGGGTCAGATCTTCAAGATATGAAGCCGTTTATGGAGCCAATTTCCTAATTGGTTTGAAAATACAACAGCCATTCTACAATAGCCTCCAGCGATTCATAAAACCTTATTGTAAATGTCAAGGCTTGTAACTGTACTGTGTAACCAGGCTGTGTTTTATGTGACCCATTTCACTGGTTCCATGCTTTTCTGTGGGCCCATGTAGGAGTTGATGGCATGGATAAAGGCCCTGGGGCATCTGGGTGGCACATGTACCTCCAGGTGTGCCTGTCTGCGGCCTGGTGTTGGATCGGTGTTGGCCCATCTGTGTTTATGAGAGTAGCACAGCATGACAGGCGATGGTTATTGTTGAAATAACAGTGCCCAGCACCCTGCAGCCAAACATCTGTTGGTGTCTATAAATGTGGCCTGTGCACATGTGTCAGTACTCTGTGGGTACAGAGGGCGTCATGCCACAGTGCTTGATGAAAAAGAGCTGCAGTGAGCACGGCGCTGCTCTGTTTATTGATGGAGGTGGACAGGGGCAGAAGAGAGGAGGACTGCAGGCGGAATTTGGTGTGAAAATAAACGGGTCTGGCTGCAGACAGTGGAGAGAACAATGGTGTGTCAGAGCTAGACCGGCCTGCTGGATGCCCTCTGTGTAAACACAGGCATTATCTTCATGAGCTCATTCTTTCCTATTAGACTGGACTAGAGCAGCTTTCACTGTTCCTACATAACATTACAGACTTAGCACCATACACAGCCACACCCGTGCTGTTGAGGAGAGCTAAGTTAACTGTTCCTACTGCCCCTTCTCACAGTTAGAATAATACTTACAGTACATCATATTTACACTATGCACAGTGGATGTGCTCAAACTAACACAACACAAAATGATGAAGAACTAAGTAATAATGTTTTGATGGTGTTAATATGGATTGTGAGTACTGGCGTGGGAGATATACATCTTTAATCATTTTGAGAAATGGTGATACAGTATTTCTGAAATCTCAACTTGTCACACTAGAACACTCTCCAGTGGTATTTGCCTACACACGTCATAACTTGGGCATTTTCTCATCAACCACATGGGTGATGTGGCCATCAGGAAAGACTTCATCAACACTGAATAGCCTCACATCAAATTTGTGTTTCTAAATGGGTCATTGAACCTAATAGTTTCCATATTGCATCAGGCCTAAAGAATTGTTTTCCATGGAGGAGATCCAAGAGATTAAGAAGTGATGTGAGTGAGCTGCTCTCAGTGGACTGTGTCTTACCAGACGGCCACCACAGTACTTACTTTGCATTGTTTTTGCCTTTGAATGTTTCACTTAAAAATAGTCACAGATGCTTAAAGGAAAGGGTGCACTTGAAAAGTGACGACTACCTAAAATAAGAAAGGTCTTATAACATCACTACCTACCGTATAGAATACTTTCTTTTGGATTCTAAAAGTAATCAATGCCTTATATCACAAACATAATTTCACATAACACATTCACCAGCAGTGATGTATCTGACAAAGTATGATTGGTTCAATGAGTTAGTTTGCTTGGATTTTGTGTCTGTTCTTGACCATGTCTATTCTTGAACTGAGGTATCAACAGTGATTTGAAAAGGATAAGGTGATTAACCTTGCTTTAACAGAAAAAAAACATTGTTGTGTTTGATTAGTTTACAGCTTACAAGATCTGACAATCATGTAATTATGCCATGACCTGACTTTACTTACTTGACAAGCAAACCCAGTCCTAGAACATTAACATCTATATGTTAACCCGTTTTATTATTTTGTCATGTTTTCATAATAACGGCAAACACATTTAAGATCCGTTAGAAGAAGCTGCTGAGCAGTGAGAACTCTTAAAGAGAAAACCGTTGAGAAGTGACATTTCTAACTGCTCATACCAACCTGGACAGACAGCAGGTCATGTTCGATTAGGCTGATCCTAACAGGGGTGTGATTGTGTCCAGTATCTATGCCACATGTGTATACACAAGTCCTCTAAAAGTTTCTGAAAGCCCTGTGTGTGTCTGTGCGTCACTGACTTAATGATACTACTTACTCTCTAATTCACACTCAGGTCAGTGTGCTTGTTTGAAAAAACAACATAGACATTGAGCCAACACAGAATCCGTTGTGTCACACAGTGTGGAAGTGGATACATTCACTGGCGTGTTTGAGCTTTTTTGCTTTTTTGATCTGATAAAAATTTTATTCAGTTGATCCTTTTATCCCATCAAACTCATTTAGCCTGTTTTCATAGCAGAAATGTGAAAAGTGTTACACATTTCAATGTATTATTTTCAATCCAATTCAACCTACAGCGTGTGGAGAGTTTTGGGGGTAGATAAAAACAGAGTGGATGGAAAATAAATATTGAAGAGGGAGGAGTGGAACTCCCTCACAGAAAGGACAGTGAAGGAGAGAGGGAACGACCAAAACAGGGCAGAGCCATACACATCTTTCCCCTCCAGTGGTTTTATTTGAGCCAATTGCGTCTCACAGGAAATGCCCTCCAATGTTTTAGCAAGTGGTCCTTCTAATAACAACAGCCTATTAATACGACACTGATACACTAAGTACTGCCAAGTAGCACCACCCTAATATCATCATTGGTCCTCATCATTGGTCCTCATCATTGGTCCTCGTCATTGGTCCTCAATGATCCCATAACCACTTCATTTTATCGCCACCATGAATCATTAATGATGCCTCCTCAGGTTGTTGACTATTTGAGTCTATTGCATTTCATGGTGACATGAATTATGCTGTGGCACAGTGACTCAAAATCCACAAGCAGCTGATCTGCCATATGACATGTGGTTACCAAAGAATGGGCATGACTGAGTTTTTCTAAGATGTCTAAAAGTTTAATCCCTTTGTCTCTTCATCAACAGAATGATGGTGATCTGTCAAATCACTTTCCCAGTTACACAAAGGATGCCTCAGTCTTAGAAGTGATTTGTTACTGGTGATAGCCCTGATATTGATGCGAGTGTTTCTATGTAGGCTATGTGTATCTTAGAGTCCCTGACCTGCTGTGGCGCTGTTTGTAATAAACATGGGCTGAGCAATAGTGATCTGAGCGGGGGGGGGCTTGATCGCCACGGCAACAGTGGCCAGGCCAGAGGAAGGGTGAGCGTGCGGTTGGCTGGGTGACCTCCTGTGCTGTCTCAGGCTGTGTGTTGCTTTAGTGGCCAGCAGAATGGAACCTTTAAATCCCAGTTAATCTGCACTGGGAATGGGAGAGGAAGGGAACAGCGGGAGCTGAGCTCTCTACTCCTATGCAACTATCAGATCATCAGTGTTGTGCTCTTCTGACTGCGGCCCACAGAGGCATTAACATCCTGTTTATACTAACAGAGTCAGAGCGAGAGAGGCTGCATGTGGGGAGAACAAGGGATGGGGGACCTGAGGGGGTAGAGGAGGAGAAAAAGAGGAAGATGGCGGGACGTGTGATGAAAAATCTCATCACATTTTATTTGTCACGTTTTGTAAACAGGTGTAGACTAACAATAAAATGCTTACTTGTGGTTAAAGACACAACAAATAGTGACATAAGGAATAAATACAGAGTGAGTAACGAATAACAATAATGACTCAAAATAATATGGCTATATACAGGGAGTACCAGTACCCAGTCGATGTGCAGGGGTATGAGGTAATTGTGGTAGCTATACACATATAGCTAGGGGTAAAGTAACTAGGCAAGAGGATAGATAATAGACAGTAGCAGCAGCGTATGTGTTGAGTGTGAAAGTGTGTGTGTCTGGTGTCAGTATGCATGTGTTAGTGTTATGTGTGTGTTTGGGCATACAGTGCCCCTTTACTCTTTCCACATTTTGTTAGGTTATGGTGCCAGGTTTCCTCCAGACGTGATGCTTGGCATTCAGGCCAAAGAGTTCAATCTTGATTTCATCAGACCAGAGAATCTTGTTCCTCATGGTCTTAGTCTTTAGGTGCCTTTTGGCAAACTCCAAGCGGGCTGTCATGTGCCTTTTACTGAAGAGCGGCTTCCGTTTGGCCACTCTACCATAAAGGCTCTTATCTTACCCTCATCTCAGCTCACTGGTCACCATAGCAACACCCACCCGTAGCACGCGCTCCAGCAGGTATATCTCACTGGTCATCCCCAAAGCCAACACCTCCTTTGGCTGCCTTTCCTTCCAGTTCTCTGCTGCCAACGACTGGAACGAATTGCAAAAATCACTGAAGTTGGAGACTTCACTAACTTTAAGCATCAGCTGTCAGAGCAGCTTACTGATCACTGCAGCAGTACACAGCCCATCTGTAAATAGCCCATCAAACCAACTACCTACCTCATCCCCATATTTGTTTTTGTTTTTCTGTTCTTTTGCACACCAGTATTTCTACTTGCACATCCTCATCTGCACATCTAAACTCAGCAAAAAAAGAAACGTCCTCTCACTGTGTTTATTTTCAGCAAACTTAAAATGTGTAAATATTTGTATGAACATAACAAGATTCAACAACTGAGACATAAACTGAACAAGTTCCACAGACATGTGACTAACAGAAATGGAATAATGTGTCCCTGAACAAAGGGGGGGGGGTCAAAATCAAAAGTAACAGTCAATATCTGGTGTGGCCACCAGCTGCATTAAGTACCGCAGTGCATCTCCTCCTCATGGACTGCACCAGATTTGCCAGTTCTTGCTGTGAGATGTTACCCCACTCTTCCACCAAGGCACCTGCAAGTTCCCAGACATTTCTGGGGGGAATGGCCCTAGCCCTCACCCTCTGATCCAACAGGTCCCAGACGTGCTCAATGGGATTGAGATCCGGGCTCTTCGCTGGCCATGGCGGAACACTGACATTCCTGTCTTGCAGGAAATCACTCACAGAACAAGCAGTATGGCTGGTGGCATGCTGGAGGGTCATGTCAGGATGAGTCTGCAGGAAGGGTACCACATGAGGGAGGAGGATGTCTTCCCTGTAACGCACAGCGTTGAGATTGCCTGCAATGACAACAAGCTCAGTCCGATGATGCTGTGACACACAGCCCCAGACCATGACAGACCCTCCTCCTCCAAATCGATCCCGCTCCAGAGTACAGGCCTAGGTGTAACGCTCATTCCTTCGACGATAAACGCAAATCCGACCATCACCCATGGTGAGACAAAACAGCGACTCGTCAGTGAAGAGCATTTTTTGCCAGTCCTGTCTGTTCCAGCGACGGTGGGTTTGTGCCCATAGGCGACGTTGTTGCCGGTGATGTCTGGTGAGGACCTGCCTTACAACAGGCCTACAAGCCCTCAGTCCAGCCTCTCTCAGCCTATTGCGGACAGTCTGAGCACTGATGGAAGGATTGTGTGTTCCTGGTGTAACTCAGGCAGTTGTTGTTGCCACCCTGTACCTGTCCCGCAGGTGTGATGTTAGGATGTACCGATCCTGTTGCAGGTCTTGTTACACGTGGTCTGCCACTGCGAGGACAATCAGCTGTCCATCCTGTCTCTCTGTAGCGCTGTCTTAGGTGTCTCACAGTACGGACATTGCAATTTATTGCCCTGGCCACATCTGCAGTCCTCATGCCTCCATGCAGCATGCCTAAGGCACGTTCACGCAGATGAGCAGGGACCCTGGGCATCTTTCTTTTTGTGTTTTTCAGAGTCAGTAGAAAGGCCTCTTTAGTGTCCTAAGTTTTCATAACTGTGACCTTAATTGCCTACCGCCTGTAAGCTGCTAGTTTCTTAACAACCATTCCACAAGTGCATGTTCATTAATTGTTTTTGGTTCATTGAACAAGCATGGGAATAGTGTTTAAGCCCTTTACAATGAAGATCTGTGAAGTTATTTGGATTTGAGTTTATCACTCCAGTGTTAATTGCTACATTGTAATTACTTCGCCACTATGGCCTATTTATTGCCTTACCTCCTTACTTCATTTGCACACACTGTATACAGATTTTTATATTATGTTATTGACTGTACGTTTGTTTATCCGATGTGTAACTCTGTGTTGTTGTTTTTGTCGCACTGCTTTGCTTTATCTTGGCCAGGTCGCAGTTGCAAATGAAAACTTATTCTCAACTGGCCTGCCTGGTTAAATAAAGGTGAAATATATATATATATATATATACTTTAAAAGGCCTGATTGGTGGAGTGCTGCAGAGATGGTTGTCCTTCTGGAAGGTTCTCCCATCTCCACAGAAGAACTCTAGAGCTCTGTCATAGTGACCATCGGCTTCTTCTCCTCCGATTGCTCAGTTTGGCCGGGTGGCCAGCTATAGGAAGAGTCTCGGTGGTTCCAATCTTCTTCCATTTAAGAATGATGGAGACCTTCATTGCTGCAGAAATGTTTTGGTACCCTTCCCAGATCTGTGCCTCGACACAATCCTGTCTCGGAGCTCTACTGACAATTCCTTCGACCTCATGGCTTTGTTTCTGCTCTGACATATACTCTCAACTGTGGGACCTTATATAGACAGGTGTGTGCCTTATCAAACCATGTCCAATCAATAGAATTTACCACAGGTGGACTCCAATCAAATTGTAGAAACATCTCAAGGATGATCAATGAAAACAGGATGCACCTGAGCTCAACTTCGAGTCTCATAGCAAAGGGTCTAAATACTTCTGTATTTGGGTGATTCTGCAACTTTGGCCGTGTAAAATGTCAGATTCTTTTTTTTATTGAAACACCATTTTACCAGCATTATAAGTGTCTTTTATTTGTCTAGACATAATATCGGATCATGTCTGCGATCATACTATTCAGGAATGTGTATATATATTTTTGTCATTTTTCTCAGACAGCCATAGACAAATGTCATTTACATCACGTCATTAAACATCAATTTTATTTGAAAATTAAATATCATGCAATTAATTTATAACCCATTACCTATACATTTGTACATTAACTTGCATTGAATATTATTTTAAATGATTAAGGTTTTCCTAATATTAATAATTAAACACAACGCCTGATTGTATAAACTTGCCTTTGTGACAGCTGAAAACATTTATCATAAGAAAATAAGATATTTCCACCCAAAATTTTAAAACAAAACAAATCAATCAATGTAAATTATACATAATATACTAATTTACCCAAAAAATATGGGTGTGGTGGAAACAATCTATGAATTGTTTTTATAATGAAAACAATATTTTATTGCAAACATTTTGAACAACAACCACTGTTAAACATTTAATTACTTTAAGACAAAGTAACGTTCCAAAAGTAGCCGATGGGCAGGGCTCAAGAAAGTAGGCCAGTGTTTTTGAGAGATGAGCCCAGATGGGGTAATCCGCATAAACCTTGCTCACTGAGCTCTTCTAACTGTACCATTTGTGGTACACCCAACACAGGTGTGGAGGGTCACCTGCTTGTGAGAATCACCAAAGTGAACTTCCTGGATTTCACTGATGTATTTACACAGGTAGTTCTCTCAGGGGCGTAACTTTGGTTTTAGAAGTGGTGATATCCTCTTTCTGCAGATTCTCTTTTAATTCTCTGTTTGGAGTATTGGTGTCGAATGTTGTACACGTGTTTCCCCAACTTATCTTTCAATCTTTTGGAGAAGTACTCCAGTAGAATATGCAGTTTTACTGTCAAATGTACAGTGAACTTCTCCATGTTTCCCTCTTTGTTTTTCCTTCTCTCTCTCTTCAGCTTTGTTTTTCCACTCAAACCACCATGTCTGCTCACCAGCATCAAAGGTAGATGTTTTAAGCTCTTTGGCTTGGCAAAGGGAGCACTCTGTTTACATGCACTCTTTCTTCAGGTTCTCACAGCACAAAGACTGAATAAGGTTCTCACTTTGTGATACTGTAGTTTGTCCACCATGAACTGGAGGTTGGCGTGGGTTTTGCAGAGGCATGTGTCCCTATCCTGGACTGTTGGCTTGACAACCCAAAAAGGACATATTTTGCAGAATTCATAGTAGGACATTTTAATCTCTGAATATTCACTCTTAAAATTCTGATAAAGGTTCTGAATTGTGCCATTCGAGAAGAGTTTCTGCTTTTCTTTCTTGTTCCTCGTTAGTGTGTCCTTTTTCCATGTTGTTGCTTTACTGTTGACATCACGTTCATCGAATCTAGTGATTTTCTCTTCTGTGGCTGTGCTAATTATGTTACATTGCTTTTTCCTGGAGTATTTAAGACTTGTTGGCCTGTTTTTATTTGCCCTCATTGCTTTTGCTGAAAATCAAATTCTCTGTTTGCGGCTTTGACCAGGCCATACTTTCTCAGGATGTTGCCTCTGAGCATTTTTGAAGCCACTTGTTTGTCCTTGGCACTGCGCATTTTTTTTTATACTTTTGCTTTAACTCTGCAATGATGGCATTTTGAAACAGTAAAATCCTTCTCAGGTTCTTCGGAGTTCCCTTCATTTGCTGCTGTCTTTGTCTTTGGGGAATCTTATCCCTCCATTTTCTTCGTCAGTTGATCATACCTTTTTTTTGTATTTCTCAGCTTTCCGTTAAGCTTTATCAAGTTTGCCATTTGTCATGCAAAGATCTCTATGTTTTTGAGAGACCTCTTCCAACCTTTTTCCTTACAGCAAGTATTTGTCTTCTCATTCCTGTTGTAGATGATGAGTAAGGGGTATCAGGGCGTGCATCAGGGGCAGGTAAGTCAGGGGCAGGTATGATGGCCTCATGTTATGGCTGCAAGTCATCTGGTGACTAAGGTGGTGTGTAGCCTGATAGGTTGGTCTCCATTGCAACTGTTCCTTTTAATGTCTGTCTTCTATTCCGTTGGTTGCATTTCCACTGCCATCTCTTGCTTCTTTGTTCTCGCTTTGTAATCTCAGAGATTTAACTTCTCCCTTCTCTTTTTTCTTCCAGTATCTCTCCCTGTCTATCAAAAAGAAAGGAGGACCAAGGCACTCTTCGTATAATTAATTTAAATGGCTGTTTTTTGTATGGCATGTTCAATGGAAACAAAGTTTAAAAATCTGACACATTTCGGCTGCATGGCCTTTGTCAGGGAGTACAAAGAAATGATAATACAATGTCCTGTTAAAAAGTGAAATACTGTAGATATGTTATCAAAAATTTCTAAAATCTGAATCATCAGCACACCTAGAAAGTTCTAACCTTAAATATGACTGGGCAAAGTGCCAAGAATAGGAAAGCAATCTATTCCACAGTACACTAGAACACAGCAAACATGGACAACAACAGTCTAAACATAGCTGAGGGCAATAGAGCAAAATGTCCACTAGATGACAGCAAATGGACCTATCACGACCCTCAGAAATCCATATCTTCATTTAAACCAGGGTACTTAGTGGCCTATAGTTTGTAAATCCAAAAACGTTCCCTTTGGTTTAACCCTTTTCTAATTGTGGCCGGAACATGATCAATACCCATAGCTTGTAGGGAGGCAGGGTTGCCATGGTGTAAGGACTTGTAGTGCCTTGCCATGGGGTAGTCTTCATTGCCTACCCGTATGGTGTACTTGTGTTCCGCTAAGCGGTCTTGAAGGCATCTCTTTGTCCATCCAATGTCCACAGTGCAACACCTTGCACAGTGGACATTCCAATCTGTAGATGACATGAGTGGTTTTGCAGTTAATGAAATGCTTGATGTGATACTCCATTTTAGAAGCTGTGTCAACAAAACACATTTTCTGTGCAATATTTCTGCAATGGTTGCACTGGTTGCATTTGAAAGGGCCCTTGGGTTTGTGGTCTAGCCACGTTTTTTGAGAGTCACCAGGAAGATAGCTGTGGACTAATTTGTCATTTAGGGTAGGACATCTCTTAAAGCCTATGACTGGTGGCTCTGGGAATTAAGCTACACGCAGTAGCGTATCGCTTTGGATAATTCCCCAATTATTTGTAATGATTCTTTTAATGTTCTCTGCTTCAGAGCTGTATTTTGTAACAAAGTACACTCTCTCTGATGTATCACGAGGCACTCACCTTCGCAAAAGGTTCTCTCTGTCAAGTTGTCCTGCCCTTATACCTGCATCTTTCAGGACTTGAGCGCTGTAGCCCCGATTCAAGAAGCGATTCTCCAATTCAGCAGATTTGACACTGTAGTCTGTTTCCTGATCGCAAATTCTGTGGACTCTTTGGAATTGGCCATATGGAATGTTCTCTTTTAGCCTTTTGAGGTCTTTTTGCAGATGTTCCTGGTATCATATAGGATCATTTTTTATTTTGTTTCTGTCTGTGAACTTTGTGCTGTTTTATGTGGCATCTTCCAAAAACAAAGAAAAATACTACTTAAGTGTTCAAATTGTGCACACCTTGGAGCATTTTCTAGATTAAAGGAATTTAAAAAATGATTAAATAAGTTAAAAAAGTTAAAAGTAGTAACATAATGGATTTTTGTCATTTCCAACACGTTCTGTCATTTCCTCCACAATTAAGTTTGTGATGGAAATGACTGTGATGGAAATTATGCTTCTACTGTTTTTGGTGAAAAATGACAGACTGCTTAGCATGCTTTGGCTAGTATTACAGCTAGCATATAGTTTACACTAAATACATAAAATATATATATATATATTTATAATTCTACCACAAATTAAAGAATTTATAGCCTGTTTGGAAATGACTGACAATAAAAATATTCTCTACACAAGCAATATTTACCTAGATTTTTCTTCATCTTCTGGACATCACTTCTGGAATGACTGTCTGCTGCAGCCATGTGCTTCAGTGTCACAATAAGTTTCCATGGTAGCTAAGTTAACATTCTCTTGACAAAACTTTATTAATGAGGAATTTGCCCTCAGTGGTGGAAATGACACCACTACCAAAGGACAGATATTTTTTGTGTAAATAACAGCATAAAGGGCATACTCAATAATTGACTCTTTCTCTAGAATATAACATTACATATTGTGTAATTATTAATGTTTTCTTATAGAAAAACCTAGTAGAAGCTCAAAAGACTGAGTCAGGGACAAGGGCAAAAAATAAATGTAGGTTTAAAATGCATCTGAAAAGTAGCTAAAATACTTGATAGAGAGAAGCTTAAAACATCTAGGGTGATTGTAGTGTGAACTTAACATATATAGAATAAAAACCATTTTTTTTTTTTATAAAATCCCCAAAATTGACCCTGAGGACATAGAAGTTCCCGTAGTTGCAGAATCACGGGGTCCAGGGGTCTAAATACTCTCCGAAGGCACTGTATATAGTGTGTGTGTGTTGGGTTGACAGTGTAAGTGTGTGGGAGTATGTGCATAGAGTCAGTGCAAGAGAGTAATTGCAGTCTTGTTTAGCAGTCTTATGGCTTGGGGGTAGAAGCTGTTCAGGGTCCTACTGGTTCCAGACTTTCTGCATCAGTACCGCTTGCCGTGTCGTAACAGAGAGAACAGTCTATGACTTGGGTGGCTGGAGTCTTTGACAATTCTTTGGGCCTTCCTTTGACACCGCCTGGTATAGAGCTCCTGAATGGCAGGGACCTCGGCCCCAGTGATGTACTAGGCCGTACACACTACCCTCTGTAGCACCTTGCAGTTGCCGTATCAAGCGGCAGTGCTTGACTTGGGCCGGGAGATGTCCGGAACACCGTACCGGCACTTCTAATTTTGGTGCAATTGCCCCCTGCTCCTCTATAAAAACAAAATAGCCTATTGCTGGCCCAGGTTCACACACCGAGGCAAAAAAAAAGATTGATCAAAGCGGAATGAAGGAAGGATCTTCATAAAATAGCAATGTAGAGTGGGCATTCCTTTTCTGATACCGCTTAGTTCAAGTTTATTTGCCGCTAGTCTGTGAATCTGTGAGTGACAGTAGGCTGTTTGAGATTGCGCAGATTGAAAATGTGCCAGCCTGAATGGCATGATACGCTGTTCCAAGTTGTCAAATGAGGGTTTGTAAGGAAATGAAAAGTAATGGAAATTAGTTTCATAATTGTTGTTAATGTAATTTATGAAAGCACGCTTTTAAATATGATCAATCAATTAAAAAACAACTTATCAGCCATTATCAGAATGACCCTTCAGTAAATGACTGTGGTGCTGCGTGTGTACCAGTACGAGTGGGCTGTTGCCCGAGGAGAGAGAGTGCAACATTTCAGCAGCAGGTATAGAATAATGACAGACAGACTAAATATATTACCAATTAAAAACATAACTTGTAGCAGTTATCTCACTAGTTAATTATAGCTAGCAAAGCATTCATTTCATTGTTGCCTTTCCACCCTTCACTGTAGAGCCTAAATAAATCTGCACCATTGGAAATCTGGGATTCCCCTCTATTAAACAGTAGTCATGTAATTGTGACAATGTAAAACAAAAAAATCTAAGAATAGCCTAATTGACAAATAACTTGCTGGCCATAGATCTCCCCTGAAACATGAATGTTTTAGCCATATATATACACATGTCTAGTTAGATACCTTGCTTTGAAATAACCTACTTTATCCATTTCATCCCTGATTTATTGAATGAGGGAATCATTTTAAAAAGAAAAACTATTTGGTTGTAATGTTGAAAAAGCCTGCACACCCAGGAGCTCACATGTTGGCATGTGACTAACAGTGCAGTTCTATGTGGGGGGCTAAGTGCCTTGATCAAGGGCACAACGGCAGGAGGTGTTAGGTCTACATGGGATCAGACACAGCAGCTTTCCAGTGTCAATACTGCTCACCTTTTCATGTTGGCTATTGTAATAGTCATGAAAATGTTGTTAAATGTCATGGAGAGTAACCGTGAATAATCAGAGGTCTCTATAGTATAATGTGAATTTAGGTGAACATAGTCTAATGGACCGACTTGGAAAAAGACAGCTCCTGTACTTCCATCCCAAGTCAAGCACTGCCAAGCAGTGATGCAGCTAGTCAAGATGCTCTCAATGGTGCCGCTGTAGAATGACTTTTGGGATAAAGAAACAAAGAGAGATGAGGTAGCACTATTCTTCATACAAGTAGTGTATGAAAGAGTTAAAAAGTTATAGATGAAAATGAGTGAACATGTATTTGTTTGTTTTGAGTGGGAAGTGATAAAATGTCTGAAAGACATTATGGGAGAACACATGCAGGAGCTGTGACGTTGAGAGGGCTCGTACAAATGGGCATGCAAAGCAGACAGGCAGATTGTACTAACAATCAAAGTCTCTGAAAGATGTCGGTCTGCAATTTTCACACAGCCTAGATGGATTTTAGGGTTATTGTGTCAACTTGTTGTTCGATCTTACACCTTTGCCATTGAAGAACTGAATTAAGTTGCCCCCTTGTGGGGTGATATGGCCATTCACATTATCTGCCTGCCGCAGGATTGCTAAACCCCAAATGCCTTTTTCTTTAAGCCAGAATGCAAGTCAAACAGTAATAGGTTTCACACTCTAGTTGTTGTAAAGTGGATGAGGAAGTAGACAGGGTGAATAATAATTTCCATGACGATCAATCAGAAAATATCAATCAGTTCAGAATCCAAGTTTCACATTTAGGAGTGAAATATGTTCCAATAGAGATGACATCTGACGGCTTGGTTTTGTGGAGATTTAACTAATTCCCAAACGCAAACTCCCAGACTGTGACTATACAAACAGACTGTGTTTAAATCACATGTTGACAGATCACACTATAGTCTGCCAGAAGATAAAGCTTCATGTGATGACTGGAGGTCTGGATGAAACCTCATGGTCTAAAACCACTGTATGCTGCATGGGCCATGGTATAGTGGTGCCACATTTTGTTTTGTCTCATTGATCCATAACCTTTAATCCATTTACCCATACAGAAAACAGAACATGCAGAACTGGGACCCAAATTATGTCATCTTTTTTTTCCAACACAACATTCTCCTGTTTGGGAACTCGTTTAATAATTATAGCATACATTAAATAACTAATTACATGATTTAGAGCTGCTTGAAGCCCCTTCAGATTAGACACAGGGTCTTGATAACACTGCATAGTTACAGTAACAGTTCATTGAGGATGTTGGGATGGTGGTTGTCTAGATACTCAGAATGGTGACAGCACGCTCATCACCCTGCTGCGGTGGAGAACCCAGGTCTTCTGAAAAACATGTTCTCTGAGGGGAAGTGAAAGAGAAATTATGAGTGTTAGCCACCACAGTCAGGGCTGACTAATGAAACTGGATAAAGGAGTAGCTAATACCAATCAGTTATAGTCTCAATCTACAGTATAAGATGTAGGTCTAAGGTTAGCTTGTTGGTAGAATGATAAGTGCAGTCATAATCAGGGTCTGATATGTCACACAAAGGGACATTACACTACTTGATACACACTCTGATTTACCTGGGAAATATGAGTGAGGGTCAGCTCGTCATGGTCAGCTGAGAGCTTGATTTGGCCGTTAAGTGGTTGCCATGATGACTCATAGACGTAAATCTGGAGGGCAAAGTCAGGGGGCTCAGGAGAGAGGACCACCATCGGTCTGGCTGCAGTACACAGCAGGGCCTGGAACATAGTGAGTGACGTTCAACTGTGTTCACACACACACACACACACACACACACACTACTCACTGTGAAGTCCAAGTCTGACACTGGTCTGCCTCCTTTGTTGGCGTGGCTCTTCTTGTCCTTGCAGCGTTTGTTCTGGAACCACACCCTGATGACCCGCTTATTTAGGCCAGTCAGCTGACTCAGCTGGAGCTTGACCGCTGCGTCGGGCCGGGGGGTCTGGGAGTAGCAGGTGCACAAGGCTTTCAGCTGGGTGTCGCTGAGGACGGTACGCACCCGCACCCCTCTACTCCTACCCTTGTCCAACCACCTTCTGTCCCAAACTCCTCCTCTTCTCCCTGACCCTGACATAGGTGAGAATGATTCAACTTAACTTAAGGAACATTAAACTTACCGATTACAGGGAAAGATGAGACAGACCTTTGAGACAGTTTCATAATTATCATTAACTCTAAAGGAACAAATTCTCAATATTGTATTATGCATATAAACTTCACAGACCTTTTCTTTTCTTTAGTGTGTCTGCTTTTTGGATCTGTTGCTCTGGCATCGTGTGCTCTGCCTGGCAGCATGGTCCTCCTGGTCCCAGGGTGAAGCTATCCCCAGGCATGAGTAATGCACCACAGAGCGAGCAGTGCAGACAGTCAGGGTGATAGTTCTGTCTTCCTGCCCTCACAACCAGGTCAGAAGACAGTACTGCCTCCCCGCAGCCTCCACACTTCTCTGCAAATAGTCTAACACACACACACACAAAACCAAAACAAAGACATTCACATGGTTAAAAACTACAAAACTAAAGGTTGGAAGCTGTTCACACACACACAAACACACACACAGCATCAACAAACACATTCAAAGAGTTAAAAAATACAAACATAATATACACACAAAGTTGACCTTACAATGTTCATCTTTATCGTTACAACTTCTCTACTGTCCCACCAAACCTTCTGACTCACCGTGCATAATCTGTCCTACACAAGGTCCTCCCGTCCCTCAGGAAGCAGCTGACACTCTCTCCCAGGGGACAGTGGCACTCGTCACAGTACAGGCACCTTGTGTGCCACTGCTGGTTTGACCCTACCCGTAGCACAACAGGGTCTCTGATAGACTCTCCACAGCCAGCGCAGGGCCATACCGCCCCCTGTGGACATGACTCCTCATTGCACCCTGGCCCCACTGGAATTACAGGTAATACTGTACTGAAAATTACCTTTCCATGACATCAACATAAACATTGTGAGGTTTTAGTCTTTCTTACAGCATGTTCATGATAAGTGACTTATATCTTTTTTCATAATCAACAGTAATCAAGAAGAAGTCAATGAGGGAACATTAAACGTTTAATCTTTACATTTCTCAGCAAAAACTTTCTCATCTCGCTGGTGTGTTTAGGTTACAGGTTTTATCTAGTAACATTATTTGTATCATAAAACCAATTATAGTAATCAAACCTTTAACCTCAACCATAAGACAATGATTATATTAAAACATAATTATGTATACATCATACAATATAAACCTGTGCACTTTTTATAATTATGTAAATTACAACACGTTTATCAAACTCACATTTGCTGGTATTACTGTGGTCCTCCAAGGTTTCCTCCGGTAACATCAGGGTGTATTCTGACAAGACATCAACTGTCCCCAGTGAGTGGAATTCTGTCAGAGCTGGATTCAGTAGGCTCTCTCCTGACAATGGTCCGTCACAAAGCATGGCTCTGCACAAGTGTCTTGGAGCAACACTCAACACTCTCAATTTTATAGAGATGTGCAATGCCCCCACAACCACCACATGTTGGCAAACACACACACACACACACACACACACATACTTACTCTTCAAAGCAATCTATTAAATTAACTCTCAACGAACACTCCTCCTCCCTATTAGCAAAACAATGCAACAGTTCCCTTCCCTTGGGTTATTAAAATCAGACCTAATTTGCGCTGGGCTCTGAGTAGAGGAGGCTGGTGGGCACAGATGGGCTGAGATGGGGGAGGGAAGGATGGGGGCATCCATACCACAGATAACATTGACACCAGTGCCAGCCTGTGCACTGATGAAGGTCTTTATTTTTTCCCCTATTAATTAACTTTTGCTTGATCATTATGATTTTGCCACCTGGATTTGCACCTTAACTAAAATGTATACTTTTCTTTTTCAATATAAGTGTTGATTTTTTTAAATAAGGCTCACTGAAACTTTACTCTCATCAGGGGCAGAAGTTTTCCAGGTGTGTTTTCTGGCCATTTGACCTGTCTGGGTAAATCCCTACAGGAATGTACAGTATATAGCCTGTCAACGTCTGTGTCCTACCAAGCAAGCACCATTCAGTGGTGCAGTAGTTACACTGTCACACAGTCCTTCAGATGGGATTCTGCTCTCAGAGTTAATAGCCCCCCTCTGCTGTTGCACCTCTGCTGTGCTACTGCAGGCATGGTCTCTATTGTTAGGGCAGTGCTTTGTCCTTGGATCCTCCCACTCGTAATGAATCTGTCCCCATAGGTCAGGACCACTAAACTTGTTGCTGGTGTCTGTGGGCAATTTCCCTCCCAATTTGAGTCAACACATACACACGTAACACACCCCCAACAGTTGTGCATCTGCACCAAAAAACGAAATTGATCCCGACAGCTTGTCTCACACACACACACACACACACAAAGCAAAGGAACCCTCTCCATGTCCCACCCTGTAACTCTTAAAGTTATTTTACCAGGAGCAATTAAAAGCATCCAGGGCGTGTGTAAGGGAGGAGCTGCCTCTTGATGAATACTCTACATACTGTACTGATCAAGCCCTGGGACACGCCCACTAATTTACACAGCCAGGCTGCCACCAGCGCCATCCCTAACCTGGGCCTCCCCTTTCCCCACACTCTGGCTAATGGAAACACGGAGCAGCGGAATGAAGTGGCCAGCTCTTTTAATTTGCCAGCCGTATAAAATAACAGAATTAGGTATGTATATTAATCAAGTCAGAAGACATTTGGCCGTGTCTCTGTTCCTCCTCCTTCATCTCCTCCTGTGTCCTGCTCATTACTAATGAAAGTAATCTACAGGGGCAATGAGACTGAGTGGAAGGGAGGGAAGAGGGACCACATATACTTGTTGTGATTTACACACGTTTGTATACATGGCAATTTGGCAGAGCTGTGTAATCTGTAGGTGTCCTGTACAGAACAAAGAAATGAATGAGAAACATGCAAATCTCTCACTCCTTCTGATTAATTAACCCTTTCTGTTGTTGGCTGGATTAATTGGACCGGCTATGTGTAAACGTGTGTGTGTGTGTGTCACTGTGACCATGTTCTATGGGCAATATAGTATCAGCAGCCCTATATTGCCCTAAAAAGGCAAAACGCAGTAACTTCGAATGTGGTCAAAAATCTTTGATCTGTTGTAATGGCCAGGTATATTATCTGATGAATGTGGTATTTTGTTTCCTGACACAAGAACAAGCCAGTTGATCAGAATATATCATGGAGTATCATGGGTCCGGTACTGTTCGGTTTATATTTGTTACCTCTTGGCACCATCATCAGAAAGCACAGCATTATTTTAACTGCTACGTAGACCATACACAAATGTACATTTCTGTGTCACCAGAGTATTTTAGCTCCACGGATAAATTATAAGATTGTATTAGTGATTTCAATACTTGGATGGCTCACAACTTCCTCCAGCTAAATCAAGACAAGACAGAGGTACTTATTGTTGGAGTCAAAGCACAGAGAAAGAATCTAGCCGCACATTTTGATTCACGGGCAATAAAGATAAAACACCAGGTAAAAAACATAGTTGTTATTTTAGATTCTGAACTCAATTTCGAATCACACATTAGGAATGTAACCAAAATATATTTTTACCACCTGAGGAAAATTGCGAAGGTGCGGGTGTTTCTCTCTCAGGCTGATACAGAGAGACTCAACCATGCTTTTATTACAAGCAGGCTTGACTACTGCAATACTCTCCTGTCTGGTCTACCCAAGAAAGCCATTGGTCAACTGCAAAGCATACAGAATGCTGCAGCACGAAGACCAAACAGAGAAAACACATTACATCAGTTTTAAGGTCTCTGCACTGGCTGCCTGTGAGTTTTAGAATACATTTTAAGATTGGTTTTTAAATCAATCCACGATTGTGCACCCCAATACATATCAGACATGCTTTTAAGTTATGTACCCAGTAGGTCCCTCAGGTCCTCTGGCACTGGCCTTTTAACTATCCCAAAGCCTAGGACCAAGAGGCATGGAGAGACAGCCTTTTAGTTACCAAGCCACCAGCCTCTGTAATAGCCTGCCAGAGAACCTGAAAGGGGCCGAAACTGTGGACATTTTTAAAAAAGATCTTAAAACACTCATTTTTAGCTTTGCTTTTCCTTAGGGTGCCTTTTAGTAGTTCTGTTTTTTATTGTTATTCTTTTGTTTATTTGATGAGTAGTAAATGTTTCATTTTATTGTTTTTTTCCTGTGAAGCACATTGTGTTGCATTCCATATCTAAAATGTGCTGTATAAATAAAGCTTGATCCATTCTGATTTGATGAAAAATTGCTGTCTGTCTAGACCGAACAATATTTTGAAGTCCAATTTTGCAGTAAAAGAAAAACTGTAGTTACTGCGTTTTGCCTTTGTTGACCATTTTAACCTATCATGTCAGCACTTGTCACAGTGACAAAGGACAGCACGTGGCCCTACACCATATAAGCACACACACACACACACACACACACACACAAATACAGATTCATCACAGCCCTACACAGCACGCTTACATAGAGGACATCAGGGTACCTTATACTAGAGGCATTCAAAGAATGGCTGTCACAGAGTGCAAGACAATTTACTAAGTTATGATTGAAATGATAGAGTTATTACAGTACATGAAGAAAAACCTTGTCTCCTCCTTATCAACTGAATTCGTATCATACCTGCTGGAACTTTGACCACACAAGGAAATTGAAGGAAAACAAAGAAGAGACAAAACGACAATACATGCTCATGGACACCTTTATTTCTCTTTGAAATCCCTTCCTTTCTCCCCCATTGCTCGTTGTTTAGTTTTGCCCCTTTACAGAGCATGTACAACACACTGTTACCTCAGCATATTTCTCTTCAGGTTGCCTCTCTATTTTTGGCATGTAGCAAAGGTTTTGCCTGTTCATTTTTGACTTGCTGATTCCTGTCTGATCCCGACTGGTCATAGTAAGTTGGCACTTTGTGATAGGCTCTTCCTCCTTCCATTTATTATTGTTTGACGTAGTCTACTTTCAGCCTTGTCTTCCAGTTACTGTTGGCTCATCTTATTTAGTTGACTATGTCATTCTATATATACCACAATGCAGTTCTCACTTTCTCAGTTTGTGTAGTGTCACCATTTAGGACTTATAAAAGGGTCATATTGCTATGTCATACATTCGCATACATGTATTTGTCTTTCTCTATCTCATGGAAGCACTAGGGACTGGGGAAGCCCTCATATTCCCTCATACCTTTATCAGTTCTGACCATTTCTGCCCCCTCCCTAACATACAGTATCCATCTCCCATCCAATGAGATCAAGGCAGTGACTATGTAACATTGGGTCACACACTCTAGGAAACATTTATGTGGGAGTCAAACAAAGTGTTATGCTATCTAGAGTGACCATGATGTTCCTTGTATCTTATCTGCCAAAGTAAGGTACAGCCTACTGGAGCCTACTCACATGGGTAGACCATAATTCTTTACTAAACTAGATGACTGTCAATTCAATTATTGGGAAAATATAGCCCATGATAATCAGATTGGCTACATTGGCTATTCAGGGTCATAGGTGAACAAACATGTGATATCAATTTCGAAGGACTACTTTACAAACATCTGAACTGCAATCATTGTGCTTTGTTCGTTATTTTCAGCAAGAGGGATGTCAAGTTTGTTAACGATTGTAACAATACGAGACGTCTGTGTGAATAGTACACGGGGTACTGTCTCATTTCTTATTTTTTTCATGTAGTTTACTGTCATCGTGGTTGGTGAAACGTTGCAGCAATAAAACAGGGCTGCTGTTGCTGAGGCTCGGCGGCTGGCTGTACATAGGCTAGACTAGAGCCATAGCTCTACAACATCCGGGCATTCCTCAGCCTGCGCAGAAACGGAATGGCGGAGGTAAGTGAGCAAAAAGGCTTGGGGAGGAACATGAGGACTAATGATTTTGAAGCAGCTCTGCATTTGAGAGCCTCTGTCATCCTAGACGGCATATATCGACGTTGGCAATCGTATCAACGGGTTACGCAGGGTTGTGAGTTAGCTAGCCACGGGTTGATAACTAACGAAGTAAAATGGGGGTATTTTGTCCGTCTCGCCTCTCCGCGTTCTTCGCGTTAAAAAACCATTCCCAATTTGCCAGATCGTGCGCTATAGAAAACAATGGGAGACCGGCTAGACCGTGGTGCTGAAGAAGTGGTCCAGGTGTGCTCCGTTATAGCAAGGCATTTTGACAGCAAACTTTGAGAGAAGTCCGACTTATTTCAGATACTCTCACGGTGTCTTTTCGAGTGAAAACGCAACCTCCAGAACTATTTCCTCTCTCGGTCATTCGTGTGTCAGAGGAAGGAACGTTCAGCACCAAGTTACAGGAAAGCGCCCTGGCCCTGGTCAACGCGTCCTAAAGTGGAGTGGACCAAGCTTTACAAAGTGGCCATTAACGTAGGGCTACCAGGCGGTCACTAATGTATTGTTTGTGAGAGTATCTGCCCAAGAGTTTTAAGTAGACCACTGCTCTATTTGCTTAAGGTCAAAAGTAACTCTTGAAAGTTGCTGTAGCCCTGAACTAGCTCACCTGATTGACCAAGTCAAAGTCTTGATGACTAGTTGACAAGTTGAATCAGGTGTGCTAGCTTTGGAATAGATCAAATACATTGTGGAATGGCTGGGGATCCTCCAGGAGATGTTTGAGAACCACTGTCATAGGTCAACTCGTCCTATCTTCATGGATTGTCTTTTTGGCCAAACAGTCACATTTTTGAAATACCATTAGTTTCCACTGTTGGATAAACTTTGACCGTTCTTTAATTCACGAGTGGCTGTAAGGCAAGTAGAAAAACTGGTAAACACTTTACTTAATATGACAGTTGGGCCTATGCATTATTATAAACTGGGTGGTTCGAGCCCTGAATGCTGATTGGCTGACAACCATGGTATATCAGACCATATACCACAGGTATGACCAAACATGCATTTTTACTGCTCTAATTACGCTGGTAACCAGTTTATAATAGCAATAAGGCACCTCTGGGGTTTTTGGTATATGGCCAATATACCACGGCTAAGGGCTGTGTCCAGGCACTCTGCAATGCTTTGTGCATAAGAACAGCCCTTAACCGTGGTATATTGGCCATATACCACACCCCCTCCATGCTTTATTGCTTAATTATAAACTGGGTTGTTAGAGCCCTGAATGCTGATTTGGCTGACAGCTGTGGAATACCACGGGTATGACAACATTTCTTTTTACTGCTCTAATTACATTGGTAATCAGTTTATAATAGCAATAAGTCACGTCAGGGGTTTGTGTTATATGGCCAAACCCTGCGTTGCGTTGTGCATAAGAACAGCCCTTAGCCGTGGTATATAGACCATATACCACACCCCCCCCCGGGAACTTATTGCTTTATTATAGCGCTATAATTGCATTTGAGGACTTGTCGTGAGCAAGTATGACAGGTCTTGTCTTATTATCATCTCATAATGATCCTGACTAAATAAAAGTCATTTCGAGTTGATAATTTGCTACATTAAGACATACCATTATAATCAGACATGCTTCAAATCAAAGTTTATTTGTCACGTGCGCCGAATACAACAGGTGTAGACCTTACAGTGAAATGCTTACTTACAGGCTCTAACCAATAGTGCAAAAAAGGTATTAGGTGAACAATAGGTGAGAAATAATCAAACAACAGTAAAAAAGACAGTGAAAAATAACAGTAGCGAGGCTATAAAAGTAGCGAGGCTACATACAGATACCGGTTAGTCAGGCAGATTGACATAAGAAACAAGTAAGAAAGCATAATATCTGTGGGCATTATACCTGTACTGTTGCTCCTCAGACTGTCCAGCTGTCCACTGTAGAGCTAGTCATCAGCTCTCAAGTTTAGTTGAAAAAGGGCGGTTCAGAAGAAGCCAAGAGTCAGCTGATCTATAATGGGATGAACAGGCACCTCTTGATCCTCCACGATGGTAACCCTCCGTGTGTGTGTGTGTGTGTGTTTGTGTGTGTGTGTGTGTGTCTTAGCTGGTTCGATGGGCTCTAGAGATCACAGACGCAGCCTAGTGGAGATCCTGAGGCAGGGCTATGAGGGGCCGGAGGAGGAGTCCAGGGCCCTAGTGGAACTGGAGAAGAGCCTAGGGGCCTCCCAATGAAGATGGCAGCACGCCCCCATACTGTGAGTACAGCTCCTCTGGCATAAGGGGCTTCATTTATCAACCGTGTATAAAATTCTTACTACTGTAAATTCTGGCGTACGTAGAGATTCTAGGATTTGCATGCACAACAAACTGATCAAACTGTCACACGCAACATATATGCATGTTTTCATTGATAAATCAGAGCCATACTATGTTTACTAACCCGCCTGGAAAACATCCTCAATTCACATTTTATGGTAACAAAAGCACCCTCATTTGCTATAGGATTTGGAGATGTTGGAATTGGGCCATGATAAAATAAAGCGCAATGGCAAATATTATTACATTTCTGTAGAGATGTGGGCAAAATGTTTTATCTTTTGCAGTGATTTTTTCAAACTAAAAATGCATGCTGCCTATAGCGAGTGCCAAACACTGGCCACGCATTCTGCAAGATTGATTGTCCTTTCAAACAATTAAAAAGTAAATGCTACAGCCCACACTTCAATGCAAAATACGAATTGTTCAATATTTTGTTTATCAAAAGATGATTTTGCTTCCTTGTTATAGGCTCAGAGATTAAATGGGCTATGTTGTGCTCCTATCTCACAACAATGCTGTAGCCTACACATACTTTCAAATGTTTTAAATAGGCTACCAGTCTATTTACTTTAGAGCATGCTTAGCTATAGTAGTGAATGAACGATTAATAAATGGTAGCCTAATATTTGTTGTTTAGCGGAAATAAATCATGTCAGAAGAGGAGAGATGTCCTGCAATATGATTATGATTTAGGCCTATATAATAAAAATAAAACAACATATGTGACCGACCAGCTCGATTCGGTCTTATGTAGCAAAATTTGAAATTGTGTTTTTTTACATTGGATAAAAGTAAAGACTCAGATCTAGAAAATGGTATATCATAGACTACAGTTGAGGAACAATGGGAAAGTAATTCTGCTTTGAAAGTTGATCAACTTTGCTCTTTGCTTGACATCGTAACCTCACTTTTGAGAAAATGTCCCTTGAATGATTTGGTACACCTACTGGAGAGCCCTGCTTTGTCTACACCCATTCAGCATTGTTCACACCCTCTTAAGCCTTAGCCCAAACCATCTCTTTAACTTCTTAGGGATCAGCAAGGTGATTTTGTGCGCTAGCGCCCCACTTCCGACACTACCAGGTGAAAAGCAAGACAAAATCCAAAAGTTGAATTATTAAAAATGCACCAATATACAAGTGTTTCATACTCATCAAAAGCTCTGCTTTATCACAGCGTTGTCGGATTTCAAAAAGGCTTTACGGCGAAAGCACTACATTTGATTGTTTGAGGGTAGCACCTTCAATATTTTCCATAACCATGAAATCTTTAGCCAGCGCGGTCGATAGAAAATGCATTTCACAGGGAAAACCTGTGCCTTACCTTTTGTAGAACTTATGCAGAGGGCTTCCTAAGTGTCCAACGAAGACAATCCATGGGTATTTGGTTAGAAAAAGTAATTTATTATATCCTTAAATCTCTGTTTGGTTGGCACCTTGTGTTCAGAAAATCCAACGTGAAGTGAACGCGTTCATTTAAACTTACCCTCAACAAAACAAAAACCAATTAAAATGCAACCTTAGCTTATCTTTTATGAATAAAAGTGATAATCTTTCACTTGGATGGTCACCTAAACGTTATATAAGTCAAATAAAGTGGACCGCTCAGCCAAACGTGCGCCCAAAAACGTGCAACTGAAAAATAGCTCCCCTGACTAAAACGACTACCGAATGAACACAATGGTTCCGATTGCCTATAAACTTTACCTATACCTTACTGACATCCAGTGGAAGCAATAGGTACCACATTCAGTCTCCTGGTATAAATACTTTTCAATAGGCAGTCTCTCTAAGTGAGTCATAAGCCACCAGAATGCAATTTCCGGATGGAAAATTCTCAGGTTTTTGCCTGCCAAATGAGTTCTATTACACTCACAGACAAAATGTTAACACTTTTGTAAACCTCAGAGTGTTTCCTATCCAATACTAATTATGTGCATATCCTATCTTCTGAGCCTGAGTGGAAAGCATTTTACTTTAGGCACGCCAGACTCTCCAAAACCGACCCCTCAGCTGCTGATCCCCAACAAGTTAAGGATACACATGAGGCCATATGCTAAACAGAGGGAGTACGACGGTAGTGTACTAAACAACCAAAGATTTCAAGTTTTTGCAGGGACATCATGAACATTCTATTGTTGTACAACATCAAACTTGTCATTATGAAAAAGTATAAACACAAAAACGACAGGCTGCATGACATCAGCAGCCTGGTTGTTCAAAATAGCATAACTGGTGTATGTTAACACCAATAAACCTATCCGTTTAAAAATGTATTTAGTACATGTCAATCTAGCAAACCAGGCAACTACAAGCAACTTTCTAAACAATGTTTTGGTTCGTTTCTAGCTTGTTAGCTAGCTAGTTATCTGGCTAGAGCCAGTTCAAATAATGACCATATCATATAGCTGACAACGTCTTAAATTTAGATCATTTGTATTCATTATTACAGAAAAATAAACTCACAACAATATAATTATTTACAAGTTAACGGTGAGCTAATTACAGAAAATAGCTTAGGGTTGTTAGTGTGACGAAATAAAAGCAGGGCATTCTACCGGAGAATTTTAGAACTTGGACACTGTCTCGTTGGCCTAACGTTATATCCCAATTTGACTTTGGTGCAGGTCATGTTGTTCTTCACATTACTGTCTCTGGTAAACACACACTGTCAAATAAAATTTATTAAGTTTATTTGCCACATGCACAGGATACAGAAGGTGTAAATGGTACAATTTACCATGATCCCAATTCATAGCGTTACTACCCTGAATGAATCTGCAGGTAGATAAAACGAACTAACTAGGTTCAATGTTAGCTAGCTAGCTAACATTAGGCTATAACTAGCAATGCAAATGGCTCTGACATACAAATAATATTACTACACAGATCATACACGTAACGTTAGCTAGCTAACAGTACGCTTTACCTTACAATGAAAACAACTTTCTGACAAATTAGAAATGCAAAATATCTGAAAATGTAGCTAGCTAGACTCTCTTACCCGTATACATGGTTGAACGATTCTCCCTCTCTTGTCACGCATGCCATGGCTGCCCTTAGTTTGAAGATGTAATCAGGAGACAGGTGTTTTATACAACAGTGTGTTCTCTTTTCGACTCCCTCTGCATATTTGCAATCAAACTGCAGAATTTTCTCCATCTCCTTAGCTATCATACTGTACTTTACCGGACATTCCACTGATTTTCAAAACTCGGTCCTCCTGAAAATTAGCAACACTTTTGGAGTTCTTCGTGATTTCTTTATAAAAAAAGCAGAATTATAAAGGATTACCTACACATGCTGAGCAGCTCATGTTATAGACAGAAGCGTGCTACATGGCAGACCAATCCGAACTCATCTCTCGGCATGTCCAGCCCAGCCATTACCTCAGTCAATCATGACTAGCGGGAAGGTTCCTGTATTTTTCCGTGGCTAAACCAACAAAGTTCAAAAGCCTGACCACACTGCACCCCTCCAGACCAGTAGTGAATAACATTATTATATGTAATAGATGATCAATTATTCCATAATTCTAAATTATATCGCCCAATCCCACATTGACCCAGAGCAATCACTCTCTCTCTCTCTCTGTCCCCCTTTCTCTCTGTGTAGGGCAGTGAGATGCCCCTGGAGGAGCTGCTGGCGCTGTATGGCTACGAGGTGTCTGACCCCCTCCTACAGCAGGACAGGGAGCCCAATGAGCTGTCTGCCAGTCTGCCTGACATGACACTGGACAAGGTGAGACCTGGGTATACCTAGACATAGCTGAGACAGATAACTGAAAACACAGCCAGAAAAGCATCAGATCAAGGGTGCTGAGTCTCTTCTTAGTATTTCATTGATTCATTTGTTAGTAATTGGTTATTGGTGTACCCACCTGGTTTTCTAGGCAGAAATCAATAGTCAGTTAAAAGGCAAGATGGAAAACCAGCATAGAGTACGCTGTAATTGTCGTGGAGCTGTTTAACTCCTGTATTCAACAGCATTACATGATACATGTTTTGGCATTGACATGATATCTATTGATTCTTTCATGGATAGTTCTGACTTAAGATTGCCTCTTGATGGCCTGTCTTGTCTATAAACACTCAGAAAACATGACAATTACAGAATCACTTTCATATATCATAAATGCCATTTACTTCACTGTGTGTGATGCTGAGAGAAGGTAGTGGACTGTTCCATTGAGACAGTAATGGACTGTTCCATTCTTCCAGGACCAGATAGCTAAGGATCTGTTCTCAGGAGAGGATGAAGAGGAGTCCTCAGCTGATGACCTCACTCCCTCTGTCACCTCCCATGCCTCCGACCTCTTCCGCCGCCACCTAAGAGGTACAACCAATGATGTCATATACAGTATCATACTATATACACTTCTTCCCTTCCCAGCACAGCTACCACTTTCCATTAACAGACCTCCACCCACCCAACCCACCACTCAGGAGAATCCCCTTCCTGTCATATCACGTCAATATATTTTTTGAAATGGTCCGAGTGCCCTTTTATGGCAAGACTGATTTGTTCTACCGGGAAGGTGTTATTGGGTAGTGTTATGAGAATGCTACATATTGGCAGTGGTGTAAAGTATTTAAGTACAAATATTTTTCTATTAAGGTGTATTTACTTTTACTCAAGTATGACATTTGGGTACTTTTTCCACCACTGCATAGTGGTGTAACAAATGTTCCATTTCTGTTCTCCAGCCCATTCCCTGGCAAGCGGAGACAAAGGCACCTTAGTCAGCACCTCAGAAGAAGATTCAGACAATGATGACGACGCCTCCATTCCCTCCAATGATGGACGCAAGGTGAGACACTGGGGACTACTGAACAGCGCTCAAATCCTCTACAATTACTCTTTAGGTAAGTATAAAAACCTGTTGTCGGTATGACTGAAACTGTGGTTGTTCTTTTACCAGGACATCATGGTGGGCTCAATGTACCAAGCCAAAATCCCTACTCTCAGCCCATACACAGACCAGGAGAGAGGTAACCCTCAATTTCTCCTTTCAGAATCAGTGCATATTTTGGATTAGTGTGTTGACACTTTTTGATTCGACTCAGTCTCACAAACATCCTTATACCTGTGTCTCTCCATCTCCTGCTCCCAGTCTATGAGAATGAGGACCAGCTCCTGTGGACCCCAGACATGCTGTCAGGCCAGGCTGTAGAGGAGTTCCTATTGAGTGCCCAGAGATGGGGAGGCCAGGAGGGCGCTAAAGACACCCTTATCACTGGGGACATAATCAAAGATAATGATCAGGTACTGTAGCGGGTTGGGGGCTAAAGCAGGAACAGAGAGGGACTTAGTGGGGCTAGAGCTAGACTGAACAAAAATATGAACGAAACATGCCTGAATTTCAATGATTTTACTGAGTTACAGTTCATAAGGAAGTCAGTCAATTGAAATAAATTCATTAGGCCCTAATCTATGGATTTCACATGACTGGGCAGGGTAGCTGCCACGGGTGGGCCTGGGAGGGCATAGGCCCACCCACTTGGAAGCCAGGCCCAGCCAATCAGAATAAGATTTTCCCCACAAAAAAGGCTTTATTACAGACAGAATACTCCTAAGTTTCATCAGCTGTCCGGGTGGCTGGTCTCAGATGATCCCGCAGGTGAAAAAGCCAGATGTGGAGGTCCTGGGCTGGCGTGGTTACACGTGGTTTGCGGTTGTGAGGCAGGTTGGACGCACTGACAAATTCTCTAAAACAACATTGAAGGCAGCTTATGGTAGAGAAATTGACATTAAATTCTCTGGCAACAGCTCTGGTGGACATATCTGCAGTCAGCAAGCCAGTTGCACGCTCCCTCAAAACTGTAAACATATATGGCATTGGGTTGTGTGACAAAACTGCTCATTTTAGAGTGGCTTTTTATTGTCCCCAGGACAAGGTGCACCTGTGTAATGATCATGCTGTTTAATCAGCTTCTTGATAACCCTTGATAATCCATTGCACAGGAGAAATTCTCATTTAACAGGGATGTAAACAAATTTGTGCACAACATTTTGGAGAAATAAGCTTTTTGTCTGTATGAAACATTTGTGTGATCTTTTATTTTAGCTCATGAAACATGGGACCAACACTTTACATGTTGCGTTCATATTTTTGTCCGGTATACATTTGTTGGCCAATTAACTTTGTTTCCATGTTGAGTGACTTCTACACAGTGCATATTGTGGTCGAGGTCACAGATTTCAGTCACAACTGTTTCCCCTTTACTCTCCCTCAGGCTCTGTATGAGCTGGTGAAATGTAGCTTCAATGCAGAGGAGGCACTGAGACGTCTGCGCTTTAATGTGAAAGTATTCCGCGGTAAGACCTTTCACTACACATTTACTACTGCTGTCTAGTATGTATTGGCACCTTACTGCAATACCTTACTAGTAACAACAACTCTATAAACTAATATCAATAATAACTCACTAGTGGAAGCGATTGATTAATTCAACTCAATACAAATTTGTCTAAGACACAATTTTATTGAGTTGAATTAAGATTCTTCAACTCAACCACCCCTGTAAATCAAAAATGTGTTGTTAATGCTCTCCAGCTGTTTAGTCTCTGGATACTACCAGTATTTTCAATTTCAGAGCATTTAAAAAAAGATGTCCCAAATTTCTTGTGGGATCATGGAACTTCTTTGGTTTCTTTGGAACTTCCTCTGCTTTCCCTTGGAAATGCAATTATTTGATAGACCTAACATGAACCCATGTTACCAACAACTTGAAAATACACTCATTCTATATATTGGCCTAGGTCAAATATTTAGGCTAAATCCCAGGGCTCATATTCACAAAGAGACTTATCTTATTCGTATCAGCAGTCCTACCCTGAAACCCATTTTGAATATGGACAATGGTCTGTCATCTTGCCTAAAGCTACAAAATGTTTTTGATCCTGCATTTCCGTTGTGCACACCCAAGCTGGGAGTGTAGGTGAAAATGTAGCCAATTGTGCCCGCTCCAGTGTAGGCTGACAAATGGTTCCTTGTCTTGCGGTATTATAATATAGAAAACATTGCATTCAAACATTGTGGCGCTTATTGGGTGAATGGATTTACAGTTATCATCTTGACATGGTGAGTTACTGTAATATGAGTTACAAATAATTCAAGTCTGCTTTTAGGGTATATTCCCACCTAACTGCTGTTGTCTTCTGTGTAGAGGAGCTGTGTGCCTGGAGCGAGGAGGAGTGTCGAAACTTTGAACATGGCTATCGAGTTCATGGGAAGAACTTCCACCTCATTCAGGCCAATAAGGTGAGCAGAACAGAAACTTCCATCTTCAGGTTTGGGGAGAACCTGATTTGCTACAAAGCTGAAATTCTCAGTTTTTCAGTCATGACATTGACTGGTATCATACCTTACCCCTTAAATGCAAATGTTGACAGCTGCTTCATCATAACCTGAGGTTTATCTGTACAAACCTGCTTGTCTGCATTGATCAGACAGGAAACTCACTGATCTCCATACTGCAGCAAACAGTAAACCACACTGTGTTTACGTGTCAGGTACGCACACGGTCGGTGGGGGAGTGTGTGGAGTATTACTACATGTGGAAGAAGTCAGACCGCCACGAGTACTTTACCCAGCAGACCACCAAGCTGGGTCGCAAGAAGTACAGTCTGCAGTCAGGGAACATGTAAGTAGCACTGCAGATATGAGACGTCTATCTTAATTACCCTTTCTCAGGGATGAAAACTAGTCACCTTTCGGCGAAATTCACCGTTTTGAATCCAAAATAGGTGACCTACGTGATTCATGTAGATCCGATGAGAAAGATTTGGGCAAGGGGGTGGGGGGCTTTGGATGACTACTGGCTGTATGCGAACGAGTGATGCGCTGCTTGGAGCAGTACTGGCTGTATCCAAGGCTCAGCCAATCGTTCACTTAGAAACAGAATGCAGCACACGACTGAAGAGAGAGAAGAGACAACCAATGTGCTAGTTACTGCATCAGCACGCGCTCTGGAAGAGGGCGTGGAAGGCACTTTGCCAGTTAATTTACAGCAGCGCGTGCCCTGGACGATAACAGAGAGGTAGGTGAGAAACCTGACAACGGAGACGGGGGTGAGAAGGTGAAGAAGCATACTTCATGAGCTGTAACCGAAAACTTCCATTTGGAAAGTTTGAGGAAAGGGAGAAAGTTTGGTGGAACAGGTATTGTTAGCATTGTTAAGTATCTTGCTAGACCGAGGTAAAGACAGTTTCAAGTTAGATATTCAACGGATATTCGTGCTTTCAAACCTCAATAGCTTTCAAACCACTTGAGCCACAGACTCCAAATAAGTGTCATGATGTTGGAAAAATTGCGCACACCATTGCACAGGTCTTATTTTCACGATTTGGACATTAATTCGCTTTCCAAAGCTAATAAACATGTGGAAATGTGAGCAGCATTTTGTATTCCTAGTTGAATTAGTTAGGGAGCGTAAACAAAGTACAAAAACATTTTTACATTCGAATTTCAATAGCTCCTTGGTCATGTGACCTACTTGACTCAAACAAGGTTCAGAATGTCCACTGACTACCCTTCTATATTGCACACCCTTTAGTTCGTCTATTTTCATCTCACATGATTTTACATGCATTTTTCTAAATGTATACACATACATAGAGGCATTTTTCAGCTATGATTTTACCACTCAGAATGGATATGACAATGGGGCCAGCACAGGACGTAATACACCCTTACAACAATCTACTGTTTGATCTTCTTGACTTCTTATCTGGTAAACTGCTACTGTGTCAAGAAAAGAGCCCCAATTAGGGGTTAGTGTACTCCAGTAAAAAAGGGCTGGTTTAGATTAAAAACTATTGCCCTGTGTCCCCGTTCATAGGGGCATGAGAGACTAGTTAGTGGTAGAATTGAGTTGGCACTTTATTGGCCCAAACACCCACAGACCCACAAGGTTGAGGTTACTCATGGACAGTAATTAGTAATTATAATTTTTTTTGCATTTATGCGTTGTGTCTTCTAACTGTCCAAGAATAGGATCCAAAGTGTCAGGAAATATTTGTTCCCATAAATACAAAGGAGGATGTCTCTCCTCATACCTCTGGCACTTTAGTCAGACTGCCAGACTTTGCACCACAGAACCAATCAGGGGAGAATACATACAGGTCAAGGGTGCCAATTGAAAGTCAAGGGGTGTGAAAATTGACAAACTAAAGGGTGTGCAATATAGAAGGGTAGTCAGTGGACATTCTGAACCTTGTTTGAAATCACTAGGTCACATGACCAAGGAGCTATTGAAATTTTACATTTTAAAGATTCATGTCAAATCATGTGAGATGAAAATGGACAAACTAAAGGGTGTGCAATGTGTAGGCCCACTGAGTGGACATTCTGAACCTTTTATTGAAGTCACTAGGTGACATCACCAAAGAGCTATTGACATTAGAAATATGGACAAATTCATGTTAAAACGTGTGAGATGAAAATGGACAAACTAAAGGGTGTGCAATATAGAAGGGTAGTCAGTGGACATTCTGAACCTTGTTTGAGTACAGTAGGTCATATGACCAATGAGCTATTGAAATAAAAAAAATAAAAACACTTTTTTTAAATAGTGCGAGATGTAAATCGACAAAAAAAATGTGTGCATTGTGTGTCTATGCCATCGGGTTAAAAGTTTTAGGAGTAATGGTTAAATAGCTATTTAATTTGAAAAATTTGATTTGTCACTATGTTGACAAATAAAACTACAGGCGACTATCCGTCGAATATCCAACCTGAAACTGTCTTTACCTCGGTTCTTGCTAGCTGGATCGAATTATCCGTTATAGCTTGCCAGAGAAATGTTGAGCAACATTAGCCAACTGAACTGATCAAATAATAGAGTTTATGGTGTGAAAATTAGCTGGCTAATGAAGTCAGATAGCTAGCTAACGTTACAACATCAGATGACCTAACGTTAGTAACCTAACCAATTAGCTATAGTATTAACTGGTAACGTTATACGACTCCTTGCCGTTTCTCAAGTTATAATGCGTTAGTTGCTTACTGGACCCTGGCAATCTGTGTGAAATGTTAACTAGCTAACAAACTAACTACTATCTTTGAACTAATGTTTTCCCTCTACAGTACAGTAAGTTATGTGGTTAAACAGTTAAGTTTAGCTGGGTCTGGCTTAAGCTGGATGCCACTATAGAGGTGAAAGGAACACCACACACTTTACCTCTTTCTCACTTTTTCAATGCAGTGGATAAAAAGGGGTATGCCAGTTGTACTCTCTGCCTGAAGGAGATCAATTATGCCAACAAAGGGTATCATTCTCTGCTGGCATATTGTAGAACAGATGTCCACAGGCAGAAATTGTACAATGTAATAATGTGCAGTGTAGCCCAAAGATATTGCTTTTGTTGTGTTGAACTTGACAGTAACACTTGTGTGTGAGTGAGGGGGGATTATCAAATTTTTTACTCAGTGAATGTTATTTTTGCACACATGTAGCCTTGTGCACTTGATCGATGTCTTCTATAGTGGCCACTATAATAGAGCAAAAAATAGAATGCCTGTTTGTTTCATTCAATTTCTACTTAAGATGTTTTTTTCCCAAGTGCAATATTTAGATGTGTGTGGTCACAAGTGTTCTATTATAAAGACTGGCATGGCTAACAGCAATATTAGTGTATTGTTTTCTTTCTCAAGACTTGAGTGTCATTTGCAGTAAAGTCTAGGCAACAAATATCATTGGAATGCTTCCTTTCCATTTTTTATCTGTGAGTTATTTTCACATTAACCACTTTATTTTACACACAGAGACCGATTATGTAGATCATATTCTTTTTTAATTAGTTAAACCTGCATTTCCCCCTAGCAGGGATTCTTTTCATGTTTCAGTGCAAAAAAAAAAAAAAGTGTCACCTTTTTGGGCCCTCAGTGGTTTGCATCCCTGCTTTCTAGACTTGACACTCAAGCTGCATTTAAATGCCGGCTAAATTAGCACAAGCCCCCATCATGTTGTTGTTGTTATGATCTTTTCCTTGGCATGACACTGTTCTCAGAATATATTATTTAAATATGGTGAAGGAAAAGGAAATGTGGACACAGTGTGGATACAGCAGACATGTCTTTACCATGATGGGAATGTGACAAGATCATCTTTATCAGAACCGGAAAGCTGCGTGTAAATAACAGGTGTAGAGACAAGTAAACAATATAACCTCCCAATTGTAATTGTTTTCAGAGTAGAGATTTGTATTATGTTTAGCTGATATCATGCTGGGAGTTTGAAACTCAGAACGGAAATGAATGTTCTTCTTGGACAAGTTAATGTGCAGTTGGGACTGTTTACACAAGTTTCCTACTGTGTTGTCTTCCAGGGAAGATGGAGAGCAGGATGGAGAGGGTGGGGAGATGGAGGGGTGCTCCCAGATTGAGCCCCACTCACCCCCACCAGTCATGGACCTGGACAAGCAAGGTAACCCCTGGTCCCTAGCTTTAGCCCCAGTCCTATACTGGTCCTGATACCTGCCCCAGATAATTTTACTGAGACCGACAGACCACAAACACTACAGCTTGTTTGAAGGACTGAGGTCATAAGAGTTAGCTAGAACCATAAGTGATAGTTGTATGCCCTCTCCTCTGAAGTCGCAGGCATCCACCCACTTGCTGTACCATTTCAAAGATATGTCATGCCAAATCACCCCATATCCACCTGTCTCTGTCTTATTACCTTTTCTTGATTACATTATTTGTCTGTTTGATGGGTTGTGTTTATTAACATATATGATTTAAAGCATTTTTATGTATTGTTTTATGTCTGTTTTCCCGTTGCTTTGTGTGTTTGTCTGTGGTGTTTCTACCTGTGTGTTGACATGGTGTTGCAGAGGAGGAGGGCCGACCCCGTCGCAGACGAACGCCCCGCTTTCTCTTAAAGCCCTGAGCTCACTACACACAGGCCACTCTAATCAGGCAGGGCCACCAGGTAAAGATTCTAAACCGGCAGGGCCACCAGGTAAAGATTCTAAACCGGCAGGGCCACCAGGTAAAGATTCTAAACCGGCAGGGCCACCAGGTAAAGATTCTAACCAGACAGGGCCACCAGGTAAAGATTCTAACCAGGCAGGACCACCAGGTAAAGATTCTAACCAGACAGGGCCACCAGGTAAAGATTCTAACCAGGCAGGACCACCAGGTAAAGATTATAACCAGGCAGGGCCACCAGGTAAAGATTCTAAACCGGCAGGGACACCAGGTAAAGATTCTAAACCGGCAGGGCCACCAGGTAAAGATTCTAAACCGGCAGGGCCACCAGGTAAAGATTCTAACCAGACAGGGCCACCAGGTAAAGATTCTAAACCGGCAGGGCCACCAGGTAAAGATTCTAAACCGGCAGGGCCACCAGGTAAAGATTCTAACCAGACAGGGCCACCAGGTAAAGATTCTAAACGGCAGGGCCACCAGGTAAAGATTCTAAACCGGCAGGGCCACCAGGTAAAGATTCTAACCAGACAGGGCCACCAGGTAAAGATTCTAAACCGGCAGGGCCACCAGGTAAAGATTCTAAACCGGCAGGGCCACCAGGTAAAGATTCTAAACCGGCAGGGCCACCAGGTAAAGATTCTAAACCGGCAGGGCCACCAGGTAAAGATTCTAAACCGGCAGGGCCACCAGGTAAAGATTATAACCAGGCAGGGCCACCAGGTAAAGACAAGCTTCAGAAGCTTCACTAATCTAGCTTATACTAACCCCACTGGAGTCCTTGATATGAGGTCAGGTTTTCATGAGGTCAAGTTTCATGTGGTCAGAACTAGAGGGTCTTTTCCAAAAGACTTGAGGGCATTATGATTCTCAGGCCAGGAAGTTGAAAGTATGAAATATAAAATAGTAAACCATAATCAAATCTCAGGGCTCATGAAAATTATTTTATTGGAGGCATAACGTTTCAGAAATGTTGTATTGGCTTCCTCTCAAGACTTTCTGAATTCTAACCTAAAACGATTGATGAGTAGTTTATTTACATTATTTTAATAATTATCTTACCATGTTTACCAGCTTTGTTAAATTGTACTTTGTCTGAAACTAAGATTTTGTATAGAGCTGATTGTAAGGAGAATAAAGGGAACCACTGCCCAATGTCAATGCCAGTGATGACTGTCAGTTACCATTGAGGTAGTGCTTGTTCAAGTCCCTCTTTGTAATTCTTCTCTCCTTGTCTAGATGCTGAATTGCGGATGGAGGTGTTGGAGTTGTGTGGTGCTCCTTGTCCCAGCCCAAGCCCACAGAGGGAGCAGCTGTTCAGCCACTTCTCTCCACTCCCCCTCTCTGAAGGACCTGCAGCAGGAGCCCTCTCTGAACTGTCCTAGCCCGGTCCCCTGTCCCACCTCTCCCCCTGCCCAGCTCCACCCCTCCCCCCAGCCCTGCGGCAGCCCCACATCCTCCCCAGCAGAGCCTCATCTCCTGGGTTCTGGCTTCTACCAGCTGCAGCTGGGGCCCTACCTTCCAGACGGCCTATCCATGGGGCCAGAGGGTGGGGCCTCTCAGAGGCTGCAGGTGGACTTCTCCCTGCCCTCCGTCCCACAGCCCCCACCCTTGCCTGCCATTGCTCCATCCTCCTCCGTCACTTCTGACTTTGGGGCCATCAGCAGTTACCTGTGTCCCTCGGCCCTGTGCCCCCCTCCCGTCCAGCACTCCCGCTCTCTTACCCAGTGAGGGGGAGGAAGAAGGGTGTCAATACTCTAGAGAACATTCCAATAATGGCTGGGTTGTTTGTACTTCTAAGTACTGCCAGTTGAAGCTAACTTGGACCTGAGCTCACCAATGTGATGGTGTGAAGCTCCCCAGGAGAGAAACTGTCTTTTTGCGCGGGAGATAGGCCTACCTGTATCAGAGTGTTTACTAGGGGACTCCCACTGCTCACAAGCACAATGGCTTACTTACCTGTCTATTCTGGAAGGGCAGTAGTTCAACAGAGACGTTCCCAGTTCTTAGAGAATTATTAGATATAATATTGGGACTGGAAAATCTGGTGGGCTCGTTGATGGCTCCAAAGCCAAAACAGTTAGTCTGATGTTTGTTGCAGTGGCCTCGTCCAGAGCAGAACTAGAGACTGTGATTTAATCTCCCTCACTGATTCCCCAACGTTTACTGGGAACAGTGAGCAGCAGACAGACAGCATGACCTGGAGTCCTTGATGCTGTATTATAGCAGATGTTCACAAGAGATGTTCTCCCTCTATCAGTTCTGATAAGGCTGTTTTTAGAAGCAGGGTTCAGTCTGCACTTGTATGACTTATCACCACTCTGACTGTGGACCTCTTAGGTAGGATCTGCCTCCCTGGTTCACTGTGAGAGCTTCCACCTCTCTTGAACATCTACAACTGAAACTGAAGGTTTTGTATACAGTACGTTTAAGAGGAAAGATCTGTATAGGAATACCATGAAACTATGCTTTTGAGATTGTCACAATGTTTTTATTTTATTGTTCTTTGTTTCCAGTTGTTCAGGTATTCATTGGCAGGTTTGCAATAAGAAACCTGAGTTTGTGATGGGAGTCCTTGTGTTCTCTCTTTCCAGTTTATGTTGACGTCTAAAGGTCTTGTACAGTACCAAACTCCCACAATTGCCTGACAACCACGGTAGGCACGTTATTCTATGTTTTGCGCATTATTGTACATGCTACTGTAGGTAAGTCACTGAATACACAGGTACTGTAGCCTCTGTCTTCTTCCCTGTATCTCAACTCCAGTTTTTGTGTGATTTAAGGTTTGAAAATTGCCCTGAACCACACATCCGTGTGGATAAGTCATTGAAAAAGCCCAACGGCATTGAAGGATATCGACCCAAAAGGGGTGTGTTCAGAAGGGTGAAACGTTATGAACGTTGCAGATGGAGATTGTGATATACAGAGCTAACACGCTTGCTTATTCCGTACCGTTGCACCCTCCTGAACAGACCCCAGGTTTCACTGATACTGTACTGTATTCTGCCACTAGAGGACCTTGGCTGTCGCCTAGTCTGAAGAGAGCCTGCCTGCCTGCTTCGTTTCCCCTGCTCAGGGGGAGAGAATCCGTCCCCTGTGTTCTCTGTCCCGACGGCAGGAAAACTCAATTTCTTTATTTATTCCCCATTTTCTATTTTTATAGGTGGGGTTTTCCCTCTACTCCCTTCTCTGACCTGAGCTGTTCTAGATCTGTTTGTTTTTGTTCAACCGTTTACAGGAGGTTCTGGACGTTGACTATCGGGACAGGAATTGGAGTAGAAACACTGCCTTTGTTTATTCTTTTTTTGCATTTATATCGTACTGCTTCTGTTTATATTGGTTTGTAATTATTATATTTTGTAAAAAACAAATACAAAGAAAATATATAAAAAATGTTGACAATTAGTGAAAGTCATTGCACACATACACACCCCAGTACTTGAATCCTAGTATTGTGTGCAAATCTGTTGAAAGAGGCTTTAGTACTTCAATTCAATTTCCAACAACATTGTACCCACATTAATCTCTTGTAGACAGACTATGTATCTGACCAAATTATGCAAGATTTTAATTCTGGGCTAACCAAGATTGTACCAAAATGTTCTTACATATCCTGTGATTGGGTGGTGCCAGTATAGTAGCTGAATAACCCACTGCACTGTGGAGATCTCCAGTTATTCAGCAACTTGGTTAACCCAGAACTCACACTAAAAAACCCAGTAGCTGAATAACACATACCCAAACAAATCTCCACAGTACTTATGTACTGGCCTTACACTATGCCTACGGTATAACCAGGTTTCAAATTCAACTGGATATACTGTACATTTCTGCATTACATTATTTTGAAATAGGGTCTGATTTATTTGAACTGATGCAACAGAGAGCAAGAAATTACAGGCGTACTTCCTCAAAGGTAAACTCAATAATTATTCTTAATTCCTTGGAAAGTGACTAAGTGACTGACAAGTGAACACTAGCAAGATGCAATAACCATTCATTAGGAAATGCGGGAGGGATATGGCATCCACCAATTCCCATACATTGTTTTTATAATGTGATCTGTGATCCACAATTTGATAAACAAGATAGTGAGCTTGGCATGTGTAGGCAATTGGCCCACTGTATGAGAGGCTACTACAGGGGGGGGCAGCGAACAGGATGAGTTAGTAAGGTTCTTGGGACTGTCACACATCTCTACACACTGTCTACGCAGAGCTCTGTATCGTGTGACTCCGAGGACACCATTCGTGGTTGCGGACCCCTTTCTAATGAAGCGTGTTGAGATTTGTTTACACAGGCAAGACAAGCTTCTTGTGACTCATCTCAGGCCAATGAGAGGGTTCAGAGAGGCAGACACGGGGTGCTGGAGGGATAGGGATTCACCTTAACTCAGGCTGGATGACAGGAGTCTGGCACTAGTGGCTTATTTTTTGCACTGCTTCAGGTGAGAATTTGTCAAACTTTTTAGAGTGGTGGGTCTACAGGCATTGGAAGTTGGAACAAGTCTTGCTTCTCTTATGAAAGTAAAAAAAATGACCATCTATTTAAGAGCCCTTGATGGACTAGGTGTTGTGAAATTGGCATGCTGCTACCTCCACATGTCCACTTGACAGGGTTTCTTTCTTATCAGAGTGTAGGCTGGACCCTCAATAACCTGATGTAGGTAAGGTTACAGCAGTCTGTTTCATGGACTCACGTACAGAGCTATGGATACAAGGACTGACCATACATTTTAAATACAAATTATAGTTTTAACCATGTTTTGAAACAATACCAACAAACAGGTAAAATAGGTTTATATTTTGGGCTCTGATGAAGCATCTGGTAGTTATATTCTTCAAGAATCAATGGGCATATATTATTATTGTACTGTAGCAACTGCAGATTGCCCCTTTAAATGAATTCAGGACCTTATTTCAGAGCTTGGTTGTGGAGGAAAGATTGTTAAGGTATTGCTTTTTTATGTTTTATTTTTCATATGTTGTTTATTGATTTTGTGTTGCCTTTCAAGATATAGGTCTCATTTGATGGCGCCGATAGACATGGCCACTCTAAGCAACTTTGTTACAAGCGTTTCGCTACACCCACAATAACATTGTTAAATATGTGCATGCTGACCAATAAAATTGGGTTTGATTTGGAAAAGAGATTAGCTAATCTCAATATGACTTCCTGGATATATAAATGATATAGACTAAATAGATAATTACATTAATAAGGAATGCACAGTAACATCCGGGAGTATATCAGAAAGGGCTATAATTTGTTGGTATTTCTTGAGAGCTCTCTAACAGGAGAGCTGTGGTTTGTTCAGCCAATGACAAGAAATAACATATACAGATCAAAACAGATGATTTTGAATGTGCTCTTCCCATTTGTGATTCAATAGTGAAAAATTATTTCTACACACCTTTAATCGTCTATATCCTCTCTTTTCCCTCTGGTCCATGCAAGCCTCAGTGTGTCTTCATGGCCAATAAAATCCTGCAACATGCATTTCCCCGACCATGAGGGAAACAAAAGCAGGCTGACATGTTCCAGCAGTGGTGCCACCACAGAATGATTCATTCTAAACTCAGCAAAAAAAGAAACGTCTCTTTTTCAGGACCCTGTCTTTCAAAGATAATTTGTAAAAATCCAAATAACTTCACAGATCTTCATTGTAAGGGGTTTAAACACTGTTTCCCATGCTTGTTCAACGAACCATAAACAATTAATGAACATGCACCTGTGGAACGGTCGTTAAGTCACTAACAGCTAATTTAGGACACTAAAGAGCCCTTTCTACTGACTCTGAAAAACACCAAAAGAAAGATGACCAGGGTCCCTGCTCATCTGCGTGAAAGTGCCTTAGGCATGCTGCAAGGAGGCATGAGGACTGCAGATGTGGCCAGGGCAATAAATTGCAATGTCCGTATTGTGAGACGCCTAAGACAGCACTACAGGAAGACAGGACGGACAGCTGATTGTGGCAGACCATGTGTAACAACACCTGCACAGGATCGGTACATCTGAACATCACACCTGCGGGACAGGTACAGGATGGCAACAACAACAGCCCGAGTTACACCAGGAATGCACAATCCCTCCATCAGTGCTCAGACTGTCCACAATAGGCTGAGAGAGGCTGGACTGAGGGCTTGTAGGCCTGTTGTAAGGCGGGTCCTCACCAGACATCACCATCAACAACGTCGCCTATGGGCATAAACCCACCGTCGCTGGACCAGACAGGACTGACAAAAAAGTGCTCTTCACTGACGAGTCGCGGTTTTGTCTCACCAGGGGGGATGGTCAGATTCAAGTTTATCGTCGAAGGAATGAGCGTTACACCGAGGCCTGTACTCTGGAGCGGGATCAATTTGGAGGTGGTGGGTCCGTCATGGTCTGGGGCGGTGTGTCACAGCATCATCGGACTGAGCTTGTTGTCATTGCAGGCATTCTCAACGCTGTGCGACATCCTCCTCCCTCATGTGGTACCCTTCTTGCAGGCTCATCCTGACATGACCCTCCAGCATGACAATGCCACCAGCCGTACTTCTCATTCTGTGCATGATTTCCTGCAAGACAGGAATGTCAGTGTTCTGCCATGGCCAGCGAAGAGCCCGGATCTCAATCCCATTGAGCACGTCTGGGACCTGTTGGATCAGAGGGTGAGGGCTTTGACCCCCCCCCTTTGTTCAGGGACACATTATTCCATTTCTGTTAGTTACGTCTGTTACACGTCTGTTCAGTTTATGTCTCAGTTGTTGAATCTTGTTATGTTCATGCAAATATTTACACTTGTTAAGTTTGCTGGAAATAAATGCAGTTGACAATGAGACGACGTTTCTTTTTTGCTGAGTTTAGTACTATGGGAGCCAGAGGAGGCTGGTGGAAGCTATAAGAGGACAGGCTCATTAATGGCTGGAATGGAATAAATGGAACAGAGTCAAATGTGGTTTCCATATGTTTGATGTGTTTGATACCATTTATTCCATTCCAGCCGTTAAAATAGACGCAGGTAATACACAGTGTCAAATACAGTAGACTATACACACATTTAACACAAATCTTATTTTACATCTTTAGGTCTCTCTCTCCCCTCGTTGAAGCTGCCCACCCCAGTCCGCCCAAGCTCCAGTCTGTCAGCGGTGAAAGGCATACCCAGATGCCTGAAGCTGCAGTGGACTACAAATTCCAGCTTCCCTGTGTCCAAGAACCGTATCTCCTCTGGTGCTCTGGTCTACTAGCTGCAGTACAGCACAAAGGAGCAGGTGTGTGGCCCACTGTCATCTCCAATCTGTCAGTTACTGTAGGACTATATAATGTATACAGTGTGATGTGTATAATATATATAGTGCCTTAAGAAAATATTAATACCCCTTGACTTATTCCACAATGTGTTGTGTTAGACTCAATTCAAAAGGGATTAAAAGTGGAAAAACTGTTTTTAGAAATGTTTGCAAATATCATGTACGTAAGTATTCACAACCCTGATTCAATACATGTTAGAATCACCTTCGGCCTCGATTACATCTGTGAGTCTTTCTAGGTAAGTCTCTAAGAGCTTTGCACACCTGGATTGTACAATATGTGCACATTATAATTTGTTTAATTCTTGAAGCTCTGTGAAGTTGGTTGTTGATCATTGCTAGACAGCCATTTTCAAGTCTTGCCATTGATTTTCAAGGCAATTTAGGTCAAAACTGTAGATAGGCCACTCAGGAACATTCAATGTTGTCTTGGTAAGCATCTCCCAGTGTCTGTTGGAAAGCAGACTGAACCCGGTTTTCCTCTAGGATTTTGTCTGTCCTTAGCTCTATTCTATTTCTTTTTATCCTAAAATACTCCATAGTCCTTGCCAATGACAACCCACCACCATGCTTGAAAATATTGGTAGAGTGGTACTTAGTGATGTGTTGTTTGATTTGCCCCAAACATAACGCTTTGTATTCAGGACATAAAGTTCATTTCTTTGCCACATTTTTTGCCGTTTTACTTTTTGGCAAACATGATGCATGTTTTGGAATATTTTTATTCTGTACAGGTTCTCTTCTTTTCACTCTGTCATGTAGGTTAGTATTGTGGATAACTACAATGTTGTTGATCCATCCTCAGTTTTCTCCTATCACAGCCATTAAACTCTTAACTGTTTTAAAGTTACCATTGGACCCATGGTGGAAATGTCTTCCTCTCCAGCAACTGAGTTACAAAGGACGCCTGTATCTTTTTAGTGACTGGGTGTATTGATACACCATCCAAAGTGTAATTAATACCTTCACCATGCTCAAAGGGATATTCAATGTCTGAGATGTCATTTTTACCCATCTACCAATAGGTGTGAGGCATTGGAAAACCTCCCTGGTCTTTGTGGTTGAATCTGTTCGAAATTCACTGCTCGACTGAGGGACCTTACAGAGAAATGTATGTGTGGGGTACAGAGGTGAGGTAGTCATTCAGAAATCATGGTAAACACTTTTATTGCACACAGAGTGAATCCATGTAACTTGTTAAGCACATCTTTACTCCTGTACTTATTTAGGCTTGCCATAACAAAGGGGTTGAATACTTACTGACTGAAGAAATTTCAGCTTTTAATTTTTTATTCAATTGTAAACATTTCTAAAAACATAATTCCACTTTGACATTATGGGGTATTGTGTGTAGGCCAGTGACACACAATCTAAATGTAATCCATTTTAAATTCAGGCTGTAAAACAACAATGTGGAAAAGGTCAAGGGGTGTGAATACTTTCTGAAGGCACCGTATATCTACAGCAGGTGTTGCCGTGTTTTTTCCTCCATACAGTGCATTCAGAAAGTATTCGGACCCCTTGACTTTTTCCACATTTTGTTATGTTACAGCCTTATTCTAAAATGGATTCAATTGTTTTTTTCCCCTCATCAATCTACACACCATACCCCATAATGAAAAAGCAAAAACAGTTTTTTAGAAGAAAAAAAAACTTTATTTACATAAGTTTTCAGACCCTTTACTCACTACTTTGATAAAGCACCTTATGCAGCGATTACAGCCTTGAGTCTTCTTGGGTATGGAGCTACAAGCTTGGCACAACTGTATTTGGGGAGTTTCTCTCATTCTTCTCTGCATATCCTTTCAAGCTCTGCCATTTTGGATGGGGAGCCTTTCTGCACAGCTATTTTCAGGTCTCTCCAGAGATGTTCGATCGGGTTCAAGTCCGGGCTCTGGCTGGGCCACTCAAGGACATTGAGACTTGTCCCGAAGCCACTCCTACGTTGTCTTGGCTGTGTGCTTAGGGTCGTTGTTCTGTTGGAAGGTGAACCTTCGCCCCAGTCTGAGGTCCTGAGCACTCTGGAGCAGGTTTTCATCAAGGATCTCTTTGTACTTTGCTCCGTTTATCTTTCCCTCGATCCTGACTAGTCTCCCAGTCTCTGACGCTGAAAAACATCCCCACAGCATGATGCTGCTGCCACCACCATGCTTCACCATAGGGATTCAGGCCAAAGTGTTCAATCTTGGTTTCATCAGACCACAGAATCTTGTTTCTCATGGTCTGAGAGTCCTTTAGGTGCCTTTTGGCAAACTCCAAGTGGGCTGTCATGTGCCTTTTACTGAGGAGTGGCTTCCGTCTGGCCACTCTACCATAAAGGCCTGATTGGTGGAGTGCTGCAGAGATGGTTGTCCTTCTGGAAGCTTCTCCCATCTCCACAGAGGAACTCTGGAGCTCTGTCAGAGTGACCATCGGATTCTTGGTCACCTCCCTGACCAAGGCCCTTCTCCCCAGATTGTTCAGTTTGGCCGGGAGTACGGTTCAGCCTGTAGGTGGGGCAGACATGAGATGAGTGACTTTGCTGTGGAAGGTGAGGTGGCACTATGATAGAGCTAGTCACTCTGCTCTCTCAGGTCCATTTAATTTTAAAGTGTCTACATGCGTATTCTATAAACATTCAGTTTGAGTTGTTGTCTTTGTGTGTTTTGCAGTCCCCACCCAAGAGTCAGGTGAAATGCTCAGTCCTGTGGTTTAACATGTCCTGCTGTACTGAGGGTTTCCAGAATGCACTGCACACAGAGGACTGCAATGCCCTGAGTGTGTCCGACACTTCCTGTCAGCTGACCCTACTCCCACAGGTACAGACTCTGACTATATTTGACCATTGATGTCAATACCTTTGCAGCATATCAAGATGATAGCATTGTGCGGGAGTGTATATCTTAAAATGAAGTTGAACAAATGCCCAGAAACTTGCATAATTTTAGTTGTGTTGTGTCCAATGTTTATGCAATATAAAATGGTACATATGTCTTACAGATGGTATGATCTCCCAGCACCCAAGGCCCTATTTGGTGACGTGATCAGGAAAAACTCTGGGCCCTACCTTTTACAGTATGTGTTGTATGTACAAAGACTTGACAGACAAGTATGTGCTGTTGCATGGAATGACATTCTAAACATGAGTGGGAGTATTGTTGTTGTCAGAGGGCGTGTGGCCGGAGCTGTGCTACAGCTAGACTGTGAGGCCTGAGTATGGTGCAGAGACTGGGTAGGAGCTGTCAGTACAAGCCTACACCAGGCAAGGAGGTAAAATACACACACACACACAACACAAACCTAATGTATGTCCTAGGCTTTAGCTCAGCTCAGCTCATTCATTTATTTGTTAGTAGCTGTCACCATAATGAATATATTTTTATGTGAATGTATTGTACTCCTTTATACTCACCCTCTTACACTGACTCTTCAGCCCGCTCTGCTGGCCCCAAGCCAGTGGTGCAGGACCCTGAGCAGAAGTTGTCCTGCAGTGGGAGTCTGTTCCTCTGGAGCAGAGGCACGGCTTCAGCTGCAACTACAGCCTCTACGTCCAGATTGAGGAGGAAATCCCGAGGTTGTAGTTACGCCAGGAGAACGGCTATTGTACCAGTTGAGTAGTTTGTCTGGACTGTACAGGATCCACATGGAGGGAGTCCTGCTGGTCCAATGGCTATAGGTGAGGACTAAGACAGGCAGAGATGTTCGAACTATTCTATAGACTTACCTCCATTGGAGTGGACAGATGTTCATCCATATGTGTGTGTTTATGTGCACTTGTGCATGTGGATGTTAATCCATATGTGTGTCTGTATGTTGTGTGTGTGTGTTCCAATCCAGAGGGCATCGATTCAGTGGACACCATTCTGCTGTGTTCCATTCCTGCTGTGCTCACCGTCCTGATACTGCTGACCTGCCTAGATTGGAGACAGAGGTGAGAGAGCCATAGAGAGAGCAGCCTAGATGTCCTGCAGTGCAACTCTCCCCATGTCTTATCAGCCCGCTGCATTCTGCCAGACCCACATGTTTCCTTGGCTGATTAGCAGCAGACTGCAGACTGGCCTCCACTTAGTCTGTGAGTCTGATAACAGTGTCTGTTCTCTGCAGGATAAAGCAGAATCTCTGGCCTTAAGTCCCTGACCCCGCACATAGTAGCCTGCCAACCTGGAACACAGAGACTAAATACACCACAGTCTTTTTCACTGAGGGGGTGGGTACTTTTGAATGCCAGATAGCAAAATGGGACTGTGCACTACAAAATGGAAAAATACAGATCCACTACACATATCTGTAGACAAATGCTCTCACTGAAGATCTCTGGAAGTCAAAAGGAACTACATAGAGTAGGACTCATTTTGTGGAAGTATTCTTTTCATTGATTACTCTGTATTGCACTTTAATGCTATTGTTAGTCTAACCAATATTACATGTTTAAAGTTATTATTATAATTTCAAATACAGCCCCATTGTCCCCACTCACCCAGTAGGGGGCAGAAACCTATTGATTTTTGAATGCACAATGAACAAAAATATGTAAAAAGTGTTGGTCCCATGTTTCATGAGCTGAAAAAAAAATACAATTTAAAATTCCATTACGCAAAAGCTTATTTCTTTCATTTTTTTTACAAAAAAAATTGCAAGGGGGGAATGCTGAGGAGTATTTGTGTCTGTGTAATAAATCAAATCAAATTTGATTTGTCACATGCACCTAATACAACATGTGTAGACCAGTGAAATGCTTACTTACAAGCCCTTAATCAACAATGCAGTTTTAAGAAAAATACCCCCCTAAAAATGTCATAAATGTAACAAATAATTAAAGAGCAGCAGTAAAATAAGGCCCTATTGTGGGAAAAAACGAATTCTGATTGGCTGGGCCTGGCTCGCCAGTGGTGGGCCTGGCTCCCCAGTGGTTGGGACTATACCCTCCAAGACCCATCCATGGCTGCACCCCTGCCCAGTCATGAGAAATCCATAGATTAGGTCCTAATGAAATGATTTGTATTGACTGATTTCCTTATATGAACTGTAACTCAGTAAAATCTTTGAAATTGTTGCATGTCAGTATAAGTGATAGTACCATTTCTTAGGATGTCTGATCCCTGGCTGCTATATTTTGAAACTGTATTTTCTGTTCCTTGTTTTTTTATTTTGTTTCTGTTATAACACACTGAGGTTTTCATTGCGTCTTACTGTGCTTTCTGGCAAAGTCAAAGTGCAAGACCACATGAAAAGTACTTCAAAATATATTAATCATATGTTCTATATATAAACTTTTACAAATATATGCTGAAATATCGTCTTATCTACTTATGCATGTCTAACTCCTGGTATTTAGCTACTCCTGTGTTATAAGTAAGGCTAAAAGGGTGTCATGCCAGGCTAGAACATAAGCCTACCCCCAGTCTAGTCCTAATGAAGAAACAGAAATCATTAAGTTATCCCAGCTCCTTGGAGTCCTGCTGTTGCTTGGTAATGTTAATTATACAGTCCCAGCAGGAAATGTAAAAGTAATTGTGCTATTGTAAGACTGTACGTTTTGTCCTGTTTCGCAGAGTATTAATGTTTCCACATACTGAGTCCATTACTCAGCGTGGGTCCACCCCGCTTTGATTAATGCCTACAACTAATGTCACATTTCGTTTTTACTACCCAGCGTCAACCGGCCAACTCCAGTCATGTGTGAGTCAGCATCCCTGGTGCTTTTTTTTTAGGATAGCATGTTGTTAAATACTGTAAAGCCTACTGAATTAAGGGTCAGGCACTGTATGGAAATCCATGCACATGTTATTCAAGTAAGCAATATTGAGGTGGGACGATAAAACGAAAATGCTCCACCCGACCATACCGATCACATATCGCAGGCATTTTGCTGATATCGTTCTTTACGTTATGTAGCCGATACTAGAGAAATGTTACGTTTGAAATGAAATAAGTTTGTTAATATGGATGATGGCGCAATTGATGGCTACAACCATCAACCTAGTAGGAGCAGTTTAAAGGAGAATACATAAATAAAACTGTGGTGCACATTGTTATAAACTTATCGTCCTATTTATTGTTATTGCATCAATTCAGGCAATTTATCATAATATCCATATCGCCCAGCTCCAATGCGGTGCCCGCTGAGGTCTGTAGCCTACTGGCTAGAGTCGATAGATTTTGATTATGTCATGATTGAATATAAGATATTGTTATTGCAATGTTTGGAGTGATAAATTAATACTTGCCTTGAATGCCCTCAAGGCAATATCATATAACAACTCTAATTTTACTTTAAAAAATATATCACACGTCTCAACATGAATGTAGTGCCATGGGTTTCGCCCAAATTCCCAGTAAGTTTACACTGATCTATGGAAATTCTATTAAATATCCCAATCGATACACAGTACAGTGAAGTACATCCGCCTCCACACAAATTAGCTGCTGTCCACTGTAGGCTACTCAAACTAACTACGTTACAACCAGCAAGACAGACTTCTGCTCAGCTTTCTTTTATCATTGCTTTCAGTGTCAATTATTACATTCAAACTTGTAACAGATAATGTAAGCCTACTATTCGACGTCAGATTGTGGGAGTAAAAAAATGCAAGGAAGTGGGAAGGAGGGATCTGTGGCGTGGAGGGTTGTATTTGTTTGTAGGACGCCTCAACTACTGTAAAAACGAAGGTTTATTTTTCAAGCCTGTCATTACAACCAAAATATGAGGGTAAGAATTTAACTGTCACCGATTGAGATGACTAGAGTCTGAGATAGGAAGACATTTTTCGCAATTCAAAGTTCACATATAGGTGTCAACATCTGTGGGCAGGTAAGAAAGTAGCTTAAAATCCGGAAGAACTCGCAATACAGCTTGGCTGCATACGTTTTACTCAGCGGACTCAATGGCAGCACTCGTAAACTAAATTTCCAAACACGTGTCTAACCAACTGGCAGCCTCTATCAATAGAAGAAAAATGATGGATTTGAGAAAAAAGAAGATGTATGTCTTGGTGGACGTGATGTGCGTGGTAGTGGGTAAGTAGCCTACAGTAGCTACAGTGCATCAATTTCACACTGCGCTTGAACATAGAAACGATTCTATAGTCTACACAAGCCAGACCTATGTATGCGCCTCGATAGCATATTGATTTGAGTTTTGGACTGATGAAGTACCAATTGATGTAAAATAGAAAGGTTATCCACCCAGCTAACAACAAACGTAAACGCAACTTTAGAGCACTTTCCTTTAAGAGTCTCAAGTTATTACCTAACGTTTTCATAGGAACGTACCAGTTATGTGCCAGATATTTTTCAAAAAGACTATTCCATTATTGTCAATTATACAACGGGTCGGTCTAATCCGTATAGACTACTCTTACCCTACTATAACGAAAGCTGGTTCAACAGCAATGTGTCCGATGTCTTTCTTATCCCGGCCATTCTTTAGCCAAGTAGCCTATCCATAAACGGTTTATAAATAGATCTACTCGTGAGGCTTTTGCATTATTCACAATTGACATAGGCCTACCTGCAGTGCATATTTGTATTTATTAAGGATCCACGTTAGCCAAGGCTGTAGCTATTCTTCCTTGGGTCCAGCAACATTAAGGCAGTTATATACAATTTAAAATATTACATGACATTACATTTCATGACACTTTTCACAACACACTGTGTTCCCTCAGGTCACTCTACTATCACATATCTACAATACAAAATATCTACAATACAAATGTGTACGTGTGTAGAGTGCATGCTAGTAGTTTAAACAGACACCTCGGTGCATTCAGCATGTCAACACTTCTTACAAAAACAAGTAGTGATGAAGTCAATTTGTCTTCCACTTTGAGCCATGAGAGATTTACATGCATATTATTAATGTTAGCACTGTGTACATTTTAAGGGCCAGCTGTGCTGCCTGTTCTGAGCCAAATATAATTTCCAGAGGTCTCTCTTTGTGGCACTTGACCACACAACTGAACAGTAGTCCAGGTGGGACATAACTAGGGCCTGTAGGACCTGCCTTGTTGATAGTGTTGTTAAAAAAGGCAAAGCAGCGCTGTATTATGGACAGGCTTCTCCCCATCTTAGGTACTGTTGTATCAACGTGTTTTGACCATGACAGTTTAGAATCCATGGTTACTCCAAGCAGTTTTAGTCACCTCAACTTGCTCAATTTCCATATTATTTCTTACAAGATTTTGTTGAGGTTTAGTGAATGATTTGTCCCAAATACAGCCTGAAGGAGGAGAGATTACTAGAAACGAACTCGGTTGACCGTTTTATCTGGATTAAATGTCAGAGTAGAGGACCTTGTGCATTTCAGGTAAAATAACAACACAATGTTTATATCCCTGGACAAATTAGCTAGCAACAGCAAGCTAGCTAGCTAAATTGCCATAAATGTTTAATGCTTTTCGACCTGTCCCCAAATGAATGTAATTGGTTCAGAGTTTGTTTTGATACTTAAACCTGTGTGTCCTGATCGCGTCTGGTGTGGGTGGACAAAATCAACATGCTTGCAAGACGCACACGCATGTGCGGTCAGGTCAGCATGTAAGAAATATTGACTTGTGCCTTGTAATTCCGTTAACAAAAACCCACATCTTTAAGATATTTTCTAATTTCTCTCCCTCATGAGGAGGGAGGATAATGAAAGTTCACAGAAGTAACAGGTAAAGGTACACCTACCAATTAGTGTCAATTTTGTTGAATTATTAAATTATTAAAACTCAATACATGGGGCATCCCGAGTGGCACAACGGTTTAAGGCACTGCATCGCAGTGCTAGAGGCGTCACTACAGACCTGGGTTCGATCCCGGGCTGTATCACAACCGGCCGTGATCGAGAGTCCCATAGGCCGGCGCACAATTGGCCCAGCATCGTCCGGGTTAGGGGAGGGTTTGGCCGGGGGGGGGCTTTACTTGGCTCATTGCGCTGTAGCGGGTCCTTGTGGTGAGCCGGGCACCTGCAGGCTGACCTTGGTCGTCAGTTGAACAGTGTTTCCTCCGACACATTGGTGCAGCTGGCTTCCGGTTTACGCGGGCGGGTGTTAAGAAGCGCGGTTTGGTGGGTCATGTTTCGGAGGACGCATGAACCGACCTTTGCCTCCCGAGCCGGTTGGGGAGTTGCAGCGATGAGACAAGATCGAAATTGGAGAGAAAAAGTTGATAAAATACAAAAACTCAATATCCCACCCGGGATCAAACTTTTTCAGGACCCTGTCTTTCAAAGATAATTAGTAAAAATCCAAATAACTTCACAGATCTTCATTGTAAAGGGTTTAAACACGTTTTCCTTCGTTTTAACTTCTTAGGGAGCGGCAGCAGAGGTGACGGTTTTGGAGAGTCTGGCGTGCCCAAAGTAAAATGCCTGCCACTCAGGCCCAGAAAATAGGATATGCACATAATTAGTACTATTGGATAGGAAACACTCTGAAGTTTCTAAAAGTGTTAAAATAATGTATGTGAATATAACAGAACTGATTTAGCAGGCGAAAACCCGAGGAAAATCCACTCGGATTTGCAGTTTTTTTTGTACATGACCTTTTTGTCCAGGCTGCCTATTGATTCCTATGTTAACTAGGACTGAGACTGCAGTACCTATGGCTTCCACTAGATGTCAACAGTCTTTTATACAGTGTCTGGAGGCTCTAGCACTAAGCAGAACAGATAGGAAGAGGAAGTCGTGAAGGGACAACATTTGTCAACAACGTTTCACGGGCGTGAGATTGTGAGCGCCCCCCACATTATTTTTCTTTCCTATCGTTCACGTTATCGTCCGGTTGAAATATTACAGTATACATAAAAGGATACCTAAGGATACATTTAAAAATATGTTTGATTTGTTTGGAGAAAGTGTATAGGTATAATTTGAACGTGTTCTCTTCATGGTTCAATGGGCGACTCGACGGTGGATTTTCTGATCATAACACGCCAACCAAACTGAGATTTATGGATATAATAAATGACTTTTTCTAACAATAGAACCATTGGATGTCTTCGTTGGACACTTGGGAAGCCCTCAGCAGAAGTTCTTCGAAAGGTAAGAGATTTATTTTAGCTCTTTATATGGGTTTTGTGTGACCAGCGCTGGATATGAATTTATGCTAATGTTGAAAATAGGAGAGGTGCTATCCTCAAACAATCAAGCCTTTTTGAAATCTGACAACGCTGTGATATTGCCAAGAATCAGAGCTTCTGATGACTATGCAACACTTGTATATTGATGAATGTTTAATAATTCAACTTTTGGATTTTGAATTTGGCGCATTACATTTCACCGGGTAGTGTCGGGAGCTAGCGCGCCGCTACTCCCTAAGTAGTTAAGACACTAACAACTTACAGACGGTAGGCAATTAAGGTCACAGTTATGAAAACTTAGGACACTAAAGAGGCCTTTCTACTGACTCTGGAAAAACACCAAAAGAAAGATGCCCAGGGTCCCTGCTCATCTGCGTGAACGTGCCTTACGCATGCTGCAAGGAGGCATGAAGACTGCAGATGTGGCCAGGGCAAATAAATTGCAATGTCCGTACTGTGAGACAGGGAGACAGGACGGACAGCTGATCGTTCTCGCAGTGGCAGACCACGTGTAACAACACCTGCACAGGATCGGTAAATCCGAACATCACACCTGCGGGACAGGTACAGGATGGCAACAACAACTGCCCGAGTTACACCAGGAATGCACAATCCCTCCATCAGTGCTCAGACTGTCCACAATAGGCTGAGAGAGGCTGGACTGAGGGCTTATAGGCCTGTTGTAATGCAGGTCCTCACCAGACATCACTGACAACAACATTGCCTATGGGCACAAACCCACCGTCGCTGGACCAGACAGGACTGTCAAAAAGTGCTCTTCGCTGACGAGTCGCAGTTTTGTCTCACCAGGGGGTGATGGTCGGATTCACGTTTATCATTGAAGGAATGAGTGTTACACCGAGGCCTGTACTCTGGAGCGGGATCGGAGGTGGAGGAGGAGGGTCTGTCATGGTCTGGGGCGGTGTGTCACAGCATCATCGGACTGAGCTTGTTGTCATTGCAGGCAATCTCAACGCTTTGCATTACAGGAAAGACATCCTCCTCCCTCATGTGGTACCCTTCCAAATTTAATGGTTAAACTATCTATGCTTTCTTGGAATTTACAGATATGATATAAGCAAAATAAAAAACAACTTCCAAGGTGGCTGCCTTTTCTTCTGCTAATAATAAAACAAAAGTGGTATTTATTGTGTTTCGTCGTAATCTCAAGTTTCATATATTAGACCAAGGCAATGATCAAGAAGGAAGGATTGCCTACAGGAATATCTGATTTCCATGTGAAATGCATTTTTTCTGGCAAAGAAAAGCTTTTATTTCTGCATATGCCCCCAATACTCACGATTATTCGTTTTGTTTCTTTATCCAAAAAACCTACAGGAATATCTGATTTCCATGTGGTCTTGGGTGGTAACTTGAATACTACACTCAATCTGACAATGGAAAATCTAATAAATCGGGGTACTGCACCACCAGCCACCATAGTGTTCTGAAATATGGTCTCTGATTTTGCGCTAGCAGATATATGTAGAGTGCATAATCCACAGCTGAAAGAATATATTTAATATACAGTATAAGAATATATTTTTACTCTGCTAGGCACCGATCATTTAAGGATCGATTACATATGACTTTATCACAGTTAGTGCATCTGTGCTGATCAAAAATATAAATGCAACATGCAACAATTTCAACTATTTTCCTGAGTTGCAGTTCATATAAGGAAATCAGTCAATCGAAATAAATAAATTAGGCCCTAATCTATTACTTTCACATGACTGGGCAGGGGCACAGCATAGGCCCACCCTCTTGGGAGCCATTCCCACCCACTGGGGAGCAAGGCCCAGCCAATCCGAGTTTTTTACCACAAAAGTACATTTTCTTTCCCCACGCATGAGTTTTACATATCTCTAACGTTCAACCCAGCGTGAGTTTTTTTTTTATGCGCGTGATTTCAGAATGCACTCACTGTTCCAAAATGTGATTGTTACGAAACAGGACAGGTAACCTGCGTTGCCTTTACTGTTTTATTCACATGTTTTCAAGTACTGGTGACGAATCATGCATTCTAATTCTTGCATAGATTGTAATGGAAGGTTATATGGATTATTTTTTGAAGGTTATATGGATTATGATGAGCTAATTCTTAGCTATTTGCCAGCTATGTGTGGCGCCATGTTTGTTGACGTCATACAATGCATTCTGGTTGTCACGTAAGCATCTGTCAGACAAGGGGTGTTATAACAAAAACAAGGTGAAGGGATAGTTCACTCGACTGACTTATGGTGATTTAAAGACAACTGGGAACTCTGAAAAACATGCGGTCAAATCATGACGTCAGTGATCTTCATGTCGGAAAGTCAGAGCTTTAGAAAGAGGCCAGAGTTCCCGAGTTGGATGACCGTTCAAAACAATTTTTCCCCATCGAAGCTTGTTTTTTTCAGAGTTCCCAGTTGTGCTAGGGCCACTAGGCCACTATAAAATGTGCAGTTTTGTCACAACACAATGCATTGTGACAAAACTGCACATTTTATAGTGGCCTTTTATTGTCCCTAGCACAAGGTGCACCTGTGTAATGATCATGCTGTTTAATAACTTTCTTGATATGCCACACCTGTCAGGTGGATGGATTATTTTGGAAAAGGAGAAATGCTCATTAACAGTGATGTAAACAAATTTGTGCACAACATGTGAGAGAAATACCATTTTTGTGCGAATGGAGCATTTCTGGAACCTTTTTTTCAGCTCATGAAACATGGGACTTGGGCTGTTGCTGTGACTGTATTACTGCCACACCAGCGTTCACGAGTCATGAAGGCAGTCAAATTCCATGTGACCGTTTAGTCACGGTAATGAAGCTTCTCCAATCTCTGCTGCTGGTCATTAGTAGCCTACCAAACTTGCTAACTGCCTGGTACTCAGCACTCTATTGTCCCTCTATTCACTCTGACATCAATGCAAATGTTTTTGAACATTTTATCAAACACTTCATGACAGCTCATGTTGCACAACATTTCTATAGGGTATGTAATTGTGTGAGAAAACAGAGTGATGGCCTCTACTAAAAAGAGGAGGAGTATAGCCTACCTGGCTGGCATGAAAATGAACCACGGGAAAAGCGTCCTCCATTCGCTATTTAAGTGCATAGATTACATGCATTTTGAACAGTTCTTCACCTCGGAATTGGGTAAGGATGCGCGCACAGTTACGTCCTCGATGTCTGTCTTCACGTGTAGCCTGTGAGAAAGACCTGATCAAGTGATGGAGAGCCATGTGAGTGAGAGGTGCTCAGGTAGAAGGGCACAACGGCCACTGGCCGCAAAAGGCATGGATTTTTTTAGGGTGCATTACGGCCACACAAAGGAGACGCCACTGTGAAATTCGAGGCATTATCAAGTTTTTGTCAAATTGTGAATGAGTTACTGATGTAGTGTGTACAGCCTGCGCAAAAAACTAAGCAAAGCTCATGCCTTTCAAGTGACTTTTTTCAAATCATCGTTAGTCGCATCGTGCAGCCTAACAATGTATTAAGAATCAAAACATATAGCCCAACGTTTGTATCACAACTAAAGTTACATTTAATGGCACTAAATTAAGCATATAGGAATACATATTTCTTTAACTGCTCAACACAGAATAGCCGCATGTGCGCACTCCCTCAAATCGTTTGGAGAAAATATCCTATTTTATTCAGCTTTGTTCAATTGTGTTCTTCATACTATAAAATAATGCCACGGAATTATAAGCAAGTCTGCTAAATGAACTAGTGTAGCCCACAGCCATTTGGCAAAGCCAGATCAGGACATATAGCCCACAGCCCTTTTGGCATAGCCAGATCAGGACCTAACATAAGGACAATTCAGAGTATGCTATTCTGTTCTTCTGAAAAAGACTACATTTTCTTCATATCATGTCTAAAATAAATAATCAAATAACATTTTATAGGTCACTTACACATGGTTAGCAGATGTTATTGTGAGTGTAGAGAAATGCTTGTGCTTCTAGTTCCAACAGTGCAGCAATATCTAACAATTCCAAAACGACCTAATACACACATCTAAGTAAGGAATGGAATAAGAGTATATATATGGATGAGTGGCATAGGAAAGATGCAGTAGATGGTATAAAATATAGTATATACAGTTGAAGTTGGAGGTACACCTTACATACACCTTAGCCAAATACATTTAAACTCAGTTTTTCACAATTCCTGACATTTTAATCCTAGTAAAAAATCCCAGTTAGGATCACCACTTTATTTTAAGAATGTGAAATGTCAGAATAATCAAATCAAATCAAATTTTATTTGTCACATACACATGGTTAGCAGATGTTAATGCGAGTGTAGCGAAATGCTTGTGCTTCTAGTTCCGACCATGCAGTAGTATCTAACAAGTAATCTAACAAATTCACAACAAATACCTTATACACACAAGAGTAACGGAATGAATACGAGTATGTACATATAAATATATGGATGAGTGAGGCAGGATGCAGTAGATGGTATGGAGTACAGTATATACACATATATATATGAGATGAGTAATGTAGGATATGTAAACATTATATAAATGGCATTGTTTAAAGTGGCTAGTGATACATTATTTCATCCAATTATAATTATTAAAGTGGCTAGAGATTTGGGTCGATGGCCGAACGGCATAGGCAAGATACAGTAGATGGTTTAGAGTACAGTGTATACATTTGATATAAGTATGTCGTATAAGTAAACATTATATACAAAATTGTTTAAAGTGGCTAGTGATACATTGTTACATCCAATTCCTATGTTTAAAGTAGCTAGAGATTTAAGTCAGTATGTTGGCAGCAGCCACTCAATGTTAGTGATGTCTGATGGCCTTGAGGTAGAAGCTGTTTTTCAGTCTCTCGGTCCCAGCTTTGATGCACCTGTACTGACCTCGCCTTCTGGATGATAGCGGGGTGAACAGGCAGTGGCTCGGGTGGTTGTTGTCCTTGATGATCTTTTTGGCCTTCCTGTGACATCGGGTGGTGTAGGTGTCCTGAATGTCAGGTAGTTTACCCCCGGTGATGCGTTGTGCAGTCCTCACTACCCTCTGGAGAGCCTTACGGTTGTGGGCGGAGCAGTTGCCGTACCAGGCGGTGATACAGCCCGACAGGATGCTCTCGATTGTGCATCTGTAGAAGTTTGAGTGTTTTTGGTGACAAGCCTAATTTCTTCAGCCTCCTGAGGTTGAAGAGGCGCTGTTGCGCCTTCTTCACCACGCTGTCTGTGTGGGTGGACCAATTCAGTTTGTCCGTGATGTGTACGAGGAACTTAAAACTTTCCACCTTCTCCACTACTGTCCCCTCGATGTGGATAGGGGGGTGCTCCCTCTCCTGTTTCCTGAAGTCCACGATCATCTCCTTTGTTTTGTTGACATTGAGTGAGAGGTTATTTTCCTGACACCACACTCCGAGGGCCCTCACCTCCTCCCTGTAGGCCGCCTCGTCGTTGTTGGTAATCAAGCCTACCACTGTAGTGTCGCCAGCAAACTTGATGATTGAGTTGGATGCGTGCTTGGCCACGCAGTCATGGGTAAACAGGGAGTACAGGAGAGGGCTGAGAACGCACCCTTGTGGGGCCCCAGTGTTGAGGATCAGCGGGGTGGAGATGTTGTTTCCTACCCTCACCACCTGGGGCCGGCCCGTCAGGAAGTCCAGGACCCAGTTGCACAGGGCTGGGTCGAGACCCAGGGTCTCGAGCTTAATGACGAGCTTGGAGGGAACTATGGTGTTAAATGCAGAGCTGTAGTCGATGAACAGCATTCTTACATAAGTATTCCTCTTGTCCAGGTGGGTTAGGGCAGTATGCAGAGAGAATAGTAGAGAGAATGATTTATTTCAGCTTTTATTTCGTTCATCACATTCCCAATGGGTCAGAAGTTTACATACACTCAATTAATATTAGGTAGCATTGCCTTTAAATTGTTGTGGGTAGCCCTCCACAAGTTGGGTGAATTTAGGCCCATTCCTCCTGACAGAGCTGGTGTAACTGAGTCAGGTTTGTAGGCCTCCTTGCTCGCACACACTTTTTCAGTTCTGCCCACACATTTTCTATAGGATCGAGGTCAGGGCTTTGTGATGGCCACTCCAATACCTTGACTTTGTTGCCCTTAAGCCATTTTGCCACAACTTTGGAAGTATGCTTGAGGTCATTGTCTTGAGATGTTGCTTCAAAATATCCACATTTTTCTTCCTCATGATGCCATCTGCTGCAAAGCACCCCCACAACATGATGCTGCCACGCCCGTGCTTCACGGTTGGGATGGTGTTCTTCGGCTTGGAAGCCTCCCCCTTTTTCCTCCAAACATAACGATGGTCACGATAGCCAAACAGTTATATTTTTGTATCATCAGACAAGAGGACATTTCTATAAAAAATATATACTTAACTGGAAGTCAACCAATCCTCCATTGTTAACGCAATGGGAAGGTCAAATGCTTTATCATAGTGGGTGATATTATCCAAAAAATGTAAAGTGTGTGGGCGACGGAGAGAAACAAAATGGCGCAGTTTGAGGCCATGTGGCATAAAGCGCTGGAGATCGGGGTGTGTGCTAGTGGGTCTGGGCAGGTGTAATGTAGTTGATGTTTGTATGATGATGTTTGCATGTATATGTTTTATATTGTTTATAAAATATTAAATATGATCCTTCCCCCATTTTTTGGGGGATATATTTGGTAACGGAATTACAAAAAAAAATGTAACGGAATTACTGCAAAAGAAGGGCTACAGTGGCAAATCATAATAGTCCACAGTTGGGTCACCTGATACTGTCCTCCCTTCCACAGACATACTGTTATATTCAGCTCATAACTGTTTTCTTTCTGTTATCTGGTGGTGAAACCAAGAGTGTTAAAACGGTGTCTGGACAACCCCTCTCTCTTAATGTCACCTCTCCCAGCTCTTACTGACACCTACCCCCTGTCTTTCCATTTACTGTAACCAGCATCCTCACCCACTGAGCACCGACCGACACTGGATGTCCATGGATGTAAACTTTGGTCAGTCCACCCTGGCCTTGATGTTAATGTCCACCGACGGGCCGGACTGGACCAAATCTGAACCTATAATAGATGTATGTTTCACAAGTTTGGATAGCACTGTACAGCTGTGCTGTATTGTACTCTACTGTGCCCTGCTGTGCTGTGATGTCCAAACTTGTGAATCCACTTCACTTACTGTAGTCCAATAACCAAAAGAGATTGTTTCAAACTCAAGGTGCCATTTCGTAGCTGACACCTCATTCTTTCTGCAGACATCTTTGGATCTTAATTCGTAGAAGATATGAACGTTTTTGGAAATTGTGGTCGCATAAAAACCTCAGCGAGATTTGACCGTAATTCCATTACCAAATTTTGCATCTGCACAGTTCTTTCACTAAATACATTTTTTTAAGATTTTCTGTGGAAATTGTTGAAAGTAATCCAAACCACTTCAATGGTTTGTTAAACTTTTGAAGTCAATGGTTTTTGTTTGGCATATATTTTAAAGTGAAAGAACTGAGTCAAAGCGTAATTCCGTTATCCTGGAATTGCCCCTAGGCTATATCTTGCTTATTATGAACGTGCCTCACACATACCATACAGTTTACGGGAGCCTAGTCTTTTTTATTTGTGGGGTACGGACAATATTTTCCTAGGCTGCTGTGCAGTGAGTGCTCTGCCACCACTTCCTCCCCTTCCTTGATCACCGATGAATGTTGTACACAAAAGACATGGTCGACATGTTCAAACTATTGCATTCAATGCCTCAATAGGCTATTATATATAAGCGCAATTTCATGTAATTTTTTCAGGAGGGGAGTTAGGCTACATGCAGCTATTTACATGTTGTACACAAAATACATGATCAACATGTGCGTATGTTGTAACAGTATTGCAAACATAAGCAACGACAAAAACAGGCAGTCAAAATAATGATTTTAAGGTTATTTTCTAATTATCATTGCAAACATTGGCTACTTCTTGTTTCAGCAACTCTCGCTTCGATATGGCAGCATAACTATGAAGATTATCACAAATAGTAGGCAGTCTAAAGCAATAGTTTCAAATAATAGAGGTACTTTTCAGGCAGATCTAGCTTCAGTAGGGGAGTGTAAACAGTATAAAACCATACAGGCCACACATCTAAAATACGTGCAGAAAATATATTTAAAAAAAAAACACTGAACAAATATTGAACCATTATCAGGCAATAAAACACGCATAAATCTATACAGGCCACACATCTAAAATACATGCAAGAAATATTAAAAGGCACACCAAAATAAATCGTAAATCATTCCAGGAAATAATTGTTTTTTGGAGCAGATTATAAAGAACATGTTCTGAGAATAGGCCTATCCCATCTACATCCCCGCTAGTGATAACACAGCTAGCAAAAAACAAGCAAGTCATTAGATATTGACTTACCTTGTATTCGGACGCACTCTTTTTGATTTCAAAGTTAATTATTTGCCCCTGTGTATACAAGGCAGCTCTATTGTTGAATTATTCACATCAGGATTGAAAGTCCTTGTAGGGTGTAATCATTTTACTTTTTCCACTGTTATTGAATCACAGCGGTAAAACTACAAAATTCTAATCTTGGAATTTTGTGACCGCAGAAGTTAGGTCTGTATAATTTGCGTATTCAGACACAACACAAATAAACTCCATTGCTAGAATGTTAAAGATTTCACACCCCAGGTAGCTGGGTTTATATTGTCATGATCCCTTAACATGTGACACGCTTGATGTTTGACAGCAGTCGAACTCCGATTACACCCCCATCATTCGCTGATAATTCTCATTCCCATGATGGGCCTGTTCCTGCTGCACTGACTGAGTTTGAGCTTCCTGAAACTCTGTAAAATCATGCAGTGTTTGTTTATGGAAATTTTATATGCATCCCTAGTTTCCTCAATATTTGGTTTGCCCAAAATCTCTCAAAGAATGTGCCTCTTTTCCACATTCAATGCCTTTTCAAGGATATTACTTGCACATGTGCTTGACAGGCCAGCTGCTTCAGTACTGAATTATTTCAATATGAACTCTGGCTGGGCATTTAAAGTGCAGGTTGTGACAATGAAGCAATTGTAGTGCAAATGTTCCAGTTATTTGAGGTGAAGCTAAATAAAGACATACAGTTGAAGTCGGAAGTTTACATACACCTTAGCCAAATACATTTAAACTCAGTTTTTCACAATTCCTGACATTTAATCCTAGTAAAAATTCCCTGTTTTAGGTCAGTTAGGATCACCACTTTATTTTAAGAATGTGAAATGTCAGAATAATAGTAGAGAGAATTATTTATTTCAGCTTTTAGTTCTTTCATCACATTCCCAGTGGGTCAGAAGTTTACATACCCTCAATTAGTATTTGGTAGCATTGCCTTTAAATTGTTTAACTTGGGTCAAACATTTCAGGTAGCCTTCCACAAGCTTCCCACAATAAGTTTGGTGAATTTTGGCCCATTCCTCCTGACGGAGGTGGTGTAACGGAGTCAGGTTTGTAGGCCTCCTTGCTCGCACACGCTTTTTCAGTTCTGCCCACAAATATTCTATAGGATTGAGGTCAGGGCTTTGTGATGGCCACTCCAATACCTTGACTTTGTTGTCCTTAAGCCATTTTGCCACAACTTGGAAGTATGCTTGGAGTCATTGTCCATTTGGAAGACCCATTTGCGACCAAGCTTTAACTTCCTGACTGATATCTTGAAATGTTGTTTCAAAATATCCACATAATTTTCCTTCCTCATGATGCCATCTATTTTGTGAAGTGCACCAGTCCCTCCTGCAGCAAAGCACCCCCACAACATTATGCTGCCACCCCGTGCTTCACAGTTGGGATGGTGTTCTTCGGCTTGCAAGCCACCCCCTTTTTCCTCCAAACATAACGGTCATTATGGCCAAAAAGTTATATTTTTGTTTCATCAGACCAGAGGACATTTCTCCAAAAAGTATGATCTTTGTCCCCATGTGAAGTTGAAAACCATAGTCTGGCCTTTTTATGGCGGTTTTGGAGCAGTGGCTTCTTCCTTGCTGAGCGGCCTTTCAGGTTATGTCGATATAGGACTCGTTTTACTGTGGATATAGATACTTTTGTACCTGTTTCCTCCAGCATCTTCACAAGGTCCTTTGCTGTTGTTCTGGGATTGATTTGCACTTTTCACACCAAAGTACGTTCATCTCTAGGAGACAGAATGCCTCTCCTTCCTGAGCGGTATGATGGCTGCGTGGTCCCATGGTGTTTATACAGGCATGCTATTGTTTGTACAGATGAACGTGGTACCTTCAGGCGTTTGGAAATTGCTCCCAAGGATGAACCAGACTTGTTGAGGTCTACAATTGTTTTTCTGAGGTCTTGACTGATTTCTTTTGATTTTCCCATAATGTCAAGCAAAGAGGCACTGAGTTTGAAGGTAGGCCTTGAAATACATCCACAGGTACACCTCCAGGTACACTTCAAATTATGTCAATTAGCCTATCAGAAGCCATGACATCGTTTTCTGGAATTTTCAAAGCTGTTTAAAGGCACAGTCAACTTAGTGCATGTGAACTTCTGACCCACTGGAATTGTGATACAGTGAATTATAAGTGAAATAATCTGTCTGTAAACAATTGTTGGAAAAATGACTTGTGTCATGCACAAAGTAGATGTCCTAACTGACTTGCCAAAGCTATAGTTTGTTAACAAGAAATTTGTGGAGTGGTTGAAAAACAAGTTTTAATGACTCCAATTTAAGTCTATGTAAACTTCTGACTTCAACTGTAGATTGTTGGATTTTGACAATGATAACAATCATCCACTCTGACTTCCCCATTATTATTTAGCACACTGCCCATGTCATCCAGGCCCGCTCAGTCCCTTTGCGTTAGTGTGGTTGGGGGGGTTATGATAACTGTAAACTGATAACTGCACTTACCATTGGCAGACTATGATTTCGTGATGGTCTGGCCTTTGGCAGCATATTCCTGCCTTGTTTCTTTGTGCAGTTTAGTGAGAGGTAGGGGCTTATAAAATCGGTTCAATATTTTGCCTGGTGTTCTAAGTCCACAACAATGCTTAAACCACATCAGGAGACTACTTTTAAGGTCTGGGAACATTTTATAAATTTATATTTTTGGGTGTAGTTGCACTTTAATTCCAGTGTGCACCTAGCAAGAGGATGTTGTTTAGTAGTGTTTTTGTAGTGCACATGTGATGGTAGAGTTTGCTAAACAAATACCCACTGGATTGAAGCAAATAATCATGATATCATTCTGCCAGTCAGCATAGGCTACTTTATAGTTAACATTTAATTTAGAAGGTTTTTGGGAAAGCCTTTCCATCTACAGAAGACGTTTAATTAACGTCATCGCTAAACGGCTACACAAAGTGGTAGACGGGCTCACCACACAGACAGGGAATTCTCATTGGCTCTTCAGAACGTTTCAGGAAATACGAATCGCTGATGCATTCTTATGATAAACGTGGCCAAAATTAATTCATTTTCAATACATTTTGTTGATTCCCTACTAAGTTGAATACATGTTTTTTTATATTGTTGAATTCCATTTTAATGTCTGGATTGTGTGATTACGTCCACGTTCTCCACATCGCAGATTTTATAGGGCCCCAGAGAGGAGAGCGCATAATGGGTAATGCTGTTGGGACCTGCTCCAGAGCAGCATCCCCAGGCTTTCAGGATATGATCCATCCCACCATGGGATTTTCCAGGAGTGAGAACATCAGACCGACTGCTACATAGAGAGAGTCTCGCTGGCTCACCAATCCTCCTAAAGCCCACCATGTCACAAGCCTTGGCTTAAAATCTCTAGGTCAAATGTAGATGACCCACCTCACCCCGTGCACCTTCCAAAGAAAGGAGAAGTCAGTCAAATCCATGCTCCTGATCCTAACAAAAGTGTTTTTAGGTACCGAACACACCAGTTATGGTGTGGCCTTAGTTCCACCACAAAAATGTCTTAATGCATTCCACTTTCCAATTCCATAGCAATAATATGATGACAATGTTTTTGCTGGCTTTCCCGTAGGACATAAATTGTTAAAGTTGAGAATTATACTGAATCACTACCATGGCGTGGGGAAGTTGATATTAAGGGAGTGTGCAGTGGTGTGGTCTGTAGTTTAATTATTAGAAGATTACTGTGAAGTGTGAACGAATGGTAACAAGCCAGAACCGCAGAGGTGCTATCCATTCCCCAGGGTTAGCTCTCTGCATGGTCTCTCTGCAGGTGTGCTCTCAGACCAGGACTCCGGCTGTGTTCTCTACAGCTGGCCCTGGGGTTAAAAGGACCCTGCTGCTAATGCCTAGGGGTTAGGTTGAGTTACCATGACAACACAGTTCAATTAAAAGTAGAGTGGAATCATTGGAACTCAATTCAAGTCACAAATCATTATCTTTCCAGTTCTCCATGTCAGCACTTGCTAATTGATCAATGTAGTGGGGTAGGGGTACCTACATTTTTTGAATACTCTGGAACCTTCAGTGGTCAGTTTCTAACAATGACGAGTGTTTTAAGATTATGAAACAAAAATTCACAAAAAAAAACAAAGGTTTGCAATGAATAATTTGTTAAAAAATGTAGGCTATTATTACATTTAAATGACATTACGCTAAGCTAGATGTCATCACAGAGCAATAAAGCGGGTAATTGCTTATCCTGCCCAGTGCCTAGCCCAGGTCAAACTATCAACAGCTGGTGTGTTCTTAAAGGCCCAGTGCAGTCAAAAAAATTATTTCCTGTGTTTTATATGTATCCACACTGAAGTTGGAATAATACTGTTAAAAAATTATAATGCCCTGTTAGTGAAAGCGCTGTTTGAAAAGGCAGCTTGAAATTTCAGCCTGTTTAGTCCAGAAAGAAAGAGTTCCAAACCTCTCTGTCAATAACAGCTAGTTTTCAGTTTTCCCCTCCACAACAGACCACTCCCAGACAGTCCTGTCAAAATTAGTGTTTTGGAAATTGCTCTTTGCTGAGAAGCATTTTTCTTTTTTTGTTGACAATTTTAATTGAAAACAATAACAGTAAGGTACTTCATTGTTACCCAAAAATGATTTGATATTGAGATAGAAACGGCTGCATTGCACCTTTAAGGTAGGTGAGGTGTGTGATTAGTAATGACAAAGAGGCAGGTTCAAAGTCACTAGTTGTAGGCCTCACAAGCCCCCTGCTTTACAGCCAGGGAACACCCATGCCAGGATTTCACTGTGGGATTAGATGTTCCTAAGACAAGACTCTATGCTTCAGAGAGATTTCTTTCTCTGTCTATGTCTTAGATGGCCTCAGCGGCTAGTAAGTCATCTATAGTTACCTGTGTTGGGGGATACTCAAATATCTTAGTTTAGGCTTGAATTTGACATTTAATATAGGCTCCTCACTCCCAACCCTCTCACCCTCTCCCTCTTTCTCTCCCTCTCTTCTGTCTGTGTAAACCTACACTCAGCACAAATAGACAGTGGGTGTTGGCTTATTGCACAGAGGAAGGGCTGGGTTTAACTTCTCCCTGTCTGAAGTTTTCATAGGTAGCGCTACAAAGAGGCCAGCAGAGCAGAATAGCATGGTCTACATGTATAGCTGTACTCTGTGCACTCTGTTTCAGGCCATATGAATAGCTGTGTGCTGTTTCTAATGAATAAAGTGTATTCTGAGCAACGTATGATGACTAAATTGCCTTCCCAGCAAGGCAGAGGTTACTCTCACCACACACACTCTCCAGAGTTTTTTTTTTTTTTTCCTGCTGTGATTTTTATTCCCCTGTTTTACACTAATCAAACACAGAGACAGCTGAGAGGACAGAGGATATGAGTGAGTGTATGACTCAGAGTTGTGTTAGGTCTCCACATCCATACTACTGGACCCCCAGGGGCTTGGCACGGTTACTGAGGAGAAACGAGGAGGAATCATCTGGTTTACCGTGGGACTTGGGGAGATTTTCCATGTTGTTGTTTTATTCTATCATACTCAAAGGCACAGCATTGTAAAGCAGAGTATCCTTGGCAGTACCAAGGAAGTGAGTGCAGGACAGCAAAGGAAATGCTGTGCTATCAGTGAATGACTGTGTGCCTTCTCTTTTGATGAATGCCACAAGGGGAACTTTATGGCATTTAATCTTAGTGCCATCTGTAAGGAAGCTTTTCTATTCATGTTAAATAAGATTTGACTCAATAAAATGTTCCCATGTTCTTTGACCTGACTGCCCTGGAGTTTCAAGTGGTTGAAAGAGGCTTGTGAAGGAAACTATGTAGCTTGTCTCTGGGGATTCAGGATTCTCATCCAGTTGGGTTGTGAAAAGGCATTGTCATGAGTTCGCAAACTGTTTCCACTCAATGAGAAATGCACTGATGACAGCACTGGAAATGGTTATCCCAAGGCAGTTCTGTTATGGAAACTGAAGACATTTCAATAAACCGTAGAAGAAGTGGACAAACAACCTTAGATGGGTTTGTGTGGTATTGGAACATAGATTTCACAACATATGGCCATATAAACAGCATCTACATTTTAGGTATTTAATGTTTTTTTATACCATGAGCCTACTGTACTAATATATCTAGCTCCCAGATGTAAAATCAGAATATGTGTGGCCTGGTCTATTTGTTTGATCTAACAAAAGTCAAACTATTCCTCAGACCAGATTTAACTACCCTCCATCCGCACTACTTGGTGCTCAGAATGCGTAAATTATGAGGCTAGCGAGAGAGAAACAGTGGGATTAGAATGCAAAGGGTAGCAGGATTTAGTGTGACTGACAGGGGAAGTTGGGCATTCCTCGTGTGAATTAGGTTTTACGCCCAGCACATACCTTCCACATTAGTCACTCTAGCCAGGGTCGACTGTGGTGCTGGGAAAAGGGCTCTGGTCCACACACTACACAGTGGGTGAAAGAGAGAAAAAAAAGACAGAAATGGAGAGAGTATTGGCATGAAGAGGAAAGGGAATAGAGATGCACTGGAGGAAGGAGAAAGAGAGTAGAGGCACTGAATGAGAGACCGAGAAGAGTGCCTGGAGAAAGAGTCCCTCGCAGTGTGGAAAGACAGACCATCCAGTCCCAATAAAGCAGAGAGCGCTCTAGCACATGGCCCATCTGTGACCCTGTAGGAAGGCATTCTCTCCAGTCTGAACCAGTCAGGTCAAAAAGAATATGCACAAAGGTCAGTAAAATCCCAGGCTGGATGTTTTAGTCATTTTGGCCGGCTGTTCATAAAGCAGTGCCTGTTCCACAAAGTAAAAGGCAGGGACAGGCCTGGTCTATAGTGCAGTGTCAATGAAGTATCAGATGGAGAATGCTTTTCTAATTAAATCAGTGGTCCAGATAAGTTGGGCAGTACAATGATCCAGGTGTTTGAGTCCAGGCTCTGTGGCTCTTAGCTTCCAGTAAGATTGTGGCCCAAATCATCCCATGTAATCAGCTGTCTAAAAAAAGCATGGCTCCATTCAGACCTCTATATTTACAGTGTGTGAGAGTGTGGGAGGACACTTGGATTGAAGGAATGACCGAGTGAATGAGATGGAGAGACTAAATAAGAGAATGAGGGGCACAAAGGAGGAGAGGAATTAGTGGTGTGATGGAATGGAATTCATTTCTGTTGCTCAGCTCAGAGAGGCCAGGTAGCTTAAGCCCTCTCTATCGCTTATGCATAACCAATGGCACTGAGCAGGTGCTGGATAGCTTTAACTTAAGCTTTTGTTCCATGTGCTTGTCTAAACCCTCACTTGTCTTCAAGAGTAATTTGCCTTCCCTCTCTCTTGTATTTCTGTGCCCCAAGACCCCATTTTAAGAAGCATTGTAGATGATTGTGAAGGTAGAGGATAAAAGGGAGCATTAGCTTCTCAAAGTGTGACTAAAAGCTGTTCAAATTGAATTCCTTAATTGGAGGCAGGAAGTGTGAACTCATGCTTCCTGTGACTTCAAAAGGCCTAAGTATGGGCTCAAATAGGAGATCTTTCACAGGCAGCATTCCCAGCAGGGCCTAATTTCCTTCCAACTGTAGAGTCAGGTGTTTTCATGGTCCTCATGGAGCAAAACCGAAAGGTTCCTTTAAAACCTGCTTTCCTCTAATATTCTACCTTTTTCTGTGAGGACTTTCATTTGGTTGGTTAAAAGACATAGTTTCCTTCTTTCCTCCTGTAAAGATGCAGTTCTTGAGAACTGTCAATTTGGGCGGTGAAACGTTCTTGTGGTATCCTGGAGACCTATTTTTGCCTGTCAGTGTGGCTGTGTCTGTTTGTCTGTCTGTGCATGTTTTGGAGCTCAGAGGCTTGGAAGTCTCATATCCTATGTAGAGGTTTATTAGACATCCCTACTTCACAACACCAGACTAGATATTCATCTAGAATTTTAGATTTGTCTCATCTTTTAAAAGAGATGTCTGCAGTATAAATGCAGCGTTATGAGTACAGAAAACAGACGTACACAGCCTAAGAAGCCTAGACGGGGTCGTTTTAAGCCAGCTGCACTGCCTACCCCGTACACCATGGCAAACCATTCAGGGATTTATACCTAATCTACTCTAATGGCAGCGTGAAGGAAATTATGGCTTTGTTACACAGCATCAAGCACAAACAAACCATTTAAAAATGACTTCCACCATGCTGGAGGTCCAGACCAGTGTTCAGGCTCACAGTGCTTGCTGTATGTATTCTAAGTTTACTCATATGGGCTATGCAAACCAGATACAGGCATCAATAAGCCTTGAGTTTGCCAGCATTTCTATTCTGTTTTCAATTACCTGCAAAATGTGAACATTCCTACCAAATAGGATTTTGTATTTAATGGCTGTGTGTGTGTGGAGACAGATTTCATGTCATTCTGTCTAAAACATTTCCCACTGTACAGTAATGACAGCCTTGCACAATGTAGCCCTCAAGTTTGTTTTTATTAGACATTTATGGCCATGTATATTCCCAGTAAATATAGTTTTTCTGAATATATATTAGAGAATTTGACAGCTGGTGCCAATCCCAAGCAAGTTACATTATGAAAGATAATTATTTTATTTAACTAGGCAAGTCAGTTAACAATTTCTTATTTTAAATGAAGGCCTAGGAACAGTGGGTTAACTGCCTTGTTTAGGGGCAGAATGACAGATTTTCACCTTGTCAGCTCGGGGATTCGATCTTGCAACCTTTTGGTTACTAGTCCAACGCTCTAACCACTAGGCTACCTGCTGCCCATATGTAGAAACGTTCAAAGTGACTTGTATGATGAACTCAGAAGTGAAATGGTGATGAAAGTTAGTGTCCTCCAGTTTGGAACAATGGCAAAATATTCCTCCAGAAACCAAGCACATGTTATCGTGGACACTGGATTTGGGGGAGATGGAGGAATAGTCACAATAGCTAAGAAACACAAACCACTTGTCCTCCACTCTTTCTGTAATTTGCTTCCAGCACTGTGTGGACTTGGAGGACGAAAAGGAAGCCGGAGACATTTGTTCCTTGACATTCTGGTGTGATTCTGTCTGACTTTGCCAATGAATTGTCATGCAAAAGCCTCATCACACTTGTCCCACAATGTCCCTGCATCCCCTCAGTATGTTATGGATGGCCACATTGTCTTATGGCACCACCAGACAGGATGGAGGTGCTGAGGGCCTGGGGGCATTGAGACTTGTTCTGGGGTTCTATTCCCTCACAAAGCCTTCTTCCACTGTGTAAACACTTCCACAACAGCTCTGTACTGGCGGGAAACATTGAGTGGCTGGCAGGTGGGCTATAGCTGCTGGTGTTGACACACGCTAATGGTTGGTGCTGGTTGGGAATGAAGGCTTGCCACTTGGTTCCTCTATGGAATATCAGCCAGTTAAGTGGCACCTGTTTGGTGGTAACGCCGTCTGTGGTGCTCATAATGGTGGGTGCTAGCGTTTACATTTAATAAACATATATAAATTCCTCTTGAACTAATATCAGAAGGCTAGCAACGCAACGGACCCTTTTTGTAGATGTACAGTGCCTTCGTAAACTATTCTCACCCCTTGACTTTTTACACATTTTGTTGTTACAAAGGGGAATTAATTATGTTAGTATTGTGGAGTACCTACAATGTTGTTGTTGATCCATCCTCAGTTTTCTCCTATCACAGCCATTAAACTCTGTAACTGTTTTAAAGTGAAATGCCTGAGCGGTTTCCTTCCTCTACTGCAACTGAAGGACGCCTGTATCTTTGTAGTGACTGGGTGTATTGATACACCATCCAAAGTGTAATTATTAACTGTACCATGCTCAAAGGGATATTGACTGTCTGCTTTTTTACCCATCTAACAATAAGTGCCCTTCTTTGCGAGGCATTGGAAAACCTCCCTGGTCTTTGTGGTTGAATCTGTGCTTGAAATGTACTGCTCGACTGAGGGACCTTACAGATAATTGTGTGTGTGGGGTACAGAGATGAGTTAGTCATTTACAAATCATGTTAAACACTATTGCACACAGAGGGAGTCCATGCAACAACATATTTTCATATTTTTAATCCTGAACTTTAGGCTTACCATAACAAAAGGGTTGAATTCTTGAATACCTGCACACTGACTTGGTACCGGTGCCCTCTGTATATAGCCTCGTTATTCTTATTGTGTTACTTTTTATTATTACTTTTTATTTTAGCCTACTTGGTAAATATTTTCTTCTTCTTGAACTCCACTGTTGGTTAAGGGCTTGTAAGTAAGCATTTCACGGTAGTCTACACTTGTTGTATTTGGCGCATGTGGCAAATAAAGTTTGATTTGAATACTTATTGACTCAAGACATTTTAGCTTTTCATTTTTATTCATTTGTAAACATTTCTAAAAACAATTCTACTTTGACATTATGGTGTATTGTGTGTAGATCAGTGACACAATCTCAATTTAATACATTTTCAGGCTGTAACACAACAAAATGTGGAAAAGGTTTCTGAAGGCACTGTAGCTTTTATGAATCTCATCTTCTATCTCCAGTTGAGGTTTCTCTCTCCAATGTTTGTCTCATTGTGCGTTTTGTTGTGTCTGAAACCTATTATCAAGGTTAGACGGTATGACACTGTACACTGATACGTCTTTATCCTGAAGGCATTTGTTCATTCTCTGAGGAACACAAAGGCTCTAGTATTTACTGTTGTCCTTGGGATCCTCCACACAGCCAATAGCTCTCTTTGTTTAGAGGAGGAGGGTGTCAGTTAGTTAGTAGGCACATTTTCCGCGTAGCCATGCTAATGTAACCAAACAATGCCGTTCCTCATCTCATGTGAGGTAGGAATCACGTCAACCCAACCACACATTACATAGATAGAGGTAGATAGATATATCCTGTTCTTCTCTAAGCTTGTTTATTCCTTGTCCAAGTGAATGTGTCCTCACCACCTTAAATGTAGTTTGTCCAGAACATTCCCTGCGGTGCAAATATGTTGACTTCTTGGCGGCAAACCAATCTATGATTGCCAGCCTGCCAGGGATAAATGAAAAGGACTGCAATGCTTAGACTGGAGTTGTACACCCGTAAGCTAGACAGATGTCTTCAGAGAGCAGAGAAACCCTGCCGATTTAGAGCCTCAGCTTTACTAGCACTGTCTAAGATCCAGCATTATTATTTTCATCAGTTAGCTTCTCAGAGCGAGGAGAACGATGCCACACTATCTGTTACTCTGCCTGGAAACTGTCCTGGAATTATGTCATTAACAGATGTGTTTCAGAAGGGAGGAGGGATGGGAGTGAAAGAGAAATGTATACTTTTGAAACTACATTTTCAGTGTATGTAGTATTTTTCTTTCATTTAGTATGCAGACTCATGGCTTATCTATACGCCCAAGGCTGTCTGCCATGCTGGGTAGGGGAGCTGACTGGAGGGTTTCAGGGTGGGGAGAGTTCACATGCCCTAGGTCGTTGTCCAACTCCTGGTTTTACACACAAGAGCTCCAGGCTTGTAGGAGAAGAGAAAAAATACATTCTTAACAATGGGGTCTTTCACATATCTGTTTTAATTTGCAGACTAGGTAGAGCATTATTCATTAAGTTTATCAACAGGAACTGCAGTAACGAACGTGTAATGCCTTCCTCATGGTGTGTTTGTGGCTTTGCATCACACATCATGTCCAGAGTGAGTGTGGTTTTGGAGACGTTTTCCGAACGTCTCAAGGCCATTTTCCATCCAACCTTGAGCGGCTATATTTGGGCTTGTTTGTTTTTTAATCCCTTACTGTGCGGATGTACTATGACATTTCACAACCTACGTCAATGTGTGCTGAGCTCAGATTTGGTATGCGGTGCCTTTCTGGGCTATGAATGTGGTATATTTTCAGGACATCATTGTTCCACTGAAAAAGGTCTTCAGGAAAGGAGGAAAAAATCTACTCAGAAAACCTTGAAGAAACATTTAACCTCCCAGATTGAATAGTGATGTAATGTCTGGGTTTCTGTAAATTGAAAATATCTGTTATTTCACAGATGGAATGCTGCCATAAAATCTTTGTATGTTAGCTTGGATCAACAGCATTATCATCAATCATTCCCGGTTTACTTTATCACCCGTTATTATAAGAATAATCAATGTTGGTAGTTGAAGTGAATTAATGAAAGAAGAAAATTAAATAAAATTCACATCCTGCTGGTTCAGGTGCTGGAAGGAAAAAAGTGTATGAAATGATGTCATCAATGGGAGCATATCAGTGTTGCGAACAGTTGTAAAATTCTCTGTTGAAGTGAATTAACGATTTGCCTGTCGTTTTTCTCTTCTCATAGCCGCTCTGCCCTTCCTCATCATGACCATTGTGTTCCGGCCCTACCAGAGGGGTGTGTACTGTGACGATGAGGACATCAAGTACCCCCTCAAACCTGATACCATCACCCACGGCTTGCTGGCTGCAGTCACCATCTCCTGCACTGTCATCATTGTGAGTCCCTCCCTATACTTTCCTCTCTGACACCTAGGTGAGCTAAATAACATCTGACTACACTGATTCCCAGACCAGTCTCACAAACAGGCGTTTCTATAAGCAGCCAGTGGATCAGATATTAACTGTCATATTGGAGTGTTGGATGTAATTTAAGCCTCTTTCATTCTTCCGATAGATATCATCAGGAGAGGCCTACCTTGTCTACAGTAAGAGGATCCACTCTAACTCCGAGTTCAACGGGTACGTGGCGGCACTCTACAAGGTGCTGGGTACCTTCCTGTTCGGGGCAGCTGTCAGCCAATCACTGACGGACCTGGCCAAGTTCTCCATCGGACGCCCTCGGCCCAACTTCATGGCCGTCTGCAACCCCAAGGTCTGCAAAGGCTACGTGCTGGAGATCAACTGCACCGGCAATCCTCGGGATGTCACTGAGTCCAGGTAGTTACTGAAGTAGAGGGTGTCAGGGAAATATTGTACATTGCTCAATGCCAGTGGTTAGTGCTGTACTGGAACCAATGCCTCCATACGCTGCAGGACTAGAACCAGGGTTGGTGACCACTGCTTTATGCTATGGTAGAAACACACTGAATAGATCAACTGTAGCCTCCACACAGCCATGACAGAAAAAGGTTTTAACAACATATTTGTTTTCTTTCTATTTTCCAGGTTGTCCTTCTACTCTGGCCACTCCTCCTTTGGAATGTACTGTATGCTGTTTCTAGCAGTGAGTAAACTACACCCACCCTCATATTCAGCAGTCTCAAAGGGAGTCAATTGATGCAATGCCTTTCAATTTTTAACAGGATTAATGGGGAAAATGTGAAAGGCAGAATAGGACAGGATAGACAGAGAGGGATTGTGCTCATATAAGGGCAAGTCAGAAGTTCAGCTGTGGAATTTGGGCACAAAGACTAATGCCCTGCTGGACTGTTATTGACTGGAGATGAAGGCCCGTGTTCTGTTTCTAGTAATCCAGTTCAAGTGTGCTGGGCCTTGTCTATGGACAGACAGAGCAGGCAGGCGCCTCGAGCAGACGGACGGTCCTCAATGCCAATCAAAGCAATTAGTCATTCATTCCCTCTGCTTTGTTTGGTCATGTCACAGGCCCTTTGATATTCCCTACTATACGTGATTCATATATCCATGTCCCCACAAGTGTCCTACAGTGTTGAATGCTGAGATGGAGAGTATGTGTGGTAGGGGGGCATGCATGGATGCCAGCTAACACACCTACTACGGCAGGAGCGTGGTAGCAGCCCAGAGAAATGAGCGTGCCAGATAGACATTCTGGCAGCAGCTCTCCTCTTCTGTGAAATGGTTTTTCAGTCCGTAGGCATAAATTAGATCAACATTCAACACCTTTTCACGCTTTATGCGATTCTAAGCATACCATATCTCCGTTTTTGCTTGGGAGTTGATTTAGTATGAAAAGGCATTTAACTCTTTAAAGATACATTCTTGCCTTTTAAATGTTTGTCTACATGTACTGATGATGTGATGGTTAGCATTGTGAAATAGCTAAACAACATGCTTTCATATTACATAGCCAATTGAAGAATGGACTTGCACACTGTTTACATGAGAGAAACATTTACTAACAAATGCTGTGTTTCAGACATTCATTGAGGCATGATGGTAGGCTTAGTGTAACGGGACAGTTTACAGTCAAATACCATTGCCTTATTTGGTAAGATGGTTCACTACTACACAAAAAACACAAATGACCTCAATCAGCAGTAAAGGCAAATTGTCTATAAAAACAGCTCTACTTATGAGAGAACTAAAACATCTCCTCCCTCTCTTTCTCTCTAGTTGTATGTCCAGGCGAGGCTGAGGGCTAAGTGGGCAAGACTCCTCCGACCCACAATCCAGTTCTTCCTTGTGGCCTTTGCGGTGTACGTGGGCTACACCCGCGTGTCTGATTACAAGCACCACTGGAGCGACGTTCTGGTGGGCTTCCTCCAAGGCGCTCTCATTGCCATCCTCAACGTGAGTGTTGCCTGCTGGCTTTTTATTGTTCCTACTTCCCTGTTTTGATTGAACCTCTTTCAGCAATGCCTTTTGGAAGTCTCGGAGACGTGGGGGATACATATTGAAAAGTGGAGCCGCGATTCTTATTTCAGACTTCTGTATGCAATTAGGGACCCTCTCAGACCCAATGTTTTATGATGTCTCTGGCCTGGTTAGAGAGCTGGAAGGGTTATACAGCGCACTGTGTGTTCCTCTCAGATGTGGAGCAGCTGCATGGTGCCCTCCACAACCAGACATATACAATCATACTTTCTATCTCTGCCCTTGGTCCTCTCACTTTGTCTGACCCACACTATTTCCTTCTTCTCCTTATAGGTGCGTCACGTATCAGACTTCTTCAAGCAGCGTCCTCCCCGCTGCACCAGCCAAGATACGGCTGAGAGCGAGGAACTGGAGCGCAAACCCAGCCTGCAGATGGCAGATGCAGAGCACAACAACCATTACAGCTACCCAGGGCCTGTGTGAGAGGGGCCAACCCAGGGGGCCCCAGACTATGTCAACCACTCTCACCACAAACTCCCACAAACCACTGGGCTGAGTGAAGGGGCTGCACACAGTACCAGAACCCTCTATGGCCTGAGTGCACCAGCCCCCATCCGAAGACATGACTCCCTCTCCCCACGAATGGGAGAGGACTTTTTTTTATCATGAATGTTTATCATGGTTGATGTTCAAACCGTTTTTTTGTATGTTTTTTAAACTTTATTTTACACAATAGATTAGGATAGAGTACCAAACATTCAGATTAGAAAGAAAGAAAGAGACCATTCTCTGAGGTCTCATTTTAGTGCACCTTAGTCGGAGGAGTAATCTGAACTTCAGTGGAAGTTTGGGATTGATATTTTTAATGTTTCACCTATGTGAAATGGACTGCAGAGAGTTAGAAATGTTGATTGTGTAAGCTTTCCTTGGATGTTCAAGAGTGATATACCACTAGATCACAAACAATCACTGCAAAAAGTTGGCATTGAGATTTTAGAATTTGGAAATGAGAAATTCAGCTTTTAGCTATGCCATTCTGGCTTCTCTATTTTTTTATATATGTTTTAACAGTAACATTGCTCCTTTGGTATGAATTGAAGGTATTTGGAAGGGCTTTCTAATTTATTTAATATTATAAACTGGGTGGTTCGAGACCTGAATACTGTTTGGCTGAAAGATGTCAAATATCATACCATATACCACGGTATGACAAACAATTATTTGTACTGCTCTAATTACGTTGGTAACCAGTTTATAATAGCAATAAGGCACCTCAGGGGTTTGTGGTATATGGCCAATATATCACGGCTAAGAGCTGTAGCCAGGCACGCTGCGTTGCATAGTGCATCAGAACAGCCCTTAACCGTGGTATATTGGCCATATACCACATCCCCTTGTGCCTTATTGATTAATTATAGATTACTTTATTCCCAAGGTTGTAAATGTCTATTATGCCAGCACTGTTCAGCTATTTTGCAATCACGATCATCACCCGTTAGCCACTATGAGCCACAAATACTGTATCTGCTAATATTGTTACATTTTTCATACTGCATGGAGAATGTGTGTAAATATGCATGTAAGTATGTTGTTATTTTTCTCACATGTACATCTTCTGTGGCCCATATCAAACCAGTGGCTTCTTGGACTAGTGCCCTTTAAGATTGCCACAAATGGATCAGATTACAAGTTCACAACACAAACCAGATGCCTTAACATGAGCCTTTAAGGGTTGTAATGATACATCTTACCATTCGAGTCGTTTGTTGCAAGCTGGTAATGCTGTTCTGTGCAAAGTTCAAAGGTTGGGCTGGACTGATGGCGCTAATTTGTGAAGAACTGCTCCTGTACACTGACTGTCCGGCCTGGCCCTGCTTGGCACAGGAGGACTGACGACATATCAGTCAGATGGTAGTGATTGTGAGGCTCAGAGAGCTGACTCTGAGAAGTGACCTATGACTATGGAATGACAAGGGCCTCCTGCGGAGACCCGGTACCTACGGACTTCCAGACTTTTAAAGACTGCTTTGAATTCTAGAAATGAGAACCACCTGGAGCAGCTTCAGTGAAGTGTTGTTGTTGTGTAATGTCTCACCTGTGTATTACTGAATCCCCAGACCAAATTTACCCATGAAACAATAGTATGAAAATGTTATGGTGTTTGAGTCACCTTCAGGTTTCCATCATAAAAGGCCCTCGGTTAGCCTTGTTCTGGGTGGTGTGTGTTTCATATGTAATCCAACTATTTCCATTAGAGGATTGGTGCCTTCGAATAGGTCCTGGTTGGCCATTCTCTGTATGTCAAACATTGTGCTGTTCTGTTCACTGTACATTCATCTAGCCATAGCTGTTTATGTATACACAAAAGGATTCTAAATAAATACCAAATATACATGATGTTTCAATGTCATATTTTCATATTAATTTAACAGCTGTGTCAAACTGACCTGTCAGGAAGGTCTCAGGGTTGCTTTCTTCAAGGTATAATCTTAGATTTATGCATAATCTTGACACATTATTTGTCATGCATTCCATTCCACATTAAATACGTTTGCATTCCAATGAACTCATTCGGTCGTTAGGTAATCAAATGATTAGATGCCACGCTGGTTTCACTCTTGCAACACATATTTTCACAAGTATGGGATAGGTGGTGGGGCTTGTCACATTGTTTCTGAGTGATTTAGATCGTGATGAGGATTGTATAATATCAGAGTGCCATCTAATCTGGGCATGCTCCAGCTAGCTTGTTTAGTAATCATGATTCCCAGCTGTTCTCTTCTTGATTATTTCAATCCCTCTGCACTGACATACGAGGTGGCAGGTCTCACTCAGAAATTAAGTTTTTGGTTTAATTCACAAATGCACATAGTAACTTGTTTTCATCCATTGATAAAGGATTGGTATCTGTTTGGAGAGAGAAAAGCCTGACCAAAAAAATAAAATCCCTATGAGCCTGACATCCCTCCTTCTTGTTGACAGTGGAATTCCCATGAGTTAGGGAATTCCAGTAGTTCTGCTACTACCATGGTCCTCCTGTCTGATTTCCTATTCTTGTGTGAGGAGGGTCTGTTTAGGGATTCTTCCATGTCCTCTTCGCTGTTTGTGTGCACTTGGTCATGAGTATTTTCACTAGCCATTGTATCCTGTGTACATTAATGAGATGAATAGGGACGTAACAATCATGAATGGCTGTTGGGTTTCTGTTGTTAGCTTTGTTTGTGATGTACAGCTTTGGAGATGCTAACTATTCACAGGACACCTTAGGACGCTTCAACTGACATTTTCGGACCGTTTTGACATAGCAGTAGCAATATGAGGTTATCCATTTGATTTGTGCCTGATTAGTGCCTGAGAGCCCAAAGCTTTGCATGGGATGCTATGCATGGTGTGAATATAGCTCAACAGGGCATATCCATGATTTACGTGGTTCTAACTTGGAGACATCCTGTCGCGTGGCTGATGCATAGCCCCAGCTCTGTCCTGCTTTACAAGTTCAGTACAAAACCCTCTTTACTTATCCCTGGCTTTTCAGCAAGACTAATTAAAAACAAGTGCCAGAGATTGAGCAAGACTCCCCTACCCCCTCATAGAGAAGGTCCGTAGAATGGGACGTCTCAACCAAAATGAACACACACATTTATATTGAAATGAACATCAGACCCCAGGCACATTTTTGTCTTATTGGCAGCTCAAACTGTCTATCCTCATTTAAAACAATATTAGTCACTTATTTTGAAAGTCCTATTTATGTATATACAGTAACTTGTTTTGTGTTTCCAAGCACTGAGTGAGAGGCTACCAACCTGTAGCTGAAGTGCTACGACATTTGAACCCCTTATTTCAGCATTGTAATACGAACATTCACAGATCTGACTGGAGGTAACCGCTTGACAAATATGACTGTGCTAACCTTGCAGGTGTGCATGTATTATAAAAATATCAATATGAATCCAAAATACAGGCATCATAATCGTCATACATGACTAATAACACAGCAATTCACACAATTCCTTAAAACCCATCTGAGCTCCAAAGGCATAAATGGTTCAGGAGTTGAGAATTTTTTGGCCCACGACCCAATTTTGATATCACAAAATACTTCAAAGTCAAAGTCACCATTATTAGTCAGTTGTACAACCGAATGCCTTCAACCGAAATGTGTCTTCCACATTTAACCCAACCCCTCTGAATCAGAGAGGTGCGGGGGGCTGCCTTAATCGACATCCATGTCTTCGGCGCCCGGGGAACAGTGGGTTAACTGCCTTGTTCAGGGGCAGAACGACAGATTTTTTCCTTGTCAACCCTCCGGTTACAAGTCCAACGCTCTAACCACTAGGCTACCTGCCGCCCCGTGTGACCCCAACAATGTGGGGCTATGGCAGTCAATTGAAAAACAGTCTAACAATATTTCTGATTGTCTTCAACTCACCATCACATACTTTTAATATGGGGCTTTGACAGTCAGTTGTAAATTAGTCTGACATAATGTATCTTATCTGACCACCACTAATGAGATGGGTGTGCTTGATGTTCTCAAAGTCAGGGGGGCGTGGTCGACAGTACACATCTCATCTCTGCTGACATATCCAACCTGGATCGATAATTTGTTTTAACAGATATGAGCTGGTGAAGGGTACCATGAGTATTATGGCGTTTTCAAGACAACTGGGAAATACAAAGTCAAATCTTGACGTCAGTGATCTTCAGGTTGGAAAGTCGGAGCTCTCGAAAGAGGCCAGAGTTCCGAGTTGGAATTCCGAGTTGGATGACCGTTCAAAAACGATTCTTTCCAGTCGGAGCTCGTTTTTTCTCCCCCAAGTTCCCAGTTGTCGTGAAGTCGCAAGTCAGAGATTTACGAGTTCTTAGTTCCGAGTTCCCAGTTGTTTTGAAAGCGGCATTAATGCTCAGAGGGAGACGGCAGGGTATTCCCTTTGAGTCAGAAACCGAAACTCCTCCGTATTAACACATAAATGCATTTGGTCACACGACAGCTCGTAAATAGCATCCCACGACATGTATAGCAAACAAAAGTCAATGCATGGGCATCTCGGCCCTCACAGCTTACGCTCACAGCTTCCTAACCGAAACAGTTCAGAACCGTTTGTGCATACATTATGACAACATTTTGTGACGTTTTTGTTGGTTTTAGTGTTCAGCTAGGGGTTTGTCGGCTGTTCGGGCACACACATTTTTTTCTCTAGACCTTCGTCGGTGATTGGTCAACTGTAGGGGTGACTCAAGTTTTTTCTTCTTGTCGTTTTAGCCCGACATGGCGAACGACAACTTCGAGCATCGATGGACAGATGAGGTACATAAGTACCTTCACCACTACAATTCTAGCCATTCATTGTATAAAAAACAGCATGTAAATGCAAATTCATGGAGGGAGATTGTGGAGACACTGGGGTCCAACCCAACCACTTCTTCGAAAAAGTGGGGTAGGGTTCACGGCAAGTTTGTCAAGGCAAAGAAAAGAAACAAAGGCTGCAGTGGAGATGTAGGTTGAAAGGCTACTCCAGAAATATTGCTGCTGGTTTGTTTGGCACGTGATGCATGGGAAACATAAGGACTTGGCTTTGTGGTACCTGGTAGGACAGCTGGTGATGGTAAATCGAGGGTCTCTGCAGCAGTTTGGACCTAAAAGACTCTCATGAAACACTCCACCATTTCTCGGCCGTATGCCCCTAAATCCACCATTGTGAACCTGTAGCAGGCATCTTCTCTCTCTGTATTTTGCCTATCATATGTGTTGCTAGGTACATCAAATCTAGTAGATCCCGGGCAATTCGCACAACTTAAATTTTCTCGCCAGCCAAGTGTCTCTCTGTGAACACTTTTATTCTCCCTCGCGAGTCTTCCTACTTCCGTGTTTGACCATAGATGGCTATTAGCAGCTCATCGCCCTCGACTATCCAGGGGTATATTGCCTCTTTCCCCCTTTTTTCAAGCGAATGTCTTTTTAGGGACCATGCGAGCACACTAGTTTGGTTCGCCTAGCCGACTTCAGCTAGCAGACAGACAAACTGAAGCATGCAGATGCTTTAAGCAGGGGAGTATTTGAGTCGTTTAGTCAATTTCCTCTTGATCGCTAGGAATGGCATAAAATCTTTGTTTAACAGTGTTATTTGACAAAGGTATTAATGTGAGTTTCTGTGCCTCTGCCTCCCCACACATTGTTTTCACCATATCAATTGCGGGTCTATCAGTAGCGGGTCTAGCCATTCACGGTGGGAATGACACAAGTGCAACGGTCAAGTGCGGCCTTTTCCCATGATCTAATGGTGCTCTCTGGTTGAATTTTATCTTTTAGATTTGAATAATTTAGATTTAGATTTTTAAGGTTAACCACATTACAATGATTTTGAGATACAAAGACGATATTAAAATATATATAATTTTGTATATACAGTACCACACCTACTCATTCAAGGGTTTTTCTTTATTTTACTATTTTCTACATTGTAGAATAGTAGTGAAGACATCAAAACTATGACATAACACATATGGAATCGTGTAGTAACCAAACAAGTGTTAAACAAATCCAAAATATATTTTATATTTGAGATTCTTCAAAATACCCACCCTTTGCCTTGATGACAGCTTTGCACACTCTTGGCATTCTCTCAACCAGCTTCATGAGGTAATCACCTGGAATGCATTTCAATTAACAGGTGTGCCTTCTTAAAAGTACATTTGTGGAATTTCTTTCCTTAATGCATTTGAGCCAATCAATTGTGTTGTGACAAGGTAGGGTTGGCATACAGAAGATATCCCCATTTGGTAAAAGACCAAGTCAATACTATGGCAAGCACAGCTCAAATAAGCAAAGAGAAACAACAGTCCATCATTACTTTAAGACAGGAAGGTCAGTCAATCTGGAAAATGTCAAGAACTTTGAAAGTTTCTTCAAGTGCAGTCGCAAAAACCATGAAGCGCTATGATGAAACTGTCTCTCATGAGGATTGCCACAGGAAACAAAGACCCAGAGTTACCTCTGGGTCTTTGCTGCAGAGGATAAGTTTATTAGAGTTACCAGCCTCAGAAATGGGCAATTAACTGCACCTCAGATTGCAGCCCAAATAAATGCTTAACAGTGTTCAAGTAACAGACACATCTCAACATCGACTGTTCAGAGGAATCAGGCCTTCATGGTCGAATTTCTGCAAAGAAACCACTACTAAAGGACACCAAAAGTAAGAAGAGACTTGCTTGGGCCAAGAAACATGAGCAATATACATTAGACATTTGGGCTGATGAGTCCAAATTTGAGATTGTTGGTTCCAACCGCCGTGTATTTTTATGAGACGCAGAGTAGGTGAACGGATGACCTCCGCATGTGTGGTTCCTACCATGAAGCATGGAGGAGGAGGTGTGATGGTGTGGGGGTGCATGGCTGGTGACACTGTCTGTGATTTATTTAGAATTCAAGACACACTTAACCAGCATGGCTACCACAGCATTCTGCAGTGATACGCCATCCCATCTGGTTTGCACTTAGTGGGACTATCATTTGTTTTTCAACAGGACAATGACCCAAAACACACCTACAGGCTGTGTAAGGGCTATATAACCAAGAAGGAGAGTGATGGAGTGCTGCATCAGATGACCTGGCCTCAATAATCACCTAAACTCAACCCAATTGAGATGGTTTGGGATGAGTTGGACCGTAGAGTAAAGGAAAAGCAGCCAGCAAGTGAGAATGCCAAGAGTGTGCAAAGCTGTCATCAAGTCAAAGGGTGGCTACTTTGAAGAATCTAAAATATAAAATATGTTTTGATTTGTTTAACACTGTTTTGGTTACTACATGATTCCAAATGTGTTCTTTCATAGTGTTGATGTCTTCCCTATTATTCTACAATGTAGAAAATAGTAAAAAATAAAGACAAATCCTTGAATAAGTAGGTGTGTCCAAACTTTTGACTGATACTGTTTATACTGTATATAATTCTCCCGCAACCCCATTTTCATATGAACCCTAGTTTGGGAAACACTGGGTTAGAGAAACCTCAGCTGTGGAATCAGTAAAGAAATCTGAGAGAGAGAATCGGCTCTAGCTGCAGTGTTTGGGACTGTGGCTGCACCCTGCAGAACACATAATTCTGGTCAGACTCACACACACTGTGACGACCATGTGGTCCCAAGCTGGAATGCACGGGCAAACACTGGAGCATGTTAGAGTGCAGTCTCATATTGTCTCTTTTCGCCTTGGCCTACGTTGTTATTTTGCGGCTTCATTGGGCTGTGTCTCTGTTTATGTCCATCCGTGCAGTTCATGGTTCCAGTGCTTAAGACAAGGAAAACTGCTTTTTGAGAAAGTCATTGAGTGCTTCTCACACTGTCAGCACACACTCAGTAACTACTAGTTGCTGTCAGTCTGAAACAGGACTGTATTGATCAAATGGCCCAGGTCAAAGGGTATCTTGGTAGGACCATTAGGCCAGTGCCCTTTCAAACATTTCACAGATAGTAGTCTGACTTACTGATAGCAGTTATAGTATTCGGACTACTTACTGATTTTGCTTTCTTCCCTCACTTCTGATATACATGAAATAATAGAAAGTCATTACAACAGATTTGCTATTATTTTATTGAAAGAGATGAATTAACTCTGCAAAGAGTGGAATTAACACTCAGTGGTGTAAAATAACCACAAGGATGTTGTTAATTACCAGAGTTAAGTGTTAGTGTCATTTTCACTTTGTGTAGAGTAAAACACTCAGAACTACGCCCATCACTGGTTGTTCCAGTTTAGATGGTTTAGGTAGTCTCTTTTATTCATCTTACTAACCCTGGCAGTCATTCTGAATGCAGGTTGCGGGTGAACAAAAATTATAATTGTTGGGTATCCCCATTCTGGCTGGATTCCAATAGGAATTAAACGTCACTTTACAAGCCAGCGTGATGTGACTTTCAGGCCTGATGTGGCCTGCAAAACAAGCGTTTCAGGCCACTGTATTAGGGTAACAATAAAATATTTCATTGTTTACCCTGATCATAGTCAATTTAACCCTGATCAGAGTAAATGTATTTAGTATTAGGCTATGAGTCAGAATACATTTGTAATGACACTGGTATGAGTAAACATTCTAAACCAGGGGTCTTCAACCTTTTTTGCACAGGGACCCTCTCCCAGGCAAACCTGTGACCCAGGGACCCCAATCATACATTAACAAATAATCTTATCAGGTGAATGATAATGGCAAGGAGACATAATCAATATTTTGAAATTAATAGATTTGGTAGATAGTTTTTCATCATTTGGAAGAGGTGTAAACTCTAACATGGCCTATTAGCTAGAAAGGTAACTCCAAACACATTTTCACTGAGACCAAATTTTGAACACTGTTGCTTTTCAATGTCGGCCAACATAATGGCACAGTGGCATCATCGAGTCCAGCTGTGGCCGGGAGTTCCATAGGGCGATGCACATTGGCCCAGCGCCGTCCGGAGTGGGGGAGGGATAGCCGGCAAGGGTTTCCTTGTCTCATCGTGCTCTAGCGACTCCTTGTTGCGGGTCGGGCACCTGCAAGTTGGCTGAGGTTGACAGTCGAGCGAGCGCTTCCGGCGCAATGGCGCGGGAAACACTCTTCACATCGCCACTTTGATACAAGGTGATTTTCATAGCAGGTTCCCACATGAAAAAATATTATTTTATACTATGGTATAAATACTATAGTATTCACTTTAGTGTTTTTGTGGACATTACTGTAGTATTCACTGTAGTGTTTTTGCGGAAAGACTACAGTGAATACTATAGTATGTACTGTAGTATTTACAGTTAACTATAAAATAAATAATGTTAAAGAAAACTGCAATACATACTAAAGTAGATAACTAATGTAAAATGAGATAACTAATGTAAAATATACTGTCTGTCAAATGTATGTAGGTTCAGAACTTTTGTGAAACAGCCCAGTTAAAAAATATATGATAAATAGAAATCAAAACTGGATGGTCTTCAGAGATCGATGGGAGGGGTTGAGGGTAGCTGAAGGATGAGACTAAAAACAAACAAAAGATAACTATTGTAAAATATACTGTGTCTGTAAAATGTATATATTTACAAGTGTTGTTGTCCATTAGTTTACTCCAATTTGGGGTGGGGTGGTAGGGTAAGGGAAAATAATAAAGGAAAATGTATTTATATATATTTTATAGGTCCGGTCACACACATTTCCTAGGTGGCAAAGGTACGGATTAATATTGTCTTTATCGGCCCCTCCCACCACCTCGCGACCCATGCGGCCCCAAACTACTCACATTCCTCTTGTTGGCGGAAAGAACATTTAGCAGGTTTTAAGCAAAATTCCTACAATTTTACACATTTTGCCATGCGGTGGCGAGAACGTTTTGCAGTTTTAAAGCTAATTTCCTCAAATTCAACACGTTTTGACATGTCTTATGTGTGTTTATATGATACGTGAGAGAGTCAACAAAATCAATGTGGGCCCCTGGGGGTCGAGGCCCCCAAGGGCACATAATCCAGGCCATGATTGTCACGATCTCCGTGCGGGACAGACCAAGGCGCAGCGAGGCGTCCAGTATACATGTTTATTAAACGAACGATACACACGTAACTGGGCAAAATAACAAACAGAACGAAACGAAGATCGTAACATAGACTGACGATACAAACAAAGCTATGTCTAAACAATAACCCACAAACCCCAAGTGAAAACTACAAACATATATATGGTTCCCAATTAGAGACAACGACACTCAGATGCCTCTAATTGGGAACCATTACCCCAACATAGAAATATATAACCTAGAACAGAAAAAACCCTACACCAAAACAAAACAAAAACACTCCAGCCTGTCTCTCAGGCCTGACAATGATAGCTACAAGATTTAGCTGGTTAGCCTAATTTACATACCTGTAATATACTATAGTATTTACCTTAGCGTTTTTGCAGACATTACTGTAGTATTTACTATAGTGTTTTTGTTTTATTATCTTTGACATAGAAGTGGAGGCTTCTCCTTCAGGAAACCGACTGGAGAAAAACTAAAGAGCACATTTTCCGTAACCTATAGGTAAGACTGGGTCTGAACATATAGTTCAGCATTTCTGCTCTTTCATATAACCTGTAGGGAACACAATATATAGTCTATACTTGGCATGTAGGATTTCTCACATATGGGTGGCAAAAATTGCGAAATGGGGAGGGGAATAGGCAGATTAAATACAGTAGTATTTACTAACCAACTTGCCCTCTAAATACACCTCTGCTGTTTTCAACCAAGATCTCAGCGATCACTGCCTCATTGCCTGCATCCGTAATGGGTCTGCGGTCAAACGACCACCCCTCATCACTGTCAAACGCTCCCTAAAACACTTCAGCGAGCAGGCCTTTCTAATCGACCTGGCCCGGGTATCCTGGAAGGATATTGACCTCATCCCGTCAGTAGTGGATGCCTGGTCATTCTTTAAGAGTGCCTTCCTCACCATCTTAAATAAGCATGCCCCTTTCAAAAAATTTAGAACCAGGAACAAATATAGCCCTTGGTTCACTCCAGACTTGACTGCCCTTGACCAGCACAAAAAAAATCCTGTGGCGTTCTGCATTAGCATCAAATAGCCCACGCGATATGCAACTTTTCAGGGAAGTCAGGAACCAATATACACAGGCAGTTAGGAAAGCTAAGGCTAGCTTTTTCAAGCAGAAATTTGCATCCTGTAGCACAAACTCAAAAAAGTTCTAGGACACTGTAAAGTCCATGGAGAATAAGAGCACCTCCTCCCAGCTGCCCACAGCACTGAGGCTAGGAAATACTGTCATCAACGACAAATCCACTATAATTGAGAACTTCAATAAGCATTTTTCTACGGCTGGCCATGCTTTCCATCTGGCTACCCCGACCCCGGTCAACAGCCCTGCACTCCCCACAGCATCTCGCCCAAGCCTCCCCCATTTTTCATTCACCCAAATCCAGATAGCTGATGTTCTGAAAGAGCTGCAAAATCTGGACTCCTACAAATCAGCTGGGCTAGACAATCTGGACCCTCTCTTTCTAAAATTATCTGCCAAAATTTTTGCAACCCCTATTACTAGCCTGTTCAACCTCTCTTTCCTATCGTCTGAGATTCCAAAAGATTAGAAAGCTGCCGCGGTCATCCCCCTCTTCAAAGGGGGTGACACTAGACCCAAACTGCTACAGACCTATATCTATCCTACCCTGCCATTCAAAGGTCTACGAAAGCCAAGTTAACAAACAAATTACCGACCATTTCGAATCCCACCATACCTTCTCCGCTATGCAATCTGGTTTCAGAGCTGGTCATGGATGCACCTCAGCCACACTCAAGGTCCTAAACAATATCATAACCGCTATCGATAAGAGACATTACTGTGCAGCCGTATTCATTGACCTGGCCAAGGCTTTTGACTCTATCAATCACCACATTCTTATTGGCAGACTCAACAGCCTTGGTTTCTCAAATGATTGCCTCGCCTGGTTCACCAACTACTTCTCAGATAGAGTTCAGTGTGTCAAATCGGAGGGCCTGTTGTCCGGACCTCTGGCAGTCTATGGGGTGCCACAGGGTTAAATTCTCGGGCCGACTCTTCTCTATATACATCAATGATGTCGGTCTTGCTGCCGGTGATTCTCTGATCCACCTCTACGCAGAAGACACCATTCTGTATACTTCTGGCCCTTCTTTGGACACTGTGTTAACTAACCTCCAGACGAGCTTCAATGCCATACAACTCTCCTTCCGTGGCCTCCAACTGCTCTTAAATGCAAGTAAAACTAAATGCATGCTTTTCAACCGATCACTGCCCGCACCTGCCCGCCTGTCCAGCATCACTACTCTGGACGGTTCTGACTTAGAATATGTGGACAACTACAAATACCTAGGTGTCTGGCTAGACTGTAAACTCTCCTTCCAGATTCACATTAAATATCTCCAATCCAAAAGTAAATCTAGAATCGGCTTCCTATTTCGCAACAAAGCATCCTTCACTCATGCTGCCAAACATACCCTCGTAAAACTGACCATCCTACCGATTCTCGACTTCGGCGATGTCATTTATAAATAGCCTCAAACACTCTACTCAACAAATTGGATGCAGTCTATCACAGTACCATCCGTTTTGTCACCAAATCCCCATATACTACCCACCACTGCGACCTGTACACTCTCGTTGGCTGGCTCTCGCTTCATACTTGTCTGCAATCCCACTGGCTCCAGGTCATCTACAAGTCTTTGCTAGGTAAAGCCCCGCCTTATCTCAGCTCACTGGTCACCATCGCAGCACCCACCCGTAGCACGCGCTCCAGCCGGTATATCTCACTGGTCACCCCCAAAGCCAATTCCTCCTTTGGCCGCCTTTCCATCCAGTTCTCTGCTGCCAATGACTGGAACGAACTACAAAAATCACTGAAGCTGGAGACTCATATCTCCCTCAGTAGCTTTAAGCCCAAGCTGTCAGTGCAGCTCACATATCTCTGCACCTGCACATAGCCCATCTGTAAACAGCCCTACTACCTCATCCCCATACTGTATTTATTTATCTTGCTCCTTTGCACCCCAGTAACTTGCACATTTATCTTCTGCACATCTACCATCCCAGTGTTTAATTGCTATATTGTAATTACCTCGCCACCATGGCCTATTTGTTGCCCTACCTCCCTTATCTTACCTCATTTGCACTCACTGTTTATAGATTTATTTATTTATTATTATTTTTCTACTGTGTTATTGGCTGTATGTCTGTGTATTCCATGTGCAACTCTTTGTTGTTGTATGTATAAAATTGCTGTGCTTTATCTTGGCCAGGTTGCAGTTGTATATGAGAACTTGTTCTCAACTAGCCTACCAGGTTAAATATAGGTAAAATAAAAATATGGTTAAAAAAATGTTTTTGCGGACTGTAGTGTTTATGTGGACATTACTGTAGTAGTTACTACAGTGGTTTTTGTGTGGATAATACTGTAGTATTTAAGATAGCACTCTACAGTGTACTACAACATTCTATAGTAAGTACTACACATTATCGAGGGATACTACAGTGTGTGGTATAGTATTCTACAGTATGCTACAGTTTACTATAGAATTCTATAGCATGTGGGTAAAGAGAACATTTTAGCTAACCCTTACCCTAATCCTTTTTCTAACCTTAACATAGCAGGTTAGGAGACTGAGGTTAATTATCCTAATCTGCTGCATAAGTTCTCCTAACCTGCTAACTTCGGTTTTAAGTGATGTGAGAAGAGTTAAGCAAAGTGTGATAAGAAGCAGCACAGCTTGACGGGCATGTTTTGGAGGATGCATGTCCTGATCTTCGACTCTCCCATAACACAACTCAGGACATGACCCAGATGCAGACACAGAAGACGGGAGGTTCAATATACAGGGTAGTTTATTAAAACCACAGGAGGCAGGCAAAGGACAGGTCGAGGACAGGCAGAGGTTCGTAACCAGGTCTGAGTCTGATAGGTACAGGGGGGCAGTCAGGGTCAGGACAGGCAGAAGTTCGTAAACGAGGTCAGAGTCAGATAGGGACAGGATGGCAGGCAGGCTCGGGGTTAGGGCAGGCAGAATAGGTTGGAAGCACTAGTAAACAGGGACTAGAGAGAACAGGAGTATGGGGAAAAACACGCTGGTAGGCTTGACGAGACAAGACAACTGGCAACAGACAAACAGAAAACACAGCTATAAACGAACAGGAGATAATGGGGAAAATGGGCGACACCTGGAGGGGGGTGGAGACAAGACAAGACAGGTGAAACAGATCAGGGTGTGACACCCATGCCCGTTGGGAATTGCTGTGATGAGACAAGGTCATAACTATGGATTGGATACCATGGAATTGGAGAAAAAAGGGTCAAATTGTGGAAAATAAATACATATAAAAAATGTTAAGAATGAATGCACCACCAACTGTAGACGTGGTTAAATTCTTTCTTCTCTCAAGCTGGATCCAATAGAGGCATTTTTAGCTTGGCTCCACATTCTACCAATTAAAATGTCTCCACAAAATGAGCTGCCACTGCTTCAGTCACTGTTGTTTTCCACCTACTATTATAGGCAACTGTCTGTCTCACTGCTGGCTCTCAATAAGACATCACCCTCATGTGGGCTTGTCCCCATAGCAGCCTTTCACTGTTATGTTATGTTCTGTGTTCATTGGTAATGGATGGCAATACTTAAAATCCTATTGAAATTGTATTCTAATCCAATAAAATTGTATTACCCTTACGAAAAAAATATTGCAGTCAGAGTGCAGTATAACTGCAGTACACTATAGTAAAAAATGTAGTTAGTGTGCAGTATGCTGCAAATACTGTGTCCAAAATAACCCTGTTCTTTACTGCAGTAATTTTGCAGTGTAAGTGCAGTTAAAGTGCAGTATAACTACAGTTCAACTGCAGTTGTTCAGCAAATTACTGCGTCCAGAATACCACAATCACCTGCAGTTACTGCACTTTTACTGCAGTTTCTTTTTTTTACGGGTATTCTCTCCTACCATTTGACCAAGTTTAGTTCCATCATTCAATTATTACAGGCCCAGTGCAGTCAAAAATGTAATTTCCCTCTGTTTTATATATACTTCCACATTATGAGGTTGGAATAATACTGTGAAATTGTGAAAATTATAATAATGCCCTTTTAGTGTACGGGCTGCTTGAAAAGACTACCTGAAATTTCAGCCTGTTTTGGTGGGAGGGAGTTTGGGCTGCCTGGTGACATTACCAGGCAGTAAATTAGTTACTAGACCAATAAGAAAGAGAGTCTCTGCCGATAACAGATCGTTTACAGTTTTCCCCTCCCCACTCAGGCCACTCCAAGACAGTTCTAGCAAAATTATTGCGTGAGAAATTTCTCTTTGCTAAGAAGCTATTTTTGTTACTTTTTGACAATTTTTGTTGAAATAATTTTAGATTAAAAAAAAGTCTGCATTGGACCTTTAAACTATTTGTCATAGGACTCCATTCTGCAACTCACTAAACCAGCCATACTCAACAGGCGGAACATAGTCCGGATCCGGACCCAGAACGAGGTCAATACGGACCACGAGTCCAGACTTAATAAAAAAAAAAAAAGATATCATAATAATTCAGGCTTTCTGTCACACCCTGATCTGTTTCACCTGTCTTTGTGCTTGTCTCCACCCCTCTCCAGGTGTCGGCCATCTTCCCCATTATCCCCAGTGTATTTATACTTGTGTTCTCTGTTTGTTGGTTGCCAGTTTGTTTTGTTTCGTCAAGCCTACCAGCATTTTTCCTGTGCGCCTGTCTTGCTCTAGTTCCTGTTTTCCCCGGTTTGGACCATTCTGCCTGCCCTGAGCCTGCCTGCCGTTTTGTACCTTGTCACACCACCCTGGATTACTGACCTCTGCTTGCCTGCAGTTCTGTACCTTTCAGACTCTGCTCTGAATTACTGACCTCTGCCTGCCCTTCCCTTGTCGTTTGCCTGCCCCCCCTGTTTTTGTAATAAACTTTTGTTACTTTGAAACTGTCTGCATCTGGGTCTTCTCCTGAGCCTTGACAATTTCAATTTAATGTGGTTGAGGTTTGTAATAGTAGAACGCTCAAGGTGCAATTTTGAAATTTGGTAGTGCATGGGCAGTTGTTCTCTTGTTATGTCATTCACTGACAGATTAGAGAGATGTTTATAACCTGTCAGGAATGTCCAGTTAATGAGCCCATGTTCAAATCAAATCAAATTTTACACATGGTTAGCAGATGTTATTGCAAGTGTAGAAAAATGATTGTGCTTCTAGTTCTGACAGTGCAACAATATCTAACAAGTAATATCTAACAATTCCACAACAAATACCTAATACACACAGATCTAAGTAAAGGAATGGAATAAGAATATATAAATACAGTTGAAGTCGGAAGTTTACATACACTTAGGTTGGAGTCATTAAAACTCGTTTTTCACCCACTCCACAAATTTCTTGTTAACAAACTATAGTTTTGGCAAGTCGGTTAGGACATCTTCTTTGTGCATGACACAAGTAATTTTTCCAACAATTTTTTACAGACAGATTATTTCACTTATAACTCACTGTATCACAATTCCAGTGGGTCAGAAGTTTACATACACTTAAGTTGACTGTGCCTTTAAACAACTTGGGAAATTCCAGAAAATGATGTCATGGCTTTAGAAGCTTCTGATAGGCTAATTGACATAACAAGAGTCAATTGGAGGTGTACCTGTGGATGTATTTCAAGGCCTACCTTTAAACTCAGTGCCTCTTTGCTTGACATAATGGGAAAATCAAAAGAAATCAGCCAAGATCTCAGAGAATAAATTGTAGACCTCCACAAGTCTGGTTCATCCTTGGGAGCAATTTCCAAACGCCTGAAGGTACCACGTTCATCTGTACAAACAATAGCACGCAAGTATAAACACCATGGGACCACGCAGCCGTCATACCGCTCAGGAAGGAGACGCGTGCTGTCTCCTAGAGATGAATGTACTTTGGTGCGAAAAGTGCAAATCAATCCCAGAACAACAGCAAAGGACCTTGTGAAGATGCTGCAGGACACAGGTACAAAAGTATCTATTTCCACAGTAAAACGAGTCCTATATCGACATAACCTGAAAGACCACTCAGCAAGGAAGAAGCCACTGCTCCAAAACCGCCATAAAAAAGCCAGACTACGGTTTGCAACTGCACATGGGGACAAAGATCGTACTTTTTGGAGAAATGTCCTCTGGTCTGATGAGACAAAAATAGAACTGTTTGGCCATAATGACCATTGTTATGTTTGGAGGAAAAGGGGGAGGCTTGCAAGCCGAAGAACACCATCCCAACCGTGAAGCATGTGGGTGGCAGCATCATGTTGTGGGGGTGCTTTGCTGCAGGAGGGACTGGTGCACTTCACAAAATAGATGGCATCATGAGGAGGAAAATTATGTGGATATATTGAAGTAACATCTCAGTCAGGAAGTTAAAGCTTGGTCGCAAATGGGTCTTCAAAATGGACAATGACCCCCAAGCATACTTCCAAAGTTGTGGCAAAATGGCTTAAGGACAACAAAGTCAAGGTATTGGAGTGGCCATCACAGCCACTCTGACCTCAATCCTATAGAAAATATATGGGCAGAACTGAAAAAGCGTGTGTGAGCAATGAGAACTACAAACCTGATTCAGTTATACCAGCTCTGTCAGGAGGTATGGGCCAAAATTCACCCAACTTATTGTAGGAAGCTTGTGGAAGGCTACCCAAAACGTTTGACCCAAGTTAAACAATTTAAAGGCAATGCTACCAAATACTAATTGAGTGTATGTAAACTTCTGACCCACTGGGAATGTGGTGAAAGAAATAAAAGCTGAAATAAATCATTCTCTCTACTATTATTTCTACATTTCACATTCTTAAAATAAAGTGGTGATCCTAACTGACCTAAGACAGGGAATTTTTACTAGGATAAAATGTCAGGAATTGTGAAAAACTGAGTTTAAATGTATTTGGCTAAGGTGTATGTAAACCTCCGACTTCAACTGTATATGGCAATGACAGAGCGGCATAGGCTAAGATGCAATAGATGGTATAGAATACAGTATATACATATGAGATGAGTAATGCAAGATATGTAAACCTTAATAAAGTGACTAGTGTTCCATTTATTAAAGTGGCCAATGATTTCAAGTCTGTATGTAGGCAGCAGCCTCTCTGTGCTAGTGATGGCTGTTTAACAGTCTGATGGCATTGAGATAGAAGCTGTTTTTCAGTCTCTCGGTCCCAGCGTTGATGCACCTGTACTGACCTCGTCCTTCTGGATGGTAGCGGGGTGAACAGGCACTGGCTCGGGTGGTTGTTGTCCTTGATGCTCTTTTTGTTTGCCCCTGGTGATGTGTTGTGCGGACCGCACCACCCTCTGGAGAGCCTTGCGGTTGTGGGCAGTGCCGTTTCCGTACCAGGCGGTGATACAGCCCGACAGGATGCTCTCAATTGTGCATCTGTAAAAGTTTGTGAGGGTTTTAGGTGACAAGCCACATTTCTTCAGCCTCCTGAGGTTGAAGAGGCACTGTTGCATTTCAGTTTGTCAGGGATGTGTACGCCGAGGAACTTAAAACTTTCCACCTTCTCCACTGCTGTCCCGTCGATGTGGATAGGGGGGTGCTCCCTCTGCTGTTTTCTGAAGTCCACGATAATCTCCTTTGTTTTGTTGACGTTGAGTGAGAGGTTATTTTCCTGACACCACATTCCGAGAGCCCTCACCTCCTCCCTGTAGGCTGTCTCGTCGTTGTTGATAATCAAGACTAGCACTGTTGTGTCATCTGCAAACTTGATGATTGAGTTGGAGGCGTGCATGCAGATATAGGAGAACAGGGAGTACAGGAGGGGGCTGGGAACAACTGTCTCAGACACACAGAGGTAAGCAGACGTTCAGCACCTGAGCCCTGCGGCCGCAAGAGCCAAGTGTGACAGACATCCAGGAGCTCTGCAGGGATACAGCAGAGAGCCCTGTTTCGATACGGGATGACGTAATTTCACAGGGAAGTATACACGGGTTACAGCATGGGATAATACCTAATTTGTTGATCCCACATGACGATGAGCAGATGTGTTTATATATAGAATAATGTACACAAACATCATATGAATGATATACTGCTGATATACAGTATGGGAATTATACATATTTCAGCAATCTCATCCTGTGGGGACATGATGTATGTCTCTGCCAAATGGGTGAAAAGGAGCACGTACCCAAATAGATTTCATGTAGATGTGTTTATCTTTAAGTCACACTATACAGTGGGGAAAAAAAGTATTTAGTCAGCCACCAATTGTGCAAGTTCTCTCACTTAAAAAGATGAGAGAGGCCTGTAATTTTCATCATAGGTACACTTCAACTATGACAGACAAAATGAGGAAAAAAAAATCCAGAAAATCACATTGTAGGATTTTTTTATGAATTTATTTGTAAATTATGGTGGAAAATAAGTATTTGGTCAATAACAAAAGTTTATCTCAATACTTTGTTATATACCCTTTGTTGGCAATGACAGAGGTCAAATGTTTTCTGTAAGTCTTCACAAGGTTTTCACACACTGTTGCTGGTATTTTGTCCCATTCCTCCATGCAGATCTCCTCTAGAGCAGTGATGTTTTGGGGCTGTCGCTGGGCAACACGGACTTTCAACTCCCTCCAAAGATTTTCTATGGGGTTGAGATCTGGAGACTGGCTAGGCCACTCCAGGACCTTGAAATGCTTCTTACGAAGCCACTCCTTTGTTGCCCGGGCGGTGTGTTTGGGATCATTGTCATGCTGAAACACCCAGCCACGTTTCATCTTCAATGCCCTTGCTGATGGAAGGAGGTTTTCACTCAAAATCTCACGATACATGGCCCCATTCATTCTTTCCTTTACACGGATCAGTCGTCCTGGTCCCTTTGCAGAAAAACTGCCCCAAAGCATGATGTTTCCACCCCCATGCTTCACAGTAGGTATGGTGTTCTTTGGATGCAACTCAGCATTCTTTGTCCTCCAAACACGACGAGTTGAGTTTTTACCAAAAAGTTATATTTTGGTTTCATCTGACATTCTCCCAATCCTCATCTGGATCATCCAAATGCTCTCTAGCAAACTTTAGACTTGCCTGAACATGTACTGGCTTAAGCAGGGGACACGTCTGGCACTGCAGGATTTGAGTCCCTGGCGGCGTAGTGTGTTACTGATGGTAGGCTTTGTTACTTTGGTCCCAGCTCTCTGCAGGTCATTCACTAGGTCCCCGTGTGGTTCTGGGATTTTTGCTCACCGTTCTTGTGATCATTTTGACCCCGGGTGAGATCTTGCGTGGAGCCCCAGATCAAGGAAGATTATCAGTGGTCTTGTATGTCTTCCATTTCCTAATAATTGCTCCCACAGTTGATTTCTTCAAACCAAGCTGCTTACCTATTGCAGATTCAGTCTTCCCAACCTGGTGCAGGTCTACAATTTTGTTTCTGGTGTCCTTTGACAGCTCTTTGGTCTTGGCCATAGTGGAGTTTGGAGTGTGACTGTTTGAGGTTGTGGACAGGTGTCTTTTATACTGATAACAAGTTCAAACAGGTGCCATTAATACAGGTAATGAGTGGAGGACAGAGGAACCTCTTAAAGAAGAAGTTACAGGTCTGTGAGAGCCAGAAATCTTGCTTGTTTGTATGTGACCAAATACTTATTTTCCACCATAATTTGCAAATAAATTCATAAAAAATCCTACAATGTGATTTTCTGGATTTTCTTTCCTCAATTTGTCTGTCATAGTTGAAGTGTACCTATTATGAAAATTACAGGCCTCTCTCATCTTTTTAAGTGAGAGAACTTGCACAATTGGTGGCTGACTAAATACTTTTTTTCCCCACTGTATTTAGATTGGCTTTATGAAGAATTATCTTTTGGGGCAGGACAGGTGAGATGAATGACATGCAGGTAAGCATTTATTGAACACCATCATTCAAATACACAAACTCAGCACTTACTCAATATTCAGTTAGGTAGTGATAAAAATATCTGAACTTTAACAACTTGCATAAAATCGAAAGTCCACGGTATGACTTGTTTCTAAATCATATTGCTTAACACATCATAGTCAATCCCAGTGGGTTGTGGTGCAGTATATCACATTGCCCTGAATTTAACAGGAAATGCCCCTGCACAGAATCACAAACCCCACAACAGTAGCCAAAAGCATGGTTGACTTTATTAGCTACTTCTATCCATGTTTGGCTAATTCCATGAAGCAAAGGCCTGGATCACATCTACTGGGTTTCTATTGGGCTGGTGCAGTGGGCCTGTTCCAGTTCCAGTCAGAGCGAGTGAGGGACCACAGGAGGAACCAGGAGGCCTGGGTCTACTGCACTCTGCACAGCCACATGGGCTCCCCTGGAAAATATATGGTACCTTCCTGTGACAGAAATATGGAGGGGAGAGAGGAAAACAAGCAACAACAAAAAAATGAAAATCTGAGTGTGTTGGCTGCAGAGTGGAGGGCAGTTCAGTTCCCATGCTCTGGCACCCCAGGGGAAAAGAAGAACGGCTTGGAGAGAGGATGAGAGGCACATAGAGGGAGACAATACATTTGGGAAACAAAACAGAAAGGAAAATGGTTAAAGTGGTAGAAATGGAAGAATAGAAAAGGGTAGAGGATGGATTAGTGGAGAGTAGAGTAACCTAATACAGTTATTGTTTTTCCTCATTAAAGTGATGATGAATGGAGCCAGAGCGGATAGTTATCATAGGTTTCCATGTAGCTGTCCTGAGGCAGACATTCTGGCTAGTGTTACGGAGAGACCGGGAAGACAATTGAGTGAACAGACTTGCCTTGTCAATAACAGTAGTATCTATTCAACATGAGACACTACAAACTCACCAAGAAGAGATATTTCCAGGATGCCTACAAGGCCTTCCCCCTTCCGAAATCTGATCACAACTCCATTTTGCTCCTCCCTTCCTATAGGCAGAAACTCAAACAGGAAGTACCCGTGCTACGGACATTTCAAGGCTGGTCTGACCAATCGGAATCCACATTTCAAGACTGTTTTGATCACGCGGACTGGGATATGATCCGGGTAGCCTCAGAGAATAATATTGACGTATACGCTGATTCGGTGAGGGAGTTTATAAGGAAGTGTATAGGAGATGTTGTACCCACTGTGACAATCAAAACCTACCCTAACCGGAAACTGTGAATAGATGAAGGATTTCCGTAAAACTGAAAGTGCGAACCACCGCAATTGCCTTACGGTGGGAATAACTACACTGTTTGTATTCAGTAGTCACCTTTCCATGGTTAATCAAACAGGCAATACGTCAGTATAGAGACAAAGTGGATTTGCAATTCAACGGCTCAGACACAAGACGTATGTGCCAGGGTCCACAGACAATCACGGACTACAAAGGGAAAACCAGCCACGTTGCAGACACCGACGTCTTGCTTCCGGAAAAGCTAAACACCTTCTTCGCCCGCTTTGAGGATAACAAAGTGCCACCTACACGGCCCGCTACCAAGGACTGTGGGCTCTCTATCTCCGTGGCCGACGTGAGAAAGACATTTAAGCGTGTTAACCCTCGCAAGGCTAACGGCCCAGACGGCATCCGTAGCTGCATGCTCAGAGCATGCGCAGACCAGCTGGCTGGAGTGTTTACGGACATGTTCAATCTTTCCCTATCTCAGTCTGCTGTCCCCACATGCTTCAAGATGTCCACCATTGTTCCTGTACCCAAGAAAGCAAAGGTAACTGAACTAAATTACTATCGCCCCATAGCACTCACTTCTGCCATCATGAAGTGCTTTGAGAGACTAGTCAAGGATCACATGACCTCTACCTTACCTGACACCCTAGACCCACTTCAATTTGCTTACTGCCCCATTGATCCACAGATGATGCAATTGCCATCACACTGCACACTTCCCTATCCCATCTGGACAAGAGGAATACCTATGTAAGAATTCTGTTCATTGACTATTGCTCAGCATTCAATGCCATAGCATCATCCAAGCTCATCATTAAGCTCGAGGCCCTGGGTCTCAACCCCGCCCTGTGCAACTGGGTCCTGGACTTCCTGACGGGCCGCCCCCAGGTGATGAAGGTAGGAAACAACACCTCCACTTCGCTGATCTCAACACTGGGGCCCCACAAGGGTGTGTGCTCAGCCCCCTCCTGTACTCCCTGTTCACCCATGACTGCATGGCCACGCACGCCTCCAACTAAATCATCAAGTTTGCAGATGACACAACAGTAGTAGGCCTGATTACCAAAAATGAAGAGACAGCCTAAAGGGAGAAGGTGAGGGCCCTGGGAGTGTGGTGTCAGCAAAACAACCTCTCACTCAATGTCAACAAAACAAAAGAGCTGATCATGGACTTCAGGTAACAGCAGAGGGAGCACCCCCCTATCCAGTTATCCACATCGACAGGACCGCAGTGGAGAAGGTGGAAAGCTTCAAGTTCCTTGGCATACACATCATTGACAAACTGAAATGGTCCACCCACACAGTGTGGTGAAAAAGGCGCCACTGCGCCTCTTCAACCTCAGGAGGCTGAAGAAATGTGGCTTGTCACCTAAAACCTTCACAAACTTTTACAGATGCAAATTTAACAGCATCCTGTTGGGCTGTATCATCGCTTGGTATAGCAAATGCACCACCCACAACCGCAGGGCTCTCACGTATGTGCCCAATACAATTTGATTTGATTTAATCTATGATGGTTTGCAAGCCCTACCACATCCGATGAGCGTCAAAGCCGGTGTAGTAGGATTTGATCTTAGTCCTGTATTGACGCCTTGCCTGTTTCATGGTTCATCAGAGTGCGTATTCTGATTTTTATAAGCGTCCAGGTTAGTGTCCCGCTCCTTGAAAGCGGCAGCTCTAGCCTTTAGCTCAGTGTGGATGTTGCCCGTAAATCCATGGCTTCTGGTTGGGATATGTACATACAATCACTGTCTGAGTTTTTTCACCTCTTTTGCACTGGTATCATGCTGGTAGAAATGAGGTAAAATGGATTTCAGGTTTCCTACATTAAAATCACCGGCCCCTAGGAGCGCTGCCTCTGGTTGAGCATTTTTTTGTTCACTTATGGCCTTATACAGCTTATTGAGTGTGGTCTTAGTACAAGCATCGGTTTGTGGTGGTAAATAAACAGCTATGAAAAATATAGATGAAATCTCTCTTGGCAAATAGTATGGTCAACACAGCTTATCATGAGGTATTCTAACTCAGGTGAGCAGAACCTTGAGACTTCATTAATATTATAGATTGCGCACCAGCTGTTGTTAACAAAGAGACACACACCACCCCCCTTGAGCTTACCGGACGCTGCCATTCTGTCCTTCCAATGCATAGCAATGTTTCCGAGAAACATAGGATATTACAGTTCTTCAGGTCCTGTTGATAGGATAGTCTCGAACGGATCTCGTCCAGTTCGTTCTCCAGTGATTGTATATTCGCAAATAGAACAGAGGGTGGAAGGGGTTCATTTCCTCGCCGCCGGAGTTTCAACAGGGTGCCTGCACGTCGGCCTCTATTATGCCGTCTCGGGGATTAGGGCCTGGTCCGGGGTGAGCAGTATGTCCTGCGCCTCTGACTTGTTGAAGTAGAAATCCTCATCCAAATTGAGGTTAGTGATCACTGTTCTGATGTCCAGAAGCTCTTTTCAGTCATAGGAAACGATGGTGAAAACAATATGTACAAAAAAAGTTACGATCAGCGAAAATAACAGAATTGGTCAGGATCCCGTAAAACGGTCGCTATACATTCCAGCGCCATTCTAAGGTTAGGGTTGACCCAGGATGGGGGAATGAAGTTAGGGCTAAGGGATTTATTTATCTCTCTCATTCATTCTCTCACATTCACTGCTGTGTGCATGATGACCGTGAAAAAAGCCATGTGCCTAATGAAGACTATCCTCTAACAGCTGTAATATACTGACTCCTTGTGGGAAACCTTTATGACTGCAGTCTTTATAATACTTTATATATTATTTTACCATGGTGCCAGTTTGAGAAATTTGCTTTGCATAACAGTGAGCACCAGTAAATTATACGTTTTTGTTGTATTCATGTGTGTGTTGGCCAGGGTGTAATAAATTGTTGTGGCAGGGGAAGCAGAGAAATGGGAAAACTGTCACATTTTCATATAAGAATGAATGGGTATTCTGCTTTTTGCATGGATTTGAAAACTTGTGAATAATTCAGTGCTTTGTATAGTGTTCCATACAACAAACTGATATCTACTAACTGGACAAGTATTATAAACAATGGTTTAGCCTACTAATAATATTTCACGTCAGATGTAAATTCAAAGTTGCCGTTTTCCATAAAAGAAGGTTCTACCGAGATTTGAACTCGGATCGCTGGATTCAAAGTCCAGAGTGCTAACCATTACACCATAGAACCTTGCTGCGCATGTCTTTTGAAAGGAAGAAATATAAGCATGATTGATGACAGTATTTATCAAATGTGGACATGATATAGATGTATACATCTATTTCGGATGAATATATTTGCTTATCCCATAGTCAGACCCAGCCAACCCATATTTACCGGTGTCTAGTAGCTGACAAATCATTTCCCCTCCATCTCAATACAATTGCAATGCCACAAATGAACGGGAGGCGGCAACCTGTGCTTGTCATCAAAGACAGACTTCCTTTCAAAGAAAGCCCATGTGGTGTCCAAGGTGAAAACAGAATGATTTGGGAGCTTTGACAAATGGTAATGCAATGAAATGTTATATTAATCTAGCTAGTAGACAAAATACATATTAAATGTAGCCTATGTGCATAAAGATAAAGAGATACTGTATGTCAATGGCCATTTAAATTGGTTTGACAAATATAAGCCTAAAACCATAATTGGTGGGAATGGCCATGAACAGGTTTTTCTAGGTGTGTGAAAAGAACAGGTCCCACTCTAAGCCTACTACCATGTGTAATGAATGACAGAGCAGGGTGAGCTGATGTCATTTGCAAGTCAATGTTATCCTCCTCCTGCAGAGTGCGTTAGAATGCAATATGAATTGCTCATGCCAAAGGTACTGTTTCGCACTGGACTGTATTTTAAGCCACAATGTGAAAAAATACACTGTTATCTTGTTCATACAGAGAACAAGAGAGACTGAGAATATTGCCATCAATGACCACTTCAAAGATCTTAATAGGCCTACATGTTCATAGTCCTATTACATAAATATTGTGTTGTTAAGCTAAGGGAATCGTAGTTTTATGGTGACACGTGGTTTATTCCAAAGAGAAAATGTGTAGGTTGTTTTTGGTTGAGCAACGTCTTCTGTTTGTGTTCGCATCAACAAAGAACAATGAATAAGTATATAAAAAAAGCCAACATTCTATCACTCTTACATACAATTAGACTTTATGTAACTAAGTCATTGATGCGATTGTGGTTTACGGTTTCAATTGCTAGTGTAGTATGGACATACAGTACTGCATCAGGAATGTGAGGGACTGTTGAGTGGGGATTGCAACATGAAAGGAGAGCAGTGAAATTCCTAAGATCCCAGATACACATGCCTGCGGGTGTTAATGTGCCTGAGTCTGTGTCAGGTGTGTGTGTGTTTTGTGATTTTTGTGTGTGTTTTGTGATTTGTGTTAATGAGTGCATGAACGTGTGTCTCTGTATGTGTGTGTCAGCATGAACGTGTGTGTGTGTGTGTGTCTGTGGCTACTGATGTGGGTAATTACCCCTTCTTTCCCCCCAGAGGTCAGGAGGAGAGAGAGGAGGGGGGATGGGAGAGATGGAGTGGGGGATGGAGGGAATGGCGGGAGGGGGGGTGGGTTCCCAGGGGAGGAGAGACCAATAAATCACTGTGCTGTCTCTGTGCTGACACCAGGCTTGTCTGCTGGGGGGAGGCTCACAACAACACTGTGGCCTTGTCTCTCTGTCACTCACCCCCATGCTGGGCAGGAGCCATCCCCATGCTGCCCTAATATAAGAAAGGGAGGGGTGGCGGGCATTGGGGGGTACCCAGAACCCATTGGTTCAATACGATATCTCATTTTATAAAATTTGTATTAATTTGAGAGAGATGTACTAAAACAGCCTAGTTCGATGTTGAAACCGTGATGTGAGCTTTTACATTTAACCTTTATTTAACTGTGAGCTACAGATGCAGTCAAATATATTGGCACACTTGCATAATTCACTATTTGAAATTGAAAAAACTGTTGGTGTTTATACCTGTATTTGTTTTATTTACGACTGCACAGGACAAACCATAATTCAATCAAATCCCTTCAAAGTAAAAAATTGCCTGGACTAAATTATAAATCGTTTGAAATAATAGGCAATGATTCCTGTTTACTGTGTAATTTATCGAAACTGTGGTAAGTTGCATGTGCCTACAGGGTAAAATAGCCATTTGTCCATTTGAAAATAAAAAACAGAACATTCTGCTCCATTGCAGTACATTGTAAAGTGCAAGGGTGCCAATATATTTCACAACATCTGTAGGTCATTTTATGTGTGTTTTTGCAGACAAAAAAATGGTTGTTGCATCTTCACATTTCCTCATATATAACCACTCCCTCCTGATGTTCTTTTGGCTGCTGATATTTGCCTATAGGTAGTAGTAGTTTCCCTTGCTTTTATTGCTGGGTACAAGCCCTGCCAAATGCAGTTTTACAAGGATGCTGCAGGCAGTTTCTATTGCTTGAAGACAGGTGTGTGTGTGTGTGTGTGTGTGTGTGTGTGTGTGTGTGTGTGTGTGTGTGTGTGTGTGTGTGTGTGTGTGTGTGTGTGTGTGTGTGTGTGTGTGTGTGTGTGTGTGTGTGTGTGTGTGTGTGTGTGTGTGTCCATCCGTGTGCCAAGTGTCCGTGTGTGTGTGTAATATAAAAACAGTGCTGTTGAGTTGATTGTATAGCCTTGTATCTTTTCAACAGGACAACAACATTTTCCTAAAAACAAAAGAGCCTCTTCCATAACGATGGTGTGGTGACTGAGGACTGAGGACATGTGAAAGGAGGACTGTGCTTTAGAGACCAGAGTGCACTGGGACCTGCAGGCCTCAATCAAACCCCAGTCAGTATCATCCCTCCCTGGGCTGACCTGCCAATAGCAATAATGTATGTCCTTCACTTATCACATTCTATAATCTATTATTATGCCTCCCCCAGAATGAAACAACCACCTATACACGCTGTTGCCCGTCCTACCCACTCACCTCCTACATGAAGCATCTCCAAGCAGCAGCCTGCAATACATTGCATTCCTCATGACTTTTTTTCTAATAAATGTGATCCTAGACCCTGGGAGGGAGACCAACAAGCTGCATTAAAATTCATGGGGAAAAAATTGCAATAAAATATCTCTCTCCCACCCTCCCTCTCTTTCTCTCCCTTTTTCACTCTCTTTTTTTTCTACCAGCCTTGCACACTCTCTTTCATTCAATCTCTAACTCTCCCACTGGCTCGTCTTTCTTAGCATCCCCCCTGCTGTCCTTCATCCCTAATTCTCTCTCTCTTTCTCTCTCTCTGTATTTTCTACCTCTGGCAGGTTGTGATTTCCACTGTCAGAAAATTGCTTTTTCAATATCTGTCTCTCTAATTATGAGGCCTGCTAAAGGGGTCCTGCCACCAGAATACCAATAAATGTCTCTAGGATTTTTCTCTTTTAAAGAATAGTTTTGAAGGAACAAACAATGCACAGTGAAATCTTATAATGTAAGATTAAAATCTCTGGCTGAGACCTGTTTAAATTTCCTAGGCCTATGAAAGCTTATCAGTATACAGGCTATAGGTCTCCTGCTGTAGCCATTCACTAAACCCTAAACCTCAACTAAATCTTGTAATAAATAATGTGGAAATTGAGCAAGCTGAGGTGACTAAAACTGCTTGGAGTAACCCTGGATTCTAAACTGTCATGGTCAAACACGTTGATACAACAGTAGCTAAGATGGGGAGAAGTCTGTCCATAATACAGCGCTGCTTTGCCTTTTTTAACAACACTATCAACAAGGCAGGTCCTACAGGCCCTAGTTATGTCCCACCTGGACTACTGTTCAGTTGTGTGGTCAGGTGCCACAAAGAGAGACCTCGGAAAAATGACAATTGGCTCAGAACAGGGCAGGTCCTTAAATGTACATGGAGCAGTAACATTAATAATATGCATGTAAATATCTTATGGCTCAAAGTGGAGGAGAGATTGACTTCATCACTTATTTTTGTAAGAAGTGTTGACAAGCTGAATGCGCCGAGGTGTCAGTTTAAACTACTAGCATGCAGCTCGGACACCCATGTATACCCCACAAGACCTGCCACCAGAGGTCTCTTCACAATCCCCAAGACAAGAACAGACTATGGGAGGCGCACAGTACTACATAGAGCCATGACTACATCAGGTAACTGATGCAAGCAGTAGAATCATATTTAAAAAACAGATAAAAATACACCTTATGGAACAGCAGGGACTGTGAAAAGACACACACACAGGCACATACACATGATAAGACACGCACTCTACACACACATACACATAGATTTTGTATTGTAGATATGTGATAGTAGACTAGTGGCCTGAGGGAACACACTTAATGTGTTGTGAAAAGTGTTATGAAATGTAAATTGTATATAACTGCCTTAATGTTGCTGTGCCCCTGGAAGAGTAGCTGCTGCTTTTACATACATTTGTTTGTGAGGTGGAATGCTCTTTACTTATGTTCATTGTTTATTTGAGATGTCCAAAAAAGAACATGACCTAGATCTTGAGTATAATATTCTCATAGGGGCTGCCAACCTTTTTTTCCCATTCAGCGTGAACACCATTATAGATATATTATGCAACATTAAAGATTTGTGCAACGACAGACGATTTGTGGGGAGAGGAAATAAGGTATTTGGATACTGTAGGTCTACCCAACAACTCTGCTTTATTCATCACGATCACCTCTAATACTCTAAAGAGTTAAATTGTCCTCTCAGCCGTTTCGGTGTACTTGATTGACGTTTGGAGCACTATGGTGGCAGAATCCTCCAATCAACAAACGGTCAGTGTACCCACGTGGGTATTCTGAATACTCATTGGTTACTTGCGTCAGTGTTGATTGTGGATGTGTCGAGCCCCACGTGGAGATTTTATTCAATCGTTGAACAATTCCATTGCACCCTCTCTTTCTATTGAGCATTTTATAGGTACTGTGTATAAAATAATAGCATTGTTAATATAGGAGTCTCAAATTACCCCAAAATACAATACAAAGAGGGGTTCAATTATATGACTACACGAATTAACAGATTTGAGTAGCACATGTTCATGATGAGAAAATTAACAAGGATGTTTATTTTACTAATATCATTAGACTATTTATACAAGAGCACTGGTCAGAAATGGTTTAGCTCTAAAAAACAGTTTGGGCCTTAAAATGTTAAGGATTAATCTGTCATTAGACTCGGTTGACTTGATGCTGTTCATAAATAAGGAAAGAAAGGATAAACCTTGGATCCAGCCCTAGGCTGGCTTGATCAACAGGAATATAAATATTCTCCCTTATCATTCTGTCTCAACAAATGTTTCTCTCTCAAGAAAACAACTCATAGCTATGTCCCATTGAAGATCAGGCGAGGATCAGAAAAGGAGGGAGTGAGAGGAAAGCAAAGCGAAAGGAGTAGGCTAGTATAGAGCAACCAACGAGACAAAAGAGACTGCATTGAATGTGGTGGTTTCCGTCTCGGAAGCCACATAATATAACAACCTAGCCACATTTTCTCTTTATTCTAGACGGTGAGAATACACCGGGGAGGGGACCGTTTACTTGAAGAGAAGGTGAAATTCTACTCATTCGAAGTGCGTAGTCATGAGGACTCTAAACATCTAGTCGTGGACTGGGTGCATCTTTACTACATCGAGTGTTCTTTTTCTGTGGGTTGGAGATCGACCAGAACAAAGGGAGTCTTGAGCAAGGAGCGAGCGAGCCGAGCCCCATTAGTCATTACCGCCTCTGAAACCAGGGCAAATGCGTCTCTGAAAGCGACAATATACAGTTTTCTCAATTTCTGTCCGAATATTTTTGCCCATAAGAGGAAGAAGATAAAAAAAAACATCAATCGGCGCCCAAAATGTTTCCTCAAAACCGACCCCCGGTAAGTAGGCTAATATTAACATGTAACATTCGGTAATTGCTCTCTTCCAGCTATTCTATAAAGCCACAGCGATCCAGAAATTCTTATTAAACACTTATTTGCCTATTGAAGAGTTTATTCGAAAACAGTGAAACAACTTGAGTAAGAATGCATACAGAGGTGCCATAAACTTACTACAAGAGGAATTGTTACATTGTATCTCTTTTGTCATTGTATCCATGCGATTTCTATCCGGAATTCCTTTGTGGTCATGTTTGTCAAAAAGTAACACATGCTGCAGTATTGTAAACCCTTAGTCAATCTACGTTTAACATTTGAACGATGGGGGGTGTAAACTGAATCCGACATGGGTCTGTTATTATCCACACTAAGCAGAGGGGATTTATTCTGTCATAATTTGGCAAAACTCAAAACGAACATTTTTGTGAACCTCCTTGTGTGCAAATTCTGGTCTCCTGTTCTTGGTATTAACTTTCAAGTGTCAAATTAGACCATTCTACCTCGATTTATCCCAAAAGCAATACTGTACTGGTCTAGGTGTGTTTGTCCTTTTCACACTCGGCAGTCTATTTGAGGGGTGAGTCAGCTATAGGCAAGGGCTTGGGTTATTGACACTTACTAAATGACCTACCCCAGTACAGTGTCACTCATTGTTTTCAAGAATTAGTTTTTCTCTCTTGCCTTCATCTCATTGCTGATGTATTTGCTTTTGATTGTTTGATTTGAACACAAGTATCTGGCAGTCCATAAATGAGGCCTGGACACCCATTATTAGGAACTGCAATCTGAATTGACTTTGAATTGTTAACTAAATATTTGTGCTATAAACTCAGCCCATGTCACATTATGTGTAAAATAGTGTTTTGGATGTACAAAGTTCTGTGGAATCAATACAACATTTCAACAGGCAGGAGGGCAAAAACACTGTACATGCCGTTCATATAAAGTAGCCTGTCAAAAAAGCTCCTATTTGAAAACCGAGTAACCCTTGTCCCTCCCTCATGCCACCATATACCCCACCCTGAGGGAGAGCGCTTTCACATTCATGTCCTCCTAGGGATGGAGATTAGACCCCACTGCTAGATATGACGCCATGGTCAATGGTCAGAGGCAGGGTGGAGGGCAGAGGTTGATGGGGCACCATTGTCCTTAGAACACATGTAGGCTATGGCTAGGACCCGCCATTATCAGGGGAAGTTCTTTTCCCATAACAGCATTTATAATCAATGAAACCTTGTACGTTTGATAGTAGTTGAAGTGGGTTCAAATTAATTCTACAAGTAATTTTGATTTGAACTCTTTTCCGCTGCTTCCTGAAAGGAAATTCTACCTCGCCAGATTCTGTTTTCTCTCCATACCATGCCCAGATCTACACAGACCTTGTGCTCCCCCAGCCCAGCCAACTGTGCAGCTGACTGACTAGAGGGAGAGAACTCAACAAAACGTGGGGCTGTGGTTCCAATCCCACTCATCCACCAACTCCGCAGTCCACAATACATCCCCCGGGAAGCTAGCTACCAACCACAGCTCTAATGTATGGTTATGCATCCTTGAGGGAGAGAGCAAGCACGGGTTCGGTTTCTGTTCAACCACAACAGACTTGAAACACTGAAAGCTTGTTGCTCCAAAGTCATTGGCTTCCATTAAGGCTTGTTTTGGAAGTCCCAGGGAAACTATATAGTCATTTCCCGAGTTCCTTGTTATGTGGAACGCATGGTAGTGGGTGTATTTCGCTACACCCACAATAACATCTGCTAAATATGTGTATGTGACCAATACAATGTGATTTGATGACGTAACAGAATATATAGCCTGAAATGTGATTTCAATCTAGTCGTTTTTTAAAAAAGGTCTCAAAACTGTGTTTCGTCTGAGGGAAGCCATGAATGAAATTCAATTGATCTTTAGGTAAACACCTGAGAAGCAGAAGTCTGAAACCTTCTTCCTCATTTGGTTACATAGCAGTGAGGAATTGATTTGATAACCTTTGCTGTGGTGGGCAGACTGCTTAGTGTAGTCTGACATTGGTGACCAGCTCCACCTTGCAGATCCTGGAAATCAGCATAATGCGGACTAGTAGTAGAGTTATCAGCACTGTTGTCCTCAATGCTTAGCATCCAGTTCCCTTTAGGTCAGATCACTTAATGAAACACAGCTAGGTCAATGCTCCACTACACAGGTCAGGCTGTAGAGTGTAGATGATCTACCATCACACCTAATGATTAAGAGACCTGTCACTCAGTCACAGGAGAGGAAATCTGGCCTCCTGAGGGTTTGAAAACTGAAAAACCATCATCACCTCCACCAGCTTCGACGCTCCTTAATAGTGCTTCTGGGCATTTCCATGTAAAAGGACCCATGAGCACCAGGGCATTTCCATGTAAAAGGACCCATGAGCACCAGGGCATTTCCATGTGAATGGACCCATGAGCTCCAACTTGTGAAGTTCATAGGAGCACACATAGTTTGGTGTCAAATGAAAGCTGAGTCACTATTGTTGGGAATTGTGTATATATACCCTTTTCAACCATTTTCCATGCCAAAAAATGTCATGAGCAATTGCTTTGATTTCTGCTCAAACTGATGGAAAAGGGGCCGACGAGAAAATGTTTTAAAAGGTATTAGAACGTGTTAGAAATACATTAGAACACAATGTTGTAGTAAAGACCACTAACAACTAATATCAACATTTTTTTGCACAAATTATTTGCCTTCTGTAAGTTTTAATATTGCCTGGTGTAAAGTCATTCTGTTACCAAAAAAACATGTATATTTATTTTACAAAAAGGTAACATGTAGAATGTAAAGAAAGAAAATAAGTGAGCTTCCACCCCATTTCCCCCAACACCACCCATCCAACATGTCTCCACCCATTTCCCCCAACCCCACCCATCCAACATGTCTCCACCCATTTCCCCCAACCCCACCCATCCAACATGTCTCCATCCATTTCCCCCAACCCCACCCATCCAACATGTCTCCATCCATTTCCCCCAACCCCACCCATCCAACATGTCGGATCAAATTCTTTCACACTTTTACAGTGTTGGTTTCATCATCACAAAACACAGGAAACAGAATTTTGACTGCACTGGGCCTTTTGTTTGGAAACTTTGTTTGGAAACTTTATTTGGAAATAGTTAAGTAGTCATTGTGTGTTGAGTTGTTTGGTTAACTTTGCAATCTATGGTTTTACAAGTGAAATATTGGAGTCATTCTGTTATCGTGGAATTGCACTTCATAATCAGTCTTTATGTACATGTATTCTCCCCCTCATCCTCTGAGATCCAGTAAAATATGCCAGCAGGCTGCTGGAGTTCTGTTGGCCCAGTCAGCACATCCTCCTGCTCTCCCATCAGGCCCTGATTGATCTAGGACTCCCACTGGGCTGATTCTGGAAGGATCCGCTTCAGCAGGGCTGGGCTGGGGAGGGAATGGAAGGGCTGAGCGGGAAGGGCTGTGGAAAGCAGGGAGGCAGGCAGAAGGACAGAGGGAGGGATGCCTCGCCCCCACAGACCCAGCGTGAGTGCGGCACTTCCTGTAACCGAGCTTGCTTTAGCTCTTTATTTACAGTGTTGTCCTTGAGAGGAGCTCAGCTATCGATTAGACGGCCGCCTGCCTGCCAGTCACAGCCAACGATTATCCTGCACGAGAGAGGGCGAGCAATGGAAAGGTTTCTAGGATAGGTTTACACCAGTTCTGGAAGTGTGGAGTTTAAGTCTGGGCCATGGAAGGAACAAACAGGCTGTGGGTGGGCTACCTAATGAAGGAAGGCACCTACAGCAATTTACACAGCTGACAACCAAACTGTTCTGCAGCGCTAATGAACTATGACAGCAGGGAAATTTGAATAACGAGATTTCAGGAGGCGAGAGAAGAGGGTGAAAAAAGAAAAGAAGAAAGATGTGTGGCGCTAATGAAACGGGTGCCTAGCAGCCAACCCTAACTGAGAGAAGAAGTGATAGAGATTACTGGGGCATTTCTCTCACTTACTCACTCACTCACGTCCACAGCAGAGCAGAGAGATGCTGGAGGTTGGGATCAATTGTGAGTGTACCCGCTTATGTGTCACTCTGCCAGTGAGGTGCTTTAAAATGCAAATAACTGGTTTGTTGTTGACAATCATATTTGAATAATTTGATATGAGGCTTGAACTTCAAACGCTTTCTGCGAGGACAATAAATTGCCATGTTTCACGGTTGTTATGTTTAGTCCCTAGGGGATGCATGAGTGTGGGGGGGGGGTTGCTGCTTCCCTACTATGGTTCTCAGCTGGTGGACTGGGTTAGGTTAGGTCTTTCATGCCTTCCTTCCCACTACTGTGTCCCCAGAGACAGACAGACAGACAGGCAGGCAGTGGACCAGCAGAATGGGAGCATGGTGGGTGTTTACTCGTAATGATCTGCTCTGTGGGAAAGCACAGTGTAATTAGCAGGCTGGTTCGTTGGCTAGACTGGTTTACAGTTCCTCTGTTGTAGGAGAGTGGGTGGAAGACTGCTGTGCCTAATATAGGACAGACAGGAAGGCTTGCTTCTTTACTTCAGTCACCTTATGTGGAATCATCAGGTAGAATACTTATAATTTAGTCAAGCTACTACCTGGCTACCTATGAGCCCAAGGTAATACCCCTAATTAATTACCCAAAACGGTCAAATTCTTTCAGCCACATTGTGTGTGTATATAACCACATTTACTTCCACAGTTTTTATGTGCGTAAAGTCGTACCGTATCATGCCGGCTGTGATGGAAACAGGAAGTTTAAGTACAATTTTACTAATGCTGACAGAGTTCGAAATGGTGGGATCTTTTTGCGTCGAACGAATTATGCGCTGGAAATGCATTCATTTGTAAATATTAACATAATAAATAAAAGCAGGTGAAAAAGGTAACTAAAATAACCAAATTCAACCTAGCTAATTTCCAATTGTTAATGAAATTGTTTGACTACAGATGTAGCAAAACTGTACTTCAAATCTATGATACTCCCCCACTTAACATACTGCTTGACTAGTTGGGTCCAAGTTTGCTGTACAACTTAAAACCCATTCAGTCTGTACAAACAGGCTCTCAAAGTGCTTGATAGGAAGCCCAATAGCCATCATCACTGTTACATCCTCAGAAAGATCTTGAATACACCGACGCATGTCTTGTATTCAAGATCCTAAATGGCCTAGCTCCCCTCCACTTAGCATTTTTGTTCAACCGAAAACCCATACCCATGGCAGCAGATCCACAAGGTCTGCCATGAGAGGTGACTGACTAAAGGTGCTTTTCCTTAAGGGAACTATACAATCTTCTTTCTCTGTGAGAGCTTCCCATGTCTGGAACGCACTGCCATCAGACACACACACAACTGCACCACCTATCCCACCTTCACAAAAAACACAAAGACATGGCTAAAGGCCAATCAGACTTGTGAACATAATCCCTAGCTGTGTATTGCTGCTTTCCAAGTCTTTTGTCGGTAGCTTGTGAGGCGTGGAAACACTTTGTTGCTTTTATGTATTTTGTTTTGTTGCTTTTGTGCTATTGCTCTGTCTACATGCTACGTGTTGCTTGTCATATATTTCTCTGTCTACGTGTTGCTTGTCCTATGTTGCTCTGCATGTGCTCACTGCTCATTGGGACTGCGGTTGAAAATGAGCCAGCTGGCTAAAACGGGCACTTTTACTGAAACGTTGATTAATGTGCACTGTCCCTGTAAAAATAAAATCAACTCAAGTAAACGTTTTCAAAAATAAATAAATACCCCCCAAAAACTACTTAAGTAGTACTTTAAAGTATTTTTACTTAAGTACTTTACAACGCTGCATAATAACCATCATATCAAAGAAGAACTTGGAGTCATGCGACGATGTGTGTGTGGTCCTCACACTATGACTTGGGAAACCATGCAGTTTATTCGGCTACATATGAAATATGTTATGATGAACTTCACAAGGTGGTGAAAGTGCAAAGTGATGAGCTTGATGCTTCTTTCCAATAAATATTGAGGGTTTTATTCTGATGACATGATGATTGATGCTTGGTTGGCATTTGACAAATTTAAAATAATCTTGCTCTTTTGTCCATAATAATCTCGTCAAGTAGGCTATACCTGCACTGTATCTGTGAGCTGTTGGCTAGAGCTTCACGCGAAAATCTGTCGCCAGTTGGTTGGAAACCTGTCTTATGTCAGACAGAAATCATGTGATATTTAGGAAAATCACAAGCCTTTAAATTAGGGATGCACGATATATCGGTGAACATATCGGAATCGGACGATATTAGCTAAAAATGCCGATATCGGCACGATGTCTAGTTTAACTCCGATGTGCAAAACCAATGTCAAAGCTGACGTGCATACCTATATAATGTAGGTACATGACATAATGACGCCACGTAAAATTTTGCGCTATACGTGCAACACAGCATTCCTAAACTATCCCACAATAGCTGCTGTGTGGATCGAGCAGTCAACAAGTCAAGCAGTCATTTGAAAGAGTAACAACATTTCAGTGAGACAACTCGAAGGCGAAATCCATTAAAGCCAAGATAATGGAATTCATTACCCTTGACACGGGTACACACTACAAAGTGCGCTATTAATCAGATGTTGCCCTACCGGAGTTACACAGTAATAGCGTCACTGCTATTATCTTCAGGACATGCATACTATGAAACACCGTTTGGGTCTTTGCGTGTCAAAAAAGATACAGTAACACTGTCCAAGCTGTACAAAAAAGTCTGCAAACACCGGCCACGAACTATGTGTTTACAATACCGCGTTGGTAATAAGGCATCATTTGTTCGACCGCAACTTCTGGGGTAGCTAGCTTTTAGCTTGGTACCTAGCTAGCACCAATACAACCAGCCTGAAAACAATGACCAGTAGAAACTGCAGTCATTTTCATTATTCTTAGCAATAATAAATGAATCCATGTGAGTAAGTATTGTTGTTCGCCTTTGGAAATTGAGCTTCAGTTCATGAAAATAAATAGCTAGCCAGCTACTTAACCCTGTTGCCCAAAGCTAACGTTATAAGCAGCCAGCTAGCTTCATCTGGCTAGTGAGTCTTGACCGGACAGGGTTATGTGTTGTGAAGCTAGCCACAATAAGGAATAGGGACAATAGTGAAATTTGCGGTTTGCCTTCAAAATAAAAGTATGTCATTGACAGTGATGCTAATGAATACAAATAGTATAATTATGCCATGCTTTTATTTTAAAGGCTAACCTCAAAGTCCACTATTATGGCTAATCAGCATTGTGGCTAGCTTCATATAGATGGGTCTGACCATTAATCAAATAAGAACAGTCTTATAAATTAGGGGTATTTTAAATGATGACACCTAGCTAGATGGTTAGCTAGCTAACTATAGCTACTGAAACAGATTATGTAGTTTTGCTATGTTTTGGGGAAGAACATTGTTTGCATCCGCTTTTTTTTTTTAATGACCAGCACTGTAGGTGCGCGAGACAACTTTACCAGCATCATAGCATACGTATCGATGAATCGTTGTGACATATGAAATACGAGTGATTGTGTAATAACTACGCAAAATATTTATGAACGCGTTCAATTATTATGTAATGTGCAGTCATATTCAGGTCCTGATTGGTCAACAAGATTATTTGACACGTCAAATAGTGTTAAATAGTATATATTTTGACACGCGTTCCATAGAAATCCTGGTTGAGAATGAAACGACTGAACAAATGAACAACGAAACAGCACAGCAAGTAAGTGAAAGAAATAGGTTTTGATTATGTTTTACTGGTAATGGGGACATACGTAAATGCCAGCAAATTAACGTTTTGGTCAGTGGGATGTATTTAACCAGGCAAGTCAGTTAAGAATAAATTCCGCCCTCTGGGACTCCCAATCACGTCCGGATGTGATACAGCCTGGATTCGAACCAGGGACTGTAGTGACGCCTCTTGCACTGCGATGCAGGGCCTTAGACCGCTGCGTCCGTGTGTGTGTGTGTTAACTATTTAACTTTACTAGAATGCTTAAAAGGCCACTAAAATTCTGTTTTACAATTTGGAGTCATAGCAAATCAAATTGTGCCACTTGTTGCCTTCCTGGAGCTTGCGAATAGATTTAATAAATAGCCTGTAACTTCAGTTTATTGTTGTTGTAGCCTTGTTATTGTGCAATTATTAATGGCCATGTTTAGTTAATGAAACTGGAAGTTATCAATTGTGATTATGGTCACAGTTCTATTGTAATTGCAGATCAGCTGTTAGAATGCATTAGATTGACAGTAACAGTCAGGCTACAGGTAAAAAGAAACTATGGCTGTTGTTGACAAGCATAGGCCTATTCGGTTCATATACATATTATTAAAATTTGATTCAGTGATTTTGAAATTACGACCCCATCCTCGGTAGCCTATTCCAGCAGGCTATTGGGCAACAGAAGCACTGCTTACCATGAAAATCGCATCGCTATTCATGTTGAATGTCAATTAGAACTAAGCAAGCTGCTAAATCATTAATCTTACATCTTGCCTAGGCTACTGTGTGTAGGCTAAGGGGCGATAGGCTACCTGCATCTAGCTAACCAAACCATGGCAAAGTTGAATTACCATCATAAACCCAGAGTTTAGTCGAGGTTCCTTTCTAAATCGAGGTTCCTTTCTTAATTCGGTCGATAATGTTACAGAAAAAGGGCAACTCCCTGTCTTGCTGCAAAAAAAAATTGGGGGCTAGTTTTTAGGCCTTGTGGGCGAGTTTGAGTAGTCAACCCTGCATGCAGTGAATGCCACACTTAGTTCCATAGCGAGAGTGTGTGTGTGTGTGTGTGTCCTTTGTGTGTATCTCTGTGCACGTGCTTCTACACCTGCATTGCTTGCTGTTAGGGGTTTTAGGCTGGGTTTATGTACATCACTTAGTGACATCAGCTGTTGTAGGAAGGGCTTTATAAATACATTTGATTGATTGATGTGTGTGCCTGCATGGCTGCTTTTTTTCCTCTGTGGATGTCTCCCTCACTATCTGCATCTCTGTGAGTGCGTGCGTGCGTGCGTGCGTGTGTGTGTGTGTGTGTTAGCACCTAGGCCTTTTTAATAGCAGCCATATGAAACATCAGCAGGCTGTGTTTGCTGCCCTGCCAGCCTAGCTCCAGTCCAGCACAGTCCTTCCTGGCTGGGAACCCGTCAACCCGGATGGCCCTGTTGGGCTTCCTCCTGCCTATTTAAAGGCCCATTGTAGACAATTTAGGCCTGATTTAGAGCCATTACAGTCCTGAGATGCCTCCACCTCCCCTCTCTTCCACCTCTTCACTTCTCCTTCCCACCACTCTACCTTTCCCAGCCTGGGCCTGATTTAATTACTACATTATTGATATAATTTATGTAAGTATCATACACCTACCATTGCCCAGCCCACATGGGTTTACAAGACACTACTGAACAAAATAACATTTAGCAAATTCTGCCCATACAATTGACTTAGTCCTTGTTGAGCTCGACCAGGGCACATTACTAGGGGACTCAGGGGAAGGAGGTGGCTGATCAGATGGCAGCCTGACTCTGCCTATGGCTTCTTTACAGGGATGGTGCCCTTTAGCCTCTGGATCTGAACTGTACTGCTCTTCCTGGCAGGATGGAAAGCACATGGCTGTTTTTGAGCTCTGCACATTCCCTGCCCTTCCTATATGGACAAACCGGATCAGTTGGAGTAATCAGAGGGACTGTATTGTACTAATAAATGTAGAGTTGAAGAGATCACTGTCTATCTCTTTGCCTGCTTGCCTGGCTGGGTGGGTGATTTAGTAATCCCATGGTGACCAGGTCTACAGTGTGACCTCTGACATCACACACTAAACCAAAGCAGCTGACCAGCGAGGTAGAGGGGTCAGAGTCATCTGACTGACTGCTAATGAAGGGTCAGCTCTGCTCCGCAGTGCTCCACTCTTTCATCTTGTTGTTTCCATGAGGGGCCACAGGGCTCTGCTGCGTGCCTGCATGTATGTACTCTGACGTTGGACTAAATCATAACAGGCCTTGTGCTTAGGAGCCAGAATGGCTGATGTTAGCAGAAGGCCAGGCAGAAGTTTCCTGTCTTAATACATTTCCCCCATCGCTGAACATAACTACACTCTACTACTGGGTCAGCCTCGATCCCACGCTCCCCATTTCTGTCTGAGGAAGGCTTTCTGCACCTGTTCTTTGGAGCACGTACACACTGAGGTGAAAAGCAAAAAAAAAAAGAGTGGAAGATGGAGAGTTAGAGGGGGAGAGAGAGAAGGGCAATATTCTCCCTCCCCTCTCCTCCTTCCACAAAATGGCCTTGGTGCTCTTGTTCCTGAGGCTCCTTTCTCTGGCCTGTGAAGAGTAATTGGGGGGTGTGCGTGTGCAAAAGTGAACGAGAGACTGTGTGCGTGTGTGTGTGTGCCCCTGCCTGTGCTCTGAAAGGGAGGATCTGGCCAGCAGATTGAGTTGGATTGCAGGCAGGCAGGGGAGAGGAGCTCGTTAGAGGCTGAACAATGAGCAACCCCTCTCCTGAACCTCAGGGGACCAGCTCTGTTTTGTTCTCCCCACCAGGCTTAGCACTGCTCCTCTCCTGACCCCCTCCCCCACATACCCTCACAGACGTGGCCTCTGTCACACTCGTACGCAAGTACATGTACACTTATACAGTGGGGTCAGAAATTATTGCCACAGTTGTTAAAGATGAGCAAAAATGACTCAAATAAATCAATCAAATACTGAGCTGTTATTGTATGCACAGAAAATGGGCAAATTATTTTATACTAATACAATTGCTCAGAGAGATTTTGTTTAACAAGTAATGTATTTTTTTTCTTCTCAAAGGTGCAGGTCCAAATTATTAACACCTCTGTTTTCAATACCTTGCAATACCTCACCTTGTGAGGATAATCAAATGGCCACTAGACTATTACATTGACCCCCTCCATTTGTTTTGTACACTGCTGCTACTCACTGTTAATTATCTATGCATAGTCACTTCACCCCTACCTACATGTACAAACTACCTGTAACCCCGCGTACCAGTACCCCCTGTATATAGCCTCGTTATTGTTAGATTTTTTTTTGGGGTGGGGGTAAATATTTTCTTAACCAACAGTGCAGTTCAAGAAGAGTTAAGTGCTTGTAAGTAAGCATTTCACGGTAAGGTCCACACCTGTTGTATTTGGCGCATGTGACATAAAGTTTGATTTGATAATGGCACAGCCTTTTTCTAAAATGTTTTATGATATTGGAGAACACATTGGGAGAGATCTTAGACCAATTCTCTATACATTCTAGATCCTTGATATTCTTTCTCTGCGCTTATGAACTGCCCTCTTCAATTCAAAACACAGGTTTTAAATAGCGTTCAAGTCCGGAGACTGAATGTTGAATTTTGTGGTCAATGAACCATTTCTTTGTGGATTTTGATGTGGGCTTTGGGTTTTTGTCTTGCTGGAGAGCCACTTGTGGCCAAGTTTCAGCCTTCTGTAGGGCTGAGCCATTAGTGCTTTTTAAAGTCTGTTCGGTTTCATTTAAATTATTTAAAAAAGAATCAGTTTTCCGTTTGTTCTTTTTTCGGACATTAAATGCACTATGCATTATGTGGGTTGAATGCTGTAACACAGAATAAAACAATTAATAAAAGTCCCATCATGGTAGTGACTGCCGATTACTGCTTATCACTTATTAACCATCATGTATTCACATTACTTTAATAAAATATTTGTTGTGTATATTACATTTTGTTTTATTTGATGACTTATTTAATTCCAAGTCATCTCATCGCTATAGAGCTGCTGTCTGGAAAAATCACAATTTTAGTAGTTCTTCAAAGTAAATAAGGCATAATTTTATGACTGCTGAAGACCAACTATCAATCACTCATGTACTTTCAGGTAGAGAAAGCCCTGCAATGCAACTCTCACACGTTCTATCTCGGTCAATGAGGTCTCAGTGTCTGCTCCACACAGACCAATACCAGATTAGTATGGATTATGGTCATTGTAGTTAGTGTAGCATTGAAAATGTGGTAATTATGTAGAATATTGGCGTATTAAACCCACCACTAGTATGCGTGGCCAAAAAGCCCTATTTTCATGTCATCCGGCCAAAGCACCGGTGCCAATGACGTTTAGCAAACTCCAGGTGTTTACATTTGTTGGAGGACATGAAAATTGAGCTCTTTGGCCACGCACATCGGTGGTGAGTTTTGTGTCGAAAGAAGGTGCATATGCAGAAAGTAAACCCATACCTATTGTAAAATATTGTAGGGGATCTTTGATGTTATGGGGCTATTTTGCTTCCTCTGGTTCTGGGTTCCTTGTTAAGGTCAGTGGCATGAACTTTGCCCAGTGCGAGGACGTTTTAGCCAAGTGGCAACAAATAGATCTTCCAGCAAGACAATAACCCCAAGTAAACACTTGAACCCCACCGAAAATCTGTGGTTTAAATTGAAGGGGGCAGTCCATAAGCGCTGACGAAGGATGGCAAGAATCTGGAAAGATTCTGTATGGAAGAATGTTATCCAATCTCATATAAAACATTTTTTGAAAAAGGCTCAGTGCTGTTATCCTCGCAAGGTGAGGTATTGAAAACAGAGGTGTCAATAATTGTAATAACATAAAATAATATAAGTTCCCCTTAGTTTTTTTGTCGTTATCAAAGGTGTCAATTTTGGACCCCACTGTATGCATATACACAGAGTACAAAACATTAGGAACACCTTCTCTTCCATGAGACTGACCAGGTGCAAGCTATGCTCCCTTTACATGTAACTTGTTAAATCCACTTCAATCTGTGTAGATGAAAGGGAGGAGCCTGGTTAAAGAAGGATTTTTAAGCCTCGAGACAATTGAGACATGGATTGTTTATGTGGGCCATTCCGAGGGTAAATGGGCAAGACAAAAGATTTGTGCTTTTTATATGGGGAATTGTAGTAGGTGCCAGGCGCATCGATTTTGAGTGTCAAGAACTGCAACGCTGCTGGGTTGTTCACACTCAACAGTTTCCCATGTGTATCAAGAATAGTCCACCACCCAAATGACATCCAGTCAACTTGACACACCTGTGGGAAGCATTGGAGTCAACATGGGCCAGCATCCCTGTGGAACGCTTTCGACACCTTGTAGACTCCCTGCCCTGACGAATTGAGGGTGTTCTGATGGCAAAAGGGGGTGCAACTCAATATTTTGAAGGTGTACATGTACACTACCGTTCAAAAGTTTAGGGTCACTTAGACATTTCCTTGTTTTTGAAAAAAAAAAAAGCAAAAAATGTGTCCATTTTAAAATAACATCAAATTGATCAGAAATACAGTGTAGACATTAATGTTGTAAATGACTATTGTAGCTGGAAACGGTTATTTTTTTTAATTTAATGGAATATCTACATAGTCGTACAGAGGCCCATTATCAGCAACCATCACTCCTGTGTTCCAATGGCATGTTGTTAGCTAATCCAAGTTTATCATTTTAAAAGGCTAATTGATCATTTGAAAACCCTTTTGCAATTATGTTAGCACAGCTGAAAACTGTTGTCCTGATTTTAAAGAAGCAATAAAACTGGCCTTCTTTAGACTAGTTGAGTGTCTGGAGCATCAGCATTTGTGGGTTCGATTACAGGCTCAAAATGGCCAGAAACAAAGACCTTTCTTCTGAAACTTGTCAGTCTTTTCTTGTCCTGAGAAATACGGCTATTCCATGCGAGAAACTGAAGATCTCGTACAATGCTGTGTACTACTCCCTTCACAGAACAAACTGGCCCTAACCAGAATAGAAAGAGGAGTGGGAGGCAGCTTCATTAAATAGTACCCACAAAACACCAGTCTCAACATCAACAGTGAAGAGGCGTCTCCGAGATGCTGGCCTTCTAGGCAGAGTTGCAAAGAAAAAGCCATATCTCAGACTGGCTAATAAAAAGAAAGGATTAAGATGGGCAAAAGAACAGACAATGGACAGAGGAACTCTGCCTAGAAGGCCAGCATCCCGGAGTCGCCTCTTCACTGTTGACGTTGAGACTGGTGTTTTGCGGGTACTATTTCATGAACCTGCCAGTTGAGGACTTGTGAGGCATCTGTTTCTCAAACTAGACACTCTAAAGTACTTGTCCTCTTGCTCAGTTGTGCCCCGGGGCCTCCCACTCCTCTTTCTATTCTGGTTAGAGCCAGTTTGCGTTGTTCTGTGAAGTTTATGTAGACATGGACACACTCAGTGTGTCATGCTAACACGCATACCTGTATGCTTTTAGTGGTGCTTTGCGGGTCCACACTGCAATCACATGCAGGACCCAGTGCTGAGTACATTCAGTATGGCCTCTCTCTCGGCCTCTCCCTTCCCCAGTTATCCTTCTCCACCAGGGAATCCAGCAGAATGAACAAGTCTTGTACTTCATTTGACTAATGTCTAATGCTTCTGCCTAGGGCCCACGAGTGGAGGTAACCCACTCAAATATTTCCTATACACACAAACACACACACACTGCCTCTCCTCTGTCCTCATCTGTAGCTTTAGCATCAGGGCAGTGGGGTGGGCCTCCATTGACAGAGAACCAGAGAGACAGACAGACAGCCGCTAGCCCAGCGGTCAGGCCCTTTGTCTGGCTGTCCTGCAGCATTACCCCTTAGGCCCTGCTAACTAATTGCTCAAAGTCCCGCAGAGAGGAGGGCCAGGCTGTTGTGGGTACTACCCAAGTGCTCTGATGGGGTGTCCCCTATTCTCCCACTGTATTTTCCTTCCTTTCTTCCAACCCAGACTTAAACATGAAACAAGTGTCTTAATTTGGTCAAGAGCCCCTTGTTCCCCTCTCTCCCTCTTGGTGTCCCTCACACATCTGGCCCTGACACTTTTTTTTTTGTCACATCACAATGGTTCCTGACTCCCCTGGTTCCCCTACAGTCTCCCCCTCATCTTTCCTCCCCTCTCTGTGTGCACACACCCGCCATACACACACACCACACACACCTCTCTGTGTCTTTCAGCTCTGTCCTTCAGCTCACTCATCATGGCTCTCCAACTCACTCCCACTGTTCCCCATACAATCACATCTCTCATTGGAACCCCCTCCTAACTTGGAATGTAAACATGCAGTGATAAAATGGCTTGGCTATGTGTATACCATTTTCTGAGAATCTGGGAACATTGCCAAATCACAACAAAATATATTAAGTATATAGTGGGTGTTGTCTGAAATATTTTCACACTTTTCACAATTATATGCTCACAGTGCTTATTCTCTTTCTGCACAGGCACCTCTCCAGCCACCCCCTGGGTCCTCGGCGTCTGCAGCTGCAGCTTCGGGAACCCCCCAGGCCCTGAAGCTCACATACCCAGAGACCCTGGACCGCATCAAGGAGGAGTTCCAGTTCCTCCAGACCCAGTACCACAGGTACATAACCTCCCCTAGTAACCAAAAGTCTGCAGCCTTCTCTCTGTGTCTGTCTGTGTGTGTGTGTGTGTGTGTGTGTGTGCGCGCTAGCTTACAGCTTATGTAGCTTACACCAGTAAGGGCCACCAGTGGTTGGAGAACCGCTTAACATCTTATTAGGCTTCCCATGACAAGAAGCGAAAGTGGGTTGGTTATATACTAGATCTGTTCTAGAACGCCCACAGAACTCAACCTCAGCTTTTTCTAAGGGGGAGGAAGAGGAAGGAGATGTGAGAGAGACATTGGAGAAAGGGGGCTGGGGAAAGGAACAGAAGGAACCACAACAATGGATGGAGGCTCATAGGCTTTCTTCATCCTTTAGTTTGTAGATGTAATGGAACATGAGTCTTTCTACGTGTTTATGGGTTTCAATGCTTTGCAGGTTTTCTTGGCGTAGTTTGCTTGGCATTGGGGGTGGTCTGGCGCTCTGTTGTTGGGGGAAGGAGTTTCAGAAGATTGAGACTTCACAACGATACAAAAATGTGTCTATCAGTGTGTGTTTGATGTGTGTGTCTTCCTGTATGTCTCTGTATCTGTGTGTTTGATGTGTGCTCTGATGTTGAGGAATGTAGCCAGAGATGCCTGAATAGCTTTGACTGTGGGACTCTAGCTGGCTGTTGCGTCTCAGCCTGACTCCCAGCCAGCTCTGCTCTACCTCCCTCTGTTCTCTTGGCATACCTTCACACAGTCCCCCCACTTTGATTTGACCAGCCAGAATTGGCTATTCCACCCCCTCCCCCAGCTAACTCCTATTGTATGGCCCCCTTTCCCCCCACCCTCCACTCCTCCCCACCAAGCCTCCAGCTCAAAGGCTCGCCATACAAACAGTGGGCCAGCGTTCAAACGGGCCTGGCTGATTCCAGACATACCTCTGGATCGCACTATGAGCGTCACCGCTGGCACTCAGCAGCCGGCCCAATCACGGTATCACACCACAGTCCAACAACCGTCTCCGAGCCAGAACACTGGCCTGGTCAGGCAGCAGCCCTGTTCCTCGTAGCACCACTCTCCCTGCACCTGTCATAAAACATCTGAAGCATTAATAACACAAAATATTATTTGGCAACAACCACGCTTGCTTCATTAACACTGAATCCATTATCTTTCAACTATAAATTGCATTCTGTGGCAGATTCTAGATTCTACTATAGCGTTCTATGGCAGCGAGCCACATGCAAAGTGTTATGCAAAGCATGTTTAGGTAAGACACCAGTCTATTGGGTTAGGGGTGACCTGCTTAGCCTCCCTCAGCAGACACAGGCAAGCTGCAGGTCTCTCCCCACAGAGGATCTCATCAACACACACTCCTCTATATTACAGTCCTATTACTGACAGACTAATCAGACTTACTCTAGGTAAAACACATGGCGTGCACACACAGACACACACGCACACATAGACAGACAAGCTAAACGCAGCTTGACACACAGATCTGGGCTTCGGTTAGTATTTTGGACCTATTGATCGTGGCTGGAGCCTGATTGCTGTTGCTAAAATGGATTAGGAGGCAGGAAAGAGACGGAGGTAAAGGGATTAGGAATGATGAGCTGTGTGTGCATGTCTCTGTCTTTGTGAATATGTGTCTGTGTGCGTGTGAATCTCTTTCTGTGTGTGATACTAGATATGTGGACCTTTTTTATAGAAGAGGAATATATTAATTAAACATAGCTAGATGGGTGGGTCACCTATTGTACAGCTGTCACATTACTGCATGAAGTATACTTGTTTGTGCCTGCCAAGTTAGTTGTGTGTGGGTGGGTGTGTGTGTGCACTGTGTGTGTTCTGCAGCTGCTCTTTAAACAACCTCTAATCAGCAGACTGGAGGGAGACAGTGAGGAGCTGCTGAAATACAAAGCTCTTATTACAGTAGATCTCTCTCTCTATACACACACACACACACACACACACACACACACACACACACACACACACACACACACACACAAAGCTCTTATTACAGTAGATCTCTCTCTCTCTCTCTCTACACACACACACACACACACACACACACACACACAAAGCTCTTATTACAGTAGATCTCTCTCTCTCTCTATACACATACACACACACACACACACACACACACACACACACACACACACACACACACACACACACACAAAGCTCTTATTACAGTAGATCTCTCTCTCTCTATACACACACTGGTCGTGCGTGACAGGAGAGTGTGTGACACAGCGTTGGCCCACATGTAGCCTAGTAAGTGTGTTGTTGTTTTGTATTGAGGTCTGGAGTGAAGGAGAGGCTCTCAGAATGTTAACATGCTGCCACTCAGAGAACACTCAAGAGCACACGCTCCTCTCTACTGCTCTGCAAGTATTGCACTGTTTGATACCAGGACTGTGCTCAGAACAACAATGTGTTTGTGTAACCGACTGTGTTGAGCAGATGGAACATTGGGTTTATGTCAGTGGCGGTCGGTGCTGTTTAAGCCTTTTTTCTATCGCAACGAATTGGATGACTGTCGTTCATATTCCATTCACCCAGTTCAATGTAACATCCATAGGTTTAGACTACTAAATGATACTCGAATTTGCCATTTACCCATCATGAAGTTGCTACAACCTAGCCCACAAATTAACATTTATAATGTTGGTGCATAGATCGAGAGACAAATTGGAGTAATCAAGGTGACAGACATGGATGCATTCAATACCACCTTGCACACTCTTGCCTGCATCTAGCTGATCTGAGTTTCCCAAAGCATCTTAAGGCTAAGGTCATCTTAGGATCCTATGGTTCTAACGATTAACTTAACATTAAAATGCTTTTGGGAAACTGGGCCCTGCTTTGATTTTGTCCAAACTGTTCTATTTTGCAACTAAAAATAGTTTCTATTGGACATATTCCGGAAGGTCATCCCCTGTTCCGTTCAGTTTGCTTCTGTTTAAGAAACGTTTGGCAACAATCACCCTGAATACACAGTTCACTTTTATAGCAGCCACATACAGCATCATCACTTTGCTCATTGTATAATTCCTTACTGGTAGTCAACAAACAATAACTAAAATGTTAGTAATAAACTGGAATAAACAGGAAATCCGGACTACTACAACCAGGATTTCTGGGAAACCAGTGATTTTATTGAAAGTTCCTGGAATTTTGCAACCCTAGTGACTGGGCATGTGTTTGGTGGGGTGGTTACTGGTTGATGCTTAAATTAGATTTAATGCAGGTGTGGGTCTGTGGGCTTATAGTCATAAAAGGACAGAGTCTTTACAGTAAACTAGCCTCGTGTGTGTACATACACACAATCTTTACTGTAAACTCACACATGCTGGTTAGTACAGAGAACAGGGAGGGGGTCTGTTTGGTGTTACTATGCTATTGTGTGTGGAAATCGCAGCTTTGGGCCTCTTCTCACTACGAGAGAGAGTGCCCAGAGATTCTGAGGAAATGACCCTGGCGTAGACCTTTTTATTGTAATGTGAACTTGTCTCGACCGCTACCTGCAGAGGTCACCACACTCCTGACAATTGCCCCCCTCCAAGCAGGGCAGTGTAAACAGAATTTAGCTAAGTTAGTATGTGAGGAGGATGCAGATATTTTGTTTAGTTTGCTACCTAGCTCTGCATAATATGAATGACACTGTATGATAACGTTACTGTACTTTTATATTCGTATGAGAGCGGTAAATGTTCATTTTTACCATGTTAAAGTTAGCTACTTGATGAAGCAAATGTCGTTAGCTTATGTTACTTAGCTAGCAGCTGTGCCACTTTGGCTGTGTTACTGTCTTGCAGCTAAATGAATGAGTGCATGGACAAGAGAACAAACCATTTAAATGTCTCTACATGCTTGTGAATGGTTGCATTATTCAAGAGTGTAATATGGTTTTGTTGCATTAATCAAGAGTAATATGGTAGATGCATGAGGAATTGCTCACATAGCTAGCTAGTTTGAATAATTTGCATACTTATGGCTAACTAACTGTGATATTTACGGTACATCAGAACTGCAAAGTCTAGAAAGTCACCTGAACCCTCTCTCGGCATGGACATTCTATTGCAAATGTAAATTGGAAAGTTTATGTACATATTATGTAAATTACGTTTTGTCCCGATGCCTCTCTTCCAACTTTCATCAATCTGAATAAGCTCTTGTTTAGTGCGTGTGCGCTCACACTGTTGGGAGATTATGAAAGTCTACGCTGAGTGGTTTGCTGGTGTCATTTGTGTGTGTGTGTGTGTGTGTGCGCGCGCAGGGACGGAGGAACAATTTTGACAAGGCGTGCGAAAAATAAACAGTTGAAGCATCATTTTTGATATTTTTCTGCTTAGAATCTCCGCCATTTGGTAGGCTATTTGTTAGTCAACGTGTCTATAATTAGATAGGCCTACATCCATCTCTTCTGTCATTATGTGACGCTCTAGAACAGGGGTACCCAAACGTTTTCACTCAGGTCCCCCTTCCAGCATTGGGGAACACCTTTTAAATCCTGCCATTCTACACATTTTGTTATTGTCTTGTGTGTTCATGTGGTATTTTAGTGACTCAAACGTTACAACAAAATCAATGAGCTAAAAAACCTAGCTAAAAAAACGTTATCTGACATGGGCTAGTTGATCTGGACATTTCTGAGCTATAGCTCTCTAAGGTATGCAATGACTGACATGATGAGAGGAACTGATGATGCACTACCCAATTTCGAAACTGCACTTTGTGCATTCTACTAGAGTAAACAACTGGACTGCAATGGGGAAAGACTACCTGGACTCGTCCAATAAGAAACACACATTTTCATTCTCCATTGCAAGACGTTTTGACACGTTCCATTGCATGGCCTAATTAACACCATGCAGGTGTGTGGGTAGAGGGTGGTGAGAAGGAGAGGTAGCAGATGTAGCATCGTCATTAGTCACCTGCTACTATAGCTCTGACACCCAGTGGCGCCAGCCATACAATGTATTCTGCAATACACTAGTGTGTGTGTGCTTGTGAGGGAGGGAGTGTGTGTGCTTGTGAGGGAGGGAGGGAGGGAGTGTGCAGTGAACATACATGCCTCTGTGTAATCGTGTGTGGGGGGTAATGGTGCTCTGCTGACAGAGCTGTCTGAGTGGTGGCAGGCTGCAGATATGTAGCGCATTCCCGACGATCATCTTATCTGCTGTCACCGAGAGGAGGAGAGCAGAGGACCCTGCTGCATAGCAGGCTCCCATCTCTCGCTCTCTTCTCTTCCTATCTCGCACGTTCTTGCTCGCTCGCACGTTCTTGCGCGCTCGCACGTTCTTGCTCGCTCGCCCGTGCTCTCGCTTGTTCTCCCCCCCTCGCTCGTTCTCTCTGTCTCTCTTTCTCTCCCTGCCATCTCAAGATGGCAGTGACAGCTGTACAGATAACTCATCCAAAGGTTTTTGACTTCTCAATCACGGCAGAAAGCTAACACTATATGATGCCCAGTGTCCTGATTTTAATTCAACCACTTACTTAAATAACTGGGAAGTTAAACTTAGGGGTCGTGTTAATGCAATATTCTGGGTTTTTCACGCAGAAAAAAAGATAAATACACACATCTATCTGTGTTTTGTAAACGCAGATCTAAAATGGTTCTTATTGTAATTTCTACTCAGCATCAGACACATTTTATGCTGCAGTTGCACTTCTCCACTAGGATGAGAATTCATGAATGGGCATTCTATCAGCAGACAGCGCTCTGACTGTTGTGAAGCCACTTTTCTCAGGTACTTTTCTCGGTGTAGCCAGCCTACTTTTCTCTGGTTAAATGCAAGATTAACTAAGCAAAACATTAGGAAATGTAGCTGGCTACATTCTTTATGATAAACATGAGCAATATGATGGCCATGCATCGTTTTTGCAAATAATACCTTGCTTTTTTATTGTGTGGCTGCCAGCCTAATAGCGTTGCACTTCTGCTGTCATCTGATGAAAATGAAGCTATACTGAACATAAATATAAACGCAACATGTAAAGTGTTGGTCCCATGTTTCATGAGCTGAAATAAAAGGCCACTCTATAAAATGTGCAGTTTTGTCACAGATGTCTCATGTTTTGAGGGAGCTGAACTCACCTGCTCCGGCTTTCTGCTGTTGTGCTATTTACAAACAGACGTGACTGTCTCACCTGTTCTGGGAAACCATAAGCTTAAGCTTCATAATGTAAAAGCTTCATAATGTAAAATAATGTGACCATTGAAATGAAGAACATGATCTGCTTTATATCCTAATGTATTGCACAAGTTGACTACTTAAAAAGTAGCAAAAAATATTAAAATTTATAGAAAAACTTCAAAGAAAGGGTATTGACCGTTTTGAAAAACCATCCTGTGGCTATTTCTAAATAACCCGGTATACCGCCCAAGCCTATTGTTTGTATGTGTCGTGTACCACACACCGTGAGGAAAGTCACCCTTCTGAGATGCCAGGTCTACGTGAACAGATACAGATAGAGTTGTCACTTCTCAGAAATCCTGCTATAGGTGACTTCTGCAGAGCGGCAATTCCACTGTAATAAAATCTATCAGGGGAATAAATGTGATCCCCCAAGCTTTCTGCCATCCTCCCTCCATCTACTCCCCCTCTTGTCTCTCCCCCCCAGCTCCACCACCTTCACCCCCCCCCCACCACTCCCAGGCGGTGATAAATGAGTCAATTATGGGCGGCAGCGCGGGCCTTCCGAAGGGGAGCGGATGTGCTGTTATTACCTGTTGCAGCCTGGTAATGTTGCAGTATTAATCATATTCTAATTTCCCAGGCCCTCGCTGCTCTCCCCCGCATAAATCTGCCGCACGCAAACAAGTCAGCAGCGTGCCCGCCGGGGTGAAATACAGCCCCGGGGAAGGTGGAGAGGGGAATGAAGGGGGGGAGGTGGAGAGGAGAACGGAGGGGAGGGGAGGTGGAGAGGAGAACGGAGGGGAGGGGGGGTGGAGAGGAGAACGGAGGGTGTGTGTGTAAAGGACAGGGGAGGGAGCTGTTGACTGACTGGCTGGTTCCTTAAAGGAAAAATCCACCCAAAACTACTCATTCCTATAATTTACTGTGTTAAATAACACTTATGTGAGAACAATATCTTTTGTGAACAAATGTTTAATTTTGTCGTTATAATAAGGTTGGTAGCAACATGTGGAAATGTATTACAGTTCAAGTTGTCTACAAAACCCACAATGCAATGCTCTCTATGGGCTAGCTAGCTAGCTAGCAAATGTAGCTACACACAATAATACCTAAGTCAATATCAGCATATGAAGTAGCTAGTTTGCTGTAAAATCGCCTAAACAAACTGCACTATCAATTTAGGAGTCTACAATCTCAGCATGTTCAACCTGCAGATCGAGTCGCACGATGCAATGCAGCCTGGACTGAAAAGGCAGACAAATAGGAGAAAGGTGATGGACCCTCAGTTAAAGTACACATTTCTCAAGGTAGGAATATTGCAAAAATATGGTCAATGGCTTCCACAATCTCCTATTAACTTCTAGTGTAGTGAGCGGCTTTATCGCAATGCTACGTCATATCGGATGAATTTCTGTTTGCTTGAATGGCAATAGCTCTGATAAACATGAATTGACCCTGGGAATCGATGGAACATCATCATGCAGAGATGCACAAAAACAATAACATTCAAAATGGGTGAATCTTTCCTTTTTAAAGGAGGGCTGTGTGCGTGCTGGGCTCAGGATTCCTGGGTTGCCTTGGTGCGGCATGGTCACAGGGTGACTTGGCAGGGACATATGGAGGGAGGAAGGGTCAGACAAAGGGACAGAGGGACAAATGGAGGGAAGGAGAGAGGGAGGAGGGGACTGATAGAAAGACTGAGGGAGGGAGATTGGAAGGGAGAGAGTGGAGGGATATGACACCTTGGTCCTGGCTTGCCTGGACTGTTCTGGCTTGGTGTCGAGCACTAAGCGTGAGTCATCTATTCCTGGTGTGCTCTGAAGTGATAATGTCCTGTCACCAGCCCAATCCTATCTTTGCTGGGACAAATCTAGCTGTAGGTGTCTGCACTGCCTACTAAATATGGACCTGTGTTTGTGTTAATGTTCATGTATTTCAGGCTCTGTCTGTGTCGGGCAACATTTTAGATGTACTGTATGAATCCGATAGAACACTATTATGATAGAGTATCTGCCCTTTTCTAAATCTTTCCTACAGCCTGAAGATGGAGTGTGAGAAACTGGCCACAGAGAAGACTGAGATCCAGAGACACTACGTCATGGTGAGACCCGCAAGAACACACGCACACACTCCCCATCCACAACCTTGGGTGTTCTAACGAACACCATGCTGATGATTCATTTCTGCAGGAGAAGAGTTGAGATCCATTCTAACGAACACCATGCTGATGATTCATTTCTGCAGGAGAAGAGTTGAGATCCATTCTAACGAACACCATGCTGATGATTCATTTCTGCAGGAGAAGAGTTGAGATCCATTGTGTAGCTTTCCCAGACGGAGCAGACAGACAAGACAACTCTCTCTCTGGTAACACACAGACAGCTGTCTGTCTGTCTGTCGACTACACTGTACCACTCATGCCAGCATCTGGCAAGGGATTACACATCACACCCACTGGAAACCACATGGACCACACACGTACGCAAGCACACACACACAGCACATATTATGTTGTGTGTATGTTTGAAGTGTGTGTGTGTTGTCTCCAGCTCTGATATGGGTAATCCTCCACATTCCTGGCGGTGTTCATACGAGGCTGTGATCAGAGAGTGCCCTAACCACAGCTGACTGTGTGTTGCCCAGTGCCCACTGTGGCAAAAGGAGCTATGTGGCAGTCTGGCAGAGCCCTGGCGCTTGGCATACATCTCCATCCATTTCTCTCTTCTTTTTAGCTCAGAATTTTGTAGTCTGCAAGTCGCCTAGCAACAGCTCTGAATCTTGGCACACCGGCAGAACACAACAGCCAGGCGTCAGGAAGGGCCCTTTTATTGAACACACACTTCTGCAGAATATGGAGGGACGGAGTCCACTGCTCCATCAAAAAGCTCTCAGCGCTGCCGTTTCTTTATTTCTTCTACCTAGCTGTCAACCCCCTCACCTTTTACTCCTTAACCAACCCTGCTGAAAATGACATGTCAGAATGTCACACTACAACGTCAGTTTTTAAAATGACTTCAGCTCTGCCCGACAACGATTTTCCATCCTTGCTCTGAACCGAGTGATTGACACCACCACCATCTCTGTGCTCACATGCCAGCTTGGCGTCGCCCAGAGCTGAGGTCATTAAATAAATGACTAAAACCAAACAAATCGACTCGCCCACTCATCCAGCATTGAAAGGTTATTTTTTCTTCTCGTAGATCTGCATATATGCAAATGTACAACCATCAATTTCCGTCTCTCTTTTACAGTATTACGAGATGTCCTACGGCCTTAATATTGAAATGCACAAACAGGTGAGTCTAACCTCCCTCTGAGTAATGTATGTATGCTATGCTGCTGGGAGAATCTAGTGAACTGGCCTCCAGCTAACCCGCCCATGATGGACCCATGGCACTGTGCTGCTGTTGCTTTAATAGGATTTGCAAACCGAATTCCTATTTCTAGACAGACGAGGAGAGATGTGCCCTTCCTTCCCAAAGCAGCCGGAACATCCTCTTCTCTCCCCTCATAAATCCTGTCTATTACCACTGCTGACTTTACCCTCCTCCTCCCTCTATCCCTCCCTCTATCCCTTTATCTCTTTCTCTATAACCTCCTCTGTCTCTCTCTGTCCTTATATCCCTTAGTCTAATTTCTATATAACCCCCTCTCCATTTCTCACCTTCTTTCTATCATTCCCCCCGTGCCTCTGTCTTTCCCTGACACCCCATCCTCTTCCTCCCTCTTCCTCCCTCTCTCCTGCAGACATCCAGTCCATGCTGCTGAATTTCACTTTAAATCAGGTCACTGCCTTCAGAGCGTCTGCTCTCTCCCTTCGTTTTGCCATCTCAATCGCTCTGCTTTTGACAAGCCACACGAATCACCCTGCCCTCCTCCTTCCTTCTTTTTCTTTCTCCCCCTTCCCCCTCCTCCTCCTCGTGCATCCTGCCTCATTGGCTTTCATTTCCTCAACGGCACATGAGCCTCCCCGCCTACGTCTCCCCTCCCCCTCCTCCTCTTTTCATTTCCCTCTCCCATTTTGTACTCCCCTATTTATGCTCTTTCTCTTGCGCTCTCACTTGCTCACGGTCTCTCGTTTTCTCTTGCTCTCTCCCTCACCCACCACCGTGCCCTTCTCTCCGATCTCCCTGGCTCCCTCTCTCCCTCACCCACCACCGTGCCCTTCTCTCCGATCTCCCTGGCTCCCTCTCTCCCTCACCCACCACCGTGCCCTTCTCTCCGATCTCCCTGGCTCCCTCTCTCCTGAAGATGTCATTTAGTAGTTGGCGTTCTCTAACAAGAAGTCATTGTGTTTCCTGGTGAGGGTGCTGATGGATTTATGGAGGCAAGTGCTGAAGGGTGGGGGTGGCAGAGGAGGGGGGGTCTGTACTGCATGTCTGCAGAATACGGGAAGAGGATGAGGGTAGAGGGGGGACGAGATGAGCAGAGGAAGAAGGGAGAGGAGGAAGAGTGTGAAAGAGGAGTGGGGGAGTTTACCACCGTCAATAAATCAGTTGGTAGAGAATGGTGTGATGTGTGTGTGGGGCTGTGTCGCCTGGCCGGGGCGAGCGAAGAGGGAGACGGTACAGCAGAGGCTAGCTGTCAGTAGGAAAATGGCCCCCGGTCATAATGATGTTGTCATCATGATCACTGCATGCATATCATTACTAGCTGTGTGTGTGTGGTGGGGGCGGTGAGACACAGTGTGGTTCTGATTCAACACATGGCAGAGAGTGTAGGCTTGATTACTTCACTAATGGTAGTGAGAGAAGGAGATGGAGGGAGGAAGAGCTGGCAGACGTCCATGGCTAAGCCCACTGACCCCCAGCAGGTAGCCACGCACCCCCTGGGATGGGCGGTCACGTTAGATACTGGCCATGAATATTTTACCCGGGCTTCTTGGCAGTGTTTGGATTTGCATGGACCAAATGTGAGGAGCTGAAATATTTACAACACTGGCCCTCGCAGCCAGACCTGCTCCGGTTCTGGGGTGTGTGTTGCTTTGATGAGCACACACACGGTGTCCTCACACGCAATCGCTATTTTTTTTTGCAGACAGAGATCGCCAAGCGGCTGAACGTGATCTGTGCCCAGCTCATCCCTTTCCTGTCACAGGAGGTGAGATCACCTGAAGATAGGCGCGCGTGCACACACACACACACACACACACACACACACACTGCAAATCAATCATAGACATGCACCCACATACCGCAAATCAAACACAGACACACAAAAACACACGGTCATGCATATTAACACATCAGTAACACATTCAGTATCTCTCTGACAGCCACCCACACCCTGCTGCGTGCACATGCACTGCTGCTAGTACCCAATAACTCACAGTAAAACATTGACATACCTCTATGCAGCAGGCACACACATTTACACAGTGACATGAACACTTATGGAGCTTCAAAGCTCCTAAACATGTACATACTTTATACCACATGCTGTAATACTGGTCTTGAAGTATTATTATTGACTTTGTAAAGCGTGTTAAAATGTAGACCTTTCCTTTCAAGTTCACTGTTACCTTGGTTTGTCCCACAGCACCAACAACAGGTGGTCCAGGCCATGGAGCGCGCCAAGCAGGTGACTATGGGGGAGTTAAATGCGTCTATAGGGGTACGTGGACTCCCCCCTCTACCTCATACAGTTGGTACCTTCATCCTCTCATACGTCTTTATTTTTGCCTCTTTTGTTTTGTTTTTCTGTGGATAGCCAATTCACCCTCCTTCCAGCATAGACACACAAACACACACATTGGTCACTTAATGTGGGCCTAACTGGAACAGGTTGAGATGAGACTGTTAGGAAACCTAGCGAGAGAAGAGAAGGAGAGATGACACTGTGTGTCTGCACATCGCTAGTGCTGGGTTCCAAGAGACAACACATGGCCTCACCAAACCAGAGGAATGAAGTTTCAAATCACACCAATTCTTAGTCTGAGAAAAATGCCAATTTCAGTGTTATCTGATTATTTTATAATAAAAAATAATAATAAATGAAAACAAAAAAATAATACAATTATGATCAGCATTCACATCATTCCAACCATGCACTCCATGGTTAGATGTTTGTGGCAGTGTTCTCTCTCCTAGGGAGGCGCTCCTTTCCTCCACATTTTGGATGTCACCATGCATGGGCTCCTCCATTAATGGAGACACCCTTCTCTGTGACACCTCTGTATACCTCGCCCTTCAGCCCCTCCCCTGACCAGTCCACCTCTAACCCAGTAGACCACAACTCAACCCGTCTTGTTTTCTCTCTCCTTCTCTTCTCTCCCTCCAGCAACAGCTGCAGGCGCAGCACCTCTCTCAGCACGTGGCCCAGGGCCTGCAGGGCCTGCAGGGCCTGCAAATGGGGCCCCACCCTGGGGGCCTCCCTCACCCTGGCCTGGCGCTGGGCGGTGGGTCCGGCCTGCTGGCCCTGTCCGGGGCCCTGGGGGCCCAGCTGGCTGCCAAAGAGGGCCACGAGAGGGCCCACATGGAGGCTGCCGCTGCTGCAGCCGCCGCAGAGCACCACAGAGGTATGGGCTGGGATGGGGATGATGGGAGAAGGGAGATTAGGTTGGCCAGGTTTGGGTTAGGCTGGATGGGGAGAGTTGGTTTTGGTTGGGTTTCGAGTTGGGTTAGGCAGAGTTGGGCT